>CM060927.1:219451463-221851463 GCA_030737875.1 Allium sativum | reverse complement strand
TTGATTTGGACATAGTTCCAAATCCAACCGTTAGATTTCAAATCTCTAATATTCGTTAGAAAGCTCTTTTCGATACGAACCCAACGGTTCCGGTTTTAGGAGAATCCGACGGTCGGATCTCCCGTAATGTCTACTCGAAGTCAATGGTCGAAATTCACGAACTGCCGCATCGCGGCGCGTTCTATTCAGGCCATTATGTATATAATATATATATTATATATATTGTCGATTTCCTTTTAAAACGTATTTTATAAATCGTTTTAAATTCTTTTTCAAAACGATTTCAACTTCACATTCAATTTCAAATCAAAATTGAATATTCCATATCATTAATCTATAAATGATAATATTTTCAAAATATTAGATTTTGAAATCACTTCTTTTTCTATAATCATTATAAAAACGAATATAATTGATATAAATATCGTTCGCGTCAAAATGGCGCATATCTAACCAACACGGCTTTATATATTTCAATAACTTCGTTATTCTTTTCAACAAATGAATATTTTCTTCAACACATGAATATATATTTTTATTCAACACATGAATATATATTTTTATTCTATTCAACACATGAATTTATATTTCTCCATTCAACACATGAATGTTTATTTTTCTATTCAACACATGAATATATATTTCTATTCAACACATGAATTTATATTTCTATTCAACACATGAATTTTTATTCTATTCAACACATGAATATTTATTTTTCTATTCAACACATGAATATATATTTCTATTCAACACATGAATTTATATTTCTTATTTTCCAAATTGGAATGAGGCCCAATCAATTACCATATAACGTTTATTTTATGGATTCCCTACAACACATGCATATAATAGCAACGATAAATCATCAACCATCCTCCAGAGTGCACCACACAATTGCATAATCATTAAATATAAATAATTAATGCTCATACAGTCTGTCAATCAAACGATTGACATACCACTAAACAATTGGGATTAGTGTACGTCAATATCATCCCAACACCTGTGTGGGGTTGCAAATCAACAAACACAGATTTTTATTTGTGCAGTTGGGCGATGTGTATAATTTATCGTCCCAATCAATATCAGTCAAATCAGTGTATATAAACAAATCTTCGATTTGTTTATTAGTATTTATTTTATATACGTTAAAAATCATATTTTTAACTATAAAATATTTTCCACTATAAAATATTTTATTTCATTCCACATCACACAATCAAATTTCACAACACAACAACCAAACAAACAAGTCATCCATGGTCTGTGGACGACGGGTTTCGGGTGCTACTAAGCACCGTTTGCATCCTAGTATATATTTCAAACTAGAAATAAATTAAAAGTGAGGAGTTCTCACCGAGGGTTCCACTCTTCCATTCTTTATTTCTGAGCAGTTCAGATTCGCGTTTGTTTTTTCCCCCAGTTCCATCACACCATGTTTCATGCTGTTCATAATAAAGAATCAGATTTTTAATATGATGTTTATTTTAAAAAAACGCATTTTTATCGCTACTTCATATATGTAAAAATCGAATTTTTTTCTTGCTTTCATGTATATAAAAATCTAATTTTTACATTTCTAAAAATTATATTTTTTTCTATAATTCCATTGTTATTCCAACAAAGAAAACCATATTTTTCTTTGTTAAAATTTTTATATGTATATATATTCTTCTATGTATAAAAGATCCTACCTTTCTAGTTTAAAAATATAACCATTTATAAATTAAAGATCCAATCTTTTCTATTTCAAAAATTCGGTCTTTTCTAATTCAAAAACCTCGTCTTGATTAAGTTAAAAATCTAACCTTTACTAATTTAAAATCTGCACTTTCCTTATTTAAAAATCTAACCTTTACTAATTCAAATATCTACTTTTTATACTTCCTTCTCCAATATAAAAATTCGATTTTTTTAAAACTTCCTTTTTATACAAAAATTATATTTTTGTCTTCTATAACTATATAAAAATCATATCTTTATTCGCTAAAAATAAAAAACACGTTTTTATCTCGTCCATACATAAATAAAAAGCGAATTTTTAATTATACGAATAAATTAAAACTCACTTTGTTCGTCGGGGAGGGAGGCGTTTGATCGTCGGTGCACTGCGGTGACTGGTTCGAAGGTGGCGGCGGCTTCAAACTGGCGGAGGAAGGCTCGCGAGCTCGAATCCAGCGTCGAGAAGGGGGAGCTTGCTGCGATCAAGGAGAGGAAAATGAGGAGGTAGTGGCGAGTTAGAGGGGGCCACGACGGACTGAGGGGTGCGGCGAGGCTCTGGCGATCGTTGGTGGGGGATGCAGTGGGCCTAGGGTTTGGGTTTGGGGGTCTACGCGGGTTTCAGGGTGCGAATGGAGGAAGAGAAGGGCGAGCATTGAGAGGGGGGCGATGGACGGGGTGCGGTGGCAGCAGCGCCGCTGCTGCGGCGATGGAGGCGGCGCGCGCCCCTCCGTCCTTTTCTTCTTCTTTTTTTATTTCACTTCTGGTATCGGGCTTCTGAATTGGGGGAAGAGGGAAAATATGGGGGGTTATGTAAATAAATATATTTAATTATTTTTAAATTCCATATAGTTGACTTTTTATTCGACCTCGAAACGAGACCCTCCGCCTGTCGTCCCTAGCTAATTATCCCCATTTCGAACATAATGGGATATGTATCATAAGCTAATTCGATTGTTTCGATCAGTTTCCGTCAAAACCAAAATATAAATCTATATATTGAATTTGAACGTGCATTTAATTTACTAGGGCCACATACGGACTCTAAAAATTCCCGAAAAATATTATCTAGCTTCGTATTGACGATACGGTCCTAACAAAACTAATTTCGTCAAATTCTGAGACCGTTTGAAAAATGGCTATTTTCCAGTCGATCGAAATTGACAAAACACATTTCACTTCGCCACGCTCACATATTGATTCAGAAAATTACGAATTTTGGAATCAAGCAATAACTTGACATCCCGGATCCAACAAAGTGTTTTCGTCGAAAACCGAGATCGTTTGCAAAATTTCCATTTTTAAGGGCCAAAATTCCATAGCGACTATTCTGAATTTTCAACTGGGCATAACTTTTTATCCCCGCTATGAAATTTCAATTTCTCGGATTTGTTGGAAAGATATTCTCAAATTGATTCTAATATTTTTGGTTTCGCTAAAATCCGGTTTATTTTGAATCCTGTACATTCATTTGAACTTTGAAATCGAATTTTCGAACTACCGCGCCATTTTCAATTCCTTTTATAATTAAAATAAAATATTTATATTCCAATGTCGATTCAAATAAATATTCATTCAAATTCTGTTCAAAATTAATTTCTCGTCGTTATTATTTAAAATAAATCATTTTCAATATTCAAAAATCACTAAAATTGCCAAAATAAAATTTTTTAATTGGCTCAGATTTCCGGGTTATTACAATCTCCCCCACTTAAAACTTTTCGTCCCCGAAAAAGAACGAAGCTGAAAGTTGTTTAACTAATCAACTCAACTTCCATTATTTTCATTACGGCTTAAGTTCTTCAACTATTCAGTTTCTAAGAACTTTTCAAATTTTTCAAAAATTTGGCTAACACCCTAAATTCCCGAAAAATTTCGCCATAACCTCCTCTGCACCGGGGACTTCGGGATATTTCAAATAGCCTCCCATAGCCCTCTTCAATCCAAAAAGAAAAAGAAACAGCCAATCGACTCATAAAATCATCCAAACCCAATAAATTTGTAAACGTGTACCTATTTGTCGGGCAAATTATTTTATTCTTCTGCTCTAGCCTCTTAGCTATGACCTGTTCAATGTAAGTACATGTATATGCATGCAAATGCGATAAATTTTCAATACAATTCACCGTTTGCAACAATTTGACTAAAGGTTCAACATTTAGTTAATCAAACAACACACCCAGCAATCAATTAGTTGATTAGCTTTTCAAATTCATAACTTTGATATATAGTCCAAAAATCAGATTTTTGATGCCAAATCACAACAATAGGCCCTATCTAATTTTGGTTCTCACACCAGCCAATTGGAAATATATAGATATACCACTTTCGAAACACGAAAATAAACTCTGATGATGACGCGTCAATCATTAGAATCATGTCCGAGCGACTAGAGTGTGATTCTATATCTATCCAGTATATTAAAATTTCGAATACACGCGGATCAGACGTATACGCAAAATCTTCATATACTGGACTGTCCAAATTCAATACAAATAAATATTCAAATACGAATAATTGGTTTAAATTTTCAAAACAAAAATTGTTTTCATTTTAAAAATATACTCTTCACACTCGTTCTAGGATACTACTAATCCCATCTCTAACGACTCATTCTTATTGGATATTACTGATCCAATCACTGATGAATACTTTCGTTTGGTTCTAACGTGTCTTATTCTCGAGCTTTGTAAACCAAAGCTCTAATACCACTGTAGTGACCCATAACTTCCCCAGTAAGGAAAAAGCGGATACTTTGAGGACAAGCCACATCGGAACGCAAACAGAAGATAATTTCATTGTATATTACAACAATTCCATCAGAATACAAGAATATACAGAGTATGAATAAATATTACACAGAAAATATCAGAGATTTAAATTACATTTAAATACATCACAGCGGAAAATAATACAAAACACAACTAGAAGTAATACACGGATACAAAGCTTTTCGAGTATCGTTCCAGCTGTAAACCAGGTTCTTGTGGATATAAATCTGCAAAACCAAAACTACTAGCTGGCCGTGTCAAAATAAGGGCACCCATAGTTTAGGTTAAAACAATAAACTCCAGGTCAGTCATGTGACTGGTGTGAGAACTAAAACAATTATTTAAAACTTTACTTTAAATCAGATATACCAAGGGACCACGCCGTATAACACGGAACGGGTTTCCTTCCAAGAATACCGGTGCATATAACAAAATAGCGCAATGCTTTTTGGAAAAATGAGGCTATTATAAGACCCAGGTCCCATCACACAATGCAACACAAGCCAGAGGATAGGGTTTTCCCTTATAATAGCCAAACATGCTTGGTACGTTAAAAACAAATCATTTGATACTATTATAAGTGTATAGTGTCAAAACAATTTCAATCATAAATATCAATCATAGACGGCATGGGTACCATATATCATGTCGCCATACTAGGCTCTACAATCAAAACCGCAAAGTCACGTATTTGGAAACTGGATTTCCATCTATGAACCAAGGCCAGGGATCGTCCTCTACCGATTCGAGACAATCTAGCCTACCATGTCTCAGGACCTAGACTCAAGTGGGCCCTTGGACCGTTAGGGCCGGTCCACCGATGTGGATTAAAATTCCTGAACACTACGTTTCCCCGCCCTTTGGGGCGTAAATGAGCCCAATGGCTCCATCGTCTCCACATAGTCACCGATATATCTGAGGCGCCTCGCAACAGCAACAACCACACAAGTGAAAATAATATAAATGTCAGGGCTGGTAGGTCACTGACACGACCCTAGCTAGAAAGAAATGCATGCCCTCCCTGATGTCCTCTCCCATTTCTGGTTCACAACCGTGGTGTGAGGCTCGCGAATCAACGCTACACAAAGTTATGCCACACAGGCGGTGCTTTGATCATCAACCACAAGACTTTGCTTTTCAACAAAAGCCTTGATCATTTGCCACTTAGGCATGCCACACAGGCAATTCACTCCATGCGATTGATATCCATCAATATATAACCCCTGAGCTCGTACGTCTCAGAGAAGGGCGTTAAGCAAGAGAATAAATTCTCCGCCGCCAAACAGATATATATTTAATAGAAATCAATCACACAGAATAAAATCCAATGTCAGACACACAGTCCATTTACAAGTTCGTTCTGGGTCTGAACGAAACCGGAGGCACCTTGTACCTCGCATATCCATCGATCTCCAAGTACGTCTGGACGATCACCAACTGATTCCCTCCTCTTGGGTGTACAGCCCAATCAAGATCATCGGTAATCACCCAAACGATGTGAAGACCTTCGGTCTTCGACCACCGTCTTCATCCTCAACACCACGTCGAATCAGTTATTCAGAATGGGATAAACCCGGTCTTTCTGAATAACTCGCGTATATAATAAACAAGTGTTACACAAACACAACATATGCCTCATTCCTATTCAGAATATTCTTTTATTCAAATATTCTAAAACTTTGGGAAAGGTTCCCATTAATTTTATCAAAGATAAATTCTTTAAATTTATTCTTTAATCTTCTTTTGAATATCAATTCAAACTAGTCGGGATTAGCGAACCACACCGAAGTAATCATTTATTTTATTTCCCAATCCCAACCTATTCATCCCATGAAGTAAAACTGGTCATACTTCATATCTAACACCACGGTGTTATCGGTAAATTCAATTACCATTTCACGTTCAAATCTAATTAAAGATTTAACTATCGCCTGGAGCAAAACTGGTGACACTCCATTTTCGATCATTTCAATCTAAATAAAGATTCATTAAAACTCCCACTTAGTTTTAATCTTCCCAAAAATCAATATCCTGTCTTTAACTGGGTTAAAGAACCAATGTCATCTAAAACACGGTTCACGATAAACCCAAAATCACATTCCATTAATTATCGGGTTAAAGAACAAGTGTTATCTAAAACACCGTTCATGATAAACCCAAAAATCAATTCCAATTCAATTCCAATTAAATACCATTTAATTGGTACACTTCATTAAATCTAACTAAAAAGATTTAATCTTTTTCTCAATTGGGTTTAAGGACAGTGTTAATGAAGACACCATTCACGACAAACCCAA
This sequence comes from Allium sativum, assembly GCA_030737875.1. Taxonomy (NCBI): domain Eukaryota; kingdom Viridiplantae; phylum Streptophyta; class Magnoliopsida; order Asparagales; family Amaryllidaceae; genus Allium; species Allium sativum. The sequence goes on along the minus strand of CM060927.1, from coordinate 221,844,673 downwards.
ATCACATTTGATATTAAATACAAGGCTCGGAATAGAAAATATATCGGCTTATATTCAATATCAAATTCTACGACCAACAAATATCGTATTGGAAAAAACAATATAAATATATCTTTCAAATTCCCATAACAATATCTGTATCATCACGAAATCCAACATCGAAATATTCCAAAGACAATTTTGATTCAAATCCATTCCAATTCAATTATTGGAAATTCTGGTTACTTTTAAAACCATTTCAAATCCAATTTATTTATTTTAAAAATAAATGGTTTTTAGTTCTAATTCAAAACCAGTTCATTTCGATAAAAATCTATTTTTATCTTTTCAAATATGGATTTTTTTCATCCCAATTCTTCACAAATCATTTCATATGATTTTACACAAATTATTACTATTTTTAATAATTTTATCAAGGCCCGTATAGTCGATTTTCATCAACGGCCATCAAACTGCACTTACAGCGACCTTTTCCAAATTTGATTTGGACATAATTCCAAATCCAACCGTTAGATTTCAAATCTCTAATATTCGTTAGAAAGCTCTTTTCCATACGAACCCAACGGTTCCGGTTTTAGGAGAATCCACGGTCGGATCTCCCGTAATGTCCACTCGAAGTCAATGGTCGAAATTCACGAACTGCCGCAGCGCGGCGCGTTCTATTCAAGCCATTATATATATAATATATATTATATATATTTCGTCGATTTCCTTTTAAAACGTATTTTATAAATCGTTTTAATTTCGTTTTCAAAACGATTTCAACTCACATTCAATTTCAAATCAAAATTGAATATTCCATATCATTAATCTATAAATGATAATATTTTCAAAATATTATATTTTGAAATCACTTCTTTTATCATAATCATTATAAAAACGAATATAATCGATATAAATATCGTTCGCGTCAAAATGGCGCATATCTAACCAACACGGCTTTATATATTTCAATAACTTTGTTATTCTATTCAACAAATGAATATTTTCTTCAACACATGAATATATATTTTTATTCAACACATGAATATATATTTTTATTCTATTCAACACATGAATTTATATTTCTCCATTCAACACATGCATGTTTATTTTTCTATTCCACACATGAATATATATTTCTATTCAACACATGAATTTATATTTCTATTCAACACATGAATTTTTATTCTGTTCAACACATGAATATTTATTTTTCTATTCAACACATGAATATATATTTCTATTCAACACATGAATTTATATTTCTTATTTTCCAAATTGGAATGAGGCCCAATCAATTACCATATAACGTTTATTTTATGGATTCCCTACAACACATGTATATAACAGCAACGATAAATCATCAACCATCCTCCAGAGTGCACCACACAATTGCATAAGCATTAAATATAAATAATTAATGCTCATACAGTCTGTCAATCAAACGATCGACATACCACTAAACAATTGGGATTAGTGTACGTCAATATCATCCCAACACCCGTGTGGGGTTTCAAATCAACAAACACAGATTTTTATTTGTGCAGTTGGACGATGTATAAAATTTATCGTCCCAATCAATATCAGTCAAATCAGTGTATATAAAAAAATCTACGATTTGTTTACTACTATTTATTTTATACACGTTAAAAATCATATTTTTAACTATAAAATATTTTCCACTATAAAATATTTTATTTCGTTCCACATCACACAATCAAATTTCACAACACAGCAACCAAACAAACAAGTCATCCATGGTCTGTGGACGATCGGTGTCGGGTGCTACTAAGCACCATCTGCATCCTAGTATATATTTCAAACTAGAAATAAATTAAAAGTGAGGAGTTCTCACCGAGGGTTCCACTCTTCCATTCTTTATTTCTGAGCGGTTCAGATTCGCGTTTGTTTTCTCCCCCAGTTCCATCACACCATGTTTCACGCTGTTCATAATAAAGAATCAGATTTTTAATATAATGTTTATTTAAAAAAAGGCATTTTTATCGCTACTTCATATATGTAAAAATCGAATTTTTATCTTGCTTTCATGTATATAAAAATCTAATTCTTACATTTCTAAAAATTATATTTTTTTCTATAATTCCATTGCTATTCCAACAAAGAAAATCATATTTTTCTTTGTTAAATTTTTTTATATGTATATATATATTCTTCTATGTATAAAAGATCCTACCTTTCTAGTTTAAAAATATGACCTTTTATAAATTAAAGATCCAATCTTTTCTATTTCAAAAATTCGGTCTTTTCTAATTCAAAAACCTCGTCTTGATTAAATTAAAAATCTAACCTTTACTAATTTAAAATCTGCACTTTCCTTATTTAAAAATCTAACCTTTACTAATTCAAAAATCTACTTTTTATACTTCCTTCTCCTATATAAAAATTCGATTTTTTTAAACTTCCTTTTTATACAAAAATTATATTTTTGTCTTCTATAACTATATAAAAATCATATCTTTATTCGCTAAAAATAAAAAACACGTTTTTATCTCGTCCATACATAAATAAAAATCGAATTTTTAATTATACGAATAAATTAAAACTCACTTTGTTCATCCGGGAGGGAGGCATTTGATCGTCGGTGTGCTGCGGTGACTGGTTTGAAGGTGGCGGCGGCTTCAAACTGGCGGAGGAAGGCTCGCGAGCTCGGATCCAGCGTCGAGACGGGGGGAGCTTGCTGTGATCAAGGAGAGGAAAATGAGGAGGTGGTGGCGAGTTAGAGGGGGCCACGGCGGACTGGGGGGGCACGGAGAGGCTCTGGCGATCGGAGGTGGGGGGTGCGGTGGGCCAAGGGTTTGGGTTTGGGGGTCTGCGCGGGTTTCAGGGTGCGAATGGAGGAAGAGAAGGGCGAGCATCGAGAGTGGGGCGATGGACGGGGTGTGGTGGCAGCAGCGCCGCTGCTGCGGCGATGGAGGCGGCGCGCGCCCCTCCGTCCTTTTCTACTTCTTTTTTTATTTCACTTCTGGTATCGGGCTTCTGAATTGGGAGAAGAGGGAAAATATAGGGGGGTCATGTAAATAAATATATTTAATTATTTTTAAATTCCATATAGTTGACTTTTTATTCGACCTCGAAACGAGACCCACCGCCTGTCGTCCCTAGCTAATTACCCCCATTCCGAACACAATGGGATATGTATCGTAAGCTGATTCGATTGTTTCGATCAGTTTCCGTCAAAATCAAAATATAAATCTATATATTGAATTTGAACGTGCAATTCAATTTACTGGGGCCACATACGGACTCTAAAAATTCCCGAAAAATATTTTCTAGCTTCGTATTGACGATACGGTCCTAACAAAACTAATTTCGTCAAATTCTGAGACCGTTTGAAAAATAGCCATTTTCCAGTCGATCAAAACTGACAAAACACGTTTTACTTCGCCACGCTCACATATTGATTCAGAAAATTACGAATTTTGGAATCTAGCAATAACTTGACATCCCGGATCCAACAAAGGTGGTTTCATCGAAAACTAAGGTCGTTTGCAAAATTTCCATTTTTAAGGGCCAGAATTCTATAACGACTATTCTGAATTTTCAACTGGGCATAACTTTTTATCCCCGCTATGAAATTTCAATTTTTCGGATTCGTTGGAAAGATATTCTCAAATTGATTCTAATATTTTTGGTTTCGCTAAAATCCGGTTTATTTTGAATCCTGTGCATTCATTTGAACTTTGAAATCGAATTTTCGAACTACCACGCCATTTTCAATTCCTTTTATAATTAAAATAAAATATTTATATTCTAACGTCGATTCAAATAAATATATTCATTCTAATTCTGTTCAAAATTAATTTCTCGTCGTTATTATTTAAAATAAATCATTTTCAATATTCAAAATTCACTAAAATAGCCAAAATAAAAATTTTAAATTGGCTCAGATTTCCGGGTTATTACAAAATGTATAACGAGCTGTGGTGCAGGGAAGAACAGGTTGGAGGGATCCGACCGGATTCCTCAAATACTATATTTGTTGTTTGTTTGTTTTATATTGATATTTGAAAAGATTGAACCCCATATGGTAGAAAAACCTATTTGAACATGATGTTTGAACAAATATTCACCTGTGTTATGTTTAAAATCAACCGACAGTGTTGATTTGGTAATTGGCAGTGAATGGCCTAAAATGTGTTGTTTTAAACGTCGGTTTTACCGTTCGGTGAATTGGCGCAGTTTTAAAGTTATAAATTATTTTATAACTGAATCGAAGCTTTTTATTTATTTATACAAGTAATTTGAATTAGAAATTTATAAATAAATGTTTTAATCGAGTTTTTAAAAGAATTATTTAAATGGTTTGAGTAGCAAGATCGTATGATGTAAATAAGTTATAAAGAAGAAAATCCAAAGAAATTACCCATGGGTTGGTAAAATAGAATAATTGTTTTGAAACAACTAAATGGTGATTTTAAAATTAATTAAGTTATTTGATTAACTTAAAAGGGGGGAATGACAAATGAAAATTTAGTTAATGGTTAACTGAGATGTACGGTTGACAAAAACCAACCGTGTTTAATTAGAATTAGTAATGGTTTTAAAATAAAATATAGGAAGTTGTTTAAATGCTTAACTGGTTTTTATAAGTCATTGGGGAAGGAAACCAAACAAGGTTTAAAAATGGTTTAAAAAGGTTTTTAAACCAAAATGATGAGTTAAGTGTTGAAAAATTGAATTAAGTAAAATGTTGTCATCGAAATAAGGATTTCAATAAAAAGGGAAAATACATATAATTGAATAGTGTTGAATATTGGTATATGGCTTTTGGGAATAACATCCAAGTGATGAGGGCTTATGGTAGGAAGGTGGTAAACAAGATAAATTTATTTTAAGAATGCCAATAGGTGGAAAAATATTATTTAACATGGGATTTTTATATAAACCCAAAGGGTTATAAATGGAATCAATGCTTTAAGGGTAAAGTTGTAGGTTTAATGAATATTCATGAAACGACCCAAAATTCCCCTTGCGGAAATTCTCGGATTATTTTGAGAACAACACGCATCAGAACACAAATAAAAGAACATTTACATTACTGTTGCAACAGTTTACATCAGAGTACAAGAATAAGAGCATAAATAAACGAAAATACAATATCAGAGATTTACAATTTACAATGCAGCGGAAAATATAATATAAATGTGTAGCGGAAGACTAATATGCTCTGGACACAGCTTTAGGCTTCGATCCAGGATCCTGCTAAAGAGATAAATATCTGCAAAACAAGCTACTCGACTGCCCGTGTGGAAAAATATGGGCACCCGAGTTTGCAAAGGTGGAAACAAACAACGGGTCAGTCATGGGACTGGTATGAGAAATCTTAATTAATTTAACTGATAGCAATAAGGAAAATCCAAAGACCACGCCGCTAACGCGGAACGGGTTTATTCCAATGGATTGCCGTGCATAATTTAAAGTGACAGAACAAACAAATAAGTAAATCGTAAAACAACGCAATGCTTTTGGAAAAATGGAATCACCATAAGACTCAAGTCCCATCACACAATGCAACGCAAACCAGAGGATAGAGTTTTACCTTATGGTGATTAAACATGCTAAATACGATAAATACGAATTCAATATTATCATTAGTGTATATATATTTCAAAACATTTCAAAACAAATGCATCAATCCTAGGAAGCATAGTACCCCATACTACTATGCCTCCATACTAGTAATACAATCAAGTCCGTAGGGTCGTATTTGGAATTTGGTTCCCATCATGAGTCAAGGCTAGGGAGGAGCTCCTTACCGATTCGAGACACTCTAGCTAATGTCTCAGGATTCCCCGCAGTTAACCCTTGGATCCTGCAGGGCCGGTCCACACATACGATTTTGCGGATTGGCAATTCCTAAACACACGTTTCCCGGTCCTATAGGACCTATCATCCGAGGCGCCTCATTCCATCATCCACATAAGTAAATTATCAGCCAGTTTAAGCACCGACACTACTTCTAGCTAGAAAGAAACGTGCTGCTCTCCCTGCGTTCCCTTCTCCCGTTTTAGACTCCAACGGGTTGTGAGGCTCGTGAAGTTACGCTATAAACAAAGCTATGCTAATTAAAGTTGTGCTTTGATCATCCACAAGGCTCTGCTTTTCAACAAAAGCTTTGATCATTGCATCTTAGCATGCCACATCGTCAATCCATACCAAGTATTTAATTGTCTACTAAAATATATAAAATGGGTGTTAAGCAAAAAGAATAAATTCTCCGCCACCAACATTTACACATTCAGCAGGGATCAATAACTATAATATATAACGGAGTACGATGTCAGACACACAATCCATTTAAAATTCTGTTCTGGGTCTGAACGAAACCATATCCGGTAGATCTCCACGTACATCCGGATGATCAATAATTCCATCGTCTTGACTGTACATCCAATCAAGATATAAATAATCATCCATTCGATGTGGAAATTTCCCAGTCTTCAATAACCGTCTTCATCGTCCACCTTCAATCGTCGTATGAATTATTCATAATGGGTTAAACCCGGTCTTTCTGAATAATTTGCGCAATTTAAAATTATGTGCTTTAAACACAACCAACGCCTCATTCCAATCCAATTAAAGATTTATAAAAAAACTATATTTAGTTTTAGTCCTCTAAAATCCTTATTTATTGATTATTTAACTTTCAAGAAACAATCTTGTCTTTAACTGGGTTAAAGAACGAATGTCGCTCAAACATCGTTCACGATAAACCCAAAATCATATTTCAATTAATTCAAATTTAATATATCAAATTGAAAACTTCTCTTTAGAATATTTCATTAAATATTAATTAAAAGATTAATAAATTACAAATCATCACTTCATCGTTAATTGGGGTTTTAAGAACTAATGTCATTTAAAACATTTTTCATGGTCAACCCAAATCAACTTCCAATTAATGTTAATATTGGGAAATTCATACTTTTTTCTTTTCTTTTCTTTCCCTTAATTAAAAATGTCATTCCTTTCTTAAATTCCAATCTAATTTATTCACTTGAAATACTTGGTTTTAATAAAACCATTTTTCACTCTTTTATTTATTTATAGAAATAAATAAACTACTTAACTTGATAAAAATATCTTTCCTCTTAATAAATTTGGAATTTCACATCCAAAACTCTTTTAAAACATTTATTAAGATTTCACATAATTTTTCCCTATTTTAATTATTTAAATGTTTCAACAAATTTTTCCCTCATTAAATAAAAAGATGAATTTTCATTTTAAATCACTTTCATGTTCCCTCGTTACATTAAAAATATAAAATTGTAACGTAAATCAAACTCACGTTTTTATACGGCATTAAAAATTTGCAATTTTAATGTAAAACAAATTCCATGTTTTATATGACATTAAAAAGTTGCATTTTTAATTTAAAACAAATTTCATTATTCTATATTAAAATAAAGAATAACTTTTATTTTAAAACATTTTCATATTCTTACGTTACAATAAAAGAATAACTTTTTAGCGCTAACCATTTAATGTAAACTCATATTCCTAAATAAAAGGATTAACTTTTTATATTGAAATATGTTTCATGTTCTTACTTTTAATAAAAGATTAACTTTTATTTTCTAGGCATATTTCATAAATTTCACTTTAATAAAAGATTAACCTTTATTTTATACATATTTCATATTCTTATCTTAAATTTACATTAAAATGTAAATTAAAAATACTACGTTATGTTTCATTCTCTTATTTACATTCTAAAATGTAAATTAAATTGCAATTTAAAAATCTCTTCTTTTATTTACATTAAAAATGTAAATTAAATTGCAATGTCGAAATCTCTTCTTTTATTTACATTAAAAATGTAAATTAAATTGCAAAGTCAAAATCTCTTCTTTTATTTACATTAAAAATGTAAATTAAATTGCAAAGTCAAAATCTCTTCTTTTATTTACATTAAAAATGTAAATTAAATTGCAAATATTAATTTTGACAATTTCTTTTCCAAATTGGAATGAGACCCAAACGATTTACCATATAATTATAATTATACGGTTTTCATACATCTCATGTTATTCTAGACTAATGATAAATCATTAAAAACATTCAATCATCCAAAGCGTATATTTGTACTGCATAGCGTCAAATAAATAACGCTTATAACTAATCACAAGGGCGATGTGTAATTATCAACCCAAGACTCGTGTGGGGTTTCAACCAACTAACATTCAAATAATATATATAATTATTTGTGCATTTGGGCGATGTGTGAAAATTATCAACCTAATCAACAAATACAAGTCAGGTAATATGTACATGGCAGTGTAACATTAGTTTTTTAACAATTCTATAAGAATCAATATTAATGACATACGTTGCATACTGCTAAATTTTACATAACATAACAAATCATATCATGACATAACATAACGTACAACACAACATACATGCATTAGATAATTTCAAACAATTATTTCACCACAGGCATTTAAATCACATTCATTTATAATAATAAATAAATACGATAAAAGTTTTTGAGTGAGAAAAGAGTTCTCACCTTGGTTTGTACTTTGTCGATGTTTAAATGTTCGGGCCCAATTTTGACCCAAAATTGAACTTTCTCCAAATTTGGCAAAATTAGTGTCTATGCGAAGGTCTCGACTCATGATCGCAGCAAACCCTGTTTTGTGCGATTTCGAGTTCGTTACAACAAGTTATAAATTTCTGAAGTTTGAACGAATTAAATAATTAATTAGAATTACCGAAAATACCCAAAAATTCAACTTCCTCCAAATTGGACGAATTTAGTTTCCACGCGAAGCTCTCGTCGCCACGATCGCAGCGGATCTGAAATCATCGGATTCTGAGTTCGTATGAGAGAGATATACAATTTCAAAGTTTGAATTACAAAACTACCCCAAATCTCGGTCAAACAGCCCCTCACCACCTTTGACCTCCGTTTCCCGCCGCCTGGAGCCACCTGAAGTCACCGGACCACCGCCAACCTCTTCGTCTTGGCGAGACGCACCACCACCAAAAAGCGTCGCCCTAACTCCGCCTCCGCCGGCCGGAATTCGCCCGAGACCGCCGTTCGGTTCGCGGGTCCCACAGGCCACACTTCTTATCCAAATGACCTGAAAATTTCTGAGCACATTCCCCTTGTGTAGACGAAGAACTTTCGTGCTCGGCCCTTCGCCTGATTCTTCCCGGATTGGCCGGAAATTGATCATCTATGTTCTGAGCTCGCCGGAAATTTCTGTTTTGCTCCAATTCAATTTTTCTCGATTTCCGTGCCCTTCCATCGACTTTCAGACAAAACTTTCTTAAGCAAAGTTGTAGATCTTTGTCTCCTCTACAATTTCTTCCATTGCGCCATCCTCCAATTTTTCGCGGTTTGGCCAGAAAACACCAAAATCCGAAACTGATTTTTTGCAATCAAACTCAGATCCCGGCGAATCCGTGCGACGATAGGTCTTGAACTTTCGTGGTAGATAGAGGATAAGAAGATGAACAAAACCCAGAAAGGGTTTGGTCTAATTTTGTTCTGATTTGGAGTTATAAATTGTTTAGTTTTAGGGTCTTTTGTGCAAATAATATTTTTAGAGTGGAGGCCATGGAATATGAAGAAAATGAAGATGGAGGAGGCTATGTTATGTTTAGGGCTCAGCTAATGGCTGTTAAAAGATAATATATAGGTAGGTTATAAACTCAATTAGGCCCAATCACCCTTATGTACATATATTAATACATTTTTTTGTCCGCTTTTCGTAGTTTAAAAATTCGTGTTAACACCTACGAATTCCATTGTAATTGAAAATTGAAATATAAATATTCCTTGACATTACGGATTTAAAGAAACTAGTTTCGTCATTTTCCGAGTCCGTATGAATTAATAATGAATTTTTAAAGTTTAAAAATTGATTGTTTTCACTGAAAAATCAATTATAATTACATATTAATTCTAAGAGTTTCAGAAAAAACATTTCTAGCTTTGTTTTGATGATATAAACCCAACAAAATTAATTTCGTTGAATTTGAAGACCGTTTGCAAAACTTCACTTTTCAAGGCGTATATATTTTATATTTAAAAATATATTTTTATATGAATAATTTCCGAAACTCAAAATATATAAGTGCTTACACTTTTTCAATGCAGAAACGTCATTTTGAACTCAATGGAAGTGGTTTCGAGTCCAAATTCATTCGTATGCAAAAAGTAGCCTTTTGGGCCATATATTTTACTATATATAAATTCCATAGCGTTTTTCTGAAATTTTAAATTTGCCATAACTTACAAATTATAAACTGAAATCTTAATTTCTTAAATTCATTGGAAAGATATCGTCAATACAATTCTAATGTTTCTTGTTTCGTCCAATTCTGAATTATAATGAATTTTATATATTTTCCTAAAGTTGAAAATCGAATATTGAAATTACAGTGCCATTTCAGGCTCGAAATATAATTAATATAAATTATACATTCTAACTTTGATTTAAAACAAATGATTTCGCCGTTATTATTTAAAATAAATTATTTTAAATATACTAAATCCTTTAAATTAACTAAAATACAAATTTTAAATTTGCCCCAAAATTCCGGGTCGTTATAATTTACTTGATTAAAGGAACTAAGTAAGAGGATGTTTGAAAGAGGATTTCAAATGTAATAAAAAACGATGTTGTAAAACTAGATTTTGAAATCAAAGTGGTAAACGGGATTTGAATATCAATGGTTAAGTGACGAACCGATATTATTCTGAGATAAGGACGTTGTCGATCAAGGTCTAAGAGGTAAATATAATACCCCAGCTTGAACGGCTTCGTTATTATCGAGGAATGGTATTAGTTAAAACGAGGAAAAAGGTGTAGTAATTGGTTAATTATTCCATATGAGGAATATTAAACATGAGTACGAGGTTTTTGAATATAAATGTTAGTTATAAGATCGATAAGGATATTAATTTTAAATTATATAACTTTGACATTTTATTTGTCATATCAAATTGGTAATTTGATTTAGTTCGTTAAGTATTTTATATATATATATATATATATATATATATATATATATATATATATATATATATAGATCGTGAGGCCAGGATTTAAGGAAATGGAAAAGTGATTTGGAAGAATATAATGACACTTCCAATGGTAATTGAAATGGAAAGTTAGGTATATATATTCATGTTCTAAAACATAAAATAGTTTTATTATATTGAAATAAGGATAACTAAAGGTTTTAATTATATTAGAAGAATTAAAGGTTGGTTAACCAATTGGTTAAATATATTTTTAAAGAGGCCAAGTCATGCCAAGTACTGGATGATTGAAATCATTTTATGAACACATTTGTTATTTGATAGTTAAAACACCGACTATCAAACCTGACCAATACGATTGTTGGTATGGAAAGACCGGGATCGAATTTATATTTGAAAACCATTCCGACCAACAAATACGTGAAGACGTCGATTGAAGATGGAGCAAGTGAAGACCGTGGATCTTCATAAGCGGAGGGACTACTTGTCGAATTTCTCTGGCTTGCAACCAGAGTTATTTGATTTGTGATTCTGTCGTGGTTGAAATCCACGGATTGCAAGGACTTCTCGCTATTGATCCATGGGGTGATTCCTATAGGAGATGCAGTAGGAGGGTGCCTTCGGTTCATCTTGTTCCTGGACGAGTGTCTGACAGAGTATTTCCAAAGGACCACGTACGTTGATTTCTTCAAACGTATTATAGTTGGTTAGCTCCCAACTAGAGTATTTTTGTGGACGTCAATTAGTGATATCCAGAGGATCTGACGATGTGGCATTCAAATTGAATTGTGGCCAGATGTTCTAGAAGATAAATTCTAGCCTCAAGCCTTATCAACCGGGAAATGACAAAAATCGGGCAGGCAGCATGGCTATGTGGGTCGCTCCCATTAGGGTGTATAATCACATATCTAGAGAAATTCCATTTGCTTCTTTAATCTATATTCAATGCTGCTCCTTTTCGGGAGGCGGTTGCTGATCCCAACCGTCGGTGATATACATTCGATACACTCAAGCGAAATGAGTGGTCGGTCATGTGAGGGCCGAGTTGCAAGACGTTCTTGTAGAACCCAGTGTATTCACCTCTAAAGATACACGTTCGGAAGGTGGTCCCATACCTTGTCAAGTTGGAATCCAATATCCAATAAGAGCCCGCGGTTTTGGTTTGTATATGTATATGTGGAGCATGAGATGTAAGCGTTCCGCTAGATTGTAAATTATTTGTATTTAGACACTATGATAATATCAGATCAAAGTATGATTTCAAAAACGTTTTTGGACATAGTAAGGTAAAAAAACCGTCTGTGTTTATGTGTGGGCTGGTCTTACTATTATCCTTTGATTTCATAAAGGATTTTCCAAAGTTAAACAAGTTGTGCGTTCTGTGAATTTATCACTGAAAGTATTCCAGACTGACCCGGTGTATTTTTCTTTGCTTCAAATGTGCTCGGGTCAGACCGAGTGTATTTCCAGGTTAGGTTTGCTTGGAGTTTCAGGAGCTAGAAGCAGGAGGCTTCACCGTTAGTTATATACAGATATTTTTCCGCTGTGACTGATATATGTTGTACTCTGATGATTGGTATGTATATACAGTTCTTTGTATAAAAAGATATATTATATTTTATTCGTTCCGCTGTGAGATTCTGATGTGTTCTTCTTCTTTCTTCTATTTTAATATTTCTTTCTTTCTATTCTTAGACTCTAATTTCTTTCTATTGACAATCCATTGTTTTCGATACTTGAATAGTCGACATGGTGATTTTATGTCGATTTTCGGGGTCGAAAATCATTGGGTCGTTACAGTGGTATCAGAGCTATTGGTTTAGAGATAACCTTGGCTCTGTGGTGTGACTCAATAGAGATGGGGTTAGTAACACCCTAGATTGAGTTCGTGTATATATATGAGAGCATGTATTTGTGGTTTGATATTAAAATTATTTTTTGAAATTATCTTGCCCAGTTTAATTATAAAATAATAAAAGTAATGATTTTCACAAATTATTATCATATGGGCAAATTATTTGGATTTGTTAATGTTGATTGTGTGATATGTTTGGATTATGTTGTGGGTTGCTTGAATATGAACCTGAATCGATTGGGTTAAAACCAATATGAAATAAATAAGTTGGATAATCAATCCAGATAAATAAATTTGAATGGATAATTAAAGAAATAAGTGAAGTGATTTTAAATAATTATAATCTCGTGTGGATTGAACAGTGTGTATATTTGGTTGATATGAATGATAAGGATGTTTTGAACATAACTGACATTTGTTTGGAGACTAATGAAATTCATTTGAGTTGAGAACAGGTGCAGAAGTGCCAATTCAGCTTTAAAATCCATCCAAGAGAAAATTTTGGAGTTGGTTGAATCCAGTTTGAATAGAGCTGCATTATAATTAAGCAAGCTTGAATATAAAATATTGCTTACCGCATAATAATGCTCGTAAAAAGGTACGCCTACGCAAATATGAAATTTTGGTTTTTATTTGGGTTTTGAGTTTGGATTTTGAATTTTTCCGACCATGAGAGTCGATGTATATATATATATTTCTCGAACCTGCGATATTGCAGATGGTCCTCCGTACAGGGGAGAGTCTGCCAAAATTTTTCCAAAATTTAAGGTGTTAGAAATATTTTGAAGATTTGTGGAAATTTCTTTTATTTGAATTAATTTGGTTTTACGACCAATTAGATTTGTTTTGGTAATAAAATCGAGTTTTAAAGTTTAAATATTATTATAAATATAATGGGTTATGACGTTCTTTCTACCTTAGCAATTTCGAGGACGAAATTATTTTAAGGGGGAAGGAATGTAATGTCCCGTACTTTCTGGCCATTTTATTGAAATATTTTATTTATTTAAAATATTGATTTGAATATATATAATCGATTTTAACCATTTTTTGTGAATACTTAAATTATATTAATAATATAATAATATTTTATTTTCGGCATATTTGGGAAAAATGTTGAATTTGCCGTATAGTGTGAACGGGCAAATTTAAAATGGTTTGAATATGGTTTATATTAAATTTTAGTGGCGATTTCATTTTAAAACGACGTTATAACGTTTAATTTATAATTTAATTTTAAAACGAGCTGCAGCGGCGCGGTAGTTCGTAAATTGACGTTTTGAACTTTAAACGGCCGTACAGGCCCTAAAATAAGTCGGATTTTCTCGAAACAAGAAACATCCGAATCTGTTGGACAATATTTTTCTAATGAAAGAGAAAAATCGAGTTTTCGTGTTGTAGATTTTGTTTTATGTCCAAATCAAATTTTAAAATAGTCACTGTGGAATTCCTTTATAAATTATAATGTTATTTATATTAAATAAAGGGGTTTTTAAATATCGATTTGGCTTGAAATCCAACCCGTGATATTTTATCTTGGTAGTATACGATATTCTGCTCGTATATGGCAAATTACAATATTTTATTATTATTATATTGAGGTATTTTAAAATTGGTTTATTTTATTTGAATTGGGTAGTTATAAAAGGGACTTTATTCAAACGACCTCTGTTTTCGACGAAGCAAATTTTATTGGAACCGCAACAGTAAATTATTGCTAGATTTCAAGTGGTGCGTCAATCGGGGTTAATTTGTGAGCGTGGAAAAATAAAATACAAAATAAAGCGATCAATTGGACGTGTACGAGCGCCATGTGAGCAAACGGACTCGAAATTCGATGAAATAAGTTTCATTAGGACCGTATCGTCAAATTATACTATGTCGTCCATTCGCATCTCGAACGGGGTTTGTATGTGAGCACGGAAACGAATAAACAACATTTGAAATTGTGATAGACACGAAATAAAAATCGTTAGTCAACATCGATTGTCACGTCGACTTAAAATAATAATATTTACAACTATATATACACTATATTTTCAGCCAAAATCAGTCCAACCTTTTTTCCAGCGAACATTTTGCAAAAAAAAACCTCAATCACAAAATAATTTATATTTGCAAATCCGTAATGAATTGACTATCTGAAGTAAACTTGTAGATCGGGACCGTATCTAGCTACTGGAGAAAATCGGGGGTGAACGACGACCTATGGTGGCCGGAATCGAGGTAAAACCGTGAATTTTCAGTTTCGTTCTTGGCCAAAATTACAACGTTTGGGTTGATTTCAGAGGAAGAGACCAGTTGGAGGTTAAAGAGGAAAGACAAGGCTTTCAAATGGCTGTGGTCTCGGGTTCTACAATTGGCGGTGGTTGGAGAAATTGGGAGATGAACGAAGAGGTTGATTTTGGGTTCGGTTTTGGAAGTGGTGATCGGTTTTGGCTAAAATCTGGCGGCTCTGTTCAATGTCAGGCGGAGGGCCTGAAAGGCGACGGTGCTGGAAGGATAGGGGTTCGATAGCCGGTGGCGGCGTTAGTTACGGTGGAGCGTGGCGGTCAGGAGGCGGGTTTGAACGGATTTGGGTTCAAGCCAATTTCTGGCAATCTGGAGGCACGGGGGACGTCGCCGTTTCAGGCGGAGGTGGCTCGTGGATGGGGGAAGCGGAGGCAGGCGTCGCGGGTAGTCCAGGTGTCACGGCAGCGGCGCTGTAAGGCGATGATGAAGTGGAGCTTTTTGTTCAAAATAAAAAGGAAAGGAGACGCATCGGGTTTGGGCAACTCAGGAAAAGTGAAAACGCGTGAGTGATTAACGGTGGGTGATGTGGATTAAAGGACCCTAATGATTGGTTTATTAAGGTAATAATTTAGTAATTATTTAATTTATATTTTATAAAATGTAGTTCAACTTGAAACGACCATAACTTACTCGTACGATAACGGATTTACGCGAAACAGGATCTGTTGGGATCGCAGGGACGAGGCCTAGGCGATGGCACTGACTAGGCACTGATCTGACGCTGTTGAAATTTCAGCAAATTTTGAACGTTCGATTCAAATAAAAAGGAACAAACGCGTCAACCGCCAACCGTATAAATCCGGTGAGTTAATTCTCACACCTTCTGGGATCCTGTGATGTGGTAAATTCATATAAAAATATAATTTACCAGTTAAAAACATTAATTGGTTGATTGATTACTGTTGGTTGATTTATTGCTATCATTTATATTTCATCGTTTTAAATATTATATTATTGAAATTTATTTCATATATTGCTGTGAAATGTATAATGAGCTGTGGTGCAGGGAAGAACAGGTTGGAGGGATCCGACCGGATTCCTCAAATATTATATTTGTTGTTTGTTTGTTTTATATTGATATTTGAAAAGATTGAACCCCATATGGTAGAAAAACCTGTTTGAACATGATGGTTGAACAAATATTCACCTGTGTTGTGTTTAAAATCAACCGACAGTGTTGATTTGGTAATTGGCAGTGAATGGCCTAAAATGTGTTGTTTTAAACGTCGGTTTTACCGTTCGGTGAATTGGCGCAGTTTTAAAGTCATAAATTATTTTATAACTGAATCGAAGCTTTTTATTTATATATACAAGTAATTTGAATTAGAAATTTATAAATAAATGTTTTAATCGAGTTTTTAAAAGAATTATTTAAATGGTTTGAGTAGCAAAATCGTATGATGTAAACAAGTTATAAAGCAGAAAATCCAAAGAAATTACACACGGGTTGGTAAAATAGAATAATTGTTTTAAAACAATTAAATGGTGATTTTAAAATTAATTAAGTTATTTGATTAACTTAAAAGGGGGAAATGACAAATGAAAATTTAGTTAATGGTTAATTGAGATGTACGGTTGACAAAAACCAACCGTGTTTAATTAGAATTGGTAATGGTTTTAAAATAAAATATAGGAAGTTGTTTAAATGCTTAACGGGTTTTTATAAGTCATTGGGGAAGGAATCCAAACAAGGTTTAAAAAGGTTTTTAAACCAAAATGATGAGTTAAGTGTTGAAAAATTGAATTAAGTAAAATGATGTCATCGAAATAAGGATTTCAATAAAAAGGGAAAATACATATAATTGAATAGTGTTGAATATTGGTATATGGCTTTTGGGAATAACATCCAAGTGATGAGGGCTTATGGTAGGAAGGTGGTAAACAAGATAAATTTATTTTAAGAATGCCAATAGGTGGAAAAATATTATTTGACGTGGGATTTTTATATAAACCCAAAGGGTTATAAACGGAATCAATGCTTTAAGGGTAAAGTTTTGGGTTTAATGAATTTTTACTTGATTAAAGGAACTAAGTACGAGGATGTTTGAAAGAGGATTTCAAATGTAAGAAAAAACGATGTTGTAAAACTAGATTTTGAAATCAAAGTGGTAAACGGGATTTGAATATCAATGGTTAAGTGACGAACCGATATTATTCTGAGATAAGGACGTTGTCGATCAAGGTCTAAGAGGTAAATAGAATACCCCAACTTGAATGGCTCCGTTATTATCGAGGAATGGTATTAGTTGAAACGAGGAAAAAGGTATTGTAATTGGTTAATTATTCCATATGAGGAATATTAAACATGAGTATGAGGTTTTTGAATATAAATGTTAGTTATAAGATCAATAAGGATATTGATTTTAAATTATATAACTTTGACATTTGATTTGTCATATCAAATTGGTAATTTGGTTTTGTTCATTAAGTATTATATATATATATATATAGATTGTGAGGCCGGGATTTAAGGAAATGGAAAAGTGATTTGGAAGAATATAATGACACTTCCAATGGTAATTGAAATGGAAAGTTAGGTATATATATTCATGTTCTAAAACATAAAATAGTTTTATTATATTGAAATAAGGATAACTAAAGGTTTTAATTATATTATAAGAGTTAAAGGTTGGTTAACCTATTGGTTAAATATATTTTTAAAGAGGCCAAGTCATGCCAAGTACTGGATGATTGAAATCATTTTATGAACACATTTGTTATTTGATAGTTAAAACACTGACTATCAAACCTGACCAATACGATTGTTGGTATGGAAAGACCGGGATCGAATTTATATTCGAAAACCATTCTGACCAACAAATACGTGAAGACGTCGATTGAAGACGGAGCAAGTGAAGACCGTGGATCTTCATAAGCGGAGGGACTACTTGTCGAATTTCTCTGGCTTGCAACCAGAGTTATTTGATTTGTGATTCTGTCGTGGTTGAAATCCACAGATTGCAAGGACTTCTCGCTACTGATCCATGGGGTGATTCCTATAGGAGAGGCAGTAGGAGGGTGCCTTCGGTTCATCCTGTTCCTGGATGACTTGTATGGACGAGTGTCTGACAAAGTATTTCCAAAGGACTACGTACGTTGATTTCTTCAAACGTATTATAGTTGGTTAGCTCCCGACTAGAGTATTTTTGTGGACGTCAATTAGTGATATCCATAGGATCTGACGATGTGGCATTCAAAGTGAATTGTGGCCAGATGTTCTAGAAGATAAATTCTAGCCTCATGCCTCATCAACCGGGAAATGACAAAAATCGGGCAGGCCGCATGGCTATGTGGGTCGCTCCCATTAGGGTGTATAATCACCTATCTAGAGAAATTCCATTTGCTTCTTTAATCTATATTCAATGTTGTCCCTTTTCGAGAGGCGGTTGCTGATCCCAACCGTCGGAGATATACATTCGATACACTCAAGTGAAATGAGTGGTTGGTCATGTGAGGGCGGGTTGCAAGACGTTCTTGTTGAACCCAGTGTATTCACCTCTAGAGATACACGTTCGGAAGGTGGTCCCATACCTTGTCAAGTTGGAATCCAGTATCCAATAAGAGCCCGCGTTTTTGGTTTGTATACTATATATGTGGAGCGTGAGATGCAAGCGTTCCGCAAGATTGTAAATTATTTATATTTAGATACTATGATAATATCATATCAAAGTATGATTTCAAAAACGTTTTGGGACATAGTAAGGTAAAAAAAAACCGTCCGTGTTTATGTGTGAGCTGGTCTTACTATTATCCTTTGATTTCATAAAGGATTTTCCAAAGTTAAACAAGTTGTGTGTTCTGCGAATTTATCACTGAAAGTATTCCAGACTGACCCGGTGTATTTTGCTTTGCTTCAAATGTGCTTGGGTCAGACCGAGTGCATTTCCAGGTTAGGTTTTGCTTGGAGTTTCAGGATCTAGAAGCAGGAGGCTTCACCATTAGTTATATACAGATATTTTTCCGCTGTGACTGATATATGTTGTACTCTGATGATTGGTATGTATATACAGTTCTTTGTATAAAAAGATATATTATATTTTATTCGTTCCGCTGTGAGATTTTGATGTGTTCTTCTTCTTTCTTCTATTCTAATATTTCTTTCTTTCTATTCTCACCCTCTAATTTCTTTCTATGGACAATCCATTGTTTTCGATACTTGAATAGTCGACATGGTGATTTTATGTCGATTTTTGGGGTCGAAAATCCTTGGGTCGTTACAGTGAAACTGAACCTGGTTATGTAAAACCAATTTAAGAATGAATTCAAATAAAATGAACTTAAATAAATTGGAATTTGAGTTAGAATGCCCGACAAAAAGGTAAACTTTAATATTATGAGTTAAGCGATTAATCTTATACCCTGAGTAGGTTGCCATTTGGATTTTGGATTTTTCTTTTCGAAGAAGTTGAGGCCCAGAGTGGCAGTTGTAGTTAGGGATGTCAATTTCCTACACGACCCGTGACCCGACCCGAAACTCGCATGGAAATTAGTAGGTTAACCCGACCCGTTTAGTTAGCGGGTCATTTTCGGATCAACCCGAATTTGACTCGTTTATAAACGGGTGGGTTTAGGGTTGACCCGCTAACCCGATTTTGACCCGCCAAACCCGATTATATGTTGTATCTCTTCCATACTGTTAGTCTTTTATGTATACTATTAGTGTTAACCTTTTATGTATGCAGTAATCAGTATGCTCGTATATGTAAGGTTTTATATTTTTACTAATTTGTTCTTGTATGTTAGTTATATTTTACTTATAACAACTGTATCTCTTCCATACTGGTAGTCTTTAATTTATGCAGTATGAGAATATATACTTATGCATGAAAAATGATTTTTGGATATGATGATTTCATGCTTTATATATGGGTTGTCTGTTGGTGAATTTGCAATTTGTTGCATGTTGGTGATTATATAACAGTGTGCATGTTGGTGATTTGGCTCTTTTGTTGCTTATATTAGTAGGCTATATCTATCAATGGGTCAAACGGGTAAACCAGACCCAACACGACTCGACACGACCCATTTAGTTAAATGGGTTATGCGGGTAGGGTTGTGTCAACCCATTTATAAACGGGTCGGGTTAGGGTTGGGAAAATATGACCCATTTAATAAATGGGTTGACCCAACCCGTTTATAAATCAACCCGAACCCGACTTGACCCGACCCGACAAGACCCATTGACAGCCCTAGTTGTAGTTGTACCGATCGAGCCATGCAAAGAAGGTGCTAGAAAAATTTTAGAAATTTTTAGAGTTCGAATTTATTTTGAATTTAATGCAAAAATAATGATTTTAAAATAATATGGTTCGAAATATTCTTCTTACCTTGCAATTTCGAGGACGAAATTATTTTAAGGGGGGAAGAATGTAACATCCCAGATTTTCCGGCCATTTAAATTCGAATATTTAAACTTTTTTATATATTATATTTGAAATATAATGAATTTTTAATCGAATTTATTTATTTAAATGGAGTTCGAATATATATATCTATATATTAATTAAAACAAGCTCGAAACGTTGCGGTAGTTCGAAATTTTCGATTTGAACTTTAACTGAATATACAGGATCCGATATAAGTCGTATTTCTGTGAAACGAGACACGTTTGAAGCGCTTCGATTTTATTTTTCTAATGAAAGAGAAAAATCGAAATTCCAGCTTATAGATTTCAAGTTACGTCCAATTCAAATTTTCAAATAGTCGTTGTGAAATCGTTTTTAAATTTTAACGATTTGTTTATTCATATTAAAAGATTTTTATGTAAATAAAATATTTTTTAAAACCTGGATTTTTATGTCAAGTTTGAATTCTATACTATTTGGAATTTGAGATGTTGGTTTAAATGAATATGGTGATATTAATTTATCGTTAAATTTAATTATTCAAAATCCCTTTTTGGTCTCATTATTCGATCTTTTATCCAATTCAAGTACAATCATCCCTCTTTATAATCCTTTCAAACCCCAAGCAATAAGTATACAAATTAATTGTTGAGAACAACTTTTTGGCAAAACTTATGGAGTATTAGCTCCTAGCAAATCACATGGATGGCAACAACGAATATCCTTGTATGGGATTTGTTTAACAATTGGATGGTAACAGCAAATGAAAAGTACAAGAACAGCTAAATGAAATAAAACATATATATATATTTACAGTTAATATATGTACAGAATTGGTACATCAACTCTATGCAGAAAATGGATACACAAAATCTATGAACCACTGGAAAGGATTAGCCAAACTTTACATGAACAGAAAGAGGAAAAAAAACATATATACATAAAGTTCTTATACTAGTGCAGAACGAGGAAGATAAGGCAATTCAATGTCGTGTTCTGCATCATTTGAGAGATGACTCTACGAGCATCGACCTGAAACAGAAAATAAAATAAAATCTTCATGAAACATCTAAAAAATTCATTATTTAATATAAGCAACCCTTTTGAGAATAAGTGAATCCATCTCAACCAACTTTGATCTGCGGAAAAAAAAACCCATCAAAGGGATGTTTTCATGATAGTAATGAATAGCAAAAGAAAAAAAACAAACATTTAAGAAAGTAGAATGAGCAATGAACAGCTAAGACAGCTAAAGTAAATAGCTGAAACCTAAAGAAATGTATTGTCTAGTCTACAAAGGTAAATGTAATAGCTAAGAACAGCTACTCGAACAACTAAGACAGCTAAGAGACAAGACAATACCAGATTTTCATCACCACTAAACAGCTAAAGAAAATAGGGTATGGACATCAATAGAATCATATATAGGTATATATTAAGATATCAAATTCTATAGTACAAAGAACAGCTAAGAAGAAAGAACTGATATGCATATTTATATACACAAATCTTTTCGGCCAAATCCAACAGATAATTCACATGCATATACAGTAAAATTCAGGTACGAATTCACTGTTTCATACATTAAAAAAATTCAAACCAGGAAATTTACAATGCATAGTTCACTGTCATTTGATTAGTTCAATCAAAATCCATTTCGAACCGATCTGAAAATCCTATACCAAAAATCCGAACCAAAATCTAACCTACAGATTCGAATATTGATTGAAATAACAATTCATGGCCACTGGTAGACATTCATCTTATCCCAGTCAAACCAAAACTATAAATACGCATCATACGGTGATGTTTCATCCATTCAAGAACAATTCGAAACCAAAAAAAATCAAATGAAATAATACAAAAATCGAGTGAAAAACTTAGCTTAATACGAAGGGGTTTCGGTCTGGTTTGCTCGACGTGGGTTTGGATGAGGTGATTGTCGAAGTTGTAGCGGATGGGATCGGGATGGGGAACAAGAGGAGGGGTGCGACGCCAGGTATCTTGAAGTTGGCTGAAGACCGAAAGGGATTTAGGGATTTGCGGTTAGGGTTTTGGCCATTTGAGAAAAACTCTAGAGGCGGTGGATTTTTTTTTATGCTGGAAGGTTACAGTATGAAGGGTTTTTGAAGGAGGATGCGGGTTGTAGGGGGTAGCAGGCCAAAATTTATGGTAAGGCCCAATTTAATTAATAAACTTAAGTTTAAATATATATTCATATTTAAATACTTAAATTACTTCATAAATTCATATCTCGCACCCACGTTGTCAGATTTAAGCACGGTCTGTCTCGTTGGAACCGTAGAGACGAGAACTTCTGTGACGGCCCGCCCCGCACCAGCCTGCATTTCGTCCGAAGGTGCGCTGTACACATGGCCGACTAGTACGGAACAGTCGCCAAAGAAAGGAAAGAAGAGAATAAACTACAAGGAACCTGTATAATGTCTCACAGCGCATGGAACAAAATATAATAATAACATAATCTTGACATAAAACAGGCGAGACAGTGCATAAGCTGAAAACTAAACCAACCTAGCAGCGGAAATCCAAATACAGCTTGTTACAACTTTCCGAATTATTGTCTCTAAAACAAAAGAAAGCTAAGGTAGAAGATGCACTACTAATGCCCAAGCAGTGATCTTCAACAACACAGGGAGAATACTATATGTATCATACGTGGAAGCCTCCTGCTCGTCTCCGGATCAGCTACCCGTGCATACCCAGCTAACCTGTCTCTAATCTGCTCGTGAGAGCACCCAGAGTAATAAGAAGAGACATAAAACTCTGGGTCAGACAAAAAGTCTGGTATGAGCGATAAGCAGCTAAACAGAACAATAACAGGTATATTAAACCATACCTGAACCTGGACCTGCAACCAAAGAGTTAGCACTACATACCGTACAATACTCTAATGTGCCACTGAACAGATGGTGTAAAGATAAAGGGGGTGGGGGTGTGCATGTCATAATGAAGGCAAACAATCAAACATAGCAATCATCCTCACATCTCTCACTCAATGCGTAAAGCATACGATGTCCACCACTATCAATCACTGGACCCATCGGAGTAGTGGCGGAGTTCGACTTGTACAACTACTGCTACTACCAAGCTTACCACAAGGAGTCATGACCAATCCTTTACAAATGACCCCACTTCATTGGTCTATAGCTCTTACCTAGGCCACTGTGGCCCTGAATCCGTTCACATACTCCCTACATATAGTGATTCAAAGTTACAGACATCGACAACCCCTTAGCACACGTCCCGCAGCAAAGCCCAATCATGAAGTGAACTCGTTGGTTCCCAACTGGATCCTGAGCTCTAACTTCCATTTGGACCACCTTTGCATCTCGGGTTTTTAGTCGTCACCGGATCGGTTCCTCCCTATACTTTGCTTTGGATCGTACTCCCATTGGGTTCGGATCGTGCTTCCCAGTTCAGTTCATGATCCACGCCTCATGTCCAAGCTCCCCAGTTCGGATCGGAATGCTTCATCACCTCGGATCGGGTCGAGTTCCTCAAGTTTTTCCATGGCGCATCGGTTCGGATCGGGTAACATGGTTCGGATCGTGGGCTCTCCAGATAAGCGGATCGGTCCGGAGCTCCCATCGGTTCGGTTCGGAGAAGACTACACGGGTCGGGTCGGAGAAGATGCTCCCTAATTCTCCAGATCGTCTCGTGGATTCAATAGTTTGGAGGGGCGGTTCGGTTCGGGCTCCTTCCTCCGATCCGATCCGGATCAGCCAAATTCCTGCACTTCTTTCCAGCGACTGTTTACGCCATTCGACGGCGTTTTTGACTAATCTAACTATTCTAAACAATCACAATTCATACCAAACAGTCATGGGAACATATAACATCAACCACAAACATCAAAACAATAGCTTGATAGGTTAAAATAGATCAAACATAGCCAAAACTCCATATTTTCCCTTAAGCGTGCTTAAACAAAACTAATGATAGGATTAACAAAACTTAACCAAACTAACACAAATTTCTAACAGAGGTCTAAAACAATATTTCGAAATTTATCAATATTTTTCCAGATTTTATTAATGTATAAATTCGCTAATTATCACTAATCACCCTAATTAACTGTAATTAGTGTCAAAACAATGCTAATCACTCACCTTTGCCACAATTAAACTTTAGAACTGAAATAATCTACTGTATTGGTCGAATTCCAATGCCTAGCAGTAGCTCAAACTCTGATTTGGTGCTATTTCTCCTTGATTTGATGTAGTTTAAGCCAAAACTTGATTAAGAAGTGATTAGGGATGATTCTATATTTTGGAGGCCATTGTTAGAGTTTTTTAAGATGTATATGGCGGCTGGGAAATGAGAAAAACCAAAATCCCTAACCCTAACAGCCCTTAAATACTCCAAATCCCGAAATCCCCCTTTGGGCCTAGCTGTTAATCACCCGGTGAAGCCCAATTAAGCTGTTTTTCACCATCTGAAACTTGTTTCATCCATATCTCCCAAACGGTGAGTCCGTTTGGCTAATGGGACCACTCTACGGAATTGTAAACCATCATCCGGAGCCAATGGAAGTGGTTTCAGGTCAAAACTCCTTTCCAATCAAAAGTTATGGCCAAAACAAGATCAGCTAGGGGCAAAAAAGTCATTTAAAAATCGGGAAAAATCATGAACATGGGAAATGACCCCAATAGTCGTCTCCCAAAGTTACATAACCATACGACTTCATATGTGAAAGAAATAAATATTCTACGATCCTGCGATGCGTAGAATGCGGGTCGTTACACTCTTCCCCCCTTAAGAAATTTTGTCCCCGAAATTCCTTAACCCAAAACATACAAAGGATCCCGCATGCCTACCAGCCACAAATAATAATCAAACATGCAAAACAAACAAAACAAGTCTATCCTAGCATGCGGAAAGACTAAATCGAAACTGAAATCTTACCAGGCGTAGAGTTCTGGGTACGTCTTCCTAATGCTCTCCTCTGTCTCCCAAGTACAGTCATTCTCATTCTCGCCCCACTGGACTTTGACTAAATTCACCGCTTTCCTTCGAAGTTGTTTCGTATCGTTCCCAACAATACGCATAGGCTTGCGGTTCCCAACCGCCTCGGGTTCAACTTCGATATCATCCAACTGATCAGGTGAAATAGTCACATCTGGGTCGTGCACAAACAACCTTAACTGGGAAACATGAAATACGTTGTGAACTCCTGCCATCTTCTCTGGTAATTTAACTTTGTATGCCAAATTCCCAATTTTCTTAAGAACTGGGAATGGACCAACAAATCTTGGTGCTAACTTGGCTCTCCTGCCAAATCGTATCACGCTCTTCAACGGAGAAATCTTGATAAACACCAAGTCGCCAATGGAGAACTTTAATTCCCTTCTCCTTTTATCAGCATAACTCTTCTGCCTATCTTGGGTAGCCTTCATTCGTTGTTGGATAACCTTAATCTTGTATGAAGTTTCTCTTATCACATCGGGTCCAAGAACAAACTTCTCACCAATTTCTACCCAACATGACGGTGAGTTGCACGGTCTTCCGTACAAAGCTTCAAACGGAGCCATACCAATACTGGATTGATAACTATTATTATATGCAAACTATACTAGATGCAAATGGTCATCCCATGATCCACCAAAATCCAATATGCAAGCTCTCAAGAGATCTTCAAATACTCGATTCACCCTCTCTGTCTGTCCGTCGGTTTGAGGATGATACGCGGTACTGAGATGTAGTTCTGGTCCTAATGCCTCTTGTAAGCTCTTCCAAAATCCACTAGTGAACAACGGATCTCTGTCACTCACAATGCATTTGGGTATTCCATGAAATCTCACTACCCACTTTATATAAAGTTCCGCTAACTTAGCTGTCGTCCTGTTTGACCTGACGGGTATAAACCTTGCACTCTTAGTCAATCGGTCCACAATCACCCAAATGCTATCATGGCCCGATCTAGTCCTTGGTAACCCATCAATGAAATCCATTGACACTTGTTCCCATTTCCATTCTGGAATTTCTAATGGTTGTAGCAAACCACTAGGCTTCTTTTGCTTAGCTTTAACTAGCTGGCAGTTCATGCATTTGGATATAAACTTCCCAATGTCTCTTTTCATCCCTTCCCAGTAGTAGGTCTGCTTCATGTCTCGGTACATCTTGTTACCACCGGGGTGTATAGTCAGTTTTGAGTGATGACATTCTCTAAGCACTTCATCTCTCAATCCATTGACATTGGGTACAACTAGTCTTCCATTCTTTCTAAGCCATCCATCTCGATCAAGCCCATACTTGTTCATCTCTCCGTCGATTCCCATCTCTAACTTTGAGATGATTTCCAATAGGTTAGGATCGTTCCTCTGACTGGAACCAATCCGCTCAATCAAGGTGGGTCTGATCGTCAAACTTGCTAACATTTCTGGATCCAATTCGCACTTTGGTCTGAAATCATACCCAGCGATGTACTCCAGTTGCTTCCATTCTAGAAACATAGCCCTAAACTGGCATGTCTACTACTCAATGCATCGGCCACGGCATTGCCCTTTCCTGGTGTATATGCAATGTTGAAATCATAGGAAGCCAAGAATTCTAACCATCTTTGCTGTCGTAGATTTAGGTCCTTTTGGGAGAAGAGATACTTTAACGATTTATGATCGGTAAACAGCTCAAACCTTTCTCCCAAGAGATAATGTCTCCACATCTTCAACGCAAACACGACTGCTGCTAATTCCAAATCGTGGGTAGGGTATCTTCTCTCGTGCAGTTTCAATTGCCGACTTGCATAAGCTACAACCCTACCTCCTTGCATCAATACAGCACCTAGTCCGGTACCACATGCATCTGTGTATACCGTCATCTCTTCGTTCCCCTTAGGAATGACTAACACTGGTGTACATGTCAACTTTTCTTTCAGACTCTTGAATGCATTTTCGCACCTTTAGTCCCAGACGAAAGCTTGATTCTTCTTGGTCAACTGAGTCAACGGTGCTGCTATCTTGGAGAAATCTTGGATAAACTTACGATAATATCCAACTAACCCCAAGAAACTTCTTATGTCCATTGCATTCTTGGGCCTAGACCAATCTTGTACTGTAGCCACCTTCGCAGGATCCACGGCAATACCATTCTCTGAAACAACATGGCCCAAGAATCTCACTTCCCTCCTCCAGAAGTGACATTTAGAAAACTTTGCTTTCAATTGTTGTTTTCTCAACACCTCCATCACTATCCTCAAATGTTCCTTGTGTTCTTCTCTGTCCTCGAATAGACCAAAATGTCATCCACGAATACAAGGACAAACTTATTCAACTGATCTCTGAATACCCTATTCATAAGATCCACAAAATATGTTGGGGCATTGGTCAGCCCGAATGGCATGACCAACCACTCATAAAATCCAGACGGCATCCGAAATGTCGTTTTAGCTATACTCTCAGCTTCCACTCTAAGCTAATGAAAACCTGTCGCGAGATCCAACTGAGAGAATACTCTCGCGCCACTCAACTGATCAAATAAATCATCTATCTGTGGTAGAGGATACTTATTCTTCCTCGTCACTTTATTCAACTCGCGGTAGTCTACACACAAACGAAGAGAACCATCCGCCTTGGTAGCAAACACAACTGGTGCTCCCCATTCAGAAACACTCCTTCTGATAAATCCCTTCCTCAAAAGATCGCTGGCTAACACCCCGAGCTCTCGCTGCTCCCTTCGTGCCATACGATGAAGTGGCATCACTATAGGTCTGGCATCTTTCACTAAATCAATACGGAACTCAATCTCTCGGTGTGGTGGAAACCCGGCCACTTCCTCAAAGATGTCCGGATACTGGCCAACCACGGGCAACACTGACAACTCACTATGCGGGATGTCGAGGGAATTTAGAAAACTAGCCATTACCCCATCACCGGGTAGACCACCAAACACTACCCTTCGCCCATCATCCGCTCTAGCTGTCACCAAAAAGCCCTCACAGTCTACCACCACCCCGTATCTTTGGAACCAATCGACTCCCAAAATAATGCCAAACCCAATAAAGCCCAAAACAAAGCAATCACAACCAAATATGCATCCATAACTCGATAAGACCACATTACAACAAATCATGCTAAGGTTAGTTGAACCACCAATCGGGTTCGTCACTACTAAAGGCCTATCGACAATCTCGGGCTCCAATCCCAACCTATCTACCAAGTCACTAGATATGAAAGAACTGGAAGCCCCGGTATCAAACAAAACTCTAACAAGAACATCATAAACAGAAAGCATACCTTGAATGACGACATTCTTTCCCTTCTCCGCCGCAGTTGGGGCATTCGACGAAGAAGGAATAGCATTAAGGGCATATGCTTTCACCATCTGCTTTTCTTTAGGGGGTTGCGGACACTTGTCCTTGTGATGTCCCACTTAGCCACAGTTGAAGCACTTCCTATCCGCTGGCTTGGCCCGACACTCTTTGGCATAGTGGCCCTTCTTACCACAGCTGAAGCACTCAACATCTTGCTTATTCTTTTTCTTCTGGCCATCCTTGGTCTGATTCTGCATTCTCTTATTCTGAGAACCATTCTTGCCTCAACCCTCTTGCTTGCGGCTTTGGCTCCTCTGCAAATGCAACCTCAGTCTTCGACTTAGGGTAAAGACTCTCGGACCTCAATGCTTTCCCCACAATCGATTCAAACGTCTCATCGATGTGGTTAATAAGCCTTTCCCCCAAGTACTGATCCAAGCCAGTTATGAACTTCTCGTTCTTCTTTTCGGCGGTATCAATAAGAGATAACCCGTACTTCGACAAAGTGTCGAATTCGGCAATATACTCCGAGACAACTCTGCCATTCTGCCTGAGTTCCAAGAATTTCTTAAACAACACTGACTTCTGAGCAGCTGGAATGAACTTATCGCTAAAGCAAGCCTTAAACTGCTCCCAAGTAATCTGATCCTCGGGAGTAGCTGCCTTTATAGCATTCCACCAATTCATTGCCCGTCCTTGCAGCTGACGGGATGCTAGCCTTCTCTTCATCGCATCCTCGATACCCAAATCTTCGAAGATATGCTCGCAGCTATCCAACCAATCCTGAACATCCGTAGCCGACTCCGTTCCGTGGAACGGCTTCCCACCAAGACTAGTATAATCCTTGTTCAGCTTGGCGAAATCGGCCCTAGGCGCCTGCACTATTGGACCACCACCATTACCACCATTGGGAGCTGCCCTCTGCGCATCTCTAAGCATCTCCCTCATGAGGTCAGTAAACATCGTCCTCATGTCAGCAGCATTCCCATTATTGGCTCCTCTACCGGTACCCTTTGTGTATCGTCTCATCGTTCAATCTGCAAAGAGGAAACGATTAACCATCTCCATAGTGGTGCTAGTGCAGTTCGACCTCATCCTTAGATATACTAATAGTATATATATAGCATTTGAAAACAAAAATAATCACAAATACGCGCTCTCATATACGTATTATCTCTCCTTGGTGTCTTTCCCTAGGTTAACTATGCAACCTAGAGCTCTGATACCAAATGTGACGGCCCGCCCCACACCAGCCTGCATTTCCTCCGAAGGTGCGCTGTACACATGCCCGACTAGTACGGAACAATCGCCAAAAAAGGAAAGAAGAGAATGAACTACAAGGAACCTGTAGAATGTCTCACAGCGCATGGAACAAAATATAATAATAACATAATCTTGACATAAAACAAGCGAGACAGTGCATAAGCTGAAAACTAAACCAACATAGCAGCGGAAATCCAAATACAGCTTGTTACAACTTTCCGAATTACTGTCTCTAAAACAAAAGAAAGCTAAGGTAGAAGATGCACTACTAATGCCCAAGCAGTGATCTTCAACAACACAGGGAGAATACTATATGTATCATACGTGGAAGCCTCCTACTCGTCTCCGGATCAGCTACCCGTGCATACCCAGCTAACCTGTCTCTAGTCTGCTCGTGAGAGCACCCAGAGTAATAAGAAGAGACATAAAACTCTGGGTCGGACAAAAAGTCTGGTATGAGTGATATGCAGCTAAACAGAACAATAACAGGTATACTAAACCATACCTGAACCTGGACCTGCAACCAAAGAGTTAGCAATACATACCGTACAATACTCTAAGGTGCCACTGAACAGATGGTGTAAAGATAACGGGGGTGGGGGTGTGCATGTCATAATGAAGGCAAACAATCAAACATAGCAATCATCCTCACATCTCTCACTCAGTGCGTAAAGCATACGATGTCCATCACTAGACCCATCGGAGTAGCGACGAAGTTCGACTTGTACAACTACTGCTACTACCAAGCTTACCACAAGGAGTCATGACCAATCCTTTACAAATGACCCCACTTCATTGGTCTATAGCTCTTTAGTCGTACCTAGGCCACTGTGGCCCTGAATCTGTTCACATACTCCCTACACATAGTGATTCAAAGTTACAGACATCGACAACCCCTTAGCACATGTCCCGCAGCAAAGCCCAATCATGAAGTGAACTCGTTGGTTCCCAACTGGATCCTGAGCTCTAACTTCCATTTGGACCACCTTTGCATCTCGGGTTTTTAGTCGTCACTGGATCGGTTCGGTTCCTCCCTTTACTTTGCTTCGGATCGTACTCCCATTGGGTTCGGATCGTGCTTCCCAGTTCAGTTCGTGATCCACACCTCATGTCCAAGCTCCCCAGTTCGGATCGGAATGCTTCATCACCTCGGATCAAGTCGAGTTCCTCAAGTTTTTCCATGGCGTATCGGTTCGGATCGGGTAACATGGTTCGGATCGTGGGCTCTCCAGATAAGCGGATCGGTCCGAAGCTCCCATCGGTTCAGTTCGGAGAAGACTACACGGGTCGGGTCGGAGAAGATGCTCCCTAATTCTCCAGATCATCTCGTGGATGTAATAGTTTGGAGGGGCGGTTCGGTTCGGGCTCCTTCCTCCGATACGATCCGGATCGGCCAAATTCCTGCACTTCTTTCCAGCGACTGTTTACGCCATTCGACGGCGTTTTCGAACAATCTAACTATTCTAAACAATCACAATTCATACCAAACAGTCATGGGAACACATAACATCAACCACAAACATCAAAACAATAACTTGATAGGTTAAAATAGATCAAACATAGCCAAAACCCCATATTTTCCCTTAAGCGTGCTTAAACAAAACTAATGATAGGATTAACAAAACTTAACCAAATTAACCCAAATTTCTAACAGAGGTCTAAAACAATATTTCGAAATTTATCAATATTTTTCCAGATTTTATTAATGTATAAATTCGCTAATTATTACTAATCACCCTAATTAACTGTAATTAGTGTCAAAACAATGCTAATCACTCACCTTTGCCACAATTAAACTTTAGAACTGAAATAATCTATTGTGTGGGTCGAATTCCAATGCCTAGCAGCAGCTCCAACTCTGATTTGGTGCTATTTCTCCTTGATTTGATGTAGTTTAAGCCAAAACTTGATTAAGAAGTGATTAGGGATGATTCTATATGTTGGAGGCCATTGTTAGGGTTTTCTAAGATGTATATGGCAGCTAGGAAATGAGAAAAAACGAAATCCCTAACCCTAACAGCCCTTAAATACTCCAAATCCCGAAATCCCCCTTTGGGCCTAGCTGTTAATCACCCGGTGAAGCCCAATTAAGCTGTTTTTCACCATCTGAAACTTGTTTCAGCCATATCTCCCAAACGGTGAGTCCGTTTGGCTAATGTGACCACTCTACGGGATTGTAAACCATCATCCGGAGCCAATGGAAGTGGTTTCAGGTCAAAAATCCTTTCCAATAAAAAGTTATGGCCAAAACAAGATCAGCTAGGGGCAAAATGGCCATTTAAAAATCGGGAAAAATCATGAACATGGGAAATTACCCCAATAGTCGTCTCCCAAAGTTACATGACCATACGACTTCATATGTGAAAGAAATAAATATTCTATGATACTGCGATGCGTAGAATGCGAGTCGTTACAACTTCGAGATAGAGCGAGTCTAGTCCGGATCAGAGGCAACTGGAAATTTTAGTCGAATTAAACGTCAGTTTAATTTGACTAAAAACGAACTGTTATCAACGACTTTAAATCAAGGTGAGTTAAACTCACTCAGCTCTCCCCATTTATATTTTATATAAATTGGGTTTTTATTTTGCGTGTTCTGATTGTTAGTGGTTGACCGTTTGTTGGTTATATATATTTATTGTTGATTCAATAAATTAAATTAAACGGTCGTTTAGTTTCAGTAAAACACCAATCGTGTTGATTTGACCCAAATAAAGTAATTTCCCTTGATTGGTCACGTTTATAAACGTGTTTGAAATTGTTTGAATGATCTGTTAATTGGTTGTTGATCGTTATAGAAATTATCAGTCGAATAAAAAGAAATGTTTGATTATTGTTGATTGTTGAACCATGTTTCAACATTTAAATCTGATATTAAACAATGGGTAGTATGGTTGGGAAATTGGCATCACCTGGCTTAGAAATCGATCAATTTATAAAATATGGATTTTATCGACAGTGAGTCGATAGTATTGAAGTTATTTTATAACTAAAGTATGTTTTGAAAGTTATTACTTTTAAAATTATCTTAAGGAAATAAATATTAATTATTTACTAACTAAGGTTTATAAGAAATTATGAAATGGTTTTAGAAAACAAATTCTTACGTTAATAAGAATTATAAGCAAATGAGAAGCAATAACCCAGTGGTCAAGTACTTGATTAATCGCGTCAGATGAATAGTTGAACGGAGTTATTTAAATTAATTATATTTCAATTAATTTAAAGGAGGAATTAACTGGTATTGGTTAGAAGGATAATCGTGTTTTGTGTTCACTGAGTCGACCATTTAAACCAAGTTAGACTTTTGAATTGGTGAAATAACTTAATAATTGGTTAATCTTAGTAAGATTTTAAAAGGAAATTTATTATTTATCATAGTAAATAAGAAAGTTAATTTAATTTGAAATGATTAATGTTGAAGTAAATGAGTTGTTATAGTTTAAGTAATCACTACTTAAATGAAATGCATTTAAAGTAACTAATATAGTCAAGCGTTGGAAAGAAGCAAGGAATGAGTTTTATTATTTGAGCTCGAGTTTTAAAATGAAGCAATAAAGAGGTTCAAGCGAATACATAGCTTAAATGGAAAGTTTTACTTAACGTTTGAATTAAGTATAAGAAGATGAAGATGTAAAGGGTTTATATTAAACCTAAAATTTATAAACAAGGTTTATAAAGGGAATGTGAGTTAAACGTTGTTTTAAACTGGAAATATTTAATAATGGAATTAAGTTAAACGAAAAGAATTGAAACGAGATTTCCCGAGGAAGGGATTTAAATGTGAGCTTGGTAAACGAGGTTGGAAATAGGAATTTAAATAATAATATCGGTTCTTGAGTTACAACTCGTATTTATCTGAAGATTGGAACGTTGTTAATCAAGGTCTGAGAGGTAATTAAAATACCCCAACTTGGACGGCTTCGGGACTATCCAAGGGTAACACTAGTTGGTAATGGCAAGAATGTATGTTAAGATTACCAAAATAGTGGAAATGATATGAGATGATATTTTACCTAGTAACAGAATTAAAAGGAGATTGGGCGATAAATTTTAAAAGCCAAGTGATGCTGAGTACCAGATCAGTGAATCTATTTTTATGATTTCATGGATGTTTATTTGATAGTTAAATAACCGACTATCAAATTTGACCTTTACGATCGTTGGTATGGAAAGACCGGGATCGAATGTATATTCGAAAACCATTCCAACCAACAAATACGAAATATATAGAAGAGATCAAACGACGATCGAGATGGAGTATTTGAAGACCATAGATCTTCATGAAACGGAAGAACCACTTAAAATCTGTAATGACCCGGGTTTTTGGCGATCTTGGTTATCCGATACACAACACATATCGAACATCCAAGGATCGAAAATACTGGTCATTAATGAAAGAAATTAGAGGGTGAGGAAAGATAAGATAGAAACTTAGAATAGAAGAAGAAGAAGAACACAATATCAGAGTAACATGAACCTCACAACGGAATGAATAACATATAATATATATAACATAACTTGAAATATACATCTGTACTTGCATATACATCATTATCAAAGTACAACACTTACAACACACCGGAAATAACTATAGCTATATAATCCCGAAGCCTCCTGCTCCAGCTCTTCAAGTATCTGCAAATCCCGACTACTTGACTGCCCGTACAAATTTAGGCACCCAAGAGTTTAGGGAAAACACAACAAAATAAACTCTCGGTCAGTCATGGGACTGGTGTGAGTAAAACAGTTTAAAACAGTTCAAACAGGTAAATGATATCTCATAAGATCACGCCGTATAACGAAATGGGTTTTACCCGTATGAGAATCCAAATTATCTTTATATCAAAAACCTTTTGATATTATAATAATGTCTATCAACCACAACTATAATAATCATCTAGTAGAAACACTTTCATCTCACGTTCTACATATATAGTATACAAGCAAAACCGCAAGCACGTATTGGGTAATGGATTTCCAACTATGACAAGGTATGGAACCACCTTTCGCTAGTGTACCTCTAGAGAGGAATACACTGGGTTCAACAAGAACATCTTGCAACCCGGCCACACATGACCGACCACTCATTTCGCTTGAGTGTATCGAATGTATATCACCAACGGTTGGGATCAGCAACCGTTTCCCGAAGGGACAGCATCAACAATAGATTTTTAGAAATAAATGAAACTCTAGATCAGGTGATTATACACCCTACTTCGGAGCGACCGACTTAGGCATGCTGCCTGCCCGATTTCTGTCATTTACCGGATGTGAGGCTAGAAGCTATGCTTTATCATCGCACCAGATTCACTTCGAATGTCACATCGTCAAATCCATCAGATCACCGATTAACGTCCTCAACAATACATTATGTGTTAGCTAAAAGAAGTTTCCTTCTCCGCTTCCACTCTTGGTACGGTTGGAGAAATCAATATACGTGATCGCCTGGAAATACTCTGTCAGACATTCATCCATACAAGTCATCCAGGAACAGGATGAACCGAAGGCACTATTCAATACATCCATCTTAGACACTGTTATCTAAGACTTATACAATAGCCCTTGCATTTTACTCTGTCTTCAATTATCTTTGGCATATATGATTCGCAACGCTTAAGCTAATACAGAGTGGTTCTTTGGATAATAATCCAACCGGTCTCTCCATATTAACAACGTTAAAATGGTTAAAACCTCGATCGTCTGTGATTTAACCATCGAAGAAAAACAGGTGTGACAACGATATTATTTCCAGATGGAAATTCTATCAATCAATCATCAATCATATATATCTATATATACATATATTCATATTTTCCTTGTTTCAATATTTGATTACGTTTCTGATTCTATTTGGAAACATTTCCAAATCTTCTATACTTGGATTTAAACAGATGTTTAATTCAACATCGCGACGACAACTCAAACCACTATACTTATTTACTAAATTCACTTAACCACTTTCACTCTCGAACCTTAACTATTTCTAAATTAAAAATGCGGTCAATCAAGTTGGAGTATAACTACCTCTCAGACCTTAACTGAACAACATTTCTAACCTTGAAATACGTAAAGTTCCCTTTAAATTTCTTTAACCAACTTCCTTACTTAACCTTTCTTTCGAATAACTATATTCGATTAACTCTCTTCAATTAACTCTATTCGATTAACTCCTGTCGAATAAACTATATTAGATAACTCCTCTAACTCTATTCGAATAAACTATATTCGATTAACTCCTTTACTCTATTCGAATAAATTGTATTCGATTAACTCCTCTAACTCTATTCGAATAAACTATTCGATAACTACTTTCAAATAACTAGATTTGATAACTCCTCTCGAATAACTAGATTCGATAACTCCATTCGAATAACTAGATTCGATTAACTCACCTCGAATAACCAATATTCGATTATTCCTCTCTCAAATACACTACATTCGATAACTCTACTTCGAATAAGTGATATTCGATAACTCTACTCGATTAACTCCTATTTGATTAACTCTAATTAGTTAACTCTAACTCTAACTGGTCAACCCTCACTGACTAACTCTAATCGGTCATTTCTAACTCTAATCGATTTCTCTTATTCGAATAACTCCTATTTGATAACGTTTATTCATTTATAAAGATTTACTTTTGGTAACGGTTCTTCACTTTATAAATGTTCTCTTTAATAACGTTACTCCTTTGATTCTATTCTATTTATTTGTCAAATAAATACTCCTTTGATTTAATCCTATTTGTTTATCAAATAAATATCTCCTTTATTTACTCCTTAAATAAATAAATCCTTTATACCTTTATTTCTTTCCCTAAATAAATAAATCCTTTTTAACCTATTTGTAAATGGTTTACAAATATTTCTCTTTCTATTTGTTTGACAAATATTTTCCTTTATAATTTTTTTACCAATATTTCCCTTTCTGTTTGATTTACAAATATATTTCTTCTATATTTGATTTACCAAATATATTTCTTTCCACAAAAATCCTTTTTATTTATATATATAAAATCCATTGATTTTATATAATAAATTTATTTCAAAATATACTTTGAAAATCCCTTTTCTACATTCTGGTATTTCTTATGGTATTTAACACGCCATATAACAACGATAAATATCGTCCAAACACATATAATCAACGTCAGATTATATCTCACATTATATATCACAGTATATAAATCACAGTAAAATAAATGTTGAGGAATCCTGTTGGATTCCTCCAACCTGTTTCCCTGCATCACAGATGTTAAACAATATAGATAACATCACTTTCAGTTCCATATGATATATTCTGTTAAACAGAATCAATATAGAAATTCAACTAACTGACTAGCAGTTCAATCAACAGTCAACACACAATCAATCAGACAATTTCTAGCAGTTTTAGAAATACAACATGAAATTATAAACTGTTCAGAGTTAGTGAGATTTACTCACATTTGCAGTTCATCGTTAAAGAACGATAACTGTTATTTGATTTGAATCAAACAATTTAATTCGCCATAAATTCAAACGAGCTCCAATAGACTTCCACTCAGTTCCACGTTGTAGTGCCCGTCCATACGATCCCAACGAATCCGGTCGCGTTCAATTCTGATCACGTATGCTCAAGTTATCACATTATACAGTTAATACACTTTATAATTAAAAATAACTTAACATATATGATGGGCCTTACCCTTAAAATAAAGCCCATACCCCTTTCCTTTTTTGAACCCGCTTAGTTCTTCTTCCCCACCACCGAATGCCGTGACCTGCTCCCTAAATTACAATCGCCCTTACCAAATACATCTACACCATTCTCTCTTACTTTGCTCCACAAAAACTCAAACGGGAAATGCCAAGTTACTTCTCTTCAACTCCTCTACCTCGCCAAGGCCAAAGACACTAACTCGCACCCTTCTATAAAGTTCCGTTCTCAGCTCAAAACCCACCACTACAGGAGCTCGTGCGACCTTATTTCCATCCGAACCCTTCAAAACTCATGTACTAGATGCGGATTCAGTCACAGACCTCAAAACATGAATTCGAATCGATCCAATCCCTCATCAATGTCTCAAAGCGTCGAGCCCTAGCTTACTGCTCAACTTTGAGCTTCCACAGACCAGCGTCGCACTGTACGAAACACCCACCAACATGAAGCTCTCCTCTTCCCAAGCCCAAATACATATACATCATGATTTATAGATAATTCTAGGATTTTATTCGAATTTGGAAGTTGCGTTTTCTTTTACTGTGAAGAGAAAAGTGACGGCGGAACAAAGAGAAAAATGAAATTAGGTTTTAGGAATGGTGTAGTGCATTAGATAGGGGATAACTTGGCTTGTTGGAGGATCCTTGTCCACTCATCCTTTTTATTTCTTTGATTTTATATTTGTTTTAGCCTTCTAAAAATCCGTGTGGTCACACATGATGCCCAAAAATTGCGAAACTGGACATGTAGCTAGAGTTCGACATTACGGTCCCAACGAAACTGGTTTCGTCGAATTTCGACTTCGTATGCTCACACAACGTATTTTTAACCGTCAAAATACTATCTGTTTCTCACTCTAAAAATCAGTACGACCACACAGTGACTCTAAAAATCGCGAAAACCGACATCTAGCAACTATTTGATATTGCGGATCCAACAAAATTAGTTTCGTCGAATTCCGACTTCTTTTGCAAAAGTGGCTATTTTTAAAGCTCTGGATGACCCATTTAAATATATAAATATAATTAAATTAAATATTTATAAATAAATATTATTGTGTATATTCACAGTCGAATACCATATAGCTCTATTGGGATTTATAACTCGACACTTAACATCCCGATTAAATCGATATTCGATTTAAAATGAATTTCCTTTGTTAAAATATAAATAATTCCTTTATAAATTATAAAGGAATTCCACAGCGACTTTTCTGAAATTTGATTTGGACATAACTCAAAATCTACACGACGAAATCCCGATTTTTCTCTTCCACTAGAAAGATATACTCCACCAGCTCCACACGTTTCTTGTTTCACAGAAATCCGATTTAAAACGAACCTTGTATATCCAGTTGAAGTTCAAATCGCCAAATAGCGAACTGCCGCGTCGTTTCAAGCTTGATTTTAATTATAATATAATTCTATGTTCAAACTGTCGTTCAAATAATATATTCGTTATTCAAATTCAATTCCAAGCTGAATTAAATATCACCGATGATCCAGTTCACACCATATCGCCATTTCAGCCAATTCTGATTATTTCAGAATTAAATATATTATTTAATTTATTATTTTAATTAAATATTCACCATTATTTAATTCCACGACCATTTAATTCACTATATCACTATTTATATAATTAAATAAATTAATTATAATACCTCTGCCAATGCGGGTCATTACAATCTTCCCCACTTAAAATAATTTCGTCCTCGAAATTGCTAAAAGGTTGAGGACGACCCTATCGACTGGTTAGAACATATTTGTTCACTTCTTAACTTTAGTTTCAACTGAACCAATTTAATTTCAATTAAATTATATATTAATTCTTATCAACGAAAATTTTCAAAAATCTTGAAAATTTTCTAACGCCTTAACTCTTCGAAAAATTTCGCCAGTACCACCTTTGTACTGGTCAATCGGTCAAACTCCCACTCGCCTCTCTGGGCCATCTCTAACCCAAAAGAAAATCAAACAGCCAAGCGGCTTGCCAATTCGGCTCATAAATCTTATATCCAATAGAAATATAAACTTGTACCTTTTGTCGGCATATCATTATATCCCTTCCACCTGTTATCAATTCAGCGGATACAAGGGTCATCCCAATCAAATTCCAATCTGCTTTTATCCACAACACAACCATTCACTTATATCTGAGCCAAATATCATTTCAACTCGAGTTTCTTCTCGATTCCCAACTCTTAACTTGATTATCACATTACACTTCAATTTTGAATCTCACAATCCAATTTGTCTTGATATCATTCTAATTCAAATCTTAGTTACCACTTTACTGGCTTTACTTTAGTTCAATTTTGCTTTCACAAAATTCTTTTAAATTTGTTTTCAATTCAAACAGTCTTTCCCTGGGAGTTTTCAATCAGTTTACTCTTTTCAAAAATCAAATTTTCCTTTTGAACATGTCACTGAGCCCTTAATTAATATTCCATTGTTATATCACTTCTCTATTTCTTTATCAATATTTGCTAACCAAATATTTTCAATAACCATATTGGCCTTTTATGTTATTTGGAAAACATTTCCGAATATCGCCTTCCTTTAATTTCTAAACTTTAGAAAATATATGTTATTTATAATTGGAAAATATTCCAATTACTTATCTCTTTTCCGATCTTGTTTATTTCTATACTTAGGAAATATTCTTTATTATATTTCCAAGCTTACACTTATTTGGGTTAAAACGGATGTTGTGTAAAACATCGTTACGACATCCCAAATACTATATTCAACTAACTCTTATTCAACATTGATCTTCGAGCCTGAAATCTTACTATTTATTTGTTAATAATGAAATCAATCAAGTTGGGGTATAACTACCTCTCAGACCTTGACTGAATAACATTTACAACGTCAAAACAGATATGACTACTTACTCGAATAATCAATACCATACAACTACTTATTCACCTTTAAACACGTATACGCTTCCTCTTTCTATTCTTACTAGATTTTATTCTTAGTCTTCCTTTTTGATTTTCCTATTATATTTCTAAGTTCGTTTCCTTATCAACTTCTATATATATATATATATATATATATATATATATATATATATCAATACGTTGATTTCTAACTATCAAATTATCTTAAAAATATTCTAACTCCTTAAATTCCCGGAAAAAATTCGCCATAACCTCCTTTGTACCAGGAACATCGGGATATTTCAAATAGCCTCCCATGGCCCTCACCAATCCAAAAGAAAAAGAAAAAGCCAAGCGGCTAGCCGATACGGCGCATAAAATCTCATATATGAATTAAATACGTACCTTTTTGTCGAGCATTCTATTTATATACCTTCTATACTTTATTCCAAACCTGTCTCCTGTATATCTATACCAGCCCAATCTATTTTAACTATACCAATCGTTTTAACTCAATTTGTTAATTAAATTTGTTAATTAACTCTTTAGTCTATTTCACTTTTATATTTGAACATGACATGTTCAAATATGTTTTAACTTGCTTATTAACTAATTTGAATCCAAATTTCAAATTCAAGTTCTATATTCGATTTCGAATATCCATTTACAAATCCAATTCACCTTTCAAAGTTCAACTTCAAATTCAAAACTCGATTAACTAATTCCTCTTCGACTTTGTTAATTCTATTCAATTTCTATTCAAATTTTATATCACTTTTTATTATTCAAAAATCCCCTTTTGAAATTCAACACAACTTGTCTTTCCCAAAACAAATTCAAAACAGTATCTCTGGTAGTAATTCGTCACTTACAACTCGAAAATGAATACTGATGATGCAGCTGTCATCATCAGAATCTATTTTCCAGCGATCGAAGTGAGTTCAATACTATAAAACCATTTCTAAACATTTCCACTTTGAAATCCATTTCAAAATATAATTCACACTGCTTGTAAAACAATTTAAAATCTCCCAGGATCTTAAATTTTCCTTATTTTTAATCCAAATCCATTTACAAACACTTATCCAATTTTCCAGAATTTTAATTCAATTTCTGGTTTAAAATTTCAGACTTAACTCATCTGATTTCACGTATTTCACTTATATGAATTATGATTGGTTATTTACATAACCATTTAATTTATAATCTTAATCGATTATAATAACAACCAATATATCCACTATATTAAAATTTTGATATATATATCTTTTCTATATCAAGATATACCTTGGGTAAACTTATTTTAATTTACCCTCTTTTCAAAACATATCGTGTCGACCCATCGTATTCGAGTGTTTACAAACTCATACCGATACAGTGGATCAAACTGATCGACCAGAACCCATAAACAATTCAACCAATAAATCACCACAATATAAAACAATTATTATATCAATAACAAATACGTTCACTCGTATATATACACTCCAACTCAATCTAGGGTATTACTAACCCCATCTCTACTGAGTTACGCCACAGAGCCAAGGTAATTCTTAACCTAAGCTCTGATACCAACAGTAATGACCTGGGTTTTTGGCGATCTTAGTTATCCGATATACAACACATATCGAACATCCAAGGATCGAAAATACCGGTCATTAATGAAAGAAATTAGAAGGTGAGGAAAGATAAGATAGAAACTTAGAATAGAAGAAGAAGAAGAACACAACATCAGAGTAACATGAACCTCACAACGGAACGAATAACATATAATATATATAACATAACTTGAAATATACATCTGTACTTGCATATACATCATTATCAAAGTACAACACTTACAACACAGCGAAAATAACTATAGCTATATAATCCCGAAGCCTCCTACTCCAGCTCTTCAAGTATCTGCAAATCCCGACTACTTGACTGCCCGTACAAATTTAGGCACCCAAGAGTTTAGGGAAAACACAACAAAATAAACTCTGGGTCAGTCATGGGACTGGTGTGAGTAAAACATTTTAAAACGGTTCAAACAGGTAAATGATATCTCATAAGACCACGCCGTATAACGAAACGGGTTTTACCCGTATGAGAATCCAAATTATCTTTATATCAAAAACCTTTTGATATTATAATAATGTCTATCAACCACAACTATAATAATCATCTAGCAGAAACGCTTTCATCTCACGGTCTACATATATAGTATACAAGCAAAACCGCAAGCACGTATTGGGTAATGGATTTCCAATTATGACAAGGTATGGAACCACCTTTCGCTAGTGTACCTCTAGAGAGGAATACACTGGGTTCAACAAGAACATCTTGCAACCCGGCCACACATGACCGACCACTCATTTCGCTTGAGTGTATCGAATGTATATCACCAACGGTTGGGATCAGCAACCGTTTCCCGAAGGGACACCATCAACAATAG
The DNA here is from genome assembly GCA_030737875.1 of Allium sativum. Classification (NCBI taxonomy): domain Eukaryota; kingdom Viridiplantae; phylum Streptophyta; class Magnoliopsida; order Asparagales; family Amaryllidaceae; genus Allium; species Allium sativum. The sequence continues at coordinate 221,801,619 of CM060927.1, read as the reverse complement.
ATTTTTAGAAATAAATGAAACTCTAGATCAGGTGATTATACACCCTACTTCGGAGCGACCGACTTAGCCATGCTACCTGCTCGATTTCTGTCATTTACCGGATGTGAGGCTAGAATCTATGCTTTATCATCACACCAGATTCACTTCGAATGTCACATCGTCAAATCCATCAGATCACCGATTAACGTCCTCAACAATACATTATGTGTTAGCTAAAAGAAGTTTCCTTCTCCGCTTCCACTCTTGGTACGGTTGGAGAAATCAATATACGTGATCGCCTGCAAATACTCTGTCAGATATTCATCCATACAAGTCATCCAGGAACAGGATGAACCGAAGGCACTATTCAATACATCCATCTTAGACACTGTTATCTAAGACTTATACAATAGCCCTTGCATTTTACTCTATCTTCAATTATCTTTGGCATATATGATTCGCAACGCTTAAGCTAATACAGAGTGGTTCTTTGGATAATAATCCAACCGGTCTCTCCATATTAACAACGTTAAAATGGTTAAAACCTCGATAGTCTGTGATTTAACCATCGAAGAAAAACAGGTGTGCAAACAACGATATTATTTCCAGATAGAAATTCTATCAATCATCAATCATATATATCTATATATACATATATTCATATTTTCCTTGTTTCAATATTTGATTACGTTTCTGATTCTATTTGGAAACATTTCCAAATCTTCTATACTTGGATATAAACAGATGTTTAATTCAACATCGCGACGACAACTCAAACCACTATACTTATTTACTAAATTCACTTAACCACTTTCACTCTCGAACCTTAACTATTTCTAAATTAAAAACGCGGTCAATCAAGTTGGAGTATAACTACCTCTCAGACCTTAACTGAACAACATTTCTAACCTTGAAATACGTAAAGTTCCCTTTAAATTTCTTTAACCAACTTCCTTACTTAACCTTTCTTTCGAATAACTATATTCGATTAACTCTCTTCAATTAACTCTATTCGATTAACTCCTGTCGAATAAACTATATTAGATAACTCCTCTAACTCTATTCGAATAAACTATATTCGATTAACTCCTTTACTCTATTCGAATAAACTGTATTCGATTAACTCCTCTAACTCTATTCGAATAAACTATTCGATAACTACTTTCAAATAACTAGATTTGATAACTCCTCTCGATTAACTAGATTCGATAACTCCGTTTGAATAACTAGATTCGATTAACTCACCTCGAATAACCAATATTCGATTATTCCTCTCTCGAATACACTACATTCGATAACTCTACTTCGAATAAGTGATATTCGATAACTCTACTCGATTAACTCCTATTTGATTAACTCTAATTAGTTAACTCTAACTCTAACTGGTCAACCCTCACTGACTAACTCTAATCGGTCATTTCTAACTCTAATCGATTTCTCTTATTCGAATAACTCCTATTTGATAACGTTTATTCATTTATAAAGATTTACTTTTGGTAACGGTTCTTCACTTTATAAATGTTCTCTTTAATAACGTTACTCCTTTGATTCTATTCTATTTATTTGTCAAATAAATACTCCTTTGATTTAATCCTATTTGTTTATCAAATAAATATCTCCTTTATTTATTCCTTAAATAAATGAATCCTTTATACCTTTATTTCTTTCCCTAAATAAATAAATCCTTTTTAACCTATTTGTAAATGGTTTACAAATATTTCTCTTTCTATTTGTTTGACAAATATTTTCCTCTATATTTGTTTTACCAATATTTCCCTTTCTATTTGATTTACAAATATATTTCTTCTATATTTGATTTACCAAATATATTTCTTTCCACAAAAATCCTTTTTATTTATATATATATATAATCCATTGATTTTATATAATAAATTTATTTCAAAATATACTTTGAAAATCCCTTTTCTACATTCTGGTATTTCTTATGGTATTTAACACGCCATATAACAACGATAAATATCGTCCAAACACATATAATCAACGTCAGATTATATCTCACATTATATATCACAGTATATAAATCACAATAAAATAAATGTTGAGGAATCCAGTTAGATTCCTCCAACCTGTTTCCCTGCATCACAGATGTTAAACAATATAGATAACATCACTTTCAGTTCCATATGATATATTCTGTTAAACATAATCAATATAGAAATTCAACTAACTGACTAGCAGTTCAATCAACAGTCAACACACAATCAATCAGACAATTTCTAACAGTTTTAGAAATACAACATGAAATTATAAACTGTTCAGAGTTAGTGAGATTTACTCACATTTGCAGTTCATCGTTAAAGAACGATAACTGTTATTTGATTTGAATCAAACAATTTAATTCGCCATAATTTCAAACGAGCTCCAATGGACTTCCACTCAGTTCCACGTTGTAGTGCCCGTCCATACGATCCCAACGGATCCAGTCGCGTTCAATTCTGATCACATATGCTCAAGTTATCACATTATACAGTTAATACACTTTATAATTAGAAATAACTTAACATATACGATGGGCCTTACCCTTAAAATAAAGCCCATACCCTTTCCTTTTTTGAACCCGCTTAGTTCTTCTTCCCCAGCACCGAATGCCGTGACCTGCTCCCTAAATTACAATCGCCCTTACCAAATACATCCACACCATTCTCTCTTACTTTGCTCCACAAAAACTCAAACAGGAAATGCCAGGTTACTTCTCTTCAACTCCTCTACCTCGCCAAGGCCAAAGACACTAACCCGCACCCTTCTATAAAGTTTCGTTCTCAACTCAAAACCCACCACTATAGGAGCTCGCGCGGCCTTATTTCCATCCGAACCCTTCAAAACTCATGTACTAGATGCGGATTTAGTCACAGACCTCAAAAAATGAATTCGAATCGAGCCAATCCCTCATCAACGTCTCAAAGCGTCGAGCCCTAGCTTACTGCTCAACTTTGAGCTTCCACAGACCAGCGTCGCACTGTACGAAACACCCATCAACATGAAGCTCTCCTCTTCCCAAGCCCAAATACATATACATCATGATTTATAGATTATTCTAGGATTTTATTTGAATTTGGAAGTTGCGTTTTCTTTTACTGTGAAGAGAAAAGTGACGGCGGAACAAAGAGAAAAATGAAATTAGGTTTTAGGAATGGTGTAGTGCATTATATAGGGGATAACTTGGCTTGTTGGAGGATCCTTGTCCACTCATCCTTTTTATTTCTTTGATTTTATATTTGTTTGAGCCTTCTAAAAATCCGTGTGGTCACACATGATGCCCAAAAATCGCGAAACTGGACATGTAGCTAGAGTTCGACATTACGGTCCCAACGAAACTGGTTTCGTCGAATTCCGACTTCGTATGCTCACTCAGCTTATTTTTAACCGTCAAAATACTGTCTGTTTCTCACTCTAAAAATCCGTACGACCACACAGTGACTCTAAAAATCACGGAAACTGACATCTAGCAACTATTTGATATTGCGGATCCAACAAAATTAGTTTCGTCGAATTCCGACTTCGTTTGCAAAAGTGGCTATTTTTAAAGCTTTGGATGACCCATTTAAATATATAAATATAATTAAATTAAATATTTATAAATAAATATTATCGTGTATATTCACAGTCGAATACCATATAGCTCTATTGGGATTTATAACTCAACACTTAACATCCCGATTAAATCGATATTCGATTTAAAATGAATTTCCTTTGTTAAAACATAAATAATTCCTTTATAAATTATAAAGAAATTCCACAGCGACTTTTCTGAAATTTGATTTGGACATAACTCAAAATCTACACGACGAAATCCCGATTTTTCTCTTCCACTAGAAAGATATACTCCACCAGCTCCACACGTTTCTTGTTTCACAAAAATCCGATTTAAAACGAACCCTGTATATCCAGTTGAAGTTCAAATCGCCAAATAGTGAACTGCCGCGTCGTTTCAAGCTTGATTTTAATTATAATATAATTCTATGTTCAAACTGTCGTTCAAATAATATATTCGTTATTCAAATTCAATTCCAAGCTGAATTAAATATCACCGATGATCCAGTTCACACCTTATCGCCATTTCAGCCAATTCTGATTATTTCAGAATTAAATATATTATTTAATTTATTATTTTAATTAAATATTCGCCATTATTTAATTCCATGACCATTTAATTCACTATATCACTATTTATATAATTAAATAAATAAATTATAATACCTCTGCCAATGCGGGTCATCACAAAATCTCTGATTCGACCCGGAGATATACTGGGGTTCTGTCGTGGTTGAAATCTGTGGACTGCAAGGACTACTCGCTACTGATCCATGAGGTGATTCCTATATTGGATGCAGTAGGAGAGTACCTTCCGTTCATCCTATTCCTGGATGACTTGTATGGACGAATGTCTGACAGAGTATTTCCAATGGGACACGTACGTTGATTTCTTCAAACGTGTCATAGTTGGGTAGCTCCCAACTAGGGTATTTTTGTGGACGTCAATTAGTGATATCCAGCGGATCTGACGATGTGGCATTCAAAGTAAAGGATGGCCAAATGTTCTAGAAGTAAATTCTAGCCTCAAGCCTCACAACCAGGAAGTGACAAAAATCGGGCAGGCAGCATGGCTATGTGGGTCGCTCCCATTAGGATGTATAATCACCTATCTAGAGAAAATCCATTTCATTCTTTAATCTATTTCGATGTTGTCCCTTTTCGTAAAACCGTGGTTTGAGCCCAACCGTTGGTAATATACATTCGATACACTCAAACGAAATGAGTGGTCGGTCATGTGAGGGCCGGGTTGCAAGACGTTCTTGTTGAACCCAGTGTATTCGCCTCTAGAGATACACGATCGGCGGGTGGTCTCATACCTTGTCATAGTTGGAATTCAATCTCCAATAAGTGCCCATGGTTTTGTTTATATATATATATATGTGTGTGTGTGTGTGTGTGTGTGTGTGTGTGTGTGTGTGTGTGTGTGTGTGTGTGTGTGTGGAGCGTGAGATGCAAGCGTTCCACTAGATTGATATTTACTTGTATTTAGACACTATTATAATATCAGAATAGAGATTGATTTCAAAACTGTTTTGGGTCATCGTAAGGTTAAAACCGTCCGTCTTTATGTGTGGATTTGGTCTTACGATTATCCTTTTCTTTCGAAAGGATTTTAACTTTAAAATCAAGTTGTGTGATACCTTAATACTGTGCGAGTTCTTCTCACTCTGGTTCACCAGACTGACCCGGTGTTTTGTAAATGCTCGGATTAGCCCGGGATGTACAGGTTCAGGTTATCAGGTACTGAGAAGTCCAGAAACGAGCTGGAGATGTTCAGACATATGATATCTAGAATTTATTCCGCTGTGTATATGAGGACAGATTATTATAACTGTCCAGAGATGTTGACGTACTCTGATATTGTAAGTATTTTTAAAAGCTTTAAATAAAGATTTATTTCTGTATTATATTTTGTTCTGCTGCGATGTGAGACTATGTGTTGGTTCTTCTTCTTCTTCTATTCTAACTTTCTTTCTTATCTCACCCTCTAATTTCTTTCTATAAACGTTCCAGCGTTTTCGGTGTTTGGAAGGTCGGCATAAGTCATGGTAAGGGTATTTATGTCGATTTTCGAGACCAAAAATCCCTGGGTCGTTACAGCTACAGTAAACTAATTATAGAAACTGACTTTACAATGTCTTTCGAATAGTAATCCATCATATATATATATATATATATATATATATATATATATATATATATATATATATATGGAAAGCGTTCCGTTGCACCCAAAAAATGGAGCACCCCAAAAGCCCCCTGATTTCCACCTCATTTATATTAAAAAAAGTGAGTGGAAAGTGAGAGAGTTAGTAGAAGGAAAGAGGAGAGTTAGTGGAAAATGAGTGGTGGAAAAGTGGTAGGCTAAAGGGGTGCTCACTATTTGGAGTGCCATTGAACCTGCCCCTCTCTCTCTCTCTCTCTCCCTATATATATATATATATATATATATATATATAACATTCACTTTAAAAAGTCAGTAGTGCTTGTCTTTTCAGCTAATTACCTCATTTTAAAATTTTAAAATAAAATTTCTACAAAAACTCGTTTTAAACACTATGCATGTCATTTCTTATTTTTTACTTTAAACAAACAAATAAAACACTCTTTTGCTATATTTTGTAGCCCGTACAAAACAAGTAAACAAGGCTCTTTCTTTTTTCTCTTTTGAATATTCCAACTGTAAATGGAGCATCTCTTTTCTCTAGAACAAAGAAAATGTTCATTACAATATATTAACATAAATGACTGGAATTCAAAAAAATTAAGATGAACATCTTAAATGATTAAGCTTAACAAACAAACATACGCAAAAGAGGATTACCACAGCATCCTGAAAGAAGATAAATGCATTGGGAAACAAAAACAATATCAATGCCAACTACATCTTCGTCTTGATGTTAAACTTAGATCGAACTATGTCAAGATTTGGTTCTGACCGGATACCCCTGGTCCAACCTGATACAAATATCTGCTTTATACATTTCACCTTTGAGCCAAAATAAGTAATTAGCATTGTGATGTTGAATGCTTTTGTAAACACAAAGTTCAGCGATTACATATAACATGCATCACTTCTTATTGATAACAAAAAGTAACTTCATTCAAACATAATTTCAGGGATTCGATTCAAATCCATGACGTAACCTTTTCCTAAAATGTGGTACGTCTAACCATTTGGGTTAGAGGTCCTTCGCATAACATGTCATCACTTATAGAAAGTCCGAAGAGTTTTCAAAGGTGCCAGAGAACAACGTAAGGCATCATCCTTTATTAATATAGGTGTATTCGGGAACCCATAAAAATGCATCATCTTACATAACCATTCCACCATCAATTGTGAACACCTATGAATTATCAATCAAACGTGGCCATACGTAAGACGCTTGAATTTCATCAATAATCAATGATGATGATTGTGTTACCTGTCCAGTAATGTAGCCAGCAGAAGGACTCAGGGCCAGAAATTCCACTAAACCAGCAACTTCTTCCGGCTTCCCATACCGTCCTAACAATCAATTTAAAATGAGGAGAGATATATACTAAAAAGGAAAAAGGGCAAGTGAAACTCTGTAAATTACTATCCAGTTCAGTACTAATCTATGGTCTCTGCATGACTGCATTTCACAATACCATATCAGTTTGCACTTTGCACTGGGTAGCTAAAAAAACTCCCTTAGCACTCAAAAAATAGTCCCAGGTTCTATTGAAAATCCACTGAGATTCAGAAACAGACTTAATATTGTTTCTTCATATGTAACAAAATATAAACCCAACCAAAAATAATAATTATATTTATATTTCCAACATTTAGTCATGAATAATAACGCACAGAATTCCTAGACAAAACAACACAGGTATCCAATCTTCAAGTACTTAAACTTGCAATATTTTTCTATTGTTATCATTCCACTAAAAATATTAAAGGATTCCTAATCTGATTTTTTTTAATACAGAAACGTAAGAAGAAATCACTAAAAGTTCATGACAACAGCGGTGACATTGAGGGAAAATAAGCTCACTGTAAATACTTTGTCATCAAAAGAAGTAGATTCTATTTTGACCTCTGACAACCCCTTTGCACCTCAATTTGTAAATAAATATTAACAAACCCATTTCTATTTTCTCTGTTCTGTACCCAAGGGTGGATCCAGCCTTAGGCACAACTGGGCTCCAGCCCAGAGCAGATTATCTTTTGAATGTATTAAATATATACAACTGTAGAAAAATAATTCATGTGCGAAGCGTGTGCCACAATGCTCGTAATTATGTATGTACTTTTATAAAGTATACCATTTTTAAATAAAAATCGCGCCAATCTATGCTATGTTGATGCTTAAGCAATGTTTATCATTTAATTTTTAAAGCAGTAAATTGTATATTCTAGTAATTGGACTGTTATTAAGCACTAGGATTTTTAGGACTAAAATGTTGTTATATATAATACAATACAAACTTTTTGTAATGCCTACAGTAATTAAATGCTATATATAAATAAAGAATCCTTACTCTGCTATTTTATCTCTTTTTCTTTCCAGGTCAACTCATCCTTATTTTTTAAGCTAGATTACTTAATTTACACTTACAGATGGAGTGAGGCACAATTGAATGCTGCTTAGGCACCTTTCATTAAATGATGCTCGAGTTTGGAAAAGAAGAAAATCAAATGCTCAATTTGCCCTTAAAAGTCAATTTTAATTACATCGGTAATTCATATGTGATTAACAATTGATTTGCATTAACAATCATATTGCTCTTGAAATCAAATAAACTAAAACCAATTTGATAGGTTTTTGCTCCGAATTCACCACCATTGATTGTTACTTTCTGAATTGGGTGGTTGGCAAGAAAAAGAGGGCGCTTTAGCCACACAGCAAATTAGCTTTCACAGAGGATTGAAAAAAGTTTTCCGGCTTTTGACTAGAATTCATAAAAAAAGATATTTGTGTTTCAATCATTTTGCATACAATCAGTGCGTCACCGTACATTACAAGTATGTGTGTGTGCGCGCGGGCGCGTGCATGTGTAGAGAGAGAGAGATAGAGAGAGAGAGAGAGAGAGATGAAACGTGCACAAAAATTTGAGAACAATAAATAAAAAATAAAAAGATACCTAGAGGGATAGCTTGTAATATTTTTTTCTCAATCTCATCCCCAAGAGTAGAGGTCATATCAGATGCAATAAACCCAGGGGCAACCGCATTCACCTGAATAGGCATATGCAATCATGGTACTATATTTTATCATACAAAACCATTCAGAAAGAAAGCTGGGATATTTTAATTACAGTTATATTTCTGCTTGCATATTCCTTTGCTACAGTTTTTGTTAAGCCAATAACCCCTGCCTTTGCAGCACTGTAATTAGCCTGGCCCACATTACCAACAAGACCAACAACAGATGCTATATTGATAATTCTCCCCTGGTGCATATGGAAAAGACCGCATCAAAAAATAACCAGGTACAAGAACAATGCATAACAAGTGAATGGTTAATACTCTTCAAGTGACAAGTTTAGAAACTTCTGCTCAGTATGGCCATTTAAGTATTTCTGTTCATTTTTAAATAACAAAAAGGTTATTTTAACACATGCAGTGTTGCTATAACATATTTTCAGGGGCAAAATTCTGGCTGAACAAAAGTAAACAAGTCTTAGCAAACACTGATTCCAAGTCCAGGCTTTATGCAGGTATGTTGTTTCAGTAAATGCAGGTATGATGAACTGTTCTTGCAGTGCTTACCTCACAAAATCTGCTCACCATATGTAAATATGCACTGATACAAAGATACATTGATCTCTTAGTTTAGTAAGCATTTAAATCAGAGTCTAAACTCCAAAATTGAGTTGCCAACTGATTTTCTTCCTTCATGAAATAACTTTAAGCTAACCAGACGACTGTTGAAGTAAAACAGACATGCTGACAAATTTATACAAATGCAAGCCACATCATAACAATCTATGCAAAATCATGTAATGTTTCATCGCTTGGTCAGAACAAAGACCAAAGGATCCACTTCTCTTGACTAATCAAATGAGAACCAGCCCGGGTTTTAATCATGAAGATGCTAGGGATATACAGCACATTTATATTACTTTGTTTCATAAATATTGAAAAGGTGATCGACTGAAGACATAAAAGGCACCCTGAATTGATTTTTACCTTTCTCCTTTTCATCATCAATTTGCATGCAGCCTACAAAAGATAGCACAAATTACGTAGAAAACCATTTTTAGTAAATAAATTTAATTAAATGCAGAAAAAGTCGGGACATTATCGTTTTTATTTTATATTATTCTATTTGTTTATTTTTTGCGGACCTGCGTACAAAGGAAGACACCAGTAAGATTCAAGTCGATTACATCCTGCCACATAGATCTCTTCATTCTCATTAATAATGTATCTCGAGTAATTCCTGAGTCCACGAAAAGTCAAAGATATAATCAAGGTTTGAAATTCCGGCCGGCACGTCGGAATGACCGGGCCAGAATTCAGTAAAAACGCCGGTTCCGTTTTCAAGACAGCAAAAATCAAATTTTCTATACGGAAATGAAGTAAAATAAAAAAAAATTGTAAATAATTCGACGGAATGGCACAGAGCACCATAGAAGAAAAGAAATTTAAAACTTATCTGAAAGACCCCCCCCCCCCCCCTTTCCCCCCACAAAAAAAAAAGCTGAGAAGTGATTTAGGGCTAAGGTGCTTCTATGTTTGCAGGAATTGGGTCGTCAATGTTTCGAATGATCGGAAGTTGGCTCATTCTCAGTAATTGCATTTTGATTTACATGTTCAAATCAATACGTCTATTTTCATCGTTCCGAGAATATTTAGAGATTTAAAGAAGATGAAAGATTATATTGGTTAGTACGCTTCTCGCAGGAAGCGTACATAATATTTGTTGATTGGGCCTCTGGAAGCTTGGGCTTTAGGACTCCGTATTATAAAGGGACAAGGTTGTTGGGTTGTGGAGCACAAACAATTCAACTATGTTAATGTACAATTACACAACGGTCTACTTACAGTTAAGTTTTATCCACATATTACATTTATCAGCGTATTTACTGAAAAAATAACAACGAAATCCGGAACGTGAATTAGTTCGAAATATCCGAAAATTCCGAAATGGAACAGGAACTCTAAAAATATCAAAGCACCGAAACGAAAACGGAAACCGGAATTTCAAACCTTGGATAAAATGATACAACATATAGGTCCCTGTTATTTGCAACATTTTTCAAAATTTACCTGCATTGTTGACTAGAATATCAACTGTTCCCCATGCATCAACTGCCTAGATGTATGATAATGGAGTAACAAATGTTCAGGCTTATCATAGAAAAATAGCCAACGGAGTAACAAATTAATGAACCCTTACAGCTTTCATCATAGAATCCACATCCTTTTCTTTAGAAACATCACCACCAAATGTTAGTGCTTGACCACCAGAGGCTTCGATCTGCACGTTAAAAGTATGATAACAATAACAGACAATGAGTGTCAACCAAGAACACATGATATATTAATATATTCATCAAGAAGGTCTGCAAATAACACAGACAAGGAGAAAGCATTTCCACTTATCTTGGAGTTGTTTACCAACTGGGTAAGCAATCTCAAAATATCTAATTTGTGCATAAAAATCGAAATTCACAAGTTATTATAATGCTTCATAGTTCCAAATTTAGGTGCAGCTATGTCACTATTCATAAACTAATATAAAGCTAGAGAAAGATAAAGGTATGATTATGGCAGTATTACCATGAAGGACCTAATGATGTCGCTGGTTTTAACAGTAGGCATATTCAGCTATTGCCTTGCAGACTTATCCAACTGTTTTAGCACTATTATTTCCAACATGATCATTGTTAATGGAGGGTTAAATAAACTTTGGGATTAAAATTATTAAATGCTTCCTTATTTAGCTTAAATCTTCTAAGCACTTTGAATTAGCAATCAATTCATTTCTTCGATGAAAAAGCACAAGAGCCCTTTGTTTCCTACATGTAACCGTGATGCAAGATGCAAGCATTCGTGTAAAGCAGGATTAAAAATTGGCGGAAAGCCAGTTTTAGGAACGACTTTTCATTTTTATTTAGTTTTAAATGGTAATTTATAAATAGATGGAACGTGAAAAGGTGTCTGGGAAATAAGTCATAAATAATATTTAAGACAGTAAATAATTGTTGCTAATGATATATCAACTCATTACCAACTTTCTTGGTCTCCTAATATGTAGTTGCCAAACATGCACAAAGTCTATATAAAAAGTAAAGGGAATTAGTTCTATATAAAAAGCAAGGGTACTGTACTGACATTTGTTACCATGAGCTGCAGTCATGTATGATGCACTCTATAATATTTAAGACAGAATCATGTTGTAGACTACGAAATAAGTCGACAACAAAAGAAAGAAATGCAACAAAAAGTGGCCTTAATTTCGCCATCTGTGTGCTTATGAACTCCTAAACAGAAAATTTGAAGAGTAATATCAGTGACTAATTAGATAAAGATATAATGAAGTGATGTGCATAACAAAAAATAAGCAGGCTGCGCTATTCAACATTAAATGAAACAAACTTTCATTGAACTGACATTCCATCACAACTACTGCCCGTTGATCTTCAAGTTCGGTAAATCAGGACTGATCAGCTATGCCATCATACAATCCACTTCCTAAGCTCTATTCTAGGTTTGCGCTTAAGCACTATAAGTCTATAACACTCCATCTCACCTTTAGTTGTATGACTTATTGTCACCTTACACTTGATTAAAACAATTGCTACATGGGATACATCGCCTGAGCACTCCAATCACCTCATAATAGCATAGCTTTTCAATGCATGGTCATGAGAAAAATCAAACTCTGATTAATTTATTGAACATTCCCACTTAGGATCATATCGAGGTATAATATAACTTCTTGTTCCTTATCAACAAGTATAGATATTGCATAAATATATCAAATGAAATTCTACAGCACAAAAAAAAGGAACTTCCAAGGAAAAATTAGATAAAACTGACTTCTTGTGAAACTTCTTCAGCATCCTTTGCAGACCTTGCATAGTTTACAAGTACCTGACATTCAACATAAAAATATTCCACTTTCAAATACGCACAAGGAAATGGAACAAAATCAAAGCACAGTTGATAATTGCAGGTTATCAAAACAAACATAAATGTAAGATCAACTCAATACGCAACCAGGACAAGAAAGTTCATGTCAATAACTCAATATAGCCCCCCCCCCCCCCCCCCTACTGTATAACCAGAGTCAGCCATTTATTAATATTTCAATCCATGGATTATGCTATCACATGCGCCAAGTTAATAATTATATGAAGGCACCTCGCTTTTTAACATGATGCTTAACATGGATGCAAAATAGATGCTCATGAGCGATGTTGAGCATTTCAAAGTCAAATTTTGTTTTTACTATCCTTTTTCTCGTTAAAATAAAAATAAAACATATATACATGGTATCTTATATAGTTATCCACTTATTCCATTTTTGTTAGAAATTTATGTTAGTTTTATTTAACCAAAACATTTTTGGATATGTTACATAGTGATTGTGCTACTAAAATTTATAGTACTTGCATAATTGGGTACCTGTGGGTGGCAAACCTGATCAAGTATCTACGGATGTAAAAGACAACCGCATTCTAAACTTAATCAGGTACATATGAAAATCAATATGTGTCCAAGATATATTGTTTAACCAAACAAACCACGAAATATAAAAGATATATGAATATCAACCCGAATCGGGTACCTATGGATATAGAAGAAAACCAGATTTCAAAACCTAATCGAGTACCGATGAAAATCGATCTACACCCAAAATATATTGTTGAATCGAACAAACTATGAAATGCAAAACACATCCAATGCCAAACCTAATTGGGCACCTATGATGTAAATGAGTCTGACAACGGAATTCCAAACCTAATCGGATATATGTGAAAACCGGCATGTACTAAAGATATATTGTTTAACGGAGCAAGCTACGGAATATAAAAGACATTTGGATATCAAACCTAATCAGATACCATGGATGTAGAAGACAACCGAATTCAAAACCTAATCGGGCACCTATGAAAACCGATTTGTACCCAAGTATATTGTTTAATCAAGCAAATCACCAAATGTAAAAGACACCTGAATGCCAAACTTAAACGAGTACCTATGGATCTAAAAGACAACCGGATTCCATACCTAATCGGATACCTACAGAAATTAATCTGTATCCACGATATATTGTTTAATGGAGCAAACCAAGAAATATTAATGATATTAGTAAGCCAAGCCTAATCAAGCACCTATGAATGTACCATTATAATTGCAAAGTCTGTTAAGATTTAAATGACAATTCTATGTAGCATTTTACTTGAGAAGTAGTTTATCATGACCAGTGTGAGCAAAAGAAAATATCAATATAACTCTTTAAATGTAAAGTCTGTTAGGATGTAAAAGACATGCAAAATGATAATTAGACGCAGGTTTTGTTTGTAGCTTAGTTTATCATTACCAATGTAATCAAAATGAGATATCAATGTAGCACTTTAAATGCAAAATCTGTTAGGATGCAAAGGACATTTAAAATGATAGTTTGATGCAGCATTTTGTTTGTGAAGTCTGTCATTACTAGCAAGTGCAAAATGAAATATGATTGTACCACTATAACTGCAAAATTTGCAAAGATGTAAATGACATGAAAAATAACAGTTTGATGCAGTGTTTTGTTTGTGATGTAGTCTTTTATGACCAGTATGTGCAAAATGAAATATCAGTGTAGCAAATTAAAACAAAGGGCGTTAGGATGTAAATAACATGTAGAATGGCAGTTTGATCTAGCGTTTTGTGAAGTAATCTATCATGACTAGTGTGTGTAAAATGAAATATCAATAAATGTAATGGTTTATTTGTGAAGTGGTCTTTTATTACCAACTCGTGCAAAATGAAATATTAATGTAGCAGTTTAAAAGCAAAGAGCGTCACGATGTGAATAACATGTAGAACGACCGTTTGATTTAGTATTTTGTTAAGTAATCTACCATGACCAGTGTATGCAAAATGAAATACCAATGTAGCAACTTAAATGCAAAGTCAATTAAAATATAAATGACATTCAAAATGATAATTTTGTTTAGTGTTTTGTTTGTAAAGTTTTCTATTATAATCAGCGTATACAAAATGAAATATTAATGTATCATTATAACTGCAAAGTTTGTTAAGATGTAAACTACATGTAAAATGACAGTTCGGTGTATCGTTTTGTTCATGAAGTAGTTTATCATAATCAGTGTGAGCAAAATGAAATATCAACGTAGCACTTTAAATGCAAAGTCTATAAGGATGTGAAGGACATTCAAAATGATAGTTTGATGTAGAGCTTCTTTTGTGAAATCGACTACCGTGACTAATATGTGCAAAATGAAATATAAATGTAGCACTTTGTAAAGTGCATTAGGATGTAAATGACATCTATAATGAGTTTGATTTAGCTTTTTTTTTGGTTAAGTAATCAATCGTGACCATTGTGCGCAAAATGAAATTTCAATGCAGCATTTTAAATGTAAAATTTACTACAATGTAACGAAATGCAAAATCATAGTTTGATTTAGAATTTTGTTAAATAGTTATAATGACCAATGTGAGCAAAATGAAATATCAATGTAGCATTTTAAATGCAAAGTCTGTTATAATATAAATGACATGCAAAATGTTAGTCTAATTTAGCATTTTATAAATTTGTCCATCATCATGACCAGTAAGTGCAAAATTAAATATCAATGTATCACTATAATTGCAAAGTTTGTTAGAATATAAATGGCATGTTAAATGATAGTTTGATGTAGCATTTTGTTTGTGAAAAAGTCTAAATGACCAGTATGTACAAAATAAAATATCAATATGACATTTTGTTTGTGAAGCCATCTATCTAAATCTTGATACCAACCATTAACACCGTAAAAATGACATGTAAATATTTGTAGGCATAAAAAACAGAAACAAAAAAGCGAAAGAGAACAAAGTCAGAGCATGAACTTTATACCAGCAAATATCGTTGTAGTTTACTGATCATGATGAAAGTCCTTTAAAATTTTAAAAAAGAGAATTTACAGCTGGTCGAATTGAATTTATTGAACAAATCACTTTTCATAAATTCATATATTGTACATATGAAGGTTTAGTAAATATGAAAGAGAGTAAAATGTAGGCTATCACATTAATCATATTATTCATACATTTGGTGTTGAATGAAATCTTTAAAATTAAACAAAAACGTTTAAAAAGTTTGATAGAAGATATTTCACTTGATTTTTGTTTACCATTGCTGAGGAAAAACTTATTTTCGTTATCAAAAAGTTCTTTCCAAAATATACCTGATCGTTGTAAAAAAATATGTTATAAGAAATAAATTAAGCACATAACAAAACAAAGTATCACTGAAAAAATAAATTATGTTTTTAAAACCCAAAAATAATAATACGAAATGAATCTGCCTAAATTAATACTAATTCTTGCAATGATTTTTTTTTTTTTTTTTTTTGATACTAAAAGGTATTTTACCCAAGTGGTCATGCACAATATATAATTGATGAAGAAAAACTTCTTGAAGTATCATGGCCATTAACTATTCAAAGTCCAATACTGCAATCATTGAAAGCATTCAATTCTAAACTACAACATATGGCTGAATGTTTCCCGGTCCCACTGGTGAGAGATATCATTTTTTTTGTTAACTTAATTGTTACATTATAACCTTCTTTGTTTAATGTTACTGATTTGGAAGTTTGCACATAACAGTTTTGTATTCTTTTCAATTACAAATAATACATAACTTTTATATGCAGATTTCTAAATTAATAACATTTAAAAAAGAAGGTTGCGATGTAAAAATTAAAATAACAAAAAATACAATATTTCTGATCAGTGGAACCATAGAACATCCTGACATATGTCGTACTTTAGACTTGAATACTTTCAATGACTGCAGTAGTGAACTTTGAATAGTCAATCACCATAATGCTTCAAAAAGATTTTATTCATCAATTATATATTATACATTAACCCCATGATAAATATTTTTAGATATCAACGATAACGAAAGTTACCATTGCAAGAATTATTAATAACTTCGACAAATCCGTTTCATATTGATATTTTCGAGTTTTATAAACACGGTTTATTCTTTCAATAGTACTTTGTTTTGTTATGTGTTCGACTTTTCCAAAATTTCTTATAACAAAATCTTTATAGCGACTGGGTATATTTTTAAAAGAAGGTTTTGGTAATGGTAAGTTCTTCTCCAGTGAAGTTAAATTAGAAATAAGTGAAATATCTTCTATCAAAATTCTTGAACTTTTTTGGTTGACTTTTAAAGATTTCATTTTTCAACACAATGTATGAATAATATGATTTAATGTGTTAGTTGATTTTCTATTCTTTTTCATATTTACTAGACCACATATACAATATATAAATTTATGAACGGGGGTTTAATCAATAAATTCAGTTTGACCAAATGTAAAATCTCTTTCTTTTTTCTTTTTTAAAGTAGTGGCCATTAAACAACGGGTTGATATCTAGTTCATGTTCTGACTTTGATCTCTCTCTTTTTTGTCTTTTTTGCCTATGATTTATGTGCAAACAAATATTTAAGTGTTATGTTTACAATGTTAAATGACTGGTATCAAGGTTTCAGATCTCAAATTTTGGAGAAAACCTCGAATTGATATCTCGGCCAAAATAGAGGAGATTTGAAACATTTACAACTAAAAACGTTGCCAAATCACGAATCTCGAGTAAAATCTCACATATCTATCTTGGGTGTGATGAGCGAAATTTAAAACTTTGGTGGGTACCAAGATCTTGACATGCGACTTCACAAACAAAGAGCTACATTGATATTTTATTTTGCTCACACCAATCATGATAGCCTATTTCACAAACAAAAAGTTACGTCAAACTGCCATTTTATATGTCATTTACATCCTAACAAACTTAGCAATTATGGTGATACAATGATATTTTACCCTGCACTTACTGATCATGACGGACAACATTACGAACAAAATGCTAAATCAAAACATTATTTTGCAAGTCATTTATATTCTAACAAACTTTGCATTTAAAAAGTTTCACTGATATGTCATTTTGCACACAGTAGCTTTACTTAGTAAACAAAATGCTAAATCGAATTATGATTTTGCATGCCAGTTACCTTCCAATAGACTTTGCATTTAAAGTACAACATTGATATTTCATTTTGCACACTGATAATAATTGATCACTTAGCAAACAAAATGCTAAATCAATCTATCATTTTACATGCCATTTACATTCTAATGCATTTTGCATTTAAAGCGCTACATTGATATTATATTTTGCAAATACTGATCATGATGGACGACTTTACAAACGAAAGACTAATCAAACTATCAGTTTAAGTGTCTTTTATACATCCTAGCAGACTTTGCATTTAAAGTGCTATATTGATATCTTATTTTGCTCACGATGGTCACGATAGACTACTTCACAAACAAAATGATATAACAAACTACTATTTTACATGTCATTTACATCCTTACACGCTTTGCAATTATAGTGATAAATTAATATTTCATTCTGCACACACTAGTGATATAGATAACTTTACAAACAAAATGCTGAATAAAAATATCATTTTACATGTCATTTATGTTTTAACAGATTCTGTATTTAAAGTACTACATTAATATTTCATTTTGCACGCACAGGTCATGATAGATAACAAATAAAATGCCAAATCAAACTGTCATTCTACATGTTATTTACATCCTAACACACTTTGCTTTTAAAGTGCTACATTGATAATTCATTTTGCACATATTGGTTATAAAAGACTTCCTCACAAAGAAAAAACTACAACAAAATGTCATTTAACCCTAACAGACTTTGCAATTAGGGTGAAACAATGACATTTCATTTTGCACTTAGTAGTCATGATAGACGACTTCATAAACAAAGTGTTACATCAAATAAATGTCATTTACATCCTAACAGTTTTTGCATTTATAGTGCTACAATGATATCTAATATTCCTCATGTTGGTCATGATAGACCGCCTCACAAATAAAACGCTTCATCAAACTATCATTTTGCATGTTTGTTATATTCTAACAGACTTCGCATTTAAATGGCCATATTGATATTTTATTTTGCTCACATTGGCCAAGGGTTGTTATTTTTTTTTTTTTTTTTGCCTTGACAATTTGTATGTAATTTGATTGAACTTGCCATGATAGGTGCATTTACGAAATTTCTCAATTTTTGAGTTTAATTCAGTATTAGATTATGAAATGACTCAAATCATTTAAAAAATGGAATAAGACGATATGGAGTGGAATTGATGAAAAGACAACATCAAGAGAAAGTAATTTTTAAGCTAGTTATAGATATCACTGTACATGCTAATTGTTGACTCAAATTTTTGTTCCACTCAAATTCAACAATAATGACAAAAATACAGCAATATCAATCGCAGAACAGCAGAAAAAGTAAGAGACACGCAAACTTATAGTGGTTCGGCAATCAGGTCTACGTCCACTTGATATAATCTAGCACTAAACAATTACAAATACAGCTGATTTTCTAAAAAAGTAGAGAAATAAGAGTTGAGTATAGTAGGTGCAATGTCCTTGCGTGTATGCGTTAAGAAAATCAAAATCGATATCCTTAGATTTCCAAAATCCAAGTATTTATAGATAAGGCCGAATCCGGTTCGACAAGCACATGTGGAGGTCACTCTGAATGTAGTGGAGACAATGGACTCGGCCATGTTGAGGAGTGGGAGTAGTGGGACTGGGACATGTCACTGGGACGTGCCCCTAACGATTCGACATGACCGAACCGGGCATGTCGATCTGGAAATGGGTGTTTTACCCAGAAGGTTGATCCGGGATAGTTGAACCGAGATGGTCGATCTGGGGTGATCGAGCCGAGCTTGCCATGTTGAATTCCAACTCTTGAGATATCCAATGCTGCAAATAAGTGTATTCAGGCTTGTCCTAGCTCATACTCAAGTCCTGAGCACTTCGATAGCCAGAAATCCAAAATGTAACTGGTTAATAAAAAGACGAGTCAACACTTGTCACCCAAAACATGTCTTTCGATGAAAGACGTGTTTTGGATGACTCAGAAATTCATTAGTACATATCTGAAATCCGAGAAAGTCTTCACATAAATCCAATCATTAAAGATCAAAAAACCATGATCACTCCGGATCGTACTAACATAAAATTAGAAATCCACGATCATGCTGAATCGTATTATACAGAATCTTGCAATCTCTCTGGATCGTATTATGAGAGAAATCTAAATCCACGCCCTTGTCGGGCCTATCTAATGCGAGCTTAGTCCATATCTACAATAAACAAGGTGAATTGTTTTGCCAGATCCTGACAAAACAATTCAAATCCAATGAAGCATAGTCAATACTTGAGTCATGATCAAATAATCTTGTCAACTCCTGATAAGATAACCCAGCCATTCAAGTTGCCCACTTAATGTGCTACATGTGTCATATGGAGATGCTATCGGCGTCGGAAAACGTTATGCCTAAGTGCTTCCCGATGTACCTCACTTATATTGATGTCATGTGGTTCAGGCAATTAAAATCGGAATCGATCAACAGTTGGAATACTTTAGTTACAGGATTTGTTGAGCAATTCATGTTCCATCTCTCGATCAGAAAATGTGATGACTCTCACATCGATTAAGCAAAAGTCCGAAGAGAGTCTGCGATCTTTCTTGGAAAGATTTAATGGGACGATGGCGTCGGTGGATCGACCGGATCCGTCGATGGTATTTATGGATGTCGTATCTGGCGTCTGGGATAAGTCAAATCTTAAGATTTCCTTGCAGCGAGACCCACCAATGGATCTCGGCGTGTTCTATTTCGAAGAAGATAGATTTCTACGAGAAGATGATACAAGAATCAAGAGGGAAATTCTCAAATTAATACGGCTAAGGGCGGAGGACCCTCCGGATGTGTTGAAGGCAAAGAGATGGGCAAGGGAAAATCCTTAGTCACAAATGATCGGAATGTTCAGCCACTAAGAGAATCAAAATTCTCTAGGTATGCAAAACTCAATTCCTCATTGGAGGACATCTACTTGGATATTCATGAAGTAACTCCAAAAAAGCCACCTATGAGGGAGCCAATGCAAAAGGAACGAAAGTCTAGACAACACTGCTTGTTTTATGAGTTGTATGGTCATAATACAAATGAATGCAGGCACCTACGGGATATCATAGAGGAATGTGTCAGACAGGAAAAACTGACACAGTATGCTAGAAATCGGGCTACAGTGGTGGAACGGGTGCAGCGGCCCACTGTCCCTCGATACAGGAATGAACTAGGATTAGGCTCACGTGGATTGATCAACTGATCTGGATTACCTTGGATTTATGGATATTTGGTTTCTTTGAACTTCGGCATTTAAATTTGGATGGCTACGTCGACCCACTCATGTGCAAGATTAGGACTTAATCTCTATATATGCTGTACCCGATAACAAACCATACACCTCAAAAATAATCTATTTGTAAATGGAAACGGCTAAGTTGACTTACTCACATACGAGATTAGGATTATGCCTCTAGGCATGCTCTACGTCCAACAAGTGTTATTAATGGCGCACAGGACGCAAACCCTCTCTGGAGTCTTGGCGCGGAAAATAGCGCACGCCTTTTTAATTTACTGTGCATATTTAATTTTTTTAATAAATTTAATATTTTAATAAAAAAATTAAAAACTTAAATGTTTTTTGCTAAAACATATACAACAATTTTTTATGCATTTTACAAAAAAATTTCAAGCATAATGGTTTTCAATTCCAAAATAATAATACGCATTGCTGATAAACTAGATAATTGATTTTAATAAATTTAATGTTCGACTGTATTTAACAAATACCAAATCATGAAATATTTTTATGCTGCAGAGAATTCGTACAAAGATATTGAGACATATTCACATGCAAAAAAAAATTTTATTCAAGCGAATGTTTCAGAGCTGATTGAATGTTATTTTTTTGAGAATGTTCTCTTCCTCCGAAGCTGCTTCTCTTGATTTGTCGTTCACGAGTTCTCAGTCTCATTCATTTACTTTTGCATCTATTCTAGACAATATTTTATGATCTTTTATACATTACATTATATACTTTTGACAATATTATAATAAATCTAAACTGTGTTGGATAATAAAACATATTTTAATTCTAAATGCTAGCATGCTAGGATCAGTCAATTACATAATTGTAAGGTTATTAACTCGCTGATGGTAATCAAATAGGAAACAATAATGATGTGATTATATTTCCATATAATTGGAAAAAAAAAGATATTAACAAAATTATTCACATTTCATCTTATCTTATTATGATAATAATAGTAGTAGTAGTAGTAGCGATGGTGGTTGTGGTGATGGTAAGAGTATTTGTAGTAGTAGTTATTGCAGCTTGAAATGCAAAAAAAAAAAAACGTAAATTAAAGAAAAGGCGTGCCATGCGCTATTTCGCGCGTCTTTTCGTGTGCGTCGCGCCGCAATCAAAAATGGCGTAAGCGTCGCGCCGTGCGCCATGGTGCGCGCCTTTCATAACTATGCATCCAACAATAAATGCCTTGCTTTGATTTCATAATGATTGTGATTTTTGATAAAATGGATTTCCTAGCGTGAGGGATTGTGTTGTTTTGTCAGGATTTGGCAAGATCGTTTGATCATGGATTTCCAAGCATGGGTTATGCTTGAGGGATTGGGCGGTTTTGGCAAGATCGTTTGATCATGAATTTCTAAACATGGATCCTGCTTGAAGGGTTGGTTTATCTTGTCAGGATTTGGCAAGATTACTTGGTCATGGCTCGCGTATGAACTATACTCCATTGAATTTGAATTGTATTATCAGGATTTGGCACAGCATTTCATTTTGTTTATTGCATGCATGGATTATACTTGCATTGAATAGACCCGATGAGGCCATGGATTGGGATTTTTCTCATAATACGATCCGAAGAGATCGTGAGATTTTGTATAATAAGATCCATGGAGATCGTTGGGCTATATTATGACCTGGAGTGATCGCGGAACTTCATTGGTTTTCTGGATTTCTTATTATCTATTAATACGATCTGGTGTGATGGTGGGTTTTCTATTAGTACGATCCGGTGCGATCGTGGATTCATGGTTTTCTATTAATACAATCCGGTGCGATCGTGGATTTCTGCTTCTATGTTAATACGATCTGAATGGATCGTGGTTTTCTGTTAATACGATCTGAAGTGAACATGATTTTTTCGATGATTGGATTTCTATCAAGACTTCTCTCAGATTTAGGCTTACGAATTTCTGAATCATCCAAAACACGTGTTCCACTAAAAGACATGTTTTGAGGGGTAAGTGTTAACCTATCTTTTTATAAGGAAGTCACATTTTGGATTTTCGGCTATCGAAGCGTTGAGGACTTGAGCATAGACTCAGACAAGTCTGGATACACTTGATTGCAACATTATATATCTCAAAGAGTTCGAATTAACTATGGCAAGCTCGATTGGGCCATCTCGGTTCGACCATCTTGGATAGACCAACTTGGCTCGACCATCTCGGTTCGACTACCTCGGACCGGCCTTCTGGGTAAAACACCCATTTCCGAATCGGTATGCTCGGTGCGGCCATGCCGAACCCCAAGGGGGCATGCCCCACTACTCCCACTCCTCAATATGGCCGCCATGATCTCCGCTACCTCCGGAGTGACCTCCACGTGTCCAAGTCGAACTGAATTCAGCATCAACTATAAATACCTTGATTTTGGACATCTGAGGGGATCGATTCTGGTTTTCTAGACGCATACACGCAAGGACATTACGCCTACTATACTCAATTCTTATTTCTCTTCTTTTTTTTTACTGAAAATCAAATGTATTTGTAATTTTACAGTATAATAAACAATAGATTACATCAACTGGACGTAAGCCTGATTGTCAAACCACTATAAATTTGTCTCTTATTTTTTTCTGTTATTCTGCGATTGGATGTTGATGTATTTCTGTGATTACTGTTGAACTTGGGTGGTGTATTCGAAAGAACAAAATTTTGAGTCAACACTTATCAATTTAACAAGTATAATATAAACTGAGGTTTCTGAAATGAACTTTATATCCCAATATGTATATCTAAGATGTACTCATTTCGTTTAAGGTCTCCCACAATACGAGATCTAATCTTTAGAATTTTCCAAACGAAACAAAACTAAATTCTGAGATTCAAAATTTAATGTGATTACTTCATTTTGCAGCAATACAAATGTTATAATTTTAAACCAAGATACACGTCAGGGATCACTAGCTCAAGTGTCACAAATGGTAAGACGCTCCAGGCTGAAGTTCTAAAGGACCTGAATTGAAACCCCGGGACATTAAAATAAGTGTTATTTTTGAACAAAGATCGCTTTTATTTTAGAACCAAAAAATTATAAATATATATATATATATATATATATATTGCTTTAATATTGATTAAAGATTATACTTTTTTTAATTATTATCGATATTCTGAAAATTAATGTCAGCTAAATTTAATTGTCATCAAAATAAAATTACTGTGAAAATTCAGTAAGAGAAAGATACACTGAACATAAAAAACGATGCATACAGAAAATTTCAAAAATAAATAAATATTTTATGATGTTTGCCAATATGTAAGGTCTCGGTGACAACATCCAAGATGGGGATGAAGGATGATGCTCCTGTAGAATGAGGGTTATTTTTTATTTTCATATAACATGTGATATTTACACATTAAAAATATTTACAAACTTTTTATAAGTAATGAAATACCATCATCATGTATTTAACATTGCTTAATTATAGTTAGCTAATAATGATAATGCAATCAGATGACCTTTCTCACAGCTTCATGGGAAAAGAGAATGAACGAAGATGACCTTATTCCCAAGCCCGATAGATGCATCCAACTTATCAGACACATCAAACATGGAAACCGAGTATTATTTGGCATCCGCACCATATTATTTTCATGTTGGCATGTACCAATAACAAACAATGATAAATTTTCTCATCAACACATGCTGAAACAAATTGTAATAGGGAAATTTATACTAGTGCATGCATAATAATTATACTAACCTTACATCCAGCTTTACCCATGGTTAAAGCAATCGCTTTTCCAATGCCTCTAGAGGCTCCAGTAACTATGACAACTGGTGCTTCCACTGGTTGGGTCGCCTCGGCTGGCATTTTATCAATAGATGTAACCTTAGTTCGTACACCTGTATATCATCATCAAAGTGATAGCTAAATGAAAGCTACATGAATTATGGTACACATAAGTAAACGCTGCCAGATATAGGTCTAGCCAACTATAGAACAAAAATATACTTTTGTATGCATCTTACTTTTACTAATATACATTTCCATGGCACTTTCAACCAAGGTTTGAGGTTTAGACCAAAAACAGAGATTCTGGTTGTTCCGTTTAGGTTTCAGCAGGGGACCAATATGAAACCAAACTGAAATTCCCATTCAACCAAAAAACTATTGAACTTCAAATTATACAGAAAAAAAATCAAAAAGAAGAATTAATCTATATTTTCAAAATTTTGAATATTTCAAAATTTAATTTAAAAAACATACAAATCCACAAAATATATAAATGGTATAGTAAAAAAATGAAAACAAAGTAATGAATAAATATTTTTTAGTGTTTTAAATATTTCTCATTAATCGGTATTGTTAGTGTATATTTTATTTTTCAAATAAATTTAAATTATATGTTTTATTCGAATAAATTAAATATATGTATAATTATACGAAAAATAAACAATGTGATCCGAAACTAGAATCAAAATTTCTGAAATATATGAATTAGGTTTAAATTCGTAAAATTACAAAAGCCCGAAACCGAGATCTTCAACCTTACTTTCAACATCCTATTGTTTCTACATGCGTTATTTTATTGTGTGTGTGAATTGGAGAATGCTTCAATAGCATCGAAAGTAAAATACATTGGGTTAGTTAGGGATGATAGAATATATAGGTAAGGATCCACTACACGTCATCCACACCCTATCATTTAGAGCTACAAAAATTGGAATCAAATCAAAATTTGTGGATGTTTAACCTACACTATGAACAATCATATCCATTAAAAATGAGATCATTTCCAATCATCTAGCATGTATCAAATTTTAGTCATTTTCAACCGCTAGACTATTTTAACAATCAATTTGAATTATTATTTTGAATTTGTTAAGATTATTCAAATTAAAAAAAAAATGTGAAGATGAACTTGAGGCTTGTTAAGAGCATATCCAGTAACCATTGGTTGATTATGAATCATGAAGCTAAAAAAAATTAATACTGATAAAGTGTAGCGAAGAGGGATACAGCGGAATTCAAATGTGTATACACACATATATCTTCAAAAACACGCAGGCGCATACACGCACACACACACACATCCATATATATATATATATATATATATATATAATATACATATATATACACACACACACGATATGGAAAGGATAGTGGTCCATGAAGTTTAATAATTATGCATCATGGAGATCCATCAATGTTTCAAGTCAATTTCGTATCAAGATTTGAACAGAAACTCTGAAACTGACTCCTAAGTAAAATAGGGGTTAATAGACAACTGAAGTTGTGGAGGGAGACCTTGGAATCGAAGGGTTTCAGGCTTAGCAGAACTAAAACGGAGTATATGAAGTGTGAGTTAAGCAGTGTCAGGTCAGATGACGGAGAGGTCACCATGGTCGGGCAACAAGTACCCAAGAAGGAATATTTACGATATTTAGGATCTATGTTGCAGTTTGATGGGGAGATTGATATGGATGTTAGTTTTAGAATTCAAACAGGATTGGTGAAGTGGCGACTAGCATCTGACATTCTCTGTGATAGGAAGATTCCTCAAAAGCTTAAAGTAATGTTATATAGAACAACAATCAGATCTGCGATGTTATATGGTGCAAAATGTTGGCTTACTAAAAGACAACGCATTCAGAAGATAAGTGTAGCAGAAATGTGTATGCTGCGTTGGAGCTGTGGGCATACTAGACGAGATCGTTAGAGATGATGATATTCGGGACAAACTTGAAGTTGCACATATTGAAGAGAAGTTAGTCCAACACTGTTTGATATGGTTTGGACATCTCCAACTAAGACCGCACGATGCACCTGTGTGCGTTGGAATTATAGGCCACACCGAAGGCCCAAAGAGAGATAGAAGACGACCAAAAATGACATGGGAGGAGATAATAAAAAGAGACTTAAGAAATTGGAGTATATCTGAAGTGCTGGTATCGGATAGGAGTGCATGAAAGTTAGCAATTCATGTACCAAAACCTTAGATTTTTTTTTTTGTTCCATCTCTAGCCAACTCCAACTTGTTTGAGATTTATGGCTTAGTTGTTGTTGTTATTGTTTGGTTCATGTCTAGTCAACCCCAACTTGTTTGACATTTATGGCTTAGTTGTCGTTGTTGTATATTAAACACATGATAGATGAAGACTAAAATTGTTGAAATCTCTTCAACTACAGATTGAATAAATACATAGGCTTACTAGCTTTGTTCGCAACCAAGATTGAAGCATATGTTCGCATTTGGTTACATTGTCACAATATGATATGTGGAGCAGCTGGAGAGCCAGCTATACTGTTCAAATTTATGTACACTAACAACATTCCCTATCCTATCAGTAACAGAGATATACACAGAAAAAAGACTTGTTGCATTTAAATTGTATGTGATCTGTCGGTTACTGACAAGTAATATTACTTATTTTGATGATTAATTTAAAGCAGCACATAAATAATAATAATAATAACCTTCTGAAATATTATCCAAAAAAAATCATTTGTGGATATTTACAGATTCTAACAGACATCCAAACTTTTCCAGGAAACTACATCAATGTGCACCGATATTTACATTGAAAAATAACCAGAACAGGGAAACAATCTGTTACCTGAAGAAATAGGAGATGAAATAGATCTGAGGGGAAATCTGACATGATTACTCGGTGTCTTGGCTGATAAAGAGAAGACAGCACTCAAAAATGGTGCAGTGCCTTGCCATGAGCACAAGGGTTTGGCGCAGAAGAAGATGGAAGAAGCCATTGCAGATTACTTCTTAAGAGAGGGTGTGGTTGCTATGAAGCTACACAAAATGTGGCTAATTTCTAATTGGAAGGTAAGAGTTAACAAGCTCCAGACTAGCTTCAATTAAATAACTCCGATTTCTGCATCAAAAGAGATTTTTATTTTATTTATTTTATTTTATTAGAATGGAGATAAACTTTACTAATAAAAACTGGGGAAAAAAACAAATTAATATGATAAGAAGATTGACTATAAAACATTGATTGGAAATTATATGCCACTAGTAAATTTAACTTTTATTCATTACTGAAAAAAAAAAAAAAAAAAAAAGTCCAAAAGTTAAAGCTAATAATTCATTCAACAAACTTGAAGCCTCCAGATCCATTAATAAAACAGAATTCACATTTTTCAGTATTGAAACCTATCATCACTTGTCAAAGGATACTTGTGTGTAACCCGCACGTTGCACATGGTAACGTTGTTAAAAAAATAATATTTATATTTTAGTTGCTGTTGAAAATAAAATTTTATTATACATTATACGATAAATTTAGCAACATATATAAATTAATAATTAAAATGACATGCAGCGCTCGGGTCTAAGGTAGAGAGATTAATCCCAACAAAAGCGTATATTCATGGCACATAATGCCCTAACTCAAATACATACATACACAGACACAGGAGTGTGTCTACATACATGTGTATGCATATATATGCTTATATGTATATGTATACATATATACATATATATATATATATACACACACACGCACACATACATGTATATGTATATATGCATACATACATACATTCAAGGAACATTCACTGGTACTCCAAATAGTGCAACACCCCCATTAACCCCTTGTTTTTCACCACGAGTTCTACTTAAACAACAATTGCTTCTATTAGTATCAAAACTTGTTGTTGGTAACAAATAAATGCATTAAATACATGTGATAATTTTATGAACGATGAATTTCAAATGTTTATTACAAAATTTGTTGTAATATTTAGAGTCAGAAGTGTTATAACAATGAATCTGCATAATTCAATACATTTGAAAATCTCATAACAAATATTTAATCATAGATTAAAAGAAATGGAAAACGAAATAGGCCTTGAAATGTGAAGAAAAGGTATCTTTATTTTAATGCGATCATAGAACTATTCTAATTTTCCCAATTAATCACTGTAATTTTTAACAATAATTTATTACTGCAACAATTTTTGTTTGTGGTAAAACTTTATTACAATTAAACACTTATCTTAAAGAAAGAAACGAAGTAGAAAAATTATTGTTCTTTCTAATAGTTCTAGTTTATAGTAATTTATGCAAATTCAGTAATGAAAAATGAGCGGAAGTAAGTAAATATAAGATATACTTGATATGATAAAGTCAACAAAAGAGAATATTGTTATATACCATTGAGAACGAGCTGAATGAGAATTCTAAATCGTAATGATTTCAATGTGAAATACTGTTAGAAAATTGAGTATAGCAAAATATAAACTTTTGTTTCAATTATATTGTTATTTACCATTCACTCATGCTTTGAACGTAATGTAATATTATTAGAAAATTGAATTTCCCATAGAAATATAAAAACTAATTTAAAGTTTATACATTGTTTTAAATCATATATTTCAGTTATTGAGTAGGTTTTTTAGTTTGTAATGAAATACCAATATTACAAGAACATAATTATGTGAAGTTGAATGTAAAATAGAATGAAAGAACTAAGAATCTTGTAAATAATCGTAAAAATTATAAACTATATGTATGTGAATACCAGACAATAGAATATAATTAAGAGAAGAATTGTAAAAATTATAATTATCAGACTTCACATAAAGTGGAAAAGAATAAATGTAAGATCATAGGGAACTAAATATAAAAGAGTGGGAGAGAATTAAAGATAGATTCAGAGAGAGTTGAAAGTTCATTTACCTTACAACATAGCTCAGATAATCCAAATAAGGTTCAATATTTCAAAACTAAGCTTAGTCTCTACAAAACATTCTTCCCGAGCATCAATCAATTACAAAATAATACGAAAACTATGGAAAAGTGATGACTAAACACTTTTTGATAAGGACAGTTGTAACACCCCACATGTTCCATGCTTGGATGTGTCTGAGTTGTAACAACCTAGTAAATGTTTACGCACGACTTTACTACCCTTTCCGAAGTAGTATTTGCCAAGCCATAATACCGAGATATAACATTATAATTGCATTAGTAAATTTCCCACTCACCAGAATTTGTTGTTCTGACCCCCTTCCCCTTCCTTCCTCATTACAACCTCCCAGGTTTCCTAGAGAAAGTCGGGTTCTCACAGATGATTAAGTTTGGCTTTCGGTTCTCGTTCTCTCTCATGCTCGGTATTGGCAAAGTGACTTACTTTGAAAAAGGCAGTTACTTGAGTTAATACATGTTATCATGTTTTGTTTCCACTGCGAGTTATCTTTATCGTACACTGATTATGCTCATGCTCATTTACTGCAGGTACCAGATTACACGCTTCATGCTTGGACGTGTTTGAGTTTCGATTTTTGTCGAAATTTGAGCGTAAAAAAGTGTGGGGTGTTACAACAGTAAAGTTAAACTTAATCCAAGCACAACTGAAAATGTTTATGCATGAAAACAGGTTCCAAAATTAGCTGGTTTAATGTTGGAAAAATAAAAATGGAAAAACATATTATTTCAGCCACAAAAATCAAAATCCACGCAAATGGGAGAAAATCAACCTTGGAAATCATG
The DNA here is from genome assembly GCA_030737875.1 of Allium sativum. NCBI lineage: Eukaryota > Viridiplantae > Streptophyta > Magnoliopsida > Asparagales > Amaryllidaceae > Allium > Allium sativum. Next base: position 221,771,143 of record CM060927.1, on the reverse strand, counting down.
AGAAACGGTGATTTAATATACGATGGTGAAGATCCAAATGAAAGAAATCAAATTTTTTTAACTTACTTCTATGGCACATTGGCACTAAAAGAAAAAGTTATCTTTGGAAATGATGTCAACTTGAGAACTAACCTAAATAAATGGTTTGATTAATGAAGGGCAACAGGAATAAATTTTGGAGAAGAATCTACAACTGAATGAAGAAAAAGAATATTTTGAAGAAGAGAAGCCATGAACTTTTATTTTTTTAATGGAAATTTTCTAGAAGTTGAAATAAATAACAAACTTAAACTACCCATGTTTCAGTTTTCGCAATTCTTATGTTTGGACTGCACTAGAAATTAAACAGCTACACCCATAGCCAGTGTCACGCTCACACTACACCATCCACCCACTCAAAACATGTGTTGTCAACTTTAGATAAACGCAGTACACAAAGCCTTACGACCATATGTTAGAAACGTGTTGTCAACTTCTAAACAAAGACGCATTACATTCTAAACTACCTAACTAATGAAGACATAAGCCAACATGGTTTAAAACTTAATATTTTCTATTCATTTGAGAATGCAATGAAAACGTGCAATTTTGCACCTCAAAAAGGATGCCTTAAGCCTTTCTATATATATATATATATATATATATATATATATATATATATATATATATATATATATATATATATATATATATATAGAGAGAGAGAGAGAGAGAGAGAAACATAACATAGCAAACTATCTAAAACAAATTTTCTCATCTTACAACCAAATGAATATTACAAATTCATTTCCGAAAATGTACCCAGTCAAGCTAAAAGAAAAGCATTTCCATCGCCTCGAATGCAATAACTTCTCTTACCTTACAACAAAATGAATTAGGCTTTATAAATAAGCCAAAAATAAATTCAGTTCGTAATTCGATTATATTTCAGCTTACCTAAATTTAATAAATCAAAATTAAATCAAAGGTTTTTTTTTTCATTTTAGGATTTAATCATAATTCTAGGAATAACAAACATAAATTCATAATTTGCAATTCACATTTCATTGCTGTAGACTACAACACCTGGTGGAGGGATTGAGGCAAGCTAGAACGCAGCGGTACACAAATTAGGGGAATGCATCAGCATGTGGCGACGGGTGGCAAGGTAGGAAACAGAGCCACAAGAACTATCCGATTAAAGCAGCCCGGTTTGGCGGAAGGTCGAGGTCGGTGAACTGATGCCGCGATAGCAGGCAGGTAAAGGCCGGCGATTAGAGAATTGAGATTGCGAAACATAAAAATGAAAAGGCGATAAAGAATGACATACCGCTGCATTGTCAGACGTTTGGGCTTAGACTGGGCCTAATTGCACAACAAAAGAAATATTAACTGCTCAAAACTATATCATTATGTTTATTTATCTTTTAACACTTTAATAATGAATAGAATTGAAACTAGTTTATGTTAAATTTAAAAACAAAATCATTTAGGTTCCTCAATTTATCGATCATGAGTAAATAGGATAATTATCTGATATTTGTTAATATCTACGGATGCGAATATCCTATATCCGGAAATAATTTCGGATGCGGATACGGTATTGTACTATCCGCATCCGAAAACATCACGTCTATCATCAACCCTTCAGCCTCCAGCTTTGTGACAGTGAACTTCTCTACAAAAGATTGGATGAATATATTATCTTGTTCCTCTCAGCATCATCAAAATCTATTTAAAGACCAAAATATATTGAATACGCATCTTTTAATTTTCTTTTTAAATTTAATCTTCACTAAAATTTCCCCTTGCTAATATTAACAACTTCTTTTTTGCCCATTTGATTTGATTATAGATTGTAAAGGTGAACCTAAGATCGGATTAGAATCAAAGGAGGTCATATGAGGAAAACATGTTTTTTGAGCATTCAAAAGAATAAGCAACAACGTCAAAAAATAAAATTTGAACCGTATAGTTCTTACCAAAACGTTTCATACCTTGAAACAAATTGAGAAACATTGAACCGCAAAATAAAATAAATAAATAAACAACATTTCATGTGTACATTTTCGTATACAATATTCCCGTAACGACCCATACTTTTAAAGATTGAATATTTATATAGTTTATTTAAATGTTAATCACTAATTAATTGACAGTTACGAAATGTGAGTTTTTGCATACATTTGAATTAGAGTTCGAGACCATTTCTATTGAGTTGGATGGTTCATTATGTAAAGAAAAAGTTTAAATATCGCTATGTTTCAAAAGAAGATATTTTGAGGGTCAAAACGATCTTAAACACATGAAAATTGTCGTTCCAATATACGGTCCTGAATTGCAACGAAACTTGTACCATCAGAACCGTAATGATGAGGTGATGCACCAAGCAAGTTTTATTACAATCAGATGTATAGTCTGATCACACAAGCTTGAAACGCGCATTGGTTTCGATTGTGAAGTTGGACGCCCAGATAGGTGCCATTGATGATGAAATTATGCCTCGAGGCATATCTTATTGTGTTCAGAAAACCTTTTTATATTAGGATCGCTTGTTGAAATGTCTTGTTTGGAGTTTGTGTCAATTTGGTCCATTTTGGACCATCTACTATCAATATTGATGTACACTTCGAAAAGAATTATTATTTTATTCTCCAAAAATCCTAGCGGTAATTTTGAACCTATGGTCATAAATTACGAAACTGTATCCCTTGATTTCTCCCAATCCGTGCATCAAAATGTCGTGACTTCAAAGAAAGTTGTAAATCTTGGCAATATCTTTGAAACATGGGATTGGATCACATTGAAAGTACAAGATTTCGACAGAAATTGATAAAGATGGTGGCGGCGGTGGCTAATTTTTTAGGCTAAGGAGGTAACTGAGTATGATGTGATTTTAGGCATTGGTGGTGGAGGAAGGACGTGATGGTAGTGTTGGATACGGGGTCGGTGGAGCCTAGAGGCATGCACATTGAAGTAGGAAGGAGGCCTCTGTGGGTTTCTCGACCGGAGCATATGCATGAGGTAGAAGATGGAAGGGGGCGACATGGTAGCATTTCATTAGCCCATAGTTAGTATGGTTATTATGTTTCCAATTTCAAATCTCAAACTTATAACTTGCATAACGTTTGCATATGATATCCGTTTTATACGTGATTTCTTGCCCTGAACTCGTAATGGATATCTCTATATTTTGATGTAAGTTAGACTAATTTAACTAAGGTTAGTGATGTTATCTCCTGTTGAACTATAATTGTTAGTACAGTATAAAATTGATGTTTTAAAGTGATTTCTAATTACAAAGCATGATTTTTAGGATAGTTGGACCTAATTCTTAAAAATAAAAAAATAAAAAGTAATTTAATTAGTTCTAACTAAAATACTTTAAATCCATATCAATCACATTAGACATATTCTACTTATTTAATGGAAGCTATTAGGTGTGTTTGTATGTTAGTTCAATTAATTATATGATTATTGGCTGCATGGATGGTTGTTTACCAAGTTTAATTCATTACGTCATTTATAGGCTACTCAATATTAGGGAAAATCTCGTTCACTGGGATTTGGTGTATTCCGATCAAATGTGCACGATGATGATTCTAAGAATATGACAGTGTTTAATGCAGGTTGATTGAACGCAAAAATAATGAGAAATTAGAGTGAATGAGATAAATTTTTGAAGTAGTACCAAAATGTGTGGATAGTTCTAAAGATAGAGAAGAATTGAAGCACGTTAATTCATCTGAAGATAGTGTAGCATCAGAGCAAGTGGACTGACTTGGAGATGGTGAAGCATTGAAGTACCGCGGTTGATCTGAAGATGGAGGATAGACTTGACGATATGCTTGGAATTTGAGACAGATCTCGAGTGATTTCGTTTGATGTGTATTTAACATTTTTAGTTAAGTACATGATCATAGTAGTCTTTATTGATTACAATTGAGTGGTCGGTATTAACTGCTATCGATGATGACAAATTTGGCCAACTTTGACGTGGACGATGATGATATTTTGAGAAGCTAGATGTGGTGTTTCGCTTGATAGTGGTTTTGACATGATGGCTCTTTAACTAGTGGTTTTAGCGCTATGGTAAAGATGTGGTGCTTTGATGTGGTGGTTTCGCTAATAGACAATGGTGATGCTATGATGAAGAGCGGTGGCTTCAACGATGGATGACTTTTCTCTAAAAGGTGTAATGTGAGACTATACGTCAATACAACGAGATTATAAATCAATGCGTGAGACCACTTGTCAATATAATGAGACGGCGAGAGTAGGATTATAGGACGGATGATTTTTACGGTATACGCTGGGTCTAGACTGATTCTAAACCCAAATGGACTCGGATGGGTGTTATGAAAATAGTCTAAGGAAGACTCTACTATGAAGAATGTGTAAAGAGATAATTAATAACATAAGTTTTAGTGGGTACTCATGAAGCGATGATATATTGTGATGATATCCATTGGGGATATGATGTTCGTTCGATACTTCACTAAGGATACAACGGCTCCTACGGGAAAGATGGCATCTTGACCTTATGATGGAAATCTACTATGCCTTGGATCGCATACGATGGGTGTTCTAGTTTCCTGACCTACTGAGTGACATGGATTCGGATGTCAATAGGACCAAACGTTATCATATATCCAATGCACTTGGTGAGCGATGTGATGATGGATAATGAGTGATATGTCCGTTTGTTTGCTATCAGTTAAGGGATGTCTTACAATATATATATATATATATATATATATATATGTGTGTGTGTGTATATATATATGTGTGTGTATATATATATATATATATATATCATTGATGCAGATATTTAGACATCCTTAATACCCGGGTGTAGGGAAACACACACGATGATGATGTCATAGAGTAGTACATACTTTATGTGCTAACTCTTTGGATGTAAGGATTGGTCAGGTATGATCCTCTATACCTATATTTCATTTACGATATGATTTTTATGGTACTTTGAGATTTTCTTGTCGCTCGTACCAAACTATTTTCTGATCTAAGTTTTTATGTTTCCTCTTATTATTTTAGGTACTCATCAAGGATATTGATTAATAGGCTCAATAACAGGTGTAAGTGTTATATGGAGCAACGTAGGTGAATTAGCAGGTTGTGATGCCTTCTCATATTAAACATGTGTTTATTGTTACATATTCTGCTGTAGAACATTGTAGAGCCTTGACAGTATTTGGCCTGCTGCTTTAGAGATAGTTTGCCAATTGAGTTTATTTCATTTTTATAAACAATAAACAATATTTATGTAACTATATGGGTCTATTTACTCCAATTATATAGTTTATATAGTTATTACTGTCTCGCATGTTTACATATGTGATTTTTATTATATTTTATTTGACGTGATATGAGATATACGATAAGTTTTATGATTGTGTCTTGTGTACCTTTTAATCTCTTCCTGTAACACCCCGCATTTTTAATAATAAAAGTAATTATAATAATTACATAAATAATTAATAATGGAAAATGGACATTTGGGATTGTCAGAATTTGGCTATGAAATGTATATCATTGCATTCGTAGCAATTTTATAATTAATTTACATATATAATATGTTCTGAACGGAGTTCGTATGGAAAAATTATTAATGTTCCAAGTCTTGTGTAAATGCACAAGAATATATTTATTTTGAAAATTTATGCGTACATTAATTCCATAAATAGTATGTGTTTTAATTTGAAAAACCAAAGTGCAGAATAAATACGAAATAAATAAAAAGTTGTCGTTATGCAAACAGAACGTTGCAATCATATAAATATAATTAAATAAAAAGAAATGTTACATGAGAATGAATGGAAGTTAATTAGTAACACATTATAAATTAATAAATAGAATGTAATGTTAAAGTTTAAAAACGAAAAACTAATTAATAGTAACACGTATGTAAGCATGTGTAAATATATATTTATTCATATAAATATATAAACATATAAGTTTCAATAGCAATGTGTATTGAATTTGAAAGTTAATGTGCTTCATTAATGACATTAAACACGTGTTGGAAATGAAAAAAAAAAATTAATGCGCATATGATAAAACAGGTAATAAATATAACGTTTGAAACCTTGTGTAAATATAAATAAATAAATTTGAAGTATAAGTGCATATTAATTTCATGTTTGAATTTGAACGCATGTCAAAACCGGAAAAGAAAATAATAAAAATATAAAAGCAAACAAAAATGGTCTAAAAATAAACACGTGATCAAACAAAACAAGGAAAGAGTAAATCAGGCACAAAGCAGGCACCCCAGCGATTTAAATTAAATTGCATGGGTTGACCCATACATCAGTTGGGTCGACCCAGGTCGGCCTGGATCGTTTTTATTTTTATTTTTATATACGTGATTTCTGGGATGGATTTGATTTAAATGAAAGGATTTATATTAATATAAATTCAATGAATGCGATTTTTCTGAACATCTATTTTTTTTTTTTTTTTTTTTTGAGAAAACGGTTTTTCTGAACATCTATAAATAAACCTATAGGGCCTAGCTCTTGAACTCGTATTTTCTAAGAGGGGGCTGAGCTTTGTCATTCATCTTTTCCTCCAAATTCTTCAAAAAATAAAATACATTAGATTTAGGTTATATGATTTGAGATTTGGAGGCAAAAATAATGGATTTAAGATTTAGATATCCAGATTTCCTGTAACAACCCAGATATTTAATGATAAATTTTAATTTATTTGAATAATTAAAATGATTAATCTTAAGAATTAATTGCTTAAGTTAAATTTTAAATGAGAATATGGTTGAGGAATTTACTTGAAATTCAAAATATTAAGTTTAAAATCCAGTTAAGCTTATATTGAAGCTGTGTAAAATTCTAATTGAACTAGAACGATAATAAGAAATTATTATCAATGAATGTGAGTGTTTTTAAATTGATTATTTATTCGATTTGACTAACATGTTAAAATAGAAATTTTTAAATGATCTCAGATTTCAACGAAACCAATTTTATAAAATCTGTAACGGTTAATTATCGTAAGATTTCCAATTTCAAGTCATTTGGAGTTCTTGTGTGATCGTGCGCGATATAAACGCGAACCGATTTACAGTTTGAAATTATAATAGTATTTATGTAAACAGTCTTGGAATTCGATGAAACCAGTTTCATTGAATCCAAAATAATAAACTGTTATAGAATTCCAAATTTCATAATGAGCAGAGCTTCTATGTGAGTATACGAGTTAAAAATGTTAAACCGCAAAATATGTGAATATATTATATAATAAAATCATGCTTATATACACCTCCTTATAAACCTTAACCCAAAGAAATTGCAACTACCACCATCTTCTTCTTTTTCATCCTAAATCTCGAATTTGATTTTCAAATCTATGATGTATTAGAGGAAGTGTTGAATATAAAAGTTGTTAAGGCCCAGGGTGACGAGCACTATCATCGGTCGCGGTTTAGTGGCGCTCGAAGGCCTGTGGTAGTCGGAAATTGGAGTTGAACGATGGGGGAAGATTTCGGGTTTTGGGATTTTATGCCTACGTCGTGGGTCGAGGAAGGTTGGCATCTGAAGAAGAAAGGCCGGGAGAAGGGAGCTGTTGTAACGTCCCGTATTTTTACGGTGAAATAATAATTTATTTAATTATTAAATATCGATTTGGTGATATCGATAACTTGAATTAAATAATATTTATATTTAATTAATATAAATAATAGAATAATATATTTATTTTCGAAATGGTCGAAAATAGCTGAATTCCCAATATTGTGTGAATTAGATCATTTATAAGATATAATTCAGTTTAGAGTTGAATTATAATAACGAATATATTATAATAAACGAAGTTTGAACGTATAATTATAATATAATTATAATCGAGCTCGAAATGGCGCGGCAGTTCGTAATTTGGTTATTCGAACATTAAACGAATATACAGAAGCCGTTTTAAATGGATTTCTGTGAAACAAGAAACGTAGGGAGCTGGTGAAGTATATTTTGCTGATGGAAGAGAAAAATCGAGATTTCATCGTGTAGATTTTTAGTCATGTCCAAATCAAATATTCAGAAAGTAGCTACGAAATCATATATGGACCAAAACGGTTATTTAAATATATTAAAGTATCATATTCAAATTTGGACATGGTTCTTTTGGGACGTAGCGATAATTTAATTTTTAAAATTTTACTGTAATTTTTAATTAATTAAATACGCAGTTTTTTTATTTGGGGTATTTTGCACCCTATATCAATATTTTGAGGTTTCACAATATGAGTTAACCAACCGATATTACTATATTTTTAGGATGGTGGCACATCCCTCAGTACGATTGTATTTTTATTTCCGTCCGTAGCGACTTGTGTGTGTGTATATATATATATAAACGGAATTCCCCGTAACACGGTATATTATTTCATAGCTATGAATTAACATTTATTTCTTTAATCTTTTGTGTATAGTTATTCACGGTACGAGCTCTTGACTAAGTTAAATGAATGGTCACTTTTCCTATAAAACCTTCTGTGTGTTTTTCTACTTAGGCTAGTAGGAGGTGTATATTTTAATAGACTAATACAATCACCATCACTCACGTAAAATCAACATACGCATCTCTGTATCTTATATGCTTCCCAACATGGTAATGAAAAACAATACGATTTTTCTTTCCTTCAAACTCAAGTTTCGTACACCTTTTCTATTCAATACAGTGAAACAATACCTACCATCAGGAACCATGTGCCTAAGGAGAAAGAGAACAGCTACCTATTTTCCTATTACTTTGGTGCCAAGTTTATTAATTTATAATACACAGTGCAGTTGTCTTCATTTTGCTGTCTTTCAGCAAAGAGCTTCGAACTGAAGTTTTAATGAAAAAAAAAAATATGATATACGCCTGTCAGTGTCAACATTGAGGTACCTACCTATATATCAGCTACGTAACCGTAGTATGTATAATCTCATCACAGCCAACCTAAGCTACTTCTAAGCACCTGTCTACACCTATCTTTTCAAAATCTTCTCAGAATTAGGAAATGAAAACTCAATGCTTGTAACGACCCATGTTTTTGGCAGGCAAATATTTAATTTAATTTATTATTTTAAATATTATATTTAGAATATTTGTGGATTTTAATATTGAATTCGTTTATTTAAAACGACGTTTAAAATGTTATAATTTATATAATATAAATCGAGCTTGAAAATGGCGTGTAGTTCGTAATTTGGAGTTTTGAACTTCAAGTGGATATACAGAGTCCGATATAAGTCGAATTTATGTGAAACGAGAAACATTGGAACCGTAGTGACGATAGTTTTCATATGAAAGAGAAAAATCCAGATTTCGTGTTGTAGATTGTTAGTTATGGTCAAATCAATTTTGAAATAGTCGCTATGGAAATCGCTACCGACCTTTAAAATGGCCATTTTGCAAACGATCTCTGTTTTCGATGAAATTAGTTTCATTGGAACCGTATCGTTAAATTATTGTAAGAAACTCAAACTGCGTGGCAAACTGATGTCGTATGTGACCGCGGTAGCTGTAAACGCCCGTTTATTTTCTATAGCGCGTAATTAATATAATAAAGTGATATTTGAGTATAACTTGAGTAGACGATCGAATTAAACCGCGAAACCAGTCCCGTTGAGTTCGTATCGTTGATTAGAGTCAGGATAGGTATATAGTTTGTGTGACAACCTGGATTCCGACAGACCGAATTTTTCAAATTCGATCTATCAAAACCCGAGTTGGGTGCTCTGGTATCCTGCAGAAAAAGACAGAGATAAAGAAACATGTCAGAACTCGTAGAGCATCTCACAGCGGAAGGAATTAAAATATAATATATTCAAAAATAGCTTTACCTTATAAATCATATTGTCTAACCAGTATCCAAAGCTATACCATCTATGTCATGAACCTAACCTGGAAGTATGTAATGAGGAGGGGGTCAGAACATAAATTCTGTGTGAGAGGACTTATAATAAACTTCTGTGTAACACTACATATACCGTTCCGTATATTTTCTTAGTTATTAGGTTAATTTCGTCATTAGCACCTAAGGCTAAACTCATGTCGTTTTTATTCACATACTAGTATATTAACCTAATATCTCATATATGTGGATACCCCCTACTCGTATTATCTTCTCCATGTATGTGTACAGTCCCTTTCCATTTATCGTACGGACTTCATTACGTAACTATATACTACCTCAGCGTAGTGCCACCATTTCCGTAATTGTTTGGACTGCCACGTTTCCTTAATTCAGTTAGGGTTTATGCCACCTAGGGCTACTAGGGATTATGCTACCTAATGAAATATGCCCTCTAGTCTAGGACACACTACCCAGAGCGATATATGTTCCTAGACCTTCCCGCGTAAGTATCGTGAACCGTTTTTCGATGACTAGATGCACATGTACTCTATATGTGCTACCCGAGTCCCGTGGCAGGGCAAGTCAAGAAACACGGAACTCGGTCGGGAGCTTTAATTAAGTTGTCTGCCGATGCAGATGCTAAGGTCTGTTTTTCTAGTGGCTATGGTCCCACTCGACCCCTCCCTCAACTAATGAAAGACCATCCTTGAAAAATGAGAACTATATGCCGGCCCCTCTATGCCCCACTAACCTATGGCCAACCGCAACCACAACTAGATAGCAAGTATATGGTTCGTAGGAGTTCTCTGCCTTTCCGCTGTGCGTATCTCGACTGACTCAAGATGGTAGGTAGACGACGAGTTGCTATCACAAGGCTACTGGTCTTGCCGAATCACGCTGGTCCATCCTAGTCTTTAGGTTGCCATTTATTGCAACCAAGGCATACCCTTGGTTCTTCTAACGCAGACCTTAATCTCTGTGAGCCTAGGAGGATCATCTGCAGCCTCACAGAGGGATACCAAGAGTACCCTCACGTCCCCTCGAAGCCTCGGGCTTCGTAACCCAATTCGTTGGAGCCTTCTTTAAAATCGGACGACCGTACGCTCCTTCTCGTGTTCTACTAAGGTTTACTACTTAGTTTCTTTAACTAAGGTTTACTACTTAGCCCTCTTAGTTTTTAACTAAGGTTTACTTAGTTTCCTGAATCGTCGTTTTCTTAACTAAGGTTTACTACTTAGTCCTTTTAACTAAGGTTTACTACTTAGTTCTATCAATCGTTCATTTTTCTTAACTAAGGTTTACAACTTAGTCCACTTTAACAAAGGTTTACTGCTTAGTTTTCTTTCTCGTTATCTACTTAGTTATTTTAACTAAGGTTTATTAATTAATTCTCTTAACCAAGGTTTGATACTTAGTTTATGTTTACCGTTGGTTATCAACTGAATTTATACTTAACTTACTTAAGTCCATTGATAAGCCTTATAACATGTTGTCTTTCAATTTCACAAATTATTCCCTTTTTGGGTCACAACAACATGTTATATTTAATTCATTGTTAAGTATACCTTATCCCACATATATACTGATTGGGGGAACAACCCCCTAAATACCAGCCACGAAGACCGAGATCAACATCAGACTGACACCTCGGGAATTACTCTACCCAACCAACATATATGATTCAAAATTTACTTCTTCTTCCTTTTCAATCTGCTTAATTTATAATTAAGTATATCTCCTCATATAAGTTATCTTATTCTTCCCTTTTTCGTTCTTATAACTTATCGTATCCCATAAGTCATATTTTCCCCTTTTGTCCCTAGGACAAGTTTAACCTATTATCCCTTTTTTTTCTTTTTCAAATTTGTAATAGGTTATTTATCATTCCCCATATTCCGTCATTAGTTCAGATTAACCTTTTTATTATTATTGTTTCCATATTTTACACATGTCTTACTACGGTTAAGTCTTATACTTACATGTTTATACATATCTTGTCTTACTACAGTTAAGTCTATACTTACCTGTACCCACTTAACCCTCTAACCATACCCTTGTCACCCACATGTCTTATTATGGTTAGTATTCCTTAATGCATTCATTATGCCATAACGATGTATGACCACCCACATTGGACTAACATTTTGTGGCTGCTGGATGCGCCGGGCGGTTCCGGGCAATCTTACGCCACAACTTGAGTCCAACCTCGTGTCATAAACCGTTACGCTCAAATTTTCTCCTTTGACCTCTCACATTAGACGTCCAATTGTGGCAGCTGGATTTGCCGGGCGGTTCCGGGCAGTCTTATACCACAATTGCGTCTAACCTCGTGTCAAAGGTTTATTAATATTCGTATTTCACCCAAACCCCCAAATTTCATGTTATGCAGTTCAAATTTACTTTTAAGCCTATTCAAGTGGTCATTAATTAGACCAATTTAATGTTGATTCATACCAAATTACATGTAACCCAATTACCCAACTTTTATTCAAATTTACCAATTCCAAATCATTTATTTCCAATGCTATTCATATTTTTAAATAAGTTCGAGTCCAATAAAAATATGACTAACATATTAAATCCCCAAATTCAAATCCAAGTTTTATTGTAGTGTCATAGGCTAATTATATCCCCAAATTCAAATCTTTTCAATGATGACAATCTTATGCTAAAACCCAAATCGTGTTCATACTTATACTTCCCAACTTGGTTTACACATTCAAACCTTGCTAATGGTATACTATACCCAAACCCCTTTGTAATTGATAACCAAACTCTCCAATTTATGGCATATCCCAAAATCTAGTGTTTCACCTTTTCGTTCGCAATATTCAATCGTATTCATTTCATGATAGATCTAGGCTCGAGATAGCCTAATTATAAAGAAATAAAGAGGGAAGGATAAAAGGAGGAACGTGACCATATAATAATTTAACATATGAAAACATTACAGGTCCAATATTTCACAATAATTTCATCGCATGTTTTACATGGGGAATGTTTGAATGATAAATAATAATCTTATACAAAAGTTGTATTATAAACCACTCACATTGCTTGTCGTCTTCAAAATGAGTACTAGATAACTCTAGTATTGTTTTCCCTCTTTTGCTTAGCTTGGATTTCTGTTTTTGAATCATCTTTGATTTCTCTTTGCGGCATAAATTCGCAAATCTGAATCCATTATCTTCTCTTTAGCTTTGAATCTCTTTTCTATTTCATTGTTGTTCTAGATCTTATTCTTTTTATTTTAAAGAATAGATGTTGTAGAGAAAAGAGGGGAGAATAGTTCCAAGATCATTTGGAGAAGAAGAAAATGAGAGAGAAGGGAGCCATGGCTTCGCCACGAATTGCTGTGAAGTTTACAATGAGCTTAGGGTTGTTTATATAGGTGCCAAACTACGAATCTAGCCCTCTTTTATTGGTTAAAGAACATTAATGAAGATTTATTTAGCAAAACCATTCCTTTGTTTATACCTTAACCGTATAAAATTTGTTTCCCTTTTTCTTTTATTTAAACAAGGCAACAATTTATCTTTCTCTACCTTTTTAACATAATTATTATTTATTTATGTAAATAAATACCATACGTTTACTTACACTCATGTTCTTATCAAATATGATATCCAACTATGCCTTTATTTTTATTTTATTTTTAATCGTAGAAAATATAGTATGTGTTAACTATTTTACTAAAGGGAATTTAATATCTTTTTATTTTTATTTTATCCTTCTCATAGCCATTATTGATGACTATTTATTCATTGTTTTTCTATTCATGTCATATTTGAAATGCCTAAATGCATTTACTACATGTACTCTCTTTTTCCATATTTAATGTAACCGTTATATTATCCCTAAATATAACATTAACGTCTTTAATTTACCAATTTCATTTCTTACCAGTAAAACAAATCCCCTAATCTCGAATTAGTGTTGCCTCTTATATATATATATATATATATATATATATATATAAAATACCAAATACTTAACATTTAGTCAACCTCAAGCCAATTTAATAATGTCATAATTATGCATTAACTTTTTTTATCTTTATTTTTATTTACATGTTTGCTATAAATAATCGTAGGTGCATGCATTTAGTCTCCTTAATCACAGGTGCATGCATCTAGTCTCCTTAATCATAGGTGCATGCATCTAGTCTCCTTAATCACAGGTGCATGCATCTAGTCTCCTTAATCACAGGTGCATGCATCTAGTCTCCAAACATTTAAATCGAAAAACGTGCCACATTTATTTCAACCTCTGTCGGTTCCAAAAAGAGTACTTAATGCTTTTTTTTTCCAAATACATTGAACCTTTTAAGTGCATGATAATCTCTACAATTTAAACTAAATTTATGAACGCGCATTTGAATGTATTTCCATTCTCCTCTTTAAACGCACATTCCTTGTTGTATATTACTTTTCTTTTCCTTAAATATGTCAATGCATATAAAATATATATATATATATATATTTTATCCTACGCGTATATAAACTTCTGCGGCTTACAACTTCTTCATATGTTATCCGTTTTTCGCAAACTTGGTATCCATCTGAACCAGAATTTTGAGGCGAACGCAATGATGGCATCTTTTTTACTTAATTCCTGATATTTAAATTAAGTATCTTTATTTTATTATCTTTTTCTGTTACATACGTTGTTATCGTATAAATTTTCTTCTTTTCAACGTATGTATTAATTTAAACTGCATATCACTATCATGCATATAAACATTTTTAATTACATTAAAAATGCGGGGTGTTACATTCTCCCACCCTTAAGAAATTTCGTCCCCGAAATTTGGTAAGGGTAAAATCAAATAATCCCTCGCATATTATATCATCCATCATGTGTACATCCATTTTTTCAAACATTGTGCACATGTGCAAAGTGAAACACATCATAGTAATGCATGTATTCCTAATTTGGTACCACTTATATGTATGCAAATTTTTAAAAACTCTTTCAAAACATGATGCTCACATCCTAAATATATTTGCAGTTCTATATGAATGCAATATTTTTGAAAAACCAAAACATTTTTCATCCAAATTTTCCCACACTCTTAAATAAGAGCACGGTTCATCCAATTGTTACATCCAAACCCTACCAACCATCATTAAATTCGAAATTTAGAAAAATCTAATTTTTTTTCCAAATTCGATTTCTTATGTTACAAAAAGGTATAAAACGAAAAAATTTACATTTTCCGTTTTTCTTTTATGTACCTTTTCTTGTTGCATTGGATTTTTACATAGCTATTCTATAAAAAGTTCATATTTTCCTATCCAAGCACAATTACATAAGAAACTTTTTTTTCAACATATCTTGGAGTAATTTCATATTTATTCATCTTTTTTTTTCTTTTTCTTAAGATTTTCAATTTCTTTTCCCGTCACGTTTTGTTGCTTGATTGATTCAGTTGTTTTCTTGTTAGTTAGGCTAGTCTTCTTCTTAAGTTTATTTTTCAACCAAGATTTTATGTTCTCTACTCAAACAGTATCTTACACAGCTACAACTATGGGCCTAGAATCTTAGGACTTTGTTACCTCTAACAATCGCGAGTCCACACAATAGGATCTATACACTTGCTTGCCATTCCCTACCTAGTAGTAACTACTAGTCCATGCTGTGTATTACTAGCCTATACTTTATCTCTTTTTCTCAAGCAACAAACCTAGGTTTCTCAATGTTTATGCATTCTACGGGAATTTTCCATTAGTTTTAACATTAGCTAATCTTTGACCGGAAATTGGTAAGAGAATAATTCCCTAAGCATCAACCCCGAAGACCGAAATCAACATCAGATTGATACTCATAGAATCACTCAACCCCACCAATCTCCAGTTAGGTTCTAATAACTTATCATTGGGTTAGACTTAAAGTGGTTCTTCAACTCACTAGGCTTTCCTAGGCACTTTCGCGAATTCAATTTTCTCGACTATATATATTCCCAATCCATTTTCCACAATTTTCAACCTTTTCTAGTTTATAAGGTTTCACTTCTAAACCCACTATTCTGAAATAATAACATTTCAGTTTTAACTCTATGGGATACTTTCTTTCCCTAATACCAAATCATATTGTACACTTTCCAACCAAACCACCTAAGGGTCTCAAAAATTTCTATGTTTATTACTTTAGTGTACAAACTAAATATCCCAACTCTTTTCATGTCCAGTGGGCTACTATATGGATCTAGGTTTATATATAATATATTTATATTTAAGAAAATACAAATACGTTCACTCATTATCTCCCTAGGAACACTAAACTGAAGCTCTGATACCAGATGTGACAACCCGGATTCCGACAGACCGAATTTTTCAAATTCGATCTATCAAAACCCGAGTTGGGTGCTCTGGTATCTTGCAGAAAAAGACAGAGATATAGAAACATGTCAGAACTCGTAGAGCATCTCACAGCGGAAGGAATTAAAATATAATATATTCAATAATAGCTTTACCTTATAAATCATACTGTCTAACCAGTATCCAAAGCTATACCATCTCTGGCATGAACCTAACCTGGAAGTATGTAATGAGGAGGGGGTCAGAACATAAGTTCTGTGTGAGAGGACTTATAATAAACTTCTGTGTAACACTACATATACCGTTCCGTATATTTTCTTAGTTATTAGGTTAATCTCGTCATTAGCACCTAAGGCTAAACTCATGTCGTTCTTATTCACATACTAGTATATTAACCTAATATCTCATATATGTGGATACCCCCTACTCGTATTATCTTTTCCATGTATGTGTACAGTCCCTTTCCATTTATCGTACGGACTTCATTACGTAACTATATACTACCTCAGCGTAGTGCCACCATTTCCGTAATTGTTTGGACTGCCACGTTTCCTTAATTCGGTTAGGGTTTATGCCACCTAGGGCTACTAGGGATTATGCTACCTAACGAAATATGCCCTCTAGTCAGGACACACTACCCAGAGCGATATATGTTCCTAGACCTTCCCGCGTAAGTATCGTGAATCGTTTTTCGATGACTAGATGCACAAGTAGTCTATATGTGCTACCCGAGTCCCGTGGCAGGCAAGTCAAGAAACACGGAACTCGGTCGAGAGCTTTAAGTTGTCTGCCGATGCAGATGCTAAGGTCTGTTTTTCTAGTGGCTATGGTCCCACTCGACCCCTCCCTCAACTAATGAAAGGCCATCCTTGAAAAATGAGAACTATATGTCGGCCCCTCTATGCCCCACTAACCTATGGCCAACCGCAACCGCAACCACAACTAGATAGCAAGTATATGGTTCGTAGGAGTTCTCCGCCTTTCCACTGTGCGTATCTCGACTAACTCAAGATGGTAGGTAGACAACGAGTTGCTATCACAGGGCTACTGGTCTCGCCGAATCACGCTGGTCCATCCTAGTCTTTAGGTTGCCATTTATTGCAACCAAGGCATACCCTTGGTTCTTCTAACGCAGACCTTAACCTCTGTGAGCCCAGGAGGATCATCTGCAGCCTCACAGAGGGATACCAAGAGTACCCTCACGTCCCCTCGAAGCCTCGGGCTTCGTAACCCAATTCGTTGGAGCCTTCTTTAAAATCGGACGGCCGTACGCTCCTTCTCGTGTTCTACTAAGGTTTACTACTTAGTTTCTTTAACTAAGGTTTACTACGTAGCCCTCTTAGTTTTTAACTAAGGTTTACTTAGTTTTCTGAATCGTCGTTTTCTTAACTAAGGTTTACTACTTAGTCCTTTTAACTAAGGTTTACTACTTAGTTCTATCAATCGTTCATTTTTCTTAACTAAGATTTACAACTTAGTCCACTTTAACTAAGGTTTACTACTTAGTTTTCTTTCTCATTATCTACTTAGTTATTTTAACTAAGGTTTATTACTTGGTTCTCTTAACCAAGGTTTGATACTTAGTTTATGTTTATCGTTGGTTATCAACTGAATTTATACTTAACTTACTTAAGTCCATTGATAAGCCTTATAACATGTTGTCTTTCAATTTCATAATTATTCCCTTTTTGGGTCACAACAACATGTTATATTTAATTCATTGTTAAGTATACCTTATCCCACATATATACTGATTGGGGGAACAACCCCCTAAATACCAGCCCCGAAGACCGAGATCAACATCAGACTGACACCTCGGGAATTACTCTACCCAACCAACATATATGATTCAAAATTTACTTCTTCTTCCTTTTCAAACCGCTTAATTTATAATTAAGTATATCTCCTCATATAAGTTATCTTATTCTTCCCTTTTTCGTTCTTATAACTTATCGTATCCCATAAGTCATATTTTCCCCTTTTGTCCGTAAGACAAGTCTAACCTATTATCCCTTTTTTTTTCTTTTTCAAATTTGTAATAGGTTATTTATCATTCCCTATATTCCGTCATTAGTTCAGATTAACCTTTTTATTATTATTGTTTCCATATTTTACACATGTCTTACTATGGTTAAGTCTTATACTTACATGTTTATATATATCTTGTCTTGCTACAGTTAAGTCTATACTTACCTGTACCCACTTAACCCTCTAACCATACCCTTGTCACCCACATGTCTTATTATGGTTAGTATTCCTTAATGCATTCATTATGCCATAACGATGTATGATCACCCACATTGGACTTACATTTTGTGGCTGCTGGATGCGCCGGGCGGTTCCGGGCAGTCTTACGCCACAACTTTAGTCTAACCTCGTGTCATAAACCGTTACACTCAAATTTCCTCCTTTGACCTCTTACATTAGACGTCCAATTGTGGCAGCTGGATTTGCCGGGCGGTTCCGGGCAGTCTTATACCACAATTGCGTCTAACCTCGTGTCAAAGGTTTATTAATATTCGTATTTCACCCAAACCCCCAAATTTCATGTTATGCAGTTCAAATTTACTTTTAAGCCTATTCAAGTGGTCATTAATTAGACCAGTTTAATGTTGATTCATACCAAATTACATGTAACCCAATTACCCAACTTTTATTCAAATTTACCAATTCCAAATCATTTATTTCCAATGGTATTCATATTTTTAAATAAGTTCGAGTCCTATAAAAATATGACTAACATAATAAATCCCCAAATTCAAATCCATGTTTTATTCTAGTGTCATAGGCTAATTAACAAGTTCAAATCTTTTCAATGATGACAATCTTAGGCTAAAACCCAAATCGTGTTCATACTTATACTTCCCAACTTGGTTTACACATTCAAACCTTGCTAATGGTATACTATACCCAAACCCCTTTGTAATTCATAACCAAACTCTCCAATTTATGTCATATCCCAAAATCTAGTGTTTCCCCTTTTCGTTCGCAATATTCAATCGTATTCATTTCATGATAGATCTAGGCTCGAGATAGCCTAATTATAAAGAAATAAAGAGGGAAGGATAAAAGGAGGAACGTGACCATATAATAATTTAACATATGAAAACATTACAGGTCCAATCTTTCACAATAATTTCATCGCATGTTTTACATGGGGAATGTTTGAATGATAAATAATAATCTTATACAAAAGTTGTATTATAAACCACTCACATTGCTTGTCGTCTTCAAAATGAGTACTAGATAACTCTAGTATTGTTTTCCCTCTTTTGCTTAGCTTGGATTTCTGTTTTTGAATCATCTTTGATTTCTCTTTGCGGCATAAATTCGCAAATCTGAATCCATTATCTTCTCTTTAGCTTTGAATCTCTTTTCTATTTCATTGTTGTTCTAGATCTTATTCTTTTTATTTTAAAGAATAGATGTTGTAGAGAAAAGAGGGGAGAATAGTTCCAAGATCATTTGGAGAAGAAGAAAATGAGAGAGAAGGGAGCCATGGCTTCGCCACGAATTGCTGTGAAGTTTACAATGAGCTTAGGGTTGTTTATATAGGTGCCAAACTACGAATCTAGCCCTCTTTTATTGGTTAAAGAACATTAATGAAGATTTATTTAGCAAAACCATTCCTTTGTTTATACCTTAACCGTATAAAATTTGTTTCCCTTTTTCTTTTATTTAAACAAGGCAACAATTTATCTTTCTCTACCTTTTTAACATAATTATTATTTATTTATGTAAATAAATACCATACGTTTACTTACACTCATGTTCTTATCAAATATGATATCCAACTATGCCTTTATTTTTATTTTATTTTTAATCGTAGAAAATATAGTATGTGTTAACTATTTTACTAAAGGGAATTTAATATCTTTTTATTTTTATTTTATCCTTCTCATAGCCATTATTGATGACTATTTATTCATTGTTTTTCTATTCATGTCATATTTGAAATGCCTAAATGCATTTACTACATGTACTCTCTTTTTCCATATTTAATGTAACCGTTATATTATCCCTAAATATAACATTAACGTCTTTAATTTACCAATTTCATTTCTTACCAGTAAAACAAATCCCCTAACCTCGAATTAGTGTTGCCTCTTATATATATATATACATACATACATATATATATATATATAAATATAACATTAACGTCTTTAATATCTTTTTATTTTTATTTTAGTCAACCTCAAGCCAATTTATTAATGTCATAATTATGCATTAACTTTTTTTATCTTTATTTTTATTTACATGTTTGCTATAAATAATCGTAGGTGCATGCATCTAGTCTCCTTAATCACAGATGCATGCATCTAGTCTCCTTAATCATAGGTGCATGCATCTAGTCTCCTTAATCACAGGTGCATGCATCTAGTCTCCAAACATTTAAATCGAAAAACGTGCCACATTTATTTCAACCTCTGTCGATTCCAAAAAGAGTACTTAATGCTTTCTTTTTTTTCTTCAAATACATTGAACCTTTTAAGTGCATGATAATCTCTACAATTTAAACTAAATTTATGAACGCGCATATGAATGTATATCCATTCTCCTCTTTAAACGCGCATTCCTTATTGTATATTACTTTTCTTTTCCTTAAATATGTCAATGCATATAAAATATATATATTTTATCCTACGCGTATATAAACTTATGTGGCTTACAACTTCTTCATATGTTATCCGTTTTACGCAAACTTGGTATCCATCTGAACCAGAATTTTGAGGCGAACGCAATGATGACATCTCTTTTACTTAATTCCTGATATTTAAATTAAGTATCTTTATTTTATTACTTTTTCTGTTACATACATTGTTATCGTATAAATTTTCTTCTTTTCAACGTATGTATTAATTTAAACTGCATATCACTATCATGCATATAAACATTTTTAATTACATTAAAAGTGCGGGGTGTTACAGTTTGTTATTTTTAGAGGCCGACCAATTTGGCGTAAAAAAGGGCATTGCGGTGCGCGTAAAAATAGCTTACTGGGGAAACAGTCTCAGAATGCGACGAAACTGGTGTCGTTGGGTTCGTATTGAAGAATTATTATAGGATTGCAAGGTTTTAAGTTGATTTGACTTATCTAGTGACTGTGAAAATTTTAAACGCGTGTTTATTTCTGGTTTTATAAAGGATTTTTTTTCAAATGATGTCGGATTTCGACGAAACTTGTCCCATTAGGTCCGGAATACTTTTTTACACTAAGATTAGCCTTTTTATCAGAAAACAGAAATCGTATGCAGTGGTTTTTAACATGATTTCTCCACGGCGAAGTTTTGTATATTATAATATGTGAAGACCCGCAACTTCCCCGTAAAGGAAAGCGTCGGATAGTTCGAGAACAAACCACAACAGAACGCATACAGAAGAACGTTTCATTGTATATTACAACAATGCATCAGATTACAAGAATATACAGAGTATAAATGAATATTACACAGAAATATCAGAGATTTAAATTACATTTAAATACATCGCAGCGGAAAATAATACAATACACAACTAGAAGGAGATATACGGATACAAAGCTTTCCGGATATCGTTCCAGCTGTAAACCAGGATCCTGTGAATATAAATCTGCAAAACCAAAACTACTAGCTGCCCGTGTCAAAATAAGGGCACCCAGAGTTTAGGTTAAAACAATAAACTCCAGGTCAGTCATGTGACTGGTGTGAGAACTAAAACAGTTATTAATCTTTATTTTAAATCATTAGGTAAATCAAGGGACCACGCCGTATAACACGGAACGGGTTTCCTCCCAAGAATACCAGTGCATGAAACAAACAGCGCAATGCTAAATATAGAAAAATGAAGCTGTTATAAGACCCAGGTCCCATCACACAATGCAACGCAGTCGAGGATAGGGTTTTCCCTTATAACAGCTAAAGAATGCTTGATACGTTTAAAACAAATCATTTGATACTATTATAAGTGCATAGTGTATAAAACAACTTCAAATCATAAGTATCAATCATAGGCGGCATAAGCGCCCCATCCCACTATGTCGCCATATATAGGATTACAATTAAAACCGCAAATGTCACGTATTTGGAAATTGGATTTCCATCTATGAACCGAGGCAAAAGACAGTCCTCAACCGATTCGAGACGCTCTAGCCCGCCCCTCAGGCACAGCCGCAACCGTACCTTGGATCGTCAGGGCCGGTCCACACGAAGTGGATTATAATGCCTGAACAATACGTTTCTCCGCCCTTTGGGGCGTAGGTGAGCCAACTAAATGACTCCATCGGTTCGAGAACGACCGATCAATCCGAGGCGCCTCGCAACAGCAACAACCACATAAGTCAAACTCGTCAGGGCGTGTAAAACCACTGACGCCACTTCTAGCTAGAAAGAAAACGCATGTCCCCCCTGAGGTCCGTCTCCCGTTTTTGGTTCATACCGGGTGTGAAACACGCGAATCAACGTTACACAAAGCTATGCCACAAAGGCCGTGCTTTGATCATCAACCACAAGACTTTGCTTTTCAACAGAAGCCTTGATCATTTGCATCTTAGCATGCCACACAGGCAAACCATCCTATGCAACCGATATCAGTCACACAGAATGAAATCCGATGTCAGACACACAGTCCATTTACAAGTCCGTTCTGGGTCTGAACGAAACCGGGAGCACCTAGTACCCCGCATATCCATCGATCTCCAAGTACGTCTGGACGATCACCAACTGTTTCCATCTTCTTGGGTGTACAGCCCAATCAAGATCATCAGTTATCACCCAAACGACGTGAAGACTTCCGGTCTTCGACCATCGTCTTCATCTTCGACTTATCGTCGTATCAGTTATTCAGAATGGGATAAACCCGGTCTTCCCGAATAACTCGCGTATATTTTATAAAAGTGTTACACAAACACAACATACGCCTCATTCCAATTCATTAGTCACTAACCGTAAATTAATCAAGAGAATAATTCCCCAAATATTAACCCCGAAGGCCGAAACCAACATCAGATCAATATCCAGAAAACCATTCTGCTTGGCTAACCGACAGTTAGTTTCTAAATTTCACATTCATAGGGAAAGATTCCCATTAATTTTATCAAAGATAAATTCTTGAATTTATTCTTTAATCAACTTTTGAATATCAATTCAAACTAGTCGGGATTAGCGAACCTTACCGAAGTAATCATTTGTTATAATTTCCCAATCCCAACCTATTCATCCCATGAAGTAAAACTGTGAATACTTCATATCTAACACCACAGTGTTATCGGTAAATTCAATTACCATTTCACGTTCAAATCTAATTAAAGATTTAACTATCGCCTGGAGCAAAACTGGTGATACTCCATTTTCGATCATTTCAATCTAATTAAAGATTCATTAAAACTCCACTTAGTTTTAATCTTCGACTGGGTTAAAGAATCCGTGTCATTTAAAAACACAGTTCACGATAAACCCAAAATCACATTCATTAATTATCAGGTTAAAGAACGAGTGTTGTTTAAAACACTGTTCACGATAAACCCAAAAATCAATACCAATTCAATTCCAATTAAATATCGTTTAATTGGTACACTTCATTAAATCTAAATAAAAAGATTTAATCATTTCTCAACTGGGTTCAAGAACAGTGTTAGTGAAGACACCATTCACGACAAACCCAAATCACATTCGATATTCAATACAAGGCTCTGAATAGAAAATATATCGGCTTATATTCAATATCGAATTCTACGACTAACAAATGCCGTATTGGAAATAACGATATAAATATATATCTTTCAAATTTCCATAACAACATCTGTATAATCACGAATTCCAACATCGAAATATTCCGAAGACAATTTCGATTCAATTCCACTCCAATGCAATCATTGGATATTCTGGTTATTTTTAAAACCCTTTTCGAATTCAATTTATTTATTTAAAAATAAATAGAATTATAATTCTAGTTCAAAACTAGTTTATTTCGATAAAAATCTATTTTTATCTTTTCAAATATGGAGTTTTTCATCCCAAACTTTCACAAATCATTTCTTATGATTTTACACAAATTATTACTATTTTTAATAATTTTATCAAGGCCCGTACAGTCGATTTCCATTAACGGCCATCGAACTGCACTTACAGCGACCTTTTTCGAATTTGATTTGGACGTATCTCCAAATCCAACCGTTAGATTTCAAATTTCTAACATTCATTAGAAAGCTCTTTTCGATACGAACCCAACGGTTCCGGTTTTAGGAGAATCCGACGGTCGGATCTCCCGCAATGTCCGTTTGAAATAAATGGTCGAAATTCACGAACTGCCGCGGCGCGGCGCGTTCTATTCAGGCCATTATATTATATATATAATATATATAATATATACTTCGTCGATTCCTATTTAAAACGAATTATATAAATAGTTTTAAATTCGTTTCAAAAGCAATTTCAACTTCCATTTCAATTCAAATCAAAATTGAATTCTTCTTTATAAATTCGTTTTAAAATTCATTTCAATTCAAATTTCAATTCAATTTGAATTCATTTCAATTCGCTTTCAATTCATTTCGAAATCGTTTTCAATTCAACTCATTTCGAAATCGTTTTCAATTCAATTCATTTCGAAATCG
Organism: Allium sativum; assembly: GCA_030737875.1. NCBI lineage: Eukaryota > Viridiplantae > Streptophyta > Magnoliopsida > Asparagales > Amaryllidaceae > Allium > Allium sativum. The sequence goes on along the minus strand of CM060927.1, from coordinate 221,746,374 downwards.
TTTTCAATTCAATTTGAATTCGTTTTCAATTCATTTCATTTCGAAATCGTTTTCAATTCAATTTGAGTTCGTTTTCAATTCATTTCATTTCGAAATCGTTTTCAATTCAATTTGAATTCGTTTTCAATTCATTTCATTTCGAAATCGTTTTCAATTCAATTTGAATTCGTTTTCAATTCATTTCAAAATATTCGATTTCGAAATCACTTTTCAATATTCATTTTTAAGATGAATAAAATCGATATAAATATCGTTCACGTCAAAATGGCGTCAATCTAATCAACACGGCTTCATAAATTTCTATTTTCAAATATTCTATTTCAAATATTTCTTTTTCAAAATAGTTGTTATTATCAAAATATTTCGTTCAACACATGACCAATCTCAATGAATGAGTACTGTCAACACATGAACTTTTATTTTATATCGATAAAGATGTAAATTTTATTACTAAAATATTTCGTTCAACACATGACCAATCTCAATGAATGAGTACTGTCAACACATGAACTTTTATTTTATAATATTCTTTATTTTTCAAATTGGAATGAGACCCAATCAATTACCATATAAAGTTAATTATATGGATTTTCATACAACACATGTATATCATAGCATTGAAAAATAATCAACCATCAACCAAAGTGCACTACACTGTATAAGCATCAAATATAGATATCTAACGCTTATAACAGCCTGTCAATCAATCGATCGACATATTCAATCAATCAGGATGAGTGAACTTCAAATTTCATCCCAACACCCGTGTGGGGTTTCAAACAATCAAACATATATTTTATTTGTGCTGTTGGGCGATGTGTAAAATTTATCGACCCAATCAATGTCCTTCAAATAAGTGTACATAAACAAACCGTTCGGTTTGTAAATGAATATTTATTTATTCACATTCACGTTAAAAATTATATTTTTAACGACTAAACATTTTATTCCAACATATGAATTTCTATTCAGTTCATTCTTAAAATAAAATGATATTTTTATTTTTCTAACATATTTTAGAAAATTTCGGCGGCATAACGGCACGATACTAGAAACGGGACGAGGCCTAGCCTTATCCCCGGTCTAGTGAAGGCCCACGCCATTCACACATCAATCATATCAATTTTATTATGCAAACCACAAAATTTGGAGTAAGTGTCTAACCTAGCCTTACTCCTTCGCCTTATAACGGCGCACGTCTAATCCTAACCAATTTATCGATTCGATTTTTCACACCACAAACCACATTCAAACCAATACCACAATCAATAACCAAACAGCCAAACAAACAAGTCCATGGTCTGTGGACGATTGTGTCGGGTGCTACTAAGCACCGTCTGCATCCTAGTATATATATATATATAACTAGAAAAGAAATTGAAAGGTGAGAAATTCTCACTTATAGCTATCCAAGCTCCACGGCACTTCATTGATAGAAATCTTCATTGCTATCGCATCTTCGTCATCTTCGTTGTCCGCTTTCACTACATATGTAAAAATCATATTTTTACTTCGCTATGCAATATATAAAAATCATATTTTTATTTCGAAGTTCCATATATAAAAATCGAATTTTTATTTCAAAGTTCAATATATAAAAATCGAATTTTTACTTCAAAGTTCAATATATAAAAATCGAATTTTTATTTCAAAGTTCAATATATAAAAATCGAATTTTTATTTCAAAGTTCAATATATAAAAATCGAATTTTTATTTCAAAGTTCAATATATAAAAATCGAATTTTTATTTCAAAGTTCAATATATAAAAATCGAATTTTTATTTCAAAGTTCAATATATAAAAATCGAATTTTTATTTCAAAGTTCAATATATAAAAATCGAATTTTTATTTCAAAGTTCAATATATAAAAATCGAATTTTTATTTCAAAGTTCAATATATAAAAATCGAGTTTTTATTTCAAAGTTCAATATATAAAAATCGAATTTTTATCCTAAGGTTCAATATATAAAAATCGAATTTTTATTTCAAAGTTCAATATATAAAAATCGAATTTTTATTTCAAAGTTCAATATATAAAAATCGAATTTTTATTCTACTAAAAAATCTTATCATTATATTTTGCTTTCTAAAACAAAATATAATTTTCTTTCAAAACACATGTATATTTTCTCCTTTCAAAACAATGTATATCCATATATAATTTCTGATCTTCGTGATTCAAAATGTCATCTTTATATGATAAAAATATCATTTTTATCATATTATAAAAATATAATCTTTTGACCTATAAAGTTTAAATCTTCTCAAAAAAATTAGTTTTTAAATTTTTCAAAAACCAGTTTTAAAATCAAATCAGTTTTCATCTTTTTTTAAAAATGCAGTTTTCATCTTTTTTAAAAAATGCAGTTTTCATCTTTTTTTTTTAAAAAAAAAATCAGTATTCTTATCTTTAAAAAATGCAGTTTTCATCTTTTTTTTTAAAAAAAAAATCAGTATTCTTATCTTTAAAAAATGCAGTTTTCATCTTTTTTAAAAAAAATGCAGTATTCTTATCTTTTTAAAAAATGCAGTATTCTTATCATCTTAAAAATCAATTCAGTTTTTATTTTAAAAAAAATCGAAATACGTTTTTAAACTTTAAAATAAAAAAAATAAAAAAAATAAAAGTAAGATAGAATACTTACTGTATGCGAAGAGGGGGGTCGTCGTCTTCGTCAGCGGCAGGTGGTTGCGGTGGTGGGGGCTTTGCCGATGGCGATGGCGGCGGACGAAGTCGCGTGTGGGGGGTCGGGTTCGCAGAGGAGTGGGGCAGATGACGCGAGGGAGGGGGGGAAGAGAAAGTGGACTCGGCGGAGATGACCTGGGCGGCGGTGGCCAGGCGATGGCCGCCATCGATTTGATGAACTCGATTCTCTTTTTTTTTTTTTTAAATTAGGTCTTCTGATTTTTAAAGAAACGAGGGGGGGGGGGGGAGTATATATAAAAATATAATTATTTTAATTATTATTTAATTCTATTTTTCTTTTAAAAAGGGAATTTCCATTTAAACTCCAAATCAAACCGAACCAGTGTCGCCCCTAGCTAACTACCCCCATCCCAGACACAATGGAATAGGTTTCGCAAGCCATTTCGACTGTTACAGTCAGTTTCCGTTAAATTTAAAATATAAATCTTTATATTGAATTTTAAACGTAGATTTTGAATTACTGGGGGTTACATACTAACTCTAAAAATTCTCGAAAAATATTTTCTAGCTTCGTATCGACGATACGGTCCTAACAAAACTAGTTTCGTCGAATTCTGAGACCGTTGGAAAAATGGCCAATTTCCAGTCGATTAAAATCAACTGAAACCGGTCAAACGCGTTTTCCTTTGCCACGCTCACATATTGATTCGAAAAATTATGAAATTTGGAATCTAGCAATAACTTTACAATGCGGATCCAACAAAAGTGGTTTTGTCGAAATCCGAGGTCATCTGCAAAATGTCCATTTTTAAGGGCCTGAATTCCATAGCGACTATTCAGAATTTTCAACTGGACATATCTTTTGATTCCCGCTATGAAATCTCGATTCTTCGGATTCGTTGGAAAGATATTACCAATTAGATCCTAATGTTTTTGGTTTCACTAAAATCCGGATTGTTTTGCTCCCGGTATATTCAATTGAAGTTTGAAATCGAATTATCGAACTACCGCGCCATTTTCAATTCTATTTATAATTATATATAAATATTTATATTCTAACGACGGCGCGTATAATATATACGTTCGAATTATATTCAAAATAAATTTCTCGTCGATATTATTTAAAATAATTCATTTTAAATAATCAAAATTCGCTAAAATTGCCAAAATAAAAATTTTAAACTGGCCCAGATTTTCGGGTTGTTACAATCTCCCCCACTTAAAACTTTTCGTCCCCGAAAAGGAACAAAGTCGAAAGTGGTTTGATTAATAAGCTCTACGATCGATCAGGCTTCCATTCTCCAACTCTTTAGTTTCTGAGAATTTTCAAAAATTTGGCTAACACCCTAAATTTTTGAAAAATTTCGCCATAACCTCCCCTGCACCGGGAGCATCGGGGAATTTCAAATAGCTTCCCCGGTCCTTCAGATCTCAAAAAGAAAAAGAAAAAGCCAAGCGGCTAGCCAATAGGCTCACAAAATCATCATCACCCAAACAAAACAGGAAATTATGTAGTAAACATGTACCTATTTGTCGGGCAAACAAATTTTATTCTCTGCTCTAGCCTCCTTGCTATGACCTGTTCAAAGATATATATGTATATGCAAGCAAATGCAACCAATTTTCAATATAATTCAATATTTGTTCAAATTAGGCTAAATGGTTCAAAATTAGCAAACAAATGAACAAACAACACAAACATCAATCAATTAGTGAATTTAACGTTTCAAATTCATAAATTTGATACATATACTGAAAATCTTGTTTTTGATGCCAAATCACAACAAAGTGTTCTAGCTATATAAGATTTGGTTCTCACACCAGTCTAATGGAAATATATAGAAAATCACACCTTCGAAACTCGAACATAAAATGTTGATGATGCGATCGCTATCATCAATACCATCTCCGGGCGACTACAGTGTAATCCTATATCTATCCAGTATATTAAAACTTCGAATATACGTTCATGACGCGTATATACAAACCTTTATATATTGGATTGTCCATATTCAATATAAATAAATAATCAAATACGAATAGTTGATTTAAATTTTCAAAACAAAAATTTGTTTTCATTTTCAAAAATATACTCTTTACACTCGTTCTAGGATACTACTGATCCCATCTCTAACGAGTCATTCTAATTGGATATTACTAATCCAATATCTGATGAATTCTTTCGTATTGTTCTAATGTGCCTTGTTCTCTGAGCTTTGTAAACCAAAGCTCTGATACCAACTGTGAAGACCCGCAACTTCCCCGTAAAGGAAAGCGTCGGATAGTTCGAGAACAAACCACAACAGAACGCATACAGAAGAACGTTTCATTGTATATTACAACAATGCATCAGATTACAAGAATATACAGAGTATAAATGAATATTACACAGAAATATCAGAGATTTAAATTACATTTAAATACATCGCAGCGGAAAATAATACAATACACAACTAGAAGGAGATATACGGATACAAAGCTTTCCGGATATCGTTCCAGCTGTAAACCAGGATCCTGTGAATATAAATCTGCAAAACCAAAACTACTAGCTGCCCGTGTCAAAATAAGGGCACCCAGAGTTTAGGTTAAAACAATAAACTCCAGGTCAGTCATGTGACTGGTGTGAGAACTAAAACAGTTATTAATCTTTATTTTAAATCATTAGGTAAATCAAGGGACCACGCCGTATAACACGGAACGGGTTTCCTCCCAAGAATACCAGTGCATGAAACAAACAGCGCAATGCTAAATATAGAAAAATGAAGCTGTTATAAGACCCAGGTCCCATCACACAATGCAACGCAGTCGAGGATAGGGTTTTCCCTTATAACAGCTAAAGAATGCTTGATACGTTTAAAACAAATCATTTGATACTATTATAAGTGCATAGTGTATAAAACAACTTCAAATCATAAGTATCAATCATAGGCGGCATAAGCGCCCCATCCCACTATGTCGCCATATATAGGATTACAATTAAAACCGCAAATGTCACGTATTTGGAAATTGGATTTCCATCTATGAACCGAGGCAAAAGACAGTCCTCAACCGATTCGAGACGCTCTAGCCCGCCCCTCAGGCACAGCCGCAACCGTACCTTGGATCGTCAGGGCCGGTCCACACGAAGTGGATTATAATGCCTGAACAATACGTTTCTCCGCCCTTTGGGGCGTAGGTGAGCCAACTAAATGACTCCATCGGTTCGAGAACGACCGATCAATCCGAGGCGCCTCGCAACAGCAACAACCACATAAGTCAAACTCGTCAGGGCGTGTAAAACCACTGACGCCACTTCTAGCTAGAAAGAAAACGCATGTCCCCCCTGAGGTCCGTCTCCCGTTTTTGGTTCATACCGGGTGTGAAACACGCGAATCAACGTTACACAAAGCTATGCCACAAAGGCCGTGCTTTGATCATCAACCACAAGACTTTGCTTTTCAACAGAAGCCTTGATCATTTACATCTTAGCATGCCACACAGGCAAACCATCCTATGCAACCGATATCAGTCACACAGAATGAAATCCGATGTCAGACACACAGTCCATTTACAAGTCCGTTCTGGGTCTGAACGAAACCGGGAGCACCTAGTACCCCGCATATCCATCGATCTCCAAGTACGTCTGGACGATCACCAACTGTTTCCATCTTCTTGGGTGTACAGCCCAATCAAGATCATCAGTTATCACCCAAACGACGTGAAGACTTCCGGTCTTCGAGCATCGTCTTCATCTTCGACTTATCGTCGTATCAGTTATTCAGAATGGGATAAACCCGGTCTTCCCGAATAACTCGCGTATATTTTATAAAAGTGTTACACAAACACAACATACGCCTCATTCCAATTCATTAGTCACTAACCGTAAATTAATCAAGAGAATAATTCCCCAAATATTAACCCCGAAGGCCGAAACCAACATCAGATCAATATCCAGAAAACCATTCTGCTTGGCTAACCGACAGTTAGTTTCTAAATTTCACATTCATAGGGAAAGATTCCCATTAATTTTATCAAAGATAAATTCTTGAATTTATTCTTTAATCAACTTTTGAATATCAATTCAAACTAGTCGGGATTAGCGAACCTTACCGAAGTAATCATTTGTTATAATTTCCCAATCCCAACCTATTCATCCCATGAAGTAAAACTGTGAATACTTCATATCTAACACCACAGTGTTATCGGTAAATTCAATTACCATTTCACGTTCAAATCTAATTAAAGATTTAACTATCGCCTGGAGCAAAACTGGTGATACTCCATTTTCGATCATTTCAATCTAATTAAAGATTCATTAAAACTCCACTTAGTTTTAATCTTCGACTGGGTTAAAGAATCCGTGTCATTTAAAAACACAGTTCACGATAAACCCAAAATCACATTCATTAATTATCAGGTTAAAGAACGAGTGTTGTTTAAAACACTGTTCACGATAAACCCAAAAATCAATACCAATTCAATTCCAATTAAATATCGTTTAATTGGTACACTTCATTAAATCTAAATAAAAAGATTTAATCATTTCTCAACTGGGTTCAAGAACAGTGTTAGTGAAGACACCATTCACGACAAACCCAAATCACATTCGATATTCAATACAAGGCTCTGAATAGAAAATATATCGGCTTATATTCAATATCGAATTCTACGACTAACAAATGCCGTATTGGAAATAACGATATAAATATATATCTTTCAAATTTCCATAACAACATCTGTATAATCACGAATTCCAACATCGAAATATTCCGAAGACAATTTCGATTCAATTCCACTCCAATGCAATCATTGGATATTCTGGTTATTTTTAAAACCCTTTTCGAATTCAATTTATTTATTTAAAAATAAATAGAATTATAATTCTAGTTCAAAACTAGTTTATTTCGATAAAAATCTATTTTTATCTTTTCAAATATGGAGTTTTTCATCCCAAACTTTCACAAATCATTTCTTATGATTTTACACAAATTATTACTATTTTTAATAATTTTATCAAGGCCCGTACAGTCGATTTCCATTAACGGCCATCGAACTGCACTTACAGCGACCTTTTTCGAATTTGATTTGGACGTATCTCCAAATCCAACCGTTAGATTTCAAATTTCTAACATTCATTAGAAAGCTCTTTTCGATACGAACCCAACGGTTCCGGTTTTAGGAGAATCCGACGGTCGGATCTCCCGCAATGTCCGTTTGAAATAAATGGTCGAAATTCACGAACTGCCGCGGCGCGGCGCGTTCTATTCAGGCCATTATATTATATATATAATATATATAATATATACTTTGTCGATTCCTATTTAAAACGAATTATATAAATAGTTTTAAATTCGTTTCAAAAGCAATTTCAACTTCCATTTCAATTCAAATCAAAATTGAATTCTTCTTTATAAATTCGGTTTAAAATTCATTTCAATTCAAATTTCAATTCAATTTGAATTCATTTCAATTCGCTTTCAATTCATTTCGAAATCGTTTTCAATTCAACTCATTTCGAAATCGTTTTCAATTCAATTCATTTCGAAATCGTTTTCAATTCAATTTGAATTCGTTTTCAATTCATTTCATTTCGAAATCGTTTTCAATTCAATTTGAGTTCGTTTTCAATTCATTTCATTTCGAAATCGTTTTCAATTCAATTTGAATTCGTTTTCAATTCATTTCATTTCGAAATCGGTTTCAATTCAATTTGAATTCGTTTTCAATTCATTTCAAAATATTCGATTTCGAAATCACTTTTCAATATTCATTTTTAAGATGAATAAAATCGATATAAATATCGTTCACGTCAAAATGGCGTCAATCTAATCAACACGGCTTCATAAATTTCTATTTTCAAATATTCTATTTCAAATATTTCTTTTTCAAAATAGTTGTTATTATCAAAATATTTCGTTCAACACATGACCAATCTCAATGAATGAGTACTGTCAACACATGAACTTTTATTTTATATCGATAAAGATGTAAATTTTATTACTAAAATATTTCGTTCAACACATGACCAATCTCAATGAATGAGTACTGTCAACACATGAACTTTTATTTTATAATATTCTTTATTTTTCAAATTGGAATGAGACCCAATCAATTACCATATAAAGTTAATTATATGGATTTTCATACAACACATGTATATCATAGCATTGAAAAATAATCAACCATCAACCAAAGTGCACTACACTGTATAAGCATCAAATATAGATATCTAACGCTTATAACAGCCTGTCAATCAATCGATCGACATATTCAATCAATCAGGATGAGTGAACTTCAAATTTCATCCCAACACCCGTGTGGGGTTTCAAACAATCAAACATATATTTTATTTGTGCTGTTAGGCGATGTGTAAAATTTATCGACCCAATCAATGTCCTTCAAATAAGTGTACATAAACAAACCGTTCGGTTTGTAAATGAATATTTATTTATTCACATTCACGTTAAAAATTATATTTTTAACGACTAAACATTTTATTCCAACATATGAATTTCTATTCAGTTCATTCTTAAAATAAAATGATATTTTTATTTTTCTAACATATTTTAGAAAATTTCGGCGGCATAACGGCACGATACTAGAAACGGGACGAGGCCTAGCCTTATCCCCGGTCTAGTGAAGGCCCACGCCATTCACACATCAATCATATCAATTTTATTATGCAAACCACAAAATTTGGAGTAAGTGTCTAACCTAGCCTTACTCCTTCGCCTTATAACGGCGCACGTCTAATCCTAACCAATTTATCGATTCGATTTTTCACACCACAAACCACATTCAAACCAATACCACAATCAATAACCAAACAGCCAAACAAACAAGTCCATGGTCTGTGGACGATTGTGTCGGGTGCTACTAAGCACCGTCTGCATCCTAGTATATATATATAACTAGAAAAGAAATTGAAAGGTGAGAAATTCTCACTTATAGCTATCCAAGCTCCACGGCACTTCATTGATAGAAATCTTCATTGCTATCGCATCTTCGTCATCTTCGTTGTCCGCTTTCACTACATATGTAAAAATCATATTTTTACTTCGCTATGCAATATATAAAAATCATATTTTTATTTCGAAGTTCCATATATAAAAATCGAATTTTTATTTCAAAGTTCAATATATAAAAATCGAATTTTTACTTCAAAGTTCAATATATAAAAATCGAATTTTTATTTCAAAGTTCAATATATAAAAATCGAATTTTTATTTCAAAGTTCAATATATAAAAATCGAATTTTTATTTCAAAGTTCAATATATAAAAATCGAATTTTTATTTCAAAGTTCAATATATAAAAATCGAATTTTTATTTCAAAGTTCAATATATAAAAATCGAATTTTTATTTCAAAGTTCAATATATAAAAATCGAATTTTTATTTCAAAGTTCAATATATAAAAATCGAGTTTTTATTTCAAAGTTCAATATATAAAAATCGAATTTTTATCCTAAGGTTCAATATATAAAAATCGAATTTTTATTTCAAAGTTCAATATATAAAAATCGAATTTTTATTTCAAAGTTCAATATATAAAAATCGAATTTTTATTCTACTAAAAAATCTTATCATTATATTTTGCTTTCTAAAACAAAATATAATTTTCTTTCAAAACACATGTATATTTTCTCCTTTCAAAACAATGTATATCCATATATAATTTCTGATCTTCGTGATTCAAAATGTCATCTTTATATGATAAAAATATCATTTTTATCATATTATAAAAATATAATCTTTTGACCTATAAAGTTTAAATCTTCTCAAAAAATTTAGTTTTTAAATTTTTCAAAAACCAGTTTTAAAATCAAATCAGTTTTCATCTTTTTTTAAAAATGCAGTTTTCATCTTTTTTAAAAAATGCAGTTTTCATCTTCTTTTTTTAAAAAAAAAATCAGTATTCTTATCTTTAAAAAATGCAGTTTTCATCTTTTTTAAAAAATGCAGTTTTCATCTTTTTTTTTTAAAAAAAATCAGTATTCTTATCTTCAAAAAATGCAGTTTTCATCTTTTTTTAAAAAAATGCAGTATTCTTATCTTTTTAAAAAATGCAGTATTCTTATCATCTTAAAAATCAATTCAGTTTTTATTTTAAAAAAAATCGAAATACGTTTTTAAACTTTAAAATAAAAAAAATAAAAAAAATAAAAGTAAGATAGAATACTTACTGTATGCGAAGAGGGGGGTCGTCGTCTTCGTCAGCGGCAGGTGGTTGCGGTGGTGGGGGCTTTGCCGATGGCGATGGCGGCGGACGAAGTCGCGTGTGGGGGGTCGGGTTCGCAGAGGAGTGGGGCAGATGACGCGAGGGAGGGGGGAAGAGAAAGTGGACTCGGCGGAGATGACCTGGGCGGCGGTGGCCAGGCGATGGCCGCCATCGATTTGATGAACTCGATTCTCTTTTTTTTTTTTAAATTAGGTCTTCTGATTTTTAAAGAAACGAGGGGGGGAGTATATAAAAATATAATTATTTTAATTATTATTTAATTCTATTTTTCTTTTAAAAAGGGAATTTCCATTTAAACTCCAAATCAAACCGAACCAGTGTCGCCCCTAGCTAACTACCCCCATCCCAGACACAATGGAATAGGTTTCGCAAGCCATTTCGACTGTTACAGTCAGTTTCCGTTAAATTTAAAATATAAATCTTTATATTGAATTTTAAACGTAGATTTTGAATTACTGGGGGTTACATACTAACTCTAAAAATTCTCGAAAAATATTTTCTAGCTTCGTATCGACGATACGGTCCTAACAAAACTAGTTTCGTCGAATTCTGAGACCGTTGGAAAAATGGCCAATTTCCAGTCGATTAAAATCAACTGAAACCGGTCAAACGCGTTTTCCTTTGCCACGCTCACATATTGATTCGAAAAATTATGAAATTTGGAATATAGCAATAACTTTACAATGCGGATCCAACAAAAGTGGTTTTGTCGAAATCCAAGGTCATCTGCAAAATGTCCATTTTTAAGGGCATGAATTCCATAGCGACTATTCAGAATTTTCAACTGGACATATCTTTTGATTCCCGCTATGAAATCTCGATTCTTCGGATTCGTTGGAAAGATATTACCAATTAGATCCTAATGTTTTTGGTTTCACTAAAATCCGGATTGTTTTGCTCCCGGTATATTCAATTGAAGTTTGAAATCGAATTATCGAACTACCGCGCCATTTTCAATTCTATTTATAATTATATATAAATATTTATATTCTAACGACGGCGCGTATAATATATACGTTCGAATTATATTCAAAATAAATTTCTCGTCGATATTATTTAAAATAATTCATTTTAAATAATCAAAATTCGCTAAAATTGCCAAAATAAAAATTTTAAACTGGCCCAGATTTTCGGGTTGTTACATAATATTAATAAAAACATCCCACATTTTGACTGCAGCTTATGCCTCACACGTTTTTTATTCCGTGGCTGTCAAGTTACCTTCTACCGTGCCGATCACGTCTGAGATCCCTACGCTACGGCCTACGTATGTACAGCAACCTACCATGTACCCTAAATTTCGTGCTACCCAAGTGAACCATGTCGTGATCCCCAAACCTCCCCTGCTATTTATATGTTGCTCCTTCGTTGTTTTTTTTTTTTTTTTCAAGCAAGACTAAAACTAGACAACATGATTTCGAGTCATTTCCTTTGTTTCTCCCAGTCTATATATTAAACCAAAAAAGACAATTAACGTGAGAAGCATGGCGAAAGGAGGATTGATGAGAGGGGTGTGGTCTGTTGAACGCCGGGAGTAGCTGTGAGGAGGTGAGAGGTCTGTTAACTGATAGTTGCGCGAGGAAAATAAAAAAAGGGAAGTAGAAGGGGATCGAAGCAGCTTGGATCATGAGAGCCACGGCATGGGACTGAAGCTTGCAACGATGAAATATGGGGAAGAGAGTAAATGTGTGGTACGGGTCTAAGAAAGTGGGCTTAAGGCCTGGGCCTTCAGGCCTAAACGTTTATAAGAGAAAAAAAGAAAAAAAAGGGATACAAAACACGAAACTGTGATGTGGGAAGAGAAGAGGGCGCATGGGGAAGAAGTAGCAGGTCACGGCATATGTGAAAGGAAGAGGAAGAGGAAGAGAAAAGGACGCGGAAAAAAAGCTGTTATACGGTGAAGAGAAATACAATGGGGTAGACGATGTGAAAAATAATGGAGCAAGCATCATTCAGTTGCCAACTAGAAGGGGAAAGGAGGACATATATACTGTGGAGGAATGGCGATTGGAAAGGAAAGTTGTAGAACCAAAGCATGGTTGGTATAATTGAAGCAGGTAACGGTGGCAAGGTAAAAGGTATTTGGAATGAGAGTAACGTCATTTTGTAGGAAAGCAAAGGGGACTGGAAACAATGTAGAAGGCTACTGTAGCTTATTTTGGTTTGCTTTCAGAGGAGAGGAAGTGGTCACGGTTCATGCGAGTGATGGTGGAGCAAGGTTCAACTTTGAATCAGAGACAGGGGAATGGAGAAGCTGCTTTAACTAAGAGTATAAATTTTATATGCTAATTATATTTAATTGCCTAATCCTATAGTTAGAATTGCTCCTAACCTAGTACACTAGCGTGACCAATTTTTTATGCTAGTATATATATAAATGTGCCCGATTATTTAACCGTATGAACAGCTTTTAAATATGCCAACCTTAGTTTAACATATAAAATCTAATACCATACATGCCTGAAAATGGATAACGTGCCAAATCGGCTTTACACTTGCCTAACCTTCGGGTAAATGGATTCAAACTAACATATATGAATAAACAAACGTCATTGTTGGACATGGATTATATATATTTAAGGTTTTAACAATAGGCAAAATATTATTAAATTATTAATAAGATTATTTAAATAAGCGGATAACATATTGAATGTATCGCGCAACAATGAGATCGAACGAAACAAGTGATATTGAATCCGTACAGATAAACGAAATGTTTCGGAGCTGGTTTTGACGAAGTTAAAACACAGATGGAAGCTTGTAAAACAAACCGGTTGATGACAAATGGAAATCATGGTGAGTTAAACTCACTCAGTTTTCCCATTTATATTTTATATAAATTGGGTTTTTATTTTGTGGGTTATGTTTGCCAATGGTTGACTGTTTGCTAGTTATATATTTATTTGTCGATTTAATCAATGAAATTAAACCGTCGTTTAATTTCAGTGAAATACCAAATCGTTATTCTAACGATTGGTTCCAATAAAGGTAACTCACCTTGTTGGACACGTTTATAAAATAAACGTGTTTAAATTGGTTGAATTGTTTGATCTATTTGAATTGAACAATCTGTTTGAGATAACCATTTGTATATAGGGAACGACAGGTTGGAGGGATCCAACCGGATTCCTCAAATATATTATTTATTTCCATATTATCATATATGAACTGTCATGATTGGGTAATGGTTTTTAGTAGTGATCATTGATTGAAAAGTCAGCATGTGTTGTGTTTTAACCAATGGGCTATATTGGTTGAGTAATCAGCAGTGAATGGCCTGAAAGTAAATTGTTTTGTTTATATTGATTTATCGTCAGGTAAATCGATATGACTGAAGTTATAAAATTATTTTATACTAAAGATAGAATTTGAAACATATAAGAAGGAAATAAATAATTATCTTTATAATAAGTTGTATATTGATTTTATAAAGGCAAATTATGATGTTAATCAGATTTGTGAATGTGAGATTAAGGAAATTAACCTTACGGTTAAAAAGTGAATAATGGTTTTGTTGAGAAATATCTAAATGGGATTTATTTAAATTAATTTTTAATTAATTTAAAGGGAAAAACGAATTAGAATCGGTTAACGAGATGACCGTGGTTTGAGTTGGATAAATCAACCGTTTTAAAATTAAGATTGTTTACTAATTTAGTATGTTTGAATAGAAATAGTTTAATGAATATTGTTTAGATTATAATAAGATTTTAAAGAAGGGATTTACTGTTTATTTTAAATTAATAAAGAAATTAACTACTAATGTAGTTAATGGTTGAAAAAAATATTATCGTAATTGATAATAATTTAGAAAATTACTTTTTAATGGGAAATCATTTAAAAAGTAATCGAAGTTGAAATGGAATTCAATTGAATGACAAAAGGAGAGTGGGAACAGGTTTTGTTTAACACTTGAGTTTTATAACAAAGTTATGAAAGGAATGTTTAAGCAAATGTGATAGTATAAAATAAATGTTACTTAATTATTCGAATTAAGAAAAAGGAAAGTAAGACAAAGAGTTTGATGATAAACCAGAGTTATATAAAAAGGGTCAAGTGGTAAATCATTAATTTTATATTAACGTTACTTAATAATGGGATTAAGTAGAATTGGGAGCTGAAATGAGATTTCCAAAGCGGGATATGGTTGAATAGATTTGAAATGAGATTGGTAAAAGTGAATTTGATAGGAGAAGCAAATCGTATGATTCGTAAACTATTCCGAATTATAAAGTGAAGTTGCTTGAAAAGAGGAAGGTGTTAAAAGTGGCATTTTTATAAGAAGTTGCTTAATTATTACATTAAGGAATAATAATTATATCCGAGAAAGGGAATTTCAAATATATAAGAAGATTTTATGAAACCGTATTTTGAATAAAATAGTTAAATGGTATTTGTATTGGAATTAGAATTAGAATGAAATATTGGTTTTGGATTACAACTTATATTTATTTTAAGGTATGAACGTTGTTGATCAAGGTCTGAGAGGAAATTAAAATACCCCAACTTGAACGACTTAGGATTATCTGAGAATGATATAAGTTGTAATGGTGAAAGAGGTTGGTAAAAAATTATTATTTCATTAGAGAAATAATAACGCAACATCTTTGATGAAGATTTGGGAATATATATATAAATTGATGATGCCAAAGTAAAAGGAGAAAAGGGAGATTTCGTAAAATTATAACGACACCCACAAGGTTAAAGGAAATGTAAAGTTGAGTATTTAAATAGCTTTATTCTATGAAAATAAGCGTTGGTTATTGTTTTCGAGTAAATAATAAAAAATATCTCGTAACGTTATTTTACGAGTAATGAGTTAAAATGATTTCCCAATGTTATAACAACATGGCTAATGTTTGAAAGTGAAAATAGACAGCTGAATATGATATAGGATTTCCTAAGTATTTGAAATGGTTTTGTTCAAGGACTAATCTTATGTTAAATAAGAAGCGAGAAAAACTAGATTTTTAATATCGAGAGATTTATTCGAATTTACCTTTGTTTAAATTAAAAGGGCCAAGTGATGCTGAATACTGAACCAGTGAGCCCATCGGATCGTCATGATTGAAACACTGATTATTTTGATAGTTAAATCACCAACTATCAAATCTGTCCAATACAATTGTTGGTATTGAAAGACCAGGATCGAATTTATGTTCGAAAACCATTCCGACCAACAAATACGTTGAGATATTAGAAGATGATCAAGATGGAGCATTAAAGACCGTAGATCTTCACAAACGGAAGAACCACTACCAATCTCCGGTTTAGCGGCCAGAGATAAACTGTGGTTCTGTCGTGATTGGAATCTACGGGTTGCAAGGACTCCTCGCTACTGATCCATGGGGTGATTCCTATATTGGATGCAGTAGGAGAGTACCTTCGGTTCATCCTGTTCCTGGATGACTTGTATGGACGAATGTCTGACAGAGTATTTCCAGAAAACCACGTACGTTGATTTTTACAAATATACCAAGTGGTGGCAAAGAGGGGCACTTCTTTTATACCCAGAGTGTATTTGTGTACGTCAATTAGTGACTTGGCGGATCTGACGATGTGGCATTCAAAGTAAATGATGACCAGATGTCCTGATAGGAAATTCAAACCTCAGGCCTCATCAACCAGGAAATGACAAAAATCGGGCAAGCAGCATGGCTATGTGGGTCGCTCCTATTAGGATGTATAATCACCTATCTAGAGAAATTCCTTTTGCTTCTTAAATCTATTTTGATGTTGTCCCTTTTTGGGAAACGGTGGTTTGAGACCAACCGTTGGTGATATACATTTGATACACTCAAGCGAAATGAGTGATCGGTTATGCGAGGGTCGGGTTGCAAGATGTTCTTGTTGAACCCAGTGTATTCGCCTATAGAGATACACTATTGGCAGGTGGTCCCATACCTTGTCAAGGTCGGAATCCAATCTCCAATGAGCGCCTGCGATTTTGATTGTATACTATATATGTGGAGCGTGAGATGCAAGCGTTCCACTAGATTGTTATTTACTTGTATTTAGACATTATTATAATATCGGAAAAGATATTGATTTCAAAAGTGGTTTGGGTTGTCGTAAGGCAAAAACCGTCCGTGTTTATGTGTGGATTTGGTCTTACGATTATTCTTTTCTTTCGAAAGATTTTTAACTTTAAAAATCAGGTTGTGTGATACCCTTAATACTATGCGAGTTTTACTCACTCTGGTTCACCAGACTAACCCGGTGTTTTGTAAATGCTCGGGTTAGCCCGGGGTGTACAGGTTCAGGTTATCGAATGTTGTGAAGTCCAAAGACGAGCTGGAGGTGTTCATACGTATGATATTATGTAGCTACTATTCCGCTGTGTGTTGTATATGGGAACAGGTTAATATAACTGTCCCGTTGTGTGATGTACTCTGATATTGTAAGTATATTTTAAAAGCTCTCAGTAAAGATTTCTTTTTGTTTTATATTTTGTGCCGCTGCGATGTGAGACTTTGATTCTGTGTTGTGTTGGTTCTTCTTCTTCTATTCTAATATTTCTTTCTTTATTATCTCACCCTTTAAATTCTTTCTAATAACGTCCAATATTTTCGGTGTTTGAAAGGTCGGCATGAGTTACGGTAAAGGTATTTATGTCAATTTTCGGGCCGAAAATCCCTGTTCGTTATAATGCTCTCAGGCCTAACCCTTGGCCATCACGCAACTGAAGGCTATAATAGCTATCCTACTTCTCTGAACCATGCGTGCCACGATTTATTAAACCGTGATGACCAAGCTAACTTCGTTTATAAATATACGGCAGAAGACTTCATATATTTTGTTTGCTTTAGGAAGATACAATCAACGGTTAATGGCTTCAAAAATTCAGAACTTATCAACCCGTGCATTAACAATCTGCTATATATATATATATATATATATATATATATATATATATATATATGGACTCGTAATGAGAATCTCATCATTCGTATGATGTTTTGTGGGTTCAGTCCAGACTAATATCGCACGAGATAATTACAGCAGGCATATGGTTCGCTGTTGGGAAGGTTTAGGCAACATGGTTCTGGAAATGAAAGGGGAGGAGAACAGCGGCGAACTAGGCTTGGAGGGGATAGGTATGGAGAGTTGTTGATAAGGAGAATAGTGGTGTTTATCGTTTGAGTTTAAGTGGTGAAACCGGAGGACGAGGTTGGGTAGAAGTTTGCTGAAATAGTGGACTTACTGTTCGGAGTAATTACTGGAAGTGGAAGTGGGGCTTACGTTTTGGAGAAGAAGTTGGTAGCGGATCTTGTATTGGGACGGGCGGGCTGCTCGTATTGGGCCTTAACGGTTTGGGCTTAAAAAAAAGAGGGGATACACGAAACCATGCATGGGAGGGGGACTGGGCATACGACACACACACGTTTGTGGATGGAATGAAGTAGGAGGGCGTATAATTTCACCATGTGCGTGAATAAAGGGGTAAGGACCAAGTTATATTTTAAGTCTTATTTTATTTAATTAGTAAATATATATAAATATGTAAATTTTAAAATACTATATCTCGCGCACAAGTGGTCATATTTACAAACTGATTGTCACGTTAGGATTGTAGGACCGCAGACTACGCAGTGGAACTGGTCTGGAGAGGTTTGGAGATCGTTTCAGATTATGACGAAGTTAAACGACTGATACAATCTATCGAACGTTAACTGTTATTCAATGGTTAACGACCAAGGTGAGTAAATCTCACTAACTCTACTCAATTTATATTTGTAACGACCCGGATTTTCATCCTTTGAATTCTGGATATTTAATTTTGTTATTTGAATTATATATAAGGATTTATATAGGAATTTATTTAGTAAAACGATATTTAAACGTATAATTTATAATATAATTTAAAACGAGTTCAAAATGGCACGGTAGTTTGAAAATTCGATTTCAAATTTCAAATGAATGTACAGGATTCAAAATAAATCGGATTTTAGCGAAACAAGAAATATTTGAATCTGTTTGAAAATATCTTTCCAACGAATGTGAAAAATCCAGATTTCATAGTGGGAAAAAAAAGTTATATCCAAATCAAATTTTCAGAAAGTCGTTGTGAAATCATATATAAGCCATAACGGTTATTTAAATATATTTAAATATCGGTCTTGAATTTGGACAGGATTCTTTTGAGGCGTAGTTATAATTTAATTTCTAGAATTTTATTGTATTTTTTAATTAATTAAATACCCATCTTTTTATTTGGAGTATTTTGCACCCTATATCAATATTTTGGTGTTTCATAATATAAGTTAAACTACCGATATTATTATATTTTTCGGATCGTGGTACCTCGCTGGACACGACCGTATTCTTACATCTGTCTGTATCGGCTCGAACATAAACAAAATTCAATATAGTCGGTACCACATGATTATATACATACCTTAACTTAACACTAGCAAGTGCCTATAGGCCTTTTCACCAGTCCTTGTCATGTTTTTGAAACCGACTAAAATACTTCGGTAAACAACGGTTAAAATACAAAACAAATATAGTTGATAGAAATTGGGAAATCTTTCTTTAATGGAAGAGTTTGAAGAGAAACGCGGAAGCTAAAGAAGTATTGGGTATGTCGGGAAAATAATTCAACAAACTATTTAGTATTTACTAAGCTGGCCGCTATGCCTAACTTAAGCAGAAGTGTGCGCTCCAAGTTTTCCCAAAACCGTACTCTCCAAGCTTTTATTTCGTGCGTGCCAAGAAATTTAGAACCGTGAGTCCCAAGGCAACTGATGCTGTGCCTACCAAACCATCGTCTCTTTTAAATACTGTTATTCTCTTTCGTTCTCATTTTTCTCAGATCCAATCCAAATCAAAACGTGAAATCAATAATGTTAATTCCCTTTCTTTTTAAACAACAGTTCCCAAAATTCTTCAATCCATTTTCGCGTCTCTCCCCTTTCAGATCAAAACCGGTTCCTCAATAATCAACGAAAAGTTGAAACTTTAAATGGGATCAAATGAAGTTGATTTATTCCCGTGTTCGAACCCTTTAGGCCAGCACTCTTTTTCCCGTTCGATACAAGCTCGGCCCTTCCTTTTGAACAGTGGCAATTTGGGAGAACTCTGGCAAGTTGAGGGCATGGGGTGCGACGTCACTTCGCGTGAAGGTGGCTAGGAAGAAGGCGCAGCATTCTAGGAAGGCTCGGTGGCCAGGCAACGCAGATGATTAGTAGGGAGTGTCTTAGTATAGTGGGCATGTGAAGAGGTGAACTTGAAGTATACGTGAGTATGTTTTGGTAATGGCAATGATAGGTGTTGAAGTAGCTTGTGAGTAGGAGATGGTTTTACATGGAGGAGTTCATTTTCTGGAATGACGATGACAGTTTGGGAAGTTATCACGTCAAGGGGGGTTGTCCATTTAAGAACGTGGAGTTTTGGGTAAAAAGGGAGTGAATGTGAATGGGCTTAACTATGAAGAACAAGGTGCGTGAGGGTGTATCGAACTGGTAACATTGTTGACCAACTATATTTACTATATTTATGTGCTAATTTATTTTAATAGTAAGCACATATTATAACGTAAAGCACTCATATACTATTATATGTATATACTGTTATATTACATGTTTATAATAGATGAGTGGAAAATGTGCATTACAATAATTTGGTTGTTTATAAAATCTTTATAATTTATAATCTATTACAATGAAATAAATCAGTATTTAGTTTTTATACATGAGATGAGTGGAACGGGTTTGAAGTGTAATCATAATTTGATACAGTAATTGATGAAACTGGGGCATCCGTGGTGAACCACTAATTTAGCGGATTAACTTACAGTTGAGCTAAATCAAAAAAATAAAAATTAGTTAACGATAACTAGAATATATATAATATTTGTTAAATCTGGGAAAAAGTATGATTTGTTCGTTCGTTATCAGAAGCTGACGAAGTCGGTCATATTGCAATCGCACCGACAAGAGCAACTTTGTGAAATTGATTTCATTGGAAAAAGAGAGCCACTGGAATTTCCTGATAAAATCAAATGTTGTTGGATTTTAAAGGAAACAAAGGTAGAGTCGTCAACTGCAAAAAAAGGTGAGTAAACTCACTAACTCCGACTCGTTTATATTTTTATATAAACGAGTTTTTTTTAAATTTATTTTATACCGTGTGATGGTTGCTTGGTTGAATAGTTGATAAAATTGGTTGATATGAATTACATGGCTGATCGTTTATTAGTTCTGTTATTTCATATTGATGTGAAATGATATTATTGATGTTAATTAACATCTGTGGATGCAGGAAAACAGGTTGGAGGGACCCAACTGGGTTCCTCAATATTTATATTACTGTTTTACCTTGATTTTGATGTGTGGTGTGATATATATAGTCAGTGATTGACTTTGTTGTGGTTGAGCTACCCTGATCTAGAATTTTCGTATTTAAATACCGTAAAATATTTTCAAATATAGAAAAGGAATTTTGAGTGTTAAAAGGAATTTTATTCTCAAAAATAGAAATTTAAATTTGAATAGAGTTGAAAATAGAAAACCTGTTCGAATGAATCAAAAATTTGTTTATGAATGAGAATATATATATATATATATATATGAATTGAATTATTTATCATTGGATACATTGAATTTATATAGCGAAGTGGAAATGGGTTTTGAAGCTAATATTTGAAATGAGTTGCAAACTTAGAAATTTTTAAGGAAATGTTGAAAGAGATTTTAAATGATTAAATAAAAGGAAATGAGACTTATATGAATTATTCTGAATAGACATTTTAAATAGAAGTTGGGTTTAAAATATTATTTTTAGTATGAAAATCAAACTGATTTGATTATATATAAGAGAAATATATTCTCGATTTAGGTAAATAATGATTTAAAGGAAATTTTTTGCAAATGAAATATCTATAAAGGAATTTAGATTGGAAATATGAAATCCAGATTGAAATTAAATGAAAAGGAAATGGGTAATTGTTTTAAAAGGGAAACGATGAGTTTAGTTTATAAAATAAAGTGTGATACGTTTCGTGGTTTGGAGGGGTTATAAAGGAATTTGGTAGTGATTTGGAAACGATGAATTCAAATGTGAATTTGGAATTTGAATCTACCTCAAATGGTAAAGTTCAGTATATAATTTGAATATAGATTATTCGAAAGAGATTTATTTATTGAAATTGGATTATCTTGAATTTAAGGAAGTAATTTGTTTACTTTCCATTTGAATCAAATTTAATAATTCTTTATTTATTTACTTATTGATTTATTTATTTAAATAAATAAATACAAGTTGCATTTTGATAAACCAAATATTTTTAAATAGCGATTTTAAACGCTGCCGTTATAATATATGTTTTGGTAAATCAAAATAGGAATTTTAACGCTGCTGTTATAATAACTGTTTTAACATGATCTTAACGCTATTGTTATAATAAGTGTTCTATAATTCTAAACAGCGATTGTAACGCTGTTGTTAAAAGAGATGTTGTATAAATCAAATATTTGGAAACAACGATTGTAACGCTGTTGTTAAAATAAAATGAATTGGTCAATGAGGAATTAAGAAAGGAATTCAGAAATATTTTTTGATATTAATAATGTATATTTTCTGAATATAGAAAATAAGGATTCGTAAATATTTAGAAATGTTTTCTAACTGGAATAAGAGATATTATCTTGAGTAAAGGAATTATAATATTGAAAATGTTTTTTCAAAGAATCAAGAAGGAAAATCGAGCTTCAAAAGAATACGAAAGACGGAAATGAGAATTGTAAATGATAATATAATAAGGAATTAATTTAAAGGGGCCAATATTGATTGATGATTGATCGAACTCCTACCTGGAAATAAGATCATTGGTTGTACACTTATTTTTCTTTGATAGTTAAATCATCCGACTATCGATGTTTTGACCATTTTTCCATCGTCAATATGGAGAGACCGGGATCGGATTCGTTATCTGGAAACCACTCTGTATGGGCGTTAGCGTTGCGATCAAATATGATGGAAATAATTGAAGACGGAGTTATGCAAGGGCTATCCTGTTTACGGGATAGTGCCTTTGGTTGTCCATTCCCAGGACAACGTGAATGGATGGATGTCTGACAGAGTATATCTAACGGATCGCATAAGTTGATCTCTTCAAACGTACTCACATTTGGTGGCGGAGGAACTCGTTTCTCTTAGCTTTATACCCATGGTATTTTTTGGGAAATCAATTTGTGATTTGGCGGGTAAGACGATGTGGCATTCAAAGTGAATGGTGGCCAGATGTTCTGGAAGATAATTCAAACCTCAAGCCTCACAACCCGGAATTTGACAAAAATCGGGAAGGCAGCATGGCTATGGGGGTCGCTCCCATTAGGATGTATAATCACCTATCTAGAGAAATTCCATTTGTTCTTTAATCTATCGATGTTGTCCCTTTCGGGAAACGATTGCTGATCCCAACCGTTGGTGATATACATTCGATACACTCAAGCGAAATGAGTGGTCGGTCATGTGTGGGCTGGGTTGCAAGATGTTCTTGTTGAACTCAGTGTATTCGCCTCTAGAGATACACTGTCGGCAGGTGGTCCCATACCTTGTCATGTTGGAAATCCAGGAATAACTGCTGTGCTCTAATGATGGTATGTATATACAGTTATTGATTTGTATTTCAAAAGTTATGTTGTATAACATATTTTATTCGTTCCGCTGTATGACTTGTGCTCTTCGTTTCCTTCTATTCTAATATTTCTTTATCTCTATTTCTCACCCATTAACTTCTTTCTAATAATGATTCGTATTTCTATGCAATTTGGGTTAGACGTGTGGTGTTATTAGTCGACTCAAAGGGTACGGAAGTTCGGGTCATTTCAATATTTTTATAAAATATTTTTAGAATTTATAAATGATGGTTGTTTGCTGTGTGTTGGCTGTTTGGTTGAACTGCTAGTCAGTTGATTGAAAATATAGACAGCAATATAGATATAAATCGTTAATCAAATATTGATTTTGTTTGCAGAATTTTTCATAGTAAAATGAAATTGATGTTAATTTTATTGTTTAACATCTGTGGATGCAGGGAAACAGGTCGGAAGGACCCAACTGGGTTCCTCAACATTTATTTTACTGTTTTTTCATATATTTTGTTATATGATGTGATATGAAATCTGTTGTTGATTTTGTATGTTGTAATGACTGATCATTGTTATATGGTATGTTAAATACCATAAAGAATACTGGAATGTTAAAAAGGAAATTTTCAATGTTATATTGAAAATAAATATTTATAAAATCAAAAGATTTTATAAAAAAACTATTTATTTAGAAAATAAATAGATTAAAAAGGAATATTTATTTGTTAACCAAATAGATAGAATTGAAGGGAAATATTTGTAAAACATTTACAAATAGAATTGAAAAAAAGAAATATTTGTAAACCATTTACAAATAGAATTGAAAAGGAATATTTATTTGGAAAATAAATAGAATAGAAAGAGGAAATATTTGTAAAACAAATAAAAACAAAGGAAATATTTATAAAATCAATAGATTTTATAAAAAGAAAACATTTATATAAAATAAATAGAATTTTCAAAAGGGGATTTATTTTGTAAATAAATAGATTATAAAAGGAAATACTTGAAAAGTGACTAGAATTGTATAAAAGGAGAATTTTACATTTGAAAGGTTTAGACACGTGCTTCGCACACGGGTACAACATGATATAGATTTAAAGCAAAGATTTTGAATAGAATCTATTCTGACCGATAGATTGAGAAGATAAATTTTTAAATAATATTTTATAAATTAAATGAAATGTTTATCATTGGATAAATAGAATATATAAGTCAGGACTTATATAGAGAAGTAAGAATCGATTTCAACGTCGATATTTTAAACTGAATAAACGTAGAGTTAATCAAAGAAGTTAATCAGTTTGAGTTAATTAGATAGAGTTAATCGAATTAGAATTAATTGAATATTAGCTATTTAATTAGAGTTGATCGAATATAGTTATTTGAGATAGAGTTAGTAAAACATAGTTACTTAGGATGAGTTGCCATTTCGTACGGCTGCTAGCGTAATTCAGAGGGCTGCGGACAGCCTACGGCGGTCGGATGTTTCCTGAGGGAATCAGGCGTAACCATTGTGATCGTTGCGATATAGAGTCAAGCGAATGGAGTTAAGTCGAATATTAGCCATTCGAAATAAAGTTAAACAGACATAGTTATTCGAATATAAGTTAATCGAATATAGTTTATTCGAAAGGAGATTAATCGAATGTAAATCATTCGTAGAAAGTTAATCGAATGTAAATCATTCGAAGAGAGATTTTCGAATATAGTTATTCGAAGGAAGAGTTATCGAATATAGTTTATTTGAAAAAGAGCCATCGCATAGAGATTATTCGAAAAAGAGAATTATACATTGAATTCGATTATATCAAATTCAGGAAAGTAATATTTACTTTCTGTCTTTAATCAAGATTTACTTATTTATTAATAGATTAGTGGTTTAGTTAATTAGTTAAATTAAGGAATAAAAGTTCTATTTTGAAGTTGGATATTTAAGAAGAAGGAATTATAACGCTATAGTTATAATCAACGTTTTAAAATAAAGAAGTAGATTCATAAATAGAATCTGAGTTAAGTAAGGAAATTGTTAAAGGTTTAAAAGGTGAACTTTGTTTATTTCGAGGTTAGAAATGTTGATCAATTAAGGTCTGAGAGGTAATTATACCCCAACTTGATTGACTTCGTTTTAACTAAGGGGTGGGTAAGGTTCGATAGTGAAGATTGATTAAGTGAATTTAGTTAGTGAGTGAAATGGTTTGAATGGGCAAAGCGATGTTTTATTTAAACATCAGTTTAAATCAGATAAAGAAGTTTGGGAATGTTTTTCCAAATAAGAACCAGAAACATTTTCTAAATTTAGGAAATAAGAATTTACAAATATATAGAAATGGGAAAATGGATAAAGTAAATATAATTTAAAATAAAGAGATAAATGTGGATTGATGATTTGATCGATCGAATTTCTATCCGGAAATAAGATCGTTCGTTGTACACCTGTTTTTCTTTGATAGTTAAATCACCGACTGTCAAAGTTTTTGACCATTTTTCCATCGTCAATACGGAGAGACCGAGATTAGATTTTTTAATCTGAAAACCACTCTGTATGGATGTTAGCGTTGCGATCAAATATGATGAAGATAATTGAAGGCAGAGTTAGGCAAGGGCTATCTATTTTACAGCATAGTGCCTTTGGTTTGTCCAGTCCCAGGGCAACGTAAATGGACGAATGTTTGACAGAGTATATCTAACAGATCGCGTAAGTTGATCTCTTCAAACGTACTTATGTTTGGTGGCGGAGGAATTCGTTTCTCTTAGCTTTATACCTGTGGTATTTCTGAGGAAATCAATTTGTGATTTGGCGGGTATGACGATGTGGCATTCAAAGTAAATGAATGTATGATATGTCAAAAGATATGTCATGACCTCAAGCCTCATCAACCGGGAAATGACAGAAATCGGGCAGGCAGCGTGGCTAAGTGGGTCGCTCCCATTAGGGTGTATATCACCTATCTAGAGAAAATCCATTTCATTCTTTTATTTATTATCGACGCTGTCCCTGTTCGGGAAACGGTGGGTAGCTCCGAACCGTTGGTGGTATACATTTGATACACTCAAGCGAAATGTGTGGTCGGTAATCTGTGGGCCGGGTTCCAAGACGTTCTTGTTGAACCCAGTGTATTTGTCTCTAGAGATACACTATCGGCAGGTGGTCCCATACCATGTCATAGTCGGAATCCAATCTTCAATAAGCACTTGCAGTTTTGTTTGTATATCGTATATGTGGAACTTGAGATGCTTATGTTCTTCTAGATTGTTAATTACTTATGATTAGACACTATTATAATATCAAAGAAGTATTGATTTCCAAAACTGTTTTAGGTTATCGTAAGGTAAAAACCATCCGTGTTTATGTGTGGATCGGTCTTACGATTATCTTCTCTTTTGAAAAGGATTTTTAAATGTTAAACCAAATGATTTGAGTTTACTCACACCAGTCCCATGACTGACCCAAAGTTTATTTTGTTTTGTTTTCCCTAAACTCTCGGGTGCCCAAATTTGTATGGGAAGTCAAGTAGTTCAGGTCTTTACAAATATACTTGGAGGAGCTCGAAGCAGGAGGCTTCAGGATTATATAACTATTGTTATTTCCACTGTGTGTAAGTGTTGTACTCTGATAAACATTGTCCATACATACTGTTTTATTGCAAAGTTATGTTATATATTATATTTTATTCGTTCCGCTGTGAGATTCGTGTTTACTCTGATTGTGTTCTTCTTCTATTCTAATTTTCTATCTTATATGTTCTCACCCTTTACCTTCTTTCTATTAATGATCTGGGATGTTTGATACCTGAATAATTAACATGGGTTTATGTTGATTTTCGGAGTCGAAAATCCCAGTTCGTTACAGTGGTATCCGAGCTGAAGGTTAAGTGATTACCTTGGCTCTGTGGCGTGAATCGGTAGAGATGGGGTTAGTAATACCCTAGATTGAGTTGAGTGTATATATACGAGTGAACGTATTTGTTATTTGATATAAAAATGGTTTTATATTGTGGTGATTTATTGATTGAATTGTTTGTGAATTCTGGTCGATCAGTTTGATGCACTATATCGATAGGAGTTTCTAAACACTCAAGTACGATAAACCGACACAGTATGTTTTGAAAGAGGGTAAATAAAATAATTTTACCCAAAATATATTTTGATATAAAAGGAAGGTATATCTTTGAATTATTATCATATATTGGATGTGTTGGTTGATTATAATTGAAATGGTTATATGAATAACCAATTTGAGTTCGTATAATATAAAAGCAGACTAATTAAATCTGAATTAAATTAGAATTGGAATTAAAATTCTGAAAACTAGGAGAAGTGTTTGTAAGTGGATTTGTGTTAAGTATGAGAAAATTTTTAAATCCTGGGAGATTTTAAATTGTTTACAAGTATCGTGAATGATATTCTGAAAAAGATTTCAAATTGAAAGTGTTTAAAAAATTTGAGTTTTGGAGTGATATAGTATTGAACTCACTTCGATAGCTCTGATGGTGCTGGCCACATCATTAGTGTTCATTTTCGAGTTACAAGTGACGAATTACTACCAAAGATTTTGAGTTGAATTGTTTTGAGAAAACAGGTTGTTTTGAATCCTAAAAAGGAATATTTGATTTTTGAAAGAGCTAAACTGTTTAAAAACTCCCAGGAGGGATTATTTGAATAAAAACAAATTTAAATAGAAACTTGTGAAAGCAAGTTGGAATTGAATTGAAACCAATTAACTGGAAATTGAATTGGAATATGATATATCAAGTAGAATCAGATTTTGAATTATGAGATAGGATCTGAAATGGTATTGGATTGGTGAGTTAGGAATTTGGAATCAAGAATGAAACCTGAGTTTGAAATTGTAATTGGCTTGTTTAAGCGAATAGCTTTGTTGAGGATAAATTGATCAGAGATTGATTGGGATGACTTTGGTATATGCTGAATTGGCAGTAGAATAAAAGGATTTAATGATATGCCCGACATAAAGGTATATGTTTATTTTTATGGATTTGGTGATTTATGGGCCGATTTGGCAAGCCGCTTGGCTGTTTGATTTTCTTTTGGATTAGAGAAGGCCTAGAGAGGCGAGTTAGGGTTTGAACGATTGATCGGTGCAAAGGAGGTGCTGGCGAAATTTTTCGAAAATTTTGGGTGTTACAAAATTTTCAGAACTTTTGGAAATTTTCGTTAATAGAAATAAATGGATATTTTAATTGAAATTAATCGGTTCAGTTGAAATTAAAGTTAAAAATAAACAAATAAATTTTTAACCCAGTTAATAGGGTTGTTTCATACCTTAGCAATTTCGAGGACGAAATTATTTTAAGGGGGGAAGAATGTAACGTCCCGTATTTTTACGGTGAAATAATTTACTTATTTAATTATTAAATATCGATTTGGCGATATCGATAACTTGAATTAAATAATATTTATATTTAATTAATATAAATAATAGAATAATATATTTATTTTCGAAATGGTCGAAAATAGCTGAATTCCCGATATTGTGTGAATTAGATCATTTATAAGATATGATTCAGTTTAGAGTTGAATTATAATAACGAATATATTATAATAAACGAAGTTTGAACGTATAATTATAATCGAGCTCGAAATGGCGCGGCAGTTCGTAATTTGGCGATTCGAACTTTAAATGAATATACAAAAGCCATTTTAAATCGGATTTCTGTGAAACAAGAAACTTAGGGAGCTGGTGAAGTATATTTTTCTGATAGAAGAGAAAAATCGAGATTTCGTCGTGTAGATTTTTAGTCATGTCCAAATCAAATATTCAGAAAGTCGCTATGAAATCGTATATGGACCAAAACGGTTATTTAAATATATTTAAATATCAGATTCGAATTTGAACATGGATCTTTTGGGGCGTAGTGATAGTTTAGTTTTTAGAATTTTACTGTAATTTTAATTTAATTAAATACGCAGTTTTTTATTTGGGTTATTTTGCACCCTATATCAATATTTTGAGGTTTCACAATATGAGTTAACCTACCGATATTACTATATTTTTGGGATGGTGGCACTTCCCTCAGTACGATTGTATTTTTGTTTCCATCCGTAGCGGCATGTGTGTGTGTGTGTGTGTGTGTGTGTATATATATATATATATATAAACGGAATTCCCCGTAACATGGTATACTATTTCATAGCTATGAATTAACATTTATTTCTTTAATCTTTTGTGTATAGTTATTCACGGTACGAGCTCTTCACTAGGTTAAATGAATGGCCACTTTTCCCATAAAACCTTCTGTGTGTTTTTCTACTTAGGCTAGTAGGAGGTGTATATTTAAATAGACTAATACAATCACCATCACTCACGTAAAATCAACATACGCATCTCTGTATCTTATATGCTTCCCAACATGGTAAAGAAAAACAACACGACTTTGCTTTCCTTCAAACCTAAGTTTCGTACACCTTTTCTATTCAATACAGTGAAACAATACTTGCCATCAGGAACCATGTGCCTAAGGAGAAGGAGAACAACTACCTATGTTCCTATTACTTTGGTGCCAAGTTTATTAATTTATAAATACACAGTGCAGTTGTCTTCATTTTTCTATCTTTCAACAAAGAGCTTCGAACTGAAGTTTTAATGAAAAAAAATTGATATACGACTACCAGTGCCAACATTGAGGTACCTACCTATATATCAGCTACGTAACCGTAGCATGTATAATCTCATCACAGCCAACCTAAGCTAATACTAAGCACCTGTTTACATCTATCTTTTCAAAATCTTCTCAGAATTAGGAAATGAAAACTCAATGCTCTTTGGCCTAACCCTTGGCCATCATGCAAGTGAAGGATATAACAGTTATCCTACTTCTCTGAACCGCGCGTGCCACGATTTATTAAACCGTGATGACAAAGCAAACTTCGTTTATAAATATACGGCAGAAGACTTCATATATTTTGTTTGCTTTAGGAAGATACAATCAACAGTTAATGGCTTCAAAAATTCACAACTTATCAACCCGTGCATTAACAATTTGCTAAATATATATGTATATGGACTCGTAATGAGAATCTCTTCATTCGTATAATGTTTTGTGGGTTCAGTCCAGACTAATGTCGCGCGAGATAATTTCAGCAGGCATATGGTTCGCTATTGGGAAGGTTTAGGCAAGGTGGTTCTGGAAATGGAATGGGGGAGAACAGCGGCGAACTAGGCTTGGAGGGGATAGGTATGGAGAGTTGTTGATAAGGAGAATAGTGGTGTTTATCGTTTGAGTTTAAGTGACTAAACCGGAGGATGAGGTTGGGTAGAAGTTTGCTGAGATGGTGGACATACTGTTCGGAGTAATTACTGGAAGTGGAAGTGGGGCTTACTTTTTGGAGAAGAAGTTGGTAGCGGATCTGGTATTGGGACGGGTGGGCTGCTCGTATTGGGCCTTAACGGTTTGGGCTTTAAAAAAAAGAAGGGATACACGAAACCATGCATGGAAGGGGGACTGGGCATACGGCACACACACGTTTGTGGATGGCATGAAGCAGGAGGGCGTATAATTTCACCATGCGCGTGAATAAAGGGGTAAGGACCAAGTTATATTTTAAGTCTTATTTTATTTAATTAGTAAATATATATAAATATGTAAATTTTAAAATACTATATCTCGCGCACAAGTGGTCATATTTACAAACCGTTTGTCACGTTAGGATTGTAGGACCGCAGAATACGCAGTGGAACTGTTCTGGAGAGGTTTGGAGATCGTTTCAGATTATGACGAAGTTAAACGACTGATACAATCTATCGAACGTTAACTGTTATTCAATGGTTAACGACCAAGGTGGGTAAATTTCACTAACTCTACTCAATTTATATTTTTATAAAATATTTTTAGAATTTATAAATGATGGTTGTTTGCTGTGTGTTGGCTGTTTGGTTGAACTGCTAGTCAGTTGATTGAAAATATAGACAACAATATATATATAAATCGTTAATCAAATATTGATTCTGTTTAGCAATAAATTTCACAGTAAAATGAAATTGATGTTAATTTTATTGTTTAACATCTGTGGATGTAGGGAAACAGGTCGGAGGGACCCAACTGGGTTCCTCAACATTTATTTTACTATTTTTTTCATATATTGTGTTATATGATGTGATATGAAATCTGTTGTTGATTTTGTATGTTGGAATGATACTGATCATTGTTATTTGGTATGTTAAATACCATAAAGAATACTGGAATGTTAAAAAGGAAAATTTTAATGTTATATTGAAAAGAAATATTTATAAAATCAAAAGATTTTATAAAAAGAAAACTATTTATTTAGAAAATAAATAGATTAAAAAGGAATATTTATTTGTTAACCAAATAGATAGAATTGAAGGGAAATATTTGTAAAACATTTACAAATAGAATTGAAAAAAGAAATATTTGTAAACCATTTACAAATAGAATTGAAAAGGAATACTTATTTGGAAAATAAATAGAATAGAAAGAAGAAATATTTGTAAAACAAATAAAAACAAAGGAAATATTTATAAAATCAATAAATTTTATAAAAAAAAAACATTTTATAAAATAAGTAGAATTTTCAAAACGGGATTTATTTTGTAAATAAATAGATTATAAAAGGAAATACTTGTAAAGTGACTAGAATTGTATAAAAGGAGAATTTTACATTTGAAAGGTTTAGACCCGCGCTTCGCACATGGGTACAACATGATATAGATTTACAACAAAGATTTTGAATAGAATCTATTCTGACCGATAGATTGAGAAGATAAATTTTTAAATAATATTTTATAAATTAAATGAAATGTTTATCATTGGATAAATAGAATATATAAGTCAGGACTTATATAGAGAAGCAAGAATCGATTTCAACGTCGATATTTAAACTGAATAAACGTAGAGTTAATCAAAGGAGTTAATCTGTTTGAGTTAATTAGATAGAGTTAATCGAATTAGAATTATTTGAATACTAGTTATTCATTTAGAGTTGATCGAATATAGTTATTTGAGATAGAGTTCGTCAAACATAGTAACTTGGGATGAGTTGCCGTTTCGTACGACTACTAGCGTAATTCGCAGGGTGCGGATAGCCTACGGTGGTCGGATGTTTCCTGAGGGAATCAGGCGTAACCATTGTGATCGCTGCGATCTAGAGTCAAGTGAATGGAGATAAATCGAATATTATCCATTCGAAATAAAGTTAAAACAGACATAGTTATTCGAATATAAGTTAATCGAATATAGTTTATTCGAAAGGAGATTAATCGAATGTAAATCATTCGTAGAAAGTTAATCGAATGTAAATCATTCGAAGAGAGATTTTCGAATATAGTTATTTGAAGAAAGAGTTATCGGATATAGGTTATTCGAAAAAGAGCTATCAAATAGAGATTATTCAAAAAAGAGATACATTGAATTCGATTATATCGAATTCGGGAAAGCAATATGTACTTTCCATCTTTAATCAAGATTTACTTATTTATTAGTAGATTAGTGGTTTAGTTAATTAGTTAAATTAAGGGATAAAAGTTCTATTTTGAAGTTGGATATTTAAGAAGAAGGAATTATAACGCTACAGTTTTAATCAACGTTTTAAAATAAAGAAGTAGATTCATAAATAGAATCCGAGTTAAGTAAGGAAATTGTTAAAGGTCTAAAAGGTGAACTTTGTTTATTTCGAGGTTAGAAATGTTGATCAGTTAAGGTCTGAGAGGTAATTATACCCAACTTGATTGACTTCATTTTAACTAAGGGATGGGTAAGGTTTGATACTAAAGATTGATTAAGTGAATTTAGTTAGTGAGTGAAATGGTTTGAATGGGCAAAACGATGTTTTATTTAAACATCAGTTTAAATCAGATAAAGAAGTTTGGGAATGTTTTTCCAAATAAGAACCAGAAACGTTTTCTAAATTTAGGAAATAAGAATTTACAAATATATAGAAATGGGAAAATGGATAAAGTAAAGATAATTTAAAATAAAGAGATAAATGTGGATTGATGATTTGATCGATCGAATTCCTATCTGGAAAATCAGATCGTTGGTTGTACACCTATTTTTCTTTGATAGTTAAATCACCGATTATCAAAGTTTTTGACCATTTTTCCGTCGTCAATACGGAGAGACCGAGATCAGATTTTTTTTATTTGAAAACCACTATGTATGGACGTTCGCATTGCGATCAAATATGATGAAGATAATTGAAGACAGAGTTATGCAAGGGCTATCCTGTTTTACAGAATAGTGCCTTTGGTTTGTCTGGTCCCAGGGCAACGTAAATGGACGAATGTCAGACAGAGTATATCAAACAGATCGCGTAAGTTGATCTCTTCTAACGTACTTACGTTTGGTAGTGGAGGAATTCTTTTCTCTTAGCTTTATACCCATGGTATTTTTGAGGAAATCAATTTGTGATTTGGCGGGTATGACGATGTGGCATTCAAAGTAAATGAATGTATGATCTGTCAAAAGATACGTCATGACCTCAAGCCTCATCAACCGGGAAATGACAAAAATCGGGCAGGCAGCATGGCAAAGTGGGTCTCTCCCATTAGGGTGTATATCACCTATCTAGAGAAAATCCATTTCATTCTTTTATCTATTATCGATTCTGTCCCTTTTCGGGAAACGGTGTGTAGCTCCCAACTGTTGGTGATATACATTCGATACACTCAAGCGAAATGAGTCGTCGGTCATGTGTGGGCCGGGTTGCAAGACGTTCTTGTTGAACCCAGTGTATTTGCCTCTAGAGATACACTATCGGCAGGTGGTCCCATACCTTGTCATAGTCGGAATCCAATCTCCAATAAGCGCCCGCGGTTTTGTTTGTATATCGTATATGTGGAACGTGAGATGCAAGCATTCTGCTAGATTGTTAATAACTTGTGATTAGACACTATTATAATATCAGAGAAGTATTGATTTCCAAAATTGTTTTAGGTTATCGTAAGGTAAAAACCATCCGTGTTTATGTGTGGATCGGTCTTACGATTATCTTCTCTTTTGAAAAGGATTTATAAAAGTTAAACCAAATGATTTGAGTTTACTCACACCAGTCCCATGACTGACCCAGAGTTTATTTTGTTTTGTTTTCCCTAAACTCTTGGGTGCCCAAATTTGTATGGGCAGTCAACTAGTTCAAGTCTTTACAGATATACTTGGAGGGGCTCGAAGCAGGAGGCTTCAGGATTATATAACTATTGTTATTTCCGCTGTGTGCAAGTGTTGTACTATGATAAACATTGTATATACATACTGTTTTATTGCAAAGTTATGTTATATATTATAATTTATTCGTTCCGCTGTGAGATTCGTGTTTACTCTAATTGTGTTCTTCTTCTTCTTCTATTCTAATTATCTATCTTATCTATTCTCACCCTCTACCTTCTTACTGTTAATGATCTGGGATGTTCGATACCTGAATAATTAACATGGGTTTATGTTGATTTTCGGAGTCGAAAATCCCAGTTCATTACAGTGGTATCAGAGCTGAAGGTTAAGTGATTACCTTGGCTCTGTGGCTTGAATCAGTATAGATGGGGTTAGTAATACTCTAGATTGAGTTGAGTGTATATATACGAGTGAACGTATTTGTTATTTGATATAAAAATGGTTTTATATTGTGGTGATTTATTGATTGAATTGTTTGTGAATTCTGGTCGATCAGTTTGATGCACTATATCGATAGGAGTTTCTAAACATTCAAGTACGATAAACCGACACAGTATGTTTTGAAAGAGGGTAAATAAAATAATTTTACCCAAAATATATTTTGATATAAAAGGAAGGTATATCTTTGAATTATTATCATATATTGGATGTGTTGGTTGATTATAATTGAAATGGTTATATGAATATCCAATTTGAGTTCGTATAATATAAAAGCAGACTAATTAAATCTGAATTAAATTAGTATTGGAATTAAAATTCTGAAAACTGGGAGAAGTATTTGTAAGTGGATTCGTGTTAAGTATAAGAAAATTTTAAAATCCTGGGAGGTTTTAAATTGTTTACAAGTATCGTGAATGATATTTTGAAAAAAAATTCAAAATGAAAGTGTTTAAAAAAAAATTGAGTTTTGAAGTGATATAGTGTTGAACTCACTTCGATAGCTGGGAAATAACTCTGATGGTGCTGGCCACATCATCAGTGTTCATTTTCGAGTTATAAGTGATGAATTACTACCAAAGATTTTGAGTTGAATTGTTTTGAGAAAACAAGTTGTTTTGAATCCTGAAAAGGAATATTTGATTTTTGAAAGAGCTAAACTGTTTAAAAACTCCCAGGAGGGATTGTTTGAATAAAAACAAATTTAAATAGAAACTTGTGAAAGCAAGCTGGAGTTGAATTGCAACCAAATAACTGGAAATTGAATTGGAATATGATATATCAAGTAGAATCAGATTTTGAATTGTGAGATAGGATCTGAAATGGTAATGGATTGGTGAGTTAGGAATTTGGAATCAGGAGTGAAACTGAGTTTGAAATGGTAATTGGCTTGTTTAAGAGAATAATTGTGTTGAGGATAAATTGATCAGAGATTGATTGGGATGACTTTGGTATATGCTGAATTGGCAGCAGAATAAAAGGATTTAATGATATGCCCGACAAAAAGGTACATGTTTATTTTTATGGATTTGTTGATTTATGGGCCGATTTGGCAAGCAGCTTGGCTGTTTGATTTTCTTTTGGATTAGAGAAGGCCTAGAGAGGCGAGTTGGGGTTTGAACGATTGATCGGTACAAAGGAGGTGCTGGCGAAATTTTTCGAAAATTTCGGGTGATACAAAATTTTCAGAATTTTTGAAAATTTTCGTTAATAGAAATAAATGGATATTTTAGTTGAAATTAATCGGTTCAGATGAAACTGAAGTTAAATATAAACAAATAAATTTTCAACCCAGTTAATAGGGTTGTTTCCTACCTTAGCAATTTCGAGGACGAAATTATTTTAAGGGGGGAAGAATGTAACGCCCCGTATTTTTACGGTGAAATAATTAATTTATTTAATTATTAAATATCGATTTGGCGATGTCGATAATATGAATTAAATAATATTTATATTTAATTAATATAAATAATAGAATAATATATTTATTTTCGAAATGGTCGAAAATAGCTGAATTCCCAATATTGTGTGAATTAGATCATTTATAAGATATAATTCAGTTTAGAGTTGAATTATAATAACGAATATATTATAATAAACGAAGTTTGAATGTACAATTATAATATAATTATAATCGAGCTCGAAATGGCGCGGCAGTTCGTAATTTGGCGATTCGAACTTTAAACGAATATATAAAAGCCGTTTTAAATCGGATTTCTGTGAAACAAGTAACGTAGGGAGCTGGTGAAGTATATTTTTCTGATGGAAGTGAAAAACCGAGATTTTGTCGCGTAGATTTTTAGTCATGTCCAAATCAAATATTCAGAAAGTCGTTATGAAATCGTATATGGACCAAAACGGTTATTTAAATATATTTAAATATCGGATTCGAATTTGGACATGGTTCTTTTGGGATGTAGTGATAATTTAATTTTTAGAATTTTACTGTAATTTTTAATTAATTAAATACGCAGTTTTTTTATTTGGGGTATTTTGCACCCTATATCAATATTTTGAGGTTTCACAATATGAGTTAACCTATCGATATTACTATATTTTTTGGATGGTGGCACATCCCTCAGTACGATTGTATTTTTATTTCCGTCCGCAGCGGCTTGTATATATATATATATATATAAATGGAATTCCCCGTAACACGGTATACTATTTCATAACTATGAATTAACATTTATTTCTTTAATCTTTTGTGTATAGTTATTCACGGTACGAGCTCTTCAATAAGTTAAATGAATGGTCACTTTTCCCATAAAACCTTCTGTGTGTTTTTCTACTTAGGCTAGTAGGAGGTGTATATTTAAATAGACTAATACAATCACCATCACATACGTAAAATCAACATACGCATCTCTGTATCTAATATGCTTCCCAACGTGGTAAAGAACAACAATTCGACTTTACTTTCCTTCAAACCTAAGTTTCGTACACCTTTTCTATTCAATACAGTGAAACAATACTTGCCATCAGGAACCATGTTCCTAAGGAGAAAATGAACAACTACCTATATTCCTATTACTTTGGTGCCAAGTTTATTAATTTATAAATACATAGTGCGGTTATCTTCATTTTGCTGTCTTTCAGCAAAGAGCTTCGAACTAAAGTTTTAACGAAAAATAATAATATGATATACGACTGCCAGTGCCAACATTGAGGTACCTACCTATATATCAGCTACGTAACCGTAGCATGTTAATCTCATCACAGCCAACCTAAGCTACTTTTAACCACCTGTCTGCACCTATCTTTTCACAATATTCTCGGAATTAGGAAATGAAAACTCAATGCTCTTAGGCCTAACCCTTGGCCATCACGCAACTGAAGGCTATAACAGCTATCCTACTTCTATGAACCGTGCGTGCCACGATTTATTAAACCGTGATGACCAAGCTAACTTCGTTTATAAATATACGGCAGAAGACTTCATATATTTTGTTTGCTTTAGGAAGATACAATCAACAGTTAATGGCTTCAAAAATTCACAACTTATCAACCTGTGCATTAACAATTTGCTAAATATATATATATGCACTCGTAATGAGAATCTCTTCATTCATATGATGTTTTGTGGGTTCAGTCCAGACTAATGTCGCACGAGATAATTTCAGCAGGCATATGGTTCGCTGTTAGGAAGGTTTAGGCAACGTGGTTCTGGAAATGAAAGGCGAGGAGAACAGCGGCGAACTAGGCTTGGAGGGGATAGGTATGGAGAGTTGTTGATAAGGAGAATATTGGTGTCTATCATTTGAGTTTAATTGGCGAAACCGGAGGACGAGGTTGGGTAGAAGTTTGTTGAAATGGTGGACTTACTGTTCGGAGTAATTACTGGAAGTGGAAGTGGGGCTTATGTTTTGGAGAAGAAGTTGGTAGCAGATCTGGTATTGGGACGGGTGGGCTGCTCGTATTAGGCCTTAACGGTTTGGGCTTAAAAAAAAGAGAGAGGGGATACACGAAACCATGCATGGGAGGGGGACTGGGCATACGGCGCACACACGTTTGTGGATGGCATGAAGCAGGAGGGCGTATAATTTCACCATGCGCGTGAATAAAGGGGTAAGGACCAAGTTATATTTTAAGTCTTATTTTATTTAATTAGTAAATATATATAAATATGTAAATTTTAAAATACTATATCTCGTGCACAAGTGGTCATATTTACAAACCGTTTGTCACGTTAGGATTGTAGGACCGCAGACTACGCACTGGAACTGGTCTAGAGAGGTTTGGAGATCGTTTCAGATTATGACGAAGTTAAACGACTGATACAATCTATCGAACGTTAACTGTTATTCAACGGTTAACGACCAAGGTGGGTAAATTTCACTAACTCTACTCAATTTATATTTTTATAAAATATTTTTAGAATTTATAAATGATGGTTGTTTGCTGTGTGTTGGCTGTTTGGTTGAACTGCTAGTCAGTTGATTGAAAATATAGACGACGATATAGATATAAATCGTTTATCAAATATTGATTCTGTTTAGCAGAATATTTCACAGTAAAATGAAATTGATGTTAATTTTATTGTTTAACATCTGTGGATGCAGGGAAACAGGTCAGAGGGACCCAACTGGGTTCCTCAACATTTATTTTACTGTTTTTTCATATATTGTGTTATATGATGTGATATGAAATCTGTTGTTGATTTTGTATGTTGGAATGATACTGATCATTGTTATATGGTATGTTAAATACCATAAAGAATATTGGAATGTTAAAAAGGAAATTTTCAATGTTATATTGAAAAGAAATATTTATAAAATCAAAAGATTTTATAAAGAGAAAACTATTTATTTAGAAAATAAATAGATTAAAAAGGAATATTTATTTGTTAACCAAATAGATAGAATTGAAGGGAAATATTTGTAAAACATTTACAAATAGAATTGAAAAAAGAAATATTTGTAAACCATTTACAAATAGAATTGAAAAGGAATATTTATTTGGAAAATAAATAGAATAGAAAGAGGAAATATTTGTAAAACAAATAAAAACAAAGGAAATATTTATAAAATCAATAGATTTTATAAAAAGAAAACATTTTATAAAATAAATAGAATTTTCAAAAGGGGAATTATTTTGTAAATAAATAGATTATAAAAGAAAATACTTGAAAAGTGACTAGAATTGTATAAAAGGAGAATTTTACATTTGAAAGGTTTAGACCCGCGCTTCGCACACGGGTACAACATGATATAGATTTAAAGCAAAGATTTTGAATAGAATCTATTCTGACCGATAGATTGAGAAGATAAATTTTTAAATAATATTTTATAAATTAAATGAAATGTTTATCATTGGATAAATAGAATATATAAGTCAGGATTTATATAGAGAAGCAAGAATCGATTTCAACGTCGATATTTAAACTGAATAAACGTAGAGTTAATCAAAGGAGTTAATCTGTTTGAGTTAATTAGATAGAGTTAATCGAATTAGAATTATTTGAATACTAGTTATTCGATTAGAGTTGATCGAATATAGTTATTTGAGATAGAGTTAGTCAAACATAGTAACTTAGGATGAGTTGCCATTTCATACGACTGCTAGCGTAATTCGCAGGGCTGCGGATAGCCTACGGCGGTCGGATGTTTCATGAGGGAATCAGGCGTAACCATTGTGATCGCTGCGATCTAGAGTTAAGCGAATGGAGTTAAATCGAATATTATCCATTCGAAATGAAGTGTAAACAGACATAGTTATTCGAATATAGTTTATTCGAAAGGAGATTAACCGAATGTAAATCATTCTTAGAAAGTTAATCGAATGTAAATCATTCGAAGAGAGATTTTCGAATATAGTTATTCGGAGGAAGAGTTATCGAATATAGTTTATTCGAAAAAGAGCCATCGAATAGAGATTATTCAAAAAAGAGAATTATACATTGAATTCGATTATATCGAATTCGGGAAAGCAATATTTACTTTCCGTCTTTAATCAAGATTTACTTATTTATTAATAGATTAGTGTTTAGTTAATTAGTTAAATTAAGGAATAAAAGTTCTATTTTGAAGTTGGATATTTAAGAAGAAGGAATTATAACGTTACAGTTATAATCAACGTTTTAAAATAAAGAAGTAGATTCATAAATAGAATCCGAGTTAAGTAAGGAAATTGTTAAAGGTTTAAAAGGTGAACTTTGTTTATTTTGAGGTTAGAATTTTTGATCAGTTAAGGTCTGAGAGGTAATTATACCCCAACTTGATTGACTTCACTAAGGGATGGGTAAGGTTCGATAGCGAAGATTGGTTAAGTGAATTTAGTTAGTGAGTGAAACGGTTTGAATGGGCAAAGCGATGTTTTATTTAAACATCAGTTTAAATCAGATAAAGAAGTTTGGGAATGTTTTTCTAAATAAGAACCAGAAACGTTTTCTAAATTTAGGAAATAAGAATTTACAAATATATAGAAATGGGAAAATGGATAAAGTAAAGATAATTTAAAATAAAGAGATAAATGTGGATTGATGATTTGATTGATCGAATTCCTATCTGGAAATAAGATCGTTGGTTGTACACCTATTTTTCTTTGATAGTTAAATCATCGACTATCAAAGTTTTTGACCATTTTTCCGTCATCAATACGGAGAGACCGAGATCAGATTTTTTTATCCGAAAACCACTCTGTAAGGACGTTAGCGTTGCGATCAAATATGATGAAGATAATTGAAGACAGAGTTATGCAAGGGCTATCCTGTTTTACAGAATAGTGCCTTTGGTTTGTCCAGTCCCAGGGCAACGTAAATGGACAAATGTCTGATAGAGTATATCTAACAGATCGTGTAAGTTGATCTCTTCTAACGTACTTACGTTTGGTGGTGGAGGAATTCGTTTCTATTAGCTTTATACCCATGGTATTTTTGAGGAAATCAATTTGTGATTTGGCGGGTATGACGATGTGGCATTCAAAGTAAATGAATGTATGATCTGTCAAAAGATACGTCATGACCTCAAGCCTCATCAACCGGGAAATGACATAAATCGGGCAGGCAACATGGCTAAGTGGGTCACTCCCATTAGGGTGTATATCACCTATCTAGAGAAAATCCATTTCATTCTTTTATCTATTATCGATGCTGTCCCTTTTCGGGAAACGGTGGGTAGCTCCCAACCGTTGGTGATATACATTCGATACACTCAAGCGAAATGAGTGGGCGGTCATGTGTGGGCCGGGTTGCAAGACGTTCTTGTTGAACCCAGTGTATTTGCCTCTAGAGATACACTATCGGCAGGTGGTCCCATACCTTGTCATAGTCGGAATCCAATCTCCAATAAGCGCCCGCGGTTTTGTTTGTATATCGTATATGTGGAACGTGAGATGCAAGCGTTCTGCTAGATTGTTAATTACTTGTGATTAGACACTATTATAATATCAGAGAAGTATTGATTTCCAAAACTGTTTTAGGTTATCGTAAGGTAAAAACCATCCGTGTTTATGTGTGGATCGGTCTTACGATTATCTTTTCTTTTGAAAAGGATTTTTAAAAGTTAAACCAAATGATTTGAGTTTACTCACACCAGTCCCATGACTGACCCAAAGTTTATTTTGTTTTGTTTTCCCTAAACTCTTGGGTGCCCAAATTTGTATGGGCCATCAAGTAGTTCGGGTCTTTACAGATATACTTGGAGGAACTCGAAGTAGGAGGCTTCAGGATTATATAACTATTGTTATTTCTGTTGTTTGTAAGTGTTGTACTCTGATAAACATTGTATATACATACTGTTTTATTGCAAAGTTATGTTATATATTATATTTTATTCGTTCCGCTATGAGATTCGTGTTTACTCTAATTGTGTTCTTCTTCTTCTTCTATTCTAATTTTCTATCTTATCTATTCTCACCCTCTAACTTCTTTCTATTAATGATCTAGG
Organism: Allium sativum; assembly: GCA_030737875.1. NCBI lineage: Eukaryota > Viridiplantae > Streptophyta > Magnoliopsida > Asparagales > Amaryllidaceae > Allium > Allium sativum. The sequence goes on along the minus strand of CM060927.1, from coordinate 221,703,942 downwards.
ATGTTTGATACCTGAATAATTAACATGGGTTTATGTTGATTTTCGGAGTCGAAAATCCCAGTTCGTTACAGCTGTAGACCAGCTTTTTGGTAAAACCCATCACAACCTAAATTCTTACTAAAGTTGCACTACTCTCTCTTTCGGATCGATCCATGTCTCGATCGATCGAAACTTGGCTCGATCCAAATTGACAGTTTCCCAAGCAGAAGTTCCCTTCTTTAAGTATGGTTCGAAGTTCAGGGATTGGGTTGATCAACCCCAATTATGTCGATCCCCCCTATGCTACACAACAAAGCCCGATTATCAAAGTTGCTTTATTGGTCAAACTGGGACTATTCAACTTCCTTACTCCAAATTCCAAAATCCACGTGTGCCTTGATTATCGAGAAGAACTAAACCTGAATAGGAGGGCAGGTTCCGCCACTTGCAGCTGATACTCTAGATTGAGCAACATGTGGCCGCACCATGATCGGATGACTGCCACGTAGCGCAGACCGATCGATCCATATTTTTTCCTATAACTACACCATTCCAGAAATGGAAAGGGAAGATCTTCTTTTCTAAGGTTTGCTTTCTAAAAATAGCCCAACGTACGCTTCGATCGAACAATATTGCAACACAAGGATTTTGTGTATAAACCACTTTTTTCTCTACTTTCTTTCAATCAAAGCAACTACAACTTGTAATTGACAGTACAAACAGAGATTATAAAGTGGGCGTAGACTTGGTTTAAGCCGAAGCACTATACAATAGCTCTGTGTCCCCTGTATTTACTTGTTTTTCTTGTACTCTGTGATTGTTATTGTGTGTGAATTATACACTTTGGGGTTGACTGTCACTAGACCAACTTTTAACGTCAACACTTTGGCGTACCGGGAAGGGGGACGCGCAACTACCTTCAGCAATTTCTAAGCTTGAGGATTTGAATAGCTATTCGTTGAATAAACACTGGTAAAGAGGAAGAAGGATGAAACATCTTCCCATGCTTAAATCGTTGGCCTAACAGACGCAGCAGCAGAGGCAAGCCCGAAGGTTTCCTCTCATAAAGAACTGTCCTGATACTTGACTAGGTTCGAGATGGATAGAGTTCTAACCGAACTCATAGCACAAATGGCGCACCAAAATGAACTCTTCAAAAACAGCAGGAAATGATGAACAATTTCTTCGCTCGAATGGAAGAAAGGTCGAGCAACTAAGCGACACTCCCTGCAACAGGCGAAGCTGGGGCAACAGCTAACGTTCGGGTCGACGAAATTCAAGCCCTAGATCGGTCTACCGCTCTGCCACCATCTGGATCGACCCAACTTTCTAGTCGACCGGGTCCTGGTTCGACTCAACTTCCCGATCGACCGAATCTTTGGCCAGATCGATCGATGCAACCTCCGGATCGACCAGAACCTAGTTCGATTCCACATTTGGTTCGGTCCGACATCTACCGTAAACAAGACTTGCGCCGCCTCCCACTCAACCTTGCCAGCACGTCGATCCAAGCCCTGTTAGGGCAACAACCCTCAAGAGACATTGGAGATTTCTACTCTGAGGAAGACAGATTCCTCCGGTAAGAGGATGCTAATATCGAGATGGAAAATCTCAACGTACTTGCTACGAAGGATGGAGCACCATTCACTGTTGTCCAAAACAAGGGAAAATGAAAGGTCTTGGAAAAAATGATAAGAATGTGCGGTTCCAGAGAGAAACGAAGTATGACAGATATACTGAGCTTAATTCCTCACTGATGGATATATACCCCAATGTGCGAGGAAATCTTTCTTTTCCTAAGCCTCCCAGGAGGGAGCCAACTTAGAGCGAACTTGAATCAGGAAAGCACTGCATGTTTCATGATATGGCAGGTTATGGCACCAATGACTGCATGCACTTGCATGATCTCATCGAAGAACGGGTTAGACGTGGAGAGTTACCCGAGTATGCTAAGAAATCTGCAACATCCGCCCCGCCACTGCTACCCTTCCATGCTCCTCATAATGGTTCTCATGCTCCTCGGAATGGGAAGGATCCCGAGCCTAGCAATCCCGGCATCATTATCAACTGATTTGGATTAGACCATTCTGAATATATTACATTTCTTAGGATATAAGAGATGTATCACTTTTTTTAATAGCTATGTTGACTCAAGTAAGCAAGGGGTTAGGATTTAACTTTCAGGCATACCACATTCTCAGCAGTACAGATACTCTATGAATAAAATGGTTAGGTTGAAGTACATACGTATAGGATTAGAATGTAATCCCAAGGCATTCTCTGGGTTCAACCGTAAACCAATCAGGATTTTTTTGGTTATGTAATAATCTATGATATAAATAAAATCTATTTTCTCAAGCTTGGATTATGTTTGATCAATATAAGTATCTTGTTAGCATTTGTCAAGATTCTCAAACAAAATCAGAGTATGGCTTATATTCATTCCTCTACCTAAGATATAATTGATATCTGTGCTTATACTCTACTTGTCAGGATGTGACAAACCCTTTTTCAATACCAGTATGGATTATACTCGAACCAGACTACCAAATATAGATTATACTTGAGTAAATCAAAACTACCTTATCAAGATTCATGTCAAGATTTGGCAAGTAAATACCACTAAATCTCGAGTATGGTTTATAGTCAAATTCCCGGTATGGTTTATACCTTTCTTTAGATTTCCAGGTATAGCTTATACCTAATGAACTAAGTCATCTTGTCAGGATTTGAAAAAAAATGCCCGACCGACGTTTGAGTATGGATTATACTCCAATAAATATCCGAGCATGACTTATGTTCGGAGGGATCGAACGAGGTTGTCAGGATTTGGCACGTCTTTCTTATTAGAACACTTTACAGGTACTGGTCACTTTCATAATTAGGTTGGCTCGGTGAGACCCTGGTCCTTCTGGCTTTCTCTAAATACGATCTGGCACGATTGTTGGTCTTTTGGTAATCTTATTCCCCTTTTGGCCTTAATACGATCGTTAACGATCATAAGTTTTCTGGACATCTTATAATATGGTTCGGCGGAACCATGGCTTTCTGGATTTCTATGTATTTGGTTTTTATGCATCGTCTTATGGAAGATCTAGAACATACCTTTCTTTACCAAGAAATATGTGTTCTGGGTGTAAAGTGCTGAGCAGTTTTTTGGTAAATGCCGTCACAACCTAAATTATTACTAAAGTTGCACTACCTCTCTCTTTCGGATCGATCCATGTCTTGGTCAATTGAAACTTAGCTCGACCCAAATTGAAAATTTCCCAAGAAAAAGTGTCCTTCTTCAAGTATGGTTTGAAGTTCAGGGATCGGTTCAATCGACCCTTGTTATGTTGATCCGCCCCCTACACTACACAACAAATCCCGATTCTCAGGGCTACTTTATTGGTTAAACCGGGCCTATTCAACTTCCTTACTCCAAATTCCCAAAGCCACATGTGCCTTGATTATCGAGAAGAACTATTCCCGAATAGGAGACCAGGTCCCACCACTTGCAGCTAATATTCCGGATCGAGCGACACGTGGCCGCCCCAGGATCGGATGACTGCCACACAACATACCGATTGATCCACATTTTGCCTATAAATACACCTTTCCATAAATGGAAAGGGAAGATCTTCTTTTCTAAAAAGTTCATGATTGGCATTCTAAAAAAATAGCCTACCGTATACTCCGATTGAACAGTATTATAGCATAAGGATTTTGTGAATAAACCACTTTTATGTCTAATTTCTTCGAACTAAATCAACTGTAACCTGTAATCAACAGTATAACAAAGATTATATAGTGAACGTATGCTTGATTCAAGATGAACCACTATAAAATTATTGTGTGTCTCCTGTATTTACTTGTTTTTCTTATACTCTGTTATTGTAATTGTGTATGGATTATACACTTTGGGGGTTATCACTAGACCAACTTTTGACGTCAACAGGAGCTTTGTTGATCGGTGGTGGTTGGAGATGTTGGAACGGCCTGTAGGCATCGGAATATCGAGATGAATGTCGGTTGATCTTCTCTATTTTCTAGCAAACCTGGGGAATCTCGGTGAGAGGCGTTGGTACTACAGGATCGTCGAGGACAGGGGATTCAGGCGAGGTAGTTGTGGTGGGGGTCTGGTCATCAATTGTGCCAGTAGTGGAGGAGAGAAGGAGGCGAGGGTTTTCAACTTGAGCTGGGAATAAACGGTGGATTAGGGTGATTAAGGTTAAGCTAATGATGGTAATTAGTGAATACAAATTATTTTAATTCAATTTAAAGTTGTAACAATTGTATCTTTTTATGCGATATCAGATTGAGGTAAAACGAGTTGTTTTGGAATCGTATTGATGAATACTACACAAATAAATTGGACTAGAGTGATTAGAAGCTAACTGGAATTTTGTTTAATTTTAAACTTCAATTTAAAATTAGATAAAACTACATGAAATCATCGAAATGGATGGTGAGTTAACTCTCACACTTTCTAAAATACCGCGGAATATTGTTATTTCATATAATAATATTCCTTTTTGTTAGTATAAATTGTGTGTTTAGAAGATTTGATGATTTATTGCTTTTTTGGTGGTTGTCGACATACACACACACCCATCTATGAACTGATCACCTTTGACACTGTCTACTTTAAAGCCGAAGATTCATCTTAAATGAATTAGATTAAAATTTCTATTCCATATGCATTCATAAAATGATATTATAACCTGTGATTCAGAGGGACAGGTTGGAGGGATCCAACAAGATTCCTCAATGTTTTGGATGCCACTTGCTTTCATAATATTCAAATATGAAATGTTCAATCTAGTAATGTTAAATCTGTTTAGATGTTGATCGTTGAATTAAATTCAACACTGATGTGTGATTGATCAATAAATACTATTGGTTAAGTGATTAGCAGCAGATGACCTAAAATCCATCTTTTTATAAGACGTCGATTTGTCGTCAGCGAATTGACTAAGTTGAAGTTATACAAATTATTTTTTATAGCTGGGCAAGGTTTTAAATTTTATTTTAAATAAGTTTTATAAATAAATCAATGTTTAAAATGGGTTTGTAAAGTAATTATAAAATGATTTTGTAAGAGAACGCGAAATGTGGATTTTAAGGCAAGATAAACACTAGAAGGGGGGCAAATAGTGTTTTCAAGGAATTTAAGAAAATCTAAAATTTATATGATCTACTATACGAATCACATACCACAGAGATGATCACAGACATAGAATCAAACACAAACACAGAAATAAACAAAAATAAAATGCAGAAAAGGAAAGAACACATCGGATTTTATACTGGTTCGGATCGCTCCTACGTCCAGTCCCACACAACGCTGGGTTGCGCAGAGTTTTATTACTAGATAAAAATCTCAGTACAATCCTCTTGATTTCACGACTACAAGCTTAACACTGATTCCACCGCCCTTGATTTTACGGCTACAAGGTTCACACTGTTTCCTTTCCTTGATTTCACGGCTAAAGGGAACACACTGTTTCCCAAAAAAACCCAAATGATTACAATAGCCCTATAACTCTTCAATAGCACTTCAATTCAGAGAGTAATGAGTAGAGAGTGAGAAGAGAAGAAGTTTTATGTATTTAGAATAGAAATCAGCCGAGTAGAAGTGTAGAAATCATAAAAATATGAAATAATAATGGAGGGATAAAAAGGGATGAAGATGGAGAAGAAGAATGGTTAAAAAAATTCGAATTGACCCCTATTTATAAGATTTGAAAGGTTGCAACGCTCCTGGAATGTTATAAATCGTGAAAAGACACTTCCTTTGAAATTTAAATTTCTAACATTTATATGTCTATATACCCATGTATGTATGTCGACATATCCACCACGTTTTTTATTTTTAAATTATTTTTAAAGTATTGAACCCAATATATATATATATATTCTGGAAATTCCTGAAAAAAAACTAGCTGTTTAAACATTATTTTTCAAGTAAAAAAACATAAGAAAATATTATTTAAACATATGATTAAATACTTAATATATATGTGATATAAAAACTATATATAATATAATTATAAACATATGTATAGGAATTTATAAAGAGATATTTATAAACAATATAAACAAAAGGTTATATGAAGAATCAAATATAAACTTAGTAAAATATAATTAATAAATGTAATAACCCGGAAATTCAAGCCAATTTAAAAATTTTATTTTGACAATTTTAATGAATTTTGAATATTTAAAATGATTTATTTTAAATAATAACGACGGAAAATTTATTTTCGACGAAGTTAAAATGAATAATTTTATTTTAATTATATAACGAACCTGAAATGGCGCGGTAGTTTGAAAATTCGATTTCAAATTTCAAATGAATGTACAGGATTCAAAATGAACCGGATTTTTGCGAAACCAAATTTTTTTGAATCTATTTGATAATATCTTTCCAAGAAATCCGAAAAATTGAAATTTCAAAGCGGAGATAAAAAGTTATGCCCAGTTGAAATTTCAGAATAGTCGCTGGGGAATTTGGCCCTTAAAAATGGAAATTTTGCAAACGACCTCGGTTTTCGACGAAACCACTTTTGTTGGATTCGGGACGTCAGGTTATTGCTAGATTCCAAAATTCATAATTTTCTGAATCAATATATGAGCGTGGCAAAAGAAAATGTGTTTTGACAGTTATAGTCAATTTTGATCGACTAGAAAATGGCCATTTTTCAAAAGGTCTCAGAATTTGACGAGATTTGTTTTGTTAGGACCATATCATCAATACAAAGCTAGAAATAATTTTTTAGGAATTTTTAGAGTTAATATGTGGCCCTAGTAAATTGAAATGTGCGTTCAAATTGAATATATACTGATTTATATTTTAATTTGAATGAAAACTGATCGTAGCGGTCGAATTGGCCAATGATACATATCCCATTATGTTCGGAATGGGGGTAATTAGCTAGAAGCGACAGTCGTTGGGTTTGATTTAGAGTTCGAATAAAAAGTCAACCCTTTTGAAAATAAATTAAATATTTATATAAATATAAAAATAAACCCCTTTTTTCTCCCATACATATGGTCAGCCCCCCCGACATTCATTTCAAAATTAGAAAAAAAAACCTAAAACCTGTTGACCCCGTTGTTCTCTCCCGACTCGACATCGCAGGCCGCCGTGGCGCCTCCCCGTACGCTGCCACCTGCCACGCCCCCTTCTATCGACGCCGCCGCCGCCGTGGCCCCCTCTGGCTATCCCCCCTATGCCCTCCTTTCTCCAATACGATTCTCCAGCGCCCCTCATCCACCGTGAACCCAAATCGCACCAACACCTCCGACCAACCGCCACCAGTGCCAAATCCCTTCACGTGTAGCGCAACAACGAACCCCCTCCCTCTCCCTTATTCGTATTGTAAGTTTTTCCCTTTACTCTTTATTCCTCTATTAGTTTTTAAAATAGGATTTTCAACTTCGAAATAGGATTTTTCAGTTTTTAAAAATAAGTTTTTTATGCTATCCAAAATACGATTTTTAATTAATGAAAGATTATATTTTTAATTAATGAAAGATTATATTTTTAACCCATGAAAGATTATATTTTTAGCCCATGAAAGATTATATTTTTAACCCATGAAAGATTATCTTTTTAACCCATGTAAGATTATATTTTTATTATAAAGCTAGCGAAGTAAAGATTAGATTTTTATTATGAAATTGGTTATGTAAAAATACGATATTTGGTTATGTAAAAATGCATTCTTTAAAATACGTTATAGCAATAAAGATACGATTTTTATTTATTACGAAGTTAGTAAAATAAAGATATGACTTTTATGAAAATAAAGTGGTTAAAAATACGATTTTTTGAATTGTAAAGATATGAAATAATTTTGAGAAGAATAAAAATATAACTTTTATATATGTAGAGAATTAAAAATATGATTTTTATATAATAGAGAATATAAAAATGTGATTTTTATATGTAGTGAATACGGGTAACGAAAGTGACAAAAAGTGACAAAATCTTGTTTTCAAGTTAAAAATATATACTAGGATGCAGACGATGCTTAGCAGCACCCGACATCCATCGTCCACAAACCATGGAAGACTTGTATGCTTGTTTGACGTGTTGTGAAGTTTGTTTTGTGATGTTGATGTGAAATGGATAATAAAACATTCATGTGTTGAAACAAATTAATTATCGTTAAAAATATAATTTTTAACGTGATTGTGAATAAATAAATATTCATTTACAGACCGGACGGTTTGTTTATGTACACCTATTTGAAGGACATTGATTGAGACGATAAATTTTACACATCGCCCAACTGCACAAATAATATTCAGTGATTGTGGATTGAAACCCCACACGGGTATCGGGATGATATTTGACGTACACTAATCCCAATTTTTCAATTGTATGTCGATCGTTTGACTGACAGACTGCATGAGCGTCAATTAGTTATATTTAATGCTTATGCAATTGTGTGGTGCACTTTCGATCATGGCTGATTATTTATCGTTGCTATTATATACATGTGTTGTATGGAATCCATATGATTAACATTATATGGTAGTTGATTGGGCCTCATTCCAATTGGGAAAATAAAGAATATTATAAAATATATATTCATGTGTTGAATAGAATAAAGATACATTCATGTGTTGATTAAAATATAAATTCATGTGTGGAATAAAATATATATCCATGTGTTGAATAGAAGAAAATTCATGTGTTGAATAAAATATACATTCATGTGTTGAATAAAATATAAATTCATGTGTTGAATAAAATATATATTCATGTGTTGAATAGAAGAAAATTCATGTGTTGAATAAAATATATATTCATGTGTTGAATAGAAGAAAATTCATGTGTTGAATAGAATAAAAATATATATATTCATGTGTTGAATAAAAATATATATTCATGTGTTGAAGAAAATATTCATTTGTTGAATAGAATAACGAAGTTATTGAAATATATAAAGCCGTGTTGGTTAGATATGCGCCATTTCTACGCGAACGATATTTATATCGATTATATTCGTTTTTATAATGATTATAGAAAAGGAAGTGATTTCAAAATATAACGTTTTGAAAATATTATCATATATATATATATATATATATCGATGATATGGAATATTCAATTTTGATTAGAAATTGAATATGAAGTTGAAATCGTTTTGAAAACGAATTTAAAACGATTTAAAAAATACGTTTTAAAAGAAAATCGACGGTATATATATAATATATATAATATATATAATGGCCTAACTAGAACGCGCTGCGCTGCGGCAGTTCGCGAATTTCGACCATTGACTTCGAATTGACGTTGCGGGAGATCTGACTGTCGGATTCTCCTAAAACCGGAACCGTTGGGTTCGTATCGAAAAGATCTTTCTAAAAAATATTAGAGATTTGAAATCTAATGGTTGGATTTGGAATTATGTCCAAATCAAATTTGGAAAAGGTCGTTGTAAATGTAGTTTGATGGCCGTTGATGGAAATCGACTGTACGGGCCTTGATAAAATTATTAAAATAGTAATAATTTATGTAAAATCATAAGAAATGATTTGGAAAGAACTGGGATGAAAAACTCCATGTTTGAAAAGATAAAAATAGATTTTTATCAAAAGGAACTAGTTTTGAACTAGAATTAGAATCCATTTATTTTTAAAATAAATAAAGTGGATTTGAAAGGGTTTTAAAAGTAACCAGAATTTCAAATAATTGAATTGGAATGGATTTGAATCGAAATTGTCTTTGGAATATTTCGATGTTGGATTTCATGATTATACAGATATTGTTATGGAAATTTGAAAGATATATTTATATCGTTATTTCCCATACGATATTTGTTGGTCGTAGAATTTGATATTGAATATAAGCCGATATATTTTCTATTCAGAGCCTTGTATTTAATATCAAATGGGATTTGGGTTTGTCGTGAATGATGTCTTCATTAACACTGTTCTTAAGGCCAGTTGAGAAAAGATTAAATCTTTTTATTTAGATTTAATGAAGTATACCAATTGTAACGAACTGGCGGTTTTCGACTCCGAAAATCAACACCAAACTACCATGTTGACCATTTAGACATCGAACATTCCAGATCATTAATAGAAAGAAGTTAGAGGGTGAGAGTAGATAAGATAGAAAGTTAGAATAGAAGAAGAAGAAGAACACTACAGAGCAGAATCAAAGTATACACGAATCTCACAGCGGAACGAATAAAATATAATACATAACCAAACTTTGCAATAAAATAGTGTATGTACATAGAATAACATTATCAGAGTACAACACTTAAACACAGTAGAAATAACAATAGATATATAATCCTGAAGCCTCCTGCTTCAAACTCCTCCAAGTATATCTGTAAAGACCTGAACTACTTGACTGCCCGTACAAATTTGGGCACCCAAGAGTTTAGGGAAAACAAAACAAAATAACTCTGGGTCAGTCATGGGACTGGTGTGAGTAAACTCAAATCATTGGTTTAACTTTTCAAAATCCTTTTCAAAAGAAAAGATAATCGTAAGACCAATCCACACATAAACACGGATGGTTTTTACATTACGATAACCCAAAACAGTTTTGGAAATCAATACTTCTCTGATATTATAATAATGTCTAATCACAAGTAATTATCAATCTAGCAGAACGCTTGCATCTTACGTTCCACATATATAGTATACAATCAAAACCGCGGGCGCTTATTGGAGATTGGATTCCAACTATGACAAGGTATGTAACAACTCGGAAATGCGAGGCAATTTAAAAATTTTATTTTGGCAATTTTAGCGAATTTTTAATATTTAAAATGAATTATTTTGAATAATAGCGATGAAAAATTTATTTTGAATAGAAATAGAACGTATATATTTATATACGTCGTCATTAGATTATAAAATATTTATTTATATATATATATAAAAGGAATTGAAAATGGCGCGGTAGTTCGATAATTCGATTTCAAATTTCAATTGAGCATACCTGGTGCAAAATAAACCGGATTTTAGTGAAACCAAAAATATTTGAATCTATTTGAGAATATCTTTCCAACGAATCCGAAAAATCAAAATTTCATAGTGGGAATCAAAAGATATGTCCAGTTGAAAATTCCGAATAGTCGCTAAGGAATTCTGGCCATTAAAAATAGCCATTTTACAAACGACCTCAGATTTCTATGAAACCACTTTTGTTGGGTCCGTGATGTCAAGTTATTTCTAGATTCCAATTTTCATAATTTTTCGAATCAATATGTGAGCTTGGCATAGGAAAACGCGTTTGACCAGTTTTAGTTGATTTTAATCGACTGGAAAATGACCATTTTTCCAACAGTCTCAGAATTCGACAAAACTAGTTTTGTTAGGACTGTATCGTCAATACGAAGCTAGAAAATATTTTTCTGGAATTTTTCGAGTTAATATGTGACCCCAGTAAATTGAAATGTGCGTTCAAAATTCAATATATAGTGTTATATGTTGATTTTGATGGAAACTGATCGAAACAGTCGAATCAGCTTACGATACATATCCCATTGTGTTCAGAATGGGGGTAATTAGCTAGGGGCGTCAGTCGTTGGGTGTTGTTTGGAGATTGTAATAACCCGGAAAATCTGGGCCAGTTTAAAATTTTTATTTTGGCAATTTTGACGAATTTTGAATATTTAAAATAGATTATTTTAAATAATATAGACGAGAAATTTATTTTGAATAGAATTCGACGTATATATTATATACGTCGTCGTTAGAATATAAATAATTATATATAATTATAAAAGGAATTGAAAATGGCGCGGTAGTTCGATAATTCGATTTTAAACTTCAATTGTATATACTGGGTGCAAAACAATCCGGATTTTAGTGAAACCAAAAACATTAGGATCTATTTGATAATATCTTTCCAACGAATCCGAAAAATTGAAATTTCATAGCGGGAATCAAAAGATATGTCCAGTTGAAAATTCTGAATAGTCGCTATGGAATTCAGGCCCTTAAAAATGAGAATTTTGCAAACGACCTCGGATTTCGACGAAACCACTTTTGTTGGATCCGCAGTGTTAAGTTATTGCTAGATTCCAAATTTCATAATTTTTCGATTCAATATGTGAGCGTGGCAAAGGAAAACGCGTTTGACCAGTTTCAGTTGATTTTAATCGACTGGAAATTGACCATTTTTCAAACGGTCTCAGAATTTGACGAAACTAGTTTTGTTAGGACCGTATCGTCAATACGAAGCTAGAAAATATTTTTCTGGAATTTTTCGAGTTAGTATGCGACCCCGGTAAATTGAAATGCGCGTTCAAATTCAATATATAGAGTTATATGTTGATTTTGATGAAAACTGATCGAAACGATCGAATCAGCTTGCGATACTTATCCCATTGTGTTTGGAATGGGGGTAATTAGCTAGGGGCGACAGTCGGTGGGCTTGATTTCTAGTTCAAACGGAAAGTCAACTTTAAGATGGATTAAATAATTAAATAAAAAAAATATATATATCTCTTCCTTTTATCAGCCGACCCCCCCGTTCAAAATCGATTGAACAGAAAATGAAAAAAATAATTAAAACCTAATCGCGCCGCCGCCTGGGGGCTCTCGAAGCCGCTCGCCACCACCCACTGCCGGAGGCGCTCCCCTCCACCAGCTCCCCGCCGTGACCGCCTCCCCCTTCTCCTTCGTCTCTACCCCTTCTAAATCGAACTCGCCCGAACCCTAGCCAAACCCCGCTGCCACCGTGGCCCCATCGCCGCCACCTGCGCCATCCACCACCACCTCAAACCCCCATCGCCGCCCTACCCCAGCACCACTTTGACGGTGAACCCATCCGGTGTTTAAAAATTCAATTTTTATGAAAACCCGCTTCATGTTTAAGCCTCCGACCATCGACACCTCATGTGAGTTTTTAAATCTTATTTTTAATTATTTATGTTATTAAAAATAGGATTTTTATTGTGTATAACGTGCAAAGACGTAATCTTTTATATGTGTATCGAGTTAGAGTATAAACTTCGCCATAAAATTATGATTTTATTTATATGAATAGCAAGTAAAAACATAATCTTTATTTTAAAGTGGCGATGAGAAAAAAAATTAGTTTTTGATATGAAGTTAGCGGAAAAAGGATTGATATTTAAAGTAGAGAAAATTTGATTTTTAAACAAAGATCATATCTTTGATTTAGAAAAAGACGATATTTTTAAAAGTGAAAAGACGATATTTTTAAAAGTGAAAAGACGATATTTTTAAAAGTGAAAAGACGATATTTTTAAAATAGAAAAGATTAGATTTTAAAAATAGAAAAGGCGAAATCTTTATATGAAGAATAGCGTGATAAAAATAGAATTTTATCCATATGAGGCAAAAGTAAAAATAGGATTTTTATGTATTGAATAGCGAGGTAAAAATTCGATTTTTACATATGTAGTGGCTACGGCAACGAAGATGACAAAGATGCGATAACGATGAAGATTTCTACATTTGAAGTGTCGTGAAGTTGGATAGCTATAGGTGAGAATTTCTCACTCTTCAAATTTCATTTTCTAGTTATATATATACTAGGATGCAGAAGGTGCTTAGTAGCACCCGACACAATCGTCCACAGACCATGGACTTGTTTGTTTGGTTGCATAAATCAATTAGATGATTTGATTTGAATTTGGTTGTTTGGTAAATTTGATTGATATGTGAATGGCGTGGGCCTTCACTAGACCGGGGATAAGGCTAGGCCTCGTCCCGTTTCTAGTATCGTGCCGTTATGCCGCCGAAATTTTCTAAAATAAGTTGAAAAAAATGAAAATATCATTTTATTTAAAGAATGAACTGAATAGAAATTCATGTGTTAAAATAAAATGTTTTATCGTTAAAAATATAATTTTTAACGTGATATGAATAAAATAAAATATTCATTTACAAACCGGACGGTTTGTTTATGCACACCTATTTGAATGACATTGATTGGGACGATAAATTTTACACATCGCCCAACTGCACAACTAAAATCTGTGTTTGATTGTTTGAAACCCCACACGGGTGTTGGGATGAAATTTGAAGTTCACTCATCCTGATTGATTAAATATGTCGATCGATTGATTGACATGTTGTTATAAGCGTTAAATATCTATATTTGATGCTTATACAGTGTAGTGCACTTTGGTTGATGGTTGATTATTTTTCAATGCTATTATGTACGTGTGATGTATGAAAATCCATATAATTAACATTATATGGTGATTGATTGGGCCTCATTCCAATTTAGAAAATAAAGAATATTACAAAATAAAGGTTCATGTGTTGACCGTACTCATCCGTTGAGATTAGTCATGTGTTGAACGAAATATTTTAATAATAAAATTTACATCTTTATAAAATAAAGGTTCATGTGTTGACAGTACTCATCCGTTGAGATTAGTCATGTGTTGAACGAAATATTTTAATAATAAAATTTACATCTTTATAAATACAAAATAAAGGTTCATGTGTTGACCGTACTCATCCGTTGAGATTAGTCATGTGTTGAACGAAATATTTTAATAATAAAATTTACATCTTTATAAATATAAAATAAAGGTTCATGTGTTGACAGTACTCATCCGTTGAGGTTAGTCATGTGTTGAACGAAATATTTTAAAAATAGAAATATTTGAAATAGAAATATTTGAATAGGAAATATTTGAAAAAGAAATATTTGAAATAGAATATTTGAAAATAGAAATATATGAAGCCGTGTTGATTAGATTGACGCCATTTTGACGTGAACGATACTTATATCGATTTTATTCATTTTAAAATGAATATTGAAAAGTGATTTCGAAATCGAATATTTTGAAATGGAATTTGAAATGAAATGAATATAAAACGATTTTGAAATGAATTGAATATATAACGAATTTGATTTGAATTGAATATATAACTAATTTGATTTGAATTGAATATATAACGAATTTGATTTGATTTGAATAGAAAACGAATTTGATTTGAATTGAATATATAACGAATTTGATTTGATTTGAATAGAAAACGATTTTGATATGAATTGAATATAAAACGATTTCGAATTGAATTGAATAGAAAACAAATTTGATTTGAATTGAATATATAACGAATTGAATTCGAATTGAATATATAACGGATTAGATTTAAATAGAATATATAACGAATTTGATTTAAATAGAAAACGAATTGAATTTGATTCGAATAGAAGACCAATTTGAATTGAATTGAATAGAAAACCAATTTGAATTGAATCGATTTGAATTGAAATAGAAGTTGAAATTGTTTTTGAAACGAATTCAAAACTATTCATATAATTCGTTTTAAATAGAAATCGACAAAATATATATTATATATATATAATATAATGGCCTGAAAAGAACGCGCCGCGCCGCGGCAGTTCGTAAATTTAGACCATTTATTTCAAACGAACATTACGGGAGATCCGACCGTCTGATTCTCCTAAAACCGGAACCGTTGGGTTCGTATCGAAAAGAGCTATCTAACGAGTATTAGAAAGTTTAAATCTAACGGTTGGATTTGGAGATACATCCAAATCAAATTCAGAAAAGGTCGCTGTAAGTGCAGTTCGATGGCCGTTGATGGAAATCGACTGTACGTGCCTTGATAAAATTATTAAAAATATCAATAATTTGTGTAAAATCATAAGAAATGATTTGGGAAAAATTGGGATGAAAAACTCCATATTTGAAAAGATAAAAATAGATTTTTATCGAAATGAACTAGTTTTGAACTGAAATTAAAACCCATTTATTTTTAAATAAATAAATTGGATTTGAAATGGGTTTAAATAGAATTGATTCACGGGTTTATCGTGAACTGTGTTTTAAATAACACTAGTTCTTCAACCTGATAATAAATGGAATGCGATTTGGGTTTGTCGTGAACTGTGTTTTAAATGACATTAGTTCTTTAACCCAGTAAAAGGAGTTTTAATGAATCTGCAATTAAATTGAAATGTGAATTGATAATCTAAATTATCAAATTTAGAAATGAGCGAGAATGGAGTATCACCAGTTTTGCTCCAGGCGATAGTCAAATCTTTAATTAGATTTGAACGTGAAATGGTAATTAATTTTACTGATAACACTGTGGTATTAGATATGGAGTATTACCAGTTTTGCTTCATGGGATGAATAGGTTGGGATTGGGAAATATAATAAATAATTACTTCGGTGTGGTTCGCTAATCCCGACTAGTTTGGAAAACCATAATTTGGTTTGAAATGACATCCAAAGGAAGATTAAAGAATAAATTTTAAAGAATTTATCTTGGATAAAATGAATGGGAACCTTTCCCTAAGAATATGGATTGGAATGAGGCGTATGTTGTGTTTGTGTAACATTTGTTTTTAATATACGCGGGTTGTTCGGAAAGGCCGGGTTTATACCCATTCTGAATAACCGATTCGACGATATGTCGAAGATGAAGACGGTGGTCGAAGACCAGAAGTCTTCACATCGTTTGGATAATTACTGACGATCCTGATTGGGCTGTACACCCAAGAGGATGGAAATAGTTGGTTGTCGTCCAGACGTACTTGGAGGTGGATGGATATGCGAGGAAAGTGCCTCCGGTTTCGTTCAGACCCAGAACGAACTTGTAAATGGATTGTGTGTCTGACATTGGATTTTATTATGTGTTGATTGATTTCTGTTAAATATATATCTGTTTGGCGGCGGAGAATTTATTCTCTTGCTTAACGCCCTTCTCTGAGACGTACGAGCTTAGAGGTTATATATCGATAGATATCAATCGCATGGCATGAATTGCCTGTGTGGCATGCTGAGTTGCATAGATCAAGGCTTCTGTTGAAAAGCAAAGACTTGTGGTTTATGATCAAAGAACGGCCTTTGTGGCGTAGCTTTGTGTATAACGTGAATTCGCGAGCCTCACACCTCGGTATGAGTTAAAAACGGGATAAGGACTGCGGGGAGAGCACGACGTTTCTTTCTAGCTTTGGTGGTGTCAGTGACTTACCAGCCCTGACATTTATATACTTTTCACCTATGTGGTTGTTGGATGAGGCGCCTTGATTTTAGGTCTGTAAGGACCGGGAAACGTGTGTTCAGGAATACTAATCCTCTAACGTAAGTGAGGACCGGCCCTGAAGATCCAGGGGTTGCCCAGAGTGCGTAGCCCTGGGACATTTGCTAGACTGTCTCGAAAGCGGAGAGGAGCTTGCCCCTCGCCTCGACTCATGATGGAATCCAATTTCCAATATGAGATATTTCGGCTTTATTTGTAGAGCCTAGTATGGCGACATAGTAGCATGGGATGCTATGCCGTCTATGATTGATATTTATGATTGAAATTTTTTTTGACACTATACACTTATTATAGTATCAAATGATTTGTTTTTAAACGTACCAAGCATGTTTGGCTATTATAAGGGAAAACCCTATCCTCCAGCTTGCGTTGCATTGTGTGATGGGATCTGGGTCTTATAATAGCTTCATTTTTCGAAAAAGCATTGCGCTGTTTATTCTATGCACTGGTATTCTTGGGAGAAAACCCGTTCCGTGTTATACGGCGTGGTCCCTTGAATTACTCTCTTTTGAAGTAATTTTTTAAATAACTGTTTTAGTTCTCACACCAGTCACATGACTGACCTGGAGTTTATTGTTTTAACCTAAACTCTGGGTGCCCCTATTTTCGACACGGGCAGCTAGTAGTTTTGGTTTTGCAGATTTATATTCACAGGATCCTGGTTTACAGCTGGAATGATATCCGGAAAGCTCTATATCCGTATATCACCTTCAGTTGTGCTTTGTATTATTTTTCCGCTGCTATGTAATTTATTGTAATCTCTGATATTTATCGAATGTAATTTATTCTTTTATACTCTGTATATTCTTGTATCTGATGGAATTGTTGTAATAACAATGAAATGTTCTTCCGTCTGCGTTCTATTTTGTCCTGTTCTCAACGATCAGGGGTTTCGAACGGTCTAGATCGGTTTAACGACTGATTCAGATCGAGCGAAATTCCCGGCCGTCACATTTGGTATCAGAGCTTTGGTTTACAGAGCTCGAGAACAAGACACATTAGAACCATACGAAATAATTCATCAGATATTGGATTAGTAATATCCAATTAGAATGACTCGTTAGAGATAGGATCAGTAGTATCCTAGAACGAGTGTGAAGAGTATATTTTTCAAAAGAAAACAGTTTTGTTTTGAAAATTTAAACCATTTTATACGTATTTGAATATTTATTTATTTTGAATATGGACAATCTAGTATATAAAGGTTTTGCATATACGCGTCATGAACGTATATTCGAAGTTTTAATATATTAGATAGATATAGAATCACATTCTAGTCGCCCGGACATGATTCTGATGATGGCGCGCCATCACCATTATTTATTTTCGTGTTTCAAAGGTGTGATATCTATATATTTCCATTAGACTGGTGTGAGAACCAAAACTTATGTAGATAGATTTATTTGTTGTGAATTAGCATCAAAAACATGATTTTCTTTATATGTAGTAAAATTATCAATTTGAAACGTTAATTCACTAATTGATTGATGTTTGTGTTGTTTGTTTATTTGTTTGATAATTTTGAACCATTAAGCCTAATTGAACCAAATATTGAACTGTATTGAAAATTGGTCGCATTTGCTTGCAAATACATATACTTACATTGAACAGGTCATAGCAAGGAGGCTAGAGCAGAGAATAAAATTTGTTTGCCCGACAAATAGGTACATGTTTACTATAATTTACTGTTTTGTTTGGGTGATGATGATTTTATGAGCCGATTGGCTAGCCGCTTGGCTTTTTCTTTTTCTTTTTGAGATCATAAGGCATATATGGCAATTTCGGGATTTTCCCATGGCTCCCGAGGCAGGGGAGGTTATGGCGAAATTTTTCGAAAATTTAGGGTGTTAGCCAAATTTTTGAAAATTTGAAAATTCTCAGAAACTGAAAAGTTGGAGAATGGAAGCCAGATCGAACGTAGAGCTGATTAATCAAACCATTTTCGACTTTGTTCCTTTTCGGGGACGAAAAGTTTTAAGTGGGGGAGATTGTAATAACCCGGAAAATCTGGGCCAGTTTAAAATTTTCATTTTGGCAATTTTGACGAATTTTGAATATTTAAAATAGATTATTTTAAATAATATAGACGAGAAATTTATTTTGAATAGAATTCGACGTATATATTATATACGTCGTCGTTAGAATATAAATAATTATATATAATTATAAAAGGAATTGAAAATGGCGCGGTAGTTCGATAATTCGATTTTAAACTTCAATTGAATGTACCGGGTGCAAAACAATCCTGATTTTAGTGAAACTAAAAACATTAGGATCTATTTGATAATATCTTTCCAACGAATCCGAAAAATCGAAATTTCATAGCGGGAATCAAAAGATATGTCCAATTGAAAATTCTGAATAGTCGCTATGGAATTCAGGCCCTTAAAAATGGGAATTTTGCAAACGACCTCGGATTTCGACGAAACCACTTTTGTTGGATGCGCAGTGTTAAGTTATTGCTAGATTCCAAATTTCATAATTTTTCGATTCAATATGTGAGTGTGGCAAAGGAAAACGCGTTTGACCAATTTCAGTTGATTTTAATCGACTGGAAATTGGCCATTTTTCAAACGGTCTCAGAATTTGACGAAACTAGTTTTGTTAGGACCGTATCGTCAATACGAAGCTAGAAAATATTTTTCTGGAATTTTTCGAGTTAGTATGCGACCCCGGTAAATTGAAATGCGCGTTCAAATTCAATATATAGAGTTATATGTTGATTTTGACGAAAACTGATCGAAACGATCGAATCAGATTGCGATACATATCCCATTGTGTTAGGAATGGGGGTAATTAGCTAGGGGCGACAGTCGGTGGGCTTGATTTCGAGTTCAAACGGAAAGTCAACTTTAAGATGGATTAAATAATTTAAAAAAATAAAATAAAAAAATATCTCTTCCTTTTATCAGCCGACCCCCCACCCCCCCCCCCCCCCCCCGTTCAAAATCGATTGAACAGAAAATGAAAAAATAAATAAAACCAAATCGCGCCGCCGCCTGGGGGCTCTCGAAGCCGCTCGCCACCACCCACTGCCGGAGGCGCTCCCCTCCACCAGCTCCCCGCCGTGACCGCCTCCCCCTTCTCCTTCGTCTCTCCTCCTTCTAAATCGAACTCGCCCGAACCCTAGCCAAACCCCGCTGCCACCGTGGCCCCACCGCCCATCGCCGCCACCTGCGCCATCCACCACCACCTCAGACCCCCATCGCCGCCCTACCCCAGCACCACTTCGACCGTGAACCCCTCCGGTGTTTAAAAATTCAATTTTTATGAAAACCCGCTTCATGTTTAAGCCTCCGACCATCGACACCTCATGTGAGTTTTTAAATCTTATTTTTAATTATTTATGTTATTAAAAATAGGATTTTTATTGTGTATAACGTGTAAAGACGTAATCTTTTATATGTGTATCGAGTTAGAATATAAACTTCGCCATAAAATTATGATTTTATTTATATGAATAACAAGTAAAAACATAATCTTTATTTTAAAGTGGGGATGAGAAAAAAAATTAGTTTTTGATATGAAGTTAGCGGAAAAAGGATTGATATTTAAAGTAGAGAAAATTTGATTTTTAAACAAAGATCATATCTTTGATTTAGAAAAAGTCGATATTTTTAAAAGTGAAAAGACGATATTTTTAAAAGTGAAAAGACGATATTTTTGAAATAGAAAAGATTAGATTTTAAAAATAGAAAAGGCGAAATCTTTATATGAAGAATAGCGTAATAAAAATAGAATTTTATCCATATGAGGCAAAAGTAAAAATAGGATTTTTATGTATTGAATAGCGAGGTAAAAAATCGATTTTTACATATGTAGTGGCTACGGCAACGAAGATGACAAAGATGCGATAACGATGAAGATTTCTACATTTGAAGTGTCGTGAAGTTGGATAGCTATAGGTGAGAATTTCTCACTCTTCAAATTTCATTTTCTAGTTATATATATATACTAGGATGCAGACGGTGCTTAGTAGCACCCGACACAATCGTCCACAGACCATGGACTTGTTTGTTTGGTTGCATAAATTAATTAGATGATTTGATTTTGGTTGTTTGGTAAATTTGATTGATATGTGAATGGCGTGGGCCTTCACTAGACCGGGGATAAGGCTAGGCCTCGTCCCGTTTCTAGTATCGTGCCGTTATGCCGCCGAAATTTTCTAAAATAAGTTAGAAAAATGAAAATATCATTTTATTTAAAGAATGAACTGAATAGAAATTCATGTGTTAAAATAAAATGTTTTATCCTTAAAAATAAAATTTTTAACGTGATATGAATAAAATAAAATATTCATTTACAAACCGGACGGTTTGTTTATGCACACCTATTTGAATGACATTGATTGGGACGATAAATTTTACACATCGCCCAACTGCACAACTAAAATCTGTGTTTGATTGTTTGAAACCCCACACGGGTGTTGGGATGAAAATTGAAGTTCACTCATCCTAATTGATTAAATATGTCGATCGATTGATTGACAGGCTGTTATAAGCGTTAAATATCTATATTTGATGCTTATACAGTGTAGTGCACTTTGGTTGATGGTTGATTATTTTTCAATGCTATTATATACGTGTGATGTATGAAAATCCATATAATTAACATTATATGGTGATTGATTGGGCCTCATTCCAATTTAGAAAATAAAGAATATTACAAAATAAAGGTTCATGTGTTGACCGTACTCATCCATTGAGATTAGTCATGTGTTAAACGAAATATTTTAATAATAAAATTTACATCTTTATAAAATAAAGCTTCATGTGTTGACAGTACTCATCCGTTGAGATTAGTCATGTGTTGAACGAAATATTTTAATAATAAAATTTACATCTTTATAAATACAAAATAAAGATTCATGTGTTGACCGTACTCTTCCGTTGAGATTAGTCATGTGTTGAACGGAATATTTTAATAATAAAATTTACATCTTTATAAATATAAAATAAAGGTTCATGTGTTGACAGTACTCATCCATTGAGGTTAGTCATGTGTTGAACGAAATATTTTAAAAATAGAAATATTTGAAATAGAAATATTTGAAAAAGAAATATTTGAAATAGAATATTTGAAAATAGAAATATATGAAGCCGTGTTGATTAGATTGACGCCATTTTGACGTGAACGATACTTATATCGATTTTATTCATTTTAAAATGAATATTGAAAAGTGATTTCGAAATCGAATATTTTGAAATGGAATTTGAAATGAAATGAATATAAAACGATTTCGAAATGAATTGAATATATAACGAATTTGATTTGAATTGAATATATAACGAATTTGATTTGAATTGAATATATAATGAATTTGATTTGATTTGAATAGAAAACGAATTTGATTTGAATTGAGTATATAACGAATTTGATTTGATTTGAATAGAAAACGATTTTGATATGAATTGAATATAAAACGATTTCGAATTGAATTGAATAGAAAACAAATTTGATTTGAATTGAATATATAACTAATTGAATTCGAATTGAATATATAATGGATTAGATTTAAATAGAATATATAACGAATTTGATTTAAATAGAAAACGAATTGAATTTGATTCGAATAGAAGACCAATTTGAATTGAACTGAATAGAAAACCAATTTGAATTGAATCGATTTGAATTGAAATAGAAGTTGAAATTGTTTTTGAAACGAATTCAAAACTATTCATATAATTCGTTTTAAATAGAAATCGACGAAATATATATTATATATATTATATATAATATAATGGCCTGAATAGAACGCGCCGCGCCGTGGCAGTTCGTAAATTTCGACCATTTATTTCAAACGAACATTACAGGAGATCCGACCGTCGGATTCTCCTAAAACCGGAACCGTTGGGTTCGTATCGAAAAGAGCATTCTAACGAGTATTAGAAAATTGAAATCTAACGGTTGGATTTGGAGATACATCCAAATCAAATTCAGAAAAGGTCGTTGTAAGTGCAGTTCGATGGCCGTTGATGGAAATCGACTGTACGTGCCTTGATAAAATTATTAAAAATATCATTAATTTGTGTAAAATCATAAGAAATGATTTGGGAAAAATTGGGATGAAAAACTCCATATTTGAAAAGATAAAAATAGATTTTTATCGAAATGAACTAGTTTTGAACTGAAATTAAAACCCATTTATTTTTAAATAAATAAATTGGATTTGAAATGGGTTTAAATAGAATTGATTCAGGGGTTTATCGTGAACTGTGTTTTAAATAACACTAGTTCTTTAACCCGATAATAAATGGAATGTGATTTGGGTTTGTCGTGAACTGTGTTTTAAATGACATTAGTTCTTTAACCCAGTAAAAGGAGTTTTAATGAATTTGCAATTAAATTGAAATGTGAATTGATAATCTAAATTATCAAATTTAGAAATGAGCGAGAATGGAGTATCACCAGTTTTGCTCCAGGAGATAGTCAAATCTTTAATTAGATTTGAACGTGAAATGGTAATTAATTTTACCGATAACACTGTGGTATTAGATATGGAGTATTACCAGTTTTGCTTCATGGGATGAATAGGTTGGGATTGGGAAATATAATAAATAATTACTTCGGTGTGGTTCGCTAATCCCGACTAGTTTGGAAAACCATAATTTGGTTTGAAATGACATCCAAAGGAAGATTAAAGAATAAATTTTAAAGAATTTATCTTGGATAAAATTAATGGGAACCTTTCCCTAAGAATATGGATTGGAATGAGGCGTATGTTGTGTTTTTGTAACATTTGTTTTTAATATACGCGGGTTGTTCGGAAAGGCCGGGTTTATACCCATTCTGAATAACCGATTCGACGATATGTCGAAGATGAAGACGGTGGTCGAAGACCGGAAGTCTTCACACCGTTTGGATAATTACTGACGATCCTGATTGGGCTGTACACCCAAGAGGATGGAAATAGTTGGTTGTCGTCCAGACGTACTTGGAGATGGATGGATATGCGAGGAAAGTACCTCCGGTTTCGTTCAGACCCAGAACGAACTTGTAAATGGATTGTGTGTCTGACATTGGATTTTATTATGTGTTGATTGATTTCTATTAAATATATATCTGTTTGGCGGCGGAGAATTTATTCTCTTGCTTAACGCCCTTCTCTGAGACGTACGAGCTTAGAGGTTATATATCGATAGATATCAATCGCATGGCATGAATTGCCTGTGTGGCATGCTGAGTTGCATAGATCAAGGCTTCTGTTGAAAAGAAAAGTCTTGTGGTTGATGATCAAAGCACGGCCTTTGTGGCGTAGCTTTGTGTATAACGGAATTCGCGAGCCTCACACCTCGGTATGAGTTAAAAACGGGATAAGGACTGCGGGGAGAGCACGACGTTTCTTTCTAGCTTTGGTGGTGTCAGTGACTTACCAGCCCTGACATTTATATACTTTTCACCTATGTGGTTGTTGGATGAGGCACCTCGATTTTAAGTCTGTAAGGACCGGGAAACGTGTGTTCAGGAATACTAATCCTCTAACGTAAGTGAGGACCGGCCCTGAAGATCCAGGGGTTGCGCAGAGTGCGTAGCCCTGGGACATTTGCTAGAGTGTCTCGAAAGCGGAGAGGAGCTTGCCCCTCGCCTCGACTCATGATGGAGTCCAATTTCCAATACGAGATATTTCGGCTTTATTTGTAGAGCCTAGTATGGCGACATAGTAGCATGGGATGCTATGCCGTCTATGATTGATATTTATGATTGAAAATTGTTTTGACACTATACACTTATTATAGTATCAAATGATTTGTTTTTAAACGTACCAAGCATGTTTGGCTATTATAAGGGAAAACCCTATCCTCCGGCTTGCGTTGCATTGTGTGATGGGACCTGGGTCTTATAATAGCTTCATTTTTCGAAAAAGCATTGCGCTGTTTATTGTATGCACTGGTATTCTTGGGAGAAAACCCGTTCCGTGTTATACGGCGTGGTCCCTTGAATTACTCTCTTTTGAAGTAATTTTTTAAATAACTGTTTTAGTTCTCACACCAGTCACATGACTGACCTGGAGTTTATTGTTTTAACCTAAACTCTGGGTGCCCCTATTTTCGACACGGGCAGCTAGTAGTTTTGGTTTTGCAGATTTATATTCACAGGATCCTGGTTTACAGCTGGAATGATATCCGGAAAGCTCTGTATCCGTATATCACCTTCAGTTGTGCTTTTTATTATTTTTCCGCTGCTATGTAATTTATTGTAATCTATGATATTTATCGAATGTAATTTATTCTTTTATACTCTGTATATTCTTGTATCTGATGGAATTGTTGTAATAACAATGAAATGTTCTTCCGTCTGCGTTCTATTTTGTCCTGTTCTCAACGATCAGGGGTTTCGAACGGTCTAGATCGGTTTAACGACTGATTCAGATCGAGCGAAATTCCCGGCCGTCACAGAGATCGTATGAAAAGTCAATATAAATTGAAAATTAAAATATATAATTATATAAATTCTCTCTAGCCCACCCCCATCAGTTCATTTCTAATCGAATTAAAAAAAAGGGGGGGGGGGAAATCGCGATTCCCCCCAGGCAATCGATCGCCTCGTCGCCGCTGCTGTAACACCCCACGTCCATTAATGTCACTCACAAAGGGAATGCATAAACTTCCGTGGAGGTTTTAAGTGAATATAGAACAGAAAAATTACAACAAGACAGATAATAAGTAGTACTTGGAAATCTAAAACTTCATTTTATTGCAGCGGAAATTAAACATGTTTGTTACATCATAAAACCATAAATCAGAGTCAAGTACAATATCCATCTTGATAAAACAAAATACATAACCCCGTTACATAAATAGCCATTAAAGAAGATAACAAGCTGGACTTTACTTCAGCGGTCCAAGCTTTCCAAAAGAGAGATAAAGCAATCCAATCAAACTCCGATAGAGCTGGGCCCACCCTGAGGACCTGGTGGGGGGAAAAGATAGAAATGGAGGGGGTCAGACATAAAGTCTGGCGAGTATAATAATTCTAACAATACTATTATCAAAATAACTAGACTAAGGCATAAGCTGGAAAACAAGGAAATGTCTATGAACTATTGGGTATGGAAGAACAGATAAAGATAACGTTAAAGGCACACCTAATACTAACAAATAATTATTACACTGCACCACACCAGTCACTCTAAAGGTTGATCCCACTTGCTTCACTTAGAAATTATATAAATAGCTTTGTGTACCCCTAGCTGACTACATGGGTGCCGCCTGCCCCTATCTCCGCTAGGTGTACCCCACTACCCATTTTCGATCGGCTCCCTACTCGTAGATACCCGTGCTGGCCCCACAGTGGGGTGTATCACTCCCCTAAAGTGGCAACCCGATACAGCTAAAGAATGCACGGCTTATACCTACATGATGCAACAACGTCTTACCTACCAGCCCGGGTCCACACACGCATATAAAACCCGTTGGACTCGCGTTGCCACCGCTAACCCGTTTGGCCTCTTCTAGTCAAGCCCAGTATGCGTGTCCCGTCCTCGACTTGGGTCGAGCCCACAAAGATACGTTTGGGTTACTGGTTGAAATGGGCCCCCACAAGCTATCCACCTAAGCTTGTCCCCACTAGTATATCCCACTTAACCCTCTTCTTAGTCATGTTCATTTGCATGTGTGTTTGGTTAAGTCTTACTAATCATATTTCAAATGCCACTAAAGGAAACCACTAGATTCCTCATGCCACCCAAGGCACCTACTTAACCCCCATGTCCCACCTTACATGTTTATCTGGTTAAGTATTTCTTAATTCATTCAGGCCATAACCTCATAAAGACCTCTCACATTAGACTGGCATTTATGGCAGCTGGATTTGTCGGGCGGGTCCTGGCAGTCTTACATCATAAAAGAGTCTAACCTCATGTCTTTACAACTGTTATGCTTTAACTTGGGCCTAGGACCTCTCACATTGGGCTGCCATTTGTGACTACTGGATTTGCCGGGCGGGTCCGGGCAAGTTTACGTCACAAACGAGTCCAACCTCGTGTCCTAAGCATTGATTATCACTTATAATCTTTTACCCCAGTTTTAAATATATCCCTATTCAAATCATTAATTAATTCCAATTTTAATGATGTCCATAATTGACTCAATTATGGCCATCCACTTATGGTGTGCAAAATCATATCAATTGCATCCAATTTCTTAATATTAAATCCTTAATATTACCCCTACCCCACGTTATACGTTCGCTTATTCAACGCAAAATATACGTTAGACTCGAATAGTCTAACTCATAGCACAAAGATAAATTATCACAACATATAGACAAATAAAATAGATCTAATCATAATAGGGGTGAAACTTGCATAGAACTACACATGTTATGGATCTAAAGGTGTCAACTTGTTTGGTTAAATGTCACAATTTACATGATATGATCATACATGTATAAACTTGCATATGGGGTTTTATGCAACATAATGATGGTGTGAACTAGCATCTAACCCATAGAACTCACCCATGTCATAGCATAATTCTAGATCTAAATAGATGGCATGGCATATGTTCATAATCTTTACTAATCAATCTAAACTTGCATACATGATTTGTCATATAAATCAACATAGCCCAAATAATATCAACATTATGATTTGATTAACATGAACTAATTAGCATAGATAATAACATCATGACTTTATAACATGTATGATTTATCACAACTTAGCATAGAAAATTACAACCTATACAATATCATCATAGCATGATTTATAACATATAGGATATCATCATCACATAACATAGGATTTACAACATACATGATAGCATAAGGTTTACAACAACATATATGACAATTCACATCATTTTCTTATGATCCATACCACATCTCAATCTAATTAGTTTAATAATAATCTTGTTAAGATCATCATACTCACAATTAGAGAAGAAGGAGACTCTTGATTTTCTTTTAGAGTTGAGTAGAATTAGGGTTTTGATTAGCTTTCTTCCTTCTTAGTTGGCGGCGGCTACACTGAGTTCCATGGCGGCTACACTGAGTTCCATGGCGGCGGTATGACGGTGGCTATTCTATTTTACATGTGAGTTTAGAGTGAGAGACTACCTAGGTATTTATAGAGTTTAGGATTTATTTAAACCGTCAGATCAACTCAGAACTAACCTGAACCGTTAAATTTTCCAACTAAGCCCTAAAGACACATCAGCAGCTCAAGATTGGGCTCAGCCAAACCCTAGACGACCTGACCAGGTCAACACCCAGGTCGACTGCGCAGTCGACCTGGTCCCTGGGGTGTCGACTGCCCAGTCGACTCCCCGGTCGACCTGGGTGGGGGGGGGAGGGTGTCGACTGCCCAGTCGACCTGGGGTGCGGGGCGGGAAATTTCCCGCCTAGCCTGTTTGACTTCGAATTTTAAATTTTCTGAAATCTGTTTTGAATTTTCTGAAACTTCCGATGGCCATAACTTCTTCATACGAAGTCCAATTCACGCAAACTCGGACTCTATTTCAACCAGAATTCCAAGATGAACACAATGGCGCAACCCGTTTCCCACAATTCTCACGTCTGAGATTAGTTATTCTTCAATTTGTGAATATTAATATTAACAGAATTACGGGGTGTTACATTCTCCCTTCCTTAAAGGTTTTCGACCCCGAAATCTTCAAGTCAAGAAGAATGTATATCCTAACATCCAATCATCCATCTACTCAACCATCAAACACTGGCATCCATTGTCCTTATAGACTTCTAATGCTTTCATGTTTAAATGCACAGTGTGTGTATATGTCCATATCTAATGCAAAATCAGGCGGTCCACTGATTCAGTTGACCTCCTTAATGCAAATCATGATAGTGCCATGCGTCCATTATGTATGTAGAAGTTCCTTAATGCTACATACTATCACTATATGCGTGCACAATCATCATCTGAATGCAGCATCCATATGATAATACAATCATCATACATCCATTTTACTAAATACATCCATTTATATGCAATATGCAATATGAAGTGACTGAGCCGATCTAGTGCCTAAAGTGTGTGAATATGCATCCACGAGCAACCACTAGCAAACACTTGCATCCACTTTGCATCCATCATACATAACATGTCTCAAACACATGTTTCAACCATAGGATTATCCTAACTAAAGGTCAAAGATACTAGTGAGAGGACATACTAACGATAAGATAAGTACAAGATAAGCGATAAAGGAGAAATTAAAGGACATACCCTCAAAAAGAAAAGGGTACAACGAACGCATCTTCGCTTCTGTCTCCCAAGTAGCGTTGCTCTCATCATCTCCCCATTGCACTTTGACTAGTCTGACCTCTCGATTCCTCAACTTCTTGATCTCCGACCCAAGAATGCACGTAGGAGCTCGTCGAATTGTCGCATCACGCTCTATCTCCACCTCTCTAAGCAAGTTCGGCTCTACCACCTCCGCGGTTTCGTGTAGGCACTTCCTCAAATGTGATACATGGAATACGTCATGTACACCGCTAAGTCTCTCAAGCAACTCCATTCTATACGCCATCTGTCCAATCTTCTTCTTAATAGGAAACGACCCTACGAATCTTGGTGCTAATTTCCCAACGGACCCAAAGCGAATGACGTTTCATAATGGAGACACTTTGAAAAAGACCATGTCCCCAACCTCAAACTCAAGATCTGACCTCCTCTTATCCGCATAAGATTTCTGCTTATCTTGCGCCGTCTTCATCCTCCTTCGAATCAAGTCAATCTTCTCCGAAGTCTCTCTAATCATATCGGGCCCAAGTAAGATTTATCCGTAGATTCCCACCAACATGTAGGTGAACGACAAGGTCGTCCATAAAGAGCTTCGAAAGGTGCCATGCCAATGCTGGACTGAAAGCTATTATTATATGCGAACTCCACCAACGGAAGATGCTCTTCCCACGTACCCCCAAAGTCTAGGACACATAGCCTCAAAAGGTCCTATAGAATACGATTCACCCTCTCGGTTTGGCCGTCCGTCTGAGGATGATATGCGGTGCTCAAACATAACTGAGTCCCTATAGCTTCTTGTAAGCTCTTCCAAAATTCGCTAGTGAAGATAGGATTGCGGTCGCTTACTATGCTAGAAGGAACACCATGCAAACGAACTATCTCTCGGATGTATACAGAAGCTAACCATGGAGCAGTCCTCTTACTCTTCACGGGAATAAAATGGGCGCTTTTAGTAAGTCTATCTACTATAACCCAAATCCCCGTATTACCCTTCCTTGATCTTGGTAATCCATCCACAAAGTCCATCGAGACACTTTCCCATTTCCATAGTGGAACCTCCAATGGGTGAAGCAACCCACCGGGTTTCTTTTGCTCCGCTTTTACTTGTTGGCACACCAAGCATCTAGCGACATAATCGGCCACATCCCTCTTCATACCGGCCCAAAAGAAAACTCGCTTCATGTCTTTGTACATCTTGTCCCCACCGGGATGAATGATCATCTTCGAACGATGTGCTTCGTCAAGAATAGCCTTCCTCAAACCTTCGTTTCGAGGTACAAAAAGTCTACTATCCCTACGTAACCAACCCTTATCATCTAGGGTATACCTACGGAGATGGCTTGATGACTCCCCTCCTCTGAGCCTTTCTACTAACTCAACCAACTGTGGGTCGTCTCGCTGTGCCTCGCCAATCCGTCCCAAAAGCGTAGGTCTAACCTCTAAGGATGCTAGCAAACCGGGTACGAAGTCAATGGAAGGTGTAAAGTCAAACGTAGAAATGAACTCTAAACTTCGCCGCTCGACAAACAAAGGACTTAAGGATAATCTTTTTCTACTTAAGGCATCGGCCACTACGTTACCCTTGCCAGGGGTATATGCTATCTCGAAGTCGTAGGATGCTAAGAACTCCATCCACCTTTGCTGCCTTAAGTTCAAGTCCTTCTGAGAGAACAAGTATTTTAGCGATTTGTGGTCAGTGAACAATTCGAATTTCTCCCCAAGAAGATAATGGCGCCAAGACTTAAGCGCGAAAACAATTGCGGCTAACTCTAGGTCATGCGTAAGGTAATTCTTCTCATGCGCTCTCAACTGCCTTCCACCATAGGCTATTACCCTACCCTCTTGCATCAAGACTGCGCCTAGACCTGTCCCACAAGCATCGGTATAAACAGTAAATGGCTTACTCCCGTCTGGCAGCACTAAGACTGGAGCTGAGGTCAAAGCTCTCTTCAAATGTTGGAACGCATCATCACAATCTACGTCCCATGTGAAAACTAGGTTCTTCTTCGTCAAACGTGTTAATGGAGCTGATATCTTTGCGATGTCTTTGATAAACTTCCTATAGTAGCCAGCCAACCCCAAGAAACTCCTTACTTCGATAGCATTTTTAGGGACCTTCCAATCTTGGATGGCCACTACCTTTGTCGGATCCACAGCTATCACTTCTTTGGAAACCACGTGCCCTAAGAATCGTACTTCCTTCCTCCAGAAGTGACACTTAGAAAATTTAGCTTTAAGGTTATGCGCTCGTAGAGTCTCCAACACTTCCCTAAGATGTAGGGCATGCTCTTCTTCATTCTTAGAAAAGATCAAGATGTCGTCTACAAAGACCACCACGAATTTATTAAGGTACTCCCTAAACACCCTACTCATCAAATCAACAAAGTATGCGGGGGCGTTTGTCAAACTGAAGGGCATCACTAGCCATTCATAGAAACCGTCCGGAGTCCTAAAGGCAGTCTTGTCAATGCTATCCTCAGCCACTCTCAACTGATGAAAACCAGTGGCTAAGTCCAACTGCGAAAACACTGAGGCGCCAACTAACTGATCGAAGAGATCGTCAATCCTCGGCAGTGGGTGTCTGTTCTTCTTAGTAAGCTTATTAAGTTCTCTGTAGTCCACACACAGTCTAAGGGACCCATCCGCCTTCGTGGCAAATACTACTGGAGCACCCCACTCCGATATACTTCGTCTTATGAACCCCTTCTCAAGAAACTCCTTCACTTGCTTATTGAGTTCCCTCCTTTCACGAGGAGCCATGTGGCATACTGGCAACGATACTGGTTTTGCATTATCCACAAGATATATTCGAAAATCTATCTCCCACTTCGGAGGCAAGCCCTTCACCTCCTCAAACACATCCGAGTATTCTCGGACCACTCTAACAGATCGTAGATTCTCCACAGACGCGTCAAGCGATTCTAGATAACTTAGCATAACGGAATTTATGGGATTACAAAAGATTTCAAGAGTGTTGCCAAGGCGAGTCATGAGCCTAACTACTCTCCTTTCACAATCAAGAATGGCCCCATTTCTGGATAACCAATCCATTCCTAAAATTAGCCCATAGCCCGTGAAGCCCAAAACATAAGCATCACATCTAAACTCAACGCTAAGTATAGAAATTTTCAAATCCAAACACATAATGGACAAATAAGCTGAGCCCCCAATTGGATTCGAAACAACTAAGGGATCCTCTACTAAACTGGTGTTTAAGTGCAGTGATTCAACTAATGATGTAGAGATAAACGAATGCGATGCGCCCGAATCGAATAAGGTACAGACAGGATGATCAAACAGAAAAACTAAGCTTTCAACAGAAATGGTTCTACCTCGTTCTTGCAGCGGTGGGACCGCGAGAGCCTGAACTTGTCCCCTTGCCTGCCCTGGTGCCATCAGAGCCTGCACCTATCCTCCTGAGGTAGACCCTGTCCTCTGCCCCTTCTTTGGGCAGTCCTTCACTAGATGTCCCGCTTCACCACAGTGAAAACAGCCAGTCTTCTTTTTCTTTCTGCAATCCTTGCTGAGATGGCCTGGTGTCCCACAGTTAAAGCATTTCTTCTTTCCCTTGCCATTATTGTCTTTACCACCCTTCTTGTTTTGCTGTTGTGGTTTCTTCTGATCCCCTTTCTTCTCGGGTGCCTTATTAGCATTAGCGCCTTTCTCCTCGTGCATGAGTGCCATTTCTACTAGCTTCTCAAAGGTGGCCCCCATAGGGATGTGGGTCATAGCCAACCCTTGCAATGGCTCATTCAAACCATTAACGAACCTGAGAGCCTTCTTCTCCAGCGTGTTCACTAAGTCCAAGCCAAACCTTGCTAACTGATTAAATTTGTTGACATATTCTTTCACTGATGAGCTTCCTTGCTTTAATGTCAAGAACCTTTCCATGTATAGATTTTCTTCCGCCCGTGAGAGAAACTTCGCCTCAAACCTACGTCTAAAATCCGCCCAAGAGTCAACAGGACGCTCCCCATTAGTGACCTCCCACCAAAACGAGGCCTCTCCCTTCATTAACCAAGCTGCTAATTTGACTTTCCTCCCTTCTTCTACTTCAAAGATTTCTAGCAATTCTTCCACCTCCTTAAGCCAATCTCTAGCTTCCACAAACGTTTCTGACCCTTGAAAAGGTTTTCCACCCATAGCCTTAAATTCCATGCATGTCTTTGCAAAAGTATCAGCGCGAGGAGGAGGAGGAGCGGGTGCAACTGGTGGTGGAGGAACATTGGCTGGACCTGCAGCGGCCTTAGCCTCTAATAACCTCCTATACCACCCTGGTATCGTTACACCATCCGGAAGGTTAAGATCTTCAGCCATGCTGAAACGAAAAAGGAAAGATTCAAAATGGAGAATTCGAAAGATAAAGATATATGGCTATTGGGGATTATGTTTTTCATAAAAACTTTCCTCTTTAAATTACTCATTAAGACATGTTTTTGAAAACACTTCTTCCAAAAATACTTTAGAAAAATAGTTTTTTCTAAAAATTTTATCTGTTCTGGTAACCTTAAGCTCTGATACCACCTGTAACACTCCACGTCCATTAATGTCACTCACAAAGGGAATGCATTTACTTCCGTGGAGGTTTTAAGTGAATATAGAACAGAAAAATTACAACAAGACAGATAGTAAGTGGTACTTGGAAATATAAAACTTCATTTTATTGCAGCGGAAATTAAACATGTTTGTTACATCATAAAACCATAAATCAGAGTCAAGTACAATATCCATCTTGATAAAACAAAATACATAACCCCATTACATAAATAGCCATTAAAGAAGATAACAAGCTGGACTTTACTTCAGCAGTCTAAGCTTTCCAAAAGAGAGATAAAGCAATCCAATCAAACTCCGCTAGAGCTGGGCCCAACCTGAGGACCTGGTGGGGGAAAAAGATAGAAATGGAGGGGGTCGGACATAAAGTCTGGCGAATATGATAATTCTAACAATACTATTATCAAAATAACTAGACTAAGGCATAAGCTGGAAAATAAGGAAATGTCTATGAACTATTGGGTATGGAAGAACAGATAAAGATAACGTTAAAGGCACACCTAATACTAACGAATAATTATTACACTGCACCACACCAGTCACTCTAAAGGTTAATCCCACTTGCTTCACTTAGAAATTATATAAATAGCTTTGTGTACCCCTAGCTGACTACATAGGTGCCGCCTGCCCCTATCTCCGCTAGGTGTACCCCACTACCCACTTTAGATTGGCTCCCTACTCGTAGATACCCGTGCTGGCCCCATAGTGGGGTGTATCACTCCCCTAAAGTGGCAACCCGATACAGCTAAAGAATGCACGGCTTATACCTACACAATGCAACGTCTTACCTACCAGCCCGGGTCCACACACGCATATGAAACCCATTGGACTCGCGTTGCCACCACTAATCCGTTTGGCCTCTTATAGTCAAGCCCAGTATGCGTGTCCCGTCCTCGACTTGGGTCGAGCCCACAAAGATACGTTTGGGTTACTGGTTGAAATGGCCCCCCACAGGCTATCCACCTAAGCTTGTCCCCACTAGTATATCCCACTTAACCCTCTTCTTAGTCATGTTCATTTACATGTGTGTTTGGTTAAGTCTTATTAATCGTATTTCAAATGCCACTAAAGGCAACCACTAGATTCCTCATGCCACCCAAGGCACCTACTTAACCCCCATGTCCCACCTTACATGTTTATCTGGTTAAGCATTTCTTAATTCATTCAGGCCATAACCTCATAAAGACCTCTCACATTAGACTGGCATTTATGGCAGCTGGATTTGCCGGGTGGGTCCGGACAGTCTTACACCATAAAAGAGTCTAACCTCGTGTCTTTACATCTGTTATGCTTTAATTTGGGCCTAGGACCTCTCACATTGGGCTACCATTTGTGACTACTGGATTTGTCTGGCAGGTCCGGGCAGGTTTACGTCACAAATGAGTCCAACCTCGTGTCCTAAGCATTGATTATCACTTATAATCTTTTACCCCAGTTTTAAATATATCCCTATTCAAATCATTAATTAATTCCAATTTTAATGATGTCCATAATTGACTCAATTATGGCCATCCACTTATGGTGTGCAAAATCATATCAATTGCATCCAATTTCTTAATATTAAATCCTTAATATTACCCCTACCCCACGTTATACGTTCGCTTATTCAACGCAAAATATACGTTAGACTCGAATAGTCTAACTCATAGCACAAAGATAAATTATCACAACATATAGAAAAATAAAATAGATCTAATCATAATAGGGGTGAAACTTGTATAGAACTGCACATGTTATAGATCTAAAGGTGTCAACTTGTTTGGTTAAATGTCACAATTTACATGATATGATCATAACTCAAATTCATGTATAAACTTGCATATGGGGTTTTATGCAACATAATGATGGTGTGAACTAGCATCTAACCCATAGAACTCACCCATGTCATAGCATAATTCTAGATCTAAATAGATGTCATGGCATATGTTCATAATCTTTACTAATCAATCTAAACTTGCATACATGATTTGTCATATAAATCAACATAGCCCAAATAATATCAGCATTATGACTTGATTAACATGAACTAATTAGCATAGATAATAACATCATGACTTTATAACATGTATGATTTATCACAACTTAGCAAAGAAAATTACAACCTATACAATATCATCATAGCATGATTTACAACATATAGGATATCATCATTACATAACATAGGATTTACAACATACATGATAGCATAAGGTTTACAACAACATATATGACAATTCACATCATTTTCTTATGATCCATATCACATCTCAATCTAATTAGTTTAATAATAATCTTGTTAAGATCATCATACTCACAATTAGAGAAGAAAGAGAGTCTTGATTTGCTTTTAGAGTTGAGTAGAATTAGGGTTTTGATTAGCTTTCTTCCTTCTTAGTTGGCGGCGGCTACACTGAGTTCCATTGCGGCGGCTACACTGAGTTCATGGCGGCGGTATGACGGTGGCTATTCTTTTTTTCATGTGAGTTTAGAGTGAGAGACTACCTAGGTATTTATAGAGTTTAGGATTTATTTAGACCGTCAGATCAACTCAGAACTAACCTGAACCGTTAAATTTGCCAACTCAGCCCTAAAGACACATCAGCGGCTCAAGATTGGGCTCAGCCAAACCCTAGCCGACCTGACCAGGTCGACACCCAGGTCGACTGCGTAGTCGATCTGGTCCCTGGGGTGTCGACTGCCCAGTCGACTCCCCAGTCGACCTGGGGGGGAGGGGTGTCGACTTCCCAGTCGACCTGGGGTGCTGGGCAGGAAATTTCCCGCCTAGCCTGTTTGACTTCGAATTTTGAATTTTAAATTTTCTGAAATCTATTTTGAATTTTCTGAAACTTCCGATGGCCATAACTTCTTCATACGAAGTCCAATTCACGCAAACTCGGACTCTATTTCAACCAGAATTCTGAGACGAACACAATGGCGCAACCCGTTTCCCACAATTCTCACGTCTGAGATTAGTTATTCTTTAATTTGTGAATATTAATATTAACAGAATTACGGGGTGTTACAGCTGCCAGGAGGCGCAGCGCCCCCCTAGCCTCCTTCCTCCACTTCCTCTCCGCCCTCCTCTTCTTCTCCTTCCCTTCGTTCCTTAACCGACCGCGCCCCCCAACCACCACTGCGCCGATAAGCCTCCGACCCCCCCTCCGACCTGCTGAAGCCGGCGCCCTCCTCCTTTGTACTCCGTAAGTTTTTACTTTATTTTATTTTCTTTGTTTAGTTAATAAAATCGATTTTATTATATGATTGGAAAAAATATATAGATAAAAGTTTGGATTTTTAATAGATAAAAGATACGATTTTTAATAGGTTAAAAGGTTAAAAATATAATTTTTATAATATAGAAAGGTATAATTTTTGTATGAAAGAATATATAAGAAAGGTTTAATCTTTATATAGCGTTCGCATATAAAAATTCGATTTTTATATATTGAATAGCAAAGTAAAAATTCGATTTTTATATAGAGAGGAGAGTTATAAAAATATAATCTTTATTATATGAACACCGTTGTAAAAATAGAATTTTTATCTATATAGTAGCGGCGTAAAAATAGAATTTTCATCTATATAGTAGCGACGTAAAAATAGAATTTTTATCTATATAGTAGCGATGTAAAAATAGAATTTTTTATCCATATGGAGTAATTATAAAAATATGATTTTTATATACATGGCAAGAATATAAAAATGTGATTTTTATATATGTAGTGGCTACGGGTAACGAAAGTGACGAAAGGCGAGAATGACAAAGACTTCTACATTTGAAGTGTCGTGGAGTTGGGATAGCTTTGGTGAGAACTTCTCACTCTAAATTTCTTTTTCTAGTTATATATATACTAGGATGCAGACGGTGCTTAGCAGAACCCGACACCCGTCGTCCACAGACCATGGACGGCTTGTATGCTTGTTTGATGTGTTGTGAAATTTGTTTGTGTTGTTGATGTGAAATCGATAATAAAATGTAGATGGTTGAAATAAATTAATTATCGTTAAAAATATAATTTTTAACGTGAATGTGAATAAATAAATATTCACTTACAAACCGGACGGTTTGTTTATGTACACCTATTTGAAGGATATTGATTGGGATGATAAATTTTACACATCGCCCAACTGCACAAATAAAAATATGTGTTTGTTGATTTGAAACCCCACACGGGTGTTAGGATGATATTTGGCGTACACCAATCCCAATTATTTAATTGTATGTCGATCGATTGGTCGACAGGCTGTGTAAGCGTTAATTATTTATATTTGATGCTTATGCAGTTGTATGGTGCACTTTGGATGATGGTTGATTGTTTATCGTTGCTATTATATACATGTGTTGGGTGGAATCCATATAGTTAAAGTTATATGGTAATTGATTGGGCCTCATTCCAATTGGGAAAATAATGAATATTATAAAAGAAAATTCATGTGTTGAATATAAAAATAGTCACGTGTTGACGATGTTCACGTGTTAAAACTATTCATGTGTTAAGTAAAATATTTTAACAATAAAATTTACATCTTTATCATATTTAAAATTAGAAGCTATTTCACGGTGGAGTCTAATTAAAAATCAAACGATAGATACCATAATTTTATAAAATATATTACATAACAAAAATAGTCGTGTGTTGACAGTACTCATGTGTTGAGATTAGTCGTGTGTTGAAAAAATATAGATTCATGTGTTGAATGGAATAAATAATCATTTGTTGAATAGAATAACGAATTTATTGAAATATATAAAGTCATGTTGATTAGAGTTGCACTATTTTGACGTGAACGATATTTATATCGATTATATTCGTTTTTATAATGAATATAGAAAAGGAGTGATTTCAAAATATAAAGTTTTGAAAATATTATCATTTATATAGTAATGATATGAAATATTCAATTTTGATTAGAAATTGAATATAGAGTTGAAATTGTTTGAAAACGAATTTAAAACGATTTATAAAATATGTTTTAAAAGGAAATCGACGAAATATATATATATATATATATCATATAATGGCCGGAATAGAACGCGCCGCGCCATGGTAGTTCGTGAATTTCGACCATAGACTTCGAATGGACATTAGGGGAGATCCGACCGTCGGATTCTCCTAAAACCGGAACCATTGGTTCGTATCGAAAAGAGCTTTCCAATGAATATTAGAAATTTGAAATCTAACGGTTGGATTTGGAATTATGTCCAAATCAAATTTGGAAAAGGTCGCTGTAAGTGCAGTTCGATGGCCGTTGATGGAAATCGACTATACGTGCCTTGATAAAATTATTAAAAACATTAATAATTTGTGTAAAATCATAATATATGAATTGGAAAGAACTAGGATGAAAAATTCCACATTTGAAAGGATAAAAATATATTTTTATCGAAATGAACTAGTTTTGAACTAGAATTAAAATCAATTTATTTTTGAAATAAATAAATTGAATTTGGAAGTGATTTTAAAAATAATCAATATTCCCAATACGTGAATTGGATCGGAGTTGAATCGAAATTATCTTCGGAATATTTCGATGTTGGATTTCGTGAGTATACATATATTTTTATGGGAATTTGAAAGATATATTTTATATCGTTATTTCCAATACGATATTTGTTGGTTTTAGGATTTGATATGGAATATAAGCCGGTATATTTTCTATTCAGAGCCTTGTATTTAATATCAAATGTGATTTGGGTTTGTCGTGAATGGTGTCTTCATTAACACTGTTCTTAAGCCCAATAGAGAAAAAGATTAAATCTTTCAATTTAGATTTAATGAAGTGTATCAATTAAATAATATTTAATTGGAATTGAATTTGAATTGGTTTTTGGGTTTATCGTGAGCGGTGTTTTGAGCAACACCTGTTCTTTAACCCGATTAACAATAGAGTGTGATTTTGGGTTTATCGTGAATCGTGTTTTAGATGACATTGGTTCTTTAACCCAGTTAAAGACAGGTTATTGATTTTTGAGATGATTAAAACTAAGTGGAGTTTTAATGAATCTTTAATTAGATTGAAATGTGAATTGATAATTTAAATTATCAAATCTGAAAGGTGATCGAGAATGGAGTACCACCAGTTTTGCTCCAAAGCGATAGTTAAATCTTTAATTAGATTTGAACGTGAAATGGTAATTAATTTTACCGATAACACCGTGGTGTTAGATATGGAGTATTACCAGTTTTGCTCCATGGGATGAATAGGTTGGGATTGAGAAATAAAATAAACAATTACTTCGGTGTGGTTCGCTAATCCCGACTAGTTTGGAAAACCATGATATGGTTTGAAATGATATCCAAAGGAAGATTAAAGAATAAATTTAGAAGAATTTATCTTTGATAAAATTAATGGGAACCTTTCCCTAAGAATGTGAAAATTTGAATAAAAGAATATTCTGAATTGGAATGAGGCGTATGTTTTGTTTGTGTAACACGTGTTTATTATATACGCGGGTTATTCGGAAAGGCCGGGTTTATACCCATTATGAATAACCGATTCGACGATAAGTCGAAGACGAAGATGGTGGTTGAAGACCGGAAGTCTTCACATCGTTTGGGTGATTGCTGATGATCTCGATTGGGCCGTACACCCAAGAGGAGAGAAACAGTTGGTGATCGTCCAGACGTACTTGGAGATCGATGGATATGCAAGGAAAGTGCCTCCAGTCTCGTTCAGACCCAGAACGAACTTGTAAATGGATTGTGTGTCTGACATTGGATTTTATTCTGTGTTGATTGATCTCTATTAAATATACATCTGTTTGGCGGAGGAGAATTTATTCTCTTGCTTAACGCCCTTCTCTGAGACGTACGAGCTCAGAGGTTCTATATCGATGGACATCAGTCGCATGGAGTGAATTGCCAGTGTGGCACGCGTAAGTGGCAATTGATCAAGGCTTCTGTTGAAAAGCAAAGTCTTGTGGTTGATGATCAAAGCACGGCCCGTGTGGCGTAACTTTGTGTATAGCGTGAATTCGCGAGCCTCACACCTCGGCATGAGTCAAAAACGGGATAGTGACTGCAGGGAGAGCTCGACGTTTCTTTCTAGCTAGTGGTGGTGTCAGTGACCTACCAACCCTGACATTTATATACTTTTCACCCATGTGGTTGTTGGAATGCGAGGCGCCTCGGATATAGGTCTGTAAGGACCGGGAAACGTGTGCTCAGGAATAACTAATCCTCCAAAGTTAGGTGAGGACCGGCCTTGAAGATCCAAGGATCATAGTGGGGTCCTGGGACATTTGCTAGAGTGTCTCGTATCGGAGAGGAGCTTGCCCCTTGCCTCGACTCATGACGGAAATCCAATGTCCAATACGTGATATTGCGGTTTTAATTGTAGAACTAGTATGGCGACATGATATATGGTACCCATGCCGTCTATGATTGATATTTATGATTGAAATTGTTCTGACACTATACACTTATAATAGTATCAAATGATTTGTTTTAAACGTACCAAGCATGTTTGGCTATTATAAGGGAAAACCCCATCCTCCGGCTTGCGTTGCATTGTGTGATGGGACCTGGGTCTTATAATAGCTTCATTTTTCCAAAGAGCATTGCGTTGTTTTGTTATATGCACTAGTATTCTTGGGAGGAAACCCGTTCCGTGTTATACGGCGTAGTCCCTTGAATTACTATCTTTTAAAGTAAAGTTTTAAATAACTGTTTTAGTTCTCACACCAGTCACATGACTGACCTGGAGTTTATTGTTTTAACCTAAACTCTGGGTGCCCCTATTTTCTACACGGGCAGCTGGTAGTTTTGGTTTTGCAGATTTATATTCATAGGATCCTGGTTTACAGCTGGAATGATATCCGGAAAGCTCTGTATCCGTATATCACATTCAGTTGTGCTTTGTACTATTTTTCCACTGCTATGTAATTTATTGTAATCTCTGATATTCATCGAATGTATTTTATTCATTTATACTCTGTATATTCTTGTATCTGATGGAATTGTTGTAATAACAATGAAATGTTCTTCTGTCTGCGTTCTATTTTGTCGTGTTCTCAAGGTAATCCAGACTTTCCTTACCGGGGAAGTTACGGGCTATTACAAGGTATGGGACCACCTTCCGATCGTGTATCTCTAGAGGCAAATACACTGGGTTCAACAAGAACGTCTTGCAACCCGGTCCACACATGACCGACCACTCATTTCACTTGAGTGTATCGAATGTATATCACCAACGGTTGGGAGCTACCCATCCTCTTCCCTGACACGACCCGAACTTCCCCTGTAAGGAAAGCCCGGATTATCTTGAGAACACGACAAAATAGAATGCAAACAGAAGAACATTTCATTGTTATTTACAACAATTTCATCAGATTTCAAGAATATACAGAGTATGAATAAATATTAT
Organism: Allium sativum; assembly: GCA_030737875.1. Classification (NCBI taxonomy): domain Eukaryota; kingdom Viridiplantae; phylum Streptophyta; class Magnoliopsida; order Asparagales; family Amaryllidaceae; genus Allium; species Allium sativum. The sequence goes on along the minus strand of CM060927.1, from coordinate 221,661,830 downwards.
ACAACAGAAAAATATATCAGAGATTACAATAAATTACATAGCAGCGGAAAAACAATACAAAACACAACTGAACGTAATACACGGATACAGAGCTTTCCGAGCATCGTTCCAGCTATATATCAGAATCCTGTGAATATAAATCTGCAAAACCAAAACTACTAGCTGCCCGTGTCGAAAATAAGGGCACCTAGAGTTTAGGTTAAAACAATAAACCCCAGGTCAGTCATGTGACTGGTGTGAGAACTAAAACAGTTATTTAAAACTTTACTTTAAAAGAAAGTAATTCAAGGGACCACGTCATATAACACGGAACGGGTTTCCTCCCAAGAACACTAGTGCATATAGCGCAATGCTTTTTGGAAAAATGAAGCTATTATAAGACCCAGGTCCCATCACACAATGCAACGCAAGCCGGAGGATAGGGTTTTCCCTTATAATAGCCAAACATGCTTGGTACGTTCAAAACAAATCATTTGATACTATTATAAGTGTATAGTGTCAAAACAATTTCAATCATAAATATCAATCATAGACGGCATGGGTACCATATATCATGTCGCCATACTAGACTCTACAAATAAAACCGAAATATCTCGTATTGGAAATTGGATTTCCGTCATGAGTCGAGGCAAGGGACAAGCTCCTCTCCGCTTCGAGACACTCTAGCAAATGCCTTAGGACTCCACACTTACGTTAGTTGACTAGTATTCCTGAACACACGTTTCCTGGTCCAAACAGACCTAAAATTGAGGCGCCTCATTCCAACAACCACATAGGTAAAAATATATATAAATGTCAGCCAGTTTAAGCACTGACACTACCTCTAGCTAGAAAGAAACGTCGTGTTCTCCCTGCAGTCACTATCCAGTTTTTGACTCATACCGAGGTGTGAGGCTCGCAAATCCACGCTATACACAAAGCTATGCCACGTAGGCCGTGCTTTGATCATCAACCACAAGACTTTGCTTTTCAATAGAAGCCTTGATCATTTGCCACTTAGGCATGCCACACAGGCAATTCATGCCATGCGACTGATGTCCATCGATATACAACCTCTGAGCTCGTATGTCTCAGAGAAGGGCGTTAAGAAAGATAATAAATTCTCCACCACCAAACAGATGTATATTTAATCGAGATCAATCAGCACAGAATAAAATCCCATGTCAGACACACAGTCCATTTACAAGTCCATTCTGGGTCTGAACGAAACTGGAGGCACTTTCCTCGCATATCCATCGATCTCCAAGTACGTCTGGACGATCACCAACTGATTCCCTCATCTTGGGTGTACAGCCCAATCAAGATCATCAGTAATCACCCAAACGATGTGAAGACTTCCGGTCTTTAACCACCGTCTTCCTCTTCGACATATCGTCGAATCGATTATTCAGAATGGGTATAAACCCGACCTTTCTGAATAACCAACGTATATAATAAACAAATGTTACACAAACACAACATACGCCTCATTCCAATTCATCAGTCACGAACCGTAAATTAGCAAGAGAACAATTCCCCAAATATTAACCCCGAAGGCCGAAACCAACATCAGATCAATACCCAGGAAACCATTCTTCTTAGCTAACCTACAGTTAGTTTCTAAATTTCACATTCTTAGGGAAAGGTTCCCATTAATTTTATCAAAGGTAAATTCTTTTAAATTTATTCTTTAATCTGCCTTTGGAAATCATTTCAAACCATATTATGGTTTTCCAAACTAGTCGGGATTAGCGAACCACACCGAAGTAATTATTTATTTTATTTCCCAATCCCAACCTATTCATCCCATGAAGCAAAACTGGTAATACTCCATATCTAACACTACGGTGTTATCGGTAAAATTAATTACCATTTCACGTTCAAATCTAATTAAAGATTTAACTATCGCTTTGGAGCAAAACTGGTTATTCTCCACTCTCGCTCACTTTCCAATTTTGATAATTTAAATTATCAATTCACATTTCAATCTAATTACAGATTCATTAAAACTTCTTTTACTGGGTTAAAGAACTAATGTCATTTAAAACACAGTTCACGATAAACCCAAGTCACATTCTATTTATTATCGGGTTAAAGAACAAGTGTTATTTAAAACACCGTTCACGATAAACCTACAAATCGATTCTAATTCAATTCCAATTAAATATATTAATTAATTGGTATACTTCATTAAATTTAAATAAAAAGATTTAATCTTTTCTCAACGGGGTTTAAGAACAGTGTTGATGAAGACACCATTCACGACAAACCCAAATCCCATTTGATATTAAATATAAGGCTCTGAACAGAAAATATATTGGCTTATATTCAATATCAAATTCTGAAACCCACAAATATCGCTTTGTAAATAACGATATAAAATATATCTTCCAAATTTCCCCTAAAATATCTGTATAATCGCGGAATCTAATATCGAAATATTCCAAAGTCCATTTCGATTCAAATCCATTCCAATTCGTATATTGGAAATTCTGGTTATTTAAAACCCATTTCAAATTCAATTTATTTATTTCAAAAATAAATTGATTTTAATTCTAGTTCAAAACTAGTTCATTTCGATAAAAATCTATTTTTATCCTTTCAAGTGTGGAATTTTTCATCCCAGTTCTTTCCAATTCATATATTATGATTTTACACAAATTATTAATATTTTTAATAATTTTATCAAGGCCCGTACAATCGGTTTTCAATAACTGCCACCGAACTGCACTTACAATGACCTTTTCCAAATTTGATTTGGACATAATTCCAAATCCAACTGTTAGATTTCAAATCTCTAATATTTGTTAGAAAGCTCTTTTCGATACGAACCCAACAATTCCGGTTTTCGGAGAATCTGACGGTCGGATCTCCCGCAATGTCAATTCGAAGACAATGGTCGAAATCCGCGAACTACCGCAGCGCAGCGCGTTCTAGTCAGGCCATTATATATATAATATATATATTATATATATTTTGTCGATTTCCTTTTAAAATGTATTTTATAAATCGTTTTAAATTCGTTTTCAAAACGATTTCAACTTCATATTCAATTTCTAATCAAAATTGAATATTCCATATCATCGATATATATATATATATGTGATAATATTTTCAAAACGTTATATTTTGAAATCACTTCCTTCTCTATAATCATTATAAAAACGAATATAATCGATATAAATATCGTTCGCGTCGAAATGGCCCATATCTAACCAACACGGCTTTATATATTTCAATAACTTCGTTATTCTATTCAACAAATGAATATTTTCTTCAACACATGAATATATATTTTTATTGAAAGGAACTAGTTTTGAACTAGAATTAGAATCCATTTATTTTTAAAATAAATAAAGCGAATTTGAAAGGGTTTTAAAAGTAACCATAATTTCCAATAATTGAATTGGAATGGATTTGAATCGAAATTTTCTTTGGAATATTTCGATGTTGGATTTCGTGATTATACAGATATTGTTATGGAAATTTGAAAGATATATTTATATCGTTATTTCCGATACGATATTTGTTGGTCGTAGAATTTGATATTGAATATAAGCCGATATATTTTCTATTCAGAGCCTTGTATTTAATATCAAATGGGTTTTGGGTTTGTCATGAATGGTGTCTTCATTAGCACTGTCCTTAAGCCCAGTTGAGAAAAAGATTAAATCTTTTTATTTAGATTTAATGAAGTATACCAATTAAATGGTATTTAATTGGAATTGAATAGAATGTGATTTTGGGTTTATAGTGAACCGTGTTTTAAATGACATTGGTTCTTTAACCCAGTTCCCAAGTTAAAAAATCATTGATATTGATTTTTGGGAAGATTAAAACCAAGTGGAGTTTTAATGAATCTTTAATTAGATTGAAATGACCGAGAATGGAGTATCACCAGTTTTGCTCCAGGCGATAGTTAAATCTTTAATTAGATTTAAACGTGAAATAGTAATTGAATTTACCGATAACACCGTGGTGTTAGGTATGAAGTATTACCAGTTTTACTTCATGGGATGAATAGGTTGGGATGGGGAAATAAAATAAATGATTACTTCGTGTGGTTCGCTAATCCCGACTAGTTAGGATAAACCATAATTTGGTTTGAATCGATATTCAAAGGAAGATTAAAGAATAAATTTAAAGAATTTATCTTTGATAAAATTAATGGTAACCTTTCCCAAAGTATAAGAATATTTGAATAAAAGAATATTCTGAATTGGAATGAGGCGTATGTTGTGTTTGTGTAACACTTGTTTTATTATATACGCGAGTTATTCAGAAAGACCGGGTTTATCCCATTCTGAATAACTTATCCGACGATGTGTCGAGGATGAAGACGGTGGTCGAAGACCGGAGGTGTTCACATCGTTTGGGTGATTACTGATGATCTTGATTGGGCTGTACACCCAAGAGGAGGGAATCAGTTGGTGATCGTCCAGACGTACTTGGAGATCGATGGATATGCGAGGTACAAGGTGCCTCCGGTTTCGTTCAGACCAAGAACGAACTTGTAAATGGACTGTGTGTCTGACATTGGATTTTATTTTGTGTGATTGATTTCTTTTAAATATATATCAGTTTGGCGGCGGAGAATTTATTCTCTTGCTTAACGCCTTCTCTGAGACGTACGAGCTCAGGGGTTATATATTGTGGATATCAATCGCATGGAGTGAATTGCCTGTGTGGCATGCCTAAGTGGCAATTGATCAAGGCTTTTGTTGAAAAGCATAGTCTTGTGGTTGATGATCAAAGCACGGCTTATGTGGCATAGCTTTGTGTAGCGTTGATTCGCGAGTCTCATACCCCGGTTGTGAACCAGAAACGGGAGAGGACCTCAGGGAGGACATGCGTTTCTTTCTAGCTAGGTTGGTGTCAGTGACCTACCAGCCCTGACATTTATATTATTTTCACCTGTGTGGTTGTTGCTGTTGCGAGGCGCCTCGGATATATCAGTGATAATGTGGAGCCGATGGAGCCATTGGGCTCATTTACGCCCCAAAGGGCGGGGAAACGCAGTGTTCAGGCATTTTAATCCACGTCGGTGGACCGACCCTAACGATCCAAGGGCCCACCTGAGTCTGGGTACTGAGGCTCGGGCTAGACAGTCTCATATCAGTAGAGGACGATCCCTAGCCTCGGTTCACAGATGGAAATCCAATTTCCAAATACGTGACTTTGCGGTTTTGATTGTAGAGCCTAGTATGGCAACATGATATATGGTACCCATGCTGTCTATGATTGAAATTGTTTTGACACTATACACTTATAATAGTATCAAGTGATTTGTTTTTAACGTACCAAGCTTGTTTGGCTATTATAAGGGAAAACCCTATCCTCTGGCTTGTGTTGCATTGTGTGATGGGACCTGGGTCTTATAATATGTAACACCCCGTATTTTTGTTAACACTAAAGTTACTAATTTGAGAATAACCAATGCTTAATATAATAAATGTGTAAAGGGGAGATGCATCTAATGTGCATACAAATTTAATAATAAATGTGTAAAGGGGAGATGTATCTAATGTGCATACAAATTTAATAATAAATGTGTAAAGGTGAGATGTATCTAATGTGCATAAAAATTTAATAATAAATGTGTAAAGGGGAGATGTATCTAATGTGCATACAAATTTAATAATAAATGTGTAAAGGGGGGATGTATCTAATGTGCATACAAATTTAATAATAAATGTTAATAATGTACATTAATAAAGTAATTGTGAACATAATTGGCTTCTCTTTAGAACAGATGGCTTTGATTAACCTTGGCTTCATCGACGACTCAAATTAGCTTGCAATCCTATATAAAAAAACCCCTAGTCTCCTTCTCTTTGCACCATTATTCTCTAACCTTATGCTGCACAAATTCTTGATGGACATGGCTTCTTTTTCTTCCTCTAAATCTAAATAAATAGATTAAAATAAAATATAAATCAAGACGAGGATATGCTGCTCAAGTCTTTCAAGAGAAGATTCAAAACAAGTTAGGATTCAGGTAAAGATTCAACGGCTTCAAGCAACGCTATCTTTCTATTCTTTTCTATATCCAATCAATGTAAGTCGGTTACTTTTTAGATTTGATTGCCTTTTCTATTTGTGACATGAAATTAAAATAATATAAGAAATATGCCTTATCATTTCATTGAATCTGTGCTTGTTTATGACTTTGGATCTGATTCTTGATTATGGCCTAGAACACATTGTGACTAAATTGCCAATGCTTAAGATTATGACTATGGAACTGTGGCCTTCGAAACCATAAGCCTTTGACTATGAACATAAGCCTTTGACTAGGAGCATAAACCAATGCCTATGACTATGACAAGGACAATAGTGGATAATTACCTATGATTCATGAACATGATATTATTTCCTAGGATTATGACTGTGAGATTGGATCTAAACTTGATTATTTATTCAGTTTATTCTTAATTATCCTTGGATCTTGATTATGGGAATTTATCTATTAAGTTAGATCTACCCATATACTTGAACCTATGTTATTTGTTCAACCCTTTTTATGTCATAATATTATCAGATCTATAGGCCTTCGATGCTTTAATCAATTTATTCAGTGTAATTTGTTAGATTTGTGATTAGTGAATTATCATCTTCTGCCAGTCATTATGTCTATCTTTTCATGGCATTTTGGTTCATTCCCTTTTTATCCACAAATCTAGATTTATCTATAATCTAGGAAGAAATCACGATTACACGAACGATGGGAATACGATTTGGGCAAATCATAAATTTGACTTAAACATGGTTGTAAACTTGGAAATTGGCATAATGTGGGACATGAACATAATTATGATTGACATAATTTAGAACATGTATTATGGCATGTTTATTAGAACGCAAATTTGAAAATTTGACATGAATTATGGAATATGTAATTTGACATATTAAATTTAGTATTGGCAAGTAAGTTAAGTTTTAGGCGTAAACGGTAAACTAGAATAATAATTCTAGTCTTGCCATAAACTGTAAATTAGGGTGTTAAATCAGAATTGGGTCAATTATAGTTAATTTGGCATAATAAGTATATTAGCACAAATTTTGAATTTAGTCATAATTGTGAGTAATTGTCATGTTTAGAATAATCATGGTCAGTGACACTTAATTTGGTATAATTTACATACCAAAAACTATAAATATGATATATAGGGAAAATGGGCCATAATAATAAATGTTGACAATGTACATTAAAAGAGTAATAATGGAATAAGTAAATTAGGGAAAATTTACTTATAGAATTTATCCTAAATGAGAAAAGTAAATTTAGACAACACGAACATGCTTAACCCGAGGTTGGATTGAGTTGTGATGTAAACCTGCCCGGACCCGCCCGGCTGTCCAGTGATCACAACAATACCTATCCAATGTGGGAGGTTAAGGCATTGAGCCCGATAAAGGCCCGAGGTTAGACTGAGTTGGGCGTAAGACTGCCCAGAACCAACCGGCATACCGGCGACCACAACAACACCTGTCTAATGTGAGTGGCTGGTGTTTTAACAAGACAATTAAAGTTAAGCTGGAATGGGAGGGTTATGTCCATAAGAACACTTAACCAACTTAACACCGTTAAGTTAGAACGATAGGGTTAAGTTAACTAGAACACTTAACCAACTTAACATGGTAACAAGACAAGATTTGTAGGGGTTAAGTAACTAAGAAAAACACTTAGCCAATTTAATATGTTAACCAAACTAGAAAGTGGGGGTTAAGTAAATTCAATACACTTAGCCAATTTAACATGTTAACTAGACTAGAGGTTGGGGATAAGTAAAGTTAATACACTTAGCCAATTTTACATGCTAACTAGACTAGAGGTTGGGGTTAAGTAAATTTAATACACTTAGCCAATTTAATATGTTAGCTGGACTAGACCGTAGGGTTAAGTAAGCTTGAACACTTAACCATCAGAGTGTGATAAATGAATAGGGTTAAGTTAAAAACATGAAGGGACAATATTTAACCATTAGAACATGTTAATCAAACCAATGTTAGGGTTAAGTTAACTAAGGGAACACTTAATCGTTATAACATGTTAGTTAAAACAGATAGGCAAGGTTAAGTTAAAAAGAAACACTTAACCAATACAAGATGAATGGGTAAGGTTAAGTAAATACTTAACCAATATAACTTGATGTTGGTAGGGTTAAGTCAACGTGAATTACTGGTAACACTTAACCAGTTTAACATGACAAATGAATAGGTTAAGTTAACTTGTATCGACTAATGACACTTAACCAATCCAACTTGACAAGAAAGATAACTAAGTAGTAAACCTTAGTTAAAAGGACTAAGTGGTAAACCTTAGTTAAGAACACGACGATTCAGGAAACCAAGTGGTAAACCTTAGTTAGGAAAACTAAGTAGTAATCCTTAGTATAACACGAGGAGGAGCGAACAATCTTAAAGAAGGCTCCAACGAATTGGGTTACGAAGCCCGAGGCTTCGAGGGGACGTGAGGGCACTCTTGGTATCCCTCTGTGAGGCGGCAGATGATCCTCCTGGGCTCACAGAGGTTAAGGTCTGCGTTAGGAGAACCAAGGGTATGCCTTAGTTGCAATATAAGGCAACCTAAAGACTAGGATGGACCAGCGTGATTCGGCGGGATAAATGGCCCTGTGATAGCGACCCGTCGTCTACCTACCATCTTGAGTCAATCGAGATACGGAAAGGCGGAGAACTCCAAAAGACCATATACTTGCTATCTAGTTATGGTTGCGGATGGCCATAGGTTAGTGGGGCATGGGGGGCCTGCGTATAGTTCTCATTTTTCAAGGTGTGCCTTTCAATAGTTGAGGGAGGGGGTCAAGTGGGACCATATCCACTGGAAAAAAACAGACCTTAGCATCTGCATCGGCAGATAACTTAAAGCTCCCGACCGAGTTCTGTGTTTCTTGATTTGCCCTGCCATGGGACTCGGGTCGCACATATAGAGGACATGTGCATCTAGACAGCGATAACGATTCACGACACATACGTGGGGAAAGTCTAGGAACATATACCGCTCTAGGTAGTGTGTCCTAGACTAGGGACATCGTTCGACAGGTAGCGTAATCCCTAGTTGGACCTAGGTGGCATAAACCCTGAATCTGTGAAGCATTAGATAAGCCGCGTAAACCCGAGTGGAATCTAGGAAGTACTTTGATATAAAACCCTAGATTAGATCTAGGTAATAAATAATAAATGTATGCCTAAAGGCAACCACAATTACTGGAATTGGGATCGCGTTATCATTTTAGACAGATTTCTAGTTGGGACACTAGATAGGTGGTACAAAGACATAGAAACCATAATAACAGGTTAATAGCGAAGCGGAGAAAGTATAAGCATATCCACTTTATCTTGTCTTAGCATATCTTGTGTTAATCTTATCCTATCTTGTTGGCCCTATCATCATGGTATTGTCTTGTATTCAGTTAATTCATGTCGTTTTGTTTTTCCTTGTTCACATGCTAGAAGTAACTAAACTTACCAGACTTTATGTCTGACCCAGTTTTCTTTCGTCTTCTTTTCTTCCGTTCCCCCCCCAGGTAGTTAAGGAGGGAATAGTATAGCTCAAGTTAGATTGGACCGTCACTCTTCCCAAGCTCGAAGATTCTTTGACAAAGTGGTTTGGACTCCCTTTTTCTGCTGCTATGGCTGGCTTATGCTACATTGGGGAATATAAATGTTATTTTATGCTTCTTTATTTTGTAAGACAGATAATACTCTGATATTGGAAAACAATTGTTGTACAAACTATTTTATCAATAAAGTAAAGTTTTATTTTCCGCTGTTTTAATTTTGTCTGTCTTGTAATTTATCTGCATCATTTACCCTAAATGCTCCACAGAACTTAGTGCATTCCCTTTGTGAGTGACACTAAAGGATGTGGGGGTGTTACACTTGGTATCAGAGCTGAAGGTTACCGGATCAGATAAAAGATTTGAAAATTATTATTATTTTCAAACAGTTTTAAAAAAAGCATTTTCAAAAGAAAAGTTTTGTTTTAAAGGCATATTCCCCAAAAGCCATACGCACTATCTTCTGATTCTCTGTTTGAATTCTTGTCCCCTTCTTTCTTGAGTCTCTGGGGCTCCTGGCTTTCTGGGATGTAACCTCATCAAAGGGCGAAGTAGTGCCCGACTTCCGTCTATAACCGTAGTAGTTTCACCTGCGGCTAATTTTCTTTCAAGCTTAGTAGGGTTTTCTGTACGATGGAGACAGCTTTCGAGAGATTTGTCAACATGATTACACACGAAAGAGGATGAGGTGTTTGGCTAAGGAGCACAACCCAAGGATGAGGAATTCATGGATGTAGACTTGGCTCATGAAGGAGGAAGGGATTATAAAACCTAAGACAAGAGGAAGTATCTTTACTATGGCAGAATAGGGCATATAATTAAGAATAAAGGACAAGATTTTCAGAAGGGCAAGTACATGCTTTCACCACTAAGCATACCTAGGAGAAAGGTAGTAAAGTTCTGTTGGAAGAGTTTAGCTTTTCTGTTTGTACTCTTTCTTTTGGTTTTAGCACTTCGCATTTGTTCATATTTGCTTCCATAGTTGAGTCTCTGCACCTTAGTACTTGTATAGTAAAAGATTCCAACTAGCGCTCAAGTGTTTGGTTGTTTTTGCTTAGATCATCTCACGTAGATCGTCCAAATTCGGAGGAGACATTCCTCGGGTGCTTGTCTGATATTGGTTTAGGCCTTTGGGGCTTGTACTTGAGGGATGTCGAGTTCGACTAGGATGGTTTGCTTGAGAGATGAATAGTTGTGGCAGGCGCTCTATATAGAGAAGGACTACCCTTAAGAGAGGTAAAAAGTACGTAGTGACCTTTTGACCCTCATAGTTATGACATGATGGATAAGCTAAGAGGAGAGGCCCCTGATCATCCTAGTATATACACTCAGTATCATGGTTGACATTTGTTTATTTTGGAAATGGAGGTCAAGAAACTTCGCAATCGTGAAGTTGAATCTGTTAAGGTACAGTTGAGTAAAGCTCAAGAAGACATGATACGTGAGATTGAAGATAAGGCATACGCGCCTCATACCCTTTTTCTTAAGGGTACATCCTGATTCCTTTTTTTAGGAATTCTATGCATACTAATTTCTAGCTTTTAAGGTATATCCTCTAGGACGTTTCATCGATCCTTAGGTAGAAACCCTTTTGGATGTGAACATGTATTTGAAACATGTTATGGTTGATGGTTGCGAATGGTTGCTAGTGGTTGCTCGTGAATGCATATACACACGTATTAGGCACTAGATCAGCTCAGATGCCTTCATATTTCATTTACATATATGTATTTGTTTATGAATTGAACTTAATGTGCTATCATATGGATGTCGCATTTAAGTGAATGATTGTGCACTCATATAGAAATAATATGTATCATTAGGATTTGCATACATATTGGACACATGGCACTGACATGATTTGCATTAAGGAGGAAAACTGAATCAGTAGACCGCCTGATTTTGCATTAAATAAAGACATGTACACACACTATGCATATGAACATACAAGCATTAGAAGTCTTTAAGGACAATGGATGCCTGTGTTTGATGGTTGAGTAGATGGATGATTGGATGGTAGGATTTACATTCTTCTTGACTTGAAGATTTCGGGGTCGAAATCCTTTAAGGAGGGGAGTATGTAACACCCCGTATTTCTGTTAACAATAAAGTTACTAATTTAAGAATAACCAATGCTTAATATAATAAATGTGTAAAGGGGAGATGTATCTAATGTGCATACAAATTTAATAATAAATGTGTAAAGGGGAGATGTATCTAATGTGCATACAAATTTAATAATAAATGTGTAAAGGGGAGACGTATCTAATGTGCATACAAATTTAATAATAAATGTGTAAAGGGGGGATGTATCTAATGTGCATACAAATTTAATAATAAATGTTAATAATGTACATTAAGAAAGTAATTATGAACATAATTGGCTTCTCTTTAGAACGGATGGCTTTGATTAACCTTGGCTTCATTGACGGCTAAAATTAGCTTGCAATCCTATATAAACAGCCCCCTAGTATCCTTCTCTTTGCACCATTCTTCTCTAACCTTATGCTGCACAAATTCTTGATGGACATGGCTTCTTCTTCTTCCTCTAAATCTAAATAAATAGATTAAAATAAAATATAAATCAAGACGAGGATATGCTGCTCAAGTCTTTCAAGAGAAGATTCAAAACAAGTTAGGATTCAAGTAAAGATTCAACGGCTTCAAGCAACGCTATCTTTCTATTCTTTTCTAGATCCAATCAATGTAAGTCGGTTACTTTTTAGATTTGAACGCCTTTTCTATTTGTGACATGAAATTAAAAGAATATAAGAAATATGCCTTATCATTTCATTGAATCTGTGCTTGTTTATGACTTTGGATCTGATTCTTGATTATGGACTAGAACACATTGTGACTAAATTGCCAATGCTTAAGATTATGACTATGGAACTGTGGCCTTCGAAACCATAAGCCTTTGACTATGAACATAAGCCTTTGACTATGAACATAAGCCTTTGACTAGGAGCATAAACCAATGCCTATGACTATGACAAGGACAATAGTGGATAATTACCTATGATTCATGAACATGATATTATTGCCTAGGATTATGACTGTGAGATTGGATCTAAACTTGATTATCTATTCAGTTTATTCTTAATTATCCTTGGATCTTGATTATGGGAATTTATCTATTAAGTTAGATCTACCCATATACTTGAACCTATGTTATTTGTTCAACCCTTTTTATGTCATAATATTTTCAGATCTATAGGCCTTCGATGCTTTAATCAATTTATTCAGTGTAATTTGTTAGATCTGTGATTAGTGAATTATCATCTTCTGCCAGTCATTATGTCTATCTTTTCATGGCATTTTGGTTCATTCCCTTTTTATCCATGAATCTATATTTATCTATAATCTAGGAAGAAATCACGATTACACGAACGATGGGAATACGATTTTGGCAAATCATAAATTTGACTTAAACATGGTTGTAAACTTGGAAATTGGCATAATGTGGGACATGAACATAATTATGATTGACACAATTTAGAACGTGTATTATGGCATGTTTATTAGAACGCAAATTTGAAAATTTGACATGAATTATGGAATATGTAATTTGACATATTAAATTTAGTATTGGCAAGTAAGCTAAGTTTTAGGCGTAAACGGTAAACTAGAATAATAATTCTAGTCTTGCCATAAACTGTAAATTAGGATGTTAAATCAGAATTGGGTCAATTAAAGTCAATTTGGCATAATAAGTATATTAGTACAAATTTTGAATTTAGTCATAATTGTGAGTAATTGTCATGTTTAGAATAATCATGGTTAGTGACACTTAATTTGGTATAATTTACATACCAAAAACTATAAATATGATATATAGGGAAAATGGGCCATAATAATAAATGTTGACAATGTACATTAAAAGAGTAATAATGGAATAAGTAAATTAGGTAAAATTTACTTATAGAATTTATCCTAAATGAGAAAAGTAAATTTAGACAATACGAACATGCTTAACCCGAGGTTGGATTGAGTTGTGATGTAAACCTGCCCGGACCCGCCCGGCTGTCCAGTGATCACAACAATACCTATCCAATGTGGGAGGTTAAGACATTGAGCCCGATAAAGGCCCGAGGTTATACTGAGTTGTGGCGTAAGAATGCCCGGAACCAACCGGCATACCGGCAGCCACAACAATACCTGTCTAATGTGAGTGGCTGGTGCTTTAATAAGACAATTAAAGTTAAGCTAGAATGGGAGGGTTAAGTCCATAAGAACACTTAACCAACTTAACACAGTTAAGTTAGAACGATAGGGTTAAGTTAACTAGAACACTTAACCAACTTAACATGGTAACAAGACAAGACTTGTAGGGGTTAAGTAACTAAGAAAAACACTTAGCCAATTTAATATGTTAACCACACTAGAAAGTGGGGGTTAAGTAAATTTAATACACTTAGCCAATTTAACATGTTAACTAGACTAGAGGTTGGGGATGAGTAAAGTTAATACACTTAGCCAATTTAACATGCTAACTAGACTAGAGGTTGGGGTTAAGTAAATTTAATACACTTAGCCAATTTAATATGTTAGCTGGACTAGACCGTAGGGTTAAGTAAGCTTGAACACTTAACCATCAGAGTGTGATAAATGAATAGGGTTAAGTTAAAAACATGAAGGGACAATACTTAACCATTAGAACATGTTAATCAAACCAATGTTAGGGTTAAGTTAACTAAGGGAACACTTAACCGTTATAACATGTTTGTTAAAACAGATAGGCAAGGTTAAGTTAAAAAGAAACACTTAACCAATACAAGATGAATCGGTAGGGTTAAGTAAATACTTAACCAATATAACTTGATGCTGGTAGGGTTAAGTCAACGTGAATTACTGGTAACACTTAACCAGTTTAACATGACAAATGAATAGGTTAAGTTAACTTGTATCGACTAATGACACTTAACCAATCCAACTTGATGAGAAAGAGAACTAAGTAGTAAACCTTAGTTAAAAGGACTAAGTGGTAAACCTTAGTTAAGAAAACGACGATTCAGGAAACCAAGTGGTAAACCTTAGTTAGTAAAACTAAGTAGTAATCCTTAGTATAACACGAGGAGGAGCGAACGATCTTAAAGAAGGCTCCAACGAATTGGGTTACGAAGCCCGAGGCTTCGAGGGGACGTGAGGGTACTCTTGGTATCCCCCTGTGAGGCGGCATATGATCCTCCTGGGCTCACAGTGGTTAAGGTCTGCGTTAGGAGAACCAAGGGTATGCCTTGGTTGCAATATAAGGCAACCTAAAGACTAGGATGGATCAACGTGATTCGGCGGGACAAATGGCCCTGTGATAGCGACCCATCGTCTACCTACCATATTGAGTCAATCAAGATACAGAAAGGAGGAGAAAAGACCATATACTTTCTATCTAGTTATGGTTGCGGATGGCCATAGCTTAGTGGGGCATAGGGGGGCCTACGTATAGTTCTCATTTTTCATGGTGTGCCTTTCAATAGTTGAGGGAGGGGTCAAGTGGGACCATATCCACTGGAAAAAAACAGACCTTAGCATCTGCATCGGCAGATAACTTAATGCTCCTGACCGAGTTCCGTGTTTCTTGATTTGCCCTGCCACGGGACTCGGGTCGCACATATAGAGGACATGTGCATCTCGACAGCGATAACGATTCACGACACATATGTGGGAAAAGTCTAGGAACATATACCGCTCTAGGTAGTGTGTCCTAGACTAGGGGCATCGTTCGACAGGTAGCGTAATCCCTATTTGGACCTAGGTGGCATAAACCCTGAATTTGTGAAGCATTAGACAAGCCGCGTAAACCCGAGTGGAATCTAGGAAGTACTTTGATATAAAACCCTAGATTAGATCTAGGTAATAAATAATAAATGTATGCCTAAAGGCAACCACAATTACTGGGAATGGGATCGCATTATCATTTTAGACAGATTACTAGTTGGGACACTAGATAGGTGGTGCAGAGACATAGAAACCATAATAACAGGTTAATAGCGAAGCGGAGAAAGTATTAAAGCATATCCAGTTTATCTTGTCTTAGCATATCTTATGTTAATCTTGTCCTATCTTGTTGGCCCTATCATCATGGTATTGTCTTGTATTCAGTTAATTCATGTCGTTTTGTTTTTCCTTGTTCACATGCTAGAAGTAACTGAACTTACCAGACTTTATGTCTGACCTGGTTTTCTTTCGTCTTCTTTTCTTTCGTTCCCCCCCTAGGTAGTTAAGGAGGGAATAGTATAGCTCAGGTTAGATTGGACCGTCACTCTTCCCAAGCTCGAAGATTCTTTGACAAAGTGCTTTGGACTCCCTTTTTCTGCTGTTATGGCTGGCTTATGCTACATTGGGGAATATAAATGTTATTTTATGCTTCTTTATTTTGTAAGACAGATGATACTCTGATATTGGAAAACAATTGTTGTACAAATTATTTTATCAATAAAGTAAAGTTTTATTTTCCGCTATTTTAATTTTGTCTGTCTTGTAATTTATCTGCATCTTTTACCCTAAATGCTCCACAGAACTTAGTGCATTCCCTTTGTGAGTGACACTAAAGGATGTGGGGTGTTACATAATAGCTTCATTTTTCCAAAAATCATTGCGCTGTTTTGTTATATGCACCGGTATTCTTGGGAGGAAACCTGTTTCGTGTTATACGGCGTGGTTTCTTGATATATCTGGTTTAAAGTAAAGCTTTAAATAACTGTTTTAGTTCTCACACCAGTCTCATGACTGACCTGGAGTTTATTATTTTAACCTAAACTATGGGTGCCCTTATATTGACATGGGCAGCTAGTAGTTTTGGTTTTGCAGATTTATATTCATAGGATCCTGATTTACAGCTGAAGCGATATTCGTAAAGCTCTGTATCCGTGTATTACTTCTAGTTGTGTATTGTATTATTTTCCGCTGCAGTAATGTAATTAAATCTCTGATAATTTATGATGTGTAATATTTATTTATACTCTGTATATTCTTGTATTCTGATCAATTGTTGTAATTAACAATGAAATGTTCTTCTGTTTGCGTTCTGATCTGTCGTGTCCTCAAAGTATCCGCTCTTTCCTTCACGGGGAAGTTACGGGTCCTTACAATAAAACTATAAAATAAGAATACTTATAAATTAGGAAATATATTTCAAATCATAAGTTTGGAATTCTTTAATCAAAACTTAATAATAAATATTCTAAAGTGCAAAATCATACGAAATCATATACATATTTATAAAGTTATAAGGTATAAAACTATAAACTATATAACTATATAAACTGATATAAACATATATATATATATATATATATTAAAACTTTAAACTTATATGTTTGAAATCATAAGTAAAATAATTTGAAACTAGAATTTGAAAATCAGAAATTTGAAATTTGAAAATTTGAATAAGAGAATTTTAAATTTGAAAAAAATATAATTTGAACCTGGAGTGCTATTTAGAGTCTTCCATATAAACTAGACTCTATTACTATATTTTTCTTGAACTCTTGATAACTCATGAGTCTTGAATCTAGCTTGAATTCTGAATCTCTTGAAACTCTAAAGTTGTACAGTCTTCAGTATTTAAGTCCTGTATACAAATCTTGTATATATATATCCATATATCCTAGATAGAGATGTTAGTATATATATTTTATAATCAATTATAATTGAGACAAGGTTGTTGTCATCAAAACTCCATTCTCCAATAGATTTGTATAACAAATTTCTGTGCTTTAAAACAAGTTTTATAAGCAAGTAAGCTAGAAATTAACCTAAAGGTTAATAGTTGGGAATAATGGTTTTTAATAAACAACTAAGTGAGATTATATTAAATTAATCATATTATCAATTAATTTAAGAGGAAGTATTAGTTGAAATCAGTTAACAAGTTAACTATGCTTTCAAGTTGACTAGGACAACTATTTTTAATTAAAATTGGTTATTAAATTAATTTGTTTCAATTAATTTAATAGAAATGGTTTTAACAAAAGGGTTGTTTAAACTTAATGATTGTTCATAAAAGTTAATTAAATCTTTTAATTAAATGTGTATAAAGAAAATTATTAAGTTGATGGTTATTAACAAAGTTGGTTATTATTTTACTAACTTTTTAGAAGGGATTGACTATTTTATTTTTAGTTAATAACGAAGCAAACTACTTTTGCTTTAGTTAATGTCAAAGTTAATTATTATTTTAATTAATAATAATTAAAATGATTACATTTTTAAATGGAATTCATTAAAGGAAAGTTTTCAAGTTTGTAATGAGTTTTTAATTGATTTGTATAACGGGTCTTGTAAAGGGATTTTATACTAAATCCAGATTTTATAAAAAAAAGTTTATAAAAGAGATTTAAAGCTAATGTAATGGTTTTAAATGATGGTTCACTTAATAATTGAATTAAGTAAAAGTGATTGAAATTGAAAGGGGATTTTCAAATATGCAAAGAATGGCTTTTTAAAAAAAGGCCATATTTAGATTGAATAGTAAATGTAACCTAATGTGACATTTACTAAATCTCGGGTTTTGTGTTAGCAAACTTTTAGTTATCTTGAAGATAAGAATGTTGTCGAGTCAAGGTCCGAGAGGTAAATAAAACACCTAACTTGAATGACTTCATTATTATGTAAGAGATTATACTGGTTTGAAAACGAAAGTGGGTATGGAAATAGAATTATTGTTTCCATAAATGAAGTTTTGAAACTTTATTTTGCAAAGTTTAGACATTAAATAAAACTGTTGGATTTTATAATAAACGACGTATCGCATGACATCGTTAACAATTTAGGACGTGTGATAATACTTATACCATTCGGCTAAGTATATAACGCTATTTTCCAAAGTAAGGAAAATAATATGGTTTTGTTAATATTCTTAGCCTAAAGAGACACGTGTATGGCTATCATTTTCAAGTAACAAAAACAAGAGATTTGTGAATATACTTACCCTGTTGAGATAAGTATATGGAGTCGATTTTTAAGAATCGATTAAATAATTTTAAGGAATGTTTTAGTTAAAAGGGCTTGTGCTGCTAGTGTACTTAACTGTACTATTTTGATTTGATAGTGGAAGAACCGACTATCAATAAATATCCCTTTTAACTTACAATGTGCTGGTTCGAGGAATCGGGATTGGAACCGGATCCAAAACCACTTCGAACCAACTTTTTGTTCGAAACATGAATTTGCAGGTATGTTTATGCGTATTAAGACAATTTGAAGGCATAGATCTTCAGAGCGAAAAAGGGTGCTCATTGTTGTCTCTGGTTAACTACCAGGATTATACTTTAGCAGTAGTCCCTACGTTTTGGGTTTTGCATGATGCGAGGAATTCTTGTTATTAATCCTAGAGGTTATCCCGACAGGATGTAGTAAAAGAGTACTTTCAGTTTGTCTTGATCTTGGATTACTTATATGGATGGATGTCTAACATTGTATTTCATAGACTACGTATGTTGATTTTTTACAAATTTATATCTTTCTGGTGGCCGATAAGGCAACTTCTTTTAGCTTAACACCCAGAATATCTTTGTGCAAATCAATTAGTGATTGACAGATCTAACAATGTGGCATTCAAAGGTTAATGTGATATTTCCGAAAGGTAATCGTAGCCCCAAGCCTCATCAACTGGGAAATGACTGAAATTGGGAAGGCGCAGAGCTATATGGGTCATTCCCATTAGGATATATCATCAATTGATCTAGAGAAATCAGTTTTCCCCTTTGTATGTTTTGGAATGAATACAGTTGATTAACCGCTACTGTGGTGGTGATATATTTTATACACTCAAGTTGAATGAGTGTTTGATTCTATGTGGTCGGGTTGCAAGATATTCTTATTGAACCCCCAGTATTTTTATCTGTAGAGGAACACTATTCGGGAGTAGTTTCTTACATAATCATCTATGGAAGTCCAAACTCCAATACGAGCGGCACAGTTTTAGATGTAAACCAACTATATCTAAAAGTGAGATGCAAGCTTTTCGGCTATATTACTATTTTATTTGTGGATTTTAGACATTATTATAATATCATTGGATATATAATATAAGGTGATCTGGTTATTGTAAGGGAAAACACGTGTCATATTTATGTGTGGTCGTGTCTTACAAGATTTTCATTCATTCTAAAGATTTTCTAACATTAAGCAAGTTGTTTATGATGTGATTCTCACTATAAGTATTCCACACAAATACGGGTGTTTTTTCCTTTCCCTCAAAATGTGCTCGGGTTGGTCAAAGCATATTTTCCATGTTGCATTGGGTTTTGATTGGAACTATAGGAGAGGAGCCTATGTCGAGATGTATACCCGTATTTTTTCGTATTAATTCATTTATGTTGTGTGTATTGTATTTATCAACATCGTACAGACAGAATGTATAGCATGATCTAGTTATGCAGTCTGGCTTTGTAATCATGTATATACCATTTTCTCTTTGTGTAAAGAGTATTGATATATATATATATATATTATTCATTCCATTGTGAGATTTTATTCTACTTTGATTCTGTAGTGTGGGTATTATTCTTATTCTTCTTATATTCTAACATTTCTTTCTTCTTTTCACCCTCTAGCTTCTTTCTTCTAACTTTCTGGGTTTTTGAAACTTGAGTTTTGGCAAGTAAATACAAATAATGTATTAGTGTCAAAATTCGAGTATCAAAATTCCTAAGTCATTACATTTCCTATCCAAACAGATAATAAGCCTGGATACGAATCAGATTCGGAATTTGAAGCGCAAATTGCAATGTGAATGGATTTAAATTATATTTTATATAGGGTATTGTTATTAACACTCCAACTATTGTTAAGCAGGGGTCATTTTTTAAAAACACTCCACTCTTTCAAAATTTGTTAAGGGACTACACAAACATATTATTTCACACTACTCAATATTCTCGGATTGCCCCTTCAAATTAGATTAAAAAAACTTATTCGACAAGGAAAACCAATTTAAAAAAAACAGTTTGTCACCACTGCACCGAATGCAATACATAATCAATTATATATGTATTCGAAAGTGATGTGTCAAAAACTAATAATAATTTCTGTGCATTACCTCTGTAATTATAAAACTCGGCATATTTATGTCGACCAAAAAAATTTGTTCGATCCTATTCCTCCGAAAATGCTTATACTTTAGGATTTTAAAAAATCGATATATGCGAATCGAAACAAAAATTACTACGGCTCTTGCAATATTTGTTAAGGTAAAATTACCTTTATTTGTTAAGGGAATAAATGGGTAATAAGGCAAAATTATTTTTATTTGTTAAGAGGCTACTTTCTTTATTGATACCCCCTTAACAATTTTTGAAAATAAAATAAAATTAGCCCCCCTTAACAATATTTGGAGTGTCAATAACAATGCTCTTTATATAATGGTATAACATATCATTTGATTCTTGTAAAGTTTATAAATATTCTCTCGGTTTGGTTTACCCCATTTTTCTTCATTGGATTTTGGTTACGTGCAAAATATGTATAAATCTGTAATATTGGTTCATGTATACAACTGAGTTGTGCACCTGATTTTTTGTGATTAGTTATAATCACCAGTACATGGCATGCCTGATGGGCGTATGCATAAATAAATAAGACCAAAGCTAAAAATGATGTTTAGACTGAACAATCTTTGTGGTTGATTGTGTTTAGAAATTCTGGAGTTTGCAATATGAACAAAACAGAAAACAGTGCACACGGCAGAAAAAAGTATACAGTTTAGCATGGAAAAGAGCACTGTTGTGTCATTACATAAGTGAACAAAGGATGGGCATGAATAAAGAAAACTATTGCATAAGTAGGCATGAAAAAATACACATCCAACTTTACAATTGAACATTAGAAAAAAACTTATTCATAATAATTTTAGCCATCAATCTGGATAAACTATTAACATCAGGTTTCTTTACTTCCACTTTTGGCACAGCGGGTGCTAGCTCCATAAGTGCCTTCACTCCATTCCTCTTTGCATTTTCAGGCAGTTTATACCTTCATACACACGTACCGCTACTCCTTTCAATCCCTATTCCATTTATCTTTCTCTTATTTCTACTCCCTGTTCTTGTTGTCACTTATGTGCTTGCTTCAACCTTTACATCTTTGTTTAGTCGTGACATGTCTACATGAAATACATGAGCCTCTGAAGTCATATTGCAACCATGGATCTGTGATTAAATGGAAACAAATGTAGCAAAAAAGTAGAATTATGTAGATATTTCAGGTAGTCAACAATAACAATTTAGATACTTTGTGAATGTGTGAAAACTACACCAAATTACAGCTGATCAAATTTATGGGTAATGCCTAGAAATGTAATGTATACACAGATACGCATTATTAAATATTATTTCTTAAACACCATAGATTTCAATATGCATTTTATAATACTGTTATCATACTGTACTGACATTATTAGTCGCGACACCCATGTAGCCATACCTGTACATTAGTAAACTAAAAAGTAAGTTGAAAACTGGTATACCTAAAAGCAACCATTTCCTCCCTTGATACGTTGAAGTTGATTTCCATCATCAATTAATTGTAAAAATTTCATATGAATCTCTTCCCTTCATGCGTATAAGTTGGTTTCCCATCATCAATTACAGTGTTAAACCCATCTTTTCAGTTAGTGCAGAACATAAGGTGAAACAGCTTAAAGAAGGAAATAAAAAAAAGTATGAGTTATTTATTTATATGGTAGATTTCTATGGAAAAAGAGGAATCTTTAATGTCAATTGATATACAGATAGACCTACATCAGAAGTATGTTAGCACATACATTCCTAAAAGAGACTAAATCTCGATAACATATCTAAGGAAGATATACATAGTAATAAATTTGCAATACCCATGCATATCAGTTAATATATCCAAATAGCTGGAAGTATAAAATTAAAGTCGTAATAAAACATGGCATTTCTTATGTAGAAATGATGTTGTTCTAAGATCAAGTTCTTCATAGTGCATCATCAACTTCAAATTCTAATACTATCACAGATTTCTTAATAAAGAAGAGAACTTAAAAAGAAAAAGTATGGAATATTAAATTTTATCTTTTGTTTAGATATTTTACCCACTAAGAACATCATTAATGGTTTAGGAAACAAATAAATACTTTGCCAAATAATGAAATGCTTTTGCTGATAGAGATACATTTATGCACCAAAAAGGTATAGTTATAATTACAATTTACTCCACTAGTAACATAGCAACACATAGTTAATGTAAAATGTGACATGCAGACAAATAAAAGCAGGAGAAACATTTGAATCGATGGTCAAAATAATTTGTGTTATAAAATGAACACAAAACAGAAGAAATAAGGGAGAGAGGACATTTCTATTCATTCAGATGTATATACTTTCTATTACATTGGCTCCTTTATATATAGCCTTTTGGAGCTGATCTTTAGCTTATTCCCATGATGTGGGACTAATCATAGAACTAATAAAAGCATATTCACAACATTCATATATATATATATATATATATATATATATATATATATATATTACAACACTCCCCCTTGAATATGCGTCTTCAAAAACTTGAATGCTCTGCTAACTTGAAGTTGTCCCCTTTAAAACATATATGATGATGACTCCCCTTTATTATTATCTTGCTTGCGTATATCCGTTCAGTCGATACAACTAGTTGCCTTCAAAACTCTATCAGGAAAACCCAACAGGAAAAGCCTTGAAGGAGAAAAAGAGTACAACGTCTAACATTATGAATATCATATTAAAATGATATTCCTCAAAAGAGTTTGATGCTTTAGGATCAAAACAATGCCTCATTAAAAACCTTTTTATGAAAAACCCTGTGGGAAAAATCATAAACAAGGAAAAGATTGCAAATTTATTTCCTCTTTAGGTAACATGTTTTACAATGTTACGGTAAGGGTTGATACTTCAGGATCAAGATAACGCCTCATTAAAAACCTTACTAAAAAAAACCAGTGGGAAAAATATTAGTGAAGGAAAAGAGTACATTATAGCATAATTTTATATGCTCCCCTATATTTATAACTCATTATTCAATTAGTCTATTGATGTAGTCGACGCATGCCAATTTTGTATATCATCTTCTTCAATGTTGATTTGGAAATTTCCTTTGAGAAAGGATCTACCCTCTTTTCTTGAAACTGAATTTGTTTCTCCTCTTTCTTATTATCGTTTCATGCATATGTGAAGAGAAATTTAGGAGAAATGTGCTCCATCCTTTCATACTTGATATAATTCACTTGAATCTAAGCCATCCAAATTGCCTTGTCTTCTTCATAAATAATAGTTTACTGCATCAAAATATGTTTGATACTTCTGGATCAAAATGTTGCCTCGTTAAAACCTTACTAAAAAAACCGATGGGAAAAATCTTAGTGAAGGAAAAGAGTACAATATACAATGTCTTATTTAATACGTCAGAAGTAGTATGATTCTTCTGGATCAATGGTATGCCTCGTTAAAACCTTAATAAGAAAAACCCAGTGGGAAAAATATTAAATAAGGAAAATGAGTACATTATAACTTATTTTTGTATGTTACCATTGGGTTGACACTTCTGGATCATGACCCATGCCTCATTAAAACCTTACTAAGAAAAACCAGTAGGGAAAAACTTAGTTAAGGAAAAAGAGTGCATTATATCATACTTATGGATGCCCCCCCAATTTAATAATTTCCTTTGAATTCGTATTCTTCTTTCAATAACTCAAATTGCTTACAAATACTTCTTAATGAAGTTTTTCTTTTAAAACTTCATGTGCATTTCCATGCTTCAGGCATGCTTTATTATTTAAAATACCTCCCTTTTGTGATTTGTATGATACTAATATTCATTTATGAATACACTTTAGGTGCTTATAATTTTCTATTTCATTCGGGCTTGAATATTGCAATACACATTTGATGAGTGAGACAACTTTCATTACAACAACACTAAGCAGGAAGTAATCTACTCATCTTGAAGTATCTCAAGATTTTCATTACAATAATACTTAGAAGAATGCTGCAATCTATCGGACATGTTCTTTATATTCTTCAGGAACTTTTATATTATAATAATTTTTGCATATCGCAACTACCACTTCAATGGATATTAAGAGTTTCACTACAACAATTGTTGAAAGCAAGAAGTGATCTACTCATCATGAATTATTTCAAGATTTTCATCACAACAATACTTAAAAGGATGTTGTAATCTACATTCTTGCTCTTTATCACTACCAAAGTTATTCAAATTCTTCTAGAATTTGTATACTTTTATTATTTATACCTTCAGGGTATTGTAAGTGTTTTAAACACTTTAATCAATTCAATTATCACTGAAAAATACAATGCTCATGGCACTTGACACTCTATGGTGTTTCAGTAACTTCCATGTGCTTTTGTCATTATCTATATTTCCATTTTATCTTATGAACTACAGGTTCATATCTTATGGACTACAGGTCCATATATCTTATTTAGGAGAATTTCATGATGTCCAATCATGTTTCTCTCTAATATGGGATTTTAATCCATTTATAAATGTAAGCGCTTTATTATTTATTAATTTATCATCGATGATTATTTTCTGTCAGTTCTATACATGATTTATTGAGATCTCAAAAAAAATATCATACTTTAGGTACCTAAACCACTTCTGGGGTTATTTTGACAATCATGTCATGGGTTTCTTTTAAAGCACCTTTAAGTGTTTCTTCAGGAACACTTACCTCCTTTATTTTGCATCTTTATGACTTACTCCAAAGATATTTTGAACTGACTTTTATACCACATTTTCAGCTGTGATTTACACCTTTTGATCCTTTGGGGATTCAAATGTATATTGGAGAAAGTCTATTAGGGACATAATTGATAATTTATGCAAGTTACTTAATACTTAGCATAATTCTATATGTTAGTAAATATTTAACATCGATGATTCCTTTATCCTCCCCCTCAATGTTGACAAACATTGTCACTTTAAATAATAAACCTACTTTGGATTCATTTTTGATCCATTATAGCATCATAGCTAGCAAATACATTAGATGTATTTCAATTGTAGGAGGATAATGCTCTTATTAGTAGATAAGATGCATTCATATTTCATTGCTTATTCCCTTTCATTGATCTGATGACTTGGAGGAATTTTCTATCATTTGAATATGCACATGACTTTAGGTCAATCAATATTGATGTCAATCGATTTTTTGAAATATTAAATAATGTATGCATAATTTTTAATATGAGCTCTTGACAACTTCAGGTTGTTAATAAATTTTTCGCATATATGTGTATATACGTGCGTCCACGTATTACGTATGTAATTGATTTGCATATTCTTTCTCATTTGAGTTACCTATTTTAGAATGAAATGTTCATAAGGTTCCAATCATTAATTTTTGTTTATCAAGCAATATCAATGCAAATTTTAAATATCGTATCATAATATCCAAAATATCTGATTTGGAACTGTATTGAACTTCTTGTTCCAATGAAATATATGAACAACTTCAAGTTGTTAGACTATATTGAATTTCTGGTTCAAATAATATATTAACAATTTCAAGTTTGTTAATCTGTATTGAACTTCTAATTCAATTGTATTGAGCTTATGACTCCACTGTATTGAATTTTTGGTTCCACTGTATTGAACTTCTGGTTCTACTGTGTTGAACTTCTGGTTCAAATAAAATATATAACAACTTCGAGTTGTTAAAATTTATTCTTCAATACGATATGTAAATATAAATATATAAGCAAGATACAACTCATTTTGAAAATTGTGCAATCTTTGGATGCTTTATTATTGTCCCATATGGTTTAACTAAGAAGTGTAATGTTATTATTTCATACGGTTTGAATAAAGCTTGAGGCTTTTAAATTATGAAGTATTTCAAATTCATTGATTGAGGAACTTCGAGTTCCTATGCATATATATATATATATACACATACGTATGCATATCCATTTTATAAATTTATGATGAACTTCTGGTTCACAATCTTTTAACATACTTTAATTTAGAAGCTTTTACATTTTTGCTAATTGACAAGATTTAAAACTTGTATAATTTATCAAAAATGTTTATAAATATACATATATATATACATATATATATACATATATATATATATAATGCAAGACTTTAGGTCCAAGACTTTGAGTTATACAACTTCCAGTATAAATATTTTCTTTGCACAACTTCAGGTTGTGGTTATATCCTTTCTTCCATAACATTAGTTATTACTATCTAAATACGTCGAATAATAATACATATGTTTATTCATAATCTAAATACAAACATACATCAATTAAATAACAATAACTAATGCATTCAATGCATTTATTACAATATGGTAATATAATATATTATCATAACAATGCATTCTCTAACATTCAATGCATTTATGACAATAAGGTAATATAATATATTTATCAATCACATAATCAACATTTTACATTCTCTAACATGAATGGTTCAAAAATTTACAGATTTGTACATAAAATTCACAACTATAAACGAAAATAAACTACATATCTCATATTCAATTTTTTTTCTCATTCTTCAATATGAATGATTTGAAAAACTTGTAAGTTTATACATAAAATTCACAAACATAAAAATTACATATTTTTTTATTAAATTGTACAACTCATATAAAGATCTTTTAGATCATTCTTTTTTATATCAAAATTGCTTCTTGCCTTTTTAGAAACTGCAGGTTCTAAATTTTCCATGTAATGACAATAATAATTTTTGCATTCACTTCCGGTGTGCAGAATTAAGATCAATATTTACATCTTAACTCAATATGATCTTCAGGATGCATATTTTCTTTATAAAAGTTTTTCTAAGAAACAATGAAATATTTCTTCTAGAAATATAATATGTTCCAAAATGACTATAATAAAACTTCAAGTTTTATCATAATTCACATATTGTTATTATATATTTTAAATAGAAGTAACTTTTCTAGAAAGTGCCCCTTTTTTTACCACATATAAGAGTCATTTTACTATTTTTCTTCAAGAAAATAGTATTTATTATAAATGTAATGATCTCTTCCAATAATAAGTCTCTTCAAGAGATTACATGTAGCATAAAAGGCTTTCTCCTTTTTGTTGAAAATTTTCCTTTCATTGATTTTTTCAAATCCTTTCCTTTTATAAGTCATTTGCTATATGTGAATATTAAATGCAATTATATGCTTTTATGCAACAATCCTTAAATACCGATATATGGCTAAACAGCTAAAACTTACAACATAATCCGCCTAAAATCACTCGTATTGAATGAAATAATGGTTGTAAGTAGACCACTAGCACTGTCATTAAATAAAACTATTAAATCAGATAAATATAGAAACAAAATTAAGCCATAAATACCATAAGACTACCTACGTCAAAATTATAAAAAAAGAGTGAGAGCAAAAAGCAATTAAAATAATTGTGAAATAAATGATGCATGGTTAGTCTATACTAATGGGAAATGACTGCTGAAACCTTAATATTCAAGTTAGTTATCCTACAATTTATTAGTTTCGTTGTTGAGTGAAATATTAGCGTGAAATATTATCCGGATATGATGAGTACGTAAGTTACATCAATCTAAGATCACTTTCTAGATTCTTCAAAATGAGAATGTTGTTATTTTAAAAATACTAATTAGAAAATAAAAGAGTAAGATCTAGAATTTTGTGTGATCTCCTTAGTTAGTGACCCTTTACTGTAGAAACCATGTTCTCCATTCACATTTGTAATATGTACCTATCACAACATCGACTACATACATCTGCATAATGATTTATGTAAGCACGTTAACTTAATAAGAAGCTATAAAATGTTTGAATATCAAAGATCACAAATGAAATAAACCTGAAACCACGTATCATTTGAACAGTGCATGGCTTTTGTTTTCTCCATGATAATCTGCAAAAACTATCTGATTGCTTTAAAAAATTGGTAAAATGAATTTTATACCTTGATAAAGGAATTGAATCAAACAGTTATACCATGATGGTGACCTGATTTCTTAAATATTGGACTGGCTAGGGAATTTGAGCAGCAACCCAGCAACTTTTGTTCTTGTATGTATCTGTAACACCCCATAGTTCTATAACATTAAGTTTCACAAATTAAAGTATAATTAAATTTTAGAAGAAGAACTAAGGGAAACGGGTTATGCCACTGCGTTCGTCTCAAAATTTTGCTTGAGATAGAGTCCGAGTTTGCGTAAATCGGACTCCGTACGAAGGAGATATGACCTTCGGAAGTTTAAGAATTTATTTAAAATTCAAACAACTCGAAAAACGGATTCAAAATCCAAAATTAGGACCAGACCCGGGCTGGGCAGGAAAATTCCTGCCCAGGGCTCAGGTCGACCCTAGGGTCGACCATAGTGTCGACCTGGGTGACCCAGGTCAACCATAGTGTCGACCTGGTTGACCCAGGTCGACCATAGGGTCGACCCCCCCGTCGACCTGGTCAGGTCTGGCTAGCCTGGTCTGTGCTCTGGTCGAATTTCTGGACCTGGTCTTGTCACTAGGGCTGAGTTGTCTTCTTTTGATTGGCTTCTCTTTAGAACGGATGGCTTTGATTAAACCTGCCTTCATCGATGGCTCTAATTAACTTGCAACTCTATAAAAACACCCTAGGTCTCCAACTAAAATTCACACAAAAATAAGAACTTGAGCCGCCATGATGTCAGAAGAAAACTAAGGAGAGCCTCCGCTTGAAAAGAAACAAACAACGATTCAAGAAACAAAAGTCTAATCTAATTTCTACGCAATGTTTTCTACTCCAAGGGAAAGTTTTGCAAATTCAGAATAACAGAAACCAGAAAACAAGTTTCAGCGCCCGTTGTAAGTATAGTGGTTTTCTGAATATGAATAGAAATTGCGATGTAATTCGATGTAATTGAAATTGGGGTTTTACTATTGTAAAATATTGATGTAAATTCTGTATATTGCGTTGATTATGTCATATTTTATATTGGGTGTTTGTGGCATAAATTGGTTGATGCGAGCATATTGACATTTGTATATGAAGATAAATATCACTTGCAAGTTTGTAAAAAAAAAAACTAGAATTGACATCTTTATGTTATGTCGTTAACATGGTTAGCATACATTCTCTTTAGGACAAAGTTGAGACTTATGTAAACATGTTCCAAGTTGAAACCTTTTATGCCTACACGACTCAAAACCTTTGTATACATTATTATGTTTATTTGCAAGTGATAATTGGGTTTACACAAGTACCTTTTGGTTACACGAATTATACTAGTTTCATGTTGAAATAGGCTACTTGATGTAAAGTTAGTTTACACCTTTGGGTTATGTCAAAAAGGGGACATTTTTATGCTAGTTTGGTGTTTGACATTATGCCTAGTTATATGTGTATAAAACCATGTTTAAACAAGTCTAAAAGTACGCCATTTCATGTGACACCTATTATGCCATACCATGTTATACCATGTTATATCTTTATAATAGTCCATAATTTATGATTTATATGACACCTATCTAACTAGATCCAATATTCATGTGCAAGTTTGTGACATGTTATGCAATATTATGATTCATGTTATGCGAGATCACCTTATTTATCTAGTTACACCTTTATGTCACACGCTAATCGATAACTATGTTTAGGCCAAATTTCATAGTATAGGTTCACTGAACCTATGCTCCCTTCTTTACTTTGTTTATGGATTGGGCCTATTAGCGGGCCCAATATCTTCATACGATTAATATGAATAATCGAGCGAGGGTAACGTTGGGACTAACTATTAAAGTATGTTAATATGTCGGCGGGCCTAAAAACCAAGAAATGGGTTAAGGACATAAATGATATAAATTATGTACCATTAGTTTGGAATAAAACATGTGACATGAAATATTTACATAAGTAAAAGTGTAAATCTAGAAAATACAAGTATGCTTAACCCGAGGTTGGATTGAGTTGTGATGTATGTTGGATCTAGATTAACCCTAGAGGGGGGGGGGGTGAATAGGGTTTATCACAGTTTTTAAACTGAATTGAAAAACTGACAGGATATGAAAATAATAAACAGATCACAGAATGCAGCAGAAATAAAAATGCAGAAAATAAATCACACACAGATATACCCAGCTTCGGCAAAACCCTGCCTACTGCTGCATTCCTAAGGTTTCTACTAGGTGTTATAAACAGATCCCGCATACAAGACCATGTACACTCGCAGCGCCTGCTCCTGTCCTAACCCTACGCTCAAAACCCTAGACTGGACGATATCCCCTCGACCAGATTTACCCGTATTACAATCCCGTAACATGTAACCCAGATTTTACAGACTCTAAAACTGACAGTCAACACCTTGACTGGATCCACTAGATTTTACAGACTCTAGAAAACTGGTTCGACGGTTTTACAACTCAAATTAAAAAACAATACAACAAATAGAAAATTAAAACAAGGAGAAACCCTAATTTAAAAATGAATAAAGGAGATTGAATTTAAAGGGGTCATCCCCTTTTCAAAACTTGGCCGGCCATATCACAAATAGGTTCCACCCTTCTTTGTTATTTTCTTTGGCCCGATCCCTTTTCTTATGGAATTAGAAATGGCGGCAGGTGATTGGAAAATTGCTAGTGTTTCTTGAAATCCTCCCAAATCGATTCGAAGCTTGATGAAATAAATCTCTGGTGTTCGAATTTGTCTTGCTCTCAGCTTTCTGATGCTTCGATTTGGGGTTGCTCTCTGCTCTTGATTGAAACCGTGAGTAATTGGAATTTTTCTCTTTTGTTGCTTGAAATTGTTATGCTTGGTTTCGATTGAATTGTTTGTGGTCTCGATACTTTTTTGTGCCGATGATGAATTGGTGTCTAATATAGGGTAGAATTGAAACCCTAAAACTCTGATTTCATTATAATGACTTGGCTTGATTTTGTGTTGTTTCCCCTTTTGATAGTCACGGCTTTGAATGATTTCTTGCGTGTGAGTTCCTCTTTTATGAATCTGGAAATATATTTGGTTGCCTTGACTTGCTCGACTTTGATTGAAATGATCCTGGCCTTGAATTTCGGCAATAAACTTCTGTTTGATTTTCTGGTCTTTAAGAATGACATTAGCATTTCTGGAGACTTTTGAAATCAGATAGATTTGTTTCCAGAAACACATCATCAAATTTGTAGCAAATAAAAACTTGTGTGAAAGCTTTAATTGAATGATATATGAGTAAATTTGGAAAAGAATAATTGAAAATGTGGCCCTTTGCATTCCCTTTGCGCACCAAAACAAATTGTGAAACTTGAATGTCGGATTGAAAAACTGGAAACAAAAAATAGTTTCCATAGCTACTTGCGAGATTGATAAACATTGCTGAGAATGATTTGGTCAAGTCACCATTCCATATTTGATCAAATTCAAGCATTAACAATGTTTTTTCACTTGTCCCATGCATGATTGAGATGCTTTCCAAAACATTTACTCTTTGTTTTACTGTCGACATAAATTTTCCATGAAATCATTTCTGGAAACATTTGCATATTTGAATTTCTTGTCATAATTTGGTTCTCTGATTTCCATAGGCATTTAAGATTGTATTCTTTATCATTTTCCATTTTTGAATGAACTGATTTGATTTCGAATTCCCCAGTTTATCACATGCTATTTTCTGAAGACATTAAAATCTTCTTCGACTTTATTATTTTATGCTTGGAAATCATTTACTTCTGCAAAGATATTTATTGCTGAAAAACTGGAAATAAGATTCCATTTGAAAACAGATTTCTTGCCTGAAAATGATTTGTGCAAATCTGTTGATGCACCCACATTACTTGTATCACATGCAACTTGGCTTGTTCATGAATTTCCTGTTTTGCACCACTATACTGATCATGCAGTGACAATGTGAGTTGCTGTGTACGCACATGTACATGATGCCACAATTCCCATTCAGTTTTGTATTATCTTGCCATGGCTATACTTGTTTGCTGTCTGGTTTATTCATGCTGAAACTCTGTTGTACATGTACATATGAACCTGATTATGTTGCAAACTGCATATAGGCATCCCAAAACTGAAATGTGACTTTGTGCCTTTTTCCCAAAACTGAAATGTATGCAAACTGGCTCAACTTGCATCACAATTTGTTAAAGCTGATCTGAACATGTTTGCTTGTATTTGATTTTTTTTTTTTTTGAGCTTGTGCATGCTAATATTTGATATCCTGCATGCTTGTGCACATCCATTTGTACCTGAGCTACATGTATTGTTGTTTTTTTATCAGTGTGTGATCGACCATGTAACCT
This sequence comes from Allium sativum, assembly GCA_030737875.1. Classification (NCBI taxonomy): domain Eukaryota; kingdom Viridiplantae; phylum Streptophyta; class Magnoliopsida; order Asparagales; family Amaryllidaceae; genus Allium; species Allium sativum. The sequence goes on along the minus strand of CM060927.1, from coordinate 221,629,004 downwards.
AGCTCCATTCCAGAGTTGTGTTCCACCAAGTTTGTTTGCTCCTGTTTCTTGCTGTATATGCACTTGCTTTGTTATGCTGTTGCATGTTGACATTACTATGCTACTTGATCATGTTAGCTTCTGCAAAGTTGATTTTTGCTCGACCTTGACACTTGTTCTCAAGTCATTCTGGCTTGGCTTGTCGAGTTGAACTTGTTATGATTCTTGTTGCTTGTACCTTTTGTGTTGACTGTTTATATATTATGCTTTGAGTCGAGTTGGTCCACGTGGCTGGTCCTCAGATGCTCGCTGATTGGCGTGGCAGTGCACACGTGTATAAATATACACGTGTGTATATGCAGCCATCAGACTATATTTTCTGTCCCTGTTCATATACAAACTAGCTAGACACAGATCAGATCAAGTCATGAAAAATGATGAGAAACACACCAGAAAACTGAGGCAAATAAAATTTTAAAAATAAAATAATATTTGCTAGGAATTAGAATATTATTTCTGTTCTAGATACTGTGTGTTTCTGTTTCATGTGACAGGTGATGATGACTAGGCTGACTTGAAGACTATGAAGATTGGACTAACAGTGAAGACTGAAGACAGTGTTGAGTCAGTGAATTGTTTCAATGTGTCTGTATATGTGTCAATGTGTAAAAGAATGTATATATGAGTTGTATAAACAAAGTGTTGTAATGAGTGTGATGTATATATAGAACAGTACAGCAACAAACTGTATTTAAAATAATATTTATTTGGTTGTTATCATCAAACAAAAATCATATAATTGTGTATACAACTTCGTTATATACAACAATCTCCCCCTTTTGATGATGACAAACAAATACTAAGATTTTGAATACAGTAAATGTGTTTGACATTGAAGAACTGAACTCCCCCTATTTGACAGCTCCCCCACAACAAAGACTCCCCCTATAACTGTGCATGAGTGGAATGGAAAAATTAAAAATATTCACTCATAAATCAAAATCTCAACCCATTCTCCCCCTTTTGTTATCATCAAAAGGATACAGAATTTAAAATATAGATGAAAAATGACTAACAAATATAATTTCTGCTTAAGAGGAAGAACGTTCATCATAAATTTCAATCAGTCAAACAAAAATCATAATATTCTAAGAAAAGGTGGCATAATTCACATTGTAGAGAATGATGAATATACGATGAATTTTATATAAAATGGAGAGAGTTTTAAAAAACAATTCATTTCCAATTATTTTCAAAGGATTTTTATAAAAAATAAAGCACAAAAGTAGTGATGGATTTGGACTATAATTAATAATTCAATTTAAGTGACAAAATCAGATAGTCACAAATCCCAGTAGCTATCAATCAACAAATCATAATACTTCATAAGATATTAACACATTTCACAGATTAGAACATGGATTGATAGACTGGTTTTTACACACCAAGGAGAATTTCAAAATAATTTTAATTTATAGCATATTATTTCATTTTTTTTATTTATTTATTTAAGAGCACACTGACCACGCATAACCAGAGCTGGATTTTTAAATGAGGTCAGTCGCAGCTTAAATTATAAGTTGTCTCTTAACCATGCATGACCAGAGCTTGGATTTTTAAATGAGGTTAGAGACACACTTATGTATTAATTAAATATTTATCGTTTTCAGCTTTAAATAGAAAAACTCCTCGGTATATACAACCGATATGAATGATAGAAATGTGGTAGGTACAGAAATGAACTGTGAAATAAATTTCTAAATTAATAATATTATGAAATATGACCAACTATACCGGGATTATTGAAAAATTTCAATTATCACTAATTCTGAATAATAGCATAGTCCAATTTCTATCACAAATATTTTCACTGTTTATTCAAAAAGATTTAAAAAAATATTGAACTCTCCACATTTAAATAAAACATGATGGATGGCAGAATAATGGTAGATAAAGGAGGTGGTCATGAAATAATTGCTAATTCAAAGATATTATAATAAATGTTCAGCCTTCATGGAAATCTCCTCTTGTTGCGAAATATATTGTAGTCATAATTCATCACAATTTCAAATTCTGATATATTTTGATGAATTATAATTACAGAACAATTTGGATATTGATTTCAATTTGTGAATGAATAAAAAATGAATAATTTTAAAAATGAATATCAATTACAAGAGGAATATGAAGAGCTATACAAAGCAAAAGAGGGATAAGAAAAAAATATACATGATGAGAATAAGGAAAAAAAATTCAGCACTTCCTAATCTGATACCACTTGTAGTCTCTATTAATGAGGATTTTTAAAATGACACTGGTGGCTAAACAAGGGTATCTCTGTCAACAGAAAAGACTTAATTACAAAGCAAGCAACTCAAGCACACAAATTTCATTTATCAGAGCATGATAAACCTTTGATACCAAATCAAGCAGTCCTCAAAAAATATTTACAAATCTATTTCTTATAATCAGAGCAGCATGATTCCAAAACAAACATTTTTCAAAAACAGTATCAGAGCAGCACAGGAAAAATCAATATCACAACAGACTTGTCAGACGAGGTTTCTGAAGGTCACAAAAACAATATATTCCATGATCCATGATTAAAAAATTTAGTTTATTTTAAATCATTTGAAGAAATGTGAATATATCAGGATTTAATGAATCAATCACACAATATTATACTTCAGATTCAAGATATGTGTGTGATTCAATAAATCAATAATTTCAAATGATTTTAAACAAACATATATTAAAATCAAATAACCATGAAATAATAGAGAATTTTAAGACCATATTTTCAAAGAAATTTTCACAAGTATTTCTGACAAACCCATAGAAAAAAAATCAGTTCATTTACATCAGGTTTAATAGATATTCATGATCCAAAATAATTTATTTGAAATCACTGGAATCAATGTCAAGTTTTGAAATATAATGAATCAGTCACACAAGGTTGATAATTTCACATTTAGGAGGTGTGTGATTATTCAAAATATTAATAAATTCAGATGATTTCAAACAAACAATTCTAACCATGATGATCATGAATAACAATGATTTTCAAGATGTATCACTGAGATTCTAGACAATTTAAAATTTCCAAGCCAAACTGAAAAATAATGGAAATATCACTACTGATAAATAATAGAGTGCTGTACTGAGTGTAATATTTCAAGTTTTTCTAAAATGAATTAGAAGAATCTCAAAACAACAACGATGTGTGAATCTCCATTAAACTTTCAGATCTTCAAAAATTTAGAATTCTAATTAACAGTGTTCAAGATTTGACAAGAATACATCAACACTGTTATGAATTCATAAATCAGAAAATAAACTTCAAAACAATTGCAGATATTTACAAGATTAACATCAAGATCTAGAAATAATTAACACATCAGAGTTCGATTCAAATAAAGCAAATTTCCACAAGATTATGAGAACTGCAATTGGAAGTTAAGAAAGCCCAAGGAAAAATTGCAGCTGTGACAAATCAAAGGAAATAGACAGAAGAGATAGAAGGAGGAAAAAAAACAAAGAATATACAAAAAATGAGTGTAGAGATATACCTGAAATCCATGTAAGCAAATGAATCTCTAACTCAACTGATTTGGCTAAGGAACTGTGAATAACCTGATGATATGACGCAGTTTGAGTTCAGTTTTTACCACAGTTGTTCCTCAGCCTCCTTTGGTACCTAACTGTTTAGAGGATTGAGTGGTCTAACAAAAACAGTAAAACCACTCACAGTTGTATTTGCTCATTTTGGTACCCAAACCTGTTTGTAAAGCAATCCATCTGAATTTACCTTTGTTCCCTTTGGAACCCATATCTGTTTGAATTTAACGACGTTTGTTTTATCTCTTTTTGGGATCCAGGATTGCTTAGATGGATTATTACAAAACAAATTCTCATTTTGCTTTCGATTCAAAAATCCTTTTGAATTAACAAAGTTCATATTATCAAGATGATACTTTTCAAAGAAGATTGAAGGATTTTTAAAATCGTTTGAACTTCTCTTTTCAAAGAACTCAGATTTCCCAAAACCAAGTCCAATTCTATTTCTTGATGAAAATTGACTTTTCAACAACATATTTAAAGATTTTTCACTGTTTGAAAATTTTGCCAAGGTTGTTTCAAGTTGTTGAAGTTTTGTTTTGAGATCATGGTTTTCTTTTAATAAATCTGAACAACGGTTTTCAGTGATCTTATATTTTTCAAAGTCAGACTTCAAAACCAAATTTTCATCTTTAAGCAAATTAATTTTGATTTGGGACTCAACAATCTCATATTCAAAAAGTTTTTGTTTTTCAAACCCAAATTTCTTGGATTTTTCAATCTCGTTTTCCAGTTCTTTCAAAATCAAGTCAGATTTCAACAAATTTTCCTTTTCAGCAATTTCAAATTTGGAATATATATCAGTCTTGAAAATTTCAAATTCCTTTTGTAGAAAATTGTTCAACCTTGACAACTCAATCTTGTTTTCTTTCAAGATCAGAATTTCCTTTTCAAACATTTGAATATTTTTACTAAGATGAACAAGATTGGTTTTCAATTTCAAACAATTTTTGCAATCTGAATTTGAAGAATTTTTAAGATGTTCAAGTTGTGATTCCAAATCATCAATTTTGCTGGTCAACCTAAGATTTTTAGATTTCAGAGATTTGTTTTTAGATTTGAGTTTATCAACAGACTTAGTTAAATCAAGACACATGTAAACCAGATCTTCATATGAGAAATTTTCTGTTTCAACATTTGTTGATTCTCCATAATCTGATCCTTCTGAATTTTCATTTGTAAATCCGGTTAAATAGAACTCTGAATCTGAGTTTACTTTCTCGGGTTTTGCGTTACCGTTGTCAGATCTTCCATACTTCGTATTGAGAGTATCCCAGATTTCCTGGCCAGATAAACAATGGCAGATAAGATTAAACTGATCAGTACTAAGATAATCAAATATAATTTTCATAGCACGGGTATTGAAAGTAATATCTACACTATCAAATCCATTGATAACAACATCCCAATATTTAATATTAACAGATTTTAAATAAAATTCCATTTTGGATTTCCAGTTTAAAAAATATGTTCCATTGAAAATAGTTGGAGATGAACTGGACTGACTCTCTATCAACTGACAACTAGGAATCACCATTACTCTAGAGTTAAACAGAAAACCTGCTCTGATACCACTTGTTGGATCTAGATTAACCCTAGAGGTGGGGTGAATAGGGTTTATCACAGTTTTTAAACTGAATTGAAAAACTGACAGGATATGAAAATAATAAACAGATCACAGAATCCAACAGAAATAAAAATGCAGAAAATAAATCACACACAGATATACCCAGCTTCGGCAAAACCCTGCCTACTGCTGCATTCCTAAGGTTTCTACTAGGTGTTATAAACAGATCCCGCATACAAGACCATGTACACTCGCAGCGCCTGCTCCTGTCCTAACCCTACGCTCAAAACCCTAGACTGGACGATATCCCCTCGACCAGATTTACCCGTATTACAATCCCGTAACATGTAACCCAGATTTTACAGACTCTAAAACTGACAGTCAACACCTTGACTGGATCCCCTTGATTTTACAGACTCTAGAAAACTGGTTCGACGGTTTTACAACTCAAATTAAAAAACAATACAACAAATAGAAAATTAAAACAAGGAGAAACCCTAATTTAAAAATGAATAAAGGAGATTGAATTTAAATGGGTCATCCCCTTTTCAAAACTTGGCCGGCCATATCACAAATAGGTTCCACACTTCTTTGTTATTTTCTTTGGCCCGATCCCTTTTCTTATGGAATTAGAAATGGCGGCAGGTGATTGGAAAATTGCTAGGGTTTCTTGAAATCCTCCCAAATCGATTCGAAGCTTGATGAAATAAATCTCTGGTGTTCGAATTTGTCTTGCTCTCAGCTTTCTGATGCTTCGATTTGGGGTTGCTCTCTGCTCTTGATTGAAACCGTGAGTAATTGGAATTTTTCTCTTTTGTTGCTTGAAATTGTTATGCTTGGTTTCGATTGAATTGTTTGTGGTCTCGATACTTTTTTGTGTCGATGATGAATTGGTGTCTAATATAGGGTAGAATCGAAACCCTAAAACTCTGATTTCATTATAATGACTTGGCTTGATTTTGTGTTGTTTCCCCTTTTGATAGTCACGGCTTTGAATGATTTCTTGCGTGTGAATTCCTCTTTTATGAATCTGAAAATATATTTGGTTGCCTTGACTTGCTCGACTTTGATTGAAATGATCCTGGCCTTGAATTTCGGCAATAAACTTCTGTTTGATTTTCTGGTCTTTAAGAATGACATTATCATTTCTGGAGACTTTTGAAATCAGAAAGATTTGTTTCCAGAAACACATCATCAAATTTGTAGCAAATAAAAATTTGTGTGAAAGCTTTAATTGAATGATATATGAGTAAATTTGGAAAAGAATAATTGAAAATGTGGCCCTTTGCATTCCCTTTGTGCACCAAAACAAATTGTGAAACTTGAATGTCGGATTGAAAAACTGGAAACAAAAAAATAGTTTCCATAGCTACTTGCGAGATTGATAAACATTGCTGAGAATGATTTGGTCAAGTCACCATTCCACATTTGATCAAATTCAAGCATTAACAATGTTTTTTCACTTGTCCCATGCATGATTGAGATGCTTTCCAAAACATTTACTCTTTGTTTTACTGTCGACATAAATTTTCCATGAAATCATTTCTGGAAACATTTGCATACTTGAATTTCTTGTCATAATTTGGTTCTCTGATTTCCATAGGCATTTAAGATTGTATTCTTTATCATTTTCCATTTTTGAATGAACTGATTTGATTTCGAATTCCCCAGTTTATCACATGCTATTTTCTGAAGACATTAAAATCTTCTTCGACTTTATTGTTTTATGCTTGGAAATCATTTACTTCTGCAAAGATATTTATTGCTGAAAAACTGGAAATAAGATTCCATTTGAAAACAGATTTCTTGCCTGAAAATGATTTGTGCAAATCTGTTGATGCACCCACATTACTTGTATCACATGCAACTTGGCTTGTTCATGAATTTCCTGTTTTGCACCACTATACTGATCATGCAGTGACAATGTGAGTTGCTGTGTACGCACATGTACATGATGCCACAATTCCCATTCAGTTTTGTATTATCTTGCCATGGCTATACTTGTTTGCTGTCTGGTTTATTCATGCTGAAACTCTGTTGTACATGTACATATGAACCTGATTATGTTGCAAACCTGATTATGTTGCAAACTGCCATCAGACTATATTTTCTGTCCCTGTTCATATACAAACTAGCTAGACACAGATCAGATCAAGTCATGAAAAATGATGAGAAACACACCAGAAAACCGAGGCAAATAAAATTTTAAAAATAAAATAATATTTGCTAGGAATTAGAATATTACTTCTGTTCTAGATACTGTGTGTTTCTGTTTCATGTGACAGGTGATGATGACTGGGCTGACTTGAAGACTGTGAAGATTGGACTAACAGTGAAGACTGAAGACAGTGTTGAGTCAGTGAATTGTTTCAATGTGTCTGTATATGTGTCAATGTGTAAAAGAATGTATATATGAGTTGTATAAACAAAGTGTTGTAATGAGTGTGATGTATATATAGAACAGTACAACAACAAACTGTATTTAAAATAATATTTATTTGGTTGTTATCATCAAACAAAAATCATATAATTGTGTATACAACTTCGTTATATACAACAATGTAAACCTGCCTGGACCCGCCCGGCTGTCCAGTAGTCACAACAATACCTATCCAATGTGGGTGGTTAAGCATTGAGCCCAATAATGACCCGAGGTTATACTGAGCTACGGTGTAAACCTGCCCAGAACCGACCGGCACATCCAGTAACCGTAGCAATATATGTTTAATGTGAGTGGTCAGGTGCTCTAAGAAGCTAAGTTAGGATTGATAGGGTTAAGTTAACTTAAACACTTAACCAACTTAACATGTTAACAAGACAAGACTTGTAGGGGTTAAGTAACTAAGAAAACACTTAGCCAATTTAACATGTTAACTAGACTAGAAGGTGAGGTTAAGTAAAGTTAATATACTTAACCAATTTAACATATTAATTAGACTAGAGGGTGAGGTTAAGTAAATTCAGGACACTTAACCGTTATAACCTGATAATTAGATAAGTGGGTGAGGTTAAGTAAATTTAGAATACTTAACCATTATAACACCTTAGCTAGATAAGTGGGTAAAGTTAAGTAAATACACTTAGCCAATTTAATATGTTAGCTGGACTAGAGGGTAGGGTTAAGTAAACTTAGAACACTTAACCATCATAGTGTGATAAATTGAATAAGGGTAAGTTGAAACATGAAGGGACAATACCTAACCATTAGAACATGTTAATTAAACAGATGTTAGGGTTAAGTTAACTAAGGGAACACTTAACCGTTATAACATGTTAGTTAAAATAGATGGGCAAGGTTAGGTTAAAAGGGACACTTAACCAATACAAGATGAACGGGTAGGGTTAAGTAATAAGAAATATTTAACCAATATAACTTGGTTTGTGATAGGGTTAAGTCAACATGAACTACTGATAACACTTAGCCAGTTTAATATGACAAAGGAATGGGTTAAGCTAACTTGAATTGACTACTGACACTTAACCAATCCAACTTGACGAGAAAGAGGGCTAAGTAGTAAACCCTAGTTAAGAAACAATCGAGAATGGGAGCTAAGTTGAAATCCCCAGTTAAAGAAACTAAGTGATAAACCTTAGTTAACAAGATTTATGGGAAAAGAAACTAAGTGGTAAACCTTAGTTGAGAACAACTAAGTAATAAATCTTAGTCAAGAAAACTGAGCCGGTCCATAATACTTGAATAACCCAATATGGTAGATCATCGCTTAACAAGTGCATGAGAAGGAGCAAACGTTTATCCGATTTCAAAAAAGGCTCCAACGGACTGGGTTTAGAAGCACGTAGCTTCGGGAGACGTGAGGGTACTCTTGGTATCCCTCTGTGAGGTTGTAGATGATCCGCATGGGCTCACAGAGGTTAAAATCTGCGTCAGAAGAACCAAGGGTATGCCTTGGTTGCAATTTAAGGCAACCTAAAGGCTGGGATGGACCAGCGTGATTCGACGAGACCAGTAGCCCTGTGATAGCGACTCGTCGTCTACCTACCATCTTGAGTCAATAGTAGTACACATGCGGAAAGGCAGAGAACTCCCAACAAACCATATACTTGCTATCTAGTTATGGGTGAGGCTGGCCAATAGGAAAGTGGGGCATAGGTGGCAGGAGTATAGTTCTCGTGCTTGATTTTCTTGGATTGCCTTTCATTAGTTGAGGGAGGGGTCACATGGGACCATAACTACTGGTAGAAAAACAGACCTTAGCATCTGCATCGGCAAATATCTGAAAGCTCCCGACCGAGTTCCGTGTTTCTAGAATAGCCCTGCCACGGGACTCGGGTCGCACATTTCAGGACATGTGCATCTAGACAGCGATAAACGATTCGCGACACATACGTGGGGAAAGTCTAGGAACATATACCACTCTAGGTAGTGTGTCCTAGACTAGGGGCATCGTTCGACAGGTAGCATAATCCCTAGTTGACCTAGGTGGCATAAATCCTGAATCCAAGAAGTATTAGATAAGTCGCATAAACCCTAGCTGAATCTAGGAAACGCTCGATAGAAAGCCCTAGATTAAATCTAGGTAATAAATAATGGATGTGCGCCTGATGGCAATCACAGTTACAGGGACTGGGATCACGTTATCATCTTTATACAGATTACTAGTTGGGATACTAGTTAGGTGGTGCAGAGATTAGTATGGGGTGCGATAGTAATTTCGATTCTAAACCGCTTTACTTTAGTTTATGGTATTTTCCCATTTTCAGTTTATGCCTGTCATGTCCTTTTTCTTATTCATGTACCGAAGCACCACTAGACTTACCAGGTTTTATGTCTGACTCTATGTTTTCTTTCGTCTTCTTTTCTTCCGTTCCCCCCCCCCCAAGTAGTCAGGGAGGGCATAGCTCAGATTTGTAAGGACCTGTTACTCTTTCCAAGTTTGAACACTCTTTGACGTGCTGCTTTGGACTTTCTTTTCCACCGCTATGGCTGGCTAATGTTTTATTATGGAATATCATTGTATATTTATGCTTCTTTATTTTGTTAAACAAGATAGATACTTTGTTGTTGTTGTAAAACAATCTTTGTACAAGCTGTTTATAAATGAAATAAAGTTTTGTTCACTTTTCCGCTTCTTTATTTATCTATCTTGTAATTTATCTGCATCTTTTACCCATAATACTTCATAGAACTTAGTGCATTCCCTTTGTGAGTGACACTAACGGATGTGGGGTGTTACACATGGTATCAGAGCTGAAGGTTACCGGATCAGATAAAAGATTTGAAAAATTATTTTCAAACGGTTTTAAAAGAAGCATTTTCAAAAGAAAAGTTTTGTTTTAAAGGCATATTCCCCAAAGCCATATGCACTATCTTTTGATTCTCTGCTTGAGTCCTTGTTTCCTTCTTTCTTGAGTCGCTGGGGCTCCTGGCTTTCTGGGATGTAACCTCATCGAAGGGTGAAGTAGTGCCCGACTTCCATCTATAGCCGTAATAGTTTCACCTGCGGCTAGTTTTCTTTCAGGTTTTGTAGGGTTTTCTGTACGATGGAGGCAGCTTTCGAGAGATTTGTCAACATGATTACACAAGGAAGAGGATGAGGAGTTTGGCTAAAGGGCACAACCCAAGGATGAGAAATTCAGGGATATGGACTTGGCTCACGAAGGAGGAAGGAATTATGAAACCTAAGACAAGAGGAAGTAGCTTTTCTATGGTAGAATAGGGCATATAATTAAGGACAAGGGCAAAGACGAGGGAAAGGATTTTCAGGGGGACGAGTGTGTGCTTTCACCACCAGAATACCGGGGAGAGAGATAGTAAAAGTCTCGATTGAAAAAGTTTAGCTTTTCATTTAATCAACCTGGTAGTACTCTTTTGATCTTAGCGCTTCGCATTCGTTTATACCTGCTTCCATAGTTGAGTCTCTGCACCTAGGTACTTGCATAGTAGAAGATCCCAATTAGTCTCAGATCCAAATTGGCGGTTCGGCCCGTTTACCTTTGGTTCGTAGAGATTTGAGAACAGCCACATTAATATTGAATTTGAGCATAATGTTTTGGTTCCATGGGCTATGAGTTGATCCTAGGCATGGGTTGGTTGGCTAGTAATTCTGAAAGTTAGACTTTTTCACTTGCCTGGGAAATACCCTCGAGATTATGTGACCCTAAAATGATCAGTTAGGCTTAGCTATTTAGAATCGCTTAATACATTTATCGACGATTTGCAATCCGTTAGAATAGTCCATGGGTACGCAGTTGTTTTGATTAGGATAGGGGTTTACCCCTAAATGCGGGATAGACTTCCACATTTATCCAGTTGACAATGCAAACCCAACTATCCGATCAATGACAGTTTTGGAAATGGAGGTCAAGAAGCTTCACAATCGTGAAGATTAACTAGATACGGTACGGTACAGAGAAGCTCAAGAAGAGGAGACGTAGAAGACTGAAGACTAGATACGTGCATCATACCCTTTTTCTTAAGGGTATATCCTTTCTCTAGGAGTTTTATGCCTACTTGTTTCTAGCTTTTAACGTATATCCTCTAGGACGTATCATCGATGCTTAGGTAGAAACCAATGGATGTAAACGTGTATTTGAAACATGTATTTGAAACATGTTATGATTTATGGTTGCAAGTGGTTGCTCGTGGATGCATATACACACCATATGCGCTAGAATGACTTAGTCACTTTCATATTGCATTCGTATATATGTACTTGCTTAACGGATTTAACTTGATATGTTATCATACGGATGTTGCACATGGATGAATGGCTATGCACACATGTAGTATTTACATAACTAGGGATGCTTGCATACATGATTGGACGCATGGCACTGACATAATTCACATTAAGGAGGTCAGCTGAATCAGTAGACCGCCTGACTTTGCATTAGATAAAGACATATACACACACTATGCATATGAACATGAAAGCATTAGAAATATTTTTAAGGACAATGAATGCCTATGATTGAATGGTTGAGTAGATGGGTGATTGGATAGTAGGACACATTCTTCCTAACTTAAAGAATTCGGGGACGAAATCCTTTAAGAGGGGGAGAATGTAACACCCCGTAGTTCTGTAACATTAAGTTTCATAAATTAAAGTATAATTAAATTTTAGAAGAAGAATTAAGGGAAACGGGTTACGCCATTGCGTTCGTCTCGAAATTCTGCTTGAGATAGAGTCTGAGTTTGCGTAAATCGGACTCCGTACGAAGGAGATATGACCTCCGGAAGTTTAAGAATTTATTTAAAATTCAAACAGCTCGAAAAACGGATTCAAAATTCAAAAATAGGACCAGACACGGGCTGGGCAAGAAAATTCCTGCCCAGGGCCCAGGTCGACCATAGTGTCAACCTGGGTGACCCAGGTCGACCATAAGGTCGACCATAGTGTCGACCTGGTTGACCCAGGTCGATCATAGGGTCGACCCCTCCTGTCGACCTGGTCAGGTCTGGCTGGCCTGGTCTGTGCTCTGGTCGAATTTCTGGGCCTGGTCTTGTCACTAGGGCTGAGTTGTCTTCTTTTGATTGGCTTCTCTTTAGAACAGATGGATTTGATTAAACCTGCCTTCATCGACGGCTCTAATTTACTTGCAACTCTATAAAAACACCCTAGGTCTCCAACTAAAATTCACACAAAAACAAGAACTTGAGCCGCCATGATGTCAGAAGAAAACTAAGGAGAGCCTCCGCTTGAAAAGAAACAAACAACGATTCAAGAAACAAAAGTCTAATCTAATTTCTACGCTACATTTTCTACTCCAAGGGAAAGCTTTGCAAATTCAGAATAACAGAAACCAGAAAACAAGTTTCAGCGCCCGTTGTAAGTAGAGTGGTTTTCTGAATATGAATAGAAATTGCGATGTGATTCGATGTAATTGAAATTGGGGTTTTACTATTGTAAAATATTGATGTAAATTCTGTATATTGCATTGATTATGTCATAATTTGTATTGGGTGTTTGTGGCATAAATTGGTTGATGCGAGCCTATTGACATTTGTATATGAAGATAAATATCACTTGCAAGTTTGTAGAAAAAAAAAACTAGAATTGACATCTTTATGTTATGTCGTTAACATGGTTAGCATACATTCTCTTTAGGACTAAGTTGAGACTCATGTAAACATGTTCCAAGTTGAAACCTTTTATGCCTACACGACTCAAAACCTTTGTATACATTATTATGTTTATTTGCAAGTGATAATTGGGTTTACGCAAGTACCTTTTGGTTACACGAATTATACTAGTTTCATGTTGAAATAGGCTACTTGATGTAAAGTTAGTTTACACCTTTGGGTTATGTCAAAAAGGGGACATTTTTGTGCTAGCTTGGTGTTCGACATTATGCCTAGTTATATGTGTATAAAACCATGTTTAAACAAGTCTAAAAGTACGCCATTTCATGTGACACCTATTATGCTATACCATGTTATATCTTTATAATAGTCCAGAATTTATGATTTACATGACACTTATCTAACTAGATCCAATATTCATGTGCAAGTTCGTGACATGTTATGCAATATTATGATTCATGTTTGCGAGATCACCTTATTTATCTAGTTACACCTTTATGTCACACGCTAATCGATAACTATGTTTAGGCCAAATTTCATAGTATAGGTTCATTGAACCTATGATCCCTTCTTTACTTTGTTTATGGATTGGGCCTATTAGCGGGCCCAATATCTTCATACGATTAATATGAATAATCGAGCGAGGGTAACGTTGGGACTAACTATTAAAGTATGTTAATATGTCGGCGGGCCTAAAAACCATGAAATGGGTTAAGGCCATAAATGATATAAATTATGTACCATTAGTTTGGAATAAAACATGTGACATGAAATATTTACATAAGTAAAAGTGTAAATCTAGAAAATACAAGTATGCTTAACCCGAGGTTGGATTGAGTTGTGATGTAAACCTGCCCGGACCCGCCCGGCTGTCCAGTAGTCACAACAATACCTATCCAATGTGGGTGGTTAAGCATTGAGCCCAATAATGACCCGAGGTTAGACTGAGCTATGGTTTGAACCTGCCCGGAACCGACCGGCACATCCAGTAACCGTAGCAATATCTGTCTAATGTGAGTGGTCAGGTGCTCTAAGAAGCTAAGTTAGTATTGGTATGGTTAAGTTAACTAAAACAATTAACCAACTTAACATGTTAAAATGACAAGACTCGTAGGGGTTAAGTAACTAAGAAAACACTTAACCAATTTAACATGTTAACTAGACTAGAAGGCGAGGTTAAGTAAAGTTAATATACTTAACCAATTTAACATATTAATTAGACTAGAGGGTGAGGTTAAGTAAATTCAGGACACTTAACCGTTATAACCTGATAATTAGATAAGTGGGTGAGGTTAAGTAAATTTAGAATACTTAACCATTATAACACCTTAGCTAGATAAGTGGGTACGGTTAAGTAAATACACTTAGCCAAATTAATATGTTAGCAGGACTAGAGGGTGGGGTTAAGTAAACTTAGAACACTTAACCATCATAGTGTGATAAATTGAATAGGGTTAAGTTGAAACATGAAGGGACAATACCTAACCATTAGAACATGTTAATTAAACAGATGTTAGGGTTAAGTTAACTAAGGGAACACTTAACCGTTATAACATGTTAGTTAAAACAGATGGGCAAGTTAGGTTAAAAGGGACACTTAACCAATACAAGATGAATAGGTAGGGTTAAGTAATAAGAAATACTTAACCAATATAACTTGGTTTGTGATAGGGTTAAGTCAACATGAACTACTGATAACACTTAGCCAGTTTAATATGACAAAGGAATGGGTTAAGCTAACTTGAATTGACTAATGACACTTAACCAATCCAACTTGACGAGAAAGAGGGCTAAGTAGTAAACCCTAGTTAAGAAACAATCGAGAACGGGAGCTAAGTTGAAATCCCCAGTTAAAGAAACTAAGTGATAAACCTTAGTTAACAAGATTTATGGGAAAAGAAACTAAGTGGTAAACCTTAGTTGAGAACAACTAAGTAGTAATTCTTAGTCAAGAAAACTGAGCCGGTCCATAATAGATGAATAACCCGATATGGTAGATCATCGCTTAACAAGTGCATGAGAAGGAGAAAACGTTTATTCGATTTCGAAAAAGGCTCCAACGGACTGGGTTTAGAAGCACGTAGCTTCGGGGGACGTGGGGGTACTCTTATTATCCCTCTGTGAGGTTGCAGATGATCCGCCTGGGCTCACAGAGGTTAAGGTCTACGTCAGAAGAACCAAGGGTATGCCTTGGTTGCAATTTAGGGCAACCTAAAGACTGGGATGGACCAGCGTGATTCGACGAGACCAGTAGCCCTGTGATAGCGACTCGTCGTTTACCTACCATCTTGAGTCAATCGTAGTACGCATGCGGAAAGGCAGAGAACTCCCAACAGACCATATACTTGCTATCTAGTTATGGGTGAGGCTGGCCAATAGGAAAGTGGGGCATAGGTGGCAGGAGTATAGTTCTCGTGCTTGATTTTCTTGGGTTGCCTTTCATTAGTTGAGGGACGGGTCACGTGGGACCATAACCACAGATAGAAAAACAGACCTTAGCATCTGCATCGGCAGATATCTGAAAGCTCCCGACCGAGTTCCGTGTTTCTAGAATAGCCCTGCCACGGGACTCGGGTCGCACATTTCAGGACATGTGCATCTAGACAGCAATAAACGATTCGCGACACATACGTGGGGAAAGTCTAGGAACATATACCACTCTAGGTAGTGTGTCCTAGACTAGGGCATCGTTCGACAGGTAGCATAATCCCTAGTGGACCTAGGTGGCATAAATCCTGAATCCAAGAAGTATTAGATAAGTCGCATAAACCCTAGCTGAATCTAGGAAACGCTCGATAGAAAGCCCTAGATTAAATCTAGGTGATAAATAATGGATGTGCGCCTGATGGCAATCACAGTTACAGGAACTGGGATCACGTTATCATCTTTATACAGATTACTAGTTGGGATACTAGTTAGGTGGTGCAGAGATTAGTATGGGGTGCGATAGTAATTTCGATTCTAAACCGCTTTGCCTTAGTTTATAGTATTTTCCCATTTTCAGTTTATGCATGTCATGTCCTTTTTCTTATTCATGTACCGAAGCACCACTAGACTTACCAGGCTTTATGTCTGACTCTATGTTTTCTTTCGTCTTCTTTTCTTCCGTCCCCCCCAGGTAGTCAGGGAGGGAATAACTCAGATTTGTATGGACCTGTTACTCTTTCCAAGTTTGAAGACTCTTTGACGTGCTGCTTTGGACTTTCTTTTCCACCGCTATGGCTGGCTAATGTTTTATTGCGGAATATCATTGTATATTTATGCTTCTTTATTTTGTTAAACAAGATAGATACTTTGTTGTTGTAAAACAATCTTTGTTCAAGCTGTTTATAAATGAAATAAAGTTTTTTTCACTTTTCAGCTGCTTTATTTATTTGTCTGGTAATTTATTTGCATCTTTTACCCATAATACTTCATAGAACTTAGTGCATTCCCTTTGTGAGTGACACTAACGGATGTGGGGTGTTACACATGGTATCAGAGCTGAAGGTTACCGGATCAAATAAAAGATTTGAAAAATTATTTTCAAACGATTTTAAAAGAAGCATTTTCAAAAGAAAAGTTTTGTTTTAAAGGCATATTCCCCAAAGCCATATGCACTATCTTTTGATTATCTGTTTGAGTTCTTGTTTCCTTCTTTCTTGAGTCTCTGGGGCTCCTGGCTTTCTGGGATGTAACCTCATCGAAGGGCGAAGTAGTGTCCGACTTCCATCTATAGCCGTAATAGTTTCACCTGCGGCTAGTCTTCTTTCAGGTTTTGTAGGGTTTTCTGTACGATGGAGGCAGCTTTCGAGAGATCTGTCAACATGATTACACAAGGAAGAGGATAAGGAGTTTGGCTAAAGGGCACAACCCAAGAATGAGAAATTCATGGATATGGACTTGGCTCACGAAGGAGGAAGGAATTATAAAACCTAAGACAAGAGGAAGTAGCTTTTCTATGGTAGAATAGGGCATATAATTAAGGACAAGGGCAAAGACGAGGGAAAGGATTTTCAGGCGGACGAGTGCGTGCTTTCACCACCAGAATACCGGGGAGAGAGATAGTAAAAGTCTCGATTGGAAAAGTTTAGCTTTTCATTTAATCAACCTGGTAGTACTCTTTTGATCTTAGCGCTTCGCATTCGTTTATACCTGCTTCCATAGTTGAGTCTCTGCACCTAGGTACTTGCATAGTAGAAGATCCCAATTAGTCTCAGATCCAAATTGGCGGTTCGGCCCGTTTACCTTTGGTTTGTAGGGATTTGAGAACAGCCACATTAATATTGAATTTAAGCATAATGTTTTGGTTCCATGGGCTATGAGTTGATTCTAGGCATGGGTTGGTTGGCTAGTAATTCTGAAAGTTAGACTTTTTCACTTGCCTTGGAAATACCCTCGAGATTATGTGACCCTAAAAGGATCAGTTAGGCTTAGCTATTTAAAATCGCTTAATACATTTATCGACGATTTGCAATCCATTAGAATAGTCCATGGGTACGCAGTTGTTTTGATTAAGATAGGGGTTTACCCCTAAATGCGGGATAGACTTCCGCATATATCCAGTTGATAATGCAAACCCAACTATCCGATCAATGACAGTTTTGGAAATGGAGGTCAAGAAGCTTCACAATCGTGAAGATTAACTAGATACGGTACGGTACAGAGAAGCTCAAGAAGAGGAGACGTAGAAGACTGAAGACTAGATACGCGCATCATACCCTTTTTCTTAAAGGTATATCCTTTCTCTAGGAGTTTTATGCCTACTTGTTTTTATCTTTTAAGGTATATCCTCTAGGGCGCATCATCGATGCTTAGATAGAAGCCAATGGACGTAAACGTGTATTTGAAACATGTATTTGAAACATGTTATGATTTATGGTTGCAAGTGGTTGCTCGTGGATGCATATACACACCATATGCGCTAGAACGACTTAGTCACTTTCATATTGCATTCGTATATATGTATTTGCTTAACGGATTTAACTTGATATGTTATCATACGGATGTTGCACATGGATGAATGGCTATGCACACATGTAGTATTTACATAACTAGGGATGCTTGCATACATGATTGGACGCATGGCACTGACATAATTCGCATTAAGGAGGTCAACTGAATCAGTAGACCGTCTGACTTTGCATTAGATAAAGACATATACACACACTATGCATATGAGCATAAAAGCATTAGAAATATTTTTAAGGACAATGAATGCCTATGATTGAATGATTGAGTAGATGGGTGATTGGATAGTAGGACACATTCTTCCTAACTTAAAGAATTCGGGGACGAAATCCTTTAAGAGGAAGAGAATGTAACACCCCATAGTTCTGTAACATTAAGTTTCACAAATTAAAGTATAATTAAATTTTAGAAGAAGAATTAAGGGAAACGGGTTACGCCATTGCGTTCGTCTCGAAATTCTGCTTGAGATAGAGTCTGAGTTTGCGTAAATCGGACTCCGTACGAAGGAGATATGACCTCCGGAAGTTTAAGAATTTATTTAAAATTCAAACAGCTCGAAAAACGGATTCAAAATTCAAAAATAGGACCAGACCCGGGCTGGGCAGGAAAATTCCTGCCCAGGGCCCAGGTCGACCATAGTGTCAACCTGGGTGACCCAGGTCGACCATAGGGTCGACCATAGTGTCGACCTGGTTGACCCAGGTCGACCATAGGGTCGACCCCCCCTGTCGACCTGGTCAGGTCTGGCTGGCCTGGTCTGTGCTCTGGTCGAATTTCTGGGCCTGGTCTTGTCACTAGGGCCGAGTTGTCTTCTTTTGATTGGCTTCTCTTTAGAACATATGGCTTTGATTAAACCTGCCTTCATCGACGACTCTAATTAACTTGCAACTCTATAAAAACACCCTAGATCTCCAACTAAAATTCACACAAAAACAAGAACTTGAGCCGCCATGATGTCAGAAGAAAACTAAGGAGAGCCTCCGCTTGAAAAGAAACAAACAACGATTCAAGAAACAAAAGTTTAATATAATTTCTACGAAACATTTTCTACTCCAAGGGAAAGCTTTGCAAATTCAGAATAACAGAAACCATAAAACAAGTTTCAGCGCCCGTTGTAAGTATAGTGGTTTTCTGAATATGAATAGAAATTGCGATGTGATTCGATGTAATTGAAATTGGGGTTTTACTATTGTAAAATATTGATGTAAATTCTGTATATTGCATTGATTATGTCATAATTTGTATTGGGTGTTTGTGGCATAAATTGGTTGATGCGAGCCTATTGACATTTGTATATGAAGATAAATATCACTTGCAAGTTTGTAGAAAAAAAACTAGAATTGACATCTTTATGTTATGTCGTTAACATGGTTAGCATACATTCTCTTTAGGCCTAAGTTGAGACTCATGTAAACATGTTCCAAGTTGAAACTTTTTATGCCTACACGACTCAAAACCTTTGTATACATTATTATGTTTATTTGCAAGTGATAATTGGGTTTACGCAAGTACCTTTTGGTTACACGAATTATACTAGTTTCATGTTGAAATAGGCTACTTGATGTAAAGTTAGTTTACACCTTTGGGTTATGTCAAAAAGGGGACATTTTTATGCTAGTTTGGTGTTTGACATTATGCCTAGTTATATGTGTATAAAACCATGTTTAAACAAGTCTAAAAGTACGCCATTTCATGTGACACCTATTATGCTATACCATGTTATATCTTTATAATAGTCCAGAATTTATGATTTACATGACACCTATCTAACTAGATCCAATATTCATGTGCAAGTTCGTGACATGTTATGCAATATTATGATTCATGTTATGCGAGATCACCTTATTTATCTAGTTACACCTTTATGTCACATGCTAATCGATAACTATGTTTAGGCCAAATTTCATAGTATAGGTTCATTGAACCTATGCTCCCTTCTTTACTTTGTTTATGGATTGGGCCTATTAGTGGGCCCAATATCTTCATACAATAAATATGAATAATCGAGCGAGGGTAACATTGGGACAAACTATTAAAGTATGTTAATATGTCGGCGGGCCTAAAAACCATGAAACGGGTTAAGGCCATAAATGATATAAATTATGTACCATTAGTTTGGAATAAAACATGTGACATGAAATATTTACATAAGTAAAAGTGTAAATCTAGAAAATACGAGTATGCTTAACCCGAGGTTGGATTGAGTTGTGATGTAAACCTGCACGGACCCGCCAGGCTGTCCAGTAGTCACAACAATACCTATCCAATGTGGGTGGTTAAGCATTGAGCCCAATAATGACCCGAGGTTAGACTGAGCTACGGTGTGAACCTGCCCGGAACCGACCGGCACATCCAGTAACCGTAGCAATATCTGTCTAATGTGAGTGGTCAGGTGCTCTAAGAAGCTATGTTAGTATTGGTATGGTTAAGTTAACTAAAACAATTAACCAACTTAACATGTTAAAAAGACAAGACTTGTAGGGGTTAAGTAACTAAGAAAACACTTAGCCAACTCAACATGTTAACTAGACTAAAAGGCGAGGTAAACTAAAGTTAATATACTTAACCAATTTAACATATTAATTAGACTAGAGGGCGAGGTTAAGTAAATTCAGGACACTTAACCGTTATAACCTGATAAATAGATAAGTGGGTGAGGTTAAGTAAATTTATAATACTTAACCATTATAACACCATAGCTAGATAAGTGGGTACGGTTAAGTAAATACACTTAGCCAATTTAATATGTTAGCTGGACTAGAGGGTGGGGTTAAGTAAACTTAGAACACTTAACCATCATAGTGTGATAAATTGAATAAGGTTAAGTTGAAACATGAAGGGACAATACCTAACCATTAGAACATGTTAATTAAACAGATGTTAGGTTTAAGTTAACTAAGGGAACACTTAACCGTTATAACATGTTAGTTAAAACAAATGTGCAAGGTTAGGTTAAAAGGGACACTCAACCAATACAAGATGAATGGGTAGGGTTAAGTAATAAGAAATACTTAACCAATATAACTTGGTTTGTGATAGGGTTAAGTCAACATGAACTACTGATAACACTTAGCCAGTTTAATATGACAAAGGAATGGGTTAAGCTAACTTGAATTGACTAATGACACTTAACCAATCCAACTTGACGAGAAAGAGGGCTAAGTAGTAAACCCTAGTTAAGAAACAATCGAGAACGGGAGCTAAGTTGAAATCCCCAGTTAAAGAAACTAAGTGATAAACCTTAGTTAACAAGATTTATGGGAAAAGAAACTAAGTGGTAAACCTTAGTTGAGAACAACTAAGTAATAATTCTTAGTCAAGAAAACTGAGCCGGTCCATAATAGATGAATAACCCGATATGGTAGATCATCGCTTAACAAGTGCATGAGAAGGAGCAAACGTTTATCCGATTTCGAAAAAGGCTCCACCGGACTGGGTTTAGAAGCACGTAGCTTCTGGGGACGTGAGGGTACTCTTGGTATCCCTCTGTGAGGTTGCAGATGATCCGCCTGGGCTCACAGAGGTTAAGGTCTGCGTCAGAAGAACCAAGGGTATGCCTTGGTTGCAATTTAGGGCAACCTAAAGACTGGGATGGACCAACGTGATTCGACGAGGCCAGTAGCCCTGTGATAGCGACTCGTCGTCTACCTACCATCTTGAGTCAATCGTAGTACGCATGCGGAAAGGCAGAGAACTCCCAACAGACCATATACTTGCTATCTAGTTATGGGTGAGGCTGGCCAATAGGAAAGTGGGGCATAGGTGGCAGGAGTATAGTTCTCGTGCTTGATTTTCTTGGATTGCCTTTCATTAGTTGAGGGACGGGTCACGTGGGACCATAACCACTGATAGAAAAACATACCTTAGCATCTGCATCGGCAGATATCTGAAAGCTCCCGACTGAGTTCCGTGTTTCTAGAATAGCCCTGCCATGGGACTCGGGTCGCACATTTCAGGACATGTGCATCTAGACAGCGATAAACGATTCGCGACACATATGTGGGGAAAGTCTAGGAACATATACCACTCTAGGTAGTGTGTCCTAGACTAGGGCATCGTTCGACAGGTAGCATAATCCCTAGTGGACCTAGGTGGCATAAATCCTGAATCCAAGAAGTATCAGATAAGTCGCATAAACCCTAGTTGAATCTAGGAAACGCTCGATCGAAAACTCTAGATTAAATCTAGGTAATAAATAATGGATGTGCACCTGATGGCAATCACAGTTACAGGGACTGGGATCACGTTATCATCTTTATACAGATTACTAGTTGGGATACTAGTTAGGTGGTGCTGAGATTAGTATGGGGTGCGATAGTAATTTCGATTCTAAACCGCTTTGCCTTAGTTTATAGTATTTTCCCATTTTCAGTTTATGCCTGTCATGTCCTTTTTCTTATTCATGTACCGAAGCACCACTAGACTTACCAGGCTTTATGTCTGACTCTATGTTTTCTTTCGTCTTCTTTTCTTCCGTTCCCCCTCCCCCCGGTAGTCAGGGAGGGAATAGCTCAGATTTGTATGGACCTGTTACTCTTTCCAAGTTTGAAGACTCTTTAACGTGCTGCTTTGGACTTTCTTTTCCACCGCTATTGCTGGCTAATGTTTTATTGGAGAATATCATTGTATATTTACGCTTCTTTATTTTGTTAAACAAGATAGATACTTTGTTGTTGGAAAACAATCTTTGTACAAGCTGTTTATAAATGAAATAAAGTTTGTTCACTTTTCTGCTACTTTATTTATCTATCTTGTAATTTGTCTGCATCTTTTACCCATAATACTTCACAGAACTTAGTGCATTCCCTTTGTGGGTGACACTAACAGATGTGGGGTGTTACATTATCATTTAGTGAATTCCTGAAACATATATAGTAGAGCAGAATAAAACATGACGGTAGGAAAATATAACCCAAATTAGCAATGAAATTAACAAAATAAAGGGTGCTACTATTCACACCCTGGTTTACACTTTCGGCCACCTTTCTAAATTTAATACAAATGATTATTTTTTATATGCTTCTGGCCGCTGTTAGACCAAAAATTGGTTCTAACACCCAAATTAGTTATGATTTCAATGAAATAGAATCAAAAAGCAGTAAAGAACACACGATTTATAGTGGTTCGGCATTAACGAGCCTACGTCCATTTTGATTTCTTTTATTGGATGATTAGAATACAATGACAACAATAATTCTCACTTAACTTCACAATTACAATGCATAAACTCACTCAAATCTCTCAAATATAGACTTTAAGAGATGGTTTTGATCAGAATATGATTGTAGAATTCGGTTGTGGAGGAAGTAAGAACTGAGAATTTGCCAAAAGATCCTTTCAAATGCCTCTAAATGATGTATTTATAGGTGAGAAATCTCTTCAAATCGGCTCCGGTTCGGAATTGCGTGGCATCCATCCCTTGAGAGTCGGGTTCGGAGGCTCCAAGATGGCTACAGCGCATTGATTTAGCAGATGATCATGGGAGAAGTGGTCAGATCTTGTCCGAGTCTTCAGGGGATATGCGCAGCAACAGCTACAGATTCAAAGGAAAAAAGAGGTTCGGATCGGGGCCTCCGATCCGATCTGGTGAAGCAACTTGCTGTCCCTTGATGCTACTGACGTACTCATCCGATCTGAAACGTTGGGATTGCTTGCTTTCTTCTGATGCCGCTGAAGTGTTCCTCTGATCCGAACCGCCGAAGCCACCTGCTTTATGATGTTGATGCCATACTCTTCCAATCCAATCCGATGTAATCCCTGCATTCTTGATTGTTACTTACCTCCTGCGCTATCTTCCTCCGATCCGAACCGATTGATGACCTTTTCGTTGTTTCCTCTTTGTGTAGCCTAGTTCACAAAGTAGGCTAACATTTTGCCCCCTCGAAGTACACTCTTATCTGAGATAAAGTGTGCTTCAAAGCAGTTTACGAAACATCCTTTGAATCAGAACCGTTGAATGATCACTTCCACCTACTCGTAGTGCTATGTCGCTTCATAACACCGTGGCTTTTGCTGCTTATATATATCCATAATCCATATGAATTACTTTCTTCATTTTCAAACAACTTTGAGAGCTTTTATTTAACGTCCAGTGATTCTTCCAGGTAAGCTTTTTCTTTAATTTTCCTCAAATTCACCCCGCGTGTCAAATTAGTGTATATAGCCTCTTTCGGTTCAGATTCCGATCCGAATGGGTTTCCTGCTGTGGCTCACCTGATCGGATATATCGAACCAATGATTTTCTCATGGACCAACAGGTTATAGGGCCTTGGTGGGCTTGACCTCCGACCCGAACGGGTTGAGGGATTCTAGGAATACGAATGGTCACCACGACTTCGTATAAGTACCCTCCTCGTCTCCTTCTTCCTCTTCCTTTCTTATTATCCTTTTCTAGCGAAATTTACACCAAAACCCTAGAATTTTAAAAACTCTAAAACTCTTCTCATTTTAATCTTCGAATTCAACACATAGGTAGTTTTATAATCTTGAATCTCATATTTATAATTGCTTTTAGCTTCGATTCGTGGTTTCTTTGAATGATTCCAGCGATGTATTCGATGAACTTCGCCGCCATGACCGCCTCCACTCCGTCGTCGTCGTTAATGGTGTTAAGTTTCTCTCGAGGCGATGGTGGAGGGGGTTAAGATCCTTCGTTGAGCGTTCGAATGCATCAGTACTCGATTTCAGTTAGGACTTTCAACGTAGGATCGAGCTTGACCCCAAAGAGGAGTAAAAAGGGAGAGGAGAAGTGCAGGGGATCGGTTCGGGTGACAGGGTAGAGACGAGGAAAAAGGGAGAGAAGGAGTGCAGGGGATCGGTTCGGATGACAAGACAGAGATGAGAATGGGGCTCAACTGACCGGATCGGGTCGGACTTGCAAGCCAAGAGAAGAACAGGATTTACTTGACTGGACCAGATCGGAATGTGAAACAAAGAAGAGGAGAAGCATGGATGTTCAAGTCGATCCGGACAGTCCAAGTGTTCACCTCCGAACCGATCCAATTTTGGTCACTGGGCATCAACTCTTGTCCCAGGCTAGCATAAGGCCTTCTCCCCGATCCGACCCTAGTGTGTGCGTCCGAACCGAACCGAAAAACAGCCTAAGATTGTTCATAAGACCTTGCTTAGTTGGTCAAACCAATTCTTAATATAATCTTCAACTTAATGGACAGTTAGGATAGTGCCTTGGGAACATAAACAAATATC
Source organism: Allium sativum (assembly GCA_030737875.1). Taxonomy (NCBI): domain Eukaryota; kingdom Viridiplantae; phylum Streptophyta; class Magnoliopsida; order Asparagales; family Amaryllidaceae; genus Allium; species Allium sativum. Next base: position 221,603,640 of record CM060927.1, on the reverse strand, counting down.
AAGAACCGTTCTGAACATTATTGCTTCCTTGGACCTTTACATTATGCTTTCATGTATTTGCTTTGCATCTTTGTTACACATAGCACACACTTTAGTTCACATACACATACATAGGACATAGGCAACTTTACTCTAATCTTGCCATTGTTTCTTCAATAGTCTAGTGATCATGGCCGAGAGACATTCTTCTACATTAGCAAAGAAGACGGAAATTGCAAAAACTTCTGAGAAATATACTCTCGATGACATATCTTCTTCTTCAGACCCTGAATGGGACGACGAGGGATCAGATTATGAAGTAGGGGCGCATAACAGCGAAACGCCTTCTGACAGAGAAGTTTCTTTGGGCTATGAAGAGGAAGGAGGGATAGGAGATAATTGAGCTCCTGACGAATTTGAGTCTGCCATCATATTGGAATCACCTCAAGATTCTGTTGAATCGACAATTGACAACGACAGGCTTGTTTGAATATGCTTAAAGCACGGGATACTGAAAAGGGATACCCTGGTGCCATCGAAAACTGACCGTCCTCACAATCCCCCAGAAGTGTTTATGGCAGTTACTCGCTTGATGTGTATGGTTGGGGCTATTCCACCGTTTCCGTCTTTTGTTGTCGACTTCCTGAGACAGCTGCGGATTGCCCCCATGCAGTTACATCCCAACTCCTATGCTTACTTATATACCTTATATATAGCATACCGAGAGACTTTAGGTATAGAGCTCACTTTCGATGACGTTCACTTTTTTTATAATTTCAACCATCGGACCCGAGAAACTCCTTCCTTTTCTTACTTCGAATCAGTCCCAAAGAGGAAAATCATTTCTGCGCCATTCAGCAACAAGGCTAGCGATTCTAAGCTAGAATGGTTTTATATAAGGAAACACCCGGGATGTGCCAGGAGATGGACAAAATCAAGTAAAGCATTGGTTTTCTAGTTCTCAACTTTAAATGTTCAAACCAACACATTAATCCATTTTCTTCTTGTTTGCAATTGATAATCCAAAACAAATATCGGGTCAAGTGTACTTTGATCGGATGCACCGGCTCCTCAATGGCGACCAAAAATTTCTAACCATCGATGAAGTTCTTAAGGATGAATATCTTCATCTTCACGGGTTGCTGTCCATTACCCGTAGCACAGGTCGGGTCCATATGTATGCATCCCCCCAGTGGACGTAATTCCAGAAATGGGCGAGAGGTCGAAAGCCCCCACAATGCCACTTCGAACTTCACCTTCTCCTTCTTCAACTCAGGACGACGAGCTGGCCAACATAGCCGAAAAGCACCGTGAAGGGTACATCGTCCCTGAGGATGCTATCTCTCCTGAAAAGTCGACGTCTTCCAATGAACCGCCAATAAATGCTTCCCAAGGAGATGCCCCTAGTACCGATGATCCTACGTTTCAGGGTTTAGGAGATCTCCCCTTACCTGAAACTATCTACACTTCAGAGGATTTTGGTACAAATCCTTTAGTTTTCACTTCTTTAGAAGAGACCACTCCCGCTAAGGCCAAAGAGCCCACTCGCACTAGTCTGGCTTCGGACTTGGGTTTGTCGGGGGGAACACCACTTAGGATGCACTTAACATAATAGCACCACATTTCACAGCACTTACTTTTTATGGGAACACTAATTCTGAATTCCATTTACATTGTTGCACACGTACAATGTCTCGTGCTCACTATGACGTCAGGAAAATACATAGCAGCATGGTCAGGCCCCCTTCCGATGCTGAGCATGACCGTTGTGAAAGCCGGTGTAGAGAAGATAGAAGACCTCATGACTTTTATCAGTCGCGGACCTCGCAATCTCGCTCCTCCGTTCGGTCGGATTCAGAACGATACAAAGGCTACCAAGGTCGTCGACGAGAAGACACGTCGCTGTCAAAAGATCAAACCTATTCTCAAGAGAAAGGCAGTAGGGAAAGGAGCCCGCCGAAAGATACCGACTCGCGAGGCATGCATAAGATTTCCGATAAGAGGCCTAGGAAGGGTGATACGGTCGTCGTGCCCGCTCATCATAAGGATACTGAGCTAACATATCGCACACCTCCACCATTGGATGCCGAAGCTAAAGTCAAGCGGGCATATTTGGAGAAACAATTCCTTGAACACTACTTTGAAAACCTGACTTTCTTACCCGCTCTCGAGCCTATTTCCTCAAGGTGGGCAGACGAGGCCAAAGCGAAGATTGACGCAGTTGAAAGACAATATTCGGAGATGTTCAAGTATTCACGTAACCTCTCCAGAATCATCCGAACTCTAATTATGGATACTGAGTCAATGAAAAACACTGTAGCAGCTGACGCTAAAGCCTTGAAAATTTTGAGGAAAGACCTTGAGGATACACAGGCCCAACTTGCCGTTGCTCAATGGGATGCTACCAACTTCAAGTACCAATTTGAAGAGCTACAAAACGTTATCATGACTTGCTCGAGTCTCATAGCCAAGAGCGCTTGGAGTTGAAAAAGCAAGCAGAAGATGCTAAGTCGGATAACGCTAAAATGCAACTTGCTTACACTGCTCTTGAGCAAGAGAAAGCCGAGATAGCGAGAAAGAATGCTGAATTGGAGAAGAGAAACACTGACTTGGCTTCCAAGTTGGTGGAGGCCGAGAATAGGGCTGCCCTAGCAGAGGGTAATGTAGAAAGTGTTATTAAGTCGCCGAAGAGACCCGCAAGCAGCTGCCAAAGGCCGAGGAGGAAGTGCATGGCTTCGGCGAATTACTAATAGAGTTCTTTGTGCATATAATTCGTCGCAGAAACATTGCTTGGATTGAAGATTATCCGACTACATTGGTTCACGTATGGAGTCAAATTGTTGAATGGGAGAAAGAGGAGCTCAAGGTAGATTCCATCGACGAAGATAAGATTATGGAAAAATATATAAGAGACGATGAGCCGGCACGTCTGGCCGAGGGGCGTCGCCTCATCGCTGCTGCTATGGAGGAGGAAAAGCGGATGTCCAAGCAAAAGAATGTCTCTGAGGCTGGTTCTTCTTCTACTGCCACTGGAACTTCTGAAGTAGACGGATATGACCCCGAAAACCCGGGGATCCCTTAGGCATCTCTTTTATCCCCCATACCCGAGACGGCGTCGGAGACGGCAGTTACTCCAGCTGAGAAATCATCGGAAGGTATTTCCACCTTTTCACCTCAATTCGTCAAGGCCGTCTCCACTTTTCATCACATAATCGGACAATCGATGGAGGACCCTTTATTTTCTCCTGAGATGATAACTGTTGCTTCTCATTCTGTAGGTGTTGAACCGACCGAGAAGATTGGTGGGCCTCAGGGAACCACCACTGGAGCGAAACCCGCGGAAAAGCCTCAAGGAGAAAAGGACAAGGATGCCACTATTGATTCAGGAGAGGGATCTGAACCGTCTAAGGCTGATGCTCCTCACGATGACGAGATGATAGACGCCTTGAAGGATGATGGCGGCAACGAGGGACATGAGGAATACCCTGAGGTGGCCACAATTGGGGAGTCAAAAAGCGCTGATGACATCACTTTGGCTGCATTGAAAGCCGAGCAAGACAAACGTATGCAGCTTAAAGTTGAAGACCTGGACCCCGAAAGCCTTAAGCCTCTTGCAGTGGTGGATGCTGGATCAAGGTTTGTTGTTAAGCTTTCAACTAGGTCTATTACAGAAGAGCTTGCACAAGTCTTCTCTTGATTCCAGTGTTCCAACTCCTGGGAAAAAATCAACTGATTCCAGCACTTCGGTCACAAGGAGGAAAAAACCAAAGCGCATTCTAACTGATGCTGAAAGAGAGGCGAAGGATGCTCAGAAGGCTGCTAAAAAAAATCCAAGTCCACTCCAAAGTCTAAGTGATGAAGTGCTTTGTTTTATTTTAGCATTTAATTGGCCCGCAATTGTTGCAGCGAGCGCGGCCCTCGCATCTTCTTTTTCGCTTGTTTTCCTTGTACAAACTCACATTTTTGTGAATAAAAGTAGTTTATTTCCTGCAATGTCTGATAGTTGTTAGTTCAGTACTTAAATGAAAATACACAAGTATGTCAAATTAAAGTCATATAATGAAGTCATTGTTGGAGGAAACATGTATGCGCATATATGCCCCCAGTCAATCTTGCGTAACTGAGCAAGGATCATTCAAGATTGGCTGAATTAAAAATCCAATTGCCCCCGATTCTCGGTCGGGGCCATATTCCTTTTGTCGTTGATGCTTACTCTTTCTAGCATCTTTATACTCTCCTGTCTCATAACCAGGTTAGAGTTTCGTTGAGGCGGTCTCTCATCTGGGTGCACCTTCACGCCTCAGAGGACGTCGTCTTCCCGTCCTTTATACTCTCTCTCGATTCTTGAGAGTTAGAGTTAAGAATATCGTCTTCCCATTCTTCTGTATTTGGTCATACAGTCAGTCATTTTATTTACTTCTGCACATAGGTCATCCCCAATCTTCTAAGTTTAGTTTAATATTTTGTGTTTCACAGTCATGATAGAATATTTGTCGAACGTATAAATAATGCAGGAAAATAAATGACACACGATATTTTTATAGTGGTTCAGCTAAGTCGTAGCCTACATCCACTTTATAATCCTTTGTTCACATAAATAGACTATTTAAGGCAAGTCATGCCTTTTTACACAGCTTATGAAAACAAAAGAAATGACATTTCATATTTATCTCAGATATCGTCGTAAGTGCTGAGCGTTCCAAGCTCTGGGAATCTCTTCACTGTCCACGGTCGTTAGTTTGAATGCTCCCGTATCAAGCTTCCGTTGGATGGTGAATGGCCCTTCCCATTTTGGACCCAGTTGGGTCGACGGCGGGAAGACTCGCTTTAGTACTGGGTCTCTTGGTTCAAAGGTTTTGAAGCGAACTTTTTGGTCATAATAGCGTGCTACTTGATGTCGATGTCTTGAGGCACGCAAGTCGGCTTCATCTCTTTTTTCTTCAATCATATCAAGAGATTCTAGGAGGAGTGCTTTATTCGTCATCGGGTCATAGTACGCAACTCGATGAGAATGGACTTCCAATTCTACCAGGATTACTGCTTCTGACCCAAAGGAATGTGAATAGGGAGTATGGCCGGTAGCCGTCTTAAAGGTTGTCCTGTAGGCCCACAGAGCTAATGGAAACTCGTCCACCCATCTAGCTTTGGCCCGCTCCAACCGCTTCTTCAAAATTGATTTAATGACTTTTTTATAGCTTCGACCTGGCCATTTGATTGCGGGTGAGCTACTGCAGTATATCGTTTACCAATCTTGTGTTTCTGGCAAAAATTTCTGAACTCGATGCTGTCAAACTGCGTCCCATTATCAGTTATGATGGTTTTCGGTATCCCAAATCGACGAATAATGTTTCTCACCACAAAACTGATCACTTTCCTTGCCGTGATGGTTGTTAGAGGTACAGCTTCCACCCACTTTGTGAAGTAGTCCACGGCAATGATCGCATACTTAGCTCCTCCTCTGGCAATAGGTAGGAGTCCAATAATATCAATCCCCCACATGGCAAACGGCCACGGATTTACCATCGACTTGAGCTGAGTTGGAGGCGCTCTGGGAACTTTGGAATATCTTTGACATCTATCGCAGCGTCGTGAATAATCAGCCGCGTCTTTATTCACGGTAGGCCAGAAATATATGTACCATAATATTTTCTTTGCCAGGGTCTAACCCCTAGTGTGATCCCCGCACTCACCTTTATGCACTTCTCGCAGTACACGTTTGATGTCGTCGTGTGCAATACACCATAATAGGGGCATTGAAAACCCTTGACGATAAAGGACGTCGTCCTGTAACACGTATCTTGTAGCCTTGCGTATTACAGCTCGTCTTTCGCTCTTTTTTAATGGGAGGGTTCCGTCCTTGAGAAAATTCTTAATTGATGTCATCCAGGATTCTCTTTCTGGTTCAACTTCCAAGGCTAGCTCTGCTTCCATTAGGTCGAAGCTTGGCGATTCCAACACCTCAATCGGGACCATTTCGGTTTCTCTAGGATTATCGGAACTTGCTAGTTTCGCCAGTCGATCTGCTTTCTGATTTTCCGTTCTTGGAATGTGTGTTATGCTATACTGCTCCAACCCTTCCAATAACTCCTTTACCTTTTTAAGATAAGCACTAAGTCGAGGTCCTATAGCAGCAAATTCTTCCCGAACTTGACATACAACTATTTTGGAATCGCAATATATGTCTAGTGTCTTCACTCCCAAATTTTTGGCGAGTTTCAGCCCGACAATCAGGGCTTCATACTCAGAATCATTGTTAGTCGCAGTAAATTCCAACCGTAATGCATAATATATAGATCGTCCTTCAGGAGTTATTAAAACAACTCCAGCGCCGGACTTTCTATCGTTCTTGGCTCCGTCCGTATACAATTTCCACGGACTGAGCTCCAACTCTTGATCCAAATTAACTATCTTGTCACCCATCGTTTCTTCTTCAGGAATTGTGAATTCAGCTATAAAGTCGGCCAAGGCATGCCCCCTTATTGATCTTCGTGGCTGAAAGTTCAGATCAAACTGACTCAGTTCGATATTCCATTTGAGTAACTGCCCTGATGCTTCTGGTTTCTGCAGCACTTGTCTCAAGGGTTGATCAGTATATACGGTTATCGGGTGTGCCTGGAAGTAATGGAGGAGTTTACGGGAGGCAATCAGGAGACTATAAGCAAGCTTCTCAATCTTCAGATAGTTGCGTTCTGCAGCAACCAGTTTTTTACTTACGTCGTACACAGGTTTCTGTGCTTTATCCTCTTTACGTACTAATGCTGTGCTGACGGCGTGAGATGATACGGCCAAGTAGACGAATAGATCCTCGTGTTCCACAGGCTTTGATAATATGGGAGGCTTTTCTAAAAAAATTAACAAATTCTGGAACACCTCTACGTAGTCGGGAGTCCATTCAAAATTTCGCTTTCCCCATTTTATGAGATCGAAGAAAGGTACACACTTGTCGGTTGCCTTGGAGATGAACCTGCCTAGTGCTGCAACCTTGCCAGCTAAGCTTTGAACATCCTTAATCTTCCGCGGCTCCTCAATGTTCCTGATTGCTGCTATTTGGTCCGGATTGATTTCGATTCCTCTGGAACTCACGATAAAGCCGAGGAACTTGCCTGATGCCACACCAAAAGAACATTTCAAGGGATTCAACTTCATCCCATACTTTCGTAGTATGCCGAACATTTATGCCAAGTCCTTCGTATGATCGGGAGATTGCTTGGACTTCACGAGCATATCATCCACGTACACTTCCATGGTTTTCCCGATTTGATTGTAGAATATGCGGTTGACTAGGTGCTGGTATGTGGCTCCCGCATTTTTTAACCTGAATGGCATTACCACGTAACAATACAATCCCAAGTCTGTGATAAAGCTTATATGCTCTTGATCTGGTATGTGCATGGGAATTTGATTGTACCCGGAATAGGCATCCATAAAGGATAAGAGTTCATGCCCGACAGTTGAATCTACTAGTTGATCAATTCTGGGGAGAGGAAAACTATCCTTCAGGCAAGCCTTGTTCAAATCAGAAAAGTCGATGCACGTTCTCCACTTCCCATTTGACTTTTTGACCGGGACAGGATTCGATATCCAGTCGGGATATTTAGAATCCTTAATGAATCCATTGCCTTTTAATTTTTCTACTTCTTCTTTTGAAGCTACTGACCGCTCTGGGCCTAACATCCATCTCTTCTGCTTGACTGGTGGGTGCTTTGGATTGATACATAAGGAGTGGCTCATGATGGTAGGCGAAATTCCACACATGTCAGCGTGAGTCCAGGCAAACACATCCAGATTTGCCTTCAAGAAATCAGCTAATTCCCTTGCTCTAACTGGATCTAGTTGCGAGCCGATCTTCAGTACTTTTGTTGGATCAGTTTTATCAATAGGTATGTCGATTGTTATTTCGTTGGGAGTTGCCTTCATGTACCCAGGTTCTCTATCCTCTCTGGGATCTATATCCTCGAGCACGTCTGAGGGCGACTCTCTTGGGGCAGGACCCCTCAGTTGCTATGCTGAGGCCCCCTTTGGAGATGCGGAATCATCTTTAGGATCTATGTTCAGCCCCTTCATTAGCATCTTTAACTCTACCACATAACAAGCTCATCCCGTAGCTTGGTCGCCTCTCATCGTCCCAACTCCCGAGTCAGTCGGGAATTTTAGCAGCAAACACCAAGGCGCAATACATGCCCTAAATTCGGCAAGGGCTGGTCGGCCTAGGAAGGCATTATAAGGCGATTCTAAATCCAGAACTACAAATGACAGGATCCTTACTCTCTGGCGGTCCCCCTGCCCTAGTGTGACTGGTAATTCCATAAAACCCATTTGAGCTGTAGATGCTCTGTTAAAACCGCGTATCCATCTTTGACACGGCTTTAGGTCTTTTGCCTTGAGCCTCATTTGTTCGAAGGCTTTCTTGAAGAGGATATTGACCGAGCTTCCGTTGTCCACTAGCACCTTATGGACCAGAGCGAGGCCAATTGTCGTGGTTATCACTAGCGGATCGTCGGTTGGGGATAGAACTCCAAACTCGTCTCTATTACGGAATACAACATCATCGGACATTGTTTTTTGTTGTTTTATTGGAGTGACGTCTTCAAGGCTGCTACATTCTCCTACTTCATAATTCTTGGCGGCGTTGATGTACTAGTCCAATTCTTTAAAACTATGACCAACCAAGTGAGGCCCTCCTATAATGGAGTTAATGACGATCGTCTTAACTTTTTGCTGAGCCGTGGGTTTTGAAGCAGGCTGTTCTTGGTTCGGGGCTTGTCCCCCTTGCCCCCTGTCCCTTGGGGCGGCTTTGTACTCATCCAACTTCCCTTCTCGCAGCAATTTTTCGACGATATCCCTCAAATGACGACACTCATTGGTGGAATGACCGCGTGTACCATGAAACAAGCAAAACTTTCCCGTTTCAATCTCCTTCTCAGTAGAATCTCTGGGTGGTGATTTTTTATACTGCAATATACTGTATGTGTCTAGATAAATGTTCTCCAATGTATCATTTAACGGCGTGTAATTTTCAAAACTCTGGAATTTGGGTCTTTTATTAGAGCTATTCCCACGGTTTCTGTTCCTTCTATTGCCGTTCCCATTTCTGTTACTATTACCACCACTCTGGTTTCCAACATTTACTTCCACTTTTCCTGAACTGTCACCAGACTGTTTCATGGTGACATTGCTCTGGACACCTTCCTTCGAGGCCCCTTCTGATTTTCTCTTCCGATTTGCCTTAGCTTCTTCTCGCCTTAAACGGACATTAGCCTTTTCATAGAATAATTCTCTTGTAAGAGGTGGTTTTCCAGCCAAGTAATCCCCAAACTCTGTGTCGGGATCTACTCCTTCTATCAAGGCCATCAAGATAGTGGGCTCATAGGGATCAGTGACTTCGGTGACGGCCAGGTTGTAGTAATCCAAATATGACTTCAAAGACTCTCCTAGGCCCTGCTCAATTCGTGACAACTCTATGACGGTCTTGGACTTTTGGGCATGGACTCGCAACTAATTCATGAAACGATCACTCAATTCTGTGAAATTTGACACCGCCCGAGGAGGAAGTCAAGTGGACCACATTAACGCTACATCTTCAAGATAAATGGGGAAAGCTTTGCATTTTACGGCATCCGGAGCTGTTGCCGCGTTCATGAACCATGCATATCTCATCAGATGCTTCCCTGGGTCTGTTCTTCCTGAATATCGATCCATCTGAGGCAAGTTGAATCGTCGGGGGAACTGGAAATTCAGGATGTCATCTATGAAAGGGGTATGACTTCGCTCAATGACCCAATCTTCATTAGTATACCGCCGGCTTTCAAACATGATCTGGCGCACCATGGTCCATACATCGGCGTTGGTTAATGTCTGCACTGGCTCTCTAGATTTGATATTCGGATTACCCCTAGGTTCCTGATCAGGGGATGACCTTCTGTTTCTGGCGGCCGCCGCTCTACGCTGCTCTCTGCGCTCTCAGTCGACCTCTGGAGGTAGAGGTTGGAGAAGTTGTTGCTGTGTGGGGTTAGTAATATTGGGATCCCTGGGTAAAACGTGGGATCCGCGCATAGGTAGTAACATGGGCTATTGCAGACTTGGGTCATCAGGGCCCAATACACGAGCAACATCTTCTCGGGATCCTAAAGATCCGAAAATCAATTGATCTAGGTTCTGATGTCGTTCAAGCGGCCTTCTCTCACGAGGACGTTCCTCCTCCAAAGAAGATGAATCATCTGTAGGAAAACAGTGCAGTGGGGAAGGAGTTCTCTGCCTCCGGAGCTCTTGTAATTCTCTACCCATGGTGATCATATTTTCCTGCATGCGAAGGTTGTCACGCCTTTGGGCTTCCAACGCTTCTTTAGTGCTCTGAAGCATGTCAAGAAAACGTGAAAAATCTTCCTGAGTAATGGGTGCAGATGGATCAAGCTGAACATTAGTCATCGTGGCTAGAATCGGAGCATTGGGGGGAGCTCGAGTAGAAGTTCCATCCTCACCCTGGTTCGGATCGGATCGGTTCCCAACAGCCTGGTCAATGCGGTTCGGAGGGAGAGGTTGAGAGCGCCCTACATCATCGGCTCGGATCGGTGTTAACATGATCCGATTTGTTTCCTCTCGGTTTGGATCGGTACCTCCGATCCGGTTCGGATCCTCCTGGCTGGGGTGATCCGCTCCAGAGCTTTGAGCGTGCGACCTTGTTAACACAGTAGCTTGCTGATCTTCTCTGGGTTCATTTCCCCTTGCACCTTGCACTTCCTTTCCTTTGGTCTTAGCCATAACACTTGATTCTTCAACGATTAGTCAACAAATACTGAAAGATGTCAGAGAGAAAGGATTACTTCTTTGAACTCGAAGGTCCAAATAGTAGAATGATAATCCCGAAAAGGCTAAGAATTCGAAAGTTTCTCAGTGAAAGCACCAAAATGTTAGACCAAAAATTGGTTCTAACACCTAAACTAGTTATGATTTCAATGAAATAGAATCAAAAAGCAGTAAAGAACACACGATTTATAGTGGTTCGGCATTAACGAACCTACGTCCACTTTGTTTTCTTTTATTGGATGATTAGAATACAAAGACAGCAATAATTCTCACACAACTTCACAATTACAATGCATAAACTCACTCAAATCTCTCAAATATAGACTTTAAGAGATGGTTTTGATCTGAATATGATTGTAGAATTCGGTTGTGGAGGAAGTAAGGACTGAGAATTTGCCAAAAGATCCTTTCAAATGCCTCTAGATGATGTATTTATAGGTGAGAAATCTCTTCAAATCGGCTCCGGTTCGGAATTGCAGGGCATCCATCCCTTGAGAGTCGGGTTCGGAGGCTCCAAGATGGCTACATCGCATTGATTTAGTAGAAGATCATTGGAGAAGTGGTCATATCTTGTCCGAGTCTTCAGGGGATATGCGCAGCAACGGCTACAGATTCAAAGGGAAGAAGAGGTTCGGATCGGGGCATCCAATACGATCCGGTGATGCAACTTGTTGTCCCTTGATGCTGCTGACGTACTCATCTGACCGAACCGTTGGGATTGCTTGCTTTCTTCTGATGTCGCTGAAGTGTTCCTCCGATCCGAACCGCCGAAGCCACCTGCTTTACGATGTTGATGGCATACTCTTCCGATCCGATCCGATGTAATCTCTGCATTCTTGATTGTTACTTACCTCCTGCGATATCTTCCTCCGATCCGAACCGATTGATGACTTTTTCGTTGTTTCTCTTTGTTAGCCTAGTTCACAAAGTAGGCTAACAGCCACCATATATTATTCCTTCACTTAGTTATTCACCACCGTACTTTTCTTTAAAAAACACGTACTGTGAGAACCCGTTACTTCCCCGTGAAGGAAAGAGCGGATACTTTGAGAACAGGACAAATCAGAACACAGACGGAAGAACATTTCATTGTATATTACAACAATGCATCAGATACAAGAATATACAGAGTATAAATGAATAAATTACATTCGATAAATATCAGAGATTACAATAAATTACATAGCAGCGGAAAATAATACAAAGCACAACTGAAGGTGATATACGGATACAGAGCTTTCCGGATATCATTCCAGCTGTAAACCAGGATCCTGTGAATATAAATCTGCAAACCTAAAACTACTAGCTGCCCGTGTCGAAAATAAGGGCACCCAGAGTTTAGGTTAAAACAATAAACTCCAGGTCAGTCATGTGAATGGTGTGAGAACTAAAACAGTTATTTAAAGCTTTACTTTAAAAGAGAGTAATTCAAGGGACCACGCCGTATAACACGGAACGGGTTTCCTCCCAAGAATACCAGTGCATAGAATAAACGACGCAATGCTTTTTCTAAAAATGAAGCTATTATAAGACCCAGGTCCCATCACACAATGCAACGCAATCCGGAGGATAGGGTTTTCCCTTATAATAGCCAAACAAGCTTGGTACGTTTAAAACAAATCATTTGATACTATAATAAGTGTATAGTGTCAAAACAATTTCAATCATAAATATAAATCATAGACGACATAGCATCCCATGCTACTATGTCGCCATACTAGGCTCTACAAATAAAGCCGAAATATCTCGTATTGGAAATTGGATTTCCGTCATGAGTCGAGGCAAGGGGCAAGCTCCTCTCCGCGTTCGAGACACTCTAGCAAATGCCTCAGGGTTACGCACTCTGGGCAACCCCGGATCCTCCAAGGCCGGTCCTCACTTACATTAGAGGATTAGTTATTCCTGTACACACGTTTCCCGGTCCTTACAGACCTATAATCGAGGCGCCTCGCATTCCAACAACCACATAGGTGAAAAATATATAAATGTCAGGGCTGGTAAGTCACTGACACCACCATAGCTAGAAAGAAACGTCATGCACTCCTTGGGTCCTTATTCCGTTTTTGACTCATACCGAGGTGTGAGGCTCGCGAATTCACGTTATACACAAAGCTGCCACGTAGGCGTGCTTTGATCATCAACCACAAGACTCTGCTTTTCAACAAAAGCCTTGATTATTGCATCTTAGCGTGCCACACAGCCAATTCATGCCATGCGACTGATGTCCATCGATATACAACCTCTGAGCTCGTACGTCTCAGAGAAGGGCGTTAAGCAAAAGAATAAATTCTCCGCCGCCAAACAGATGTATATTTAATAGAAATCAATCAACACAGAATAAAATCCAATGTTAGACACACAATCCATTTACAAGTCCGTTCTGGGTCTGAACGAAACCGGGGGCACTTTCCTCGCATATCCATCCATCTCCAGGTACATCTGGACGACCACCAACTATTTCCATCCTCTTGGGTGTACAGCCCAATCAGGATCGTCGGTAATAATCCAAACGATGTGAAGACTTCCGGTCTTCAACCACCGTCTTCATCTTCGACATATCGTCGAATCGGTTATTCAGAATGGGTGTAAACCCGGACTTTCCGAACAACCCGCGTATATTAAAAACAAATGTTAAACAAACACAACATACGCCTCATTCCAATTCATTAGTCACTAACCGCAAATTAGCAAGAGAACAATTTCCCAAACATTAACCCCGAAGGCCGAAACCAACATCAGATCAATACCCAGGAAACCATTCTTCTTAACCAACCTACAGCTAGTTTCTAAATTCCACATTCTTAGGGAAAGTTTCCCATTTATTTTATCCAAGATAAATTCTTTAAAATTTATCCAGTAATCTTCCTTTGGATGTCGTTTCAAAACCAAATTATGGTTTTTCTAAACTAGTCGAGATTAGCGAACCACACCGAAGTAATTATTTATTTTATTTCCCAATCCCAACCTATTCATCCCATGAAGCAAAACTGGTAATACTCCATATCTAACACCACGGTGTTATCGGTAAAATTAATTACCATTTCACGTTCAAATCTAATTAAAGATTTAACTATCGCTTTGGAGCAAAACTGGTAATACTCCATTCTCGTTCATTTTCTAAATTTGGAAATTTAGATTACAAATTCACATTTCAATCTAATTGCAGATTCGTTAAAACTCCTTTTACTGGGTTAAAGAACTAGGTGTTATTTAAAACACAGTCCGCGACAAACCCAAATCACATTCTATTTATTATCAGGTTAAAGAACTAGTGTTATTGAAAACACCGTTCACGATAAACCCACAAATCAATTCCAGTTCAATTCAAATCAAATATATCAGAAATTCCGATTATTTAAAACCCCTTTTTAAATCTAATTTATTTATTTAAAAATAAAAACCCGGGTTTTAAATTGGGTTCAAACTAGTTCATTTCGATAAAAATCTATTTTTATCTTTTCAAATATGGAGTTTTTCATCCTAATTTTTCCCAAATCATTTCTTATGATTTTAGACAAATTATTATTATTTTTAATAATTTTATCAAGGCCCGTACAGTCGATTTCCAACAATGGCCATCGAACTGCACTTACAGCGACCTTTTTCAAATTTGATTTGGACGTAACTCCAAATCCAACCGTTAGATTTCAAATTTCTAATATTCGTTAGAAAGCTCTTTTCGATACGAACCCAACGGTTCCTGTTTTAGAGAATCCGACGGTCGGATCTCCCGTAATGTCCGTTTGAAATAAATGGTCGAAATTTACGAACTGCCGCGGCGCGTTCTATTCAGGCCATTATATTATATATATAATATATATAATATATATTTCGTCGATTTCTATTTAAAACGAATTATATAAATAGTTTTAAATTCGTTTCAAAAGCAATTTCAACTTCCATTCTAATTCAAATCAAAATTGAATTCTTCTTTATAAATTCGTTTTAAAATTCATTTCTATTCAATTCAAATTTCAATTCTATTTGAATTCATTTCAATTCGCTTTCCATTCAATTTGAATTCATTTTCAATTTAATTCAATTCCAAAGTCGTTTTCTATTCGATTCAATTCAAATTGGTTTTCTATTCGATTCAATTCAAATTGGTTTTCTATTCGATTCAATTCAAATTGGTTTTCTATTCGATTCAAATTCGTTATATATTCAAATCAAATTCGTTATATATTCAAATCAAATTCGTTATATATTCAATTCAAATTCGTTATATATTCAATTCATTTCGAAATCGTTTTATATTCAATTCATTTCGAAATGAATAAAATCGATATAAATATCGTTCACGTCAAAATGGCGTCAATCTAATCAACACGGCTTCATATATTTCTCTTTTCAAATATTCTATTTCAAACATTTCCTTTTCAAACATTTCTATTTCAAATATTTCATTCAACACATGACTAATCTCAACGGATGAGTACAGTCAA
The DNA here is from genome assembly GCA_030737875.1 of Allium sativum. Taxonomy (NCBI): domain Eukaryota; kingdom Viridiplantae; phylum Streptophyta; class Magnoliopsida; order Asparagales; family Amaryllidaceae; genus Allium; species Allium sativum. The sequence continues at coordinate 221,588,413 of CM060927.1, read as the reverse complement.
CACATGAACCTTTATATTATATTGATAAAGAGGTAAATTTTATTATTAAAATATTTCGTTCAACACATGACTAATCTCAACGGATGAGTACAGTCAACACATGAACCTTTATTTTATATTGATAAAGAGGTAAATTTTATTATTAAAATATTTCGTTCAACACATGACTAATCTCAACGGATGAGTACAGTCAACACATGAACATTTATTTTATATTGTTCTTTATCTTCTACATTGGAATGAGGCTCAATCAATCACCATATAAAATTAATTATATGGATTTTCATACAACACATGTATATAATAGCATTGAAAAATAATCAACCATCAACCAAAGTGCACTACACTACATAAGCATCAACTATAGATATCTAACGCTTATAACAACCTGTCAATCTATCGATCGACATATTTAATCAATCAGGATGAGTGAACTTCATATTTCATCCCAACACCCATGTGGGGTTTCAAACAATCAAACGCATATTTTATTTGTGCAGTTGGGCGATGTGTAAAATTTATCGTCCCAATCAATGTCAGTCAAATCAGTGTACATAAACAAACCGTCCGGTTTGTAAATGAATATTTATTTATTCACATTCACTATATTCATATTCACGTTAAAAATTATATTTTTAACGATAAAACATTTTATTTTAACATATGAATTTCTATTCAGTTCATTTATTCAATAAAATGATATTTTTATTTTTAGAAAATTTTGGCGGCATAACGGCACGATACTAGAAACGGGACGAGGCCTCGCCTTATCCCCGGTCTAGTGAAGGCCCACGCCATTCACACATCAATCAATCCATTCCATTTCACCAAACAACTCAAATTTCAATCAAATAATCTAACTAATTTTTGCAATCAAACAAACAAGTCCATGGTCTGTGGACGATTGTGTCGGGTGCTACTAAACACCGTCTGCATCCTAGTATATATATGTAACTAGAAAAAGAAATTGAAAGGTGAGAATTTCTCACAAATAGCTATCCTAGCTCCACGGCACTTCATTGATAGAAATCTTCATCGTTTTCGCCTTTTGTCGCTTTCGTTGCCCATAGCCACTACATATGTAAAAATCAAATTTTTGCTTCGCTATTCAATTCATAAAAATCGAATTTTACTATGCTATTCAATATATAAAAATCGAATTTTAAAAATATATATTTCGCCATTATAAAAGTAAAGATTTCGCCTTTTCAAATATGAAGTTTTCGCCTTTTCAAATATGAAGTTTTCGCCTTTTCTATTTTTAAAATCTAATCTTTTCTATTTTAAAAATATCGTCTTTTCACTTTTAAAGATTTTACCTTTTCAATTTCATCTCTATAAAAATCACAATTTTATTTTGCTACCCATATAAAGATGTTATTTTTAATATTTCTATCATGTAAAAATTATATTTTTAATTCTCTACATAAACAAAAATCATATTTTTATTACTTTAAAAATATAAAGATCATACCTTTTAACAAATAAAAATCAAATCTTGCCTTTAAAAATCAAACTTTTCTATACTTTCTAAACAAAAACTGATTTTAATAGATGTTAAAAATCAGTTCTTTGATCTCGCTTTCAAGACGATAAAAATAGTATGTTTACTTCGCTATTCACATATAGAAAAATCAAATTTTTATCGCTAGCTACATAAAGAAAAGTCAGTTTTTTTTTCTTTCCTACCTAAATAAAAATCGAGTTTTTATCTTAGGAATGTAAATTAAATAGTAAACAATAAGAAAATAAAGCAAATAAAAACTGAAATTAAACTTACAGCGGGGGGGGGGGGGGGCTGTTTTCGTCGCGATCCCTTCGGGGAAGGGGGGGTTCGAATCGGGTCTGGGGGGGGTGGTCTTCCTGCGTCGGAGGAGGATGGTGGGGGCGCGGCCAATGAAGGGGAGGCGGCAGACGGTGTGCGGTGGCATCGGGAAGGGGCTAGGGTTGCTGGCGGCTGTCGATTGAAGAGGAGAGGGGAGTGAGAAGGCTGGAGGGGCGACGGGTGGCCCGCCTGAGGCGCGGCGGCGCTCATCGGGGGGGGGGGGGGGGCGATGAGCCTCCCCGTCCGCCTCTTTCTCCTTTTCTCTTTTTTTTCTGTGAATTCGACTATGAACGGGGGGGGCCAGAAGATAAGGGAAAGGGGTTATTTTATTTTATTTTATTTTACTATTATTTAATTATTTAATTCAACCTAAAGTTGACTTTTTCATACGACCTCGAAACGAGGCCCACCTCCTGTCGTCCATAGCGTTTTACCCCCATTCCGAACACAATGGGATATGTATCGTAGGTTGATTTGATCGTCCCGATCAGTTTCCGTTAAAATCAACATATAACTCTATATATTGATTTTGAACGCGCATTTCAATTTACCGGGGTCACATACTAACTTGAAAAATTCCAGAAAAGTATTTTCTAGCTTCGTATTTACGATACGGTCCTAACAAAACTAGTTTCGTCGAATTCTGAGACCGTTAGAAAAATGGCCAATTTCCAGTCGATTAAAATCAACTGAAAATGGTCAAACGCGTTTTCCTTTGCCACGCTCACATATTGATTCGAAAAGTTATGAAATTTGGAATCTAGCAATAATTTGACATCACGGACCCAACAAAAGTGGTTTCGTCGAAATCCGAGGTCGTTTGCAAAATGTTCATTTTTAAGGGCCCGAATTCCATAGCGACTATTCAGAATTTTCAACTGGACATATCTTTTGATTCCCGCTATGAAATCTTGATTTTTCGGATTCGTTGGAAAGACATTCACAATTAGATCCCATTATTTTTGGTTTCAATAAAATCCGGTTTATTTTGCACCCGGTACATTCCATTGAAGTTTGAAATCGATTTATCGAACTACCGCGCCATTTTCAATTCTATTTATAATTATATATAAATATTTATATTCTAACGACGACGTATATAATATATACGTTCTAAATATATATTCAAAATAAATTTTCGTCGATATTATTTAAAATAATCCATTTTAAATATTCAAAATTCGCTAAAATTGCCAAAATAAAAATTTTAAACTGGTTCAGAATTTCCGGGTTATTACAATCTCCCCCACTTAAAACTTTTCGTCCCCGAAAAGGAACAAAGTCAAAATTGGTTTGATTAATCAACTCTACGTTCGATCTGGCTTCCATTCTCCAACTTTTCAGTTTCTGAGAATTTTCAAATTTTCAAAAATTTGGCTAACACCCTAAATTTTCGAAAAATTTCGCCATAACCTCCCCTACACCGGGAGCATCGGGGAATTTCAAATAGCTTCCCCGGTCCTTCTAATCTCAAAAAGAAAAAGAAAAATCCAAGCGGCTAGCCAATAGGCTCATAAAATCATCATCACCCAAACAAAACAGTAAATTATGTAGTAAACATGTACCTATTTGTCGGGCAAACAAATTTTATTCTCTGCTCTAGCCTCCATGCTATAACCTGTTCAATGTAAGTATATGTATATGCAAGCAAATGCGACCAATTTTCAATATAATTCAATATTTGATTCAATTAGGCATAATGGTTAAAAATTAGCAAACAAATAAACAAACAACACAAACATCAATCAATTAGTGAATTAGAATTTCAAATCCATAAATTTGATATATATACTGAAAATCTTGTTTTTGATGCCAATTCACAACAAAGTGTTCTAGCTATGTAGATAAGTTTTGGTTCTCACACCAGTCTAATGGAAATATATAGATATCACACCTTCGTCACTCGAATATAAATTCTGACGACGAGTACTCAACCATCAGAATCATCTTCGGGCCACTAGAGCATGATTCCATATCTATCCAGTATATTAAAACTTCGAATATACGTTTATGACACGTATATGCAAAATCTTTATATACTCGATTGTCCATATTCAAAATAAATAAATAATCAAATACGTTTAAAACGATTTAAATTTTCAAAACAAAATTGTTTTCATTTGAAAAATATACTCTTCACACTGGTTCTAGAATACTACTGATCCTATCTCTAACGAGTCATTCTAATTGGATATTACTAATCCAATATCTGATGAATTCTTTCGTATGGTTCTAATGTGTCTTGTTCTCGAGCTCTGTAAACCAAAGCTCTGATACCACTGTGAGAACCCGTTACTTCCCCGTGAAGGAAAGAGCGGATACTTTGAGAATAGGACAAATCAGAACATAGACAGAAGAACATTTCATTGTATATTACAACAATGCATCAGATACAAGAATATACAGAGTATAAATGAATAAATTACATTCGATAAATATCAGAGATTACAATAAATTACATAGCAGCGGAAAATAATACAAAGCACAACTGAAGGTGATATACGGATACAGAGCTTTCTGGATATCATTCCAGCTGTAAACCAGGATCCTGTGAATATAAATCTGCAAACCCAAAACTACTAGCTGCCCGTGTCGAAAATAAGGGCACCCAGAGTTTAGGTTAAAACAATAAACTCCAGGTCAGTCATGTGACTGGTGTGAGAACTAAAATAGTTATTTAAAGCTTTACTTTAAAAGAGAGTAATTCAAGGGACCACGCCGTATAACACGGAACGGGTTTCCTCCCAAGAATACCAGTGTATAGAATAAACGACGCAATGCTTTTTCGAAAAATGAAGCTATTATAAGACCCAGGTCCCATCACACAATGCAACGCAAGCCGAAGGATAGGTTTTTCCCTTATAATAGCCAAACATGCTTGGTACGTTTAAAACAAATCATTTGATACTATAATAAGTGTATAGTGTCAAAACAATTTCAATCATAAATATAAATCATAGACGGCATAACATCCCATGCTACTATGTCGCCATACTAAGCTCTACAAATAAAGCCGAAATATCTCGTATTGGAAATTGGATTTCCGTCATGAGTCGAGGCAAGGGGCAAGCTCCTCTCCGCATTCGAGACACTCTAGCAAATGCCTCAGGGTTACGCACTCTGGGCAACCCCGGATCCTCCAAGGTCGGTCCTCACTTACGATAGAGGATTAGTTATTCCTGTACACACGTTTCCCGGTCCTTACAGACCTATAATCGAGGCGCCTCGCATTCCAACAACCACATAGGTGAAAACTATATAAATGTCAGGGCTGGTAAGTCACTGACACCACCACAGCTAGAAAGAAACGTCATGCACTCCTTGGGTCCTTATCCCGTTTTTGACTCATACCGAGGTGTGAGGCTCGCGAATTCGCGTTATACACAAAGCTGCCACGTAGGCGTGCTTTGATCATCAACCACAAGACTCTGCTTTTCAACAAAAGCCTTGATTATTGCATCTTAGCGTGCCACACAGGCAATTCATGCCATGCGACTGATGTCCATCGATATACAACCTCTGAGCTCGTACGTCTCAGAGAAGGGCGTTAAGCAAAAGAATAAATTCTCCGCCGCCAAACAGATGTATATTTAATAGAAATCAATCAACACAGAATAAAATCCAATGCCAGACACACAATCCATTTACAAGTCCGTTCTGGGTCTGAACGAAACCGGAGGCGCTTTCCTCGCATATCCATCCATCTCCAGGTACGTCTGGACGACCACCAACTATTTCCATCCTCTTGGGTGTACAGCCCAATCAGGATCGTCAGTAATAATCCAAACGATGTGAAGACTTCCGGTCTTCAACCACCGTCTTCATCTTCGACATATCGTCGAATCGGTTATTCAGAATGGGTGTAAACCCGGACTTTCCGAACAACCCGTGTATATTAAAAAAAATGTTACACAAACACAACATACGCCTCATTCCAATTCATTAGTCACCAACCGCAAATTAGCAAGAGAACAATTTCCCAAACATTAACCCCGAAGGCCGAAACCAACATCAGATCAATACCCAGGAAACCATTCTTCTTAACCAACCTACAGCTAGTTTCTAAATTCCACATTCTTAGGGAAAGGTTCCCATTTATTTTATCCAAGATAAATTCTTTAAAATTTATCCTGTAATCTTCCTTTGGATGTCGTTTCAAAACCAAATTATGGTTTTTCTAAACTAGTCGAGATTAGCGAACCACACCGAAGTAATTATTTATTTTATTTCCCAATCCCAACCTATTCATCCCATGAAGCAAAATTGGTAATACTCCATATCTAACACCACGGTGTTATCGGTAAAATTAATAACCATTTCACATTCAAATCTAATTAAAGATTTAACTATCGCTTTGGAGCAAAACTGGTAATACTCCATTCTCGTTCATTTTCTAAATTTGGAAATTTATATTACAAATTCACATTTCAATCTAATTGCAGATTCGTTAAAACTCCTTTTACTGGGTTAAAGAACTAGGTGTTATTTAAAACACAGTCCGCGACAAACCCAAATCACATTCTATTTATTATCGGGTTAAAGAACTAGTGTTATTGAAAACACCGTTCACGATAAACCCACAAATCAATTCCAGTTCAATTCAAATCAAATATATCAAAAATTCCGATTATTTAAAACCCCTTTTTAAATCTAATTTATTTATTTAAAAATAAAAACCCGGGTTTTAAATTGGGTTCAAACTAGTTCATTTCGATAAAAATCTATTTTTATCTTTTCAAATATGGAGTTTTTCATCCTAATTTTTCCCAAATCATTTCTTATGATTTTAGACAAATTATTACTATTTTTAATAATTTTATCAAGGCCCGTACAGTCGATTTCCAACAATGGCCATCGAACTGCACTTACAGCGACCTTTTTCAAATTTGATTTGGACGTAACTCCAAATCCAACCGTTAGATTTCAAATTTCTATTATTCGTTAGAAAGCTCTTTTCGATACGAACCCAACGGTTCCGATTTTAGGAGAATCCGACGGTCGGATCTCCTGTAATGTCCGTTTGAAATAAATGGTCGAAATTTACGAACTGCCGCGGCGCGGCGCGTTCTATTCAGGCCATTATATTATATATATAATATATATAATATATATTTCGTCGATTTCTATTTAAAACGAATTGTATAAATAGTTTTAAATTCGTTTCAAAAGCAATTTCAACTTCCATTCTAATTCAAATCAAAATTGAATTCTTCTTTATAAATTCGTTTTAAAATTCATTTCTATTCAATTCAAATTTCAATTCTATTTGAATTCATTTCAATTCGCTTTCCATTCAATTTGAATTCGTTTTCAATTTAATTCAATTCCAAAGTCGTTTTCTATTCGATTCAATTCAAATTGGTTTTCTATTCGATTCAATTCAAATTGGTTTTCTATTCGATTCAATTCAAATTGGTTTTCTATTCGATTCAAATTCGTTATATACTCAAATCAAATTCGTTATATATTCAAATCAAATTCGTTATATATTCAATTCAAATTCGTTATATATTCAATTCATTTCGAAATCGTTTTATATTCAATTCATTTCGAAATGAATAAAATCGATATAAATATCGTTCACGTCAAAATGGCGTCAATCTAATCAACACGGCTTCATATATTTCTCTTTTCAAATATTCTATTTCAAACATTTCCTTCTCAAACATTTCTATTTCAAATACTTCGTTCAACACATGACTAATCTCAACGGATGAGTACAGTCAACACATGAACCTTTATATTATATTGATAAAGAGGTAAATTTTATTATTAAAATATTTCGTTCAATACATGACTAATCTCAACGGATGAGTACAGTCAACACATGAACCTTTATTTTATATTGATAAAGAGGTAAATTTTATTATTAAAATATTTCGTTCAACACATGACTAATCTCAACGGATGAGTACAGTCAACACATGAACATTTATTTTATATTGTTCTTTATCTTCTACATTGGAATGAGGCTCAATCAATCACCATATAAAATTAATTATATGAATTTTCATACAACACATGTATATAATAGCATTGAAAAATAATCAACCATCAACCAAAGTGCACTACACTGCATAAGCATCAACTATAGATATCTAACGCTTATAACAGTCTGTCAATCTATCGATCGACATATTTAATCAATCAGGATGAGTGAACTTCATATTTCATCCCAACACCCATGTGGGGTTTCAAACAATCAAACGCATATTTTATTTGTGCAGTTGGGCGATGTGTAAAATTTATCGTCCCAATCAATGTCAGTCAAATCAGTGTACATAAACAAACCGTCCAGTTTGTAAATGAATATTTATTTATTCACATTCACTATATTCATATTCACGTTAAAAATTATATTTTTAACGATAAAACATTTTATTTTAACATATGAATTTATATTCAGTTCATTTATTCAATAAAATGATATTTTTATTTTTAGAAAATTTCGGCGGCATAACGACACGATACTAGAAACGGGACGAGGCCTCGCCTTATCCCCGGTCTAGTGAAGGCCCACGCCATTCACACATCAATCAATCCATTCCATTTCACCAAACAACTCAAATTTCAATCAAATAATCTAACTAATTTTTGCAATCAAACAAACAAGTCCATGGTTTGCGGACGATTGTGTCGGGTGCTACTAAACACCGTCTGCATCCTAGTATATATATGTAACTAGAAAAAGAAATTGAAAGGTGAGAAATTCTCACAAATAGCTATCCTAGCTCCACGGCACTTCATTGATAGAAATCTTCGTCGTTTTCACCTTTTGTCGCTTTCGTTGCCCGTAGCCACTACATATGTAAAAATCGAATTTTTACTTTGCTATTCAATTCATAAAAATCGAATTTTACTATGCTATTCAATATATAAAAATCGAATTTTAAAAATATATATTTCGCCATTATAAAAATAAAGATTTCGCCTTTTCAAATATGAAGTTTTCGCCTTTTCAAATATGAAGTTTTCGCCTTTTCTATTTTTAAAATCTAATCTTTTCTATTTTAAAAATATCGTCTTTTCACTTTTAAAGATTTTACCTTTTCAATTTCATCTCTATAAAAATCACATTTTTATTTTGCTACCCATATAAAGATGTTATTTTTAATATTTCTATCATGTAAAAATTATATTTTTAATTCTCTACATAAACAAAAATCATATTTTTATTACTTTAAAAATATAAAGATCATACCTTTTAACAAATAAAAATCAAATCTTGCCTTTAAAAATCAAACTTTTCTATACTTTCTAAACAAAAACTGATTTTAATAGATGTTAAAAATCAGTTCTTTGATCTCGCTTTCAAGACGATAAAAATAGTATTTTTACTTCGCTATTCACATATAGAAAAATCAAATTTTTATCGCTATCTACATAAAGAAAAATCAGATTTTTTTTCTTTCCTACCTAAATAAAAATCGAGTTTTTATCTTAGGAATGTAAATTAAATAGTAAACAATAAGAAAATAAAGCAAATAAAAACTGAAATTAAACTTACACCGGGGGGGGCTGTTTTCGTAGCGATCCCTTCGGGGAAGGGGGGGTTCGAATCGGGTCTGGGGGGGTCTTCCTGCGTCGGAGGAGGATGGTGGGGGCGCGGCCGATGAAGGGGAGGCGGCAGACGGTGTGCGGTGGCATCGGGAAGGGGCTAGGGTTGCTGGCGGCTGTCGATTGAAGAGGAGAGGGGAGCGAGAAGGCTGGAGGGGCGACGGGTGGCCCGCCTGAGGCGCGGCGGCGCTCATCGAGGGGGGGGGGCGGCGACGAGCCTCCCCCGTCCGCCTCTTTCTCCTTTTCTCTTTTTTTTTGTGAATTCGACTATGAACGGGGGGCCAGAAGATAAGGGAAAGGGGGTTTTTTATTTTATTTTACTATTATTTAATTATTTAATTCAACCTAAAGTTGACTTTTTCATACGACCTCGAAACGAGGCCCACCGCCTGTCGTCCATAGCGTTTTACCCCCATTCCGAACACAATGGGATATGTATCGTAGGTTGATTTGATCGTCCCGATCAGTTTCCGTTAAAATCAACATATAACTCTATATATTGATTTTGAATGCGCATTTCAATTTACCGGGGTCACATACTAACTTGAAAAATTCCAGAAAAATATTTTCTAGCTTTGTATTGACGATACGGTCCTAACAAAACTAGTTTCGTCGAATTCTGAGACCGTTAGAAAAATGGCCAATTTCCAGTCGATTAAAATCAACTGAAAATGGTCAAACGCGTTTTCCTTTGCCACGCTCACATATTGATTCGAAAAGTTATGAAATTTGGAATCTAGCAATAATTTGACATCACAGACCCAACAAAAGTGGTTTCGTCGAAATCCGAGGTCGTTTGCAAAATGTTCATTTTTAAGGGCCCGAATTCCATAACGACTATTCAGAATTTTCAACTGGACATATCTTTTGATTCCCGCTATGAAATCTTGATTTTTCGGATTCATTGGAAAGATATTCACAATTAGATCCCATTATTTTTGGTTTCACTAAAATCCGGTTTATTGTGCACCCGGTACATTCAATTGAAGTTTGAAATCGATTTATCGAACTACCGCGCCATTTTCAATTCTATTTATAATTATATATAAATATTTATATTCTAACGACGACGTATATAATATATACGTTCTAAATATATATTCAAAATAAATTTTCGTCGATATTATTTAAAATAATCCATTTTAAATATTCAAAATTCGCTAAAATTGCCAAAATAAAAATTTTAAACTGGTTCAGAATTTCCGGGTTATTACAACGTACTTCTCTACAATTTCAAACCTTAAGCCCGAACAAAAGCATATATTCTTTTGTGCCTAATAAAGATGGAAGATGAAGATAAAAAAGATGTTAGATTTGCTTGATTTTAATTGTTTTCCATTATTTTATAGAACATGTTGTTTGGTTTTTTTATGTTTAGGGTTTTCAATTGCGTTTTAGGATATTTTTCTGCTCTAGTGGAAATTTCAAGCTTGGAGGACATTAAATTTGACGATGTTGTTATAGAGAATGACAATATAAGTTTTGACTAGTAGGGTTTTTACCTGTATAACTTACGTATCTTGTTTTACAAATTTATACATTGATTTTTTTGTCATTTGATAGACGGAGTATTTGAATGATGATAAATTGGGCAACGCACTTATTTTTCGGATGATAAACATGACGATTGTGATAATATGATGCAAGATGTTCGATCAAATGACCTAAAAGACATAAATGTTGATTTGATGAATAATTTCACAACCAACGAAGTATGTACTAATTTATAAAAATTAAATTTGATAATGTGGTTATGAAAATGGATTATTTCAATTTTTTCTTCAACTACTTACTTTAGGTTTTTGATTCGCTGAATACATTGATCCGATGGTGGAAAACACTGAGGAAAAAGTTGAATACCATTATTGTAATTCTAAAGTCGGATAAATTAGGACTTGGAAGAAAACCAAGGTTGCAATTATGGTGTGATGGTGTTGGATTTTATTTTAGTCATCAACCATTTCAAAATTATTGGAAAACACTGTAAAAAAAATAGACCTAGCCCGAGCAGAAAATGCAACTGCGCTTTCAAACTGAAGGGTGTGTATGTAGATGATGATAAATGGAAAGCAAGCGAGGAAGGGAGCATTCTTTTGGATAAAGGAGATGGTGGCCTCTCCATTTTTACGTTATAAATTTAGACGGTGGCCAGTAGAGGAAAATGGAAATATTTGGGGTGCTTTTAGTTTTGGTGGCCGGTAGTGTAAATTGGGGTGTGAATAGTGGCACCCAAAATAAATTACCCAGAACATCACTTTACAAATGAAGAAAATCTCTCCTTCGGGCAGAACAACAAACTGAATCCAACAAATCACAATAAAGTTTAACGGTGAATATATCTAAGGGCGTTAACACATTCATCAATAGCTTACATTTATATGAGCTAGATAAAATAAAAAAATAAGCATAGTAAGACATTAACAAACCTCTAACGGCAAGTTTCTGGTAATTATAATGTCAGATCTGAAGAAAGAAGCGTTTATTCTGGTCGTAAAGTGTGACCTAGAACAATTACAACGAATTAATAATAAGAATTAGCAAGAAGTTCGAAAGTACAAAATAATTTTACCTCATATGTCGTCGTGGAGGCGGAAATACGGGCTTGTCCACTGCTAGATCTGAAGAGGATTCGGGTGGTAAAGCGTATACAATTTAACCGCCGATGCCGTTGTAGAGGTGGAACAGGGTTCGTCGACCGACATATCTGAAGAGGAGTAGCAGATTTGAGGAAAAGCGGCAATTCAATGGAATGCTTAAGCAGAGAAGCTGAAGGTAGGAAGAAGTGGAGAAGGAAGGAACTAAAGGTCGGATTTGATGGCAGGTGATCAAATTAGTTGATGGATGAGAGTGGGGAAGACACGCGGTGGAAAAAAGGGAGAACACGAAAAAACGGTGAAGAACAGAAGGAAGGAAGAGGAAAGTAAGAGACGGGTTGAAAAACCGCTGAAGCGGTAGTGGGTTTCAGGAAGTGGTACACGAAAGACATTTATGCACTCCAACCATTTTTTCTGGTATTATATCGTTAATAGGACAATTGGTTTTTTAGGAAATGCAAAAAAGCTTCACCATCCCAAAATATTTCCTTTATTAGTAGAGATTTTTGATTGTGCGCGTTGGAAAATGTAGTTCAATTGGAATTATGAATAAAAGAGGATTTGATAATTTGAGGCTAAATGAATGGGTGAATCCAAAATTTTAATAAAAAGGGAATTAATTTAGGCTGAAAAAAACGTGATAAGGCTCTTCAAATAATTGTGACACAAGTTGACGTGATATAATTAATAATACGTACATTAAATATATACTTGAATGATAAATCCAAGAATTCCCATATTTATTTGTTAAAAATTACCTTTTAGATTTGGAAGGAATGAATGTAGAAATTGTTCGAATTAAAATAAAAAGGGGTACAAGACCAACTATGTCCATATTTACTGTAGTTATGTCAAATTGAGAATACAACTTGAAAATACAATTTTCGTATAATGATTAAATCATAATGTTAGAAATAAGCCTAAATTGATTGGTTAGGAAAAAAGGAATATATTTCCATAATTTGGTTTGAAAGAAAAACGGAAAACATAGTTGCAAGCAATAAAAGAAATAAAGACATGAATTAGTGCGAAATAAGGATTTAGTCGTATTGCGCACTGTACAATAGCCTAAAAATAATAGAAAGAAATGTCTTGCAATTACGGATTCCTATTGCAGCAATTCAATTAAACTGTAAAATAAATTTTACGCAGGTTTAATAATCAATCAAATAGGAATGTGCCTACCGCTCTAAAGAAATAAATTTGTAAAGGTGGAAGGAATAAGGAAAACACAACTAAAAGATGTTATGTAAGAAAATGGACTATAACCTATATTTGCATAAATATGATAGTTGAAAAATCATAATAAACAAACATGGTTTATTTACAAATATAAATATGACAGGGAATGGCTGAAAGGACAATTAGGCTTTGATATGAACATAGTAACTTAAAAGGTGTTATGTTACGAACCTAAAATTCTATGGTGGCACTGTGATTATGCATTTGGATTTAATATGAACATATTGACTTAAAAGGTGTTAAGTTACAAGTCTAAATTTTATGGTTATTAAATGTTCTATGATAACTAATAAAGTTGATTAACAAATAATGAATATTCGGATCAAATGGATTAAAGAATATTGTAAACCAACGAAAAGAAAAGTAAGTAAAACGCATAATGGTAAATTAGACAAAAGGTCAAATAAGATAGCAATATGCGTTTGGTCCAGTCTGAGAGGATGAAGAGCCCAGTTAGGCAATTCATCATACGTGTCCGGAGACATGGTGGGAGCACGTCCAACTTATTATTCAACGAGACTGAAAGATAGTGCGAAAATTCTATGGGACATGAGGATACTCTAAGATGGCCTTCTGGGATAGGCCTAACGAAGCTGTACCCACATAAGGCAGGTCTATACAGTTCCATCCATAGAGTATGCCTTGACTGCATTTATGTGCAGGGTAGCCAGAAGACCGACGAGTTGTTTTTTAGGATGATTCGGTGCCTGTCTTGGCTTGAAAGAGCAGACTTCGTGGTGATGACCCAACAAGGATAGTAAGTCATCGGATATTTATCATTGTCGATCGGAGCGAGTACGGAAAGACTAGAGCTAAATCAAGAGGCCAATGATCTTTCACTATCAGACATTGGACGAGGGACAATGTAACACCCCACTTCCGCCAGGGTCACTCTTGCAAGTACACTGGCTTTGGAGGGATGTTGGACAAGGTAAACATGCATGAAGATATCACAAGACAGAACATATGAGTAAAACAGAGTAAATAAAGCAGTGGATAAAATTACTATTTCAAAACCATAGTCAAGTTACATCAAAGTACTTAGTCATTATTTTCCAACTACTACAAGTCTAGAAACATAAACTGAAAACTGGGAATAACATAAAGTAAACTATCCCCAAAGTAGACGTGGTAAAGCCATAGCGAGCTCAAGTCCAAACCGTACATGAGCTACCCAGAAAGCAAGCTAAAGATCCAAGCTAGGTGCTAGTGTTCCCACCCTGAGAACCTGGGGAGGGGGGGGGGGACGGAAGAAAAGAGGCGAAAGGAAAACAGGTCAGTCAAAAAGACTGGTAAGTCCTACCTACTATTAGTATAAAAACTAATAAAGTTAACTGGACATGTAAAACAGAGATGAAACATAGGATGATAACTGGCATGGTGGAAAGTTAACAAGAGTGGCATCGCATATACAAGGTTAAGTTGCACCAAGTGTACTAGTATTCTAATCCATGTCGAGTATAAACAAGAAATAATCCCTTGGCCCAAAATTGGCCCAACATCATGAGATGACCTAAATCAAGGTCCAACTACACGGTCTAGTCGATCGGCTCCCTATAAGCCTAACTCGCCAAGTGTCGGTGTCATATGGCCCAACCGCGAGATGTAGTCGACTGTGCAAGGTCCACCCTAGGGTGTATCCGGGCCCTAGGGTGCCAACTACTGACACAAAACAAGCACGCACAGTCCAAGCCTACTGGTGCCCATGTCTGTCATTCATCCCCGAACTATGTGCACGAACATAGTCCGCCGGAATCTACGATGGCGCACCTAACTAGCCGTCCCTTTTGGTAACTTACAATCAGTCTAGTAATCGTGCCCCACCCCTAGCCTAGTCCCTAGGGTATCCCGATACTCCCTGGTGGGTTACTGCTGAAAAGGGCACCGTAAACTAGGGTTTCTAATGGATTAAGTGTGGTTAACCCTATCCAACCATGTATCAAGTTGGTTAAGTATACCCAAGTGGTTCATGACTTAACCCCAACAATCCATCGTGTTTAATTGGTTAAGTATTCAAGTGGTCCATGACTTAACCATACCAGTGGCATTAATTAACTTAATGCACCCCAACCTCTCACATTAGACTTTGTTGTGGTTACTAGTTAAGCCGGGCGGGTCCGGGTAGCTTTACACCACAACCTAGTCTAACCTCGGGTTTTAAGTGCGATATGACCAACTACTCACATTGGGTCCTATTGTTTGTAGCCACTAGTTAAGCCGGTCGGTTCCGGGTAGATTTATGCTATAAACTCAACCCAACCTCGAGTTGGCCACTTTCATGTTTTCTACATGTCATGTCCACGTTCATGTTTTCAAGCATAATCACATGTCATATTTTCAAGTCCTGTTTCATGTCATTTAAGTTTACCCATAACGTAACCCCATCGCACGTAAGTTTGCATCAACACAAATAGATCAAAAGGGGGAACATAAGAATATGACAAGGTGGGCATAAGATGGCAAAGTCTATCACAAGTTAAACATGGTGATATTTGAGGCAAAAGGGGTTCAACATACTAGCATATGGCCTCAACATGTATGATAGCATAAAAGGTGACTTGGCCTCAAACATGACAATAACATAAAGGTGATTTGGCCTCAAACATGTCAAATAACATAAGGGTGATTTGGCCTCAAAACATGTATGACTTCAAACTTAGCAAATAAACTTGTGGGTAGCATGTAGTTCAACATCATATGCAAGTTAACATCAAGGTTATGAGAGGTTCGATGTTGCATTATGCATAACTACCAAGTTCTATGTTGCATTATGCATAACCACCAAATAAAGCTCATAGCTTTCTACCCAAGAATCAAGGTAAATGATACTAGGTTCATGATAGTGCCACAATCATAGATCAAAAGAGTCATAAATGGATCTATGCATACAAATATAGCCCCCAAGACAAGTATTATACCCAAAAGTCTCATTTCAACTTGCTACATGATCATATTAACTTCATATTTTAAATCTAAGAGTAGAGAGGGGCTTACAAAGCGTGGCTATGAGAACTAGAACACAATAGAACAAGATAGAGACGTTGTAGAAGCTCTAGGAATGATGAAGCAACGCAAATAGCCTTGAGAATAAGTAGCTCCTTTGATAGAAAGAAGAAAGCTTGCTCCTTTTTGCCTTAGAAGCTCTCAAGATGAAGATGGAGGCCATGATTAGGGAGCATTTTGGCAGAATTTAGTTGTTAGGTTGATTTGTGATGATTTAGGCTAGGTATTAGGGTGTTTTTATAGGTGTAGAGACTAGTTTAGGCCATAGGATTAACCCTAATTCAGATCTGAGCCATCAAATCACGTCACAAGCCAACAAAACAAGACATAGGAGCCAAAACAGGTGCACCAGGCTAAACTGGCCCGACCACCCAGGTCGACAGGGGTGTCGACTGGGCAGTCGACACCAGCTGGGGCAAGTCGACTCCCAAG
Organism: Allium sativum; assembly: GCA_030737875.1. Classification (NCBI taxonomy): domain Eukaryota; kingdom Viridiplantae; phylum Streptophyta; class Magnoliopsida; order Asparagales; family Amaryllidaceae; genus Allium; species Allium sativum. The sequence continues at coordinate 221,571,760 of CM060927.1, read as the reverse complement.
TCGACTCCCCAGTTGACTTGGGGCTTGGCGGGAAATTTTCCTGCCCAGTCTGTTTGGCTCCATATTTGATTTTCGAACTATTTTTAAACTCGGGATTTTGTGAAAACTTCGACGGGCCATAACTGGGTCATACGGACTCCGATTTTCGAAAACTCGGACTCTATTTCGCGTATTTTTCCGAGACGAACGCAATGGCATAGCCCTTTTCCCTTGATTCAGATTTTAACATTTAATTTTGCCTTGATTAATGTTATAACATGTTATTCAAAATACGGGTTGTTACATTCTCCCCACCTTAAAGGATTTCGTCCCCGATATGTTCAAGTTAGGAAGAACGTATCCTACCATCCATCATCCATCTACTCAAAACATCATCCACGAGCAGTCATTGTCCTTAAAGGATTCTAAATGTTGTATGATCATATGCGAAAGGTGTGTGTATATGTACTTATCTAATGCGAAAATCAGGCGGTTACTGATTCAGTAAACCTCCTTAATGCAAAGTATGTTAGTGAAATGAGTCCATATGTATGCAAATTCCTAACATAACCCATAATCTCTACATGAGTGCACATAACATTCATCCATATGCAACATCCACGTGATAGCATAACAAGTTTCAGCCATGAATAAGTATAAGCACTCATGCATATGCAATATGAAAGTGTGTGAGCCGATCTTAGTGCCTAATGTGTATCATGCATCCACGAGTATCCACTTGCAAACACTTGCAACCACTTGCAAACATCAAGCATAACATGTTTCAAATACATGTTTCATCCAAAGGGTTTCTACCTAAGGTTCTCATGACAAGGTTAACGAGATAACAAGATAAACATGGATAGCAAAAGAAAGATATGCTAACTAGGAAAAGAGATTGAGAATGTACCCTCAAAAAGGAATGGATAAGGCCCACGCATCTTCTCCTCGGTTTCCAAAGTTGCATCTTCATCGGCTTCACTCCACTGAACCTTTACTAACTTGACTTCTCGATTCCTCAGCTTCTTGATCTCCCTTCCCAAGATATGAATCGGAGCTCGTCTCAAAGTTGCCTCTTTTTCTACCTCCACGTCTTCAAGAATGCTAGGCTCAACTACCTCGGCTGACTCATGTAGGAACTTTCGGAGATGCGAGACATGAAAAACATTGTGCACTCCGGCCAACTTCTCGGGCAATTCCACCTTATAAGCCATCTTCCCAATCCTCTCTATGATAGGGAAGGGTCCTACGAACCTTGGTGCCAACTTCCCAACTGCTCCAAAACGAACCACATTTCGCAAAGGAGAAACCTTCACAAAGACCATATCTCCAACTTCAAACTCTAAGTCTGTCCTTCGCTTGTCTGCATAGGATTTCTGTCTGTCTTGGGCCGTTTTCATCCGCCTTCGAATCAACTCAACCTTCTCGGATGTGTCCCTTATCATGTCGGGCCCAAGTATAAGCTTATCCGTCGTCTCCCACCAACATGTTGGTGACTTGCACGGCCTCCCATATAAAGCTTCGAATGGTGCCATCCCTATGCTTGCTTGGTAGCTGTTATTATAAGCAAACTCTACGAGAGGAAGGTGGTCTTCCCAAGTGCCACCAAAGTCAAGAATGCATAGCCTCAACAGATCTTCTAGTACCCTATTCACCCTTTCGGTCTGGCCATCCGTCTGTGGGTGATAGGCCGTACTTAGATTCAATCGCGTACCCATCGCTTCTTGCAAACTATTCCAGAACTGGCTAGTGAAGATTGGGTCACGATCGCTAACTATGCTAGAAGGAACTTCATGCAATCGCACTATCTCTCGAAGATAAACAGATGCTAGCCATGATGCAGTCCTCTTGCTCTTCACCGGAATAAAATGGGCGCTCTTCGTGAGTCTATCCACTATGACCCATATACTAGTATTCCCCTTCCTTGATCTCGGCAATCCATCCACAAAATCCATAGAGATACTTTCCCACTTCCATAGCGGGTCCTCCAATGGATGCAGTAGCCCACCGGGCTTCTTCGACTCGGCCTTTACTTGCAGGCAAACAATGCATCTAGAAACAAACTCTGCCACATCCTTTTTCATCCCATCCCAAAAGAAAATGCGCGTCATATCCCGGTACATCTTATCCCCTCCGGGATGTATGGTCATCCTCGAGTGATGCGCCTCCTCAAGAACTTTATTTACTAAGTCTCCCACTTGTGGGACACATAGTCTTCCATCACGCCTTAGCCATCCCTTGTCATCAATAGCATATCTAGCGTGGTGACTAGACGTCTCACCATGAATCAACTTGTCCATGATCTCGACTATCTGTGGGACTTCCTTCTGCGAAGTCCCTACTTGATCAAGAAGTGTAGGTCTAAGCTCAAGAGATGCTAACGAACCAGTCATCGACTCAACAGCAAGTGTAAAATCAAAGGTTGCTAAGAACTCTAGATCCTTCATTTCAACAAATGAAGGGCTCAAAGTCAACCTTTTCCTACTTAGCGCATCCGCCACAACATTACCTTGCCAAGGAGGGTATAAGCTATATCAAAGTCATAAGATGCCAAGAATTCCATCCACCTCTATTGCCTTAGATTTAAATCCTTTTGTGAAAAGAGGTACTTCAAAGACTTATGATCAGTATATAACTCGAACCTTTCGTCTAGAAGATAATGGCGCCACGATTTAAGTGCAAAGACAATCGCCGCCAACTCCAAATCATGAGTGGGATAGTTCTCCTCATGCACTTTAAGTTGTCTATCCCCAAAACATATCACCTTCCCTTCTTGCATTAGGACAGCGCCTAATCCCGTGCCACACGCATCGGTGTACACGTTAAACGTCTTACTCATCAAAGACATCAGGATATTCTCTGACCACCCTCACAGATTGCAAACTATCGATGGATGAGTCAAGGGATTCTAGATAACATAACATGACGGGATCCTGAGGGTTACAAGAAATCTCTAGGGTATTACCAAGGCGAGTCATAAGCCTCACTACCCTATGCTCACAATCGAGAATGGCTCCATAACTGGACAACCAATCCATGCCCAAAATCAACCCGTATCCCATGAACCCGAGAACATAAGCATTACATGTGAATTCTACGGTCAAGATAGAAATCCTCAAATCCATACAAATCATAGATAGATGGGCGGAACCCCCAATTGGATTTGAAACACTAACGGGATCCTTAACTAGACTAGTACTTAGGTGCAAACTTTCAACAATGTCGGAAGAAATAAAGGTATGCGATGCGCCAGAATCAAATAAAGTTCGAACAGGAAAACCGGAAATATAAACAAGGCTTTCTACAGAAATACTACCTCGGTCCGGAGCTGGAGTAGTGTTGGGAGCATGCATCTGCCCTCCAGAAGGTCCTGCTCGTTGAGTCTATCCTTGCCCCTGCCCTTGCTTCTTTGGGCAATCCTTGCTGAAGTTCCAGACTCTCCGCAATGAAAGCATTCTCCCAACTTCCTCTTCTTCTTCCTACAATCTTTGGCTATGTGTCCAATGATCCCACAGAAGTTGCACTTCCTCCTTTCTCTTGACTTGTTGTCCTTGTTGTTGTTGTTGTTCTTGCCTCCTTTCCCGGAATCTACCTTCTTTCCTCGAGACTCATTCGCCTTGATCTCCTTCTTGCCACTCTTATCTTCTTCTTGTAGAAGGGCCATATTTACCAAACTCTCGAAGGTCGCCCCCATGGGTTTATGAGACATGGCCAAATCGTGCAATGGCTCGTTCAATCCTCGAGCAAAGTGTAGGGCCTTCTTCTGAGCTGTGTTAACCAAGTCTAAACCAAACCGAGCAAGTTGAATAAACTTATTCACGTATTCTCTCACGGTCATGTCCCCTTGCTTCAGTAATAGGAACCTCTCCATCTGAAGGTTCTCTTCTGCTGATGATAGAAACCTCAGTCCAAACCTTCTCCTAAACTCATCCCAAGTCTCAATTGGCCTAGTAGTGGTGGTGACTACCCACCAATAAGCAGCTTCCTCTTTCAATAGCCATACCACCAACAGAACTTTCCTACGGTCTTCTATACCAAAGATAGCAAAAAGGTCTTCAATTTCCTTCAACCAGTTTCTTACCTCAACAAAAGTCTCCGTCCCAACAAAACTCTTGCCACCCATTGCCTTAAAGTCCTTGCAAATCTTCGCGAAATCCGCTTGTGGATGCTGAGGAGGAGGAGGAACCTCAGGTACGGGAGGAGGAGTGGGAGTGTTCGCTGGGCCCCCATCGTTGGCCCTAGCTTCCAAGTACCTTCGAAACCATCCGGGTATGGGTACTCCCTCGGGAAGGTTAAGATCGGCCATGCTAAAAAAGGAACAGATAGATTTAGAACGAGGAAACAAAGGATAGTGCTAATGGCTTTTGGGGAATAGCCTTTTAAAATAAACTAGACTTTTCTTGGAAAATACTTCTTTATAATCGGTTTTGAAAATAGTTTTTCAAAAGGTAAGTTTTAAAAACCTTTTGCTCAAATCTTGTAAACCTTATGCTCTAATACCAAATGTAACACCCCACTTCCGCCAGGGTCACTCTTGCAAGTACACTGGCTTTGGAGGGGTGTTGGACAAGGTAAACATGCATGAAGATATCACAAGACAGAACATATGAGTAAAACAGAGTAAACAAAGCAGCGGATAAAATTACTATTTCAAAACCATAGTCAAGTTACATCAAAGTACTTAGTCATTATTTTCCAACTACTACAAGTCTAGAAACATAAACTGAAAACTGGGAATAACATAAAGTAAACTATCCCCAAAGTAGACGTGGTAAATCCATAGCGAGCTCAAGTCCAAACCGTACATGAGCTACCCAGAAAGCAAGCTAAAGATCCAAGCTAGGTGCTAGTGTTCCCACCCTGAGAACCTGGGGGGGGGGGGTACAGAAGAAAAGAGGCAAAAGGAAAACAGATCAGTCAAAAAGACTGGTAAGTCCTACCTACTATTAGTATAAAAACTAATAAAGTTAACTGGACATGTAAAACAGAGATGAAACATAGGATGATAACTGGCATGGTGAAAAGTTAACAAGAGTGGCATCGCATATACAAGGTTAAGTTGCACCAAGTGTACTAGTATTCTAATCCATGTCGAGTATAAACAAGAAATGATCCCTTGGCCCAAAATTGGCCCAACATCATGAGATGACCTAAATCAAGGTCCAACTACACGGTCTAGTCGATCGGCTCCCTATAAGCCTAACTCGTCAAGTGTCGGTGTCATACGGCCCAACCGCGAGATGTAGTCGACTGTGCAAGGTCCACCCTAGGGTGATCCGGGCCCTAGGGTGCCAACCACTGACACAAAACAAGCACGCACAGTCCAAGCCTACTGGTGCCCATGTCTGTCTTTCATCCCCGGACTATGTGCACGACCATAGTCCGTCGGAATCTACGATGGCGCACCTACCTAGCCGTCCCTTTTGGTCACTTACAATCGGCCCAGTAATCGTGCCCCACCCCTAGCCTAGTCCCTAGGGTATCCCGATACTCCCTGGTGGGTTACTGTTGAAAAGGACCCCGTAAACTAGGGTTTCTAATGGGTTAAGTGTGGTTAACCCTATCCAAACCATGTATCAAGTTGGTTAAGTATACCCAAGTGGTTCATGACTTAACCCCAACAATCCATCGTGTTTAATTGGTTAAGTATTCAAGTGGTCCATGACTTAACCCTACCATGTGGCATTAATTAACTTAATGCACCCCAACCTCTCACATTAAACTTTGTTGTGGTTACTAGTTAAGCCGGGCGGGTCCGGGTAGCTTTACACCACAACCTAGTCTAACCTCAGGTTTTAAGTGCGATATGACCAACTACTCACCTTGGGTCCTATTGTTTGTAGCCACTAGTTAAGCCGGTCGGTTCCGGGTAGATTTATGCTACAAACTCAACCCAACCTCGAGTTGGCCACTTTCATGTTTTCTACATGTCATGTCCACGTTCATGTTTTCAAGCATAATCACATGTCATATTTTCAAGTCCTGTTTCATGTCATTTAAGTATACCCAGAACTTAACCCCATCGCACATAAGTTCGCATCAACACAAATAGATCAAAAGGGGAACATAATAATATGAAAAGGTGGGCATAAGATGACAAAGTCTATCACAAGTTAAACATGGTGATATTTGAGGCAAAAGGGGTTCAACATACTAGCATATGGCCTCAACATGTATGATAGCATAAAAGGTGACTTGGCCTCAAACATGATAATAACATAAAGGTGATTTGGCCTCAAACATGTCAAATAACATAAGGGTGATTTGGCCTCAAAACATGTATGACTTCAAACTTAGCAAATAAACTTGTGGGTAGCATGTAGTTCAACATCATATGCAAGTTAACATCAAGGTTATGAGAGGTTCTATGTTGCATTATACATAACTACCAAGTTCTATGTTGCATTATGCATAACCACCAAATAAAGCTCATAGCTTTCTACCCAAAAATCAAGATAAATGATACTAGGTTCATGATAGTGCCACAATCATAGATCAAAAGAGTCATAAATGGATCTATGCATACAAATATAGCCCCCAAGACAAGTATTATACCCAAAAGTCTCATTTCAACTTGCTACATGATCATATTAACTTCATAGTTTAAATCTAAGAGTAGAGAGGGGCTTACAAAGCGTGGCTATGAGAACTAGAACACAATAGAACGAGATAGAGACATTGTAGAAGCTCTAGGAATGATGTAGCAACGCAAATAGCCTTGAGAATAAGTAGCTCCTTTGATAGAAAGAAGAAAGCTTGCTCCTTTTTGCCTTAGAAGCTCTCAAGATGAAGATGGAGGCCATGATTAGGGAGCATTTTGGCAGAATTTAGTTGTTAGGTTGATTTGTGATGATTTAGGCTAGGTATTAGGGTGTTTTTATAGGTGTAGAGACTAGTTTAGGCCATAGGATTAACCCTAATTTAGATCTGAGCCATCAAATCACGTCACAAGCCAACAAAACAAGACCCAGGAGCCAAAACAGGTGCACCAGGCCAAAATGGCCAGACCACCCAGGTCGACAGGGGTGTCGACTGGGCAGTCGACACCAGCTGGGGCAAGTCGACTCCCCAGTCGACTTGGGGCTGGGCAGGAAATTTTCCCGCCCAGTCTGTTTGGCTCCAGATTTGATTTTCGAACTGTTTTTAAACTCGGGATTTTCTGAAAACTTCGACGGGCCATAACTGGGTCATACGGACTCCGATTTTCGAAAACTCGGACTCTATTTCGCTTATTTTTCCGAGACGAACGCAATGGCACAGCCCGTTTCCCTTGATTCAGATTTTAACATTTAATTCTGCCTTGATTAATGTTATAACATGTTATTCAAAATACGGGTTGTTACAGACAACGCCAATTGGATGCTCGGATTTATTAGTAGGGTGCCATCACTTAGATCTTTGAATGGTCTTTCATTAGTTAGGGGAGCTGTGTGAGGCCATATACATCGAGAATCAAGACAGACCAATCTTTGGATATCTGTATTTTAGGCCTAACTCAGGATTAGGGCTATTGACATGGGGAAATGGCTATTTGCGCATGGCAACACCGGAGTGTATGTTTATAGCAGAATAATAATCCAAATCCAAAGAGTAGATAAATATAAAGGGAGAACACAGGTTTTATAGTGGTTTGGCACTAACGCCTATGTCCACTTCATAGTAATCATTCATTATATAATTGTCGATTACAAATGTTGTACAAGTTCAGAGAATTTTTATATGTAAAGTTGTATAATAGAACAACATATAGTTTGTTAATTCCAAACTTTTACCAAAATTCCCTTCGTCTTCTTTGTTGAGTCAAAATATGCTGAAACTTCCAAGAAATAGCTCCAATGTCCAAAAGTGTGAAAATATGTCCAAAAGAATGCCAAAAATCCAATTGAATGTTAAAATATTGAAGGAAAATGTTTATTTAACGTTTGGAGGTCCAAGATATGTCCAATAGTCATGGAAAAGAAGATGACGACCATTAATGATGCTTGAAAGCTCAAAGACGTCCAAAATACCAAATGAGAACTAACCCCTTTGAATGCCAAGCTCTGGGGTATTTATATTTGAGTTTGGGAGCGTCTTCCCGAACTTCATATCCCTAGAGGATGCGAAATTTGCATCCCAAAAATGAAGACAAAAACCAAGCTGAACTCAAAAATCGCATCCCGAAGCTTGAAAAATTCGAATCCTAAAAAAGTCCTGAAAACATGTGCGGATAAAGCAAAAAACAGTGATCTGCACGGTGAAACCCTTCATGCCAGGTGATCTGGCACTTTGTTATTCGAATCCCAAAAACCTCCTGAAAATGCGTGTAGATCAGGAAAATAGCAGTGATCCGCATGGTGAAACCCTTCGTGCCAGGTGATTTGGCACTTTGCCAAAATTTCGAATCCCTAGTTACCAACCAAATTTTGTATCCCGATTTAGCCCGATCAACACGTGGGATTGAGCAAATCATGTCATCCACACAGTGAAGCTGCGTGCCAAGCCTTCTTGGCAAAGTCTAAGAATTCGAATCCCTAATAGATCACCAATTTTCGACTCCTGAAAACCACAGTGCGCATTATAGAAAATTTGGATCAACCCGAGGCATGCCTTATAAATTCGAGCTACAAATTTTGAGTTCCAGCGGTCCATGCTAAATCCATGTTTTCGAATCTCGACACGCACTCAAAGAAATGAGTGATCAGGCTGATGCGATCAAGGATTTTTGGCATCCCTCTGTGATGCGAAAAGTGGGATGCGAAATCCCTGATCCAAACCAAAGCTGCATTTGCCAATTTGCCAAAACTGATCGACCTGATGCATGACCATGAATTCCAATGATTTTCCCATATCGATCATTGCCTTTTTACTTGTCAAACCAAGTGATCAACCAATTTACCAGATGTGATCAGCCAAGCACGAACACGTGGTTTTAGACGTTTTTCATGCGTCGATCACCTAATTTTGAATGTACCAAACCAGAAATTCGTCGAGTGCCAGATTTTGATGTTGTGAGTTTCACAAGCCATTTTTCATGATTGTGCCATACCAATATGTTGTTTTTGATACACGAATGCAGTTTTTGCCGAAATCCATACATTTTTCCATGATGAGTTTTGCCACGTAATCGGACCGACGCGCTAAAACATTTTGAGCTGATCGGACCGAGTCGATCACATATTTTTACCATGTTAGTTTTTCCAAGTCCATTAACAGTGATTTTAAAAATCAACGCTATTTCCAAAGTTTTTTGTACGCATCGCGACTTCGACCAAATCGCTTTGCATTTTATGATGATGTTCTCGAGACTTGAGCACATCGCTAATAAAAATCTTGACGTGTGATAGTTTTGACTAAAAACTTGTCAATACTTTTCCCACAAAACATGTCTTGCTTGATCGAAGGAAGATATGTTATGCGAGAAAAACATAAATCCAGAAATCAAAGCTAGGAGAAGTCTGAAGCGAACTTCTATAACCAAAAAACTAAAGAGCCACGATCGCGCTGTATCGTATTAACCATAAAACCAAACCAGGAATCCACGATACACCAGATCATATTAACCAATGAAACCAGAAAACTTGAAACTCAAAGAAGGCCGATGATCGCTCTGGATCATTTAGAGAGAGATAACCAGAACAAGAATACCTGAATAATCAACACAGCCAGAATAACCGAAGGATTGTAGGAGTCCAATAACCTGAATAACCATAAAATCCATAACCATGAAATCAGGAAAACCCAAAATCCGTAAATCTAGTGTAACTAATAACTAGATATCTATATGAGTCTAAGGCTACCTTGTTGAAGCAACACGACAAAGAACGGGGTAGTGAGGTCCAAATACGGCATTGCGAGGCAAGACGATCAAGGGCAAGCTAGAGAGGTCCAAGATGGCCTTACCAGAGTAAGACGACCAAGGACAAGCCAAAGAGGTCCAAGACGGGCTTACGAGGCAAGACGACCAAGGACAAGCCAAAGTGGGCCAAGACAGCCTTAACGGAGTAAGATGACCAAGGACAAGCCAGAGAGGTCCAAGGCAACATAACCGGAGTAAGACAACCAAGGAAAAGCCAGAATGGTCCAAGACGGCCTTACCGGAGTAAGACGACCAAGGAAAGCCAAAAAGGTGTAAGAGGCCTTATCAGAGTAAGACGACCAAGGAAAGCCAGAAAGGTCCAAGATGGCCTTACCGGAGTAAGGCGACCAAAGATAAGGCAGAGAGGACCAAGATGACCTTACCGGAGTAAGGTGACCAAGGATAAGCCAAAGAGGTCCATGACGGCCTTATCGGAGTAAGACGACCAAGGACAAGCCATGGACCAGAGTCTTAGAGTTTGGAATCCAGTCAAGCAACTGTCCTTAATTTGTGAAGTAATCTAATTAAAGTTACAAAATTTTGGGTTTTTTTAGTAAAAATAAATGGAAAAATTAATGTTCTATCATCCGTAAAGAGCATACCTAGGGACTCGCCTGTTCCCGTACATGACTATGCAGACTTAGCCATTTATAATTTCAAATTAATTCGTGAAGTGGATTGAATGATTCGCCTTTGTTAAGAGCACGCCTAGGGATGCTTGTTCCCGTACATGGGTAAGAAAACTTGGCCATTTGGGTTCCAAAACCAGAGTTATATCAAGACAGCCTTGCCGAGAAAGACAACCAAGAGCAGCCAGAAAAGTTCAATGCAGCAAAACCGGAGTAAGACGACCAAGAAAAGCCAAAACCAATCTATTTTATTAATAACTAAGGAGTGATGGTGTATCGTCGAGCAAAGAGCATGCCTAGTGTAACAACCCGCAAAATCAGGACCAATTCAAAAATTTTATTTTATAAAATTTTAATGAATTTTAGAGAATATAAAATAATTTATTTAAATAATTACGGTTGAAAATGTATTTTATTTGCCATTTGTTACTAAAAGAAAAAAAATGATGAAATAAATAGACTAGGTTTCATTTTGTCATTTGTTCACAAAAAAAAATATAATAAAAAAAATAAAGTAAAATATATATAACCAAACAAAGTGAAAGTGAAAAAAGGGGAAAATCCCCTCCTTCAATAAAATAAATAAAATTTGGAATCATATTCAATGGGAATTAAAAGCATGTCATTCATTGCAAGGAATAATAATGATAATAATAATGGCAAATTCTATTTATACACCAAATATTGCTCTACGTACATCGCAATCTTTTTAATAAAAATTTATTAATAAATTACCCTTCTTTTTAATTGCTTTCTCGCTTATATTTCCTATATCCATTAAACTTTAAAATTTACAAAATTTATCAAAGCGATAGGTTTTAGTGATGGAATCAATGGATTTTTTTTCCTATTATAAAACGGAAATTGTCATCAATCAAGACAACTATCATCATTAAATGCTCTAGTTTAAAGGGTACAGGGTTGTTTTTCCCTCATAAACTTAGGGTTGATTTTAATCAAAATGATAAATTATATGAGTAATAATAAAGAGTTTACAATTTTAATGTTAGAAAATAATGTCAATTATGATTATTTATTTTAAGGCCATGCTTTTATGTTTGCATATAAGTTTTATGTCAGAACAAGGAAAGAAAATGATGACGAGAACAAGGTTAATCTTGTAAAATAATAGTATGTATAAAGTAGTTTTAGGTGTATAATTTACTTATATAATGTGTGGTGTGTGCTAACTAATTAGTGGTGTACAGATAGAACCACCCAATAATAATTACAGCATGCGTTTCATTCATTTCTTTTATGATCCTCTCTCTTTCTTTCATATGAATATATGCCACACTTTATGCTTTTTAATAAATAAAAATAATAAAAAAGAGAAAGACACATTATGGGTTTATTTGTAAAATTAGAAACTAAATATTATGTTAAATACACAAACAAAGAATTGTGCATGCATAGGAAGAAATAAAGAGAAGATTTAATATAAATATGTTTAGGTATAAATTGCAAAAGTAATGCACAAAATAAACGTGCGTCATAGATGGTATAAAACCATGCAATAAAAGAAAGTTGAAATAACTTTTAATTTTGTGCGTATATTAATAATACGCGGTTGGAACTAAAAATAAAATGCGCGTTAAAATGGTAAACGAAGAAGTTAAAAATAACCTTCACATGATTAAATAGGTAAGAATATAAAAATGAAGGAATTATTAATACGCACATCAATTTCGATTTTTGAATTTTAAAATAAACATTAATTAAACCATTTACCTTATGCCCAGTCAGCTGACTGAATTACTGTGTAACATACTATATGTGGGAGACACATTAATGGTTTATTTTGCAAAATTAATATATATATATATATATAATGTTATAACATAAAGACTATTACTAAAATTGATTAACATGGACAAGCTAGAATAAAAATCCTAGACCTCTACAAAATATCTCATACCTTCTCAATACCAAACACAAATCCTAATTTCATTGGCTGCCACCCCTTCCAAACTTCTCTCCTCCAATTCTCCCTCCTCACTTCGAGTTAGAACCCATACCATACACCGTTTTGAAGCCCCTTCCCTCCTCTTTCACCTCCGACCAAAAGCACCTCCTCTCGTGGCCCGTAGCTCGAGGGCCGAGCCACCAAAGTCAGTGCCTTGCGCACGCCGCTGGCCCTCCAGGCACCATGAGACGACCCGAACTTCCCCGGTCTCCGAAGAGAAGAGAAAGAACGGATTGTTTTGAGAACACGACAAAATAGAACGCAAACGGAAGAACATTTCATTGTATATCACAACAATGCATCAGATTACAAGAATATACAGAGTACAAATGAATATTACACAGAAATATCAGAGATTTAAATTACATTTAAATCCATCGCAGCGGAAAATAATACAATACACAACTAGAAGTAGATATTCGGATACAAAGCTTTCCGGATATCATTCCAGCTGTAAACCAGGATCCTGTGAATATAAATCTGCAAAACCAAAACTACTAGCTGCCCGTGTCAAAATAGGGGCACCCAGAGTTTAGGTCAAAACAATAAACTCCAGGTCAGTCATGTGACTGGTGTGAGAACTAAAACAGTTATTTATTTTAAAGTTAGGTAAATCAAGGGACCACGCCGTATAACACAGAACGGGTTTCCTCCCAAGAATACCAGTGCATAAAACAAACAGCGCAATGCTAAATAAAGAAAAATGAAGCTGTTATAAGACCCAGATCCTATCACACAATGCAACGCAAGCCGGGGGATAGGGTTTCCCCTTATAACAGCCAAAGAATGCTTGATACGTTTTAAAACAAATCATTTGATACTATTATAAGTGCATAGTGTATAAAACAACTTCAAATCATAAGTATCAATCATAGGTGGCATGGGTACCATATATCATGTCGCCATACTAGGCTCTACAAATAAAACCGCAAATATCACGTATTTGGAAATTGGATTTCTGTCTGCGAACTGAGGCAAGGGATCGTCCTCACCGTCTTCGAGACAATCTAGCCCATGTCTCCGGAACAGCCACAACTGCCCTTTGGAGCGACAGGGCCGGTCCACCGATGTGGATTATAGTGCCTGAACAATATGTTTCTCCACCCTTTGGGGCGTAAATGAGCCAACGAATGACTCCATCAGACCCGGATCGTCCGATCTAACCGAGGCGCCTTGCAACAGCAACAACCACATAGGTGAAATGTATATAAATGTCAGGGCTGGTAGGTCACTGACACCACCCTAGCTAGAAAGAAACGCATGCCCTCCCTGAGGTCCTCTCCCGTTTTTGGTTCACAACCGAGGTGCGAAACTCGCGAAGTAAACGTTACACAAAGCTACGCCACAAAGGCCGTGCTTTGATCATCACCACAAGACTTTGCTTTTCAACAGAAGCCTCGATCAATTGCATCTTAGCATGCCACACAAGCAAACCACTCTATGCAACCGATACCAGTCACACAGAATGAAATCCAATGTCAGACACACAGTCCATTTACAAGTCCGTTCTGGGTCTGAACGAAACCGGAGGCACCTAGTACCCCGCATATCCATCGATCTCCATGTACGTCTGGACGATCACCAACTGTTTCCATCTTCTTGGGTGTACAGCCCAATCAAGATCATCAGTAATCACCCAAACGACGTGAAGACCTCCGGTCTTCGACCACCGTCTTCATCTTCGTCTTATCGTCGTATCAGTTATTCAGAATGGGATAAACCCGGTCTTTCCAAATAACTCGCGTATAATTTAAATAAGTGTTACAAAAACACAACATACGCCTCATTCCAATTCATCAGTCACTAACCGTAAATTAATCAAGAGAATAATTTCCCAAATATTAACCCCGAAGGCCGAAACCAACATCAGATCAATATCCAGAAAACCATTCTGCTTGGCTAACCGACAGTTAGTTTCTAAATTTCACATTCATAGGGAAAGGTTCCCATTAATTTTATCCAAGGTAAATTCCTTGAATTTATTCTCTAATCTTCTTTTGAATTTCGATTCAACTAGTCGGGATTAACGAACCTTACCGAAGTAACCATTTGTTTTAATTTCCCAATCCCAACCTATTCATCCCATGAAGTAAAACTGGTAATACTTCATATCTAACACCATGGTGTTATCGGTAAATTCAATTACCATTTCACGTTCAAATCTAATTAAAGATTCAACTATCGCCTGGAGCAAAACTGGTGATACTCCATTCTCGATCTTTTCAATCTAATTAAAGATTCATTAAAACTCCACTTAGTTTTAATCGTTAACTGGGTTAAAGAATCAGTGTCATTTAAAACACGGTTCACGATAAACCCAAAACCACATTCCATTAATTATCGGGTTAAAGAACGAGTGTTATTTAAAACACTGTCCACGATAAACCCAAAAATCAATATCAATTCAATTCCAATTAAATATTATTTAACTGGTACACTTCATTAAATCTAAATAAAAAGATTTAATCTTTTCTCAACTGGGTTCAAGAACAGTGTTAGTGAAGACACCATTCACGAGAAACCCAAATCACATTTGATATTCAATACAAGGCTCTGAATAGAAAATATATCGGCTTATATTCAATATCAAATTCTACGATTAACAAATGTCGTATTGGAAATAACGATATAAATATATATCTTTCAAATTTCCATAACAACATCCGTATAATCATGAATTCCAACATCGAAATATTCCGAAGACAATTTCGATTCAAATCCACTCCAATGCAATCATTGGAAATTCTGGTTATTTTTAAAACCCTTTTCAAATTCAATTTATTTACGTAAAAATAAATAGAATTATAATTCTAGTTCAAAACTAGTTTATTTCGATAAAAATCTATTTTTATCTTTTCAAATATGGAGTTTTTCATCCCAATTCTTTCTAAATCATTTCTTATGATTTTACACAAATTATTACTATTTTTAATAATTTTATCAAGGCCCGTACAGTTGATTTCCATCAACGGTCATCGAACTGCACTTACAACGACCTTTTTCAAATTTGATTTGGACATAATTCCAAATCCAACTGTTAGATTTCGAATTTCTAATATTCGTTAGTAAGCTCTTTTCGATACGAACCCAACGGTTCTGGTTTTAGGAGAATCCGACGGTCGGATCTCCCGTAGTATCCGTTCGAAGTCAATGGTCGAAATTCGCGAACTACCGCGGCGCGGCGCGTTCTATTCAGGCCATTATATTATATATATAATATATATAATATATACTTCGTCGATTTCAATTCAAAACGTGCTTTATAAATCGTTTTAAATTCATTTTCAAAACGGTTTCAACTTCATATTCAATTTCAAATCAAAATTGAATATTCCAATTTAAATTCATTTCAAATTGATTTTCTATTCGATTCATTTCAAAATCGTTTTTCAATTCATTTCATTTCGAAATCGTTTTCAATTCAATTCATTTCGAAATCGTTTTCAATTCATTTCGAAATCGTTTTCAATTCATTTCATTTCGAAATCGTTTTCAATTCAATTCACTTCGAAATGAATAAAATCGATATAGTTCACGTCAAAATGGCGTCAATCTAATCAACACGGATTCATATATTTCTATTTTCAAATATTCTATTTCAAATATTTCTTTTTCAAAATAGTTGTTATTATCAAAATATTTCGTTCAACACATGACTAATCTCAACGGATGAGTACTGTCAACACATGAACCTTTATTTTATATATTCTTTATTTTCTAAATTGGAATGAGGCCCAATCAATCACCATATAATATTAATTATATGGATTATCATACATCACACGTATATAATAGCATTGAAAAATTATCAACCATCAACCAAAGTGCACTACACTGTATAAGCATCAAATATAGATATCTAACGCTTATAACAGCCTGTCAATCAATCGATCGACATATTTAATCAATCAGGATGAGTGAACTTCAAATTTCATCCCAACACCCGTGTGGGGTTTCAAACAATCAAACATATATTTTATTTGTGCAGTTGGGCGATGTGTAAAATTTATCGTCCCAATCAATGTCCTTCAAATAGGTGTACATAAACAAACCGTCCGGTTTGTAAATGAATATTTATTTATTCACATTCACTATATTCATATCCACGTTAAAATTTATATATTTTTAACGATAAAACATTTTATTTTAACACATGAATTTTTATTCAGTTCATTTACCAAATAAAAATGATATTTTTATTTTTCTAACTTATTTTAGAAAATTTCGATGGCATAACGGCACGATACTAGAAACGGGACAAGGCTTAGCCTTATCCCAGGTCTAGTGAAAGCCCACGCCATTCACACATCAATCAAACCAATTTCATTTCTCCAAACAATTCAATTCAAACCAAATAATCTAACCAACTACACAACCAAACAATTAAACAAACAAGTCATCCATGGTCTGTGGATGACGGGTGTCGGGTGCTACTAAACACCGTCTGCATCCTAGTATATATTTATAACTAGAAAAAGAAATTGAAGAGTGAGAAGTTCTCACCGATAGCTATCCAATACCACGACTCTTCTATTGTAGAGATCTTCGTCGTTTTCGCCTTTTTGTCGCTTTCGTTGTCCGTAGCCACTATATATATAAAAATCGAATTATTATCTCGCTATTCTATATATAAAAATCGTATTTTTACTTCGTTGTTCAATATATATATATATATAAATCGAATTTTTACTTTGCTAATCAATATATAAAAATCGAATTTTACTTTGCTATTCAATATATAAAAATCGAATTTTTACTTTGCTATTCAATATATAAAAATCGAATTTTTACTTTGCTATTCAATATATAAAAATCGAATTTTTACTTTGTTATTCAATATATAAAAATCGAATTTTTACTTTGCTATTCAATATATAAAAATCAAATCATTATATTTTGTTTTCTAAAACAAAATATAATTTTCTTTTTCTAAACAAAGTATATTTTTTTCAAAACAAGGTTTATTTTTCCTTTCAAAACATATGTATATTTTCTCTTTTCAAAACAATGTTTTTAAAACAAAGTCAATTCATAAAAAAAAACTTTTTAACCTATGTTATTCATTTCATATAAAAACTGAAAATAAAATCATTGTTATTTATTTATAAAAATCTGTAAATAAAAACAATGTTATTTAAATTTAAAATCAGTTAAACTAAAGTAAATAAAATCTCACCGTATATCGTTTTAAACCTGGAACCGTCGTTCGACTCCAACTTGCCGTCGCTGCCGTCAGTCCGGGCTACCAAAGGTCCGACCAACTACTCCAGCTTCTCCGTGCTCCCATGCCGCGCCGCCACCTGAAGTGGCTCCCCTCAATTCACCGCCGCCAGCTTGAAATCGGAGCTTCCCCCAAAACTCTTCGTGCACGATTGCTGCCACCACCGGCCACTTGGAAGTCGCGGACCACCCTAGGAAGCTGCGCCGCCCTTAGATGAACCATCTTCCTCCGAAACCCCCTACCCCTCGACATCGATCCTGGCCAGAGATGGTTGAAGGAGCTTCGAACGAAACAAATCGTTCGTTCAAATATGGGGGCGCGATATTAGGTTTGACCACGGTTTGTGTTTGACCAATTAAAACCTAGGGTTTAGCCAATAGGGTATGATATAGGAAAATAAAATAATATTATTTAATTCAAACATTGCTTCTTAATGAGGTTTTTACGTCCGGACTCCACATCCAACCCAACGACTATCGCCCCTAGCTAAATACCCCCATTCCGAACATAATGGGATATGTTTCGTTAGCCAATTTTATCGTTTCGATCAGTTTCGATTTAAATTAAAATATAATTCAATATATATTCAATTCAAACGTACATTTCAATTTAATGGGGTTACATACTAACTCGAAAAATTCCCGAAAAATATTTTCTAGCTTCGTATTGACAATACGGTCCTAACAAAACTAATTTCGTCGAATTCTGAGACCGTTGGAAAAATGGCCATTTTCCAGTCGATTAAAATCAACTGAAACTGGTCAAATGCGTTTTCCTTTGCCACGCTCACATATTGATTCGAAAAATTATGAAATCTGGAATCTAGCAATAATTTGACACTGTGGATCCAACAAAAGCGGTTTCGTCGAAATCCGAGGTCGTTTGCAAAATTTCCATTTTTAAGGGCCTAAATTCCATGGCGACTATTCAGAATTTCCAACTGGACATATCTTTTGATCCCCGCTATGAAATTTTGATTTTCCGGATTCGTTGGAAAGATATTATCAATTAGATTCCATTATTTTTGGTTTCACTAAAATCCGGATTGTTTTGCACCCGGTACATTCAATTGAAGTTTGAGATCGAATTATCGAACTACCGCGCCATTTTCAATTCCTTTTATAATTTAAAATAAATATTTATTTTCTAACGACGATTCAAACGAATATATACGTTCGAATTATATTCAAAATAAATTTCTCGTCGATATTATTTAAAATAATTAATTTTAAATAATCTAAATTCGCTAAAATTGCCAAAATAAAATTTTTAAACTGGCCCAGATTTTCGGGTTGTTACAATCTCCCCCACTTAAAACTTTTCGTCCCCGAAAAGGAACAAAGTCGAAAGTGGTTTGATTAACCAACTCTACGTTCGATCTGGCTTCCATTCTCCGACTTTTCAGTTTCTGAGAATTTTCAAATTCTCCAAAAATTTGGCTAACACCCTACATTTTCGAAATTTTTTGCCATAACCTCCCCTGTACCGGGAGCCACGGGAAAATCCCGAAACTGCCATATAGGCCTTCTGATCTCAAAAAGAAAAAGAAAAAGCCAAGCGGCTAGCCAATAGGCTCATAAAATCATCATCACCCAAACAAAACAGTAAATTACGTCGTAAACATGTACCTATTTGTCGGGCAAACAAATTTTATTCTCTGCTCTAACCTCCTTGCTATGACCTGTTCAATGTAAGTATATGTATATGCAAGCAAATGCAACTAATTTTCAATACAATTCAATATGTGATTCAATTAGGCTAAATGGCTAAAAATTAGCAAACAAATAAACAAACAACACAAACATCAATCAATTAGTGAATTAGAGTTTCAAATTCATAATTTTGATACATATACAAAAATCAGATTTTTGATGCCAAATCACAACAATAGGTCCTATCTAATTTTGGTTCTCACACCAGTCAATAGGAGATATATAGATATTACACGTTCGTCACTCGAATATAAGTTCTAATGATGGAGCTCCATCATCAAAATCATCTCCGGGCGATTAGAGTGTAATTCTATATCTATCCAGTATTTTAAAACTTCAAATACACGTTTGCAAGGCGTATATGCAAAATCTTTATATACTGGACTGTCCTAATCAATATAAATAAATAATCGAATACGAATAGTTGATTTAAATTTTCAAAACAAAATTTGTTTTCAATTTTAAAAATATACTCTTCACACTCGTTCTAGGATACTACTGATCTCATCTCTAACGAGTCATCCCCATTGGATATTACTAATCCAATATCTGATGAATTCTTTCGTATGGTTCTAAGGTGCCTTGTTCTCTGAGCTTGGTAAACCAAAGCTCTGATACCACGATGAGACGACCCGAACTTCCCCAGTCTCCGAAGAGAAGAGAAAGAACGGATTGTTTTGAGAACACGACAAAATAGAACGCAAACGGAAGAACATTTCATTGTATATCACAACAATGCATCAGATTACAAGAATATACATAGTACAAATGAATATTACACAGAAATATCAGAGATTTAAATTACATTTAAATCCATCGCAGGGGAAAATAATACAATACGCAACTAGAAGTAGATATACGGATACAAAGCTTTCCGGATATCATTCCAGCTGTAAACCAGGATCCTGTGAATATAAATCTGCAAAACCAAAACTACTAGCTGCCCGTGTCAAAATAGGGGCACCCAGAGTTTAGGTCAAAACAATAAACTCCAGGTCAGTCATGTGACTGGTGTGAGAACTAAAACAGTTATTTATTTTAAAGTTAGGTAAATCAAGGGACCACGCCGTATAACACGGAATGGGTTTCCTCCCAAGAATACCAGTGCATAAAACAAACAGCGCAATGCTAAATAAAGAAAAATGAAGCTGTTATAAGACCTAGGTCCTATCACACAATGCAACGCAAGCCGGGGGATAGGGTTTTCCCTTATAACAGCCAAAGAATGTTTGATACGTTTTAAAACAAATCATTTGATACTATTATAAGTGCATAGTGTATAAAACAACTTCAAATCATAAGTATCAATCATACGCGGCATGGGTACCATATATCATGTCGCCATACTAGGCTCTACAAATAAAACCGCAAATGTCATGTATTTGGAAATTTGATTTCCGTCTGCGAACCGAGGCAAGGGATCGTGCTCACCGTCTTCGAGACAATCTAGCCATGTCTCCGGAACAGCCGCAACTGCCCCTTGGAACGACAGGGTCGGTCCACCGATGTGGATTATAGTGCCTGAACAATACGTTTCTCCGCCCTTTGGGGCGTAAATGAGCCAACGAATGACTCCATCGGACCCGGATCGTCCGATCTCACCGAGGCGCCTCGCAACAACAACAACCACATAGGTGAAAAGTATATAAATGTCAGGGCTGGTAGGTCACTGACACCACCCTAGCTAGAAAGAAACGCATGCCCTCCCTGAGGTCCTCTCCCGTTTTTGGTTCACAACCGGGGTGCGAAACTCGCGAAGTAAACGTTACACAAAGCTACGCCACAAAGGCCGTGCTTTGATCATCACCACAAGACTTTGCTTTTCAACAGAAGCCTCGATCAATTGCATCTTAGCATGCCACACAGGCAAACCACTCTATGCAACCGATACCAGTCACACAGAATGAAATCCAATGTCAGACACACAGTCCATTTATAAATCCGTTCTAGGTCTGAACGAAACCGGAGGCACCTAGTACCCCGCATATCCATCGATCTCCATGTACGTCTGGACGATCACCAACTATTTCCATCTTCTTGGGTGTACAGCCCAATCAAGATCATCAGTAATCACCCAAACGACGTGAAGACCTCCGGTCTTCGACCACCGTCTTCATCTTCGACTTATCGTCATATCAGTTATTCAGAATGGGATAAACCCGGTCTTTCCAAATAACTCGCGTATAATTTAAATAAGTGTTACAAAAACACAACATACGCCTCATTCCAATTCATCAGTCACTAACCGTAAATTAATCAAGAGAATAATTTCCCAAATATTAACCCCGAAGGCCGAAACCAACATCAGATCAATATCCAGAAAACCATTCTGCTTGGCTAACCGACAGTTAGTTTCTAAATTTCACATTCATAGGGAAAGGTTCCCATTAATTTTATCCAAGGT
The DNA here is from genome assembly GCA_030737875.1 of Allium sativum. Lineage (NCBI taxonomy): Eukaryota > Viridiplantae > Streptophyta > Magnoliopsida > Asparagales > Amaryllidaceae > Allium > Allium sativum. Next base: position 221,550,011 of record CM060927.1, on the reverse strand, counting down.
AAATTCCTTGAATTTATTCTCTAATCTTCTTTTGAATTTCGATTCAACTAGTCGGGATTAACGAACCTTACCGAAGTAACCATTTGTTTTAATTTCCCAATCCCAACCTATTCATCCCATGAAGTAAAACTGGTAATACTTCATATCTAACACCATGGTGTTATCGGTAAATTCAATTACCATTTCACGTTCAAATCTAATTAAAGATTCAACTATCGCCTGGAGCAAAACTGGTGATACTCCATTCTCGATCTTTTCAATCTAATTAAAGATTCATTAAAACTCCACTTAGTTTTAATCGTTAACTGGGTTAAAGAATCAGTGTCATTTAAAACACGGTTCACGATAAACCCAAAACCACATTCCATTAATTATCGGGTTAAAGAACGAGTGTTATTTAAAACACTGTCCACGATAAACCCAAAAATCAATATCAATTCAATTCCAATTAAATATTATTTAATTGGTACACTTCATTAAATCTAAATAAAAAGATTTAATCTTTTCTCAATTGGGTTCAAGAACAGTGTTAGTGAAGACACCATTCACGAGAAACCCAAATCACATTTGATATTCAATACAAGGCTCTGAATAGAAAATATATCGGCTTATATTCAATATCAAATTCTACGATTAACAAATGTCGTATTGGAAATAACGATATAAATATATATCTTTCAAATTTCCATAACAACATCCGTATAATCACGAATTCCAACATCGAAATATTCCGAAGACAATTTCGATTCAAATCCACTCCAATGCAATCATTGGAAATTCTGGTTATTTTTAAAACCCTTTTCAAATTCAATTTATTTACTTAAAAATAAATAGAATTATAATTCTAGTTCAAAACTAGTTTATTTCGATAAAAATCTATTTTTATCTTTTCAAATATGGAGTTTTTCATCCCAATTCTTTCTAAATCATTTCTTATGATTTTACACAAATTATTACTATTTTTAATAATTTTATCAAGGCCCGTACAGTCGATTTCCATCAACGGTCATCGAACTGCACTTACAGCGACCTTTTTCAAATTTGATTTGGACATAATTCCAAATCCAACCGTTAGATTTCAAATTTCTAATATTCGTTAGAAAGCTCTTTTCGATACGAACCCAACGGTTCCGGTTTTAGGAGAATCCGATGGTCGGATCTCCCGTAATATCCGTTCAAAGTCAATGGTCGAAATTCGCGAACTACCGCGGCGCGGCGCGTTCTATTCAGGCCATTATATTATATATATAATATATATAATATATACTTCGTCGATTTCAATTCAAAACGTGCTTTATAAATCGTTTTAAATTCATTTTCAAAACGGTTTCAACTTCATATTCAATTTCAAATCAAAATTGAATATTCCAATTTAAATTCATTTTAAATTCATTTCAAATTGATTTTCTATTCGATTCATTTCGAAATCGTTTTTCAATTCATTTCATTTCGAAATCGTTTTCAATTCAATTCATTTCGAAATCGTTTTCAATTCAATTCATTTCGAAATCGTTTTCAATTCATTTCATTTCGAAATCGTTTTCAATTCATTTCATTTCGAAATCGTTTTCAATTCAATTCACTTCGAAATGAATAAAATCGATATAAATATCGTTCACGTCAAAATGGCGTCAATCTAATCAACACGGCTTCACATATTTCTATTTTCAAAAATTCTATTTCAAATATTTCTTTTTCAAAATAGTTGTTATTATCAAAATATTTTGTTCAACACATGACTAATCTCAACGGATGAGTACTGCCAACACATGAACCTTTATTTTATATATTCTTTATTTTCTAAATTCGAATGAGGCCCAATCAATCAATATTAATTATATGGATTTTCATACATCACACGTATATAATAGCATTGAAAAATAATCAACCATCAACCAAAGTGCACTACACTGTATAAGCATCAAATATAGATATCTAATGCTTATAACAGCCTGTCAATCAATCGATCGACATATTTAATCAATCAGGATGAGTGAACTTCAAATTTCATCCCAACACCCGTGTGGGGTTTCAAACAATCAAACACATATTTTATTTGTGCAGTTGGACGATGTGTAAAATTTATCGTCCCAATCAATGTCCTTCAAATAGGTGTACATAAACAAACCGTCCGGTTTGTAAATGAATATTTATTTATTCACATTCACTATATTCATATCCACGTTAAAATTTATATATTTTTAACGATAAAACATTTTATTTTAACACATGAATTTTTATTCAGTTCATTTACCAAATAAAAATGATATTTTTATTTTTCTAACTTATTTTAGAAAATTTCGGCGGCATAACGGCACGATACTAGAAACGGGACAAGGCCAAGCCTTATCACCGGTCTAGTAAAGGCCCACGCCATTCACACATCAATCAAACCAATTTCATTTCTCCAAACAATTCAATTCAAACCAAATAATCTAACCAACTACACAACCAAACAATTAAACAAACAAGCCATCCATGGTCTGTGGATGACGGGTGTCAGGTGCTACTAAACACCGTCTGCATCCTAGTATATATTTATAACTAGAAAAAGAAATTGAAGAGTGAGAAGTTCTCACCGATAGCTATCCAATACCACGACTCTTCTATTATAGAGATCTTCGTCGTTTTCTCCTTTTTGTCGCTTTCGTTGTCCGTAGCCACTATATATATAAAAATCGAATTACTATCTCGCTATTCTATATATAAAAATCGTATTTTTACTTCGTTGTTCAATATATATAAAAATCGAATTTTTACTTTGCTAATCAATATATAAAAATCGAATTTTTACTTTGCTATTCAATATATAAAAATCGAATTTTTACTTTGCTATTCAATATATAAAAATCGAATTTTTACTTTGCTATTCAATATATAAAAATCGAATTTTTACTTTGCTATTCAATATATAAAAATTGAATCATTATATTTTGTTTTCTAAAACAAAATATAATTTTCTTTTTCTAAACAAAGTATATTTTTTTCAAAACAAGGTTTATTTTTCCTTTCAAAACATATGTATATTTTCTCTTTTCAAAACAATGTTTTTAAAACAAAGTCATTTCATAAAAAAAATTATATTTTTAACCTATGTTATTCATTTCATATAAAAACTGAAAATAAAATCATTGTTATTTATTTATAAAAATCTGTAAATAAAAACAATGTTATTTAAATTTAAAATCAGTTAAACTAAAGTAAATAAAATCTCACCGTATATCATTTTAAACCTGGAACCGCCGTTCGACTCCAACTTGCCGTCGCTGCCGTCAGTCTGTGCTACCAGAGGTCCGACCAACTACTCCAGCTTCTCCGTGCTCCCACGCCGCGCCGCCACCTGAAGTGGCTCCCCTCAATTCGCCGCCGCCAGCTTGAACTCGGAGCTTCCCCCAAAACTCTTCGTGCACGATTGCTGCCACCACCGGCCACTAGGAAGTCGCGGACCACCCTAGGAAGCTGCGCCGCCCTTAGATGAACCATCTTCCTCCGAAACCCCCTACCCCTCGACATCGATCCTGGCCAGAGATGGTTGAAGGAGCTTCGAACAAAATAAATCGTTCGTTCGAATATGGGGGCGCGATATTAGGTTTGACCACGGTTTGTGTTTGACCAATTAAAACCTAGGGTTTAGCCAATAGGGTATGATATAGGAAAATAAAATAATATTATTTAATTCAAACATTGCTTCTTAATGAGGTTTTTACGTCCGGACTCCACATCCAACCCAACGAATATCGCCCCTAGCTAAATACCCGCATTCCGAACATAATGGGATATGTTTCGTTAGCCAATTTTATCATTTCGATCAGTTTCGATTTAAATTAAAATATAATTCAATATATATTCAATTCAAACGTACATTTCAATTTAATGGGGTTACATACTAACTCGAAAAATTCCCAAAAAATATTTTCTAGCTTTGTATTGACAATACGGTCCTAACAAAACTAATTTCGTCGAATTCTGAGACCGTTGGAAAAATGGCCATTTTCCAGTCGATTAAAATCAACTGAAATTAGTCAAACGCGTTTTCCTTTGCCACGCTCACATATTGATTCGAAAAATTATGAAATCTGGAATCTAGCAATAATTTGACACTGCGGATCCAACAAAAGTGGTTTCGTCGAAATCCGAGGTCGTTTGCAAAATTTCCATTTTTAAGGGCCTGAATTCCATGGCGACTATTCAGAATTTTCAACTGGACATATCTTTTGATCCCCGCTATGAAATTTTGATTTTACGAATTCGTTGGAAAGATATTATCAATTAGATTCCATTATTTTTGGTTTCACTAAAATCCGGATTGTTTTGCACCCGGTACATTCAATTGAAGTTTGAAATCGAATTATCGAACTACCGCGCCATTTTCAATTCCTTTTATAATTTAAAATAAATATTTATTTTCTAACGACGATTCAAACGAATATATACGTTCGAATTATATTCAAAATAAATTTCTCGTCGATATTATTTAAAATAATTCATTTTAAATAATCAAAATTCGCTAAAATTGCCAAAATAAAAATTTTAAACTGGCCCAGATTTTCGGTTTGTTACACACCACTGCACCCCCCTTGTCGCCAGCACACCTCGGCCTCTCCGAGCCCGTTCTCCTCCAACTGACGGCGCCTTAAACCATTCACTAAATCACCGGAAATTTGAATCCAAAGTTTTGAACAAATTAGAAAAGTCATGGCCGAGTTTTACAGAGTGGGAAGAAAGAAGCGTTGGACTCGTACGATCCTGAACTACAATTCTAGACTGAAACGGGGAATTTTTGAGCTGTTGAAAAAATTGGGCTAATCACGAACGACGGTGAGAATTCCTATTTACAAAATTAATTTTTAGATTAATTATTTTCTCGCTGATTAATTCTGTGTATGTATGTAATGATCCAGTTCTGCGATGAAAATCTATTATTTATTCCAGATCTGTTATTCTAGATCTGATTCTACGACGAAATTCTGCTCTTTGTTTCGGTGATAATAATAATTTACTAAACGTTTAATTAATTATTGGTAATCAAAATCCATGAATTTATGATTATAATTATAATTGCAATGTCTTGTGCTTGGATTTTTGTATGAATTGCGGTGTTTTGGAATATCTATGATGGTTTAGATCTACGTCATACAAATAAAAGTTTCTATTTATTTAGTTATGTAAACACCGATTAGATTAGATCTTGTTTTAAATAAATGAATAAAAAGATTCAATTTTTAATGTTGTTATTTTGCATAAAAAGGTGTACATTAAAAAGATTCAATTTTTAATATCGTTATATTACAATAAAAGTTACAAATGAGACGAGGCATTTTTATTGTCCTTTATATTACAATAAAAATTCAGTTTTTATTTCATGTATTAATACGAAACGTACATGAATGTTGACACCAAAGGTTTAGTTATAACCACATGTATTAATATGGAAATTGACACTATATGTTGACATCAAAAATTTAATGTTATTACATGTAATAGTATGGAAATTGACATCATATGTCAACACCAAAGTTAATATGATTACATGTATTAATATGAGAAATGGACATCCTAATTGATACCAAAATATTAGTTGCGGTCATATGTAGTAATATGGAATTGTCATGAAAACATTGACACCAAAATATTAGTTGATATCATACGTAGAAATATGAAGGTGATATGAAATTGACATAAGATAAACATATTTTTAGCGTCGTTAAGATTTACATAAAATAAACATATTTTTAGCGTCGTTAAGTTTTATATAAAATAAACATATTTTTAGCGTCGTTAAGTTTCATGAAAATGAGCATAATTTTAATGTCATTAAGTTTCACCAAAAATGAAACATTATTTTTAGTGTCAAGTTATGTCATTAAAAATGAAACATAAATTTAGTGTTATGTAGAATCATTAAAAATGAATATATTTTTAGTGTCATGTTGAAATATTAAAACGAACATATTTTTAGTGTCATGTGGATTCAACTAAAAAAAAAATATCCTTAGCGCCATTTTGTTGCAGTTTGAAATAACATATTTTTGTTGTCATTTATATTACAATAAAAGATGTATTTGAGAATTTTACTTTTATTTACATTTTGTATGTAAACAAAAATACATGTTATAGAATTGAACTTTTATTTATATTTTATATGCAAGTAAAAGTACCCATGTTTTTGTGTTATTTCTTATTATAATTCATTACAATAAAAAAGAATAGTCATGTAAGATTTTAATTTTGATTTTTATTTTGTTGACGTAAAAAGTTACAATTTTTGTCATTTAAAAAGAATAGTTATAAAAGTTCATATTTTATTGTCGATTTGTTACAATAAAAAGAATAGAATCTAGAAATACGCTTATTTACATTTTCTCATGTAAATAAAAAGAATAGAATTTATAAATACATTTATTTACACCTTCTATAGTAAGTAAAAATACAAATTATGTGAATCACTTTTATTTACATTTTCTATTGTAAATTAAAAGATCAAATTATGTGAACCCTTTTTATTTACATTTCCTATTATAAGTAAAAAGAAGTAATTATGTGAGTTTACTATATTGTTTAAATAAGAATATGACATATTTTTGTTTGCATTTTTGGATGCAAACAAAATATAGGAAAAAGAATCACATAGTTGTTTCCTTTTTTTTATGAAAACAAAAAACAAGAAAAAGAAGGGAGTTATATTTCTTATTTGCATTTTTAGATGCAAATAAAGCATAGAAAGATTTAAAGAGACATTTTATTTATCATGGTTTTGTTAATTAAAAGTAAAAGATTTAAAGAGACATTTTATTTACCATTGTTTTGTTAAATAAAAGGACAAGATTTAAAAGAACATTTTTATTAACATTGTTTTGTCAAATAAAAAGACAAATACATGAAATGCATTTTATTTGTATTTTATGTACAAATAAAAGTACAAGATTAGAAATACACTTTTATTTACATTGTATTTGTTGAAATAGAATTGCTAACAAAATGAGTATATCACTTTTACACATCTTTGTTGAAACATAATTTATTTGCATAATATACAGTAGAATTTATATGCAAATAGAAAAATCCATTTTTATTTTGCAAACTTACATTAGAGTTTATGTTATAACATAGGAATCATTATGTGGGTAAAAATATACACTGAATTGTATTGTCAAGAAATTCCACACGAATGAAGTGTAATAAAATTTATATTTTATTTGTCATCCGCAATAAAGCTATATAAGTAAATTACTGTTTATGTAACTTTAGGGTTGTATATATAGAGAGAGAAATCATACGAGAAAAATACATTTTTACTTGATATAAGTGACATGTTTGATTTATTAACATCAACTTGTTAGTGAAATTGAAATTGGTTAAATCTATTAACCAATTATTTATTTATTTATTTATATGAACTGTTGTTGGCTGAAAACCCCACACGGGTATTGGGACGATACTTGACTGACACAAATCCCAATCTTTAATTATATGTCTATCGATTGATCGACAAGCTGCGATGAGCGTTAAAATCTCATCTTAATGCTCACACAGTTGAAATTGTCACTCTGGTTGTTAATGGATGGTTTGAGGATTATTTCCTGTTTATTACCCTATACATGAAATGTATGAAACCCATATGACCCAAATTTTATGGTGCATGGTTGAGTCACGTTCCAATGCAGAATTTCTTTTTAAATAAAAGATTTTTGTAAAATAAAGAGTTTTGTAATATAAAGAATATATTGAATTGAAAATATCTTACAAACGGACTAGATGAAGTTTTCAATTAGATTATATTTAATTAGAATTTAGTTCAAGTAATGGATTTTGGGTTGTCGTGGATGGTGTCTTAAATAACATTGTCCTTAAGCCCGATGAAAGAGTTAATCTTTTAATTAAGATTATTTACAATTATATTTTGTGACTGAAAATAAATTGATATGTGAATTGGATTTATCGTGAACTTTTTTTAAACGACATTGGTTCTTTAATCCAATTTACATTGATATTGTTATTTGGAAATTTATAAATCTATTTTATAGATTTAAAAGGAATATAAATAAATCTTTTTAGAAAGATTAAAAATAATTTATTGATCTTATCTTTGATAAAATTAATGAGAATCTTTTAGTATAAATAATAATTTTTATTTAAAAGAATGTTCAGAGTTGGAATGTGGCGTATGGTTGATTTTAATTACAAATACGCGAGTTATTCAGAAAGACCAGGTCTAACCCATTCTGAATAATCATCACGACGATCAAGAGTCGAAGATGAAGACGGTGACTGAAGACCGGAGAGCTTCACATCGTTTGGTTGATGGTGACTGATATCTTGAATTGGGAGTGATCCCCCAAGGCAAGGTAAAAAGTGATGATCTTCCAGACGTACTGGAGATCGACGGATACGTTGTTTTGTTCAGACCCAGAACGGACTTGTAAATGGATAGCATGCCTGACATTGAAATTTATTTCATGTAATTAAATTGGTTTTTATTTAATATATAAATGCATGGTGGCGGAGGATTTATTCTCTTGCTTAACACCCTTTTTTATGTTAAATAATTACCGATCGCATGATATGAGTTGTTGATGTGGTATGCCAAGTTGCACTTGATCAAGGCTTATTGTTGCAAAGCAGAGCCTTGTGGTTGATGATCAAAGCACAGTCTATTTAGGCATAGCTTTGTGTATATCGTGACTTCGCGAGCCTCACAGCCCGGTAGAGTCTAAAACGGGAGAAGGGAACGCAGGGAGTGCACACGTTTCTTTCTAGCTAGAGTGATGCCAGGGACCTACCAGCGCTGGCATTTATTCATTGTGGTTGTTGGATTTTTCGAGGCCTCGGTTTATGCGGTGGCCACTGGCCGTATTATAGGTCCAAAAGGACCGGGGAGCGTGTGTTCAGGAATTGTCAATCCATTAAACGTTAACGTATGGACCGGCCCTGCAGGATCCAAGGGTTGGACAGAGTACCAATCCTGGGGCATTTGCTAGAGTGTCTCGAATCGGTAAGGATCTCCTCCCTAGCCTTGACTCAGATGGAAACCCAAATTTCCAATACGACATCACGCGGTTTTGATTGTATACCTATATATGGCGACATAGTGGGATGGGGCACTCATGCCGTCTAGGATTGATACATTTACTTTGATGTATTTCAAATTGGTTGCACACTATTATTATATAATACCGTGTTTATCGTATCAAGCATTTTTTGATCATTATAAGGTAAAACCCTATCCTCCGGTTTGCGTTGCATTGTGTGATGGGACTTGGGTCTTATAATGATTTCATTTTTCTAAAAAGCATTGCGTTATTTTGACGATTTACTTTAGTCATGCACTGGCAATCCATAGGAGAAAACCCCTTCCGCGAAAGTGGCGTGGTCCTGTGATTAGCCTTATTATATTATATAGGTTAAGTAGAATTCTCACACCAGTCCCATGACTGACCTGTAGTTTGTCCACTGGCAAACTCGGGTGCCCATATTTTCCACACGGGCAGTCGAGTAGCTATTTTTGCAGATATATTAAACAGGATTCTGGGTTGAAGCTTAAAGCTGTGTACAGAGGTAGAGAGTCTTCCGCTGCATTCTTCCGTTGCAGTATATTACATTTTTTGTGTTTATCTTCCGCTGTAATTATATTCCAATGTACTCTGATATGTATATTCTGTACTCTGATGTAACATTTATTATAGTGTTATAAAAGTCTTCTGTTGTTGTTTTAATGTGTTGTATGCCCAAAGTTAAAGTATTCGTAGGTTTTCACTTTTTGGGTCAGACCTGTGCGGTTTATGGTCGATTCAAAGGGCGGGAATTTGCGGGTCTTTACAGTTGGTATCAGAGCTCTGGTTATCTCAAATCTTTGGGGTACAACTTATTAGAACTGAACAAAAGACTCATCAGAGATTGGATTAGTAATGTCCAATAAGAATACTCATTAGAGATAGGATCAGCAGTATCCTAGAATGAGTAAACTCGTTAGAGATGGGGTTAGTAATGCCCTAGAACGAGTTCAGAGTTACGAATTTATAATTAACGTATTTTTTATATTTATAATCTATTCTTTGAAATATGATTTATTTATATATAAAGTTATGTATATTTTGAAAGGATAATCAACCAGTAAAATTTAAAATTAAGATAGTTAATTTTATAATTTTTAGCTACGCTCCTTTTCGAGGACGAAAAGTTTTTTTAAGTGAGGGCGATTGTAACAACCCGCAAAATCAGGACCAATTCAAAAATTTTATTTTATAAAATTTTAATGAATTTTAGAGAATATAAAATAATTTATTTAAATAATTACGGTTGAAAATGTATTTTATTTGCCATCTGTTACTAAAAGAAAAAAAATGATGAAATAAATAGACTAGGTTTCATTTTGTCATTTGTTCACAAAAAAAAATATAATAAAAAAAAATAAAGTAAAATATATATAACCAAATAAAGTGAAAGTGAAAAAAGGGGAAAATCCCCTCCTTCAATAAAATAAATAAAATTTGGAATCATATTCAATGGGAATTAAAAGCATGTCATTCATTGCAAGGAATAATAATGATAATAATAATGGCAAATTCTATTTATACACCAAATATTGCTCTACGTACATCACAATCTTTTTAATAAAAATTTATTAATAAATTACCCTTCTTTTTAATTGCTTTCTCGCTTATATTTCCTATATCCATTAAACTTTAAAATTTACAAAATTTATCAAAGCGATAGGTTTTAGTGATGGAATCAATGGATTTTTTTTTCCTATTATAAAACGGAAATTGTCATCAATCAAGACAACTATCATCATTAAATGCTCTAATTTAAAGGGTACAGGGTTGTTTTTCCCTCATAAAATTAGGGTTGATTTTAATCAAAATGATAAATTATATGAGTAATAATAAAGAGTTTACAATTTTAATGTTAGAAAATAATGTCTATTATGATTATTTATTTTAAGGCCATGCTTTTATGTTTGCATATAAGTTTTATGTCAGAACAAGGAAATAAAATGATGACGAGAACAAGGTTAATCTTGTAAAATAATAGTATGTATAAAGTAGTTTTACGTGTATAATTTACTTATATAATGTGTGGTGTGTGCTAACTAATTAGTGGTGTACAAATAGAACCACCCAATAATAATTACAGCATGCGTTTCATTCATTTCTTTTATGATCCTCTCTCTTTCTTTCATATGAATATATGCCACACTTTATGCTTTTTAATAAATAAAAATAAAAAAAAGAGAAAGACACATTATGGGTTTATTTGTAAAATTAGAAACTAAATATTATGTTAAATACACAAACAAAGAATTGTGCATGCATAGGAAGAAATAAATAGAAGATTTAATATAAATATGTTTAGGTATAAATTGCAAAAGTAATGCACAAAATAAACGTGCGTCATAGATGGTATAAAACCATGCAATAAAAGAAAGTTGAAATAACTTTTAATTTTGTGCGTATATTAATAATACGCGGCTGGAACTAAAAATAAAATGCGCGTTAAAATGGTAAACGAAGAAGTTAAAAATAACCTTCACATGATTAAATAGGTAAGAATATAAAAATGAAGGAATTATTAATACGCATATCAATTTCTATTTTTGAATTTTAAAATAAACATTAATTAAACCATTTACCTTATGCCCAGTCAGCTGACTAAATTACTGTGTAACATACTATATGTGGGAGACACATTAATGGTTTATTTTGCAAAATTAATATATATATATATATATATATATATATATATAATGTTATAACATAAAGACTATTACTAAAATTGATTAACATGGACAAGCTAGAATAAAAATCCTAGACCTCTACAAAATATCTCATACCTTCTCAATACCAAACACAAATCCTAATTTCATTGGCTGCCACCCCTTCCAAACTTCTCTCCTCCAATTCTCCCTCCTCACTACGAGTTAGAACCCATACCATACACCGTTTTGAAGCCCCTTCCCTCCTCTTTCACCTCCGACCAAAAGCACCTCCTCTCGTGGCCCGTAGCTCGAGGGCCGAGCCACCAAAGTCAGCGCCTTGCGCATGCCGCTGGCCCACCAGGCACCACTGCACCCCCCTTGTCGCCGGCACACCTCGGCCTCTCTGAGCCCGTTCTCCTCCAACTGACGGCGCCTTAAACCATTCACTAAATCGCCGGAAATTTGAATCCAAAGTTTTGAACAAATTAGAAAAGTCATGGCCGAGTTTTACAGAGAGGGAAGAAAGAAGCGTTGGACTCGTACGATCCTGAACTACAATTCTAGACTGAAACGGGGAATTTCTGAGCTGTTGAAAAAATTGGGCTAATCACGAACGACGATGAGAATTCCTATTTACAAAATTAATTTTTAGATTAATTATTTTCTCGCTGATTAATTCTGTGTATGTATGTAATGATCCAGTTCTGCGATGAAAATCTATTATTTATTCCAGATCTGTTATTGTAGATCTGATTCTGCGACGAAATTCTGCTCTTTGTTTCGGTGATAATAATAATTTACTAAATGTTTAATTAATTATTGGTAATCGAAATCCATGAATTTATGATTATAATTATAATTGCAATGTCTTGTGCTTGGATTTTTGTATGAATTGCGGTGTTTTGGAATATCCATGATGGTTTAGATCTACGTCATACAAATAAAAGTTCCTATTTATTTAGATATGTAAACACCGATTAGATTAGATCTTGTTTTAAATAAATGAATAAAAAGATTCAATTTTTAATGTTGTTATTTTGCATAAAAAGGTGTACATTAAAAAGATTCAATTTTTAATATCGTTATATTACAATAAAAGTTACAAATGAGACGAGGCATTTTTATTGTCCTTTATATTACAATAAAAATTCAGTTTTTATTTCATGTATTAATATGAAACGTACATGAATGTTGACACCAAAGGTTTAGTTATAACCACATGTATTAATATGGAAATTGACACTATATGTTGACATCAAAAATTTAATGTTGTTACATGTAATAGTATGGAAATTGACATCATATGTCAACACCAAAGTTAATATGATTACATGTATTAATATGAAAAATGGACATCCTAATTGATACCAAAATATTAGTTGCGGTCATATGTAGTAATATGGAATTGTCATGAAAACATTGACACCAAAATATTAGTTGATATCATACGTAGAAATATGAAGGTGATATGAAATTGACAAAAGATAAACATATTTTTAGCGTCGTTAAGATTTACATAAAATAAACATATTTTTAGCGTCGTTAAGTTTTATATAAAATAAACATATTTTTAGCGTCGTTAAGTTTCATGAAAATGAGCATAATTTTAATGTCATTAAGTTTCACCAAAAATGAAACATTATTTTTAGTGTCAAGTTATGTCATTAAAAATGAAACATAAATTTAGTGTTATGTAGAATCATTAAAAATGAATATATTTTTAGTGTCATGTTGAAATATTAAAACGAACATATTTTTAGTGTCATGTGGATTTAACTAAAAAAAAAAATATCCTTAGCGCCATTTTGTTGCAATTTGAAATAACATATTTTTGTTGTCATTTATATTACAATAAAAGATTTATTTGAGAATTTTACTTTTATTTACATTTTGTATGTAAACAAAAATACATGTTATAGAATTGAACTTTTATTTATATTTTATATGCAAGGTAAAGTACCCATGTTTTTGTGTTATTTCTTATTATAATTCATTACAATAAAAAAGAATAGTCATGTAAGATTTTAATTTTGATTTTTATTTTGTTGAAGCAAAAAGTTACAATTTTTGTCATTTAAAAAGAATAGTTATAAAAGTTCATATTTTATTGTCGATTTGTTACAATAAAAAGAATAGAATCTAGAAATACGCTTATTTACATTTTCTCATGTAAATAAAAAGAATAGAATTTATAAATACATTTATTTACACCTTCTATAGTAAGTAAAAATACAAATTATGTGAATCACTTTTACTTACATTTTCTATTGTAAATTAAAAGATCAAATTATGTGAACCCTTTTTATTTACATTTCCTATTATAAGTAAAAAGAAGTAATTATGTGAGTTTACTATTTTGTTTAAATAAGAATATGACATATTTTTGTTTGCATTTTTGGATGCAAACAAAATATAGGAAAAAGAATCACATAGTTGTTTCCTTTTTTTTTTATGTAAACAAAACACAAGAAAAAGAAGGGAGTTATATTTCTTATTTGCATTTTTAGATGCAAATAAAGCATAGAAAGATTTAAAGAGACATTTTATTTATCATGGTTTTGTTAATTAAAAGTAAAAGATTTAAAGAGACATCTTATTTACCATTGTTTTGCTAAATAAAAGGACAAGATTTAAAAGAACATTTTTATTAACATATTTTTGTCAAATAAAAAGACAAATACATGAAATGCATTTTATTTGTATTTTATGTACAAATAAAAGTACAAGATTAGAAATACACTTTTATTTACATTGTATTTGTTGAAATAGAATTGCTAACAAAATGAGTATATCACTTTTACACATCTTTGTTGAAACAGAATCTATTTGCATAATATACAGTAGAATTTATATGCAAATAGAAAAATCCATTTTTATTTTGCAAACTTACAATAGAGTTTATGTTATAACATAGGAATCATTATGTGGGTAAAAATATACACTGAATTGTATTGTCAAGAAATTCCACACGAATGAAGTGTAATAAAATTTATATTTTATTTGTCATCCGCAATAAAGCTATATAAGTAAATTACTGTTTATGTAACTTTAGGGTTGTATATATAGAGAGAGAAATCATACGAGAAAAATACATTTTTACTCGATATAAGTGACATGTTTGATTTATTAACATCAACTTGTTAGTGAAATTGAAATTGGTTAAATCTATTAACCAATTATTTATTTATTTATTTATATGAACTGTTGTTGGCTGAAAACCCCACACGGGTATTGGAACGATACTTGACTGACACAAATCCCAATCTTTAATTATATGTCTATCGATTGATCGACAGGCTGCGATGAGCGTTAAAATCTCATCTTAATGCTAACACAGTTGACATTGTCACTCTGGTTGTTAATGGATGGTTTGAGGATAATTTCCTGTTTATTACCCTATACATGAAATGTATGAAACCCATATGACCCAAATTTTATGGTGCATGGTTGAGTCACGTTCCAATGCAGAATTTCTTTTTAAATAAAAGATTTTTGTAAAATAAAGAGTTTTGTAATATAAAGAATATATTGAATTGAAAATATCTTACAAACGGACTAGATGAAGTTTTCAATTAGATTATATTTAATTAGAATTTAGTTCAAGTAATGGATTTTGGGTTTTCGTGGATGGTGTCTTAAATAACATTGTCCTTAAGCCCGATGAAAGAGTTAATCTTTTAATTAAGATTATTTACAATTATATTTTGTGACTGAAAATAAATTGATATGTGAATTGGATTTATCGTGAACTTTGTTTTAAACGACATTATTTCTTTAATCCAATTTACATTGATATTGTTATTTGGAAATTTATAAATCTATTTTATAGATTTAAAAGGAATATAAATAAATCTTTTTAGAAAGATTAAAAATAATTTATTGATCTTATTTTTGATAAAATTAATGAGAATCTTTTAGTATAAATAATAATTTTTATTTAAAAGAATGTTCAGAGTTGGAATGTGGCGTATGGTTGATTTTAATTACAAATACGCGAGTTATTCAGAAAGACCGGGTCTAACCCATTCTGAATAATCATCACGACGATCAAGAGTCGAAGATGAAGACGGTGACTGAAGACCGGAGAGCTTCACATCGTTTGGTTGATGGTGACTGATATCTTGAATTGGGACTGATCCCCCAAGGCAAGGTAAAAAGTGATGATCTTCCAGACGTACTGGAGATCGACGGATATGTTGTTTCGTTCAGACCCAGAACGGACTTGTAAATGGATAGCATGCCTGACATTGAAATTTATTTCATGTAATTAAATTGTTTTTTATTTAATATATAAATGCATGGTGGCGGAGGATTTATTCTCTTGCTTAACACCCTTTTTTATGTTAAATAATTACCGATCGCATGATATGAGTTGTTGATGTGGTATGCCAAGTTGCACTTGATCAAGGCTTATTGTTGCAAAGCAGAGCCTTGTGGTTGATGATCAAAGCACAGTCTATTTAGGCATAGCTTTGTGTATATCGTGACTTCGCGAGCCTCACAGCCCGGTAGAGTCTAAAACGGGAGAAGGGAACGCAGGGAGTGCACACGTTTCTTTCTAGCTAGAGTGGTGCCAGGGACCTACCAGCGCTGGCATTTATTCATTGTGGTTATTGGATTTTTCGAGGCCTCGGTTTATGCGGTCGCCACTGGCCGTATTATAGGTCCAAAAGGACCGGGGAGCGTGTGTTCAGGAATTGCCAATCCATTAAGCGTTAACGTATGGACCGGCCCTGCAGGATCCAAGGGTTGGACAGAGTACCAATCCTGGGGCATTTGCTAGAGTGTCTCGAATCGGTAAGGATCTCCTCCCTAGCCTTGACTCAGATGGAAACCCAAATTTCCAATACGACATCACGCGGTTTTGATTGTATACCTATATATGGCGACATAGTGGGATGGGGCACTCATGCCGTCTAGGATTGATACATTTACTTTGATGTATTTCAAATTGGTTGCACACTATTATTATATAATACCGTGTTTATCGTATCAAGCATTTTTTGATCATTATAAGGTAAAACCCTATCCTCCGGTTTGCGTTGCATTGTGTGATGGGACTTGGGTCTTATAATGATTTCATTTTTCTAAAAAGCATTGCGTTATTTTGACGATTTACTTTAGTCATGCACTGGCAATCCATAGGAGAAAACCCGTTCCGCGAAAGTCGCGTGGTCCTGTGATTAGCCTTATTATATTATAAAGGTTAAGTAGAATTCTCACACCAGTCCCATGACTGACCTGTAGTTTGTCCACTGGTAAACTCGGGTGCCCATATTTTCCACACGGGCAGTCGAGTAGCTATTTTTGCAGATATATTAAACAGGATTCTGGGTTGAAGCTTAAAGCTGTGTCCAGAGGTAGAGAGTCTTCCGCTGCGTTCTTCCGTTGCAGTATATTACATTTTTTGTATTTATCTTCCACTGTAATTATATTCCAATGTACTCTGATATGTATATTCTGTACTCTGATGTAACATTTATTATAGTGTTATAAAAGTCTTTTGTTGTTGTTTTAATGTGTTGTATGCCCAAAGTTAAAGTATTCGTAGGTTTTCACTTTTTGGGTCAGACCTGTGTGGTTTATGGTCGATTCAATGGGCGGGAATTTGCGGGTCTTTACACCTAGGGATTATAACATCTCCCGTACATAGGTAGGTCGACTCAACCATCTATAATTCAGAAAGCCAAAATATAAATCCAGAGTACCGGAGCTTATAAAGCCACATCCATGGGCTGGATCCCGAATATCCAAAATCCATAAAAAATCAAGGGTGCCAAACCATAAGCCAGAGAAATCCAAAAGCCGAAAAACCAGAAGTGAGAAAGCCATAAGTGGGTAGCACATTATCTAAGAGTCGGAAAATCCAGAAGCCAAGAAACCAAAGAAAGATAAAGTCTAAAGACAAAGCACTGAAGGCTTAGAAAACTAAAATCAAAGAAGCCAGAAAAGACCAAAACCAAGAATCCAAATAGCCAAGACCAAAATCCAAAAATCCAACTAGAACCAAGAATCAAAAACATCCACAAGCCACAAGATACTGATACCAAGGAGGCCTGGATCCAAGACATCAGAGCTAGAAATGGGATCAGTTGATAATAATGCCACTGGGTAGAGTGTTGGTCCCATTCCTATTCTGAATAGCATGAGGGGGTTGTGCCTGTCCTGGCACCATAGCTCAAGTTCGAACAAACTATGCCAGCTCTCCACGTCTAACATGCTCCTCTATCATATCCTTGAGATGTCAGGAATCATTTGCATTATGACCGTCAAGATCATGAAACAAGCATGGTTAACTAGTATCCTTTTCACTTTGAGTCGACTCCCTTACATGAGGCTTCTTGAAAGGGGAATTGGGATGAATTTCCAGGTAAATTTCTTTAAGAGTATGAGTAAGTTTCAAATAAGACGAGGACTTAGGTTGCCTCCAAGCCATATTGTGATCATTTCCCGAAGAAGGTTCACTAGAACCAGAATCGGACAGTTTCCCGCCCTGAACCACATTAGTCTCGAGAACCTTTTTATCATTCCATGCATCCTCTTCCCAAATAAACCTTTTATCTGCAAAATAGAACTCACCGAGATCCCTTGGCTGGTCCCGATGCAATGATGTCTTAAAGTCAGACTTATCCAGAATTCCAAAGACTGCATCCATCAAAACCATAGACGGATCGGGTCTATCAACCGAGGCCATCACTGCATTAAATTGTTTCAGGAGCTTACGCAGAGTCTCATTGGAATTCTGCTTGATAGTTTTTAGAGTCATTACGCTTTTCGGATGAGCGATATGGAATCTGATCTGTTCTACAAACTTCCCAACCAGAGCATTCCAAGATTGAATAAAATACATCTCCAACTGCCCAAACCACATGGAAGCTATATCTGTCGAGTAAAGCTGAAAACACTTTGTCATGACACCTTCTAAAGTAGAGAGAACTTCCATATGCTGAACATAACGCATCAAGTGAGAAGTCGGATCCTTGTGACCATCATGAGTTTCCAACACCGGTAGTTTGATGTCTAATGGATTCCAAGAATTCCTGATATCCAAGGAGAACAGACTGCGAGTGACATAATCCATATCCGAAGAAGAGGCATCACCTCGAGTGAATCGACGTGTTACATCCATGATTTGAGATCCATTATTGAAAGCAAGCACCAGATTCAAGTTACCCAAAGCGACATTGTTGCCACCAGTGTTTAAGTCCACGTTAGCAATAGGTTGATTACCAAGAAGAAGATCCGATTGAATTCCAATCCGAGGAGCCACATCGGGCACAATCCTTACTCCCGGAACCGTGGGAGCACTGCCATCCAAAGCTATGTGCACCAGAGCTAGAACCACATTACCAATAGCGGAGCCCGCAACCTGACCAACCAAAGCGTCATGGGTTGGAGTGATATCAAGATTAGGGTTCCCCGAGTGTAGTGGGAATGGAATCAATTCGAGAATCGGTGTTTCCATGCTGATTAGTTTGCAGGGTTACCCAAAAGTCCTGAGTCGCAACTTGAGGAACATTGGTACTTGTTCTAACAATATCTGGTTGGCCATTTTGCCTTCTAGTACTTCCCATCCTAGCCTCAATTCGAGCGAGAAAAGTATTAATTTCTTATGTCACTCAGGTCGAGCAATCAAATCCTTAGCCAAGTTCTTAATCATCCTGTCGACGTCGTCCCGAGTGACTAAGTTCGAGGGAAAACTAGTCGAAGAAAGTTCTTGACTTCCTTCACCTCCTGTACCTTGAGCTTCAGCAATAGCTTCGAGTTCTTGCGCTTAACCATGAAGAAAAGAGAGTGAGTAAAGTCGAAGTCGAAAACTGAAATCGAGAACCAAATCCAAAGCAAAAGTCGAAGCCGTAAGCCCCCTTCCTAGCATGCGAAAGTGTTGACGTGGGGAAATGGCTATTCGTGTACGCCAATGCCTGAGAGTCTGTTTATAGCAAAACAATAATCTGAATCCAAAGATTACAGAAATGTAAAGGGAATCACAACTTTTATAGTGATTCGGCACTAATGCCTACATCCACTTCATAATAATCATTCATCATATAATTGTCGATTACAAATGTTGTACAAGTTCGGGCAATTTTTATGCACAAAGTTGTATAATAGAACACCAAATAATTTGTTAATTCCAAACTTTGACTAAAATACCCTTCGTCTTCTTCGTTAAGCCAAAATGTGCTGAATTATCCAAGAAATAGCTCTAATGTCCAAAAGTACGGAAATATGTCTAAGAGGATGCCAAAAGCCCAATAGAATGTCCAAAAGTTGAAGTAAAATGTTCATGCAATGTTTAGAGGTCCAAGCTATGCCCAATAGTCAAGGAGAAGAAGATGACAACCATTAATTATGCTTGAGAGCTCCAAGAAGTCCAAAATATCAAAATGAGAACCAAGCCTTTTGAATGCCAAGCTTAGGGGTATTTATAGGTGAGTTTTGGGAGTGTCATTTCGAATTTCGTATCCTTGGGGGATGCAAGATTTGCATCCCAAAAATGAAGCCAAAAAACCAAGTCGAAGTCAAAAAAGGCATCCCGAAGCTTGAAAAATTCAAATCCCAAAAATCCACTGAAAATATGTGCAGATCAGGCAAAAAACATAGATTTTCATAGTGAAACCCTTCATGCCTGGTGATCTGGCACTTTGCCAAAATTTTGAATCCCTAGTTACTATGCCAAATTTTGCATCCCGATTTTGCCTGACCAGCATGTGCGGATCAAGCAAATCCATGTGATTCGCACGGTGAAGCTACGTGTCAAGCATTCTTGGCAACGTCTAAGAATTTGGGTCCTTGCAAGATCAGCAATTTTTGACTCCTGAAAACTCATAGTGTGCATCATAGAAAATTCAAATATGCCCGAGTCGCGGCTTGCAATTTCGAGTTGTAAATTTCGAATTCCAACTGATCCGTGCCAAATCCATGTTTTCAAATAGCGACACGCACCAGAAGAAATGGGTGATCGGGCTGGTGCAATCAGTGATTTTTCGCATCCTACTATGATGCGAATAGTGGGGTGAAAAATTCCTAATCCAAGCCGAAGCCGCCTTTGCCAATTTGTCAAGCCTAATCAACCCTATGTGTGACCATGAATTCCAATGATTTTCCCATACCGATCACTAAACCAAGTGATCAGTCAATTTACCAGATGTGATCAGCCAAGCACGAACACGTGGTTTTCGATATTTTTCATGTGTCGATCACCTGTTTTTGGACGTACCAGACTAGAAATTCACCAAGTGCCAGTTTTTGATGTCGTGAGTTGCGCAATCCAGTTTTCGTGATCTTTCCATGCCAATTAGCTATTTCATAGTGCGCGAAACTAATTTTTGCCAAAATCCATATATTTTTCCATGACGAGTTTTACCACATGATTGGACCGCTGCGCTCAAGCATTTTGGGCTGATCGGACCGATTCGATCACGTATTTTTACCATGCTAGTTTTTCTAAGTCCATTAATGATGATTTTACGAATCGATGCTATTTCCAACCTTTTTTGAATGCGTCGTGACTTCGACCAAATTGCTTTGTGTTTTCTGATGACATTCTCGAGACTTGATGGGTGACAACTTTGACCAAAAAGATGGTCAATAAGGGCGCTTTCATTGCATAGCTATGAAAACTTAGTACGCATTCATAGCATTCTCTAATATGGCGATGGAGATTTAGTGCGTTTTCACGGTGCGGTGATAGAGATCACTCGAGAAGGATACTATGGAGAGTACCTTGATATGAGGGGGATATAGCTAAATATATATGGTTTATTAGGTTAATCTATTTGGGACTAGATGTTTTATGCTTGAAATCGGAACTGTAATGTGCAGTTTAATCCAAACAACTTAAAATAAGTAGTCTGGTGATAGAAGTTATATGTAGTGTTAGTTATATAAAGTATAATTTATCCATTCACTAGAACTTTTGTTCTGACCCCCTCCTCATAACAAGCCCTGAGGTTAGACAGTTGGCAGAGATTATATAATTTAGAGACACTTGTTAGACAATGTTATTACTATGGTAAGTATTTACTTACTGTTATATTTTATCGTTTCATTGTGAGATATTTTATTGTGAGTTTTGATATATTTTATCTTTTCCTTTCTACAGGATACCTGTAACACCCCATAACTTAATACACCATAATTCTACACTAAAAAAACAAAATGAATATTAGTTAATTAAATATTCAAATTAAAGTAAAACTGACTTTACTGTTGCATTCAAATTTATACTCTGGTTCATATAGACCTTTGGTTTGCGTAAATCGGACAACATATGAAGAAGTTATGAGCTTTCAAAGTTTAAACTAAATTTGGAATTCAAACAGGAAATTAAATGCGACAAGCAACAGCCGCCCACAACTGGGTCGACCTCTGGGTCGACCCATGTCTAAGGGGGGTCGGCCCGTGGGTTGATACGATTGGTGACGGGTCGACCCACCCGCATGCAGGACGAATTCTGAACTATGTATCTGGATTGTTTTGTTTACATTATTCATTCATCAAGGTGTATGGCTGGATTTGAAAACCTAATATCTAACGGTTCTGGATTGACTTAGTTAATCTATAAATAGAATGGTTATCTCTCACTTTTCCTACATACAAATTCTTTTCATTCCTCTCTTTCTCTACGACTATGTTCTAAAATTAATTAAGAAAAATGGGGATGCTGCTAGAAGATATATATTAAAAAGATAATTCAAGATTTGCAATCAATAACAACCTTTTTCAAAGACTAGTTCTGAATACAGCCTACATCTCTATGAGTTTAAGTTATTTTTAGATCTGACATCTAAAAAGTATTATGACAGTAAATAGTTTTGGATCTGGAATAAAAAGTACCTATAAGTTAATTCTTATATATGTTCTTTTACTATTTACAGTTAATACATGTTATTTTACTGTCAATTCAGTTTTACAGTTAATTTATGTTCATGTATAGATCTATCTTCCTCATCCCCTTTTCTATCTTTTATTCATTTACAGTCTTTTATATGCCTATTTTACACCGTTTGTGTTTGATTCTGTTATTCTCCTTCTTTTTCCTTTTATTTACGCTGAGCCTAGGCCATTTCCGTTTACAATTGTGTATAATTAGAATAATTGGAATAACTAAAATGACAGTAAAAAGGAGAAATTGGGGTATATTGTAACATGAAGACTTTTGACTGTAAATTTGGGGATTATAGTAAAACGGAAAATATGCAAACATGTTAAACAGACTAGACTTAATTTAATATTAAGTAAAGAACATGTTATGGAAAATGTAAGTACCAGATGTAATTAAAAGTAAAATAAGTTATTATAATACATATACATCTCGGCAGGTGTTTGTTTTGGTGTAACGACCCGCATTTTATTTATCGAAGGATCGTAAAATATTTTATTTAATTCTTCGAGGGGTCGGATCTTTCTCATCTTTTGATATGTTGCTCATAGGGACGTGAGACATGTCCATGATTTATACCAATTTTTTTGTGACCATTTTGCCCCTGTTATTTTTGTTTAGGGCATAACTTTTGAATGGGATCGAATCAAGAGCTAGGATCGATCTCATTGGATTGGAAATGGTGTTTCCAATTCCGTAGAGTGGTCACATTAAGGATTTGGCTGAGCAGTTTGGGAGGAATCGCTATTTTAGTGTTGCATGTTTTCTGGACAGGCTAATTAGTCATTAGTGGGTTGATTACTAGGGCCCATTAAGGCTAAGGGATGTTGGCTATATATAAGAGGGTAGGGGTAAAGAGAATTGTTTAGTCTCTTCACTTTCTCATTTGGTTGGGTGCCTGTGATTCTCCGGCCCAATAAAAAACACCTAGTCATAGTTTCGAGATCTAGGATTGAAGATCAACATTGAGAAAGGGTGAGATTGCATCAGTTGAGTTTATTTGGATGTCATTCTTCGCTATTCTTTGTTGTCCAGATTTAGGGATTGTTTATTTGTAACTATTTTGTGGATTTGATGAGTGATAATCATCTCTCACATGAATTGAATCAAGTATATGGGTTAGTTTGACCTTAGATTCATTCATACAAGTTATGTTCATGTAGATCTAATTAATGTAAGTACATTTTGAATTCGGATCACACCATAGGATCTAAATTAGTTAATTGTAATAGTAAATTTGTATGTTAACATTGAAATCATATGTTTATGCAAGTTTAGATCCACTTATTGATTTGTTTATTGTTTTATCATGATTTGGTGAATTTCATATGATTGTATGATGATTATTTGCTATGCTAATGTCTGTTTAATGGCTTCTTGTTGTGCAATTGATCGTTTGGTTGAAATTATTCGATTTGGATGAGATGTATGCATAGATGTTCATTATTAAAGCTTCGATTTTTTGGTCGGAGCCTGGTTGGAATGAGATGAAACTTTGCGGAGAAGCTCCGGAGGAGGAGTCAAGTGGATCTGCAAATTTTGAGCTCCAAACTCCACGTTTCGATGGGTTGCAGTTTACGGCTTGTTCACGACCCATAGCATGGATCAGGTCATTTGAATGGATCTGGTCGGCCAGAACTGTTGGGGAGAGGTGTTGCGTGGATTGGGTTGACTTGCTTTGGTGAAGCGATCAGACTTAGGGAACGATGGTAATGGATCAGCTTATGTTAATGGATTGGGTTGCATGGTTTGATCGGGTAAGTTTGGCTCGAATGGATCTTGGCATACTCCGGGTCAGTCGAAGTCACCAAAGATGGATCGGATGTTGGATCATGCGTGGATCGGTTCGAATGAATAAATCATGATAGGCTGATTGTGATCACATGGATCATGGTGTATGGATCGAACGAACGTGTGATGGGCCAGTGAGATGGTTCGTGGACTGGGTTGCAAGCTATGTGAAGGATCAGAAGCGATCCGATGGATGGATTGGTTGCGATCCGATGGATGAATCAGATGTGATCTAGTGGCCAGTGAGATGGGGATTCGATGATGGGCGAAGCTTTAATGTGAATTCAGGTGGAATGTTCGAAGCATGGTTAAGTGATCATTGATCGTGGGATGATGTACAATGACCACCCATAAATCTTGCACTTAACATGAGGAATAATGCGCTGAAAGATGTGTTAGGCATCTATGGATGATAAACAGTGTAGAATAACAAAAGCGGAACATATCATATAACTCACAGCGTAGAGATAGAATATAATAGAACATACACAACAAGCTGTAATAGCGAAGCACAATTGAACAGAATCTTACAATTTTCATATCATCATGAGAATATCCAAACATCATTAGAATGCAACAAACTCTATACAATAGGCCTCACTACAGTTTCACTCAGAGAACATGCAAACAAAAATAGCGCAAATAATAAGATATTTATAATAGGAAACTAATATGTAAGCCTCCAGCTTGTCATCGACCTACAGCCTCGTCCTCACCAAGATCTGCTACCTGTTACCTGCTAATCAGTCTGCCCATCCACAACAGGATGAACAATCAAGGTAATAAGAGGTAACATAAAACCTTGAGTCAGACAACAATTTTAATGAGCAATAAAAAAGCTATCTAACATCATCATTAAAGCATATTGAGAAATAGGTAGACCAATCATCTAATCTACCAACATCAACAGAGAAGAACCCAACCCGTCTTCTCCACATCCGACAGTGATAGCCTTTACAAACAACTAGAAGGAAACAAACAATAACAATTATAGCAACCAATTATCTAGCGTTTACCATCCTAATCGAGATCAACATCCCCAAGCACAAGCCCCGAAGGCCTAAACCAACATCAGACAAACACCCAAGAGATGTCTCCTTCAACGTTGAAAAATCTACATAAGACAATACAAGAAAAGAAATCAACATCCATGACTCTGGCTATCACCGCCTATCCTGCCTTAAAACCATAGTTAATCATATGACTGGCCTAACTTTTCATCCATCAAGGGCTAATGGTAACCCGGTTCTAGCAAAACTCCATACATTTTTCAACGATACGTACCTAGGATTTTCAACGATACCCAGGGTACTTGACAAGACAACTTCTAGTCTTTTGGGCATCCCCATTATAACCGTGCTTTGAGTTTGCTATAACCTCCAACTAATGATAATTCCTCGGCCTTCAATATCTCTAGCCATCCAATTTGACGATTATTCATAAGCTCAAGCGACTTCTCGAGCAACTATTATCTACGAGCTCAACATCCTTGAGTCGTCTCCACATCTGTTGCATTTCATCGGTCAATGAACACTTTACGACTCTTCAAACATTTCACCTTGAATTCACTTCGAAGCTACATCCATTCTCGAACCAAAAACAAACTTCATTTGGTCGATAGTTGATACACAACATTCATCTACTTGCTATGTATAACGGTCCATCACTTTACAAAGCGTTTCATTCCTTTGCCACAGCCTTTCCTAAACGCTACGGTCCATTATGGATCGGTTCACGATCCATTGGCTAAAACCTGGCTGATCTATCCCTATGCAGTGCCATCACCGATCCATTGTTAAAAACGTTGCCGATCCATGACTTAACACATGTCGATCCATCAAGCAAAACTATGCCAATCTATCAACAAAACACCACCGATCCATGCAAACCCCCTTGCCCGATCCATGCCATGAACTCCACAATTGATCCATCTAAAACATGGCCGATCCATCTCCAAGCACCTCCGATCCATGTCCAAAATAATGCATGTCCATCACCGAACTCGATCCACGATCCATCATGTCTTGGGTATCAAGAAGCGATCCAATCCTGAAATTAATCTAACTCCAAACTCTTGCAATCAAACCAAAGTTTACATGACTAAATCAACTAACAATCATCAATCACACTTTTGCACATCAAATGATCATCACACAATCATATTAGATTC
Source organism: Allium sativum (assembly GCA_030737875.1). NCBI lineage: Eukaryota > Viridiplantae > Streptophyta > Magnoliopsida > Asparagales > Amaryllidaceae > Allium > Allium sativum. Next base: position 221,523,470 of record CM060927.1, on the reverse strand, counting down.
ACCAATTCACGATGAAATAAATAGCGAATCAATAGATGGATCAAACTTGCACAAACATAGAATTAACACATGAATTTACCGTTACAATCTTACTATATTAGATCCTATGGTGATTCAAATTAAAAATATATTTACATTGATTAGGCCTTGGTGAAAACATTTTTAGATGATGAAAATAATATCAAACAACCCATATACTTGATTGAACCGTGTGGGAGATGCTTATCACTCACTAAATCTACAAAATAGCCTAAAAACGATGTTATACAAATGCGGACAGCGAAGAACGACCTCCGAATCAATTAATTTGATGTGATTTACCTTCTCTCGATGTTGATCTTCAATCTTCTAATCTAGATTTATGAATTAAATGAAGTGGAGATGTATTTGATTGAGCAAGGAGAATCACGAGCTCGACCAAATAAGAGAAATGAAGAAACTAAACTACTCTTCATGCCTCTACCCCTCTATTTATATCCAACTGCCCCTAGACTTAAGGGCCTCACTAATCAACCCGCTAATGACAAATTAGTCTATCCAGAAAATGTGTAGCACTAAAATAGCCATTCCTCCTAAATCGATGAACCAAATATTTAATATGACCACCCTGCGGATTTGGAAAGACCATTTTTGTTCCAATGAAATCAATTAAAGCACTTGATTTGATCGCTTTCAAAAGATATTCCCTAAACAAAAACATCAGAAGAAAAATTGTCATAAACAAAATTGGTAAAAAATCACGGACATATCCCACATCCCCGTGAACAACATATTAAAATATGATAATGGTTTGACCCTTGTAGAAATAAATAAAAATTATTTATGATCCTCCGATACGTAAAATGCGGGTCATTACATTCTCTTTCCCCCCTTCGTAGGAGTTTGGCCCCCGAAATTCTAAGCAAACACAAACAAACAAAACAACTCTGCTCGCCACATGTCCTGATACATCTTATTAGCACCAGGATTAATCATCAACTTTGAGTGATGACATTCCCCTAGAACCTCATCTCTCAATCCATCAATATCAGGAATAACTAGTCCATTCTTACGAAGCCAACCCTCTCGATCAACTTCTAATTCTTTATCCTCTGGTTCCAACTTCTGGATGATCTCGACAAGCTTTTCATCATACTTTTGGCTTTCGCCAATTCTTTCAATGAGAGTAGGTCTTATCGATAAGCTTGCCAATATTTCCTGTTCCAACTCGCAACGAGGTCTGAAATCAAATCCTCCAAGTACTCGAGGTGCTTCCATTCCAAAAACATCGCTCCCAAACCTGCATGACTTCGACTCAACGCATATGTCACTGTGTTACCTTTACCAGGAGTATAGGCTATACCAAAATCAAAAGATGCCAAAAACTCTAACCACTACTGCTGCTAAAGATTCAAGTCCTTTTGGGAGAAGAGATACTTCAATGACTTGTGATCCGTAAACAACTCGAATCGAATTCCCAACAAGTAGTGTCTCTACATCTTCAATAATTCCTTTTGTGCATCTTCAGTTGTCGACTCACATAGGCCACAACTCTATCTTTCTATATCAGCACTGCTCCAAGTCAATTACCACATGCACCGGGGTATACCACCATATCCTCATTCCTACTTGGAATAGTCAAAACAAGAGCACTCATCAGTCTCTCCTTCAGGATTCCAAAATCCTGCTCACACTTCGAATCATATTTGAACACTTGATGTTTATTCGTCAATCCTGTTAATTGTGCAGCTATCTTGGAGAAATACTTGATAAACTGACGATAATATCCCGCCAACCCAAGGAAACTCCGAACACCCATCGCATTCTTAGATCTATTCCAGTCCTAGATTGCTGCTACCATAGCAGGGTCAACTGCTATTCCATTTCCATAAACAGCATGGCCTAAGAACATCACTTCACTCTTCCAGAAGTGACACTTCAAAAACTTAGCTCTCAGCTGATGCTTTCGCAAGATTTCCAAAACAACTCTCGAGTGCATCTTATGTTCTTCCTCATTCTAGGAGTAAACCAGAATATCATCCACGAACACTAGCTTGAGCTTGTTCAACTGATCTCTGAATAATCAATTAATAAGATCCATAAAATATGTTGGTGCGTTGGTCAATCCAAATGGCATCACCAGCCACTCAAAGAAACTAGACGGTGTCCTAAAAGCTATCTTCGGCATACTATCCTTCGCCACTCTCAACTGGTGAAATCCCATTGCCAAATCCATTTGAGAAACACCTTGGCTCTGTGAAGCTGATTAAATAAGTCATCTATCCTCAGCAATGGATACTTGTTCTTCTTGGTCAACTTGTTCATCTCACGATAATCCGTACACAGTCTCAAAGATCCATCAGCCTTGGTTGCAAACACAACTAGTGCACCCCCATCAGACACACTTCTCTGAATGAATCCTTTTCCCAAAAGGTGACGTACTTGCATCTCTAACTCTCGCAGCTCCTTAGGCGTTATCCGCCTAAGAGGCATAACGATAGGTTTAGCACCTTTGGCCAAATCGATCATGAACTCAATCTCGCGATGCGGTAGCAACCCTTTGACCTCGTTAAAGACATCATCGAACTCATGGCTATCGGCACAGATAACAAGTTTTCAATGGAATCATAAGTGAATATAAAAAGCTAACAAAGACCCCATCTTCTGACTTACATCGAATCATAACCATTTGCCATTCCACATCCCCGACTGTCACCTCGAGCTTCTCGCAATCCACTTTTGCCGCATACCTTTTGAGCCGTTCCATACCCAAAATGATCCCAACCCAGCGAAGTTCAAAACAAAGCAATCGCACACAAAGGAGCAACCATGACTCGATAATACAAGACCACGACAAAGCATACAAAGGCTTGATGAACCCCCAACCGGATTAGTCGCAACTAAAGATCTATCGCAAATCACTTGTTCCAAACCCAAGCGACACACAAGCGCATTACAAATGAAAGAATGTGGTGCTCTAGTATCAAACAACACTTGAACTGAAACACCTCTAACAGAAAGTGTACCTTGAACAAAAACACTCTTCCCTTTTTCCTTTACCGTAGGAGCCCTTAAAGAAGATGGAATAGCCTCTAAAGCATACGCCTTAACCATCTGCTCCCCCTTGGCTAGTTTTGCACAATCCTTCTTGTCATACCCAGGCTTTCCATAGTTAAAGCACTTTCTTTCAGCTTTCGGATTCTTGCATTCCTTGGATAAATGACCCTTCTACTGGATGTGAAAGAAAATCACCTCGCCTTTTGGTTTCTTCTGGCCATTCTTTCCTTTCTATTGTTGTTGCTTCCTCTTCTTCTTATTACCACCACGATACCAAGCTGGTCATTTTATCACACTTTTATCTTATGAATTTGTCACAGTCATTACCATCGTGAATTAATCACTGTTATTTCTGTTATAGTCTGTTATCACGGTTATTTCCGTGGTGACATTTGGAATTTTGAAAGTAGTTCAAAGTACAGTGGATGGATTGGTCATTTCATCTTCTGTTCTTACTTCTTCCTTCTGTCACGCTTCTAACTTCGTACTCTTGCAGATCTAAAAATTTATCTAGGGTTTTCATTTTTCAACTTCCGCCTCAAAATCCAATCTGCATTCATCAACTCCTCCACCTCTGCCATGTTCCAACACTATATTCGCTAGGTATGTATTTTTATTATCAAATCACAAATTGTAAATAAATTAGAAATTCTATCTTAGCAATGGAATCAAATTGCATTATAGCTGATTTTCCTTATATTTTCTCGAGATTAGTTCATTTCTATCTTATGCTTTTCTGAATCTGAATCTTTTATCTGGGTTTTTTTAATCAGATATCTATAATTTGCAATTTGCAATCTATAGATCAGTCTAAGCAATGCAAAACGTAAGTTCTTCAATGTTCCTAGTAGCCTTACTAAATCTAAATTTGTTTTGTGTTTCAAAATTGGGTGTGGTAGTTATGGAAACTGAACCGAGTTTGACTACTTTCATTGCATGCTTCATCCTGCAGCTTCAACCGTATAACACATGGATTGATAACTCGAATTTAGAGGGGATAACCTGCAAAGTAATCTTTTTAGTAAGGTAATTTGGTTCTGGCGGGATAACTTGATTTTTAAACATTGAAATGATTATGATGTCGCTAGATTCTTGCCAACTATCTAATGGGTTCTTTTTTCTTTCACTGAAGCGCTTTGATCTACCTAGGTAGCTAGTGATAGTGAACTACACTACTCTGTACTAGCAGGGCAGTTCTATTGGTGCGTTGGATGCACATTTTTTGCCATGGAATTATGGCATTGTCAGCGCAACTCAGGCAGGAATTGTGATAGTTGATATCATGAGGTCTTCATGTGTTGGATGACACAGTGTAGAGTTCACGGGCTTTAGGTCTGTATTTCAAATGCAAGCAGTTCATATTAGATGTATCATTAGTCTCGTTTCACTCCATTTCAAATCGATCCTTTTACCTGTGACTTCTAATCTCTAATCGTTTACATTTTCTACTTAGAAACAATAATCAGTTTAAGTATTTTTTTTATTTCCATAGGAATTGGCTGTTCTTTTTGTCTGCTACCTATTCCTATTTTTCTTTTATGTAGGGATTCCATAGTTGTTTTCACCATTCATCAATATTACCTGCAAATTATTTGATGAAATGCTTAAATCGACACTGAAAATTATATGTTTGTTAAGATCCTTCTGTAGATTTGATATATGTAGATAGTTTGCTCACAAAGCATGTTATTAATGACTTATTGAATTTCGATACGTTCCTATTCTAATCTAACGTACAGTGTTCTTGAACCATTTATCTCATGCTTTAATGTTAGCTACCACTTCTTATATAAGCGTCATTTCCACTATCTACGCCAATAAATAAATTGAACCTATTCCCGACAATCTTGGAATAAGAGAATACTCTTTTAAGGTTCCTTCTATGTCTATGCAGACCTATTTACCCTTAAAGTAATATATTTCTTAATTTCCAAAAACGTAAGCTTTTCCTATATTTGCATCTAACCCGATAATCAAGAATTGATTGGACAGTTTAGGGATTTTTCTTTCCAACTAGCTTTTATTTCATAATTCCTATTGATATGCATATATATCCTTTATGGGGAGCAATTTTCCACCTACCTACTTGCTAAAATTTTAGCTTCCATTATTCATTGTACAAGAATCATGCATTTTGACGTAAGAAGCATTACCACATCATAACTCTTAATACTGCTTTAACACTCCACCCCTTAAGCCTTACCATTGGGGGATCACTATTTCTTCATATCAAATTGAAATGGGTTTATTCTATTTTTATTTTACAGAGTAGTTAGGTTGAGGCAGGTCATTCATGTTGTCCTTTTTATTCTAATTTGTTCAAAATTTAATCTGAAATTCTGAACTATGCCTTGCTTGGTTATGGAAACAAGCCGCCTGCCAGTTATTTATTGAAACTGATTAGCTCAGTTCAGAACTAAGCTAGGCTCAATTACAAAATTTAGTGTAGGCTTTGTTTCATGTTCAGAACTTAGCTTGGCTCAGTTCAGTTTAGAAAAGTGCCTGACTCAGTTATGGAAACCGAGCGTCGGGCTCTGTTATTTAGACTAAGTGTCGCCCTCGGTTATTGAAGCTGAGCATGCAGTCAGTTTTGAAATTTTGTTGCGTTAATTTTAGAACTGAATTTTATAGAACGCTTAGTTTCTCAGTTTTAATAAACAGAGCGTCGCTCGATTCAATAGAGTGTCACAGTTTTTTCATTTTGTTTTTTAAATTGATTATTGTTTTGAATATGCAGACATTAACGATAGTAAATCAAAAAAATCAGATGCTAGCGTTAATCGGATTAAAAATACACTCTAGTCTTTCTCTTTTGGGTTTCATGTATAGTTCCTTTTTTAGCTTACTTCTTATGCAGTAGGGGGTTTTGAGTTTTGTTCCTTTTCAGTGTAGGTATTATAATTTTTATTATAGATGATTGTTGGTAGTCTAGTATTGAAAATTTGGGCTTTGTCGTCATAGGTATGGTAGTGATGATTGGTCTGGTGAAAGTATATTTGCTGCCATTTGATTTGCCTAGCAAGTGTGCCTAGGAACCGGTCTATGCTGGTTCATGACTATATGGCTGCTTTCAAACAAATGTATGTAATTAGATTATTAAGAAATTTTAGTATGTGTTTCATTTGTGTTTATTTATGTTGCTTGCTTTTTACGATATAACCAAAAATGATATTTTGCATTATATGGTTTTCCTGTCATTTATGAAGATAAAAACAAACTACTATATGTTTAGCTTTTGGATGCAGGCTTGTTATATAATAATTAATATATCTATTTTTATATACTTCATTAAATATCATTAACATCACCATTTGACCAGTAGACTTTCATATTACAAATAAATAGTATGCTTAGTTTACCAAAGAGTAACACTTTATTCATTAAACATTGATTAATTGTTTTTTAAGGAACCAAATCGTACTCATTTTTTAATAGAAACTAGCCTATTTGGTAATAATCCTGCTTTAAGCCCAAGCTCGATTCTTTACTTTTTTCACTACCCTCGGATATTAAAATTAGAAAGTATTATTAATTTATTGCAATATGATCACTGTAAGTAGAGAAATTTTTTATATGTAGCACTTCTTGTAACCTGAGGTGTTCAACATCTTGATTTACTGTTATTTTAATACCAACATTAGAAAAATTATTTTAATACCGATGTGCGATGACACTTGATTGTGGTATTCCTTGATATATATTCAAAACATAAAACAAAAGAAAAGAAAAACATACCCTTTTATAAAAATGAAAACATACAAATAAATAACAGCTGACTTAAAGGAGCTTTCATGTAATACATGTACACAGTGTGGTTTGCTTAAGTTAGAGTTGCTAACTCAGTTATGTAATAATTAGATCATATATTTTCCATAAACCCATGTGTTTAATAATAAAAGTACAACTGTGTTTTAAGTATAATTTAGAGTTGAATATTTGATACATCACTTATTATGTTCCATCCTTGTTTCTCAATACATCTCGTATACTCCATTTAAGCCGTTCGCAAGCTTTTATGCGCATTACAGTCAATAGGCAAGCATTTATTTTATATTTGAAAAGGGAAAAAAATTGCATTTTAAATCAAAAAAAAAAGTTTTGCCTTCCTTGTTTTATTTTCAACTTTTCTCTTTGCTATCAATTTATGTTCTGTGTTTTCTTTATGTTGCACTTCTTTTGTTTTTTTATTGTGTTTGTCTCACCAAAAAGGTGCATTTCATGTGACTGATCAGTTTACTGCTTTAGTTAATCTCATTTGTCACCAACATGCTTCACTGTCCACCACTGTAATTTACTTCGGGTTGGTATACAATATAACTGTACAATAGGTAGCTTTGACAAGTAAAACCGCAGTTTAATTACTTGCCATTTCCTGTACATATATAGCACCAGTCATGCATCCATTTGTTCGATCATCACATGTACATGAGTCGAGGTCGGAGTATATTGCCTTTATCATCCACCCGACAAATTCGTGATCTTTGCCAATGCATAGCATGCACGTTTGTCCTTTTCACCTTTTATACACAATAAATATCCGGTCCCATCAAAAAAGAGGGAAAAAATTTTCTACCTGTTTGATTACAATAATCATAACCCAGTTTATATTAGTGAAAAATATTTGTTTTGTTGTTAATTGCTCCATACACTTGAAAAACGTTAAGCGTGCTCTTGTTTAACGTGAGTAGGCTTATTCCTACCACTCTGTTAATAAAGTATGTGGATCAGTATTAACTATATGTTATCAATGATTGTTTATTCGTTTTCAATTGGATGGTAAGTACAACTGTGTAAACATAAAATCTCAACTGTCACGTGATGATATCATAAAATCTCACCTACGTAAACATACCCTTCACAAAAAACTATCATTTATTGATTTTGTTCGAAAAAAAACATGCACAATTGGTGCAGTTCTAACGTTCGATATTATTTTTCATATGCTATTAGATTCCGAATGATATAATTGGGAGTTTGGATGCAAAGAAGGCATAAAACAATTAACTGATGGTTCACAGCACATACCAAAGGTAACCCCAATAATCAAACTGTTTAACTATTTATCCTTAAGAATTTTATTTTATTTTCAATTATCAAACTGAGCTTAAGCACTCAGTTTAAGCTGAGTTTAACTCAGTTCAAAACTAGCTTAAGCTCTCAGTTTAAACTGAGCTTAAACTCGAGCTCAGTTCAAAAATGCAGACTAATTTGTTGGATTATTAATTTTTGTAATGTTTCATTAATATTACAACGATTGGTAATGGAAAAAAGGGAGAAAAATTACTTGAAATAAATCAAAAAAGATGAATCATGTTTCTATAATAGAAAAAAATATACGAAAAGACACTGGCAGATCGATCGTACCGAGCTTTACCCAAGTGTAATACAAAACCTAGATTAGCTCAGTCTAAATTGAGCTTTAGCACTCGGTTCAAACTCATCATACACGTTGTTCGAACAGCGCATAATCACTTAGAACTAAGCATAAATTTGAATTGAGCAAAAGCTAAGTTTAAAAACTGAGCTTGAGCTCAAGGTAAATTTGAAAACTGAGCTTGAGCCAAAAACCGAGCTTAAGGACAAGCTCAATTTAAAAACTGAGCTTGAACTAGCTCATTTCAATCTGAGTGTGAGCCTAGGTTTAGTTCAAATTGAGCATGAGCTCGGTTCAATCTGAGCTTGAGCTCAGGTTTAGTTCAAACTGCGCCTGCTCAGTTTAAAAACCGAGCCGAGCTCAGTTGTATAACCCCAGGTCGAGGCTTCTTGCAATAACCACAGGTTGAGGCTTCTTGCATCAGTGGGACGTATTACAGGTGTTTTAGTAGCTTTGATGGTTTGGTTAATAGTAATATACATATAAGCATATCCTACACAAATTACTTGCAAGGGCTTTGTTCTCTAGATGTTTACCGGGCTTGAATGGTTGCATTTATTTCTGTTGCAGTGCTAAATGAAAAATAATAGAAAATATGTGTAGCACACAAGTGTTTCTTTTAAAAAACCAATATTATTGGCAGATGCCTGTTGAATGAAAGCCTTACTGTTCATGAATTTGAATTTAGTAGGGAATGCAAAAGAAAATTTTGTGGCCAGTGTGGTCCATGAGTATGTTCCTTGAACTCTTTGTCAATACTGTGCGGCTGTCTTATGTTATACAATCTTTTGTACTTTTGTTTACTGTAGCCGATTTGGGGAGAACCTATGAATATAAATCAGTTTCTCGGGCTTTATACAAAATGATTCTTCGTCAATGTCTAGTTTAGATTATATACATTGATTGTTATATTGCATGCTATTGTCTGAATAGATTTCACTATTGTTATATCCCTTAAGGTCATTCATGTTCTGACAATGAAGCTTGAACTGAGCTCAGTTTTAAAGTTCACTCCTATAGTATTTATTTGTATGTTATTTATGTTGCTCACGTATATAGTATTTATTTGTAGTGTCTTGGTATTGATGATATTGTGCACCCAGCATGTTAACTGATATCCTTTAAAAATGATGTAAATTTATAATGTAGGTTGCAGAAAAGAGTTTACTTGGGCTAGAAAACTTATGTGTATTCTTCACCCTTGAAGTTGGTGTGCACTCAGAGAAGCTCACCAATATATGTCTACAAATGTATTTACCTTTTAGATGACCATGTTTCTAGATTAAGTTAGTCAAATGTAACATTGAAAAGGAAATGTAATTTGGAAATGGAAAACAAACTTTGTTGTCAAATCTAAAATGATGTTTTGATGTTTGTTGTAATTAAGTTTCTTCCAAGTTGTACTTTGCCATGTATGCTTCAAGAAATAAAATTTATTACATACTATTATGTATTGTTTCTGATATGCTATAATAAATTATGATTAATTTCCTATTGTGAATTATGATTGTTATCACGTTTATTACCATTAGGAGAATAAGTGATATAAATATTATCACGTTTATAACGGTTAGTAAAATAAATATTATCACGTTTATAACCGTTAGGAAAGTCAATATTATCACGTTTATAACCGTTAGGAAAGTAAATATTATCACGCTTAAAACTGTGATAATATGTGTTGGTATTTGTCACGGATATAATCGTGATAACATGCGTGATAAAAATCACCAACGCACCATGGCTTAACGGTTATAGCCGTGAGTATTTTTCTTACTCACGGTTATAAGCGTGACAATTTGGCCTTTCTAGTGTTGTGCACCCTACTGTGGTTTCGGTTCCTCTTTAACTTCAACAACAACTTCGTCCTTAGGAAACAGACTTTCAAGACTCAAAGATTTCTCCACAATCTTCTCATGAGAGTCATCCAAATGATCAACCAATGACCTCTTAATATATGTATCCAAGCCCACGACGAACTTCCCATTCTTTTGATTAGGAGGGTCAATATATGAACGTGCATACTTGGACAAAGCTTCATAATCTAAGACATAATCCAATCCTGGTCGACCATTCTGTTTCAGCTCCACAAACTTCTTGAACAGAACTGACTTCTGGGTGGTAGAAATGAACTTCATCTCAAACTTGACTCGGAACTGATCCCAAGTGATCTCCTCATCGGGAGTTTCTAGAGTAATAGAGTTCCACCAATCCATAGCTCTGCCCTGTAGCTGCCTTAATGCAAGCTTCCTCTTAGTCACATCCTCAGTGCCCAAGTCTCCAAAAATCCGAATGCAAGTATCAAGTGACCCTTGAATCTCTATAGTCGGCTCTATCCCCTTGAACAACTTTCCACTAAGAGCAATGAAGTCCTTAAAAAACTTTGCAAAGTCAACCACCCTCGGTACATATACTTGGATACTAACATCTACAGCGGGTACCCTCCTCATGATTGTTGCCATCATAGCCCCAAATATAGCTGGGTAATATGGTATACCGCCATCAAACCCTCCAGGAACAGTCTCCTCCCCAACAGTTTGTCTCGACAATCGACGACACATTCTAAACCTGAAAAAATAGAATGATTGGTACACATCCGATAAAAAATGCAATGGAGTTCAAGCACCATTATACTATATATTAATATATAGACTACATCCATTAGAAATCGACAAATACATCTCTTATACATCATTACGTCTTCGAACTTTGGCCAAAATCGATTAACCAGAACTCTGATACCAAATGTGACAACTGCCCATGACCCCTGCACTTAACAAGAGGATGAATACGCTGAAAGAAGTGCCAGGTAGCTATGGGCATTCATCAGGGTAGAATAACACAAGCGGAACTTGTCGTATAACTCACATCGCAAAGATTAAATATAATAGAACATATACAATAGGTAGTAATAGTGAAGCATTATTGAACATAATCTTAAATTTTTCATATCATCATGACAGTATCCATACATCATTGGAATACAACAAACTCTGTACAATAGGCCTCACTACAGTTTCATTCACAGAACACGGGAATAAAAACATCGGAAATAACAAGATATGTGTAATAGGAAACTAATACGTAAGCCTCCAGCTCGTCATCGATCTGCAGCATCGTCCTCGCTAAGATCTGCTACCTGTTACATGCTACTCGGTTTGCCCATCCATAACAGGATGAACAACCCAAGGTAATAAGAGGAAACATAAAACATTGAGTCAAACAACAGTCTTAATGAGCGATAAAACAACTATCTAGCATCATCAATAAAGCATATGAGAAATAAGTATATCAATCATCTAATCTACCAACATCAATAGAGAAGAACCCAACTCATCTCCTCCACGTCTGACAGTGATAGCCTTTAAAAACAACTAGAAGGAAACAAACAATAGCACTTATAGCAACCAATTATCTAGCGTATAACATTCTAATCGAGATCAACATCCCCAAGCACAAGCCCCAAAGGCCTAAAGTAACATAAGAAAAGCACCCAAGAGATGTCTCCTTCGCCGTCGAACAATCTACACAAGACATACAAGCAAAGCAATCAACATCCATGGCTCTGGCTACCACCGCCTATCCTTTCTTGAAACCACTGTTAATCGTATGACTATCCTAACTTGCCATCCGTCTAGGGCTAATGGTAACCCTGGTTCTATCAAAACTCCATATGCCTTTCAATGATACATACATAGTCTTTTCAATGATACCCACGGTACTCCACCAGACAACTTCTAGTCTTTTGGGTGTCCCCATTATATCCCTGCTTTTAGTCCGCTAGAACCTCTGATAACGATAATTCCTCAGCCTTCGATATATTTAGCCATCCAACTTGACGACTATTCATAAGCTCAAGCGACTTCTCGAGCAACCATTATCTACGAAATCAACGTCCTTGAGTCGTCTCCACATTCGTTGCATTTCATCGGTCAACGAACACTTTACGACACTTCAAGCATTCCACCTTGAATTCACTTCGAAGCTACATCCATTCTCGAACCTAAAACAAACTTCGTTTGGTCAATAGTTGATACACAGCGTTCATCTATTTGCTATGTATAATGGTCCATCACTTTATAAAGCATTTCATTCCTTTCCCACAGCGTTTCCCAAACGCTATGGTCCATTATGGACCGGTTCACGATCCATCGGCTAAATCACGGCCAATCCATCCCTATAGCAGCACCACCGCCGATCCATTGTTAAAAACGTTGCTGATCCATGACTTAACACATGCCGATCCATCAAGCAAAATTGTGCTGATCCATCAACAAAACACCACCGATCCATACAAATTCCCTTGCCCGATCCATGCCATGAACTCCATGACCGATCCATCTAAAACATGGTCGATCCATCTCCAGGCACCTCCGATCCGTGCCCAAAATAATGCATGTCCATCACCAAACTCGAGCCACAATCCATCTTGTCTTGTGTATCAAGAAGTGATCCAATCCTGAAATTAATCTAACTCCAAACTCTTGCAATCAAACTAAAGTTTACACGACCAAATAAACCAATAACCTAATAATCACCTATCGAACTTTTGCACATCAAATGATCATCACACAATCATATTACATTCACTAATTCACGATGAAATAAATAACGAATCAATAGATGGATCTAACTTGCACAAACATAGAATTAACACATGAGTTTACCGTTATAATCTTACTAGATTAGATCCTATGGTGTTTCGAATTAAAAATATACTTACGTCGATTAGATCTAGGTGAAAACAACTTGAAATGATGAAAATAAGATCAAAAAACCCATATACTTGATTGAATCCGTGTAAGAGATGCTTATCACTCATCAAATCCACAAAATATACTAATAATGATGTTCTACACATTCGACAATAAAGAACACAGAAGAATGGCCTCCGAATCAATTAGTTGATGCGATCTACCTTTCCTGATCTTCAATCTTCTAATCTAGATCTATGAATTAAATAAAGTGGAGATGTATTTGATTAAGCAAGGAGAATCATGAGCTCAAACAAATAAGAGAAATGAAGAAACTAAACTATTCTTCATGCCTCTACCCCTCCAATTATAGCCAACAACTGCTAGCCTTAATAGGCCTCAATCAACAGCCCATTAATGACTAATTAGTCTATCCAGAAAATGTGTACCACTAAAACAGTGATTCCTCCTAAACCGCTGAATCAAATCTTTAATGTGACCACTCTATAGAATTGAAAACACCATTTTCGATCCGATGAAATTGATTTTAGCACCTATTCGATCTCATTCCAAATATATGCCCTAAAAAAAAAGGGGAAAACTGGTCATAAATAAAATCGGTAAAATCATGAACATGTCCCACATCCCTGTGAACAACATATCAAAATATGAGAAAGTTCTGACCCTTGGGAAAAAATAAAAATATTTTACGATCCTCCAATACATAAAATGTTGGTTGTTACATGATGCAATGAGGCTATGAAGACGACTCAAAAGATGGTTTGAGCTCGTGGATAATGGTTTGCTCTAGAAGGCGCTTGAGCTTGTGGATAGTCGTCGAGGTGGATGACCAAAATCGAAGAGCCAAGGGATCATCATTAGTCGGAGGTTCTAGCGGACTCAAAGCAGGTGTATAATGGGGACACTCAAAAGACTAGGTGATTAGTTGAGTACCCTGGGCAGTCACAATGGGCCTAGATATGAGTCACGATGGCGTATGGAGTTTTGTTAGAACTAGGGTTACCATTAGCCCTTGACAGATGGCAGGATGGGCCAACCATACGATTAACAATGGATTCAAGGCAAGGAAGACGGTGATAGCCAGGGTCATGGATTTTATTATTTGCTTGCATAGTCTTGTATGTATTATTCGACGTCGAGGTAGATATTTCTTGGGTGATTATCTGATATTAGTTTAGGCCTTCGGGGTTTGTGCTTGGGAGGTATTGAACTTGGTTAGGGTAGTCCTTGCTTAATAATTGGCTCCTATGAATGTTACTATTTGTTTTTTCTCTAGTTCTCATGGAAGGCTATCACCATAGGTTATGGAAGAGAAGTGGGATTGGGAATCCTATTCTGTTGATGTGCTGACAGATCAGACGGTTGGGAATCCCATTGTTGATGTTGATAGTTGTTTTATCGCTCATTAAGATTGTAGTCTGACTCAAGCTTTTATGTTTCCCTCTTATTACCTTGAGTTGTTCATCCATTTGTGCATGGGAAGACTAGGTGACAGGTAGTTGATCTTGATTAGGACGATGTTGTTGAGCGATGACGAGATGGAAACTAACGTATTACTATCTACTATTCATATTTGTTGTTTCTGCTGATGTATATTGCTCTGAGTGAACTTGTAGTGAGGCTAGTGAGGCTCTTTGTACATATTCAGATGTAATAATGTTGATGTATGGATATTTTCATGGTGATATGAAAAGTTTGAAATTCTGTCCAATTGTGCTTCACTATTATTCCTTGTTGTATATGTTCTATAATATTTTATCCATGCATTGTGAGTTAATCAACAAGTTATGTGTGAGTTATTCAACAGGTTTTATGTGAGTTATTCTACCCTGATGATCATCCATAGCTGTCTGGCACGTTTTCCAGCGCACGATTTCCTTTGTAAAGTGCAGGAGTTATAGGCGATCGACACATCTGGTATCAGAGCTTTGGTTAATCGATTTTATCCAAAGTTCATGGGGGTAATGATGTATGAGAGACGTATTTGTACCTTCCTAATGGATGAATACTATATTATAGTATACAGTATAGTAGTGGTTGAACTCCATAGCAGATTTTCTCATGTGTGGAGTAATCATTCTATTTTCAGATTTAGAATGAGTCGTCGATCTTCGAGACATACTGCTACGGAGTATCCTGCTGCTGGAGGGGGAGATGGTGATTTAACTAATTACCCAGCTATGTTCGATGCCACGATGGCAGCGATCATGAGGAGGGTACCCACTCCAGAGGCAGCCGTGGTAGATGTTGGTGTTCAGGTGTAGGTGCTTAGAGTGGTTGATTTCGCTAAGCTGTTAAGGGTTTC
The DNA here is from genome assembly GCA_030737875.1 of Allium sativum. Lineage (NCBI taxonomy): Eukaryota > Viridiplantae > Streptophyta > Magnoliopsida > Asparagales > Amaryllidaceae > Allium > Allium sativum. Next base: position 221,508,040 of record CM060927.1, on the reverse strand, counting down.
ACCGCTCTTGGTGGTAAGTCGTTTTTGGGGACAGAGTCGACTGTCAAGATTCAAGGGTGGCTTGATACTTGTGTTAGGACATTTGAAGGTTTGGGTATTGAGGATGCGACTAAGAGGATGCTTGCATCGAAGCAACTACGGGGCAGAGCTATGGATTGGTGGAACTCTATCACTTTGGAGACTCCTGAGGATGAGATCACTTGGGATCAATTTCGAATTAAGTTTGAGACGAAGTTCATTTATACAGCCCAGAAGTCGATTATGTTCAATAAGTTTGTTGAGCTAAAGAAAAATGGTCGACCAGTGTTGGAGTACGTTTACGTATTTGAAGCTTGGTCCAAGTATGCTCATTCGTATATTGAGACTCCTTATCAAAAGACCGAGAAATTTGTTATGGGATTGGATACATATCTTGGGATGCAGTTAGTTGACCATTTGGATGACCCTTACGATAAGATTGTTGAGAAGGTTTTGAGGCACAAAATTTTGAGGAAGAAGTTGTTGTTGCAACCAAAGAGGACCCAATGCCATAATAGGGTGGTAATAAGAAAAAGTGGAACGGGAAGAGGAAGCAACAATAGTAGTAAGGGGACGATGGCCAAAAGAAGCAGAAAGGCAAGGTGACTTGCTACAATTATCAACAGAAGGGCTATGATTCCAAGGATTGTAAGAATCCGAAAGCCAATAGGAAGTGCCATAACCGTGTTAAGCCTAGGCATATCAAGAAGTATTGTCCAGAACCGCCAAAAGCTAAGAAGATAGTGAAGGTGTATGCTTTGGAGGCTATGCCAACTCCGAGAGAGCTCCTACGATGGAGGAGAAAGGGAAGAGGGTTGTTGTTCAAGGTACGCTTTCTGTCGAGGATGTTTCAGCTCGAGTGTTGTTTGATATTGGAGCATCACATTCTTTCATTTGCAATGAGCTTGTGTGTTGGTTGTGCTTAGAACCAAAAATTTGTGACAGACCATTGGTTATGATTAATCTAGTAGGGGGTTCGTCTAGTCTTCGCATGCTTTGTTGTGGTCTAGTGTTATCGAGTCATAGTTGTTCCTTTGTGTTTGATTGTTTTGTTTTGAACTTCGCTGGGTTTGAGATTATTCTGGGTATGGACTGGCTCAAGAGGTATGCGACTAAAGTGGATTGCGAGAAGCTTGAGGTAACAGTCGGGAATGTAGAAGGGTGAATGGTTGTGATTTGATGTAAGCCAGAAGATAGGGTCTTCGTAAGCTTTTTATATTCACTTGTGATTCAATGGGAAGGATTGCCATCTATGTCGATCGCTAGTGAGTTTGATGATGTCTTTGACGAGGTCAAAGATTTGTTGTCGCATTGCGAGATTGAGTTCAGGATCGATTTGGCTGATGGATCTAGACCTATCATTATGCCCCTTATGTGGATGTCGACTAGATAATAGTGATAGTTAGAGGTACAAGTCAGTGACCTTTTGGGAAAAGGATTTGTTCGGCAGAGTGTGTCCGAATGGGGTGCACCAGTTGTGTTTGCAACCATGACAGATGGATCTTTGAGATTGTGTATGGATTATCTTGAGATGAACAAGGTGACCATGAAGAACAAGTATCCGTTGCCGAGGATAGATGACTTATTTGATCAGCTTCACGAAGCCAACGTGTTTTCCCAAATTGATTTGGCAACGGGATTTCATTAGTAGAGAGTGACAAAGGATAGTGTGCCCAAAACCGCTTTTAGGACACCATCCGGTTTCTTCGAGTGGCCGGTAATTTCATTTAGAATCACCAACGCACCAACATATTTCGTCGATCTTATGTATAGGGTATTCAGAGATCAGTTGAACAAGTTCATGCTTGTGTTCGTGGATGATATCCTGGTTTACACCCGGAATGAGGAAAAACCTAAGACGCACTTGTGTGTTGTTTTGGAAATCTTGCGAAGACATCAGCTGAGTGCTATGTTTTTGAAGAGTCACTTCTGGAAGAATGAAGCGAGGTTCTTAGGCCAAGTTGTTTCTGGAAACGGAATTGGGATAGACCTAAGAATGCAACAGATGTTAGGAGTTTCCTTGGGTTGGCAGGATATTGTCTTCGATTTATCAAGGATTGCTCCAAGATAGCGGCACCGTTAGCAGGATTGATGAAGAAGAATCAAGTGATCACATGGGATGCGAAGTGTGAGCAAGATTTTGGAATCATGAAGGAAAGACTGACAAGTTCTTCTGTTTTGACTATTACAAGCAGAAATGAGGAAATGGATGCATGTTGTTCTGGACTTGGAGCAGTGTTGATGCAAAAGGATAGAGTTGTGGCCTATGCGAGTCGAAAACTGAAGCCAGGAATTATCTAATTCATGATTTGGAATTAGAGAGGATCATTTTTGCTCTAAATATGTGGAGGCATTATCTGTTGGGAGTTTGATTCGAGAAGTTCACGGATCCCAAGTTGTTAAAGTGTCTTTTCTCCCAAAAGGATTTGAATCTTCGGCAGCAGTGGTGGTTAGAGTTTTTAGGAACTTATGATTTTGGTATTTCCTATACTCCTGGTAAAGGTAACACAGTGGTGGATGCATTAAGTCAAAGACACGTTGGCTTGGGAGCAATGTTTTCGGAATGGAAGCACCTCAAGCACTTGGTACGATTTGATTTCTGGCTTAGGTGTGAGTTATAGACTGAAATGTTGGCAAGCTTATCGATAAGACCAAATCTCATTGAAAGGATTGGTGAAAGCCAAAAGCATGAGGAAAATCTTTTCAAGATTATCAGAAGCTGGAAGCAAGACTGGAACTAGAAGAAGATAAGGAGTTCGAGGTCGATCGAGAAGGTTGGCTTCAGAAGAAAGGGCGATTGATTGTTCCTGAAATTGATGGATGAGGTTTTGAGAGAATGTCATCACTTTAAGGTGATGATACATCCTGGAGGTAACAAGATGTATCTGGACATGAAGCGAGTTTATTATTGGCAAGGTATGAAGAGGGATGTTGAAAATTTTATTTCCAAATGCATGAATTGTCAGCTGGTGAAAGCTGAATAGAAGAAGTCAAGTGGAATGCTTCGGCCATTAGAAGTTCCTATGCAGAAATGGGAGCAAGTATCGATGGATTTTATCGATGGACTACCTGGTAACAGGGCAGGAAATGAAGGAATTTAGGTCATAGTGGATCGCTTGACCTAAAGCACAAGATTTATTCCTGTCAGATCAACTAGGACATCATCGAAGTTGGTTGAGCTATACATTAAATGGATAGTTCGATTCTATGGTATCCTGAAGAGCATAGTAAGTGATCGAGACCCATTATTCACTAATGGATGTTGGAAGAGTTTGCAGGAGGCTTTGGGAACTGAGCTATGTTTGAGTATGGCTTATCATCCCCAGGCTGATGATCAAACCGAGTGAGTGAACCGGGTATTGGAAGATCTCTTTAGAGCTTGTGTATTGGATTTGGGGGATCATGGGAAGACCATCTACATTTGGTTGAATTTTAATATAATAATAGCTACCAGTAGAGCATCGGGATGACACCATACGAGGCGTTGTATGGTAGACCATGCAATTCTCCGAAATGTTTGTTGGAGACTAGAGATAAATTGATACTTGGGCTTGAGATGATAAGAGACACATCAGATTATATTGAGATCATTCAGCAACAAATGAAGGCAGCCCAAGATCATTAGAAAAGTTATGTCGATAGACGTCGAAAGGATTTAGAGTTCAACGTTAGTGATATGGTTTTCGTTAAGATTTCACCTTTAAAGAATGTTGTTTGGTTCGAAAATAAAGGAAAGTCAGCTCCAAGAATTGTTGGACCGTTTCCGATAGTCGAGCGAATTGGAAAGCTCGCGTATAGATTGGATTTACCTGAGAAGATGTCGAGTGTGCACAATGTTATTCATGTGCCTTTTCTACGAATGTGCGTGCATGATTCGAATGTGGTGGTATCTCCGGATCTGTATGAAGACTCAAAAGTCGATCCCATTGCTTCGAGACCTCGTAAGTCGCTTCACGTTGTGGGGAACAACATGAAACAACTTAGGAGGAAGGTGGTTAAGTTAGTTAAGGTACAATGAGGTGAGGATGATTGTACACGGGGAACAGAAGAGAGTATGAATACGACCATTCAGAACTCTCTGTATGGTATGACCAAAGGATATTGTGTCACCCTTACACCATTGTAACTTGTACTATTATTAGAATTCTGCATGCTAGGTTAAGTCTGTGGATGAATGGTTTGTTGAATGCTAGATTGGATGGTAGATTGACTGCTTGTGGATGATAAGCATGCAAAAAGGTTTTGGTTGCTCGTGCTTGCTTGAAATTTCGGGGACGAAATTCCTAAAGGGGAGGGGGAATGTAACGACCCGCATTCTACGTATCTAAGGATCGTAAAATATTTTATTTAATTCTCCAAGGGTCGGATCATTCTCATCTTTTGAAATGTTGCTCATGGGGATGTGAGACATGTCCATGATTTTTACCAATTTTGTTTATGACCATTTTTCCCCTGTTATTTTTGTTTAGGGCATAACTTTTAAATGGGAATGAATTAGGAGCTTGGATTGATCGCATTGGATTGGGAATGGTGTTTCCAATTCCGTAGAGTGGTCACACTAAGGATTTGGCTGAGCAGTTTAGGAGGAATCGTTGTTTTAGTATTGCTTGTTTTCTGGACAGGCTAATTAGTCATTAGTGGGCTGATTAGTGGAGACCATTAAGGCTATGGGCTGTTGGCAATAAATAAGAGGGTAGGGGTAAAGAGAATTGTTTAGTCTCTTCACTTTCTCATTTGATTGGGTGCTTGTGATTATCCGGCACAATAAAAAACACCTCCACTTCATTTCAAGTCATAGATTTGACGTCTAGGATTGAAGATCAACGTCAAGGAATGGTAGATCACATTAATTGAGTTGATTCGGAGGCCGTTCTTCGCTGTTCATTGCTGTCCAGATTCGGGGATTATTGATTTGTAATTATTTTGTGGATTTGGTGAGTGATAATCATCTCTCACATGGATTCAATCAAGTATATGGTTTTGTTTGATCTTAGATTCATTCATATAAGTTATGTTCAGCTAGATCTAATCAATGTAAGTTTATTTTGAATTCGGATTACACCATAGGATCTAAATTATTTAATTATAATGATAAATTCATATGTTAACATTGAAATCATATGTTTGTGCACGTTTAAATCATTTATTGATTCGTTTATCGTTTTATCATAATTTGGTGAATTTTATATGATTATATGATGATTATTTGTTGTGCTAATGTTTGTTTGATGATTGCTTGTTGTGTTATTGATCGTTTGGTTGAAATTGGTCGATTTGGATAATATGTATGCATAGATGTTCATCATTAAAGCTTAGATTATTTCATCGAAGGTTCGACTGGTTGGAATCGGATGAAACTTGGCAAAGAAGCTTCGGAGAGTAGACGAGGAGATCTGGAAAGTTTGAGCTCCAAACTCCACGTTTTGATGGGTCGTAGGTTCTGAGTCGTTCATGACCCATAGCATGGGTCGGGTCATTCGTATTGATCGAGTCGGCCATAATTGTAGTGAAGAGGCGCTGTGTGGATCGGGTCGGCATGCTTTGGTGAAGCGATCAGACTGAGGACACGATGGTAATGGATCAACTTGTGTTGATGGATTGGGTCGCATAATTTGATCGGGTAAGCTTGGCTCGAATGGATCTTGGCATACTTTGGGTCGGTCGAAGTCACCAAGGATGGATCAGATGTTGGATCATGTGTGGATCGGTTCGATTGAATGGATCGGTTCGAATGAATGAATCGTGATGGGCTTTTGTGATCACCTGGATCGTGGTTTATGGTTCGGTACAAACGTGTGATGGGTCGGTGAGATGGTTCATGGACCGGGTTGCAAGCCATGTGAAGGATCAGAAGCGATCCGATGGATGAATCGGATGCAATCCAATGGGGGTACAATCCATGAACATGGATCGGTAAGCGATCCATAGATGGTTCGGGGACGACCCATCAAACATTGACTAAATGAAGTTGATTTTTGGTGATTCGACGATGGTCGAAGCTTCGATGTGAATTCAAGTAGAATATTCGTAGCAAGGTTAAGTAATCATTGATCGTGGGATGATGCAATGAGGCTATGTAGATGACTCAAAAGGTGGTTTGAGCTCATTGATAATGTTTTGCTAGAGAAGGCGCTTGAGCTTGTGGACAGTCGTCAAGGTGGATGACTAGAATTGAGGAGCCGAGGGATCGTCGTTAGTCGGAGGTTCTAGCGGACTCAAAGCAAGGGTATAATGGGTATACCCAAAAGACTAGGTAATTAGTCGAGTACCCTGGGCAATCTCAGTGGTCCTAGATATGAGTCATGATGGCGTATGGAGTTTTGCTAGAACCAGGGTTACCATTATCCCTTGACGGATGGAAGGATGGGACAATCATAGGATTAACAACGGATTCAAGGCAAGGAAGACTGTGATAGCCAAGTCATGGATGTTATTGTTTGCTTGTATAGTCTCCTGTGGATTATTCAACGTCGAGGGAGATATTTCTTGGGTGCTTATCTGATGTTGGTTTGGGCCTTCGGGTTTGTGCTTGGGAGGTATTGAACTTGATTAGGGTAGTCCATGCTGGATAATTTGTTGCAATGAATATTATTGTTTGTTTCTTCACTAATTCTCAGGGAAGACTATCATCATAGGTTGTGTAAGAGAAGTGGGATTGGGCATGTTATTCTGTTGGTGTTGGAAGTTCAGATGATTGTACTGCCTATTATCCATATGCTTTATTGTTGATGTTGATAGTTGTTAAATCGTTCATTAAGACTTTTGTCTTACTCAAGGTTTTAAGTTTCCCTCTTATTTCCTTGGGTTGTTCATTCATGTTGTGGATGGGTAGACTAGGTGATAGGTAATAGATCTTGATGAGGATGTTGCTGCTGAGCGATGATGAGCTGGACGCTGACGTATTACTATATACTATTCATATTTGTAGTTTCCGCTGATGTATGTTACTCTGAATGAACTTGTATTGAGTCTCTTTGTGTAGATTTAGATGTAATACAGTTGATGTATGGATATTTTCATGGTGACATGAAAAGTTTGAAATTCTGTCCAATTGTGCTTCACTATTATTCCCTATTGTATATGTTAGTTATATTTTATCCATGCGTTGTGAGTTATACGACGGTTCCATGAGATTTTTTATACCTTGATGATTGTCCATAGCTGTCAAGCACGTCTTTCACCGCACTATATCCTTTGTAAAGTGCAGGACTTTTGGGAAATCGTCACATTTGGGGAAGGGGTTGTACACATAATAACATTTACAGAGAAATGCCATTTACAACCATGCTTATTAATGAACTTGAATCTGCTAAGTTAATCTGGATAATCAATAAGCTAAGAAGTCCCTTGTCTTGTTTTTGTATCGGGTTTTGGAGACTCTTAAATCATAGTTACTTAGGGGCACAAGCTTAAGGGGTTTGACATGTGTCGATTTAGGTGGAACCCATATTAGTTAATATCCCTATTGGTGTTGGAATAGGGGCCAGGGAAGACTTTACTGATCTGGATAATAAGACGTTCAAAACGAGGAAGGTGGGTACAGGCGCGTTCTGGCGGAGTACTGAGCGTGCATGGATCCGAATTAGGAAGATAAGATGTTATAACGCTAGTAAATAGGTTTATGTCCTATAAGTTTCTGAGTTAGGGAGTGATACACCCTACTATCGGGGCTGACATAGGATATTTACGTAATAGGGAGTCGATCACATGGGTAGTAATTAGGGCAAAACCTAATCTTGATATACTAGTATTGGTGCAGAAAACTTGTTCTTGGGATGTAAATGAGAAGCTTAACCGTTCTTTCCTCACCTTGTCATTCCCTACAAGTATATTTTACTGTACTTTCTCATCCAATATTATATATCTGTCTTGATACTGTTTATCTGTGCGCATGCTAATCGCCAGACTTTATGTTTGACCTATTTTTTTTCCTTCTCTCTCTTCCTTCCCCCTTAGATTCTCAGTGTAGTGACTAGTAGCGACCATGATATTCAGCTTGGATACTTGGATTTCTAACTTCATGTATTGCTTCGAATTTTACTCTACTTTGATATGGCTATTAAAGAGGGTATGGCTATTAAAGAAGGATATGCTTTTAAGATTTTGTACTCTGATAGTTTACTTCATGAGACAGTTGGTTTTATCTGTTGTGTTGGTATTTGGGAAATATGATAAAATAATGTTGTAGTTGGTATTTGGAAGTAACGCTTTTTATTTAATAACAAAAGTTAAATTTTTGCAATGTAATTATTATTCTGTCTTGTGAAAATTTGGTTATTGTATACACAGATGCTAATGCATCCTCATATGGGTGACATTATGGGATGTTGGGTGTCACACTTGGTATCAGAGCTAAACGTTACAAGATCAGAGAAAAGTTTTTGAAAATGTTTTCAAAAGAAAATTATTTTCAAATAAAACTTATTTTTGAAAAATGTACCCCCTCTAGTCATATACAATATTCCTTTGATTTTCTTTTGGAGTCCTTGTTTCTTCTCTTTTCAGCATGTCTGGGGCTACTAATCTTCCTGAGGGTATTCCACTACCGACATAGTTTCATAGATATTTATAAGCTACGACACCTGTTAGAGCACAAGGAGATGCCACACCTCCAGCTGCAGCCGCAATAGCTCCACCTCCTCCTATAGTTAACTTTTCTAAAGTTTGTAAAGATTTCTGCACCATGGGAGGAAAGCGGTTTCGTAGTACTGAGAGTTTAGTTGAGGCGAGCATTTGGCTTAGAGAAACATAGAACGTGTTTGGTCTTTTCTAGCTCAACGATAAAAGAAAGGTACATTTGGCTGCTTGGCAACTGAAGGAGGAAGCTTCATACCGGTGGGAGGTGACACATGCGGGACAGTCAGTAGCTACTTGGGATGATTTCAGTCAGAGGTTTGAGATAAGTTCTTGTCTCAGGCAAAGGAAGGAAAGTAGATGGAGAAATTTTTGAGTTTAAAACAAGGAAGTGTGTCAGTAAAAGAATATGCTAACAAGTTTAATCAACTTGCAAGATTCGGTTTAGACTTGGTGAACACTCCCCATAAGAAGGCTCTTAGATTCACGAAAGGGTTGAATCAACCTCTCCAAGGACTAACATTGTCACATATCCTGATGGGTGCAACTTTCGAAAGGCTTGTTGAAATGACTTTGATGCACGAGTACGGTAAAGATGAGAAGAAGAAAATCAAGACTGAGTAAGCAAATCCCAAGGTTTAGAAAAAGAAATGGCAGGCCAAGAAAGGAGCTTAAAAAAAAGTGGAAATCCTAATAAGGCTCAGATGAGGACAGAGGTTAAGTGCCATAATTGCAGAGCTTTAGGACATTTTGTGAAAAATTGTAGGAAGGGAAAGAAGGATTGTTTCACTTGTGGTCAACTTGTACATTTCACTAAGCAATGCCCTAACAACCAAGGACAAGGGGCAGGATCATCTAGAGAATAAGTGCATGCTTTTAAGGCTACTAAACCAGGATGAGGTAGGAAAGTCACCGTCGAAGGTTTGATTTCCCTTTTTGACTATCCTATTAGGACTCTCTTTGATTCTTGCGCTTCTCATTCATTTATATCTAATTCTTTGGTAGATAGTCTGCACCTAGACACTAGTATTGTTTCTGATCCCGATGTAGTCTCAAACCCATAGGAGGTACGACTCATTTTTCATGATATGTCAGGGTTTGAGAATTTCTATCTTGGGCGTCGAGTTTGAATGCGACGCGTATGTTCTTGGCTTTATGTGTTGTGGATCGATTCTAGGAATGGATTGGCTAGCCACGTATGGTGTCATTCTAGACTGTGAGAGGAGAGTTGTTAGGCTTTTGATGTGCCAAATGAGAACTCTCGAGATTTCATGTGAGCTACGTGGGTCAGTTATGCTTAGTTTCGTAGATTTACTTGATGCTTCTATAGACGATCTTTGATCAGTACCCATAGTTAGAGATTATCCGGGCGTGTTTGATGAGGTTAGGGGATTACCTCTGAGGCATGAGATAGACTTCCAGATTTACTTGGTAGAGAATGTGAAGCCAACCGCTTTACCAGTGCGCCACATGGCTCCTAGGGAAAGGGAGGAGATCAACAAGCAAGTAAGGGAGCTATTTGAGAAAGGATTCATTCAACGGAGCATATCTGAGTGGGGAGATCCAATTATCTTTGCGACTAAGGCAGACGGCTCACTTCGTCTATGCGTGGACTATAAGGAGTTGAATAAGCTCATAAAGAAGAATAGGCACCCACTTCTGGGGATTGACGACTTATTTGATCAGCTATTAGGTGCATCAGTTTTCTTGCAATTGGATATAGCCACGGGATTTCATCAGCTGAGGGTAGTTGATGATAATATTGATAAAGCTGCTTTCCGAACTCCATATGGTTTCTTTGAGTGACTGGTCATGCCTTTTGGGCTGACCATTGCACCCACATATTTTGTGGACTTGATGAGTAAGGTGTTTCGAGAGTTCGTCAACAAGTTTGTGGTGGTCTTCATGTATGATATTTTGATCTTCTCAAGGAATGAGGAAGAACATTCCATATACTTACGAGAGGTTCTACGCACTCTCAGATCACATCAGCCCAAGGCAAAATATTCTAAATTTCACTTTTGAAGAGAGGAAGTAAGGTTCCTAGGGCAAATTGTCTCCATGAATGGAATAGTGGTGGACCCCGCTAAAGTCGTCGTAGTTCAAGATTGGAAGGATTCTAAGAGTGCTACGGAGGTGAGGAGTTTTCTAGGGTTGGCGGGTTATTATAGGAAGTTCATTAAGGACTTTGTAAGGATATCATCCCCGCTCACCCGACCAACGATGAAGAACTTGACTTTCGCTTGGAGCATTGACTACAAGGATTCTTTTCAGAGATCGAAGAAGGCTCTGACATCAACTCTGTTCTGACTCTCCCCGATGGTAGAAAGATGTTTACGGTCTACACAGATGCTTATGGCACAGGGCTAGGTGCTGTAATGATGCAAGAAGGTATGGTAATATGCTATGGTAGTGGACAATTGAGAGTTCACAAGAAGAACTACCTTACCCCTGACCTAGAGTCGGATGCTACAGTGTTCGCACTTAAATCTTGGAGACATTATTTACATTGAGGAAGATTTGAGCTATACAAGGATCACAAGTTGCTCAAATAGTTGTTCTCACAGAAGGATCTCAATTTAAGGCACCAACGATGGATCGAGTTCCTAGCGTCCTATGACTTTGAGATAGCTTGTACATCAGGCAAGGGTAATGTAGTGGAGGACGCGTTGAGTAGGCAGAGGATGACTTTGAGTCCTCTATTCGTAAAGAGGAAAAGCTTGGAGTTTATATGGACCTTTGATTTTAGGCCATCTACGGATTTTACGCCTGGTTTGTTGGCATCGTTGATAGTACAACCAACTCTTATTTATCGCGTTGGATCCACACAGACAGGGGACCAGTAGTTAGCAGACATCGTATATAGGCTTAGTGGAGGAGAGACCTCTAGTCACCTAACTAGATATTCTGTGGACCAGAAAGGGTGGCTACGACGAGATGGAAGGCTTTGTGTTCCCCGAGCTAGGGATTTGTTGACGATAGTCCTTGAGGAGGATCATCACTCTCAAATGACTATCCATCTAGGCGGTAACAAGATGTACCAAGATACGAAGAGAATTTTCCATTGGACTGGTAAGAGGAAGGATATTTGCCAGCAAGTGAAGGCTGAACAAACGAAACCTAGCGGATTGCTTCAGCCCATGGATGTCCCACAATGGAAGTGGGAGAGCGACGCTATGGAATTTGTTGATGGACTGCCTAGAACGATGAAGGGAAACACCAGTATTTAGGTGATAGTAGAGAGACTTACTAAGAGCGCTCGCTTTGTTACCGTCAAGAGCAAGAGGACAATAGCTTGGCTAGCATCGATATACCTTAGAGAGACAGTCTGACTTCATGGAGTACCTTCCAGTATAGTAAGTGACCATGACCACATCTTCACGAGTGATTTTTGGAAGAGCTTGTAAGAGGCATTGGGTACATAGTTACGATTGAGCAGAGCATATCACCCTCGGACCGATGGACAGATTGAGAGGGTCAATAGGGTACTTGAGGATTTACTAAGACGATGTATCCTAGATTTCAGCGAGACTTGGGAGGAGCATCTCCCATTGGTTGAGTTTTCCTACAATAACAGTTACCCCTCAAGTATATGCATAGAAACCTTCGAGGAACTTTATGGACGATCTTGCAGATCGCCGACATGTTGGTGAGAGTCTACAGACAGGCTTCTTCTTGGACCTGAGATGACTCGAGAGACTTCTGAGAAGTTTGATCTTATTCGCCGATAGATGAAAGCAGCTCAGGACAGGCAGACGTCATAAGCCGATAGGAGAAGGAATAATTTGGAATTTGAGGTATGAGATATGGTATGCATCAAAGTATCACCTCTTAGAAATGTTTTTCAATTTGGCTTGGTAGGGAATTTGGCACCGGGTTTGTAGGGCCGTTCCTCATAGTTGAAAGGATAGGTCATATAGCCTATAGGGTTAAACTACTGGAGAGGTTGGCAGAAGTTCACAACATGTTCCATGTTTCCCATATGAGACAATGTCTAGATGATACAGTGAAGGTAGTAGAGCCAAGCACGCTTGAGGATATTGAGTCAGTTAGGAAAGTTCCTACCCACATTCTTGGATCAGAGGTTGAGAAATTACGCAATAAGGAGATCAGATTAGTAAAGGTACAGTGGGGAGAAGACCACGATGATGCAAGATGGGAAGAAGAGGACAACCCTTTTCTTTTTGAGAGTACGTTCTTAATTTCTTTTCCAAACTTTTGCACTCACATTTGTTTTGTATTATTCGAGTATGTTTATCGTATCATTTGAATCTTCGATCCTTAGGTAGAAACCAATGAATGAAAACATGTGTTTGAGACATGTTACGTTTGATGGTTGCAAGTGGATGCAAGTGTTTGCTAGTGGATGCATATACACACATTAGGCACTAGATCGTCTCAAGCACTTACATATTTGCATATGAATGTGCGTGCATTTTAAATTTTCAATGGATGAAAATGGTTGAATAATCACATGGATGTTGCATTTTGGTGAATGATTGTGCACACATATAGGTTATATTAGGATTCTTTTGCATACATATTGGATACATAACACATACATATATTGCATTAAAAAGGTTAACTGAATCTGTCAACGACCTAATTTTCACACTAATGTAGGAACATATACACACACACCCTTGCATATGTTTATACAAGCATTAGAAATTCTTAAGGACAATAGATTCCAGTGGTTGGTGGTAATTATAATAATAACATTTTTCTTAACTTGGAGATTTTGGGGACGAAATCCTTTAAGGAGGAGAGAATGTAACACCCCTAATTTAATACACCATAATAGTATAGTAAAGACAATAAAATGGATATTAATTAATTAATTATTCAAAGTTAAGTAAAATCGACTTTAACATTGTGTTCGTCTTGGAATTTTGGTTCAGATAGACCCCTGGTTTGCGTAAATTGAACAATATATGAAGAAGTTATGAGCTTTCAAAGTTTAATCTAAATTTGAGATTAAAACAGGAAATTAAACGCAACAAGCAATGGTAATGGGATGACCTCGCCCACAGCTGGGTCGACCCCTAGGTCGACCTATGTCTAAGGGGGGTCGCCCCATGGGTCAACACGGTTGGTCGTGGGTCGACTTACCCGCATGTAGGTTGAATTCTGAACTCTGTATTTGGACTGTTTTGTTTATATTATTCATTCACTTAGGTGTATGGCTGGATTTCAAAACCTAATATCTAACGGTTTGGGATTGTCTTTATTATTCTATAAATAGGATGGCTATCTCTCATTTTTCCTACACACAAATTCTCTTCATTCCTCTCTTCCTCCATGACTATGTTCTAATATTAATTAAGAAAAATGGGGAGATGCTGCTAGAAGATATAGATTAAAAAGATAATTCAATATCTACAATCAACAACCATCTTTTTTCAAAGACTATCTGAATAAAACCTACATCTCTGTGAGTTCAAGTTATTTTTAAATCTGACATCTAAAAAGTATTATAGCAGTAAATAGTTCTGGATCTGGAATAAAAAGTACATATAAATTATTTTTTATATATGTTCTTTTACTATTTTACAGTTAATACATGTTCTATTACTGTCAATTTGGTTTTATAGTTAATTTATGTTCATGTACAAATCTATCTTCCTTATTACCTTTTATATCTTTTATTCATTTACAGTCTTTCATATGCATATTTATACTGTTTGAGTTTGATTCTGTTATTCTCCTTCTTTTTCCTTTTATTTACGCTGAGCCTAGGCCACCGAGAGCCTAGGCCATTTCTTTTTACTATTGTGTATAATTGGAATAATAAGAATAATTGAAATGACAATAAAAAGAAGAAATTGGGGAATATTGTAACATGAAGACTTTTGACTGTAAATTCCGGGATTATAGTAAAAAGGAACATATGCAAACATGTTAAACGGACTAGACATAATTTAATATTAAGTAAAGAACATGTTATGGAAAACGTAAGTTCCAGATGTAAATATAAGTAAATTGGGTTACTGTATTATGCATACATCTGGGCAGGTGCTTGTTTTGGGAAAGGGATTGTACATAGAATAACATTTACAGAGAAATGTCATTTACAACCATGCTTGTTAATAAACTTAAACCTGCTAAGTTAAACTGGATAATTAATAAGCTAAGAGGTTTGGGGACTCTTAAATCCTAGTTACTTCGGGGAACAAGCTTAGGGGGTTTGGCTTTTGTCGATTTGTGTGGATCCCATATCACTCGGTATCCCTGTTGCTAATGAAATAGGGGCCTCGCACTAGGTAGGGGTTAGGGCACGCTTTACTGATCTGGATAGTAAGAGGTTCAAAACGGGGAAGGTGGGTACGGGCACATTCCGGCGGAGTCATGAGCGTGCATGGGTACGAATGGGGAAGATAAGAAATTGTAACACCAATAAATAGGTATGTGTCTTATAAGTTGTTGGATTAGGGAGTGATACACCCTATTGTCGGGGCTGAAACAGGATATTTACGTAATAGGGAGTCGATCGCATGGATACTTGTATATTTTACTATACTTTATCATCCAGTATTATTTATATGTCTTGGTACGGCTAATCTGTGCTTATGCTAAAAATCACTGGAACACCCCAGACTTTATGTCTAACCTACTAGTTTTTCTTCTCTCTCTTCCTTTCCCCCTCTCGGTTTCTCAGGGTAGTGGTCAGCATCGTGATATTCAGCTTGGATTCTTGGATTTCTGACTTTATGTATTACTTCGACTTTTGCTCTACTTTGATATGGCTTTTAAAGAGGGATATGCTTTTAAGATTTTGTACTCTGATAGTTTGCTTCATGAGATAGTTGTTTTTATTTGTTGTGGTGATATTTGAGAAATATGATAAAATGATGTTGTAATTGGAATTTGGAAGTAAAGCTTTTTATTTAGTAATGAAAGTTAAATATTTCCGTTGCAATTATTATTTTGTCTTGTAAAAATTTGGTTACTGTATACTTATTGCACTTCATAGAACCTAATGCATTCTTATATGGGTAACATTAGGGGATGTGGGGTGTCACATTACCAAACAAACAAACTCGAGTTTCAATGGACTCAGATTTTAGCATTTTGTGAAAAATTCGGATCTGCTGAAATTGGGTTGTTACATTAGGTATCAGAGTTTAGTTTAGGATCCCTATATAGATAATGAGTGAACGTATTTGCATTTTTAAAATATAAATATCTATATTATACTATTAAAGCTGAGTTGATTTTAGTTGGCTCACAAGACCCCCCCCCCCCCAAATTATTATTTCAATTTAACATGAGCACGACACGTGGAATGTTTATCCAATCGTCTCACTTTTCTACGCGTCTGCCTTTCCCATCGTGTGGTTCCCATCGCCCTTCTTCCTGCTTCCCTTTCCCCTTCTTCCTGACCCCTTCCCCTTCTAATTTACCTGACCCCTCCCCCTTCTTCCTGCTTCCGTTCCCCTTTCTTTCCCTACCGCCTGATTGCCTCCCAGTCGTTCTCCAAAACCTGAAATCGGCATTCACCCTCCCCTTCCTCTCTGACGCCCACATAGGCTCTGCTCTGTAAACCCTAATGTGATTTCATCTTCCTCGGTCTCCCCCTTCGCCCCTTCTACCGCCAACCATCCTGTCGTCGTCGCTGTCTCTGCCTTCGCGTTCCATCAACTTATACGCCTGATCTGCCCATCGAAACGTTGTAAGTTACTGTCCTCTTTTTTTTCCTATCGTTCAGTTTTCGGTTCTTTTTCGTCGGTGGTTACTTACAGGTGTCGACAGTTTGCATTATTTGGTGACTATATTTTGCCTGTTTTTGTTATTGCTTATTTACCATGCAATTATTCGTATAACTAAAAATAGAAAAAAGTATTTTATCCTAATTTGACAAAATTTGTATGAGTTAGCTAAAAATTTAGCTAACAGATTCTATCAGTGACATATGTTACCTTAAACTAATATACAATGTTTGGCAAATTTTTTGGAAATTATATCAGTAAAATCTCACTCAAATATATAATGTTTATTGTCTTTTAGTATCATTAGATTCTTATATTTCACTCAAATCTATGTTTAGTTATATTTTCTACAAATCAATATGTTGTGTTCGCACTATTAACAAATAACATAAATTTGCATTAAAATGGCGTATTAGAAATTAGTATCATTTTGATACGTTGTACTGACTTTTAAGTATGTTGAGGTTTGATAATCTTACCTAGCTTAAAACTTAGTTGTAAATAGGGAGATATTAGTATCGTGTTTCTTATTTATCATTCATATTTTTATACTGTGATCATGGAACCATTTTACTTTGATTTGTACCATCAACGATGACTCGATTATGTTGTCCACGTTTATATTTAAACTTTTTACAGTTTAGCATCTTCTATTTCTGTAGACTGTTCATACTGATATATGTTCTGTTATTTCTATCGTTTGTTTCTTCTTATTTAATGTTCTGATCATGCTAGCATAACAATGAATGTTCTGTTAGGATGAATGGATTATTCATTTTGTTAGGATGTGCATATAGGCAAGTGCATATCTAACGAAGGAGTCCACATAATTTTATGTACAATTCCTTTTTCACAAAAAATTAATAAAAAAAATCACAGAAAAGATCACTAAAGCATTATGATTAAAGTTGTGTTATGAATTATTATGTAAAGGACATCCTTTGAATGTATTATAGTAATACATTAAATTATACGTACTTGCTATAATATTTAATGAATATAGAATTTATATATACTTGCTATAATAATTAATGAATATTGAATTTAGTACATCATCCAGATCTGAATTGCAGAATGTAAAAAAATGCAGGTTTGCGACCCTTTTTGCTAAATTAAATTGACCAAAAACGTAAATTGTAAATAATTGAAATATGAAGTCAAATCTTTCAGATCAGATTTTGTGACAACAAGGAATCTTGCTCGATCCGAATCAGTCGCTAAACCGATCTAGACCGTTCGAAACGCCTGATTGTTTCGAGAACACGAAAATACAGAACGCATATAAAAGAACATTTCATTGTTTATTATTACAACAATGCATCAGATAACAAGAATATACAGAGTATAAACAAATAGTATACAACACAAATTATCAGAGATTACAATAAATTACATAGCAGCGGAAAATAATACAATACACAACTAGAAGAGATATACGGATACAAAGCTTTCAGGATATCGTTCCAGCTGTAAACCAGGATCCTGTGAATATAAATATGCAAAACCAAAACTACTAGCTGCCTGTGTCGAAAATAAGGGCACCCAGAGTTTACGTTAAAACAATAAACTCCAGGTCAGTCATGTGACTGGTGTGAGAACTAAAACAGTTGTAAATCTTTATTTTAAAGTTAGGTAAATCAAGGGACCACGCCGTATAACACGGAACGGGTTTCCTCCCAAGAATACCAGTGCATATAACAAACAGCGCAATGCTAAATAAGGAAAAATGAAGCTACTATAAGACCCAGTTCCCATCACACAATGCAACGCAAGCCGGAGGATAGGGTTTTTACCTTATAATAGCCAAGAATGCTTGATACGTTTAAAACAAATCATTTAATACTATTATAAGTGCATAGTGTATAAAACAACTTCAAATCATAAGTATCAATCATAGGCGATATGAGCGTCCCATGCCACTATGTCGCCATATATAGGTTTACAAATAAAACCGCAAATGGCACGTATTTGGAAATTGGATTTCCATCTATGAACCGAGGCAAAAGATAGTCCTCAACCGATTCAAGACTGTCTAGCCCGAGTCTCAGGATCAGAGCTCGAGTGACCCTTGGAGCGACAGGGCCGGTCCACCGATGTGGATTAAAATGCCTGAACATTGCGTTTCCCCGCCCTTTGGGGCGTAAATGAGCCAACGAATGGCTCCATCGGACCCGGATCGTCCGATCTAACCGAGGCGCCTCACAACAGCAACAACTACACAGGTGAAAAGTATATAAATGTCAGGGCTGGTAGGTCACTGACACCACCCAAGCTAGAAGGAAACGCATGCCCTCCCTGAGGTCCTCTCCCGTTTTTGGTTCACCACCGGGGTGTGAGGCTCGCGAATTCACGTTACACAAAGCTGTGCCACACAGGCTGTGCTTTGATCATCACCACAAGACTTTGCTTTTCAACAGAAGCCTCGATCAATTGCATCTTAGCATGCCACACAGGCAATTCACTCCATGCGTTTGATATCCATCAGTATATAACCCCTGAGCTCGTACGTCTCAGAGAAGGGCGTTAAGCAAGAGAATAAATTCTCCGCCGCCAAACAGATATATATTTAATAGAGATCAATCACACAGACTAAAATCCAATGTCAGACACACAGTCCCTTTACAAGTCCGTTCTGGGTCTGAACGAAACCGTAGGCACCTAGTACCCCGCATATCCATCGATCTCCAAGTACGTTTGGACGATCACCAACTGTTTCCATCTTCTTGGGTGTACAGCCCAATCAAGATCATCAGTAATCACCCAAACGACGTGAAGACCTCCGGTCTTCGACCATCGTCTTCATCTTCGACTTATCGTCGTATCAGTTATTCAGAATGGGATAAACCCAGTCTTTCCGAATAACTCGCGTATATTTTAAATAAGTGTTACACAAAATAACATACGCCTCATTCCAATTCATCAGTCACTAACCGTAAATTAACCAGAGAATAATTCCCCAAATATTAACCCCGAAGGCCGAAACCAACATCAGATCAATATCCAGAAAACCATTCTGCTTAGCTAACCGACAGTTAGTTTCTAAATTTCACATTCATAGGGAAAGGTTCCCATTAATTTTATCAAAGATAAATTCTTTAATTTATTCTTTAATCTACTTTCGAATATCAATTCAAACTAGTCGGGATTAACGAACTTTACCGAAGTAATTATTTGTTTTAATTTCCCAATCCCAACCTATTCATCCCATGAAGTAAAACTGGTAATACTTCATAGCTAACACTACGGTGTTATCGGTAAATTCAATTACCATTTCACGTTCAAATCTAATTAAAGATTTAACTATCGCCTGGAGCAAAACTGGTGATATTCCATTCTCGATCATTTTAATCTAATTAAAGATTCATTAAAACTCCACTTAGTTTTAATCTTTGACTGGGTTAAAGAATCGGTGTCATTTAAAACACGGTTCACGGTAAACCCAAAATCACCTTCCATTAATTATCGGGTTAAAGAACAAGTGTTATTTAAAACACTGTTCACGATAAACCCAAAAATCAATACTAATTAGATTCCAATTAAATATTATTTAATTGGTACACTTCGTTAAATCTAAATAAAAAGATTTAATCTTTTCTCAATTGGGTTCAAGAACAATGTTAATAAAGGCACCATTCACGACAAACCCAAATCCCATTTGATTTTAAATTCAAGGCTCTGAATAGAAAATATATCGGCTTATATTCAACATCAAATTCTACGACCAACAAATATCGTATCGGAAATAACGATATATATATATATATATTTCAAATTTCCATAACAACATCTGTATAATCACGAAATCTAACATCGAAATAATCCAAAGACAATTTCGATTCAAATCCATTCCAATATAATTATTGGAAATTATGGTTATATTTCAAAACCATTTCAAATCCACTTTATTTATTTCAAAAATAAATGAATTATAATTCTAGTTCAAAACTAGTTCATTTCGATAAAAACTTATTTTTATCTTTTCAAATATAGAGTTTTTCATCCCGATTTTTCCCAAATCATTTCTTATGATTTTACACAAATTATTATTATTTTTAATAATTTTATCAAGGCCCGTACAGTCGATATCCATCAACGGCCATCGAACTGCACTTACAGCGACCTTTTCCAAATTTGATTTGGACATAATTCCAAATCCAACCGTTAGATTTCTAATTTCTAATATTCGTTAGAAAGCTCTTTTCGATACGAACCAACGGTTCCGGTTTTAGGAGAATCCGACGGTCGGATCTCCCGCAATATCCATTCGAAGTCAATGGTCGAAATTCGTGAACTGCCGCGGCGCGTTCTATTCGGGCCATTATATTATATATATAATATATACTTCGTCGATTTCAATTCAAAACGTGCTTTATAAATCGTTTTTAAATTCATTTTCAAAACGGTTTCAACTTCATATTCAATTTCAACTCGAATTTCAATTCTTTTCAAAATATCAGATTTTGAAATCACTTTTGATATTCATTATAAAATGAATAAAATCGATACAAATATAATTATTTTCAATTCAAATTCATTTCTATTCGAATTTCAAATCATTTCAGTGTATTTCGAATTTCAAATCAATTCAGTTTAATTCGAATTTCAATTCACTTTAAATATAATTCGAATTTCAATTCATTTCAATATAGTTCGAATTTCAAATCTATTCAATTTCAAATCTATTCAATATTCATTGAAGAATGAATAAAATCGATATAAATATCGTTCACGTCAAAATGGCGTCAATCTAACCAACACGGCTTCATATGTTTCTATTTTCAAGTATTCTATTTCAAATGTTTCTATTTCAAATATTTTTATTTCAAATATTTCTATACAAATATTTCTCTTCAAATATTTCTATTTCAAATATTTTTATTTCAAATACTTCTATTTCAAAACTGGAATGAGGCCCAATCAATTACCATATAATGTTAATTATATGGATTTTCTACAACACATGTATATATCAACAACGATGAACAATCAACCATCATCCAAAGTGCATTCTACACTGTATAAGCATCAAATATAGATATTCAACGCTTATAACAGTCTGTCAATCAATCGATCGACATACAACTAAACAATCGGGATTAGTGTACTTCAAATATCATCCCAATACCCGTGTGGGGTTTCAAACAATCAAACACAGATTTTATTTGTGTGGTTGGGCGATGTGTAAAATTTATCGTCCCAATCAATATCAGTCAAATGTGTGTATATAAACAAATCGTCCGATTTGTTTATTTTTATTTCTTTTCATATACACGTTAAAATTTCTATTTTTAACTATAAAATATTTTTAACTATATAAATATTTTATTTCATTTCACATCACATCACACAATCAACTACACATCAAAATCAAACAACAAAGCATACAAGCCGTCCATGGTCTGTGGACGACGGGTGTCGGGTGCTACTAAACACCGTCTGCATCCTAGTATATATATATATATATATATATATATATATATATATATAACTATAAAATTAAATCAAAGAGTGAGAAATTCTCACAGAGCTGCTAAACCAGACGCCTCGTCTCTTCTTTGTAGAAATCTTCACCGTTTCTTTATTCATCACTTTTCACTGTCTGTATTCTCTACATATAAAAATCACATTTTTACTTCGCCATTCAATATATAAAAATCGAATTTTTACTTCGCTATTCAATATATAAAAATCGAATTTTTACTTTGCTATTCAATATATAAAAATCGAATTTTTACTTCGTTATTCAATATAGAAAAATCGAATTTTTACTTCGCTATTCAATATATAAAAATCGCATTTTTACTTTGCTATTCAATATATAAAAATCGCATTTTTACTTTGCTATTCAATATAGAAAAATCGAATTTTTACTTTGCTATTCAATATAGAAAATTCGAATTTTTACTTCGTTATTATATAGATAAAAATTTCATTTTTACACGCTATCCTCTACATAAAGATTTCGCCTTTTCAAATATAAAGATTTAATTTTTATTTCCCTACATATATAAAGGTGATATTTTTACTATCTTACCTATATAAAAATTATATTTTTATACTTCTACAATATAAAAGATTATATTTTTATCATCGCCACTATATAAAAATCGTATTTTTATTCTCTAAACTGGATAAAAATTATATTTTTCTATAATATAAAAATTATATTTTTAACCTTTGATGAATCAAACCTTTCTACTTTGCAAAGTCAAACCTTTCTACTTTGCAAAATCAAACCTTTCTATGTCATGAAAATTATACCTTTATTCCTTTTCTATATAGATAAAAATCGAATTTTTATTACATTAAAAACTGAAAATTAGTCTAACGCTCCTTATATATAAATTAGATTTTTATTTAAAGATTATTACACAAAACAAAAACGAAAACTGAAATAAAAATAATTAAAACAAAGAAAACTTACTGTGGTTGATCGAATGGGGAGGATAGCGTCGCTTGGGGGGGGGTCTTCGGTCGGCAGGAGGAGGATGGGGGGTATCGATCGCGCAGAGGAGGGTAGGGGGATATCGATCGCGCAGAGGAGGGTAGGAGTGTATCGATCGCGCAGAGGAGGGGGGTCGATCGCGCAGAGGCGTCGCTGATGGGGGGGAAGGAGGCGCGGCGCGTTTAGTTTAGTTTTTTTTTTCTTTCTTTCTTTCTGAATGATGAAACGGGGGGGGGGGGCAAGGTATAGGAGAGGAAAAAAAGGGGGTTTTATTTTTAATTATTTTAATTATTTAATTTCTGAAAGTTGACTTTTTCATACGACCTCTAAACGAGGCCCACCGCCTGTCGTCCATAGTGTTTCACCCCCATTCCGAACACAATGGCATATGTATCGTAAGCTGATTCGACCGTCTCGATCAGTTTCCGTCAAATTTACATTTAAATCATTATATTGAATTTTAAACGTACATTTCAATTTACCGGGGTCACATACTAACTAGAAAAATTCCCGAAAAATATTTTCTAGCTTCGTATTGACGATACGGTCCTAACAAAACTAGTTTCGTCGAATTCTGAGACTGTTTGAAAAATGGCCAATTTCCAGTCGATTAAAATCAACTGAAACTGGTCAAACGCATTTTCCTTTGCCACGCTCACATATTGATTCGAAAAATTATGAAATTTGGAATCTAGCAATAACTTTACATCCCGGATCCAACAAAAGTGGTTTCGTCAAAATCCGAGGTCGTTTGCAAAATTTCCATTTTTAAGGGCCTGAATTCCATAGCGACTATTCAGAATTTTCAACTGGACATATCTTTGGATTCCCGCTATGAAATTTCGATTTTTCGGATTTGTTGGAAAGATATTATCAATTAGATCCTAATGTTTTGGTTTCACTAAAATCCGGATTATTTTGCACCCGGTAAGTTCAATTGAAGTTTGAAATCGAATTATCGAACTACCGCGCCATTTTCAATTCCTTTTATAATTTAAAATAAATATTTATATTCTAACGACGATCTATATAATATATACGTTTGAATTCTATTCAAAATAAATTTCTCGTCGTTATTATTTAAAATAATTCAATTTAAATAATCAAAATTCGCTAAAATTGCCAAAATAAAAATTTTAAACTGGCCCAGATTTTCGGGTTGTTACAATCTCCCCCCACTTAAAACTTTTCGTCCCCGAAAAGGAACAAAGTCGAAAGTGGTTTGATTAATCAACTCTACGTTCGATATGGCTTCCATTCTCCAACTTTTCAGTTTCTGAGAATTTTCAAATTCTTCAAAAATTTGGCTAACACCCTAAATTTTCGAAAAATTTCGCCATAACCTCCCCTGCACCGGGAGCCACGGGAAAATCCCGAAATTGCCATATAGGCCCTTTGATCTCAAAACGAAAAAGAAAAAGCCAAGCGGCTCATAAAATCATCATCACCCAAACAAAACAGTAAATTATGATAAACATGTACCTATTTGTCGGGCAAACAAATTTTATTCTCTGCTCTAGCCTCCTTGCTATGACATGTTCTATGTAAGTACAAGTATATGCAAGCAAATGCGACCAAATTTCAATAATATTCACTATTTGATCAATTAGGCGTAATGGTTCAAAATTATCAAACAAATAAACAAACAACACAACCATCAATCAATTAGTGAATTAACGTTTCAAATGCATAACTTTGATATATAGTCAAAAATCATATTTTTGATGCCAAATCACAACAATAAGCCCTATCTAGTTTTTGGTTCTCACACCAGTCAATAGGAAATATATAGATATTACACGTTCGTCACTCGAATATAAATTCTGATGATGATATATCAATCATCAGAATCACCCCCGGGCGACTAGAGTGTAATTCTATATCTATCCAGTATATTAAAACTTCAAATACATGTTTGCAAGGCGTATATGCAAAATCTTTATATACTGGACTGTCCTAATCAATCTAAAATAAATATTCAAATACGTATACAACGATTTAAATTTTCAAAACAAAAATTGTTTTTACTTTCAAAAATATACTCTTCACACTCGTTCTAGGATACTATTGATCCCATCTCTAACGAGTCATCCCCATTGGATATTACTAATCCAATATCTGATGAATTCTTTCGTATGGTTCTCATGTGCCTTGTTCTCTGAGCTTTGTAAACCAAAGCTCTGATACCACATGTGACAACAAGGAATCTCGCTCGATCCGAATCAGTCGCTAAACCGATCTAGACCATTCGAAACGCTTGATTGTTTCGAGAACACGACAATACAGAACGCATATAAAAGAACATTTCATTGTTTATTATTACAACAATGCATCAGAATACAAGAATATACAGAGTATAAACAAATAATATACAACAAAAATTATCAGAGATTACAATAAATTACATAGCAGCGGAAAATAATACAATACACAACTAGAAGAGATATACGGATACAAAGCTTTCCGGATATCGTTCCAGCTGTAAACCAGGATCCTGTGAATATAAATCTGCAAAACCAAAACTACTAGCTGCCCGTGTCGAAAATAAGGGCACCCAGAGTTTAGGTTAAAACAATAAACTCCAGGTCAGTCATGTGACTGGTGTGAGAACTAAAACAGTTGTAAATCTTTATTTTAAAGTTAGGTAAATCAAGGGACCACGCCGTATAACACGGAACGGGTTTCCTCCCAAGAATACCAGTGTATATAACAAACAGCGCAATGCTAAATAAGGAAAAATGAAGCTACTATAAGACCCAGTTCCCATCACACAATGCAACGCAAGCCGGGGGATAGGGTTTTTACCTTATAATAACCAAGAATGCTTGATACGTTTAAAACAAATCATTTAATACTATTATAAGTGCATAGTGTATAAAACAACTTCAAATCATAAGTATCAATCATAGGCGACATGAGCGTCCCATGCCACTATGTCGCCATATATAGGTTTACAAATAAAACCGCAAATGGCACGTATTTGGAAATTGGATTTCCATCTATGAACCGAGGCAAAAGATAGTCCTCAACCGATTCGAGACTGTCTAGCCCGAGTCTCAGGATCAGAGCTCGAGTGACCCTTGGAGCGACAGGGCCGGTCCACCGATGTGGATTAAAATGCCTGAACACTGCGTTTCCCCGCCCTTTGGGGCGTAAATGAGCCAACGAATGGCTCCATCGGACCCGGATCGTCCGATCTAACCGAGGCGCCTCGCAACAGAAACAACCACACAGGTGAAAAATATATAAATGTCAGGGCTGGTAGGTCACTGACACCACCCTAGCTAGAAGGAAACGCATGCCCTCCCTGAGGTCCTCTCCCATTTTTGGTTCACCACCGGGGTGTGAAGCTCGCTAATTCACGTTACACAAAGCTGTGCCACACAGGCTGTGCTTTGATCATCACCACAAGACTTTGCTTTTCAACAGAAGCCTCGATCAATTGCATCTTAGCATGTCACACAGGCAATTCACTCCATGCGTTTGATATCCATCAGTATATAACCCCTGAGCTCGTACGTCTCAGAGAAGGGCGTTAAGCAAGAGAATAAATTCTCTGCCGCCAAACAGATATATATTTAATAGAGATCAATCACACAGACTAAAATCCAATGTCAGACACACAGTCCCTTTACAAGTCCGTTCTGGGTCTGAACGAAACCGGAGGCACCTAGTACCCCACATATCCATCGATCTCCAAATACGTCTGGACGATCACCAACTGTTTCCATCTTCTTGGGTGTACAGCCCAATCAAGATCATCAGTAATCACCCAAACGACGTGAAGACCTCCGGTCTTCGACCATCGTCTTCATCTTCGACTTATCGTCGTATCAGTTATTCAGAATGGGATAAACCCGGTCTTTCCGAATAACTCGTGTATATTTTAAATAAGTGTTACACAAACACAACATACGCCTCATTCCAATTCATCAGTCACTAACCGTAAATTAACCAGAGATTAATTCCCCAAATATTAACCACGAAGGCCGAAACCAACATCAGATCAATATCCAGAAAACTATTCTGCTTAGCTAACCGACAGTTAGTTTCTAAATTTCACATTCATAGGGAAAGGTTCCCATTAATTTTATCAAAGATAAATTCTTTAATTTATTCTTTAATCTAATTTCGAATATCAATTCAAACTAGTCGGGATTAACGAACTTTACCGAAGTAATTATTTGTTTTAATTTCCCAATCCCAACCTATTCATCCCATGAAGTAAAACTGGTAATACTTCATATCTAACACTACGGTGTTATTGGTAAATTCAATTACCATTTCACGTTCAAATCTAATTAAAGATTTAACTATCGCCTGGAGCAAAACTGGTGATACTCCATTCTCGATCATTTTAATCTAATTAAAGATTCATTAAAACTCCACTTAGTTTTAATCTTTGACTGGGTTAAAGAATCAGTGTCATTTAAAACGCGGTTCACGGTAAACCCAAAATCACCTTCCATTAATTATCGGGTTAAAGAACAAGTGTTATTTAAAACACTGTTCACGATAAACCCAAAAATCAATACTAATTCGATTCCAATTAAATATTATTTAATTGGTACACTTCATTAAATCTAAATAAAATGATTTAATCTTTTCTCAATTGGGTTCAAGAACAATGTTAATAAAGGCACCATTCACGACAAACCCAAATCCCATTTGATTTTAAATACAAGGCTCTGAATAGAAAATATATCGGCTTATATTCAACACCAAATTCTACGACCAACAAATATCGTATCGGAAATAACGATATATATATATATATTTCAAATTTCCGTAACAACATCTGTATAATCACGAAATCTAACATCGAAATAATCCAATGACAATTTCGATTCAAATCCATTCCAATATAATTATTGGAAATTATGGTTATATTTCAAAACCATTTCAAATCCACTTTATTTATTTCAAAAATAAACGAATTATAATTCTAGTTCAAAACTAGTTCATTTCGATAAAAATCTATTTTTATCTTTTCAAATATAGAGTTTTTCATCCCGATTTTTCCCAAATCATTTCTTATGATTTTACACAAATTATTATTATTTTTAATAATTTTATCAAGGCCCGCGCAGTCGATTTCCATCAACGGCCATCGAACTGCACTTATAGCGACCTTTTCCAAATTTGATTTGGACATAATTCCAAATCCAACCGTTAGATTTCTAATTTCTAATATTTGTTAGAAAGCTCTTTTCGATACGAACCCAACGGTTCCGGTTTTAGGAGAATACGACGGTTGGATCTCCCGCAATATCCATTCGAAGTCAATGGTCGA
Organism: Allium sativum; assembly: GCA_030737875.1. NCBI lineage: Eukaryota > Viridiplantae > Streptophyta > Magnoliopsida > Asparagales > Amaryllidaceae > Allium > Allium sativum. The sequence continues at coordinate 221,480,001 of CM060927.1, read as the reverse complement.
AATTCGCGAACTGCCGCGGCGCGTTCTATTCAGGCCATTATATTATATATCTAACATATATAATATATACTTCGTCGATTTCAATTCAAAACGTGCTTTATAAATCGTTTTTAAATTCGTTTTCAAAACGGTTTCAACTTCATATTCAATTTCAATTCGAATTTTAATTCTTTTCAAATATCAGATTTTGAAATCACTTTCGATATTCATTATAAAATGAATAAAATCGATATAAATATAATTATTTTCAATTCGAATTCATTTCTATTCGAATTTCAAATCATTTCAGTGTATTTCGAATTTCAAATCAATTCAGTTTAATTCGAATTTCAATTCACTTTAAATATAATTCGAATTTCAATTCATTTCAATATAGTTCGAATTTCAAATCTATTCAATATTCATTAAAGAATGAATAAAATCGATATAAATATCGTTCACGTCAAAATGGCGTCAATCTAACCAACACGGCTTCATATGTTTCTATTTTCAAGTATTCTATTTCAAATGTTTCTATTTCGAATATTTTTATTTCAAATATTTCTATACAAATATTTCTCTTCAAATATTTCTATTTCAAATATTTCTATTTCAAAACTGGAATGAGGCCCAATCAATTACCATATAATGTTAATTATATGGATTTTCTACAACACATGTATATATCAACAACGATGAACAATCAACCATCATCCAAAGTGCATTCTACACTGTATAAGCATAAAATATAGATATTCAACGCTTATAACAGTCTGTCAATCAATCGATCGACATACAACTAAACAATCGGGATTAGTGTACTTCAAATATCATCCCAATACCCGTGTGGGGTTTCAAACAATCAAACACAGATTTTATTTGTGTGGTTGGGCGATGTGTAAAATTTATCGTCCCAATCAATATCAGTCAAATGTGTGTATATAAACAAATCGTCCGATTTGTTTATTTTTATTTCTTTTCTTATACACATTAAAATTTCTATTTTTAACTATAAAATATTTTTAACTATATAAATATTTTATTTCATTTCACATCACACAATCAACTACACATCAAAATCAAACAACAAAGCATATAAGCCGTCCATGGTCTGTGGACGACGGGTGTCGGGTGCTACTAAACACTGTCTGCATCCTAGTATATATATATATATATATATATATATATATATATATATATATATATAACTAGAAAATTAAATCAAAGAGTGAGAAATTCTCACAGAGCTGCTAAACCAGACGCCTCGGCTCTTCTTTGTAGAAATCTTCGCCGTTTCTTCTTTCATCACTTTTCACTGCCCGTATTCTCTACATATAAAAATCACATTTTGCCTTCGCCATCCAATATATAAAAATCGAATTTTTACTTCGCTATTCAATATATAAAAATCGAATTTTTACTTTGCTATTCAATATATAAAAATCGAATTTTTACTTCGTTATTCAATATAGAAAAATCGAATTTTTACTTCGCTATTCAATATATAAAAATCGCATTTTTACTTTGCTATTCAATATATAAAAATCGCATTTTTACTTTGCTATTCAATATAGAAAAATCGAATTTTTACTTTGCTATTCAATATAGAAAAATCGAATTTTTACTTCGTTATTATATAGATAAAAATTCCATTTTTACACGCTATCCTCTACATAAAGATTTCGCTTTTTCAAATATAAAGATTTAATTTTTATTTCCCTACATATATAAAGGTGATATTTTTACTATCTTACCTATATAAAAATTATATTTTTATACTTCTACAATATAAAAGATTATATTTTTATCATCGCCACTATATAAAAATCGTATTTTTATTCTCTAAACTGGATAAAAATTATATTTTTCTATAATATAAAAATTATATTTTTAACCTTTGAAGAATCAAACCTTTCTACTTTGCAAAATCAAACCTTTCTACTTTGCAAAATCAAACCTTTCTATGTCATGAAAATTATACCTTTATTCCTTTTCTATATAGATAAAAATCGAATTTTTATTACATTAAAAACTGAAAATTAATCTAACGCTCCTTATATATAAATTAGATTTTTATTTAAAGATTATTACACAAAACAAAAACGAAAACTGAAATAAAAATAATTAAAACAAAGAAAACTTACTATGGTTGATCGAATGGGGAGGAGAGCGTCGCTGGGGGGAGGGGGGTCTTCGGTCGGCAGCAGGAGGATGGGGGGGTATCGATCGCGCAGAGGAGGGTAGGGGGGGTATCGATCGCGCAGAGGAGGGTAGGGGGATCGATCTCACAGAGGAGGGGGGTCGATCGCGCAGAGGAGGGGGGGTCGATCGCGCAGAGGGGAGGGTCGATCGCGCAGAGGGGGGGGGTCGATCGCGCGGTGGCGTCGCTGATGGGGGGGAAGGAGGCGTGGCGCGTTTAGTTTAGGGTTTTTTCTTTCTTTCTTTCTGAATGATGAAACGGGGGGGCAAGGTATAGGAGAGGAAAAAAAAGGGGGTTTTATTTTTAATTATTTTAATTATTTAATTTCTGAAAGTTGACTTTTTCATACGACCTCTAAACGAGGCCCACCGCCTGTCGTCCATAGCGTTTCACCCCCATTCCGAACACAATGGCATATGTATCGTAAGCTGATTCGACCGTCTCGATCAGTTTCCGTCAAATTTACATTTAAATCATTATATTGAATTTTAAACGTACATTTCAATTTACCGGGGTCACATACTAACTAGAAAAATTCCCAAAAAATATTTTCTAGCTTCGTATTGATGATACGGTCCTAACAAAACTAGTTTCGTCGAATTCTGAGACTGTTTGAAAAATGGCCAATTTCCAGTCGATTAAAATCAACTGAAACTGGTCAAACGCGTTTTCCTTTGCCACGCTCACATATTGATTCGAAAAATTATGAAATTTGGAATCTAGCAATAACTTTACATCCCGGATCCAACAAAAGTGGTTTCGTCGAAATCCGAAGTCGTTTGCAAAATTTCCATTTTTAAGGGCCTGAATTCCATAGCGACTATTCAGAATTTTCAACTGGACATATCTTTTGATTCCCGCTATGAAATTTCGATTTTTCGGATTCGTTGGAAAGATATTATCAATTAGATCCTAATGTTTTGGTTTCACTAAAATCCGGATTATTTTGCACCCGGTAAGTTCAATTGAAGTTTGAAATCGAATTATCGAACTACCGCGCTATTTTCAATTCCTTTTATAATTTAAAATAAATATTTATATTCTAACGACGATCTATATAATATATATGTTTGAATTCTATTCAAAATAAATTTCTCGTCGTTATTATTTAAAATAATTCAATTTAAATAATCAAAATTCGCTAAAATTGCCAAAATAAAAATTTTAAACTGGCCCAGATTTTCGGGTTGTTACAGATTTCCATTGTTAAAAATGTGGTATGGGCAAGTCTGCATGATGTCTACTGTAGTTTAGAAAGCTTTCCTTTGAAATTTTGTTTCCTTTTGTAGAGCTCCATATGAAATATGATTGGTAACATATATAAAATATTATTGTATTATAATGCCAAGTAAGAATGCATAATTTGTGTAAAATAAATTATGTTCTTATTTTCTTATAACTCGATCCAGCCTAATGGTTATTTGCAAGCAAAAAGTATGTAAGCTTATTTCATAATTATCTAAGATAAAGTTATTTCGCGTCCATTCAATTTGGTAGAATCTAAGTTTGCCTTTCTAATTTTGAATAACGAAATTTCGTATTTTATTTCCGTTATTTCCTTTTAATTTATTACACCTTCATTTTTAGTATACCATCGTTGTAATTTGAGCCATTGTTTAATTTTTCATTCCTCCTTTATTAATTACTTACTTAAATCAATTTGGTATAAACTTATATCTCATCCAGTCCATGAGCTTACCTTTAAAATACCCATTTTCATCTTATTTCTTTGACTAATTTGACTTCGGTGAGAAAATAATAATCCTTTTTAGTTGTTGTGAGTTCCTGATTGTGTATTGGATTTGCATGGTTCTTTTGTACCAGCTCTTACTGATGCTTTAATGGTAAAAACTACAGATGCATATGTTATGGATTACTTTACATATTTTCTTTTTAACCAAATAATATGAAGTAATTTGTATTCAAATTTAGTAGTTGACAATTTGTTGTCTATATATTCCTGATTTCTTAGGTGCATTAGATGTTTTCTTTTGTGAATTTTCCATTATATCCAAATGTGATCCAATCTATGAAACCTAATATGTAGTTTTATATGCTTTCACATTTCGCAGCTTATTACATGGATTGTTTTCATTAGTCTGGACGTAAATCAATGCAACATATATAAAGTAAATTAGTTCTTACTTTTAAATTTTGTCCATATTTATATAATTAAACTTAGTTCAAGAATAAAACTGTCTCATACATTGTAATGTGTAGAATCAACAAACTATTGGGTACCTATCGCTGCTAAACAGAAACAGCCACATGTTATATTTCAGCATGCATGTTTAATGTGCTGTAAAAAATATATTTTAAAACCAATTGAGTAGTAATCATTCTAGCACTAATATGACAGCCTACATATGTCCAATCGTACATGCTATGGTTTTTACACATTTTGTTACAACATTTCTTCCATGTCTTTTCTGTATTTTGGAACGTCTTCGTTACAGATCAATTATTATTTTTACTGCTACTCAGTTCTAATATACTATTGGCTACAACATGGTGACGTAATATGAAACCACAGAAGAAGGTGTTAACCTTTTTTTTCCTTTTTCTTTTCTACACTCCTTAAGATTCCCCTTAATAATTATAGTGTACACAAAAATGAGTTAATATTGGCTTCTACTGAATAACTACTCTTTGTTTTATTATCCTTAACACATTATCTCTTCTTTTTTTCCCAAATTAATACTCTTTTCTCAAAAGTGAAGAGTATAGGGTTCGTTTGTGCTTCGTGTACATAGGGCTCCATTATTTTTAACTTATTTACTACATATATGTGTGCTGGTTGTGCGTTTGGAGCCTCTTATATTCATAGTTTTGTATGCTTCGAGCAGCCTCTAGGACATATTTTTTCCACGGTACGCTTTTTTCTAAATAAAAGGAAAATTAATATAAAAAGTATGTCAATTGCCATTACGCATGTAAGGACTTCAATACATTCTTCGGCACACCTTAAATTAAGGCCATCTTTTCATATATTTTTGTGTGATTGATATTGGCCGGAATTTATGGTGCTTGACGTATTATCTCTATGTATTGTTCAGCACAGTTACATATAGGGTTAAATGGAAATTTTAGTTGTACATGACATTTATCTGTAATATATGTCTATTTAAATCAACGCGGTCCAGTTAAAGCGTGTTTTCTACAATTTTTTCAAGAAGGGTACATCCTTCTCTATTGATGGTATGCATATTGAATTATTATTCATGTCTGGTCTTCAGAATAAACCAGTATACTTCAAATACGTTCTATATTATTAAATAAAGAGGTATCCATTTCTATACTATTAATTGCTTATTGTGGAAAGTCCTGATTAGTTATAGTTTTATGTATTTATTAGGTACTCGCAGTTTAGGACCGTTTGTTTTATGTAAGTGTAACTGCTACGGTTCAACTTCCACGAATATCTTTGATCATCTGTAATGGTAGTTATTCTTAGAAAACATGGATGCTAATGTTGAATATAACAATATTGAATTCAGCCTACCATCTTATTCTTAAAGGCAATGCGTCCACGATTTTCCCGTAGAAGAAATTGCATCCACTCATACTGTAAATATTAGTTATTTCGTACCGCCCTCTTCTACTATGGTTTGTTCTCACGGTCTACTTTGATATGCTACAATTTTATTTCCAACCTTCCTACTTTTATATTTATATCCACGTTGTTCCTTTTTCACTTATTTAAAGATTTCACTTACTGTGCAATCGGTGTCTGCCAAATTGATATGCGTAGTACTTTGCTTATCTAATCGTTTGGCTCTGTTCGGTTCATTTTTAAAGTAGCCCTACAGATGCATCGTTACCATATGGTCGTATCATGTACGTTTGGTAACTTTACACTTCGACCTTTTGATAATGTGAAATGAATTTGGGGGAATATAATTCTACTTTGTATCATTGGATTGCTCGGTTAGGTGTTTAATTCTACCTCATTATTAACAGTCTCTGCAACACCCCACCTCCGCTAGGGTCACTCACAAAGGGAATGCACTAGGTTTGGAGGAGTATTATTGGTAAATATGCACAGAAATATTACAAGACAGAACATATATAAAATAGCGGAAGTAAAATCAAACTTTCATAACATGAATAAATAAGGTCTAAAGCCTTTTACATCAGAGTACATCAAAACCTGTCTTGCAATAATAAAGAAGCATAAAGACTTTTTCATAAATTATTCCCCAAGAAAAAGCAGTAAAGTAGCCATAGCCAAGAAAAATCCAAGCCATCCATGATGACCTTCAAGCAGAAGAAGTCCGAACTAAACAACAGTATTTCCTCCCTGTAACCTGGGGGGGAAACGGAAGAAAAGAGGCGAAACAAAACGGGTCAGTCAAAAAGACTGAGTAAGCCCTATCTACTATTAGTATAAAAACTAGTAAAGTTAACTGACATGAGAAACTGAGATGAACATAAGCATGATAACAAGATAGATAAGCTAAATCAAAATAACAGGATGAACTACTGAACTCAGATAAACTAAGATGTCATGATAAATTACGATGTCAAGACAAAACAAGGTATCACATCGTCAGGTTCCTATCAAGTATAATATTCCAAGATATCTATCACGTATAACGTCCCATGGTATCTATCCTGTATATCTGCTCTGCACCTACCGTATTAGTATCCCAACTGTATTACGTGTTATCCGTGAATGACCCTTACTCAGAAGTCGTGTAATGGTCCCTGTCAACCTAATATGCCGCATATATAAGTTACTCAACTCATATGTTTCTTTCCATGTATAAGTTCAGTTCTTTGCCGTAGGCTGTACGGGCTTTCCCATGTAAACGGTTTATCCTTGAAGTTGTTTTGGACTGCAACCCTTGATCTAGTTGTGTTTCCTTACCATGAACTATCGCGCGTCCACTTAGGATTTATGCCACCTAGGACCGCTAGGGATTATGCTACCTAATGAACGTTTCCGTGTCTCGGTTTGGGTTTTGGCCACCTAGGACCACTAGGGATTACGCCACCCGTCAACCGTGCCCTTGATCCCACGTATGTATCGTGAATCGTTTTCCATGTCTAGATGCACATGTTCTCCAATGTGCCATCCGAGTTCCGTGCCAGGGCAAATCAAGAAATACGGAACTCGGTTGGGAGCTTTAAATCGTCTGCCGATGCAGATATCAAGGTCTGTTTTTGTACCCGTGGCTATGGTCCCACGTGACCCCTCCCTCAACTACTGAAAGGCAATTCAAGAAAAATCATGTATAAGAACCATTCCACGGCCCCACTATAGCCCACTTTCCTACGGGCCAACCTCACCCATGACTCGATAGCAAGCACATGGTCTGTTGGGGGTTCCCTGCCTTTCCGCACGTACACGATTGACTAAAGATGGTAGGTAGTCGGCGATGTGCCATCCAGGGCAAAAACAAGAATCGTCGACTCCACGCTAATCCATCCCAGTCTTTAGGTTGCTCACATAGCAACCAAGGCATACTCTTGGTCCTTCTAACGCAGACCTTAACCTCTCATGGGCCTAGTATAATTACCTGGCAGCCCACAGAGGGATCCCAAGAATATCCTCACGTCCCCCGAAGCTTCCACTTCGGCACCCAGTGCGCTGGAGCTTTTATCCAAGTCAGATAACTTGCTCCCCCTCGTATACTAAGCGATGACCTACCGTATCAGGTTACTCATCATTTTGAGAATTAGTCCTATGTCCTTAGCTAAGAATTATTACTTAGTTACCCTTAACTAAGGTTTACCACTTAGCTTCCTTTCCCGTTATCCTTGATTAACCACGGTTTTCTACCTAGTTCTTCTAGCTAGGGTTTGTCTATTGGGTTAAGTGTTATCATTCAAGTCCATGACTTATCCCGCCCACGAATCACGTCAAAGATTGGCTAAGTATTTAAGTTCAAGACTTAGTCCCACAAGTTGGTTAAGTGTACCCAGAGGCTCATGACTTAACCCTATCAAGTCAAATTAGTCAAGTACTAGCTTACCTTAATCCTATCGGATTATCTTGCTAGATCGATTAAGCATAGATTATCTTAATCCCATCAAATTATCGAGTCGGATTGGTTAAGTATAGGTTGGCTTAACCCCATCCTCTAATCGTACTACAATGGTTAAGTATATTCTAAAAAGGTCTTGTGACTTAACCTTATCAGGTCCGCGTATTAGATTGGTTAAGTGTAAGTTACTTAACCCCATCAAATCATCATGTATAATTGGTTAAGTATAAGTTGCTTAACCCCATTAAATTATCACGTTAAGTTGGTTAAGTATTGGTTACTTAACCTCATTGAATTACCGAGTTTAAATTGGTTAAGTGTTTAACTTAACCCCATCGAATTACCGTGTTTAGATTAGTTAAGTGTGGATTACTTAACCCCATCTAATTACCGTGTCGCATTAGTTAGGTGCAAATTACTTAACCCCATCCCCTAATCATCTTGTATGGTTAAGTGTCATTAAGAAAACTTACTTAACCTTGCCAAATTATCATGTTGGATTGATTAAGTGTTAGTTAACTTAATCCCCGTCCACTAGTCGTATAAAAATGGTTAAGCGTCATTAGGCAAATCAAATCACTTAACCTACCCAACCTTGTCATGTTTTGTTAAGTATCATTAGCCTAACCAATTTACTTAACCCATTTACCCATGTCATATTTGGTTAAGAGTCATTAATCAAATTAACTTAACCCTATCATGTGGCATTAATTACTTAATGCACCCCAACCTCTCACATTAGACTTTGTTGTGGTTACTAGTTAAGCCGGTCGGTTCCGGGTAGCTTTACACCACAACTTGGTCTAACCTCGGGTTCAAGCACAACATGAGCAACTTCTCACATTGGGTCCTATTGTTTGCAACTACTAGTTAGGCCGGTCGGTTCCGGGTAGTTTTACGTTGCAAACTCAACCCAACCTCGAGTTGGCCACTTTCATGTTTAGTCTAGTGTCATGTTCATAGTCAAGTTTTCAAGCAATTGGGTAGACCTAACTTAATAGGTAAATTCCCAATGGGTAGACCTAACTTAATAGGTAAATTCCCAAGCTTATGTTTTTATGCATACTTACATGTCAACTTCCATGTTATACTTCAAGTCATGTTTTCAAGTATAAACACATGTCATATTTAACGTTACATGTTGTCATGTTTATACCCATTTACCCAAGTCATATTCATGTCATTATGTTTCCCCATAATGTGACCCCAACGCTTTTTAAACTAGCATATACGTTCGCAACAACGTGATGGATTAAAAGAAGAGACTTGGCAAAGGAATGACAAAAATGGGTATTAAGCCACAAGTTAATCATGGTGGCAAATGAGGCACAAATGTGTTCATTAGCTTGCATGTTACATTCTTAAGCCTCAAAAACATGCATCAACCCAAACTTGGTACATAAGCGAATCATGGTGACAAAAGACATGGAATGATGGCTAGAAACTCGCATATATCATCATATAAGGATTATGACTTCATATGCAAGTTTACATAATGATTATGAAGATTCTCATGTTGCATAATGCAACATTTCAACATAAAGGTTGTGGCTTTTAGCTCATAAGATCAAGATAATGACTTCATAATCTCGCATAACATGATAGCATGCATCATTCTAATTAATCAAACCCAAACTTTCAACATGAACATTTAACTTCATAGTTAATATCTAAGAGTAGGGAAGGGCTTACATTGCTTTGAAGGCCTAAATCGATTAAACTAAAGCTTGTGAGGAAGCCTATGCATGCCATCACCCAAAAACCCAAAGATGGATGCCCCAAATCAACAAAAACACCATCTTTATGAACAAAGATCAAAGCTTTTGCCTTGAAATCAACTTGAGAGGCTCTCATACTAGCATAGGGACTCTCTAACACTCTCATGATCATGAAACCTTTCATAGAAATGAAGTGGAGGCTAGGATAGTTGAGTGGAGGCCATGAGAGTAGAAATTTTGCCATAGTTTAGTTGCATGAATGAATAATGAGGATTTAGGATAGGTTAGGGTCTTATTTATAGATTAGGCAAGTGTTTTAGGCCATAGGATTAAACCTAAATTCAATCCAAGCCATCAAAGCATGTCTTGGGGAAGAAGTCAAGTGTAGGAACCATCTAAGGCCTTTAGATCAAAGATGAACCATGAGAACCATCCAAATGCAAAATCTGCATTTGAGCGAATCGGCCCACGGGTTGACAGCCAAACACCCTGGATTAACCCCTAGTCGACCCAGCGGGCTCGGGTCGACCTCAAAAATCGGCCGGTTCGGTTATTCCCCTCTCCCAATTTGCTGTTTTGAACATTTTTGCATATTTATTTATTTAATTTTCAATTATATATATATATATATCAATATATATATATTTTTTCTGCGCAACCCATTTCACTTAATTAAGTATACTTTAATTTGGGATTTTTTCGTGAAACTTCGCGAGGCCATATCTTGGTCATACGGACTCCGATTTTCGAAAACTCGGACTCTATTTCGCGTATTTTTCCGAGACGAACGCAATGGCATAGCCCGTTTCACTTGATTCAGAATTTAAAATTAAATTCTGCCTTGATTCTCGTCTTTAATCATGTTATCGAAATACGGGTTGTTACAGTCTCAAAGTGAACGGTATCAAAATTGATTGTCAACTTGAAATTGTGCTGCTTGCTACTTTAAATAACGTGCCTTTGAAGATGCCACTTCGCCTATATTTGAGCCATTCTCAATGTGTACTTTAGTTTTGTACACGGTTGTTTGCTTTTTTCATATTATACGGTTATTGGTTGCTCCTAAATCGGGTTGTGCTCCAGTTAAAGTATCGAATGTCTATCCATTAGGATTTCAGTTATAAAAACAAACCAACACTGCAAATCAACTTTTGTCGCACCTATTTTTATATACCATAAGATATAGACCTTCGAAATTTCGAACCTATGTGACCCTGTTGTTCGTAAATGCATACTGTACATAACGCTGTGTTGCAACTTCATTTATTTCCCTTCCTCTCTGACATACCTTACTATCCGCCTTTTCCAGTTCGTCATCAACATCTACCTTCAATATGAAACGCTATAATACCGCTGACAAGCGTAAATCAGCCGCGTACCCACTTTCCAATGCCGTCGACGTTATGCACTTAAGCGTTGACCATGTTAGGTCAACTACAAATACTCAACCAGAAGGGGCATTTGCTTCCCAACCAAATCACACTTTCCGTGCAAACAGTCAGCTGTCAACTTCGTCTCTGGCTAATGTAAGTATTATGTGATTTTAGCACAACCAGGTAACTCTACAAAACTTCTCTCCCTTCCTACAACCTAATGTTCCATGTCTGCAGGATACACCTCCTTCGATTTCCGTCCGTTCTTCAAAAGTTGTTTCAGCTAAGTCCCACAATTCAATTCTAAGGTCGTTTTCTGCAAGTGTTAAGGAGTTTGCAGCAACCAACATCAAATTGTCCTCCCCGTCCCAAAATCAACGACATACCCTTGATGGTTCAAACGTTACACACCCTTCTGCTCCACCAGCATATATCACTTCATTATCCACACCTTCAGTCCCTCCTTCCATGGTTACAAATGGGCGTACTCCTATTCATACGTCCTGCCCTACCAACCAAATCAACCATCCACATATAATGACGAATAGCAGTAACTTCCTACTTCCTTTCCTACAGTTTGTGCATTCCATGTTTTATTCACTGTACGTAATGTAAGTTTCCTCTGCATTAGATAAACGGTTTAACAGGCTGAATAGAAGTGCGTTTCTGCGACACAGCAACATCTGCTCAACCAAAGTTTCCAAGCATGGTATGTTGCTACCAAGTTTACCCTACGTATGTACGGTTTACGTTCGCACAATTGTTCTTTAATGCAAAACAATTGCACTTGCTTGCAGCTGCTGGTTTGGTTGCCTCGTCAACGGAAGAGGGGAATGAAAGACTAAATTTCCCCCACTCTAACTCCATAGATCACAATAAGGTTTAGCGTTTTTTTCCCAATTGTTTTTCTATCTAGCATATTCAAATTTCGTATTCCAGTGTGATCGTGGCCCTTCTCCCAAGTCATCTGTAATACAACAATTTGCATTCTTACTTGCAGGATATTGAGCACACTTCACTCCGTACAAGAAAGAAACATTGCTGCCTTTTAACACAATCTAATGTTAAATGTCCCCGGATCAATGCACAAGCTCAACCTCCAGATGTTTATCCCCTTCAAACGACGGATGCTACAACCCCAGGTTGCGATTTCAATGTCTCATTTCGTACAGGTTCCCCAAGCACTTTGCGCCCTAAATCCCTCCTTCAAGAGATAGGTCATGCCTCAAATGTTATTGCAAATTTTGCATTGAATTCGATGTTTTCCCAATGTAACATTTGTAGACGTTTTACTTTGTATGCAGCCAAGTGGAAGAAACGCCGTGACAGAGTTCGTGCTATGCATTCAAAGAATATGTACACATCAAAAAATGTGCCAAATGCTATGCATTTAACTGTACTAGATCATTATATATGTTAGCGATCAACCTAATTGTTGTTCCCATCTTCTCCTCAGCATGTAGCATGTTTTTGCATCCAGATATGCCGTTGCATTCGTTTAACGTATCACGTACTAGCAATAAGCACAGAACAATTTACGTAATGTCCGGAGATGACTTTCGTCTTCGAAGTCCCTTAGGCAATGTTTTCTGCAGAGTGCCCGAGCCGGGTAAAGATAACATGCACCAACGTACGTTTGCACGTATTTTTGTATGCATGTCATATTATATGTTACCTAATGAACAAATCATACGTCGTCTGCTATTCCTTTCAGGTCGTATATTTAAATCATGGGATTTTGGACCCCCTACCGCAACTTGCCCAGATTGCGCAGCACTCGTGTGGCATAAAGAGAGAAACAGGAAGATAGACGATTTAGAATCGTGTAAATTCTCACTATGTTGCCAGGGGGCAAAGTTTGCTTGCCTCTACTACAACAAACCCCTCCTTTGCTATGGAGTTTGTTGGATTATAGCCAGGGTGGAAAAGCCTCACGTTTTCGCGACCAAATCCGGGTTTATAACTCCATGTTTGCATTCACATCAATGGGTGGTCGTGTAGATAATGTTGTTAATGATGGTAAGGGAGTTTACATTTTTCGACTAAATGGTTAAAACCACCATAAAATCGGATCTCTCTTACCAGTCGATGGTAGATCTAAATTTGCACAACTCTATATATATGATACTGAAAACGAAAGAGAGAATAAGTATCATGCATGTGGCGGCGGTGGAAATAAGGATGTTGATCCAATATTAATAGATAAGTTGATCGCGATGTTTGATGAAACAAATAAACTTACAAAGGTCTTTTGAATGGCAAGGGACCGATTTAAACAAAATGATTTGCACAACGTTAGCATCCGAATTATTGGGACTAAAAACAACGATGGAAGACAATATAACTTACCTACCTCTTCCGAAGTAGTTGTTTTAAATGTTGGGAATAACCACCAAGTGGACGTACATAGAGATATTGTCCTTCAGGAAAAAACAGGTGTGCTGCGACGTATAAATGAAAAACATCCAACCTTTATGGCAATGCAATACCCAATTCTTTTTCCATATGCCGAAGATGGGTATAGACCATATACTGAATATCGCACTGCTCAATATGCATCCGATGGTAAGAGAATGTACGTTACAATTTGTGAGTATTATGCCTTTAGGTTGCAAAATAGGGAGATTGAAGGACAAACGTTGATTAGAGGTGGTCGTTTGTTTCAACAATATATTGTCGATGCATATACCAGTATTGAAGAAGAGAGAGTACGATGGATTAGAACCAATCAATCTACCATCCGATCAGAATTATACAAGGGATTGCAGGATGTTGTAATTGCTGGGGATAAGTCAGCTAAATCCATTGGTAAGCATACGGTTTTACCTTCTAGCTTCACTGGAGGACCTAGGTATATGGTTCAAAATTATCAGGATGCAATAGCAATTTGTCGATGGGGTGGTTGTCCCGATTTGTTCCTTACTTTCACCTGCAACCCAAAATGGCCTGAAATCAAGTATATTCTTGACAAAATTCCAGGACAAAGACCCGAACATTGCCCTGACTTAATTTCCCGGGTGTTCCATATAAAACTTAAGCAATTCATCCAGTATATATATGAAAACAATCATTTCGGTCGACCAAAAGCAGGTATTGTATTTTGTTTCTTCATGTATAAAAACATATAAGTTATTTAGACTGCTTTATTTGTTACTCTTTTATTATCCTATCTTTCAACTTACAAACTGTCTACACTTGCAGTTATTTACACAATAGAGTTTCAAAAACGTGGATTGCCACATGCTCATATCTTACTTTTTCTACATGTCGATGACAAACCTAAAACCCCATTACCAGTTGACAGGATCATCAGTGCCGAGGTACCCGATCCTATGATTGATCCACTTGGTTATGAAGCGGTTGGCCAGTTTATGGTTCACGGCCCATGCGGTGTGGCTTATAAAAAGGCACAGTGCATGGAAGGTGATTTCTATGGTAAGCATTATCCAAAGTCTTTAACGAATGAAACTACTTTTGACAAAGATGGTTTCCCATCTATAAACGTCGTCCGAATGGTCATTCTATCCAAACATCAACAGAGATTAAATTTGATAGTCGATGGATAGTGCCACATAACGTGGATTTGATAGTCAAGTACAACGCACATATAAATGTCGAGGTATGTAATAAAACTAGATCCGTGAAATATTTGTTCAAGTACATCAACAAAGGACATGATAAAGCAACGGTGGTCATCCAGGAAACAATGAACGATAAACGAACAACTAAAGGCGATGTTGATGAAATTAAAAATTATCTTGATTGTCGGTATATTTCAACATCGAAAGCATGTTGGCGTGTGTTTCAGTTTGACGTGCAGCATCGTAAACCTACTGTGCAAAGACTACCTTTCCATTTGCATGACGAGCATACAGTTACTTTCAATGATAACGATACCATATCCCACATTGTAAGTAAACCTAACGTGGATAAAACCATGTTCACTGAATGGATGAAAACAAACAACATTCATGCAGATGCTAGATGTTTAACGTATGTCGATTTCCCAATGAAATGGGTATGGTAAAATGATGATAAGGTATGGAAAAGAAGGCAACAAGGTGGAAAAATAGGTAGAATGTATTACGCACATCCTACGTCCGGAGAACGGTTTTATTTGCGTATGCTGCTTAATGTGGTCAAGGGACCGACGTGTTATGAAGATATCAGAACAGTTAACGGTACGTTGTATAATGACTTCCAATCTGCATGCGTTGCTTTATGACTTTTAGAAAATGACAATGAATGGAATGAAGCTTTGTCTGTAGCCGGTAATTGGTCATCTGGTAAAGGTTTACGACAAATGTTTGCAACGATGCTTATATTTTGTGGAATTTCATCTCCATTTGAGGTATGGAACAAAAATTGGGAATTGATGTTTGATGATGTGCAATGGTATCAACGACGTCTTAGAAACCAACCAACTTTAACGTTAACGGATACAGAAATTAAAAACTATTGCTTAATAGATATTGAAAACATGCTGAATGTAAACAATCGATCCTTGGCCGACTTTCCATGTATGCCTACTCCAAATTTTTCATTGCACCGTCCGTACCATAACAGAATTATTGAAGAGGAACTAAGTTATGACTGCGTTGGTTTAGAGCAAGAGGCATCCACAATGTTATCTCAACTCAATGTTGAGAAGATGAATGTGTTCGATGTTGTCTCTACAGCAGTAAACAACAAGTTAGGTGGATTTTTCTTCGTATATGGTAGTGGGGGTACCGGGAAAACTTTCCTGTGGAAAACGTTGATAATGATGATGCGTTCTCAAGGTAAGATTGTCCTCGCGGTTGCTTCGTCCGGTATAACATCGCTCCTTCTTCCAGGTGGTAGAATAGCTCATTCTAGATTTAAAATACCAATTGAAGTAGGAGAAGACACGACATGTGGTATTCCAAAACAATCCAATCTTGCAAAGCTCATAGTGCGAACAGATCTTATTATATGGGATGAGGCTCCTATGGTCCATCGCAATTCATTGGAAGCTTTTGATCGAACCCTTAGAGATTTAATGGACGACGGTGTTAACTGTTTAGCTGAACATATATTTGGTAGGAAAACTGTAATTGTTGGGTGGTGACTTCCGACAAGTATTGCCCGTCGTTCCTAAAGGATCACGCAATACAATCGTTCAATCTTCTATTAATCAATCACCGTTATGGTTCAAATGCCATATATTCAAGTTAAACATCAACATGCGTCTACGGTGCACAGACACTGCATTTGCTGAAGTTGTGAAACTCGAAGAATTCAGCAATTGGGTTTTGGATGTAGGTGATGGAAAGGTACCTGCCATTGCATTGCAGGACGATGCAGACCCAACGTGGATTAAAATACCACCGCACTTATTGATTCCTTCAACAGATGATGCTATCATGAACATTGTTGGTAGTACTTATCCTGATCTCCAACGACGACTTCATGAAGCTGATTATCTGCGCACTCGATGCATTTTGGCACCAACTAATGATTGTGTCGAAAAAATTAATACTTACATCACTACATTTCTTTCCGGATCTTTGACTACGTATCTTAGTGCTGACACAATAAGCCGATCATCAGAAGGAATTGAGGATCAACACATACTATTTCCTACCGAGTTTTTGAACACCCTACAAGTATCTGGTGTTCCAAATCACAGACTTAACCTCAAACTTGGTATTCCAATCATGCTGTTACGAAATTTAAATCAAAGTATAGGACTGTGTAATGGAACACGTTTGATTGTTACTCAACTAGCATCTAAAGTGTTTGAAGCAAAGATAATCACTGGTGCAAATGTTGGAAACACCGTGCTAATTCCTCGGATTGTACATACATCGTCAAATACAAAATGGCCATTCATCCTACGACGCTTACAGTTTCCAATAAAAGTTTGCTTCGCAATGACGATTAACAAAAGTCAAGGACAAACATTAGACAATGTCGGTGTGTACTTACCTAGATCGGTTTTTTCCCATGGCTAACTATATGTCGCTGTCTCCCGGACCACATCGCACAACGGTCTAAAGATTCTTATTAAGCTGCAAGGTGCAGACGAACCTGGATGTACTGAAAATATTGTATATCGTGAAATATTTGAGAACTTATAGTACAACTTTTACTGACATGTTGTTTCCCTGTTTTTAATTTCTGCGCTCTTCTCTCTCCATCAAACTTATGATGTGTAATGCACATGTATGTTTTCCCTGCTTAATCCAACTATTACAGCAACAAGTTAACATTCCACAAACATATACAGTATTCGTGTGCTTGCCGCAACTTATGCCAATAAATATATGTAGCCATGAATTTGAAACACGTACTTGAGCATTGCAATTAAATGAAAATATGGATAATAAATACTTTTATACTCGCGTTTTTTTATAACCATTTAAATAAATGTTAATGTACCTATATGTGAGTAGAACCAATTTTTATGGTTATTTTCATACATATTTCAAAATTGTAAACAAAATAATCTTCCAAACATTCTTTAATCAGTATTCACATATGTTTGATCTTTTAATTACAATGTTACATTATTTTTACTTAACCATTGCTTAACTAAAACCTTAACTTTACCATTGTTCAACTTCTTAACAAGGCAGACTATTATTTCTTATACTATGCATTCGTTTAGCTGAATGCATTCATTTAGCTGAGGCTTTTCATATTACTGATATATTTGACATATGCTAGCTAGAATTGGCGTAGACCAAAGAAAACAGCTGCTACATGTGCTATTTCCATCTATATTACACGAACGCCTCCTGCACTTTGAATGGTTATTCTCTATTGTTACTTTTTTTAACCATCATTTACAATTCTGTTAATTAAGATTACCCATATATTTCATTATGGTGACAAAAAACTTTTACGCAACTTATGGATTGCTATAAATATGAATTATAGAAGATGAAAAAAAAATAGGTTCCATCATTATCTGTTCCATGCATGTAATTTGATAATTTCTTTGTTAAATTAGTTACTATATCAATTTAGGTGGATAAACTTTTGTTAGCTTCCATACTAATTTAGACAAATAGATACACGAAAGTATTACTTTAATATTGCTAGGTTTCTAAAAAAGACACCTTCTATTATTTTTAACGTTCTGCATTCATTTCACTATAGTTTGTCATGTTCTACATTTTCCTCAATTTTGCCAGAATTGGAGTAGTTTAAAGAAAATAGCGCATATAGTATTTCTAACCATATTACGGAAGGCATGTTACACTTTGAATGGAATTTCTCAATTGCAATTTCTTTTCGACTTTAAAATCCTATTTGTAAAATTTTACCACTATATTTTGTCATAATAACCAAAGACTGCCATGTAGTTACACACGCATAATGCAAATATTAACTCTGCTAAATTGAAAAGATTTAGATTTCTTCATTTTTTTGTATATGTATTTAGAACGATTATTGATAAATTAGTTACTACATTCAACAATACGTTGTGAGCCTGCCCCATAGAACTATAATATGTCTTCATTAAGTTTTGAATCTTGGTGAACTATTATTCTAGCATTAATTTGGACATCTAATGACTTCGTCACTTAACTATAATATTATTATCCATGATATATATTTCATTTTAAAAATCTGATAAGTATCTTAAGTCCTTCACTGAAAATAATCCTTGAATATTTTACATTTAAAAATGTATTTCTTCTTCCATATGTTAGTTTTGCATTTACAAGTTCATTTTCGATATGTTCCAAGCTCAGCTTCCGTATATGAATCCATATGTTTTTCTTGGAATATGCCAACCATTTACATAACCATTCAACAACGAGCGTTTGTTTTAATTATAATTTTCCGAACTATGTATGAAATAAATTTAGTTATAATTTGAATTATTATTTTTATTATATCGCTTAATGATTCCAATTTCTTTCTTTTGGCCCATGTTAAATGATAATGTTGAATTTGATAATGCTTGAGTCTATAACAAGGCCCCGCTGCGTATGAATTATGTCAAAATAAATGTGGCTAGAAGGAATTTACGTTTAAAGACATAAAGCAAAATTTTCCGGATTATACCTTCATGTTATTTTATAACCCATTTTTTTGTGTTAAAAGCATTTCTTCTATACAAAAATAAATAAAAACCTTGAATGTACACGTGCATTTTCTTTTACATGTATACTGACTGAAAATTATGTTTGATTTTTGTTACAATATTCTGTAACTTTATAATGACAGATTGGCTAATCATTTCAAAATTTAGTATAATATATGTTATCACCAAGTTCGTTAGAGATTATTTTATGCATTGTATTTCTTATGAACCAATAGGACCAAACAAAGATGATTAATGAAGATGATTTGTTTTAGATATTGTCTCTTTTAAGGCTTGATTATTATATGATGTCTACGAACCTTTATTTCACTGCATAAACGTATTTTGTTATTTCTATTGGGTTATGAATATGTCTGACATAGTTTCCATCTTTTTTATGAAGTTCCCATAACGACAAGGACAAAAGCCCACTAAAATTTATCCATAAGGACAGCTGCATAATATTTTATTCTAAAGGACAATACACTGAAAATAAAAATCGGCCGCTGCTTTCTTCTTCTCTCCTCTCGCGCGTAAGTCGAATTCATCAATAATCACAAAATCAAAAAATAACGAAATCATAAATTGCGAAATCACGAATTTCAGAATATAAAAGAATCGAAATTCGAAATCAAATTCAAACATCACGAAATCAAAATCGATAAGGAGAGCATTCGAAACAAAAATCGCGAGAAACATAAACCCTAGAAAAAAAATTGTCGAGCAACATAAATCCATTGGAAATCACAATTGAATTGAATAGTAATATTTTTCTAACGATGGAAAATGCAGTTGAAGAAGTCGAAATTGTTGAAATAATTTTTTCGTAATTGGAAATGTTTTTTTTTTTCCGTTACTAGTATAGCAGTTCGTTGGTATCATTTTTCTATTTTTTTAGGTATCATTTTTCCTATTTTAACTTTAAAACATAACAACAGTTTTTAGTTATCATTTTTCTATTTTTCTAGGTATCATTTTAACTGCAGTTTATGTGTTGTGTTAAACATCACAGCAGTTTTAAGGTATCATTTTTATATTTTTTAAGGTATCATTTTTAATGTAATTTCTTTGTTATGTTACACATTATACAGTTTGAAGGTATCATTTATATATTTTTTAAGTTATCATTTTTACTGTAATTTATGTGTTATGCTAAACATCACAGCAGTTTTAACGTATCATTTTTATATTTTTATGGTATCATTTTTACTGCAGTTTATGTGTTATGTTAAACATCATAACAGTTTGAATGTATCATTTTTATATTTTTTAAGTTATCATTTTTACTGTAATTTATGTGTTATGTTCATATACGTCTTTTTTTTATGTGATAATTTTTGTGATGGTGTACTGTTACAAAATTAACACAAGAACAAAATCACATGGAAAAAACACATAACACAGTTAAAACATGAAAACTGATAATTGAAAAAAAAATAGAAAACTGATACTTACAAACTCCATCAATGTTTTAAACAAAAACCAATGCAAAAAATGTTTACATCACTGTTTGATTGAATATAATGAAATAAATTCGACTGAGTTAAAAAGTTGATGCAACAATATAACTTCAAAATTAACACAGCAATAAAATTGCATGGAAAAAAAGCATAACACAATTAATAATGTAAAACTGATATCTAAAAAATTACAAAATGATACCTATAAACTGCAGCAATGTTTTGAAGAAAAACTAATGGAAAAAAAATTATATAACTGAAACATAAAATGATAACTAAAAAATATAGAAATGAAACATAAAATGAAATAAGTTGGACTGGGTAACGAAGTTGATGCAAAAATATAGTTTCAAAATTAACACAGCAATAAAATCACAACAAAACAACACATAACACTATTAAAACAGAAAAAATAATACCTAAAAAATTAGAAAAATGATACCTAAATACTGATGCAATGTATTAAAGATAAAATAATGGGAAAAAAAATTATATCACAGATTTATTGATTAAAATGAAAAAAGTTTGATTTAGTTTCAAAGCTGATACAATAATATAACTTCAAAATTAACACAGCAACAAAATCTCATGAAAAAAACATATAACACAGTTAAAACGGTAAAAATGATAACTAAAAAAATAGCAAACTGATACCTAAAAACTGCTGCTACGTTTTAAAGTTAAAACAAGAAAAATGATACCTACAAAAATAGCAAAATGATACCTAAAAACTGTTGTTATGCTTTAAAGTTAAAATAGGAAAAATGATAACTAAAAAAATAGAAAAATGATACCTACAAACTCTAGTAGTGGTAAAATGAAAAAAAAAAAACATTTCCAACCTTTGTTTCAACCATTTCGTGTTCTTCATATATGCTTTCCATCGTTTGAAAAATATTTTTATTCCATTCAATTGTGATTTCGAATGGATTTTTGTTGTTCGAACTATTTTTTTTTCTAGGGTTTTTGTTTCGGCTGATTTATGGTCGTGATTTTGATTACATGATTTTTGTCTTCGATTGAGACGGTCGATTCTAATGTATTATCATATTTGTGATTTAAGCGATTTATGATTTCGTGATTTTGGTGATTTCGTGATAAACGATGAAATCGACAAAGACGTGAGAGAGGGAGAAGAAGAAAGCAGCGGCCGAAATTAATTTTCAGTGTATTGTCCTTCTGAGTAAAATTTTAGTCGGTTGTCCTTATGGATAAAAAGACCTTCACTTTTGTCACATGTTCACTTAATGTTACTACATATTGTTCTCTCTATGCTTGGGCCTTGCTTCTCAAATGTTTGCTGCAGCAAACTGATGGCATCCTGTGAAGGCACCTTAATTGTACTTCACTCAATTATCTTTTGATTTTCAAAATGGAAGGCGACAATGATATACTGAATTTTTTTTTTAACAAGCAACAAAAAGTTATGCATTTGTTTTCCGTTTAAGTTTTAATTCTCAATTGTTCCCCTTTTTTTTTTATAATTGCAGTTCAATAATAGTTATTCACAGATTTATTCTCCCTAATTAAACTGTCATGAAAAAAAAAAAGTGAATGGAAACTATCACAAAATTCATTTTATTTATTCATTTATTTATAATTATAGTAATTATTTTCTCTTCGATAATACGTTGTCTCAATTATAAGAAAATAAGTATTATTATAAATAGATAAGAATGCAATATTAAGGACAGCTCACAAAGAATCTTACAAAGCAATTATGCATGCTGATGCTATAGGTAACAAATTATTCTATATTTGTCACAAAGATTTGAAGCATTCTGACAATTAAAGTTGGACATAATAAAAATTATAAGGCTATCAAACCAGCAGGTAACGTAACCTAAGCAACAGCCATTTTCAACAAGTAACGGATAAACTATTACTTCCAACTTATCTGCAATTGCTCCTCTCATATGCAGAAAACTGGGCTATCATCAAAAAAATCCTACCAAACATATGTGCAAATGCGTTTTGCATTAGACGGAATACTCGGGTGTTCTGCGAGTGACGTCGGGTTCCCCCCTTCTACGACCATATTCGAACTGGATAAATCTGTGGCCTTTGCAGTCATCGGCATCCAGAATAGAAGCCATTTTTCAAGCAACAGCCATTTCTTTCTTTCTATTTAATCTTTTTTGTATTCGTTTGTTTTTGGTTCTTTATGGTTTTGGTTAAGGGTGTCAAATGGGTTGGGTTAGGTCTAAATGGGTTGGGTCGAGTTTTGACCCAACCCATTTATGATCCATTCTCTTTGACCCATTTATTACCCAATCCGTTTGTAACCCAACCCACTAATAAGTGGGTTACCCATTTAACCCAGGTATTTAAAGTTGATTTAGCAAATAAAAACAAATGCTAAATTTTTAAAGTTAAAAAGGTCAAAATTACGAAAATATCCTTCATTTTGAAAAAAAGTGAAAAAATAAATAAATTTCAAAAAATCCAGAAAATTACGAAATGAAAAGTAAAAAAAAAAAATTCGAAAATTACGATTTTTAAAACTAAATATGTCAAAATTACGAAAATGCCCTTCATGTTGAAAAAAGTGAAAAAAATAAATAAAAATTAAAAAATCCAGAAAATTACGAAATGAAAAGTAAAAAAAGAATTATTCGAAAATTACGATTTTTAAAGCTAAATATGTCAAAATTACGAAAATGCCCTTCATGTTGAAAAAAGTAAAAAAAACAATTAAATTTTAGAAAATCCAGAAAATTACGAAATAAAAAGTAAAAAAAAAGAATTATTCGAAAATTACGATTTTTAAAGCTAAATATGTCAAAATTACGAAAATGTCCTTCATGTTGGAAAAAGTGAAAAAAACAAATAAATTTTAAAAAAACCGGAAAATTACGAAATGAAAAATAAAGAATAATTCGAAAATTACGATTTTTAAAGCTAAATATGTCAAAATTAAGAAAATGCCCTTCATGTTGAAAAAAGTGAAAAAAATAAATAAATTTTAAAAAATCCAGAAAATTACGAAATGAAAAGTAATAAAAGAATTATTCGAAAATTACGATTTTTAAAGCTAAATATGTCAAAATTACGAAAATGCCCTTCATATTGGAAAAAGTGAAAAAAACAAATAAATTTTAAAAAATCCAGAAAATTACGAAATGAAAAGTAAAAAAAGAATTACTCGAAAATTATGATTTTTAAAGCTAAATATGTCAAAATTACGAAAATGCCCTTCATGTTGGAAAAAGTGAAAAAATAAATAAATTTCAAAAAATCCAAAAAATTTATTATTTTGAAAATCATTATTTTAAAATATCTTTTTTTACTTTTCATTTTGTAATTTTCTGAAATTTTTTCATTTTTTTCACTTTTTCTAAAATGAAGGGAATTTTGGTAATTTTAGCATTTTTTGCTTTAAAAATCGTTATTTTAAAATAATTCTTTTTTTACTTTTCATTTCGTAATTTTTTGGATTTTCTGAAATTTTTTCACTTTTTCCAATATTAAGCGCATTTTCGTAATTTTGGTTCTTTTAGCTTTAAAAATTGTTATTTTGAATTAATTCTTTTTTAACTTTTCATTTTGTAATTTTCTGGATTTTCTGAAATTTTTTTCACTTTTTCCAAAATGAAGGGTATTTTCGTAATTTTAGCATTTTTAGCTTTAAAAATCGTTATTTTAAAATAATTCTTTTTTTGCTTTTCATTTCGTAATTTTTTGGATTTTCTGAATTTTTTTCACTTTTTCCAATATGAAGGGCATTTTCGTAATTTTGGTTTTTTTAGCTTTAAAAATCGTTATTTTGAATTAATTCTTTTTTAACTTTTCATTTTGTAATTTTCTGGATTTTCTGAAATTTTTTCTTTTTTTTTCACTTTTTCCAAAATGAAGGGTATTTTCGCAATTTTAGCAGTTTTAGCTTTAAAAATCGTTATTTTAAAATATATTTATTTTACTTTTCATTTCGTAATTTTTTGGATTTTCTAAAAATTTTTCATTTTTTTTTCACTTTTTCCAATATTAAGGGCATTTTCGTAATTTTGGTCCTTTTAGCTTTAAAAATCGTTATTTTAAATTAATTATTTTAAATTAATTATTTTTTAACTTTTCATTTCGTAATTTTCTGGATTTTCTGAAATTTTTTCATTTTTTCCAATATAAAGGGCATTTTCGTAATTTTGGTCATTCTAGCTTTAAAAATCGTTATTTTAAAATAATTCTTTTTTTACCTTTCATTTTGTAATTTCTTGAATTTTTTAAATTTTTCCATTTTTTTTCACTTTTTCCAAAATAAAGGGTAGTTTTGTAATTTTGACATTTTTAAGTTTTTATAAATATGTGTTTTTAATTTTAGATTTTAAGTTTTTTATAAATGGGTATAATGGGTTACCCATTTATCACCCTTTTAAAAATGGGTCAACCCAACCCATTACCCATTTAATAAAATTCATAAATGGGTTAACCCAATCCATTTGTGGATAGGGTAAATGGGTTGAGTAAACGGGTTGGGTCATATTTTGATACCCCTAGACTTTTGGTTCTATTGGTACCAGTACCGTGTAAGAGGTTTACGCTGTAAACTGGCGTATCTGTGACCTATACGCATGACATTTGGCTTAAATCACTTTCTGATATTATATATTGTTTTACCTGCATGTTCTGGTAGCTCCAATAATATACTAAAACATAGTTTTGATCTAATATATGTGTTCATTCTGCAATTAACTCCAGTACCGTGTTTTTAACTTGACTAAATTGTTAGTTCTACCCGCTGAGATTTTTTTTTTTGTCTATTTCAACTGAAATATTATATCATTCGACCACCAAATTTTATTGGTCTTTTTCCGTATTCCTTATTGATGTATCCCGTCAAGGACAAAAGGGGGGG
This sequence comes from Allium sativum, assembly GCA_030737875.1. Lineage (NCBI taxonomy): Eukaryota > Viridiplantae > Streptophyta > Magnoliopsida > Asparagales > Amaryllidaceae > Allium > Allium sativum. Next base: position 221,454,370 of record CM060927.1, on the reverse strand, counting down.
GGGGCAGTGGGGGCAATGCCCCCCCCCCCCTTGATTTCAAAATATTATTACAAAAAAAATAAATTAGGTTCTGCCCCTCTTAGTGTAAAAATTAATACTTTTAAGGTATTTTTATCAATATTTATACAATGTTTTTGTTTAAAACTCAATAACATAAGACATTTTAGGTTGAAATTAAAACAAATTCAGAGTAAATCAGTATAAAAATTTTCTTTTCGTCCCCCACCCCCCCTCCCCCCCCCCCCCACTCTAGTTTCCTGGCTTCGTCCCTGTATCCCGTTGTATCTGTTTTTCCCTATGGTGCACCAAATAGTTGCAATTACGATATCTATTATCTTGCATACTCTCACTTACAATCGTAAAATTTGATTCATTGTTTTAAGTGAGTGTATAAAAGTGGTTTTAATTACATCTTTTCATCTTATACTTAGTTTTCCATTTTACTTGCGACATTTTTGTTATTAATTAAGATATCTTAAATATGATGCATATCTCTTTTGCTTCGTGTGTTTTCGTTTATCCATGATACATCACTGTTTAATTCAATCCGTGTGTACATTAAATTTTTGAACAGGTTTTTTTTCTTCTCCGCTGTATTTTCTATTGCCAACTCCTCCTAATTTTTTTTTTTTTTTTTTTAATAACTTTTCAGAAGACAGTAAAAGCAGCCATCATGCATTTGGTGTATGAATGAATGGGCAGGGTTGCATGCGATTCAAACATAGCTATGGTTTTTTCAGGTACATTTTCTCCATTCAATAGCTGTTTGTAATCTGTGCTTCCTCCCATCTTTTCATCGTGGTTGGAAAATTTGATTCACATAAATGAAACTCTTTGATACAACAAGGACCGTACGTTTGCATTTTGCAAGCTGCAAATTGTTGTTATTTTTTTTCCTCACACATAGAATATTGTTTTCTCTGTTAAAATTGCAGCACTTAATATTCCTGTAAAAACGTTGGTTCCCCTCTCAAATTTGAAAAGGATAATTTCCAATCTGACAGGTCTCAAACGTTGGTTCTCCTCTCAAATAAACAATTTTTGTATTGAAGGTTTATATAGCAATGTACAATGTACAAAACACTTAGTTTTTAACTACGAGATTACAGCCTGTACAGCTTATTTTATTTCTATAATTGCACGAAGTAATTTTGCATTTAGTCCTTTATTGCACTAGCTAGACTTTAAAAGAAGGTATTATCCTTTCGCACAGCAATTGAAAAATTAATGCCCAAAAATTAGGTTCCATATAAGTGGAAATAAAGGCAATCACAATGCACCTAACGTATGCATGTCTTTCAAAAGGTTAATTGGTATTAAAACCAGTTAAAGTCAAATCTTATTATGACGTTTAGTTAAATTATATTCTTTCACTTGGTATTTTTTAATTTCCACACCATATTTTATATCGAAAGGATACTGATATAAATGCTGGAGTATGGGAATAAATTTAGATTCATGAACCTAGCTGCTCTTTTAGTTTTCCCACATAATTTATATCTATATTTTCAGTTCTCTTGCTTTTTCCATTTTTTTTCCACTATCTATATGTATGCAAATATACATTTTAAATTGACGCTCCCTTGAATAAATCTTAAATACAAATTCAACTTTTTGAATTATCTTTTTAGTCAGCGTAGTAGTTCTTAATATGAATTTGATATGTTTTGATTCTGTTTACTAATTTTATTAGCATCCACGGAAAAATAAAAAAAAATACATTATAGTATCATTGTTTATCTTTATGTTACATCATAAATTTTCCATTTTGATTTCTATCCATTTGTCTTCTCAATTTCTTGAAATTTGTATCTTTTTACATGATTCTACTTTCAAAATATTAATATTCAATGCACTATATTTCATTAACCACAAAAAAGTACTTTAAGTGCCATCTTTTGCGCGCGCGCGCGCGCGCACACACACATATATATATATATAATGCTTCATATATATATATATATATATATATATATATATATATGTGTGTGTGTGTGTGTGTACATGTATGCGTGTGCGTACACACCGGCACATATCCATGAGCAAACTAAGAAAATATTGTATGGTAAGTTAATAAAAAGGTGCAATGACTAACCTGCAAATGAAAAACTTAAGTTGAGAAAAATAATGATTTGTTTACATAATTGTGATTATGTGTATTTTACACTAGAGTTTGACATTGCTATGGAATGTCCTGAGGTTCATTAAATCATGTGAAGGTAAACTTTTCGTAGTTTCTTTGTTCAAATTTTAGTTTTTACGCAATTTTTTCCCCTACCTTTGCATTGTCCCTTGGCTGCATATATAATGATAATGCTTAACAAAATTAGAATGCAAGCTAACATCAATTGTTTATACAAACAGGTTGCCAATAAAAAATTTGTGAATATCTTGGCTTTCAAATTTCTTGAATTCGACACAATATTAATTGATATGAAGCTCACTTACCATTATAAATCACTAAACAAACACATGGCAGTGTATTATGCGAAAAGTCAATACCCACAATTGAAAATGCTAAGTTTACTTTGAGAATTTTTATTTCTACGCTAAATATAGACATAAAACAGAATAATCACTGGATCAACACTTGAATTCCATGTTTCATGTAGGAACGAAAGAATCTAACAAGATCTTCTTCCTCTTTTTTCTTTTTTTGCTCGCAGAGTAGCTGAATTTAACTTCTGTTTAGCATGGCCTGCCAAGAAATCTACTTCGTATTAGGGAGGTTTTGTCGACTCCTCATGCTTTTGCATTGCTTTCAGGTAATATATTTTTTTGGGTTCGCTTATCAATAATTAATATATGCAGCCAATACTTTGGTACAATCTATCATAATAGTTTTGATGGATGCATATAGTATTTCAGTTGATGATTACTTAGTAACCCAATTAAATTCACTCCAAGTAGTCAAGCTAATAGTACCTCAAAACTATCAAGATTTCAACTGGGATAAAATGTCTTTTGATTTAGTTACGATGAGTATGACATGGCTTTTTATCCAAAATTTTAATATTATATATTCTTTCCGCTGTATTTTCTATTGCCAACTCCTCCTAATTTTTTATTTATTATTATTATAAATTTTCAGAAGACAGTAAAAGAAGCCATCATGCATTTGGTGTATGAATGAATGGGCAGGGTTGCATGCGATTCAAACACAGGTATAGTTTTTTCAGGTACACATTTTCTCCATTTAATAACTGTTTGTAATCTGTGCTTCTTCCCATCTTTTCATCATGGTTGGTAAATTTGATTCACATAAATGAAACTCTTTGATACAACAAGGACTGTACGTTTGCGTTTTGCAAGCTGCAAATTGTTAATTTTTTTTTCCTCACACATAGAATATTGTTTTCTCTGTTAAAATTGCAGCACTTAATATTCCTTTAAAAACGTTGGTTCTCCTCTCAAATAAAACGTTTCCTTTGGAACCAACTACTGTGAACATTTTCAGTTACACATTTATTTCTGTACTATAATTGTTCCACTTCATATTACCATCATTAATACATTGTGCTTTATGTTCGTAACTGTCTACATGTGTGCCCACAATGGTACAATACCTTTTATATTCTGCTTGCTAACAGGTTCTTAAATACCTTTTGCCTTATTCAGTTTTATTCTTACTAATTAACTAGTGTGTAACCCGTGCATTGCACACGATAATATTATAAAATACAATTTTTAAAATTTTAATGTTAAAATTGGAACATTATTATACAACATACGATGAATCAAGCAAAAAAATATAATATAAATTATTGTTGTGTTATGTAACTTATATTTCTTTGAAGTAAAGCAATAATTTTATGTTCTTACCACAATAAGCAAGTATTCTTGTTGAAATTGACATGTTTTGATTATTTTAGATGAAGTAACAGATATAATTTAAATTATTTCTTTTATATATGTTAAATTTGAAATTATGTAATTGGTTAAAATATATCGACTTAAGAGTAAATAATATAAATAAATTGAGAAGGATTTTATAAAAAATTATAGAAATTTTAATACGGAGTTGTTTGAAGTTATAAATGGAATTTTTTTTAACATCGTATATGATTAGTTTATTATTTATGTACATAAAATAATTATAGTTAATTTACAAATTAACTTTGTTATTATTGTTTATGTGCATTAATTTATATATGTGATCTATATATCTATTTAATTAAGCACAAACTTTTTATTGTTGTTTTTATTAGTATGTCTGTGCATATATATACGATTGATATATAGATTTTATTAAAATACTTTAGATTTGAGTTTGTATAAGTAATTTTAATACATGTATCTAAACATGAAAGATTAAGAAACGGTCGACGAAGTTGTACATACCATAGAAATGTTAAACTATGGATATCTGAAGTTAAAAATAGAATTCTACAATGTAGGTAAACTTATTGAGATAAATGAATAATAAATTAGTTTTGTCAATCTCATTCATATATATTATTTATGATATTTGAATTATATGTCTTTATTTTTAAATGGAAAATATATTTGACTGCTTTTTTAAACATGAATGTGATATACAAATTGAAACTGTCACATTTAAGGATTTATTAGATGTATTAATGAATATTTATTGAGTAAATTTATTCAAATAAATTAAAACTAAGATTACATCATTAATTAAAAATACACTGATGCAAATTTACATAATTATGTGAGATTGAGATGGGTTTTGCAAGCAACCATAGAAATTTTAAAATGTAGGCATTTCAGTTAAAATAAGAATTTTACAATGTAATGCATCAATGTATCAACATATATGAATTATAAATTAAATTTGCAATCATTGCATACGTATATAATTATGTTATGTAGCTGATGTATTTGTATATCCAAATGAATTTTATATCTTTTTTTGTTAATATGAATATTGCGCAAATAGTGAAATTTTCATATTTTAGCGATTTATTTGACACATCAACAACTAATACTTTACTGTGTTTAAATATAGTTTTAAGATTCTTGATTAGCTCTAATATATGAAATCAAATGTAAAATATTAAAAGGGGACTCGGATAATTCGATAAGAGGTTGTAGGAATTTTAAAATTGAAGTTTTAGCTGTAAAAAAATATAACTTTGTAATGCAACGAAATCATTGATACCTTTTCTGATAGATTTTTTTGTTTTATATCAAAAATTAAATTTTTACTTATTATCATGTTTCTACAAACAATTTCTTTTGGATTTTCTTTGCAAAAGTGTTTTTTTTTTTTTTGCAAAACGAAAATATTTTTTGCTTTTACTGCAATTGTTTATAGGTTGGTTAGAAATAAAAGTAATAGTGTTTTTAAACATGCTTTTGAGAAAGAACATTTTTTTTATTTAGAAATTTAAAATGTGTATTTTATAAAAAAAAACCTTATTGTTCATGTTATATTGTATCATGTGACTTATGTATTTTAGCTTAATGAAAGTGCGATTTTATCATATTTTATTGCTATGGATAGGATGTATATTATTGAAATTTTCATATTGTCATTAATGACCAAACTTGTAAATATCACTTAATTGCGTTTATCTTATTATTTTAAACTTAAGACTGTACAATTAATTTAAAAACATATGGACTAAAACGTAAAACATAAGAGAAAGTGAGGTGGGTTTTGTAAATAACTGTGACAATTTTGAATTTAGGTATTTTAAGTTAAATGTAGAATTTTATAATGCAATGCATGATAAATACATTTTACCATTTTAAATACATGTATTTTTAAGTTAAATGATAAGTAATAAAAAGTTAAACTTGTTATTGTTGTTTTATGCTATTTACGTATCATAGTTGAATAAAAAAATAGTTTTATTATTTTTATTAATACCAATATGTTAGGCACGTCCGTTGGACATGTGCAAAGAACACCGAGACCAAATTTATGAATATTGAAATGATGGTCAAATAAATGATTGATTCCTTATATAAATTTGTAGTTGTAATTTTCGTAGCTTGGAACATGATTTATTTCCCTTATGAAAAAATTCAATATCATGATTAGTAACAAAACCAAGAAGAGGAAAATCAGAAGTCATGAATATTAGATATACATATCCACTTTTTATGGATATTAGATATATATCCGCTTTTTGGAAACGAATGCAGATGAACTTTGGATTACTTAGAAATCCATTAACATTCTTAACTATAGCATTCCTCAAATTAGCGGCCTGGTGTCATTATAAATCAACCAAAAAGTGAAAATATATATGCTGGCGTTCCTAAAATCCAATCTAGTTTATGAACTATTAACTTAGATTTTTTAGTTTCCAGATTACTGTAAAGATGAATTAAAATTGATGTATATATTTTGGATTATTTTAGTCGAGATGTAAGTGTTAATAACTTCTGGGGGAAACAATTACTTAGAGGAAATGGAAAGTTTGGCAATAGTGGTCCCAGTGATTTGAGATCACGGAGGAATTGGTATTCTTGGTAACTTCTACAGCTTGGTGAATCATTTTATTACTTCCATGATTTGGCATGGCTGTTTCTTGTATGTTCATGTATAGCAAGATAAAAATGTTCAGCACCATTATCAGTTCATGTTTTTTTCTTTAAAGAAAAGTAGTTTCTGGTGAATGTCCTGGAAATTACTTAAGGAATTACACTAAAGTTGTAATTTTGGTAGAATAAAACCAAAGAAGCAATAGATAATACAAAATAAATCAAAAGAAAAGCAATAAAAAAAATTCCCAAATTTGATTAATCTGATCTAATGCTGCAATCCACCATCTCAATCCTTGGTAACCTCCATGGAATTACACTGAAAACAACTATGAGGAACCCAAAATTATGAAGTCTAATAATATGTTGTAAATTTACCCGGCAATTTTACTTCTTTTTCTTTGTTTGAAAGAAGTTCCTTTTTTCAGTTGGAAATCCTTCAGATTTTAACACCTTGATGTACCAATTCCCAGTGAATTTTTGTTAAATAAAAAATAATAATATAGCTGATAAAAATGGAAATGAAGTAAATATAAAAATGACTTTCATTTCATTATATAAAGTCGAAATACAAAATAAAAGCTAAAAAAAAGAATACATAATAAATCATATATTGAACATTTTGATCAAGCTTTGTCAAAATTACAAACGTGAATTGAACCTGTTTCACATAGGTCTAAAGTTTTATTCATACTCTCGTACAACAAAGAAAATAAAGGAGAAATTTATAAAACAACAAATATTTAATCAAATTCATTCTGACTCATCAATTTTGCTTCAGTTATCATCCATCCTTGTTTTTTTTACTCTGACATTCAACATCTACCCTCGCAAACAAAATACAATAATGTTTGAAGCATAAACTTGTTGTCCCTAGATATTAATTAATTCTTCTTGTTAGTATGCGAATATGATGGTGACCTTAGCTCTATATCCAGGTTTGGATAACTGCTTAGCATGGACCCTTAGTGCCCTTTTATATATTCCTGCGTGATGCACAACATACATTGTCAGTACATAACACCAAATCATCGTGTTGTAACTCATGTATTCATGTTGTCTCTACTACTTAATATTACAAAGGTCGTAACTGGAACAAACACATCGCTATACACCAATATTCAAATAGTCGGGTTGGAAAATACCTGAATGAGATCTTGGGCATAGAAATTAAAGAACTGAATAAGTAATTCATAAAGTAGAAAAAATTACTATAAACGTTGCTCAACCTAATTAACTCGTGTATTGAATTGAATAAGTTTTCTGATATATTGCAAACTCTGAAGATATTGCCAGTTCTGATTTCATTTGAAATACTTAGTGCATAAATAGTCAGCTCTAAAATACTTACGTAGGCATCAATAAACATGGTACTGAAATGGAAACTAAAAAGGCATGGGAAAGCCGATGTGTTTAGCTCATAGACCCATTATGTAAGTGGACGACAAAGGTCATTAGTATAGGATTGTTGAAATAATGTTTAGAAATCATATATAGCATAAAATAAAAATTGATTATAAAAATCAGCTTATTCTACAAATACCGAACTGTCAATCACTTGCAAATTTAGTAATATGGAAACCCACTTTTTAAAAGTCGAATGGATGAAATTTGAATGAATTTTAAGTAAGGTTGTTTCATATTCAAAAGTCAGATAAAATACTATATTCAAAAGATACATATAATCGAAAACACTTCCACAAACCAACACTAAAACTTTTTAACGCAAAGGAATGAATATGCAAATCAACATTACCTACTTTAACTATGAATATAATTTTGACTTCATTAGTTTTGATTAATAATACTTTTAGTAGTAATGGATAGTATAATTCAGATAGTATAATTTTGACTGCATTCGTACTGGCAATGCGAGGGAGGGTAAATTTGTCTTTTTTTTAAAACACGGGGGGCAACTCAGTAAAAAGGGGGGGACTTGTGCTTTTTCTCAATTTGGGGGGGGGGGGGGCAACTCAGCATTTTAGGAGGTTCGAATAGATTTTGCCAACAATCTTACTTGTGTAGTCTGTAAATTACCAGTTTGAGCTACTAACTACTTCAGCGCAACTGAGATCGAATCAGGCAGTTGGATTCTTCAGAGAAACAGCCCGCAAGTTTTTCATTTTTATCTCATCTTAAGGCACGAATTAAACTGTAGGATACACGAATTGGGGGTTAAAAAAAAATCAACCATAAACAAAGGGATAACAATCTTAATTACTGGTGTAATCTGTAAATTATCTGTTTGAGCAACTAAATATTTTTGTGCAACTGAAATAAATTTATCTCATCTTACGCACTAATTAAACTGTAGGATACACAATTAGGAGTTCGTAGAGAAATAAATTTATACAACAGTAGCTATTAAATTATCAAATACATTACTTGTCACAAATACTTGCGGGCTTGGACGATCTGCTATGTTGGATCTTCATAGCTCTGCAGAAGAAAGTAAACCAATTGGGAAATTATGGAGAAATAAATTAAAAAGAAAGTAGAGTATCCTGTTTGAAATCTGCAGTTAGCTACGGCTTCCAATAATCAGCACAACCACATAAAAGGAGAACCTACATATGTAAATTAAAAATTAAGCCTAGGAAAATAATATTTCGTGCAAAATGTAACGAAAGTAACAACTGAAAAAGCCTTCGGAGGCGGAGAAGATGAGTGCGAGTAGATGGAACTCTGATAGAAGCCAATGTAAATTAGGGTTACATAATTGGGGAAGCGGAGAAGATGGAACCCCACTCGAAGATATTAGGAATATATCAGTAGTTGATGGGTTTGATTTCTAGTTGCGTTATTGGGAAGAAGAAACGGCATAAATAATTTGAGCGAGAAAGTTGATGATAGGAGAGAGGAAAATTTAGCTAATGATTTAAAAATGGGAAAATATATATCAGATATTATAATGTAAAAAATATGAGATTTTGTTAAATAATACAACTGATTAAAAGATTCAAATATTAAATATTAAGAGAGAATTAAGCAGAAGAGAAAATTAAGCAGAAGAGAGTTTTAAGGAGAATAGAGAGAATTGGGTAAATTAACGGGAATAGAGAGAATTTAGAGAATTAAGGAGAGGGCTAGAAATTCTTCTGCTTTACTATTATTTAATAGATTAATAGATTAAAAGATTCAAATATTAAATATTAAGAGAGAATTAAGCAGAAGAGAAAATTAAGCAGAAGAGAGTTTTAAGGAGAATAGAGAGAATTGAGTAAATTAAGGGGAATAGAGAGAATTTAGAGAATTAAGGAGAGGGCTAGAAATTCTTCTGCTTTACTATTATTTAATAGATTATTGCCCACCTGGCAGCCTTTTACACACTAACATCTTTAATCCCTCAATAAATTATTACCCACCTGATTTACTACAAAGGTAGAATAAAGAATAAGAAGGGGAATAGTCTACACTACAAATATAACTGCCATTCATTAATTACGCAGGATGACCAAAGGTCATGCTTCATCGGTGGATCAGTCTTATATATATGCACATTTTCTCCCACTCTATTCTTACCATCTGCAAGTTAATTTCAGAGTTGATTGCAGCACCCCTGGTAAAGTATCATAATATCTTCACTCTTTCTCCTAACATTTGCCCTTTACATTCTATTAAACCACCTACCTGACAATTTTATTGCTTCTGTTCCTCTTTCAGGTTCTCAAATGGATGATGTACGTGTACCTCTGCAATCACTTACTCTTGGCGCTGCTACTGCAACGGTCCGAGTGCGCGTTGCCAGAGTATGGAACTCCATCAACCTACGAAGCAATGACGTGTTCGGCTTCAACATGCAGCTTTTAGATAGCGAGGTCTGTTCTTTTTCGTAATACTGCACACATTCCACCATTTTCTGTCATGCTTTGCACCGTATATGCCGACTACATCTTATTTTCCCACTTCAGCTATAATTTTTTTTTTCTCTTCATCATTACATTCATTGCTGCCTGTCTGCGAACTAATGTTTCATTCATTCTACATTACTATACTTTTACCCTACTTTTTCCCCTCACCTTTGCACTGATTTCTTTAGTGAATTAAACTTCTACGTCTGCTTTTCAACGAAAATAAAATAAAACTTGCTGTTTCAACCCGTGTTGTCTTAGTGCACATATACTTATTCATATTTCATACAGTTTTGAGTACTACTTTCATCATCTTCATAATTGTTGTTTTACACTTTGGAAAATTGCTATTTAAACTGTTATGTTCGTCCATAATAAACAGCGAGTTAACTACCACAAAAAACTATTTACATGTCATATAACATTCTCAAATTTCAGCCTGATTTTACTTGCCCATCCTCTTTAGTTTTTTTTTTTTTAAATAATAATAATTCAATCCAACTACAAGAATCAATTCTATACATGTATATTTGTCTGCATTTCTGTCTGCGTGTGTGTGTCTGTGTCTGTGTCTGAACTTAATTTCTAACCAGCTTACAAATTTACTTTACCTCAATAATTTGACATTTACGGATTTGTTACGGAACAAATCATGGAAAATATTTTTTAACTCTTTACTTTTTCATATTTATTATCAATGTGATTTTTGCATTAAGGATCAAACTGACAAATATTATTTAACATGGTATTACATTTTTACTAAAATAATACTACAGTCATACTGTACTAACTTGCTTGCACATTTTTTTTATTTTTTTATTTGGTATAGTTCATGTATGATTATACACTACCATGTCAAAGATTATATCTCTTTTTTCTATAAATTCATGTTTCCTACTAATATATGTATACAGTAACTATCTGTTTGTGTATATAGTGATCACATAAACCAACTTCGTGCTATGTTACTACTCCTATTTCAACCAAATATTTAGTCTGAATTATATCAACCTAGAGGATCGATACTCATGTATCTGGAAAACTTGGAAATTTTGACATAAACATGCTAACGAGTTCAAGCTTTACTAACCTATGCTTCGCTTGTGACTACCTTATCTTCAAAAGAAGTTACTACCTACTGTGCATTACTATGAAATACTCAACCACAATGGCTTCTACAAAAGTAAAAAGCGAAGCAAATATTTGCAAACAAACAATGTCCCTTTTTTGGTTTACGAATAAAGTTAGATAATAATACAATCCCACTAACGTGTGTTAATTATGATATGAAAGTTTATTGATTTTCTGAAATGTTAGGCTGCTAAAATTTATTTTGTATGCTCTTTCCAAATCTTTGTGTGAGTTCAATGCATCCCACTAACAATATATGCTACATCCATTGTACTGCAGGGTGGGGAAATACATGCAATGGTCGGGCCACGTTTCCTCCAACTATTTCAAGGGCAACTGCAGGAAGGATTAGTGTACGACATTGGCGAATTCAACGTCACTCCTGCCGGTGACCGGTATCTTCCAATCCACAAATCAATGAAAATTGATTTCAACGCTATGACCACGGTTACCAGGATTGACGGCCACAGTGACAGAATTCCAATGCATAAGTTTTCCTTTGCCGATTATGCAACAATCATTACAAGAACTGATACTATTAAGTACTTGACAGGTTCTCACACTTTACGTTCTACCTGCCTACTTTATTTTTAACTCCCTTTTATGCACCTATGCATTATGCAACTAATCAGCTTGACACTTCCGTTGTCAACTCAGATGTAATTGGAATATTGCATAATGTGGGTGAAGTTGTCAACCAACATACCATTAATGGATCAGTGGCTGCAAAGCGCGAGGTGGTCATCTACATGCACTGGTATTTTAAAACATCCCGCTTCTAATCCCATTCTTACATACTCATCTAAAGTTATCCCATGTGCAACACTTGAATGATTTCATACAATGCACAGCAGTACAAGAATTGCTGCTACTTTATGGGGCGAGAAGGCCTCCATCATCGACGGTCTGCCCTCGATGATAACAACAATACTGTTATCTTAACTTCAATGACCGTTCGAAATTATCAGGATACGACTACATGTACAACAATAACATTAAATATAACCCATATAGCGGTTATTTGTACACTCAATTTCTTCACTAATTTCAGGTAAGCCAAGCTTGACGTCAACCAGCGCAACGTGCATTTACACAAATTTGGACATTGCTGAAGGATCTAACCTACTCAAGATGTAAGTCTGCCTCCTATTGCTTTGCCGTAAAAGTAAGGCGCTATGTGCAATTTATATTCCTATTTACCTTGTAGTTTTCGTAAGAGAAAACTGCCTTCAGTTTCCTCAGAAGGGAACAATTTCAAGAAGATTGATGATGTGGTCACTGGCAAAACCCTGTCTGATATCATAAGCCCAGATCTTGATATACAGTACGAAGTAAGGAAATTATTGCTGCACATCGTATCTCATTTTAATTTCACATTAACAACATTGCTCTATATATTTTAATAATATATCTTTTTTTCAAAATACTTTCAGTCTTGCCAACAACTTGTTTCATCTTTGTAACTTGTATCAATATAAATTTTAGCTCCTTAATGACAACACCAATGCTCATTAAATTTTTATAGTACATTGTTTTTTTTTTTCAAAAAGTTGTGCTCACACCATGTATCATCACTATGGATAATATAACGTGTAACAATATTATTTTTAACTCCGTTATAATAGTTTATCTCAACAATAAAAAAATTAGCTTACTACCTGTCATTTTATTATATTCACCAGTACCACATTTACGATTACCAGATTTAAGAAATTGATTGAACATACTTTTAAATTAAACATTTAGTAGTATCCATAGAAAAATGAGTTCTAATCTCAAATTGTAAGTATTTTGAAATTTGAACTTCTGTAGATACATAGTATACAATCTTATTATAGTAAATAAGATATAGCTTTTAATTGATATTTTTATTCTTTTTTAGTTACTTATTTTAAAATGCTACCTATTTTTATTATTGATGTGGATTACATAATATGGTGTTCTGTGAATATAAACTGTTACTTTGACTTCCAATCATGCATCGTTTATTTCGTGCATGTGCGTGGTTATCGTACTGAGATGTATTATTAATGCAGACTTGATGTTCATGTCTTTCAATTATTTCAATTACCAATATTTTTTTCCAAACCAAAATTACACCATTTACGATTGCACAAGGGAAAATATTTGAGTTTGAGGGAAAAATAACTAACGTTGTTCTCGACAACGGATGGGAATACTTTTCGTGTAACATTTGCAAAACCCGTGTCGACGGCTCAGGCCCAACCACTCAGTGCAACAAGTGTGGCAGGGAAACTGACTTCCCGCTGCATAGGTAACCCCATCAACACATACCTTGGACACAAATATAAGATTCACTACTCATTGACAATAAAAAAATTTCAGGTTCCGCTTAGAGGTAATCGTTGAAGATGGTACATCCACTGCATCTATTGTCCTGTTTGACAAAGTGGCAGAATTCCTCACCAAACAAAAAGCCGAATCTTTGTACCGCTTGCAGACATTTGAGGTATGTCCGTACAATTTAACTGTATGCCTGCATGTTCTTCACTTCATGGCCTACCATATTTCACATCAGTTGAACTTGCAATTCGCTATATCATACATCAGCAAACGAATTACCGTATTTGAAGGTGGGTGGATCAAACAAGGTTACTACCATCTGGAACCAAGTCGTGGGTAGAACTGAAATTTTCCAGGCAAAGCGTGACACCTTTGTTACCTCTACTAGCCTGAAAAAACTTATTGCAACCAGAATTAACACTCCTTCCACAGACGTTGCTACTGGAATAGTTGAACAAACCTTTTCAAAGATAGCAATAGCCTATTCCGCATATGATAACACATAGTATCTTCCATTTGCATTTTGCAACTTACACTTATACCAATCCCTTCCCTGCAATTGTTAAACAACTAATTTACACATTCAATATTGTGCATGTAGGTCCCTTCCACCTCTGACATGAAAGCAGCTCCCGTGAAAGGACCTGCAAAGAAGAAGCTACGTACGCCTACTAACTAGCTTTTGATATCTGCTCTTCGTACTTTGAACTTGATTACCTGTTGTAATGCATGTACTGTTTGTGTTTGTTGTTGACTGTCTACTGTTGTGTCTTTAATAAAGCATTACAACGTTCTACCATTTACTTTATTTGCATCGACCTCATTTTATCCTCCATATGTATAGTATATAACTTCCTCTGACTTTGCAAAAACCATAACATTTCAAAAATATGTTGAGGTTCCTACATGTTTTGTACATGAGCAACCACTAAAACTTACATCATCTCACCAAAACAAACATTTAACCACTGTGCAAACACATAGCAACATTCACCTTTTTGGCGCTACAACATCATAACACTTTGTAGAATCATTTACTCTAGGTAATACAAACCACATCTCAGTTATTCACCCTACATATCATATTGATATTCAGATGTTGTTTTTAGAAATCATTTAACTTCTTATGAGCAAGCCTTTCTCACGTCGTACATACACATGATTGGGGTCACGAACTATTTTTCAACAATAAAATGCTCCAACCAACACATTTAGCTACCCCTGTCGGCAAGGCGAGCTTCAAATCCACTCCAAAAGTTGTGGTACACCTCATATTGCTCGCCTCTGCTTTCAAAGCATATATACCTACATTTTCCAACCACCATGCACAAAATTCACTATGTCCATTGTTGTATTCACCACACTGCTATGTCACACAACATTTTGTTATAGTTCTAATACGCTACATTTTTTTTAATGCTTGCGACTACCCACATCAGATTAACATACATGGAGAGGTATCTTATCTTACCCCTAATTTCTTCATTTCCAATAATGTTATCTATTCACGCTAAATTCAAAACCTTACCCACAGTTAAATAATTACTCACTTCTTTGTTGTTATTTTAACCATTTTCTTCCTTACAGGCACCACGTGAGCTTGCCAACGAACTGCAGCACTCACGAAATGAATTAAGGTTTCTACGGCGTTGGGAGAAAAAATTTCACACACACAAGGTGAAGTACAATCACCCGCACAACTCATCGCGAAAATGCATAAATACACCCATCAGCCTGAACCTCCATTATATTTTCGATCGTGCAGAAATACTCAAACGCACCTGCAGATCTGCAAAGTAGAATTATTGCGCTTCAGCAGTATGTTCCTTACCATACCAGCCCAACTCACAACATGAACAAGGTAGACCACATCACAGTGTACCATATTTTACTCATTGTTACCGCACCTAACTACATCCCATTTACTTTCTCCTAGGTGACTGTCCGCATAAATGATTCTGTGGGCGGTGTTTATATTTCCACTCAAAGTTTACTCAATGTCATCCGCTTTCACAAGTTCAACAGCGAACACATTTCAAACCAAACTTGCATCCCGTTCCAAATATAGGTACTATTTTCATAATTTATGGTTTTCATATTTTTATTAATTTGCATCCTTCCATCTTCATCTGTTCATTTTTTGTTTTCAACAAAATGGATCCACAGCTACGAAAATAACAACATTTTGTTTTAGAACTTGCCTTGGACCATGTACTAATATTATGGTAAAAATATATACTTGGTTAAAGTCAGATGTTAAATTATTTACTTTTTTCATTTTTTGAAATGGTTATTTTAAAGTTTAAAAAATACTATTCGTTTGCGTATTATTTCTACCAAACAGCTTACCCCTCAACGTTTCGAGGTTTATGCCTCACCTCATATATCTCAAAATGCTTCATGTACACCTTCCACGTTTTATCACTTTGCAACCACTTTAGTTTGCAGCAAAAAAAAGACGTGTTTTTGAAGTTTACACCCAGGAAACATTTCAAAAGAAAATAAGTTCTAATAATATGAAAAAGTATGACATGTTGAAATTTTAGAACATCTATAAATTAAACAAAAATAAGAAGGAATTATATTATATATGTATATTTCTATAGCTGCTGTTATGATTATAAATTACAGAACTGTAATGCTTTTTTTCCTACAAGTAGATGAAAAGTATATCTGACCTTGAACTTATGGCAGACAATGATATAGTGATTATATGTTAAGATAATCCATTTATTTATGGCTGACCACTTGAATTTGGAGCAGCTAAATGTTAAGTCATTGTTTTGGTGCTGTTTTTCCCCACTTTCTTCAACCTTTAAAGTAACAGTTAAGATTCATACTCAATATGAATTGAAGGAAACATTTTCTGCTAGAGATCTATTCACATTTATTTTGGTTCTCTGTTGAAAAATTGAAAATATATATAAACATTGCATTGATAACATTGTTCTAAGTGTTAACTACATGCTTTTCTTAAAAACAGATCTCTCATTCACATTTAAAAACTGTCCTTTGAATAATGTAGTGATAATATCGTTCTAACTACTAACAAGCAGCCTTTTTTCTTTTATACTGTCATTTATTCCTAATATAACATGCGCTCTTTTGATTTGCAAATTGCGTTTATTCCTATTGGACATAAAAATGTTCTGGCTTTGCAGTTTGCCTATATTCTCCTTTTTATACACAGATCTGTCCTGCAACTTGATGCCTCCAAACTATTGACTTTAGAGTCCAAAAATACACAAGCTGGATAAAGTTCATCTCTTCCTGTACCTAATCGTGAACACCATGAAAATCAATAAATGCAATTTCAGTGGCTGTTTCTACTTTTTTTTTTTATTATTCCTGCGTATTAATCCTACAATGGATAACTTTCCAGTTGGTATAAATCTTTGTATATGACGTCAGCTGTCATGTCTGCAATGGTATTACCCATGTTTATATCCCATTATTTGAAGCGATCCTCAAGTTTGCTCTCATCTCAATTACATTTCCATAACTGGCGTCCCGTGTTTCTACTTACCGTACAATTTTTTTGTTGTTGTCTTAGAGGCTATTATTATATGAACTTTTGTACAAATAAAGGACGTTATTATGTAAACTTAATCATACATGATATTTTTGATGCTGCCTTCCAGGCTACGAAATTGTACTAATATTCTTGAGACAGAACGCAACTTTCCACGTTTGTCTTGGATAATTCACCTTATGTTTGAGCACATGCAAAAAAGATAAATGCTTTTAATGTCTGCTCACATTATTTATGTATATCTAAACAACTCACCATTATTATCTCTGCTACATGTACGCTCTCTCTTCACGTCAGAAATACATCAACACATTTAAACTTAAGATAAGAATTCATAAATGACATCAAATTACAGTGCAATTAAACATACATACTTTGACGCATAGCAGTGAAATTGATAAATTACAGTCCAACAAACAATTTTTCCAAATTGATACTTTAGACAATGTGGTTCATCACGACAACCTTCTACCCAAATCAAACAAAATCATTTTTAAACTGTTATATTCCATATATCCCTTTATGTATATTTCTGGACCGTGTGCGAAGCACGGGTTCACACTAGTTATATATGTATGCCCAGATCCATAAGGGAACCCATCAAATAGGTGAAGCAACACATAGAGAAATTTGAGATGTAAGTTTTGTACACTAAGGAAATATTTATGGAAATTTGTGAATACTAGGCGCATGAGTGGCTAGAGTAAAAACTGAACAATGCATTTCAAAAAAAAGGATTACATGTGTTGATATCTGAAATTTTGGTATTTCAGATTAGTGGATTGGGCAGTAGAGCCTTGTAAATTGAGGAAAAGTAAAAAAAAAAAAAAAAAGATAAAATACAAATACACACACACATACACACATTTGGCGCAAAAGTCGCGCTAGTCCCATTTTCAGTTCAAACATAGTTTTGGGGGAATTAGTGGGAAAGAGAAATTTTGGACAAAGAAATACAATTTCGCACAAAGGATTTGTGAATGGCAGTTAAGTAAACACTTTGTACTTAACCCCACAGTTAAACTTGAAAATATAACTTGAAGAAAAAAATAAAAAAAGATCTTAGAAAAAATTTCAAGTTTCAAATTTAAAAGTTTATAGTTTTAGAAATTTACTAATTTCTAATATTAAGAGTTACATTAAAATAATTTAAAAAAAAAAATTATGCAAATTTGTTTTATAAAAAAGTGTTTAAGCAAGTTGTGGGATTAAGTGATATAAGTGGTTAAGAGAAAGTGCAAATAAATGAATAGATGTAATTGGTGCATATGTAATCTTGTATGAAAGAAAATATAGAGGTTTTTCGTAAAGAACGGATTTTGACGCACTTTAACTTATAGGAACAAGAAGAATTGTAAGATAAGTTTTTGTAAAAAGTAAATGTGTTTTGTTAAAGAGAGAAGGAAATGTGTCATGAAAGTGGTGTATAATATAAGTGAAACACCATATTTTTGCTACCTATTTCAACAAAGAAATAAGAAAAGAATATTAAAATAATGAAGTTTACTTGTTACTTTACACATAACACAAAAGTCCTCTTTAGAAAAAAAATCATAGAAACTTAATCTTATCGATTCCTCTTGAGAAAGAAATGTGTATTAAATAAATAAAAGTTCCAACTGAGTTAAAGAGCATTTTTTTTTACTTTTGGGAAAAGTTTTAAGAATATAAAATTTTATAGAATAAAAGATAATTTAGTAAGAATGATACTAGTAGTGTGCATGAACCATTAGTAAAGTTATAAGGAATTATTTTGGTATGTGAGTGAACCTTAAACTTGAGCGGTAATTAGCACTTTAAAGATATTAATATGTAAGAACGAGAAATGGTTAACACTCAAAGGCTATGTAGTGATGTAAGAAAATTGAGAAATATAAAATTTTAAAAAGATGTTTCAAGTGGTTACTGTTTAATTGAAAGAAGTTAAAAGAATATTTAAAAATTGCATGGTTTAGGTGAAGATGATAAAATAATAAATGAATAGGAAAGAGCAAGTTTGAGAAATTTATAAGTAAAATTATGACATGGTTTGTAATTATTGGAAATATATTTTTTCAGCACTTCTAGAGGAAATAGGAAGATTTGATATGTTGTATCTTTTACCTAATAGTGATTGTAGTAAAGCATGTTTTCATGTAATATAGATTTGCACTCCTATGTAGTAGTTTTACTTTGAAAAAAATAGAATAGTTTAGTGTGATATTCTCTTTCTAGGTGTTTATGATGATCACTAGAAAAGAATAAGAACATAGGATATTGTAAATCAAATGAAAGCAAAAGATGAATAACTAAAAGAAGAAAAAACAAAATTTACACAAAACAACGGAAAAAATAACTGTAATAAATGAGAACAACAAGAGGAAATAAAATTCTTCCAAAGTAAGTTTGGGAAACTGAAAAAACAAACTTCTTTTTATGTAAACAATGCTTGTAATAGAAAATAAGATTTTTTGTAAGATTAACAACAAAGATTTTCAAGTATGGAGAAAAAGGTGCGAAAAAGGTGGAAAATATGGAATTTCACACTTCCTGCTTTTTTCCAACATAACAAATAAAATTCGAAAAATTATTTTTTTCTAAAATTTGCAAATTTAAAGTTGGTCAGTAGGGTTTGGATGCAAAAATTAGATAAATAATGCTCTTGTTCAGTAAGGGTATTGAAAAAATTCGATGAAAAGCATTTTTACTTTTAAATTTCCTGCATTCATGTAGAAATTGGCAGTATATTTAGGTTGTGTGCATCATATTTTCAAAAAAATTGAAAGGAAAATGCATTCATATAGGAGGTACCGCTTAGGCATTTGTTGCATTCATGAATTTTTATGATGTGTTACATTTTGCAAAAGTATATGGACGGTTGCAAAATTAGGTATGCACGTGATGATTGTAAATTTTGTGAGGAACTACATAATTTCACCCTTACCAAATTTCGAGGAGGAAATTTCCTAAAAAGTGAGAGAATGTAATACCCCACATTTTTAATAATTAAAGTGATTATAATAATTACAAAAATAATTAATACTAGAAAACAGACATTTTGAGATTGTCAGAATTTTCTATGAAACGTATACTATTGCATTGTAGCAATCTGATTAATTTATATATATATAAAATGTTCCGAACGACATTCATACAGAAAAATTATTAATGTTCAAAGTTTTTTTTAAATGCACATGAATATATTTATTTTGAAAACATATGCGTATATTAAATTCATAAATAGCATACGTTTGAATTTTAGAAACCAAAGTGCAAAACAAAGCCAAGCACTCATAACTAAGCACTCTCATAAACAAACAAAAAGCTAAAATTTTATGGAATTGTGATGGTGATAGAAACACTGCTTTCTTCCACAATGCACTCAAATCCAAGCACTCTCGTGAAAACATAATTTCTATCACTGACAGTTTTGGTCAAGTGCTAAACACACAACTTGGTGTACATGATGCCTCTATACAATACTTTTCTAACCTTTTTGGCAATGCTAACAACTTCCACCCTGCCTTAGAGGACATTAACACTATGTTGTTACCTAAACTTAGTAACAATTAAGTTGAGATGCTTAGCTCTGTCATTACAGAAAATAAAATTAAGGATGCAAGTTTTTCTTTAAATAAAAATTTAAGCGCGTGTCCTGATGGTTTTAATGTTGCTTTTTATTTTCATTGTTGGGATATTATTGGTTATGATGTAACCAAAGCTGTCTTAAACTTTTTTAATAAAGGTAGTATGATGAATTCCTTTAACCTCACTATTATTGCTTTAATTCCCAAAGTCAAAAATGATAGTTCACTATGTATGAAAGGAACTGCGGCCTACCCGTAGGTCGACTCTTGGACAACCGGTAACTTAAGAGCAGTGGATCGAGGAAGGGAGAATACGAGAGAGAAGGCTATCTGGGGGTTGATAGTAATCTCATACCTTTCGGTAGTCTATTTTCGAGGTTAACTCCAATTTGATACAAAGAACAGATAAGATCACAGTTTGTCTTCACACATGAGAGTGAATCTTATTTAGTTAGTTACAACGAGTACCTAAGGATAGCGAATATTTAGAATGTTACTTCGAGTGAAACAAAGTAAATACCTGAAAGAGAACTGTTTCTCTTAACACATACGAACAATCAAACAAGAACACTAATTCGGTGAATGATTTCAGGCCTATATCGTGTTGTAACACTATTTACAAGTGTATTACCAAAATCCTGCCTAGTAGGCTTAACCAATACTTCCTTCTTTAATATCACACAACCAATCTTCTTTCCTTCCAGAACGTGATATTCTTGACAATGTTTTGCTTGCTCATAAATTAATAAAGGGATACAAGTCCACTAGCACTTCTCCTCATACGATGCTTAAACTTGAAATCAAAAAGGTTTCTGACACTTTACATTGGGACTCTATTATCAGGATTCTCATTTATATGAACTTCGCCAAGTGTTTTACTACTTGGGTTTATGCCTGTATTTCTACTGCCCAATTCTCTATTGATCTCAATGGTAATCAAGTTGGTCACTTTAGCAGTAAACATGGTATTAGACAAGGTGACCCAATGTCTGCTTACTTATTTATTACAGTCATGGAATTGCTTATAGGTCTGTTTAATGATTTGGTTGACAATAAGGTTTATAAACTACACCCAATGTGTAAGGACCTCAGAATTACCTCCTTACTCTTTGTTGATGATCTCATAATATTTTGTAAGCCTGACATTGTAACCTTCCAGAATATTTTGAACACTCTGAAAATATTTTATTCCATTACTGCCCTGCAAATCAATATAGAAAAATCAGAATTTATGATTGCTGGTATCAGTCTCGGTAACATTGCTCTTAACCATAATGTTACTGGGATGCAATGATTCTAGTGCTACTTATCTTGGTCTCCCACTTGCAACTTCTAGAATCACTACATCTCAATGTCTACCCTTATATGAAAAAATCACTGCGAGAATGGATAGCTGGGCTAATAATGTTTTGAGCCAAACTGGTAGTTTCATAGTAATTAAATCAATGGTGATTTCTATGCATGTATATTGGGGAAGGACATTCATTTATCCACTTAAACTGCTACACATGATTCGAACAGCATTTATGCGATTCTCGTAGAAGGGCAATATCCACTTGAAATATTTAGCCCCTATCTCATTTGCCTACATTGAAAGACCTATTTCTAAAGGTAGGCTAGGCATATTCAACAATAGCACATGGAACAAAGCATCTTTTGGTAAACACATTGATAATATTTTGAGAAAAAAAGAATGCATGTGGGTGGCATGATTTTATAATTATATTATCAAAGACATGAGCTTCTGGGTTGTGTCCTCCACTCAAAACATGATTTGGACATGGAAAAGCGTCATTGATATGTGGAATTCTTTTCTTTCATGTTTCAAATTTGGGAGAAAGGCTTTCTCGAGGATTTTGTTTTGGGATGGCCCATGGATTGAATATGGCACGATTTTGGGTAATGAAATTACCTATCATAATAAGTTGCAATCTAGTGTTACTATGAATGCCATTGTTGCTAGTACATGTCTCGGTAGCATGTGTACTCTCCCACCCTCTTCGAACCAATTCATAAATCAACTATGGGATAGTATCAAAGCCAGGCAGATGTTGATCAAGGATGATGCTACGGTTTCCTGGAAGATGCCAGGTGAGAATTTATCTATTAAACACATGTACAATATTTAGTCTGGGTTTAATGTGCTGCATGACTGCAGATGGACCAAGGTCATTTGGTAAAGGGACAATGTTTCTAAGGAGAACCTCTGCCTATGGAAAATACTTAAGGATGCACTGCTTGTCAAATGGAAACTTGTTAGTAGAGGCGTCACAGTTGCAACACAATGTGTTTTCTGTGGTGTCTACCCAAAAAACGTGGAGTATCTATTTTTTGGTTGCATTGTGGTACTGAATTTGTGGTCCAACGTTATGTTAGACTAAAAATGACACTAACACCCAATAGACAAGATTTTGTATGGATTAAAGAATAAAAATAAACTAGAAACAAAGAAAAACAAGCAGACACACCAGATTTATAGTGGTTCGGCGTTAACAAGCCTGCGTCCACTTTATAACTCTTCAATTCAGTTTAGAATCACAAGTAAAAGGATTTAAATCCCTCAAACACTAAAAATACAATAAATTTCTCTACACAAATATTGATTTCCACTCGAAAAATCACTAATATGCAGACTGGCCGAATGGCAATGGCCGTTATAATGTGAGAGTTCAGAAATTCAAGAGCCAAAAAGATCCTTCTTTCTGGTTCGATTCGGGTATATATAGTGGTTCAGATAAAAGGCTTTGGTAGGAGCAGTTATTGTTACATGGCATCGGGTTCGATATTATAGGAGGCTAGTGGAGAATGGTTCGTGGGACACGTGTCATCAAGTCCGAGTAATATGGAAGTAATGGGTAGTTATTCAATATGCTCGACAATTGTACTTGGGTCGGGTCGAATCTAATAGAACTGAGATTCGACCCGAGGGTTCTGACCTCAGCTCAAGCTATGTATCATACTTTTATTCGAACCGGCGCCTGCTTCATTTCATTCGAACTGATGCCATGATTCCATTTGACCTGATGCATCCCTAATCTATTCGACCCCACGCTATGTTATTGGATCATCTTGATCCTTGGTCTCTCGATCACATGATTGTGATATCTGGACTTTTTGTGGCCTAGTCACAAAGTAGGCCAACACATTATGACACAACTTGGAAGAACCAGGGTGCATCAATCTAGCTGCTTGAAATGGGAGGTGATATACAATGAAGAAACTCATTGAAATGAGTAAGCTAGGTTGACGAAATATGTTATGAAGAAGTTCATGCACACCATATGGAAAGCCAGAAATAAACATGTCTTCAACACTGAGTTGGTCTTCAATGTTTCTCAGCTTTGTATGGACATATACCATGAGTTACACAATGGGTTGAAATACCTCAAGTTCACTTTCGATCCCGGAATCCAGATCTGATTGATGCTGAAGCTTAGCGTGGCGAATTTTTGGAGATTTGTATGCTTCTTGTTGCATGGCTTATGTTGTCATTGTGTTACGTTTATCTCTTCCTGTGATTGATATACTTGTTTCCTTTGTATTCTTTTTACTTTTGTTTGTTCTCTTACTTTGTGATTTATGTAATCGTCTTAGTATATCAATAATGTAATAGGGGTCCACTCAACCCCGTATGCTCTACCGAAAAAACCCAAAGTGTAGAATAAATGAGAAATAAATAAAAAGTTGTTGTTATGCAAACATAACGTTGTAATAGTATATACAGAATTAAATAAAAAGAAATGTTACATGAGAATGAATGGAAGTTTAATAACATGTTAGTGCTTGATAAATAGAATGTAACATTAAAATTTAAAAATGAAAAATTAATTAATTGTAACACGCATGTAAGCATGTGTAAATAAATATATGTACTTCATATAAATATATAAACGTATAAGTTCGAAAGCAATGCACATTTGAATTTGAAAGTTAATGAGCATCATTAATGGCATTGATAGGAACATAATGAGAATAACGTTAGATCTTGAATTAGAAACTAAACACATGTGGAAAACGGAAGAAAATTAATGCACAAATAATAAAATAGGAAATAAATATAACGTTAGAAATAATGTTTGAAATCTTATGTAAATATACATAAATAAATCTGAAGTATACACACATATTAATTATGTGTTTGAATTTTAACGTATGTCAAAACCAGAAAAGAAAATAATCAAAATATAGAAACAAACAAAACCAGTCCAGAAATATACACATAATCAAACAAAACAAGCAAGGAGTAAATCATGCACAAAACAGATGACCTAGCGATTTAAATTAAATGCATGGGTCGACCCGTACATCTGTTGGGTCGACTTATGAGTTGATCCATATGGGGATTGGGTTGACCCACATGTCGACCCACCCATGGCATGGATCAACCCAAGTCAGCCTGGAACTTTTTTATTTTTGTTTTTATATACGTGATTTTGGACCGGGTTTGATTTGAATGGAGGAATTTATATTAATATAAATACAACGAACGTGGGTGTCTGGACATCAATAAATAAAACCACATGACCAAGCTCTTAAACTCATATTTTCTGATAGGGCGCTGGAGCTTTACTACTTCTTTTCTCCTCCAAATTCTTCAAAAATAAAAAAGATTAGACTTAGGATAAATGATTTGAGATTTGGAGGCAAAAGCAATGGATTCAATATTTAGATATCTAGATTTCGTGTCCAAACAGATAATAAGCCTAGATACGAATCAAATTCAAAATTTGGAATACAAATTGCAATGTGAGTGGATTTAAATTATATTTTTATATAATGGTGTATGATATCGTTTAATTCCTGTCAAGTTAGTAAGATATTCACTCAGTTCTCTTTTTCTCTTTTTTTCCATCGTATTTTACAGTTTTATGTTGAATTTTGATTATGCGCAAAATATGTATAAATATGCAATATTGGTTCATATATACAACTGAGTTGTGCACCTAATTTTGTGCGACTGATTATAATCATTTTTGTTTGAGTGCATTGGAAATATAATTCAGTTGGAATTATGAATAAACGAGGATTTGATACATTAAATCTAAATGAACACGTGATTCCAAAATTGTAATAAAAGGGAATTTAGGCTGAAAATAGGCAAACTTGATATGACTTGTCAAATAATTATGACATAGCTGACATGACATAATTAGTATTACGTACAGTAAATTTATAGTTGAATAATAAATCCGAGAATTCCTTTTTTAAATTACCTTTCAGATTTAGAAGGAATGAACGTAGAAATTGTTGGAATTAAAAGGAAAAGGGGGTATAAGCCCATTTGTGTCCAAATTTACTATAATTTTGTCAATTCGAGAAAGTTGAAAACAGAATTTGTGTATAACGATTAAATCATGAAGTTAGAAAAAAGCCTAGATTGATTGGTTATGAAAAGACGAATATATTTCCATGGTTTTGGTTTGTAAGAAAAATGGAAAACATAATTGCAAGTAATAAATGAAATAAAGGCATGGACTAGTGTGAAAGAAAGATTTAGTTATATTGTGCATTGTCTAGTAACCTAAAAATAATAGAATGGAATGTCTTGCGATTATGGATTCATATTATAGCAATTACCTTAAACTATAAAAATAAATTTTATACGATTTTAATAACAAATTAAATAGGAACATGTCTAATGTTCTAAAGAAATAAATTTGCAAAGGTGGAAGGAATAAGGAAAACATAACTAAAAGATGTTATGTAAGAAAAATGAACTATAACCTATACTTGCATAAATATGGTAATTGAGAAATCAAAATAAAGGAACATTGTTTATTTGTAAATATAGAATGGTTAAAAGGACAGTTAGACTTTAATATGAACATATTAACTTAAAAGGTGTTAAGTTACGAGCTTAAAATTCTTTGATGACCTTATGATTAGGAATTAGGCTTTAAAATGAACATATTGACTTAAAAGGTGTTAAGCTACAAGCCTAAAATTCTACGTTAATAAATAGTTCTATGATAACGAATAAAATTGATAATTAAATAATGAATATTTGGATTAAATGGATTAAAGAATATTGTAAATCAATGAAAAAGAAAAGTAAGTAAAATGCATAATGGTAAATTAGACATAGGGTCAAATAAAATAGTGATATGCGTTTGGTCAAGTCCGAGGGGATGAAGAGCCCAACAGGGTAATTCATCATAGGTATCCGGAGACATGGTGGGAAAACATTCAACTAATTATTCGACGGGATTGGAAGGAAGTGTGAGACTTCTCCAGCACGTGAGGATGCTTTGAGATGACCTTCTAGAGTAGGCCTAATTAAGTTGTACCCATAGAGGCATGTCTGTAGGTTCCATCCATAGAATATGCCTTGGATGCATATATGTAGAGGACAACCTGAAGGCTGATGAGTTGATTTTTAAGATGATTCTGCGGTTCCCTCGGCTCGAGAGAGCAGGCTTCATAGTCAGAACCCAACAAGGATAGTGAGTCAAAAGATACATATCATCGTTAATTGGAGCGAGTACGGGAAGAATGGAGCTAAACCAAGAGGCCAATAATCATTCACTACCGAGACATCAGATGAAAGACAACGCCAATTGGATGCTTAGCTAGTTTGGTAAAGGCACCGTCACTTAGCTCTCTGAATGGTCTATCATTGGTTAGGGTGACGAGTGGGGACATAGCCATTGGGAAAAGAGACAGATCAATCTATGGATTTGTTTATTGTAGGCTTAACGAAGCCATTCTTTACGGATATTGAAATCCCCCGACTGATTTCTGTAGGGGAACTCAGGATTTGAGCGCTTTTGTAGTGTAGCGATGGATACTTGGTATGCCTCATAGCGTGGTCTAGTAAGCTTTCGTAGCATGACAAAGGAGATTTAGTGTGTTTTCATAGTGTGGTGTGGAGACCACTTGAGAATGGTACTATGAGGAGTACCTTGAGTTGATAGGCATATAGCTATATATGTGTGATTTATCAGGTTAATCTACGTGAGAGTAGATGAGTATGATTTATGCATGAAATCATAAATGCAACATGCAATAAACTCAAATAACTTAATAAATGTAGTCTAGTGATAGAACGGTATATGTATTGTTATTTATAGAAAGTATAATTTATGCATTCACTAGAACTTTCTTTTGACCTCCTCCTCATAACAAATCCGCAGGTTAGACAGGTGGAAGAGATTATATAACTTAGAGACATTAGTTAGACAACATCATTATTATTTTTGGCATAGCAGTGTCGTTAGTATGGTAAGCATTTACTTTCTATTGTATTTTATTCATTCCGCTGTGAGATATTTTATTGTGATCTTTGATATAATTTATCTTTGCCTTTCTGTTGGATATCAGACAAAACAATTCAGGATTTAGTGGACTCGAATTTGGCACTTTGAAAAAAATTTGGACCCGTAGAAATTTGGGTTGTTACACTTCCTTTCTCCTTCCTTCCTTTCAATTTCTCTTCTTTCTTATATTTCTTTCTCTTGACAACTCTCCTGCGTCGATCAAGTACCTGTACAATCCACTATTGGGTTATATGATCACTAGTGTTAATGGTAACATCTGATATCAGAGCTTAGGCTGTTTAATTTAACCTAAGAGGTGTCGAAATTGAGATTTAATATGTAAGAGATACTACATGTTTGTGGTATATTTTTCTTTTCATAATTATATAGTAGTATATATATAGTATGGGTAGTTTTGCACATGAGTGTCACTGATGAGGTTTTTCTCTGTAAGCAACTAATCATCCTAACAACTAACTAGAGATGATCTGGTAAATGAGAAATACTACTTCAGATTCCATTTCCGGAGTTTAGGATTGGGCAGGATCGAGGACCATTAGCCTCAGTTCACATAATATGTTCTCGGTGGTGATGCCAGTTATCGTTTGGGATGTTACAAGTTCTCTAATTGGTCCTAGTACTCTAGTATAGAGAGTCGAGCAAGCCAAGATGTATCCATACTTAAGTGTATATAAGGCAATTATTCCTTTGAACAAGGTCAGCTATGGTGGTGCAATATTGGTTTGTTTTCTTGTAAGAATTTCTTTCACAACTTGGAGATAAATGGTGCAATAAGACAGGAGTTTGTGTATGGAAAACCATAAGAATGAGCTAGAATTGGTAAAGAATTCTTACAGTTCTGATTTCCTATAGATTGGTTCGTTCGAGATCGGTTCAAAGTTCACTTCGAAGAAGTTTATTTTTACTTCTCGGGAGTCGATGCTAAGAATGGAGTTCGTTGATTCAAGTAAGGCGTTATGTTTGTGTCAGAGTATGTGACCGAATTCGATGTGCCATTGAGCTGCATTTTATCTTCTCGTAGTTACTCTACATAGAAAGGAAGTCTCTTATTGGGTTGGCGGGTCAAATTTGGAAATCAACTGAATTCATTTAAGGAGAGGATGAAGGGTTTGAGGAGCTAATCAGGGACGCTCACGATGTTCAACTTGTATCCAGCGTAGTTAGTGATCCTGCTGTGTAAGGACAAATTGTGGAAACATATGCGTTAATTGTCATTCCTATTTCTTTGAGTTCTCCCTTGATGAATGATAAGGGAAATGACATCACCGCTTTCGATACGCTTTTCACCAGTAGTGTTCCATACATGTATTATTTTGGCAATGAGGTTTTATTGTTCCATCTGATCTTATGATTTGATGGATGGAAGGGGATCAAGACTCGAGATAATTAATTTACCTATTTTGAATGTGACTTACTGTGTTGATAGCTCGATTAGGCATTATATGTGTAACATACCGCGTTCGGGTGCTAGAGATTGTCACTACGTATGACTACAACATTCATAACATTTACTTCTGGGCCTCGAGGTGGGGGAAAGGTTACTACATAGCTTGTTTATATCTGACATTACACATGGTTTGTTAAACTTCATCTTATCGAGTCATGATTATTTGTCTGTTCATTATTTGCTAATAATTGCATTAGATTTAATATTGGAGATTAGGAATTGATAAGTCGGAAGGATACATCAAACGAACCAAACTTTTCCTTACGGGAAAGCCCGGATTGAGTTGAGAACACGACAAATCAGAACACAAACGACAGAACATTTCATTTCTTATTACAACAGTTTCATCAGAATACAAGAATTCAACAGAGTATGAATAAATAATATACATCAGAAAAATATCAGAGATTTAAATTACAAAGCAGCGGAAAAATAATACAATGCGTAGCGGAAATACATTAACAAATACAACTGAAGGAAATACACGGATACAAAGCTTTCCAAATATAGCTCCAGCTGTAAACCAGGATCCTGTAAAAATAATATCTGCTAAACCAAAACTACTAGTTGCCTGTGTGGAAAATAAGGGCACCCAGAGTTTAGGTTAAAACAATAAACTCCAGGTCAGTCATGGGACTGATGTAAGAACTAAAACAGTTATTTAAAACTTTACTTTAAAGTAGAGTAAATCAAGGGACCATGCCGTATAACACGGAACGGGTTTCCACCCAAGAATACCAGTGCATAAACCAAATAACGAAATGCTTTTTGGAAAAATGCAGCTATTATAAGACTCAGGTCCCATCACACAATGCAACGCAAGCCGGAGGATAGAGTTTTCCCTTATAATAGCCAAACATGCTTGGTGCGTTTAAAACAAATCATTTGATATTACTGTAAGTGTATAGTGTCAAAATCAACTTCAAATATAAATGTATCAATCATAGACGGCATAATACTCCATCCTACTATGTCGCCATACTAGTTCTACAATTAAAATCGAAATGTCACGTATTGGAAATTGGATTCCATCTACGAATCAAGGCAAGGGATCGTCCTTACCGAATTCGAGACAATCTGGCCTACCATGTCTCAGGCTATAGCTGCAACTGCACCTTGTGTCTTCAGGATCGGTCCACTCTTACGTTTGTGGATTGGTTATTCCTGAACAATACGTTTCCCCGCCCTATGCGGCGTAATGGTCAGTCTGTCGACCATCTCATCCATCGGCCCCGTAGTGACCGATATATCCGAGGTACCTCGCTTTCCAACAACCACATAAGTAAAATGTCTGGGACCAATACCATTAAAGATTTAACTATCGCTTGGAGCAAAACTGGTGATACTCCATTCTCGATCATTTCACAAATTTGATAATTTAAATTATCACTTTCACATTTCAATCTAATTAAAAATTCATTAAAACTCCACTTAGTTTTAATCTTCCCAAAAATCAATATTAATGATTATTTAACTTTGGGAAATCAAACATGTTGCATCGACAATCTATACCGCACTATTGATTTCTGTCGATATATAACCTCTAAGCTCAAACGTCTTAGAGAAGGGTGTTAAGCAAGAGAATAAATTCTCCGTCACCAAAAAGGTACTTAGCAGAGATCAACCATACAGTTCAAAATACAACGTTAGACATGTAATCCTGTCTTTAATGGGGTAAAAGAACTAATGTCATTTAAAACACAGTTCACGATAAATCCAGAATCACATTCCATTTATTATGGAATCTTCACGGAAAACAGATCAATATATATAATCGATATAAATTTCTGTATCCGACTAATTATATAAATGGAATAACTACAAAGCCTTTTAAATTCCATATATATTAACAGTCTTCCTCCACAGAAGCTCACTTCGATTATTACCAAATTGAATTCCATTCTATTCCAATTTAATATATTAAACTGGAAAACTTTACTTTGGAAATTCCCATTAATCTTAATTAAAGATTTATAAATTCCAAATCTCATTTCACTGTTAATCGGTTTAAATAACAAATATCGTTAAAAACACAGTTCACAATGAACCCAATTCACAATCCATTTTATTCCAATTAAATGTTAATTAACTGGAAACTCTAATAATCTTAAATAAAAGATTTATTCTTTTCACATGGGGTTTAAGAACAGTGTTATTTAAGACACCATTCCCGACAATCCCAAAATCCCATTGTTTTATTCAATTTCAATTAAATATTAATTAATTGGAAAAATTCACCAAATCTTAATTAAAAGATCTATTCTTTTCTCAACTGGGTTTAAGAACGATGTTATTTAAGACATCGTTCACGACAAACCCAAAATCCAATTTAATATTAAATACAAGGCTCTGAATAGAAATTATATCAGCTTATATTCAATATCCAATTCTGAAACTAATGGATATCGTATTGGGAATAACGATATCTGTATCTTCCAAATTCCCATAACAATCTCCGTATAGCCACGAAATCCAATATCGAAATATTCCAAAGATTATTTTCATTTAGATCCATTCCAATTTATACATTGGAAAATTCTGGTTATTTTAAAACCATTTTCAAATCTAATTTATTTATTTCTAAAAATAATTGGATTATTATTCTAGTTATTAACTAGTTCATTTTGATAAAAATATATTTTATCTCCATAAATGTGGAGTTTTTCATCCAAATTCTTTCCAAATCATTTATTATGATTTTACACAAATTATTAACATTTTTAATAATTTTATCAAGGCCCTTTCAGTCAATTTCCATAAACGGTCATCAAACTGCATTTACAGCGACCTTTTCCAAATTTGATTTGGACATAATTCCAAATCCAACCATTAGATTTCAAATCTCTTATATTCGTTGGGAAGCTCTTTTCGATACGAACCTAACGGTTCCAGTTGTTGGAGAATCCGATGGTCGGATCTCCTGTACTATCAGCTTGATGTCAATGGTCGAAATTCACGAATGGTCGTTGTGCGGCGCGTTCTATTCAGGCCATATAATATATATAATATATATATTTCATCGATTTCCATTCAAAATGTATTTTATAAATTGTTTATAAATTCGTTTTAAAACATTTTCCTACTTCCATTTCAATTTTAAACCAAAATTGAATATTCCATATCATTAATATATAAATGATAATATTTTCAAAATATCAGATTTTGAAATCATTTCCTTTTCGATATTCATTATAAAAATGAATAAAATCTATATAAATATCGTTCACGTCAAAATGGCGCATATCTAATCAACACGGCTTCACACATTTCAATATTTTTGTGTCCATCCAAAATCGGACATCAAATTCACATTTTTATTCTTTACTGAATATTATTTTAAAATATTCCTTATTTTAAAATATTAGTTATTTTAAAATATTCGTTATTCCTGAATTGGAATCAGACACAGTCAATTACCATATAATTTATTTATTTGGATTTCATACAACACATGTGTACAACAACAATAAAAAACAATCAACCATCATCCAAAGTGCACTCTACACTGTATAAGTATTAAAATAAATAAATAAATAATGCTTACTACGGTTCGTCAACCAGTCGATTGACATACCACTAAACAATTGGGATTAGTGTATGACAAATATCATCCCAATACCCATGTGGGGTTTCAACCAACAAACGATAATAATTATTTGTGCATTAGGGCGAGGTGTAAAAATTATCGACCCAATCGATATCACAAAAATAGGCGAGCATAAACAAGTCGTCCGGCTTGTAAAGGGATGTGTAAACTTATTTTAACTATCCAATAATTATTTTATTTATCGCAATTATAAGCTAAAAATAATATTTTCAACTTACTAAATTTGTCTAATACTTTTTAAAAAAATTGGCAGCATAACGCACGATACTAGAACCGAAATAAGGTCTAGCCTTATCCCTCGCCTAATACTGGCTCGCGCCATACACAAACCAAATTCAATCAATTCCTTAATATGGTTGCCAAACCCTATTAATTAACAATCAACCAAATAAAACAAACAACCAAACATCCATGATTTCAATCAAAGGTGTCGGGTGCTACTAAGCACCGTCTGCATCCTAGTATATATTTAACTATAAAAAAATTAGGGTGAGAAGAAGTTCTCACCTTTGGGATCCACTCCGTCATTCTTTATTGGATGGTCTGGATTCTGTTTTGCTTCCAATCAGTTCCATCACAATCTATTTCACGCGGTTTATATAAAAAATTCATTTTTCATATCGCTACTATATATAAGAATCATATTTTTATAACGCTACTTTATGCATAAAAATCATATTTTTATAACGCTACAATATATATAAAAATTATATTTTTATTTCAACGCTATATTGATAAAAGTCAAAATTTTATCTTTCTAAAAATTATTTCATAGCTACGATAAAAATCATATTTTTATCTACTAAAAATTGTATTTTTACATAACTAAAAATCATATTTTTATCTAACTAAAAAACATATTTTTATAACAAAGATTTTCATACAAAAATCATATTTTTATATTTCTACTATACATATAAAAATCACATTTTTATATCTCTACTACATATGTAAAAATCATATTTATATATTACTAAAAATCATATCTTTGTATTTAAAAACTGAAAATAAAATCAATGCTCTTTTTATTTTTAAGGATCTGATTTTTTTACTAATTTAAATAAACTAATTACATAATAATAAATAAAATAAAATAAAAAAACTCACTGTTAATTCGATTTTACTGAGGAGGGGCAGCCCACAGTGGACTGACGGTCGGAGAAGGGTGGCGCGGGGTTGCAGATGGCGGTGGGGTGGTTTGGTGGTCGGCGCGGCGGAGCTAGGGAGGACTGGCGGCAGTTTTGAGGTAGAAAGGGGGTTAGGGTTTCTTGAAATTGAAGAGAGAGAGGGAATGGAGGGCGGCGCGATGGGGTGTGGCAATGGGCGGTGGTCCGATGGGAGGCGCGACGTGGGGGCGACGGGATCTGGAGCTCGATCGTGATTTTTTTTTCTTTTCTTTTTATTTCGTTGAACGATGGAATGAGAGAAGGGGGGTTACAATAATATATATATATATATATATATATTAATTTAATTTAAATTCCAAAAGGTAACTTTTTTATTCTAAGTCCAAATCGAACCCAACGACTGTCATCCGTAACTAATTACCCCCATTCCGGACACAATGGGATATGTTTCGTAACCCAATTTCTCTATTATGATCAGTTTTTCTTTAAATTAAAATATAAATCAATGTATATTTAATTTAAATGTTCATTTTAATTTACCGGGGCCACACACTAACTCAAAAAATTCCTGAAAAATAAATCTAGCTATGTTTTAACGATACGGTCCTAGAGAAACTAATTTCATCGAATTTGGAGGACATTTGAAAAATGGCCATTTTCCAGTCGATCAAATTCAAACTGAAACTGTCAAAACATGTTTTCTTTTTCCACACTCACATATTAATTCCAAAAATTATGAAAATTGGAATCTAGCAATAATTTGACTTTCCGGATCCAACAGAAGTGGTTCCGTCGAAAACGGATGTCGTTTGCAAAATGGCTATTTTTAAGGGTTATATATTATATAAAATATATATAAATTCCACAGCGACTATTTTCAATTTTAAACTGGACATAACTTTCAATTCATAAAGTGAAACCTCAGTTTCTTGCATTCGTTAAAAAGATATAATTAAACAGATTCAAATATTTCTTGTTTCGTTCAATTCTGACTTATATTGAATTCTATATATTCAATTGAAATGAAAAATCGAATTTTCAAACTACCGCGCCATTTCAGGCTCGTTTTATAATTAAAATAAAATTATACATTCTAACTTCCATTAAAATAAATTTTAGTCGTTATTATTTAAAATAAATCATTTTAAATATCCAAAATCCATTGAAATATTTAAAATAAAAATTTTAAATTGGTTCTGAAAATTCGGGTTGTTACAATCTCCCACACTTTAAATCTTTTCGTCCTCGAAAAGGAACGGAGCTGAAAGTTGTTTAACCAACCTACTCAACTTTCATTCTACAACTTTTCAGTTTTTAAGAATTTTCTAATTTTCAAAAATTTGGCTGACACCCTAAATTTTCAAAAAATTTCGACATAACCTCCTTTGTACAGGGAGACCTTTAAAACCGCAACTTGCCTCACAAGGCCCTCATCAATCCTAAAGAAAAAGAAAAAGCCAAGCGACTAGTCAATCGGCTCATAAAATTATCAAACCCAAGAAATTAGTAAACACGAACCTATTTGTCGGGCATACAATTTTATTCCTCTTCTTAGCTTCCATGCAATGACCTGTTCGTATATATACATGTATACATATGCAATTTCAATCAAATTTCAATTCAATTCAACTTTTGATTTGATTTGGATAAATTTAGCTTACATTCTCTTACTGATTTTATCTATCCAATATTTTTAATTAGTTGAACTAATAATCAATCATCAAAACCAGAAATCAGTTAGTTGATTAAATTTTCAAATTCATAACTTTGATATATATATATATATATATATATATATATATATATTCAAAATCATGTTTTTGATGCCAGTTCATAACAATATACCATATCTATGTTTTGGCTCTCACACCAATCAATTGGAAATATATAGATATCCCACTTTCGAAACTTGAAAACAAACTGCTGATGCTATATAGTCATCAATAATTTCATCCCGGATGACTAGAGTGTGATTCTATATCTATCCAGTATATTTGAGGCTTTGTATACACGTTTGCAAGGCTTATATGCAAAATCTTCATATACTCGATTGTCTAAAATCAATTTAAAATGTAATACATACTCAAATATGTATAATAAGGTTTTAACTTTCAAAACAAAGTTTGTTTTCATTTTTATGTTAAAAAGAACACTCTTTGAAACTCATTTTAGGATACTATTGATCCCATCTCTAACGAGTCATTCTCATTGAATAATATTAATCCAATCTGTGATGAATTCTTTTATTTGGTTCTAATGTGTCTTGTTCTCGAGCTCTGTAAACCAAAGCTCTGATACCAAAATGAAACGACCCAAACTTCCCCTTACGGGAAAGCCCGGATTTAGTAGAGAACACGACAAATCGGAACACAAATGACAGAACATTTCATTGCTTATTACAACAATTTCATCAGAGTACAAGAATTTAACAGAGTATGAATAAGTAATATACATCAAAAAAATATAAGAGATTTAAATTACAAAGCAGCGGAAAAATAATACAATGCGTAGCGGAAATACATTAACAAATAAAACTGAAGGAAATACACGGGTACAAAGCTTTCCGAATATAGCTCCAATTGTAAACCAAGATCCTGTAAAAATAATATCTGCAAAACCAAAACTACTAGCTGCCCGTGTGGAAAATATGGGCACCCAAAGTTTAAGTTAAAACAATAAACTCCAAGTCAATCATAGGACTGGTGTGAGAACTAAAACAGTTATTTAAAACTTTACTTTAAAATAGAGTAAATCAAGGGACCATGCCGTATAACACGGAACGGGTTTCCTCCCAAGAATACCAGTGCATAAAACAAACAGCGCAATGCTTTTTGGAAAAATGCAGTTATTATGAGACTCAGGTCCCATCACATAACGCAACGCAAGCCGAAAGATAGTGTTTTCCCTTATAATAGCCAAACACGGTTGGTACGTTTAAAACAAATCATTTGATATTACTATAAGTGTATAGTGTCAAAATCAACTTCAAATATAAATGTATCAATCATAGACGGCATAGTACCCCATCCTACTATGTCGCCATACTAGTTCTACAATTAAAACTGAAATGTCACATATTGGAAATTGGATTCCATATATGAACCAAGGAAAGGGATCGTCCTTACCGAATTCAAGACAATCTAGCCTGCTATGTCTCAGACTACAACCGCAACTGCACCTTGGATCTTCAGGGCTGGTCCACTCTTACGTTTATGGATTGGTTATTCCTGAACGTTACGTTTTCCCGCCATATGGGGAGTAATGGTCAGTATGTCGACCATATCATCCATCGGCCGCGTAGTGACCGATATATCTGAGGTACATCGCTTTCCAACAACCACATAAGTAAAATGTCTGGGCTCCATACCATGATACCACTCCTAGCTAGAAAGAAACGCATGTTCTCCCTGTAGTCCTCCCCTGTTTCTGGTTCATACTGGGATGTGAGGCTCGCGAATTAACGTTATACATAAAGCTATGCTATTTAAAGTCGTGCTTTGTTCATCAACCACAAGGCCCAGCTTTTCAACAAAAGCCTTGATCATTTGCATCTTAGCATGCCACACTGGCAATTCATGCCATGCAACTGATGTCTATCGATATATAACCTCTAAGCTCGTACGTCTCAAAGAAGGGTGTAAAGAAAGAGAATAAATTCTCCACCACCAAACAGATATATATATATTTAATAGAGATCAATCAACATAGAATAAAATCCTATGTCAGACACACATCCATTTACTAGTTCGTTCTGGGCCTGAACGAAACCGGAGGCACCTTATTCCTCATCCCATATGTCCAATACATGAGAGTGGCCCTCGCATATCCGGTCGATCTCCAAGTACGTCTGGACGATCACTACTTATTACTTGTCTTGGGTGTACAGCCCAATCAAGACATCAGTAATCATCCAAACAATGTGAAGACCTCCGGTCTTCAATCACCGTCTTCATCGTCGACTTATCGGCGTATCAATTATTCGGAATAGGATAAACCCGGTCTTTCTGAATAACTCGCGTATCTTATAAACAAGTGCTATAAAAACACAACATACGCCTCATTCCAATCCAAAAGATTCTTTTATTCAAATATTCTTTTCACAATTTAAACCAAATTAAGCTTTTCCAAAGTACTTGGGGTTAGCGAACCTTACCGAAGTAATCATTTACTTTGTTTCCCAATCCCAACCTATTTATCCCATGGAGAAAAACTGGTAATACTCCGTATCTAACACCACGGTGTTATTGGTAGATTTAATTACCATTTCACTATCAAATCTAATTAAAGATTTAACTATCGCTTGGAGCAAAACTAGTGATACTCCATTCTCGATCATTTTACAAATTTGATAATTTAAATTATCACTTTCACATATCAATATAATTAAAGATTCATTAAAACTCCACTTATTTTTAATCTTCTCAAAAATCAATATTAATGATTATTTAACTTTGGGAAATCAACATGCCGCATCAACAATCTACACCGCATTATTGATTTATGTCGATATATAACTTCTAAGCTCGTACATCTTAGAGAAGGGTGTTAAGCAAGAGAATAAATTCTCCGCC
Organism: Allium sativum; assembly: GCA_030737875.1. NCBI lineage: Eukaryota > Viridiplantae > Streptophyta > Magnoliopsida > Asparagales > Amaryllidaceae > Allium > Allium sativum. The sequence continues at coordinate 221,415,501 of CM060927.1, read as the reverse complement.
ACCAAAAAGATATATATTTAGCAGAGATCAACCATACAGTTCAAAATACAATGTGATACGACCCGAACTTCCCCGTGAAGCAAAGCACGGATTGAGTTGAGGACAAGACAAAAACAAAACACAAACAGAAGAACATTTCATTGTTAATTACAACAATTCCATCAGAATACAAGAATATACAGAGTATGAATGAATATTACACATCATAAAATATCAGAGAATTAAATTACAATACATTGCAGCGGAAAAATAATACAATACACAACTGAAGGGAGATATACGGATACAGAGCTTTCCGTATATCATTCCAGCTGTAAACCAGGTTTCTGTGAATATAAATCTGCAAAACCAAAACTACTAGTTGCCCGTGTGGAAAATAGGGGCACCCAGAGTTTATGTTAAAACAATAAACTCCAGGTCAGTCATGTGACTGGTGTGAGAACTAAAACCGTTATTTAAAATTTTACTTTAAAAAGAGTAATTCAAGGGACCACGCCGTATAACACGGAGTGGGTTTCCTCTCGATAATATCAGTGCATAGAATAAACATCGCAATGCTTTTTGTAAAAGTGAAGCTATTATAAGACTCAGGTCCCATCACACAATGCAACGCAAGCCGGAGGATAGAGTTTTACCTTATAATAGCCAAACATGCTTGGTACGTTTAAAACAAATCATTTTGATACTATTATAATGTAAAGTGTATGAAAACAACTTCAAATATAAATGTATCAATCATAGGCGGCATAGTGCCCCATCCCACTATGTCGCCATACTAGGCTTTACAAATAAAACCGAAATGTCACGTATTGGAAATTGGATTTCCGTCATGAGTCGAGGCCAGGGATGGCTCCTTACCACTTCGAGACACTCTAGCAGATGTCTCAGGACTACACACTCTGGGTAACCCTTGGATCTTCAGGGCCAATCCACACTTACGTTAGTGGATTAGTTATTCCTAAACACACGTTTCTCGGTCCTAACGACCATCCATCGGCTCCGAAGAGACCGATATATCCGAGGCGCCTCGCAATCCAACAAACACAAAAGTAAAATGTCAGGGCTAGCAAAACGTTGACACCACCCACAACTAGACAGAAATGTCGTGTCTCCCTGCAGTCACGATCCCGTTTTGGACTCATACCGAGGTGTGAGGCTTGCGAATCAACGCTATACACAAAGCTACGCTGTATTAAAGCCGTGCTTTGATCATCAACCACAAGACTCTGCTTTCCAACAAAAGCCTTGATCATTTGCATCTCAGCATGCCACACAGGCAGTTCATGCCATGCGATTGATATCTATCGATATATAACCTCTGAGCTCGTACGTCTCAGAGAAGGGCGTTAAGCATGAGAATAAATTCTCCGCCGCCAAACAGATATATATTTAATAGAAATCAATCAATACAAAATAAAATCCAATGTCAGACACACAATCCATTTACAAGTCCGTTCTAGGTCTAAACGAAATCGGAGGCACCTTATACCTCGCATATCCATTGATCTCCAAATACGTCTGGACGATCACCAACTGATTCCCTCCTCTTGGGTGTACAGCCTAATCAAGATCATCAGTAATTATCCAAACGATGTGAAAACCTTCGGTCTTCAACAACCGTCTTCATCGTCGACATATCGTCGAATCAATTATCCAGAATGGGTATAAACCCGGCCTTTCCGAATAACTCGCGTATATAATAAACAAGTGTTATAAAAACACAACATACGCCTCATTCCAATTCTGAATATTCTTTAATTTAAATATTCACATCTTTAGGGATTTTTTCCCATTAATTTTATCAAAGATAAATTCTTTAAAATTTATTCTTTAATCTTCCTTTCGATAACATTTCAAACCATATTATGGTTTTCCAAACTAGTCGGGATTAGCGAACCATACCGAAGTAATCATTTATTTTATTTCCCAATCCCAACCTATTCATCCCATGGAGCAAAACTGTTACTACCCCATAACTAACACCACAGTGTTATTTGTAAATTTAATTACCATTTTATGATCAAATCTAATTAAATATTTAACTATCGCTAGGAGCAAAACTGGCGATACTCCACTCTCGATCATTTTCCAAATTTGATAATTTAAATTATCAATTCACATTTCAATCTAATTAAAGATTCATTTAAACGCCACTTGGTTTTAATCTTTCCAAAAATCAATATTAATGATTATTTAACTTTGGAAACACAAACATGCTGCATCGACAATCTACATCGTACTATTGATTTCTACCGATATATAACCTCTGAGCTCGTATGTCTCAGAGAAGGGCGTTAAGCAAGAGAATAAATTCTCCGCCGCCAAACAGATATATATTAAGCAGAGATAAACCATACAGTTCGAAATACAACCACATACATATAATCCTGTCTTTTACTGGGTTAAAGAACTAATGTCATTTAAAACACAGTTCACGAGAAACCCAAATCCATTCCATTAATTATGGAATCTTCACGGAAAAACAAATCAATATATATAATCGATATCAATTTCCATATCTGGCCAATAATATAATTGGAATAACGGCAAAGCCTTTTCAATTCCATATGTATTAACAGTCTTCCTCCATAGAATTTCATTTCGATTACTGTCAGATCGAATTCCATTCAATTCCAATTTAATATATTAAATTGGAAAACTTTACTTTGGAAAATTCCTGTTAAATCTTAATAAAAGATTTATAAATTCCAAATCACATTTCTGCTGTAGATCGGGTTAAAAAACGAATGTCATTAAAAACACAGTTCACGATAAACCCAATTCACATTCCATTTATTATCGGGTTAAAGAACAAGTGTTATTTAAAACACCGTTCACGATAAACCCAATAATCAATCCCACTATTTATTCCAATTAAATATTAATTAATTGGTATATTTCATTAAATCTAAATAAAAAGATTTAATTTTTTCTCCACTGGGTTTAAGAACAGTGTTAATGAAGACACCATTCACGACAAACCCAAATTCCATTTGATATTAAATACAAGGCTCTGAATAGAAAATATATCGGCTTATATTCAATATCAAACTCTGAAACCAACAAATATCGCTTTGGAAATAACGATATATATATCTTCCAAATTTCCATAGCAATATTCGTATAATTCAGAATCCAACATCAAAATTTTCCGATGATAATTTCGATTCAAATCCATTCCAATTCATATATTGGAAATTCTGGTTATTTTTGAAACCATTTCACATCCAATTTATTTATTTAAAAAATAATTGAATTTATAATTCTAGTTCAAAACTAGTTCATTTTGATAAAAATACATTTTTATCTTTTCAAATATGGTATTTTTCATCCCAGTTATTTCCAAATCATTTCTTACGATTTTACACAACTTATTGCTATTTTTAATAATTTTATCAAGGCCCGTACAGTCGATTTCCATTAACGGCTATCAAACTACACTTACATCGACCTTTTCTGAATTTGATTTGGACATATCTCTAAATCCGACCATTAGATTTCAAACCTCTTGTATTCATTGGAAAGCTCTTTTCGATACGAACCCAAAGGTTCCGGTTTTAGGAGAATCAGACGATCGGATCTCCCGTAATGTCCGTTCGAAGTCAATGGTCGAAATTCGCGAACTGCCGCTGCGCGGCGCGTTCTATTCAGGCCATTATAATATATATAATATATATATATTATATATTTCGTCGATTTCCATTTAAAACGAATTTTATAAATCGTTTTAAATTCGTTTTCAAAACGATTTCAACTTCCACTTCAAATCCAAATCAAAATTGAATTTTCCCTTATAAATTCGTTTTAAATTCATTTCAATTCAATTCGAATTTCAATTCTATTCAATTTAATTCGAATTTCAATTCTATTCAATTTAATTCGAATTTCAATTCTATTAAATTTAATTCGAATTTCAATTCTATTCAATTTAATTCGAATTTCAAATTCATTTCAATTCATTTCAATTCAATTCGAATTTCAATTCTATTCAATTTAATTCGATAATATTTCCAAAAAGGTGGATTTTGAAATCACTTTTCGATATTCATTATATAAATGAATAAAATCGATAAAAATATCGTTTGCGTCAAAACGGCGTTAATCTAATCAACACGACTTCATATATTTAAATATATTCGTGTCCATCCCAAATCGGACATCAAAATCAAATTTTGATCTTTTACTGAATATTATTTTAAAATATTCATTCTTTTAATATAGTCGTTATTTCAAAATATTTATTCGTTCTGAACTGGAATCAGACACAGTCAATTACCATATAGTTTGATTATATGGATTTCATACAACACACGTGCACCACAACAATCATACACAGTCAATCATCATCCAAAGTGCATTCTACACTGCATAAGCATTAAATATAAATATTTAACGCTTATAACAGCCTGTCAATCGATCGATCGACATACAGCTAATTATTGGGATTAGTGTATGCCATATATCATCCCAATACTCGTGTGGGGTTTCAAACCATCAAACACAAGTTTTATTTGTGTAGTTGGGCGATGTGTAAAATTTATCGTCCCAATCAATATCAGTCAAATGTGTGTACATAAACAAATCGCTTGATTTGTTTATAAATATTTATTTCATTCATATACACATTAAAATTTATATTTTTAACTATAAAATATTTTATTCCATTCTACAACACACAATCAATTTCACATCACAATCAAACAAACAAACCGTCCATGGTTTGTGGACGACGGGTGTCGGGTGCTGCTAAGCACCGTCTGCATGCTAGTATATATTCTAACTAGAAATAAAAATAAAAGTGAGAAGTTCTCACCGAGGGATCCACTCTGCCATTCTCTATTGCTGATCTATATAGTATACCTACGTTAAAAATTATATTTTTAACCAACCAGTAATTATTTCATTGTATGATTATTCTATAAATAACATACATAGGCTAAAAATTATATTTTTATCTTTAATTTTTTTTTTTTTCATATTTTTATAATCACGCTACATAGTTAAAAATCACATTTTTACAATGGCATTACATATATAAAAATAATTTATTTTTATCGCTTCTTTCTATATAAAAATTATATTTTTTATATTTCTACTTCTTATATAAAAATCGAATTTTTATTTCGCTTCATATATAATAAAAATCGAATTTTTACATAGCTAAAAAATATATTTTTACTTCGCTATGATATTACAAAAATCACATTTTTACATTGCCATTCAAACGATAAAAATCGTATTTTTACTTACCTTTCATTCATATAAAAATCCTATTTTTACTTTGCTTCCTACATAATAAAAATCATATTTTTATATCGCTTTCAGACAAATAAAAATCAAATTTTTATATCATTAAAAATCAATTTTTTCTATAATGAAAACTCTATCTTTTCGATAATAAAAATTATGTCTCTCCTATAATAAAATTTAGTTTTACTATAATAAGGAAAAATCAGTTTAAATCAAAGAAATAAATAAAATAATGGTAGGAATAAAAACTCACATTTTTTATTCGAGGAGGGGGTTAGAGGCGGCGGCTTGCAGCGGAGGGAGGGTCGCTAGGCGGTCTGAGGTGGTTAGGAGGAGGGCGCCGGGCTGTGGGGTGGTGCGACCTTAGTGGTGGGCCAAGAGGAGACTGGAGCAGCGGATTCTCTGGGAGGGGGGGTTGGGTCTTCGTTTACGAGGGGAGAGGGAGACGGGGATCGGAGGAGGAGGGGGGCCCTCGCGCTGCTAGCGGCGCGCAAGAGGGCACGACGACGCGCTGTTGGGAGGAGTGCGGCTCCTCCTTCCTCTTCTTTCTTTTTTTTTATAAATTTTCTAAATGAATTGGTCAGGGGGGGCTAAGAGAGAGAATAGAGAGAGCGAGAGGTTTTTTATTATTTAATTTCAAAAAGTACCCTTTTATTTTGAACTTGAAATCAAACCCACCGACTGTCATCTATAGCTAATTACCCCCATTCCGAACACAATGGGATATGTATTGTAGGTTTATTCGACTGTTTTGATCAGCTTTCGTCAAAATCAAAATATAAATCTATATATTGAATTTGAACACACATTTCAATTTACCGGGGGCCCCATACTAACTCTAAAAATTCCCGAAAAATATTTTTCTACTTCGTATTGACGATACAGTTCTAACAAAACTAATTTCATCAAATTCCGAGACCGTTTGAAAAATGGTCATTTTCTGGTCGATTGAAATTGACTGAAACTGTCAAAACACGTTTTGCTTCGCCACGCTCACATATTGATTTCAAAAATTATGAATTTTGTAATCTAGCAATAACTTGACATCCTGGATCAAACAAAAGTGGTTTCGTCGAAAACAGAGGCCTTTTGCAATTTTTCCATTTTTTATGCGCCAGAATTCCATAACGACTATTCAGAATTTTCAACTGGGCATAACATTTTACTCCTGCTATGAAATTTCAATTTTTCGGATTCATTGGAAAGATATTTTCAAATAGATTCTAATATTTTTGGTTTCGCTAAAATCCGTTTTATTTTGAATCCTTTACGTTCATTTGAAATTTGAAATCGAATTTTCGAACTACCGCGCCATTTTCAATTCCTTTTATAATTAAAAATAAATAATATATTCTAACGGCGATCTAAATAAATATATACGTTCTAATCTATTCAAAATAAATTTCTCGTCATTATTATTCAAAATAATTCATTTTAAATATTCAGAATTCATCAAAATTGCCAAAATAAAAAATTTTAATTGGCTCGGATTTCCGGGTTATTACACAATGTTAGACATGTAATCCTGTCTTTAACTGGGTTAAAGAACTAATGTCATTTAAAACACAGTTCACGATAAATCCAAAATCACATTCCATTTATTATGGAGTCTTCACGGAAAACATATCGATATATATAATCGATATAAATTTTCATATCCGACTAATAATATAAATGGAATAACGACAAAGCCTTTTAAATTACATATATATATATATATATATATATATTAATAGTCTTCCTCCACAGAAGCTCACTTCGATTATTACCAAATCGAATTCCATTCTATTCCAATTTAATATATTAGACAGGAAAACTTTACTTTGGAAAATCTCATTAATCTTAATTAAAAGATTTATAAATTCCAAATCTCGTTTCACTGTTAATCGGGTTAAAGAACAAATGTCGTTAAAAACACAGTTCACAATAAACCCAATTCACAATCCATTTTATTCTAATTAAATGTTAATTAACTGGAAACTCTAATAGTCTTAATTAAAAGATTTATTATTTTCACACGGGGTTTAAGAACAGTATTACTTAAGGCACCATTCCTGACAAACCCAAAATCCAATTCTTTTATTCAATTCCAATTAAATATTAATTAATTGGAAAACTTCACTAAATCTTGATTAAAAGATTTATTCTTTTCTCAACTGGGTTTAAGAACAGTGTTATTTAATGCATCGTTCACGACAAACCCAAAATCCAATTTAATATTAAATACAAGGCTCTGAATAGAAATTATATCGGTTTATGTTCCATATTCAATTCTGAAACTAACAGATATCGTATTGGGAATAACGATATTTGTGTCTTCCAAATTCTCATAACAATATCCGTATCACCACGAAATCCAATATCGAAATATTCCGAAGATTATTTCCATTCCAATCCATTCCAATTTATACATTGGGAAATTCTGGTTGTTTTAAAACCATTTTCAAATCCAATTTATTTATTTCTAAAAATAATTGGATTATTATTCTAATAATTAACTAGTTCATTTTGATATAAAAAAAAAATTCTTCACAAGTGTGGAATTTTTCATCCAAATTCTTCCCAAATCATTTATTATGATTTTACACAAATTATTAACGTTTTTAATAATTTTATTAAGGCCCTTTCAGTCGATTTCCATAAGCCGTCATCGAACTACATTTACAGTGACCTTTTCCAAATTTGATTTGGACATAATTCCTAATCCAACCATTAGATTTCAAATCTCTTATATTCGTTGGAAAGGCCTTTTTGATACGAACCAAATGGTTTCGGCTTTAAGAGCATCCAATGGTCGGATCTCCCGTACTATAAGTTCGAAGTCAATGGTCGAAATTCGCGAACAGTCGCTGTGCGGTGCGTTCTATTCAGGCCATATAATATATATATTATATACATTTCATAGATTTCCATTCAAAACGTATTTTATAAATTGTTTATAAATTCATTTTAAACGGTTTCCAACTTCCATTTCAATTTTAAACCAAAATTGAATATTCCATATCATTAATATATAAATGATAATATTTCCAAAATATCAAATTTTGAAATCATTTCCTTTTCGATATTCATTATAAAAATGAATAAAATCGATATAAATATCATTTGCGTCAAAATGGCGCATATCTAATCAACACGGCTTCACACATTTCAATATTTTCGTGTCCATCCAAAATCGGACATTAAATTCACATTTTAATTCTTTACTGAATATTATTTTAAAATATTCCTTATTTTAAAATATTAGTTATTTTAAAATATTTATTATTCCTGAATTGGAATCAGTCACAGTCAATTACCATATAATTTATCTATATGGATTTCATACAACACATGCATATAACAATAATGAAAAACAATCAACCATCATCCAGAGTGCATTCTACACTGTATAAGCATTAAAATAAATAAATAACGCTTACTATAGTTTGTCAACCAATCGATTGACATACAGCTAAACAATTGGGATTAGTGTATGCCAAATATCATCCTAATACCCGTGTGAGGTTTCAACCAACAAACAACAATAATTTTTTGTGCACTTTGGCGAGGTGTAAAAATTATCGACCCAATCGATATCACAAATATAGGCGAGCATAAACAAGTCGTCCGACTTATAAATGGATGTGTAAACTTATTTTTAACTATCCAATAATTATTTTATTTATCGCAGTTATAAGCTAAAAATAATATTTTCAACTTACCAAATTTCTATTACACTTTTTAGAAAATTTCGGCAGCATAACGGCACGATACTAGAACCGGAATAAGGTCTAGCCTTATCCCTCGCCTAATACTGGATTGCGCCATACACAAACCAAATTCAATAAATTCCTTATAGGGTTGCCAAACCCAATTAATTAACAATCAATCAAGTAAAACAAATAACCAAACTTCCATGATTTCAATCAAAGATGTCGGGTGCTTATTAGCACCGTCCGCATCCTAGTATATATTTAACTGTAAACAAAATTAGAGTGAGAAGAAGTTCTCACCTTTGGGATCCACTCTGTCATTTTTTATTGGATGGTCTGGATTCCGTTTTGCTTCCAGTCAGTTCCATCACAATCTGTTTCACGCGGTTTATATTAATTTTTTTTTCATATCACTACTATATATATAAAAATCATATTTTTATAATGCTACTGTATACACAAAAATCATATTTTTATAACGCTGCTGTTAGCCTTCTTTTCGGTAAAAGACGCCATGGGCCAAATCGAAGCCTAAACGCGCAACCAATCAAGTTAGACAGATCGCATTCCAGGAAGCCCAGCAGAAGCTCGGCCCGAAGTAACCACGTATCGGGCTAAGCAAGCCAATATCTCCCTCCGGAAGACTCGCTCTCCCAGTCGACCGAGAGGACCGCTCTCACACAGGGAATATCGACCGAGTATTTTGAATCCACATGAAATATCCAGCTGATCTGTTCAAATACTTGGCCCGACTCTCAAGGAAGAAAAGGAAGTCAGCCATATCCGGACAAGGCTCTACTTTTGATACACCTCACTGTGGATGCCACGTCGGCCACAACTTCCGAGGATACTATTTATGAATAGTGGAATCAGTCTTCCAGCCGCTATTCTGACCAAGTAAGACTCCACGTGTACGAGTCTTCCCAGAAAGGCCGGGCCATGTCACAACAGCCCAAGCTGCCAACTCCACCTATAAATACCTCAAATCTTAAAGAGGAAAAGGATCTATCTTTTTTGGCTCCAACTTCTTCTGCTTCCCAGAAAGGTTTATCTGGAAGGGAAAGATAACCATCTTCTTTCTTTTCTAAAAACAGAAAAACACTGTATTTGTAGTCAAAATAAAAAGTAATATATATAAGGTGGACGTAGGAACATCCTTTGTCGAACCACTATAAAAAGACTGTGTGTTTTGCTCGTTTCGTTTACTTTTTCTGCATTTTATAATCAGTGTTCGTGTGCTCTTCACATGATTGGGGGTTAAACGCCACTAGTGACCAATTTTTGACGTCAACACTTCCGCGCGCCAGGTAGGGGCAAGATGCATCAACCTTCATTCAGAGCATCCACTCATCTCAGCCTATGGCTATCAAACGAAAGAAAGATGCAACATCCTCTCGTCCCGCTAACACCGATGTAGCCGATACCAATGCTACATAAGCAAGTCACGAAGTTTCCTCTCATGAAGATATGTCTCGATTTCTTACCCGGGACGACATGGATAAAATTATGGCCGATTTCAGAGATCATATGACATCTCAGGATAAACTCCTCGAACGACAGCAACAGTTGATGGATCACCTTCTCGGTCGACTGGAGATGGGATTGAACAGTTCAACATCAATTCCTTCATCGGCCGGGACTGGGGCAACAACTAATCCTCGATCTGCACGGAATCAGGCCACCAATCAGGCTACACCTTTATTTCATCCTGGTTTGGTCCCACCAATCGATCACAACCAGGAGTATCGCTTCCAGCGACTAGCGCAGCTGCAACAGTAGAACCTCAGGAGACTTGCGATCAAGATCTAGATCGGTCGAACACTTTGCTCCACTCTTGGGAACATCTCGACCTATCGAACCCATCAAGCAACCACCGGGTCCATCAGAATCAATGCCATTCCCATTACAACCCAGAATCTTACCACAGACCAGTCTAACCACTCTTCCCCTGCAACGAAGAGCTGGTGCGGCCTTCCCTTCGAACCAGGAAAGCTACCCCGCTATTCTGGCCTTCACAGTGGCAGAAGAAAACGCTATCGTAGACCCTACTAACCTCACTCCCACAAGGGGCACCTCCGAGCTCCGAACATCACATGCTATGCTGGATCAGCCTAGGCCCTCTGTTACGGGTACGGCTCGACCCACTACTCATCAGGTTCAAGAGGAGGCATTGTCCCCGAAACAACCTACTGGCTCACCTTCCCTCACATCTTCACTCAGCTCTTGAAATACGGGCCCAGCTGACGACCACCCTTCCGAGCATGCTTTTTCCAGATCCTCGCACTGAAGCTTCCCCGGATACTGAATTAAATTCATGGCAACGACTCCTCGGAGATGGAAGTCAGCTCGCAAGCCTCATCAGACGCTTTACTCGGGGCACTTCCTCGCAGCAAGACATAGATAATGTCAATCGCAGCCCCTTCACTAGGGAAATCAGAAACTCCCAAAACCCTCCGAACTTCAAGTTCCCAGCTATCGAGCCATACAACGGTCACACTGATTCAACCATCCACCTTATGCGATATATGCGACATATGGAAGTACTTGGCGCATCGACCAACGTCATGGCTAAGTGCTTCCCACTCTTTCTTACAAACATAGCCGGAATATGGTTTCGACAACTGAAAACGGAGTTGATCAGCAGTTGGAACACTCTGGTCGCCCGCTTCATCGAGCAATTTAGAGTACATATCTCTCGACCAAAAAGCATTATGTTCTTATCCACCATCAAGCAACGTTTAGGAGAAACGCTCAGATCCTTCCTCCAAAGACTCAGAGCGGCTGTAGCATCAATTGATCGACCCGAGCCATCGATGGTACTTATGGCCGCCATTGTGGGAGTTTATAATCGATCAGAATTCTCAATCTCTTTAACCAGAGATCCCTCCAAGGATATAGATGATTTCTATTCCAAGGTCGAGCGATTCCTCCGACAGGAAGATGCCAGTATTGAGATGGAGAGCCTAGAGGTCTTAGCCGCCAAACAATAGGGCTCATCCAATAGTAACGGCCAGAATAAAGGAAGAGGAAAGGCCCTGAAAAGAGCGAACATCATGTGCGACCTCGGATCGAAAGTAAGTATGATCAGTACACCAAGCTCAATTCCTCTCTGCTAGATATCTACCTTGACATACGAGGGTCCCTGCCCACTCCGAGACTACCTCGATGAGAGCCAACACAGACGGAGCTTGATTCCGGCAAACATTGCATATTCCATAACATTGCTGGACATAGCACCAATGAATACCGGCATCTGTGCGATCTCATCGAGGATCGAGTCAAGAAAGGGGAACTTCCCGAATATGTCAAGAATCGTGCCCCGACCTTGCCGCCACGATCTTCTACCCAAGCTCCTCAGGTCGATCCACGAGCTCCTAGAAACGGAAAGGGCCCTGAGACTAGCACTCGTGGCATTATCATTAGTTAGATTTTTTCTTTCTTCTGATGTATTTCTTTCAATAAAAAAGACACCTTGATGTACACATGTATGGGGTTAAGATTTAACTCCTAGGCATGCTCTGGAATCAATCGATGTCCTCTTAGAATTTCTTTTCTCTGTAATAATTCTTTAGTTGCTATGAATGTTCTTTTGCAATTATGGATAATATTTGGAAAACTCTAAAGCTGAGCATGGATAATGCTCGCCCCTCTCCTTTAATGTGGTCAGCACGAAAGCCTACCACTATATCTTAACACCTACTCCCCTACCCGAGTGTGGTACATTTCTACAAGCCGAGTATGGATGATACTCACCCTTTCTTTCTCTACACCACAAGCCTTTACCGCTCACTGGATACATTAATCTAACATGAGTCCAGCATGAAAAACACTTGCCTTAAGCCGAATATGGTTAATACTCGCCACAAAACCGAGTATGGTTAATACTCGCCACCAAGCCGAGTATGGTTGATACTCGCCCTCTCTAAGCCGAGTATGGTTAACACTCTCCACCAAGTCGAGTATGGTTGATACTCGCCCTCTCTAAGCCGAGTATGGTTAATACTCGCCATTAAGCCGAGTATAGTTGATACTCGCCACCCCTCAAAACCAAGTGAAATAAAATGCTCGACCCATTAGCCTTCTCCAAGCTGAGAACAGTTTTATTTTTGTCTTTGCAGGAATTAACTCTCATAAGACGATCATCATCTCGGCCTTAATACGGTTTCCGATAGTTGTCGGTTTTCCAGCCTTAATACGACCCAGTTCGATCGTCGGTTTTCTAGCCTTAATACAACATCGGAGTCGTTGCATTTCTGGCCTTAATATGGTTCAACGCGACCGTAGCTGCTCGAATAATTTTGCTTCGATTCACACTTCAGAACACACCTCCCTCTATCGAAGAAGATGCATTCTGAGGGGGAAAATGTTAGCCTTCTATTTGGTAAAAGATGCCACGGGCCAAATCGAAACCCAAACGCGCAACCAATCAAGTTAGACAGATTGCATTCCAGGAAGTCTAGCAGAAGCTCGGCCCGAAGTAACCACGTATTTGGCCAATCAAGCCAATATCTCCCTCCGGAAGACTCGCTTTCCCAGTCGACCGAGAGAACCGCTCTCATACATGGAATATCGACCGAGTATTTCAGATCTACATGAAATATCCAGCTGAGTTGTTCAAATACTTGGCCCGACTCTCAAGGAAGAAAAGGCGGTCAACCATATCCGGACAAGGCTCTACTTTTGATACACCTCACTATGGATGCCACGTCAGCCACAACTTCCGAGGATACTATTTATGAATAGTGGAATCAGTCTTCGAGACACTATTCTGACCAAGTAATGGACTCTACGTGTCCGAGTCTTCCCAGAAAGGCCGGACCACGTCACAACAGCCCAAGCTGCCATTTCCACCTATAAATACTTGCATGTCAATCATTCCGGTTAAAAGATATAAGAAACTAAGGCAGTCATACCCATCCTATTCGCTTTATTTCACCAAAAGAAAAAAGAAAAAAACTCGATTTTGAAAAAGGAAAAGAAATGCACTACAAAGGCATTCTGATAAAACTGTAAAATAAAACCTTTACCTTCATTTTTCAGTCGACTGAGCTTGATTTTGACAAGATTGGATCCCTGCGGCAAATTATAAAACTCTTCCTCTTCAAGACTCGGTCTTTTTCCTAATTTCTTCTTCGTAGGAGTATTGCAATGAAAATAAAAAAATCTAATCGTCGTTATCTATTTTTTCGGGAATTAGAGTTGAACGAAATTGTAAATTAATCTGTTTTTTTGGAAAGGATCCAATAACTGTGCATGGAGAGGAGAAAAGAGAAATGGAAAGGAAAGTAAAGGGGTTGGATCTAAAATTAGGTTTACGGGAAAGGATCCGATAACGGTGCGTGGAAAGGAAAGAAAAGGGATTGAAAATTATTGAGCGAGAATCCAAAACAAAAGGCGGAGAACGAAATTAAGAGGCATTAAAATGAAAAGGAGCTAATGTCAGTTGTCATGTGTTATCTTTCAATCACGATTATTTAATGTTATTTACTAAATACAAATTATTATGTATATATTAGTAATTATTAAATACCCTTAATAATTATTGATTATTAATTATTGAATATAGTATTAAGTGGTAAGTCAAATATTATTAAAAGAAGGCAAAATGAAAGGACGTGAGTTTCGAACCAAATTTTCATCTTTTCCGCCTAAAGCTGTTGCTAATAAAAACCTAAATTTAGAAAGAACGTAAGTTTCCACCTAAAGCTTATCATGTAAATGTCACCATTTATTACCTATTAAGCACTTAACATTAATTATTCTAAAAAATAATTGCTATTTTTTAGCAAAGAATAATTACTATTTATTAATTATTCTAAATATTAATATTATTAGTTATTAAATATTATCTACTGTTAATATCTAATCGACCACTATTATAACAAGAAGAAAAAAGAACTACTAAAAATAAATTCGTACAATTTTCTAATAAAAATATTTTAATTATTAATTATCAAAAATAAATTACTAAATATTTAATATTACTTCTTAATTATTAATATTAATGATTATTTTTTAATAATTATTAATTTTTAAAAAATAATTATTAATTATACTAATTATTAATATTGAAAATAGTCATTTATTACAACTGACAAAAAATAAAGGTTGTAATAAACATCTAATACAGAAGGCAAAATAAAAAAAATGATGTTTATTACAACTTTCCATAAGGGACAATTGTAAA
Organism: Allium sativum; assembly: GCA_030737875.1. Classification (NCBI taxonomy): domain Eukaryota; kingdom Viridiplantae; phylum Streptophyta; class Magnoliopsida; order Asparagales; family Amaryllidaceae; genus Allium; species Allium sativum. The sequence goes on along the minus strand of CM060927.1, from coordinate 221,400,369 downwards.
AAACCTTTATTACAACTGTCATTTTGTGACAGTTGTAACATGGTGTTTTTGTTGTAGTGAGTGAATTAGAAAAGTGCAAATTTTAAAATAAATTACTGCAAGCGCACAGGTGTGTAGTATGCAGGTCGATCACAGGGAGGAAAAATAAATTTTATTATTTATATGTTTCGTGGGCAAGTTAGACGAAGTTGAGGGATTTGATTGAAATAAAATTGAAATTGCAAACTGGTTAAGAACAAATCTGATTGAACCGACGATCAAATTACAATTGTCAGTTAAAACAAATTAAAATTGCAATTGAATTCACTATAGATTCGAATCTAATCAGATCTATAATAAATTCAATGATAAAAAAAATAAACATAGTACTGAAATAAAAACCGCAGAAAAGAAATAAACAAACAAATAAAAACCGGTATTATCGTTGAATCTAATCAGACGGCCAGTCACTAGTGAAAATTAAAATTGCAAAGACAACTTATGCTCTACCAAATCTAATTGCATAGACGAAACAAGTTGCTTGAAAATAAAAAATGCAAAAATAAAAGAAAGGAGAGCTTTATTAATGGAAAAAAGAAGTATAGAAAAATGAACACCCGATTTACAATGAATACAATGGGTATTTATACGGGATGTAGTCTCCTGTCTATGAGAATAATTGGGCTAAGAATGAATCTCATGAAATAATGTGTTTACAAATAAAAGAGATATGAAGATAGACTTGAGATATTCCATGCAGATTTCCTCTTCTGATTAGTGACATGTGCCAGACTGATTGGTTTTTTCTTGGCAATAATTCATTCAAATCTTCTTTCATACGGCAGTTGAAAATGAATGATTTGATTTCCATGAGAATATTATGCCCAACTCTTCAATTCTTAATTAGTTCTTATATTATATACATAAGAATATATATATATAATATAATATACCAGTAGTCCATATATTCTTCAGAACGAGGGAGACGGTATGGATATATCCCTTTTCCCTTCTTCAGCAAAAATAGCCTTGACAGGGATTGAACTTAGGTCGCTCTATCCAAATTTCCAAGCCTTTACCAATGTGCTACAACTTCCTTTGTGATTGAAATAGTATTGATATGGGAAAGTAGCTTTTTCTTATCAATCGGTCATTAACTGAATGAAGGAGACATTTATTGAACAACCTGTAAAAACACACCAAAAATACCCAAAGTAATATTTATTTATTTACAAAAGATAAAATATAAGAGCATAAAATAAACACATTTCTATGTTAATAGTGATACTCAGGCTAACCTGAGCATAAAGAAAAACAAAACATTTAAGTCAAGACTAGCTATGCAACTAAGTCAACTCAAGTGAAATGTACATAAGTGAAAGATACAAGTAACTCAAAGGATGTTCGAGATTTCCATCCTTTAAGGATCCGTCGAAAAATATTTACATACAATACAATAAAATATAGTATTGGAAATAATATTAAAGCATTACCTATACCTCTTTTATCACATTTTATACAAGCATTATAGTCTATACAGTACCATAAACCCACTGTAAATTATTGTTATCAAAGGTCATTCTGTAGTGTGCAATACTAAACTAAAGTCGTAGTGGCCTCGATCAGAATAAATATGATAAGGTGTACAAGGTAATACCCTAGGTAGAATTCTATAGTTTATAGAGCCGAGCTGGTGGTAACACATAGCTGTAGCTACTACTTACTCGAACAACACTCCCATAATATCTGATGTGCATCAAATCAAATCAAACCAAAGAACTGGGATAATAAATGAAGAAGCGTGTATGATAGGGGGAGCAACTCCATTTGGCTTTGGACCTATTTTAGCCATTTAAATTATAAGACGAATGTCAATGCAATCCATCACCGTCCTTTTTCTTTATTCAAGTAATCATTCGCCAAACCAATTAGTTTGTTCTGAAACATCCATCATGTACACAGTTGTTAAAGTGGTTTTGGTATCGACAAAGAGTATGCCAATATCCGACTACGGTCTCTTTAACAACCAAATGTCATATTTCATACTCTGATCATTTATGTTTAAATAAACATCATTTTCAATTTCATAAATCAATTTACTTTAAATATTGATTTTTTATTATTATCATATACTCGAATCAATTAATTATTGGATTCGGTTTTAAATTTCAAAACTCATACTACAAAACGATTCATTATCAAAACTCATATTTTGGTTTTACATTTCTATATTACAAATATCATTACTAAATCAAATCTTTATAGTTAAACATTAGAACTTAAACTGCTTGGATTGGAAATAGTTTTTTATTTAAAATAGATATATTTAACATAGAAAATAGTTTAATTAAAACAATTATGCAATAGATAATAGTTTAATTAAAAATATAAAATAGTTTAATTAAAACAGTTATAAAATTTTATAATAGTTAAATCAAGTAACTAAAATAGTTATAAAATATATAATAGTAAAATTAAATAGTAAAAAAGAAATTAGTTTAAATAAAACTATTTAATATAAAACAATACTAGTTTAAACTAATTTAAATATAATAATTTGAAAATTCATTTTAAATTGTTACATATTCCATAATCCAATCCGAACCAAATATTAACATTTCCAAAATTTGACTTAACATTATATTAGATTTCAAATTTCAACTCAAATCAACTTAAAACCTAGAAAGGTATAAATTTCTAATTTAATAGAGTGTCTAATTAGTTTTTAACTTGAATTCCAATTCTAAACCAAGTACTTCAATTTGGTTTCTAAACTTAAATTTTAAATTCATTTTCTTTTCATTAAATTGGATTTAAATAACAATCAAAGTTTACATATTAGGTTTTGTTACGTAAACCAAATTCTTTAAATTTTAAAATTTATCTTTAAATCAATTAAACAATTAAATTTTAATAGTAACCTTATATCAATTAATCTTTAAATTAAACTACATATTTTCATTCAATTAATTCTTAAAAAAATTAAATTTAAAATTTTATTTTTCTTTAAATTAATTTTATTAAAGTTGTTATATTAAATAAAATCTGTATATTATAATATATAATATTTAAAACTATGTTATTTATTTTATATTAAATTAAATTATTATATTGAATTAAGTTTATATTATATTAAATTACTTAAATTAAATCTTTAAAATTAAATTAAATCTTAATTTTAAACCCTAAAGTTTAAATTTTAAATTTAATCTGAAAATCATATTAAATCTTCCCATTAAATTAATCAAACTTAAATTCAAAAATTCAAGTTTAATGTTTCGAACATTACTTCAAACTTAAACTATTAAATAAAATTTATAAATCAATTTATTCACCTAAACATACTTATGAAATATTAGAAAAATAGTTTTATTGACCAACGTTATCCGTTCCTATGGTCATGTGACTCGGGTATGTACCATTTCAACCTATCAAGATTTAATTTCCGGGTGTATGTCATTTCAACCCATATCCCAATTCAGTGTCGTAAATTTTTCATAATAATATAATGATTCAGGTATGTATTATTTCAATCCATAGCAATTTTATATCGGGTATGAAGGAGACTTGTAGTGTAATTAACATATCATTTCACATGTCATAAGTGAACACTTTAACATACAATAATCAGGAATATCACAATAAATTAATAACATACATTTGATAATAACTTAATCTATTCATATATTAATAACACGCATGCCAATTGATAAGGGTGGACGTTTTGTGTGACATTGATTAATATAAAAGCGTTAGCCATGAGTGACTACTTACCTTTCGCGGTTTTGAGATGGTGACAAGCTACTAAACATTGACATGAATGTTTGGAAATGACTTGGACACGAATATGATTTTGACTCTGGCACGACACACGAAACACGAGCTCGAAAATGACTCTATGGGACGGACAAAGTAATGACAAAGCCAAACAACAACTCCCATCTTTCATGTAATATTTCAAGCAACCTTTATTTTATATATATATATATATATATATATATATGAAACAACGCTATACACTAAGGGAGGAGAGGGTGCTCGGGTGGTCTGCTAATTGGGATGGTTCAGGTCAGGAAAGTGCAAATTGCCGGGGAGATGTTGCAGGTATTGCAAGAGCTCAGATGAGGAAAAGTGGTGTGGGTTTTATTGGGTTTGTGGGCTCAGTGTGAAGTTTTGGTTGCGTGTGGTGGCTACAGTAGAGGAGACTAATCTTGTAACACCCCGCATTTTTTGTAATAAAATTATCAAATAATTGCATCAATATACTGCATCTGAAATTTGAAAATAAATGCGTGTGATTAAAAGAATTAAATCAAGAAAGGGAAAGCAATTAACATTAAATTGTATTGTTCCATTAAATTGACAATGTGGGTTATTAATGACATCAAAAGAGAACTAAACAAAAATAACGTCAAAGTTGGAAGTAGATAATTAATTCTAGAATGTTGACATGCATGTGAACACATGCACATATATAAAAATATGTATAAACAAAAATATCATAGGTGACACACATTCGAATTTGAAAAAGAACGTGTGTCGCAAATAGGATTAAATTGTGGGGAATTTAATGACGTTAAGTAATGTTCTAATTGAAAATGAGTATGCGCGTATTAATTCTAGAAATGGTATGCGTTTTGAAATTAAAGTTAAATACGTGTTGAAAACAGAAGAAAATTAATGCATAAACAATAAAACAGGAAATAAATATAACGTTAAGAATAACACTTGAAACCTTGTGCAAATATACATAAATAAATCTCAAAGTATATGCACATATTAATTACATATTTGAATTGGAACACATGACAAAACAAGGAAAGAAAATAATAAAAATATAGGAACAAACAAAAATGCTCCAGAAATAAATACAAAATGGAACAATAGGCAAGGAGTAAATCACGCACAAAACAGGTGACTCAGCGATTTAAATTAAATTGCATGGGTCGACACATATGGGGGGTCGGATCAACCTATGTGTCGACCCAGGCATGGGCATGAGTCGACCCAAGTCAGACTGGTATTTTTATTTTTTTACATGTGATTTCGGGACCGGGTTTGATTTGAACAGAAGGATTTATATTAATATTAATCCAACGAACGTGGTTTGTCTGGACATCAATAAAAAAACCTACAAGGCCAAACTCTTGAACTCATATTTTCTAAGAAGGCGCTGGAGCTCTACCATTCCTTTTCTCTTCCAAACTCTTAAAAAACAAAATATATTAGATTTAGGTTATTTGATTTTAGGTTTGAAGGCAAAAGCATTGGATTCAAGATTTAGATATTCAGATTTCCTGTACAAACAGATAAAGTCTATATACAAATCAAATTCAGAATTTGGAGCGCAAAATGTGATGTGAGTGGATTTAAATTATATTTTTGTATAATAGCATATGATATCGTTTGATTCCTGTAAAGTCAATAAGATATTCTCTCAGTTCCCTTTTTCTGCGTCGAATTTTACACTTTTAAGTTGAGTTTTGATTATGCGCAAAATATGCAATATTGGTATATGTATACGATCGAATTGTGCGCCTAATTTTATGCGACTAACAATAATCTTTTTGGTTTGTGCACGTCGGAAAATATAATTCAATTGGAATTATGAATAAAAAGAGGATTTTATTATAAAATAAAATGGAACAAGTAATAAAAGGAGCTATTAGAAAGAACATAAAAGATAAGGGAGAGACCTTTTTATTTCTCTTGATTTAGTGTACATATTTTATTACATTGGCTCCTTTATATATAGGCTTTGGAGCTGATGTTAGCCTTATTCCCATAATGTGGGACTAAATAGGATATGACAAATGCATATTCACTTATACGTATTACAACACTCCCCTTTGAATATGCGTATGTAAAGATATAAGATTAATTGCCTCATTAAAAACCTTTTTGTGAGAAACCCTATGGGAAAAATCATAAACAAGGAAAAGAGTACAATTTTTATTTCAACTCCAGGAAACATATTGACAATGTTCCAATGAGAGTTCATACTTCTGGATCAAAATAATGCCTCATCAAAAACCTTACTAATAAATACCCAGTGGAAAAAATGTTAGTGAAGGAAAAGAGTACATTACAACATAATATATGCTCACCCTGATTCGTAACGCATTATTCAAATAGTTTGGTGGTGCAAGCGGTGCATACCAATTTTATATGTCATCTTCTGCAATGTTGATTTTGGAAGTGCCTTCGTGAATAGATATGCTGGATTTTCTTGAGATTGGATTTTCTTCACTTCTATCTTATTGTCCTTTTGAAGCTCATGTGTGAAAAAGAATTTAGGAGAAAATGTTTTGCCCTATCACCCTTGATATATCCTGCTTGAATCTGAGCTATGCATGCTGCATTGTCTTCATAAATAATAGTTGATCTTTCTGTAGTTGAGGGAAGTTGACAAGTGCTTCGAATATGTTCAATTAATAACCTTAACCAAACACATTCTCGACTCGCTTCATGTAGTTCTAGAATTTCAGAATAATTAGATGATGTTGCTACCAATGTTTGTGTTATAGATCTCCATGAAATAGCAGCATTGCCGTTTATAAACACATATCGAGTTTGTGATTTTTCTTTATGTGGATCAAAGAGGTAACCTACATCAGCATAACCAACTAAATTTGGATTATTGCTTATGTTAGAATAAAATAAGCCTACATCTGTGGTTCCTCGCAAATATCTCATGATATGTTTTATGCCATTCCAGTGTCTTTTAGTTGGTGCAGAACTATATCTTGCTAGAAGATTGACTGAAAATGCAATATCTGGTCTCGTGCATTGCGCTAAATATAATAATGCACCAATTGCACTAAGATATGGTACTTCTAGACCAAGTACATCTTCATCATCTTCTTTTGGTCGGTAATGGTCCTTTTTAATAGCTAGTGATCTGACAACCATAGGCGTACTAAGTGGATATGCTTTATCCATTTGAAAATGCTTCTGGATTTTCTCAATGTAATTTGATTGATGAATTAGTATGTCATTTTTACTGTGCTCAATCTGCAGACCAAGACAGTATTTAGTTTTGCCAAGATCTTTCATCTCAAATTCCTGTTTCAGGTAATCTATTGTTTCATTAATCTCTTTTGGAGTTCCAATCAAATTTCTATCATCAACAAATATCGCTAAAATAGCATATCCCTTTACCGATTTCTTTATAAAGACACATGGACAAATGAGATTGTTTTTATACCTAGTTTTTACTAAATATTTACTAAGACGGTTATACCACATTCTTCCAGATTGTTTCAAACCATATAATGATCGTCTTATTTTTAATGAATACATTAACTTTGATGTTGCTTCAGGCAATTTATATCCATCTGGGATTTTCTTGTAAATATCGGTATCCATTTCACCGTATAGATAAGTTGTCACAACATCAGTCAATCTTATATCAAGCTTTTCAGAAACTACAAGGCTTATTAAATATCGAAATGTTATGACATCCATAACAGGAGAATATGTTTCCTTGAAGTCAAAAACTGGTATCTATAGGAAACCTTGTGCAACAAGCCTTGCTTTGTATCTCACAACTTCATTTTTATCATTTCGTTTTCTAATGAATACCCATTTATAACCGACTGGTTTAACACCTTCTGGTGTTTTCTCTACTGGCCAAATACACCATGTTTTTGAAGTGAATCTAGTTCAACCTGAATAGCATCTTTCCACTTTGGCCAATCATGTCTTTTTCGACATTTATTTATGCTAGTTGGTTCAATATCATTATCCTCATTATAGTCATGACTTTCAGTTATTTCAGTAGCTACTGCGAATGAGAATACATCATTAATTGTTATTATACTTCGATCCCACATTCCTCCATAATTCGTATAGAATATTGAGATCTCATTATTATTAGGTTTCATTTTATTTTCGGAAGCTTCTATTATTTCTTCTGGGATAATAGTTCCTTCACCGATTTTAGGAGAATTAGAATTTTCTTTTGAGTTATCCAAAGGATAACTTACAACCTCTTCAAGTGATTTGTTAATTGATGATTTTTCATTAGACTTTCTTTTTCTAGGCGTTAAGTCTTTTAAACCCATCGGTCTTCCATGTTTATGTATGGCTTTAGATTCATTTGCTGCTATTGGTCCTTCGGGGACTTCAATTCTGGCTAGTGTATTTGCTGCTGGAATATGAGATTTAGTTATTTTCGCAGCATCATTAAATGCATCTGGCATTTGATTTGCAATATTTTGAATATGCAAAATTCTTTGTACCTCGTATTGACATTGTTTGGTATGTGGATCCAAATGAAACATAGAAGGATTATTCATGAAATTTCACGCCGTTCTACTGGAACGGTCTTTTCTCCCCCTAACGGCGGGAATTTGACACATCAAATTTGCAATCTGCAAATCTTGCAGTAAAGACATCACTTGTAAGAGGTTCAAGATAACGAATTATTGAAGGTGAGTCAAATCCCACATAAATTCCCAGCCTTCTTTGAGGACCTATTTTAGTACGAAGTGGGGGACTAATGGGTACATGCACAACACAACCAAATTTTTATAGATGTGAAATGTTTGGTTGGGATCTAGTTAAAAGCTGTGATGGTGAAAATTGATGATAAGCCGTTGGTCTAATTTTAATCAATTTGGATGCATGTAAGATTGCATGTCCCCAAGCTGAAATCGGCAACTTTGTTTGCATAAGTAAAGGTATTGCAATAAGTTGCAAACGCTTAATTAATGATTATGTTAGACCATTTTGAGTACGAACATGAGCTACTGGATGTTCAGCTTCAATTCCCAGTGATAAGCAATAATCATCAAATACTAGAGAAGTGAATTCTCCTGCATTATCTAATTGTATTGATTTGATTTGATGATCTGGGAAGTGTGCTCTTAATTTATTTATTTGAGCAAGTAATTTGGCAAATGCCATGTGTAACACCCCACCTCCGTTAAGGTCACTCACAAATGGAATGCATTAACTTCAGTGGAGTGTCATAAGATAAATTACAAACCAGAAAAATTTAAACAGCAGAAAATAAATAAAACTTTACTTTATCGATAAAACAGCAGCTTGGTAAAATAGCTTGTACAAAGATTGTTTTCCCACACCAATACCCATTACAATAACCACCAATACCCATTACAATAAAGCATCTTTCTTGTTTAACAAAATAAAGAAGCATAAAATGACAATGATATTCCCCAATAAAGCATGAGCCAGCCATAGCAGTGGAAAAGAGAGTCCAAAGCAATACATCGTCTATCTTCGAGCTTGGAAAGAAAATTGAGCTAAGTGGTAATATTCCCTCCCTGTGAACCTGAGGGGGGGGGGAATGGAAGAAAAGAGAGCAAAACAAAACAGAGTCAGACATAAAGCCTGGTAAGTCCAGCGATTATTCAGCATGTAAACAGGTACAAGGATCATGACACGAATAAACTGAACACCAGACATAACCATGATAATAAGCATAATAAGACAACAAATGATGATCGTAAGATATGACAAGGTACACAAGATGAACAGGATATGATGATTGCACTCCTGATTTTTAAGATATTTCCTATACCACACTGTTTACTAAGACACCTTGGTTAAGAGAGTAACTCCCTGAGTATCAACCCCGAAGACCGAAATCAACATCAGGTTGACCCCCAAGGAATTACCCAACTCAGCCAACCTTATGTTACCGCACTGTTACAAGATTACACCACACCATTTGATATGACAAGGCAAGATACACTGAATGCGCTTCGGTTCTTTCTCTTCTTTCCTATTTTCTCTACACCACCCAACTAGCATCCTAACTAGTGTCTTTTATAGAACGATTCGTATTCCCTACTAGTGTCCCAACTAGTATCCTATGAAAAAAGATTCGTATCCCCTACTAGTGTCCCAACTAGTATCCTGTGTTATAAAAAAAGGTGATCCCAACCCCGCAATTGTGGTAGCCTTCAGGTGTACATCTAGTATGAGGACCTTACCTCAATCAACCTAATTGCCATGAAGATGGTAGATGTACCCTTACTACCCTATTGATCAGTTCCCTACTTGTATTAATTTTTCCTTGTGTCTGTGTCAATCGTCCCCCTCTTGCGTATGGATACCATGTCCTGGTCCCACCATAAGGTGTATCAATCCCTATGATAGCGACCCGACTTGGTTTAAGATGCACAGTGTATTCTACTGATGCCCAATGCCTGCTTTTCCACTCCGGAGCACGTGCACGCCCATACTCCATCGGAACTACACTGCTACACCCCCTGCCGCTATTTTGACCGCTTATAATCAGCCCAGTAATCATGCCCCACCCTACCTAGCTCAGTGTACCGTGATACATCTATGTGGGTTACTGCTGAAAATGGGTCCCAGTTACTAGGGTTTTCTAAGGTCTATTCGTATACCCCCCCAAATTGGTTAACTATTATCCATCCATTCAAGTAAACTTAACCCATCCACACATCATGTCATGTTGGTTAAGTGTTTCTTATTAACTTAACCCTTCTCATTCAATCATGTTGTAATTGGTTAAGTGTTTCCCCATAGCTTAACCACATTCGTTCATCATGTTATATTGGTTAAGTGTTTCCCATTAACTTAACCCCCCTCGTTCATCGGTTAAGTATTTCCCATTAACTTAACCCCACTCATTCATTGGTTAAGTGTTAACTTAACCCTACCACTTGTCATGTTACATTGATTATGTGTTACCCTCTTGTGTTACTTAACCCTATCACACATCATGTTATATTAGTTAAGTGTTGGCTTAATTAACTTAACCCTACCATTCTTAGCCTGTCTGTTCCTTATCTTTAATTCATTCATTAAAGCACCAACCTCTCACATTAGATATGTATTGTTGCGGTCGCTGGATGTGCCGGGCGGTTCCGGGCAATCTTACACCGCAACTCAATCTAACCTCGGGTTTTTTACGGGCTTAATGCACTAACCTCTCACATTAGATCTATATTGTTGCGGTCGCTGGACGTGCCGGGCGGTTCCGGGCAGCCTTATACCGCAACTCAATCTAACCTCGGTTTAGGCATATTCATCTTTTAATTAATTTACATATTTACCATTCATGTTTATATGTAAATTATCCATAAGTGTTGTCAAATCAAGTCATGCCCCATTTACCCTCTAAATTATGTCCATAATTCTAGGTATACAAATTCTACCATTTCATGCTACTAATTATTTATATGATTATGAGCCAATCTATGCCAATAACATGTAGTTTAATATTTTTCCCAATGTCTCCCCCGTTATTCGTTCGCATAATTCACATAGAACGATAGGCTCGCAAATTAGCCTAACTTTTAAATAAAAGGGAAAAGAAAGGGACATGTAACATTCCATCAGGCCTAAACAATATAGATCAAGATGCGTAGTATAAATTTGGGAAAGAACGACATAAACTTAATTAAGCACATGAACGTGATCTTGCATTTAAATTAGATCCAATTAACATGCGAACTAGCATTAGTCTAATTGTATAAACATGAACTTATATAGATCTTAAACATGGGTACTAGCTTGGATCTAAACATATAACATGTATGAACATAACTTAGCATGTAACTTACATTCATAAAAGAACCACAAATTTAATACAACATGATAGGTTCATTGGTATCAGTTCTAATAGTCTCATAGGTATGATAGGTTTTACTATGTCAGTCACAACAATCCAATAGGCATGGTATGCTTTGCTATGTCACTCACAACAGTCCAATAGGCATGATAGGCTTTACTATGTCAGTCACAACAGTCCAATAGGCATGATCAATTAAGAACTGACAAAATGATAGGCACGAATAGATTTAGGCATAGTTCTAGATCCAGTTATTACAGTCATAATTTCTTATTAGGTTTTCATATCTAAACAATAATTGTACTTACAGAAAAAGGACGGATCTTGACTGGGATTTGATTTCTGAATTTGAAAAGTTATCCTTTGATGTAGACGTTTGATTCTCTAGTTCTTCTAATTAATTCCTAGTTTGAACTTGATTCTCTAGTTTGGGTAGATGAATGGAGGCTATAGCCTAGTTTGTAGACGAACAGCATGACGGCTTCATAGAATGAGTTCTAGGGTTGAGGTTTAGGGTGATTATATATAAGTCTAGGTTCAATTCTAGCCTTTAGATTAGTCTAGGAGAAATAAGAGCCATCAAACCAAAGAGATGTGTCATCCAGCCAACCGTAGCATGACACATATGCCCTAATACCTCAAAAATCAGTCAATTGCCAATCAGAGAAAGCCACATCAGCACAGGGTTGTAAAAATTCGTCACAGGAGCTGGATCGTAAAAGGGGTCGACTCCTTACAGGGGGGTCGACACCTATGTCGGCTCCCTTGTAGGGGGTCGACACCTATGTCGACTCCCCTTGGGGGGGTCGACATCTCTGAGCGGGAAATCTCCCGCTCAGCCCGCTTTGACTGAATTTCGAATTTCGAACTGTTTTGACTTTTAATTATTATTTTAATTTAATTTCTGATTGAACTTTAAATCTTCTGAACTCCATAACTTCTTCATGTAGAGTCCGGTTCACGCAAACTCGGACTCTATCTCATGCAGAATTCCGAGATGAACGCAATGGCATAACCCGTTTCCCTTAATTCTTCTTCTAAAAATTAAGTGTTCTTAAATTTGTTAATTTTAATATTTAAAATTATGGGGTGTTACATTCTCCCCTCCTTAAAGGATTTCGTCCCCGAAATCTCAAAGTCAAGAAGAATGTATATCCTACCATCCAACATTCATCTACTCAACCATTCAATCACAGGCATCCTTTGTCCTTAAAAAGGTTTCTAATGCTTTATGAACATATGCAAGGGTGTGTGTACATGTCCCAATACTAATGCAAAAGATCAGGCAGTCCACTGATTTAGTTGACATCCTTAACGCGAATTATGTTAGTGCCATGAGTCCAACATATATGCAGTTATTCCTATGGTACTTTATAACTTCTATATGAGTGCACAATCATCCATTCAAATGCATCATCCATATGATATCACATCAAGTTTCAATCCATATATATAAAAATCCACTCGTGCATATGAAGTATGGAAGTGACGGAGCCGATCTAGTGCCTAATGTGTGTGTATATGAATCCACGAGCAACCACTAGCAAATACTTACATCAACTTGCATCCACCAAACATAACATGTCTCAAACACATGTTTACATCCATTGGCTTCTACCTAAGGATCGAGGATAGGACCGAGAGGATATACTTAAAAGATAAAGACTAGCATGCAAATAAACTTTACAGAAAAAGAGAGGTCAAGGATATACCCTCAAAAAAGGTATGATGCGCGTATCTAGTCTTCAGTCTTCTAAGTCGCATCTTCTTGAGCTTCACCCCATTATGCTCTGACCGTCTTAATTTCACGATTGCGTAGCTTCTTAATTTCTATTTCCAAAATTTAAGTTGGAACTCATTTCACTGTCGCCTCTCGTTCCACCTCTTCTCCTTCTAGTATACTCAGGGCTACAATTTCTGCTGTGTCATGCTAACATTTCCTCAAAAAGGCCTTCAAAATTCACTAGAGGGTATTCCATGTGGAAGACCTATCTCTTGGAAATAAACAGATGCTAACCATGTTTCCAAGTGTAGTTATTAAGGTGATTAGAGGTCTCTTCTCTACTTAACTTATCTATTGCGTCAACTATCTGAGAGTCTTTTCTTTGTGAAGTCCCTATTTGATCCAAAAGCGTAGGTCTTACTCCTAGCGATGCCAACTACTATCTTAACCGAAGGTTTTAAAATCAAAGGTTGATGTGTATTCTGAACTTTTCCTTTTCACATAAAGAGGACTTAAAGTCAATCTTTTTCTTCTTAAGGCATCCGCTATGACCTTGCCCTTCCTTTTCACATCAAAATGGCGCCTAGTCCTGTGCCGCATGCATCCGTGTATACCGTAAACCTTTTACTACCGTATGGTAAAAGTCAAAACTGGGGTCGTTGTAAGAGCCCTCTGCGATCATTGGAAAGTGACATCACAATCAATATCCTGAGCACAGTTAGATTCTTCTTCGTTAATCTAGTAAGTTGGGCTAATACCTTCGCATAGTTCTTAATGAACTTCCTATATTAACCCGCTAGTCCAAGAAAGCTCCTTACTTCTGTTGCATTCCTTGGGACCTTTTAGTTTTGTACCGCAACTACTTTTGCGGGATCTACTGCTACCCTTCTTTGGACGCCACATGTCCTAGAAACCTTACTTCTATTCTCCAAAATGGCATTTGGAGAATTTTGCTTTCAGCTTATGCGCACGAAGAGTATCCATAACTTCCCTTAGATACTAAGCATGTTCCTCTCCACTTTTAGTGAAAACCAAAATATCATCTATACACAAGCGATGTGAACCTTCCGCCTTTGTAGCAAAAACAACTGGAGCACCCCATTTAGAAATATTTCGCCTTATGAATCCTTTTCTCAAGTAACTATTTTACTTGTTTACTGAGCTCTTTCCTTTTCCTTGGAGCCATGTGTCTAATGGGTAAGGCAACAGGTTTTGCGTTATCAACAAGGTATATGCGGAAGTCTATATCTCGCTTTGGAGGTAAGACTTTCACCTCTTCAAAGACATCCGTATATTCACGGATACTCTAACAGATTGCAAGCTTTCAACATACGCATCAAGAGATTCTAGGTAACTAAGCATGACAGAACACTTGGTGTTACACGAGATTTCGAGGGTATTACCGAGGCAAGTCAAAAGTTTAACTACCCTCCTTTCACAATTAAGAATGCCACCATTACTGGATAACCAATCCATCCCTAGAATCAATCCATAGCCCATGAAACCAAAAACGTAAGCATTACATCTAAACTCAACGCTTAGTATAGATATTTCCAAATCCAAACAAATCATAGATAAATGAGCCAAACCACAAATTGGACTTGAGACAATAATGGGATCTTCTACTATACAAGTTCTAAGGTGTAGAGACTCAACTATGGAAGCAGATAGAAAAGAATGTGAAGCACCATAATCAAACAAAGTTCTAACAGGATGATTGAAAAGAAAAACTAAACTTTCAACAGAAACGTTCCTGCCTCTCTTAGGTACACTAGCAGTGAGAGCATGCAATTGCCCGCGAGAAGATTATGTCCTTTGCCTTTGTCCTTGTCCTTCGACAATCCTTGATAAGATGCCCTGCTTCGCTATACTGAAAACAACCACTTATCTTCTTCTTCCTACAATTAAATGACCCGCTATACCACAGAAAAGACACTTCCTCTTGTTGCGGGATCTATTATTTCTTCCACCCTTCTTATATTCTAATCCCTTGTTTGTGATTCCTCCACTTTGGCCTCTTTCTTTTCACCTTTCTCCTTCTGCGTGGATTAAGCCATATCAACAAGCTTCCTATCCTTGGACTTGTGCTTCTTAGCCCAAAATCTTCTATTCTCATCCTTACTATCCTTGTGTAGCTTGTTGACAAGTTCCTTGAAACTACCTCCATCGCAAGACAACCTACAAAGCTTGAAAGAAGACTAGTCGCAGGTGAAACTACTGCGGCTACAAATGGAGATTGGGCACTACTTTGCCCTCGACATGTGTCGTATGCCTACGAAACTATGGCGAAAAGAAAGGAAGAAGAGATTCAAATAGAGAATCGAAAGATAGTGCATACGGATTTGGGGAATATGCCTTTTAAAAACAATACTTTTCTCTTGAAAAATGCTTTTTCAAAACATGTTTTAGAAAACACCCCCTTTAATATATGCTTTTGAAAAATCTTTTATCTGTTCTGGTAACCTTCAGCCCTGATACCACGTGTAACACCCCACCTCTGTTAAGGTCACTCACAAAGGGAATGCATTAACTTCAGTGGAGCATCATAAGTGTACAGAACAGATAAATTACAAAACAGAAAAATTTTAAACAGCGGAAAATAAATAAAACTTTACTTTATCGATAAAACAACATCTTGGTAAAATAGCTTGTACAAAGATTGTTTTCCCACACCAAAACACCAAAACAAAGCATCTGTCGTGTTTAACAAAATAAAGAAGCATAAAATGACAATGATGTTCCCCAGTAAAGTATGAGCCAGCCATAGCAGTGGAAAAGAGAGTCCAAAGCAATACATCGTTTATCTTCGAGCTTGGAAAGAAAAGTGAGCTAAGTGGTAATATTCCTCCCTGTGACCCTAAGGGGGGATGGAAGAAAAGAGAGCGAAACAAAACAGAGTCAGACATAAAGCCTGGTAAGTCCAGTGATTATTCAGCATGAAAACAGGTAAAAGGATCATGACATGAATAAACTGAATACCAGACATAACCATGATAATAAGAATAACAAGACAACATATGATGATCATTAGATATAACAAGATACACAAGATGAACATGATATGATGATTGCGCTCCTGATTTTTAAGATATTTCCTACACCGCACTGTTTATTAAGACACCTTGGTTAAAAGAGTAACTCCTTGAGTATCAACCCTGAAGACCAAAATCAACATCAGGTTGACCCCCAAGGAATTACCCAACTCAACCAACCTTATGTTACCGCACTATTACAAGATTACACCGCACCATTTGATATGACAAGGCAAGATACATTGAATGCTCTTTGGTTCTTTCTCTTCTTTCCTATTTTCTCTGCATGACCCAAATAGCATCCTAACTAGTGTCTTTTATAGAACGATTCATATTCCCTACTAGTGTCCTAACTAGTATCATGTTGAAAAGTATATGTATCCCTACTAGTGTCCCAACTAGTATCCTATGTTATAAAATAAGGTGATCCCAACCCTGCTATTGTGGTAGCCTTCAGCTGTACATCTAGTATGAGGATCTTACCTCAATCAGCCTAATTGCCATGAAGATGTTAGATGTACCCTTACTACCCTATTGATCGACTCCCTACTTGTATTAATTTTTCCTTGTGTCTGTGTCAATCGGCCCTTTCTTGCGTGTAGATACCCTGTGCTGGCCCCACCATCAAGTGTATCAATCCCTATGATAGCGAACCGACATGATTCAAGATGCACAGTGTATACTTCAGATGCCTAGTGCCTGCTTTTCCACTCCGGAGCACGTGCACACCCATACTCCGTCGAAACTACACTGCTGCACTCCCTGCCACTATTTTGACCGCTTATAATCAGCCCAGTAATCGTGCCCCACCCTACCAAGTTCAGGGTACCGTGACACATCTATGTGGGTTACTGCTGAAATGGGTCCTCGTTACTAGGGTTTTCTAGGGTCTATTCGTATACCCCCCAAATTGGTTAAGTGTTATCCATCCATTCAAGTTAACTTAACCCATCCACACGTCATGTCATGTTGGTTAAGTGTTTCTTATTAACTTAACCCTTCTCATTCAATCATGTTGTAATTGGTTAAGTGTTTCCCCCTAGGTTAACCCCATTCGTTCATCATGTTATATTGGTTAAGTGTTTCTCATTAACTTAACGCCACTCGTTCATTGGTTAAGTGTTTCCCATTAACTTAACCCCACTCGTTCATTGGTTAAGTGTTAACTTAACCCTACCACTTGTCATGTTACATTGGTTAAGTGTTGCCCTCTTGTGTTACTTAACCCTATCACACATCATGTTATATTGGTTAAGTGTTGCCTTAATTAACTTAAAACTACCATTCTTAGCCTGCCTGTTCCTTAGCTTTATTTCAATCATTAAAGCACCAACCTCTCACATTAGATATGTATTGTTGTGGTCGCTGGATGTGTCGGACGGTTCTGGGCAGTCTTACACCGCAACTCAATCTAACCTCGGGCTTTTTTCGGGCTTAATGTGCTAACCTCTCACATTAGATCTATATTGTTGTGGTCACTAGATGTGCCGGGCGGTTCCGGGCAATAATACACCGCAACTCAATCTAACCTCAGGTTAGGCATATTCATCTTTTAATTAATTTACATATTTACCATTCATGTTTATATGTAAATTATCCACAAGTGTTGGCAAATCAAGTCATGCCCCATTTACCCTCTAAATTATGTCCATAATTCTAGGTATACAAATTCTACTATTTCATGCTACTAGTTATTTACATGATTATGAGCCAATCTATGCCAATAGCATGTAGTTTAATATTTTTTTCCCAACGTCTCTCTCGTTATTCGTTCACATAATTCACATAGAACGTTATGCTCGCAAATTAGCCTAACTTATAAACAAAAGGGAAAAGAAAGCGACATGTAACATTCCATCATGCCTAAACAATATAGGTCAACATGCGTAGTATAAATTTGGGATAGAACGACATAAACTTAATTAAGCACATGAACGTGATATTGCATTTAAATTAGATCTAATTAACATGCGAACTAGCATAAGTCTAATTGTATAAACATGAACTTATATAGATCTTAAACATGTGTACTAGCTTGGATCTAAACATATAACATGTATGAACATAACTTAGCATGTAACTTACATTCATAAAAGAACCACAAATTTAATACAACATGAAAGGTTCAATGGTATCAGTCCTAATAGTATCATAGGCGTGATAGGTTTTACTATATCAGTCACAACAGTCCAATAGGCATGGTAGGCTTTACTATGTCAGTCGCAATAGTCCAGTAGGCATGATAGGCTTTACTATGTCAGTCACGATAGTCCAATAGGCACGATCAATTCAGAATTGAAAAAAGGATAGGCACGAATAGAATTAGGCATAGTTCTAGATCCAGTTATTGCAGTCATGATTTCTTATTAGATGTTCACATCTAAACAATAACTGTACGTACAGAAAAAGGACGGATCTTGATTTCTGGGATCTGATTTCTGAATTTGAAAAGCTATCCTTTGATGTAGACGTTTGATTCTCTAGTTCTTCTAATTGGTTACTAGTTTGAATTTGATTCTCTAGTTTGGGGTAGATGAATGGTGCCTAGGCCAGTTTGTAGACGAACATCATGATGACTTCATAGAATGAGTTCTAGGGTTGAGGTTCGGGGTGATTATATGGAAGTCTAGGTTCAATTCTTGCCTTTAGATTAGTCTAGGAGAAATCAGAGCCATCAAACCAAAGAGATGTGTCATCCAGCCAACCGTAGCATGACACATATGCCCTAATACCTTAGAAATCAGTCATTGGCCAATCAGAGAAGGCCACATCAACACAGGGTCGTAAAAATTCGTCATAAGAGTTGGATCTAAAAAGGGGTCGACTCCCTACAGGCGGGCCGACACCTATGTCGACACCCCTATAGGGGGTCGACACCTATGTCGACTCCCCTTGGCGGGGTCGACACCTCTGAGCGGGAAATTTCCCGGCTCAACCCGCTTTGACTGAATTTCGAATTTCAAACTATTTTGACTTTTAATTTAATTTCTAATTAAACTTTAAATCTTCTGAACTCCATTCTTCATATAGAGTCCGATTCACGCAAACTCGGACTCTATCTCAAGTAGAATTCCGAGACGAACGAAATTGGCGTAACCCATTCCGTTAATTCTTCTTCTAAAAATTAAGTGTTCTTAAATTTGTTAATTTTAATATTTAAAATTACGGGGTGTTACACCATGTTTCTAGTAGATAGCAAACATTCATGTGATCAACGAGCTGATGCATAAATTAATAACATAAAGTATCTAAATGGTCCGCAAGTGGGATGAATTGGACCACATATATCACCTCTAATTCTCTGCAAAATTCTAGAGATTCAGAGGTGATTTTACTTTATGAGGCTCGAGTAATTAATTTTCCTTGTGCATATGATGTACACATGTAATCACCTGGTAAATTCAACTGATTTGATAAATCATGCCCGTTTGAGTTTTTAGTAATTTTACGCATCATAGTTGATCCAGGATGACTTAAACGATCATGCCAAAGAATAAATTTCTTTGTATCCGTGAGATTCTGGCTCATGTTTATAAAATGAGATTCAACCATGCCAATTTTGGTAAAATAAAATCCAATTGAAATTATACCAAATTTTTCTAAAATGAGCTTCTGGCTTTCAATTTTAGAAATAACACAAAGATATTCTTTATTGTTTTCAGTTATAGTTTCAATATGATATCCATTCATTCTTATATCTTTGAAGCTAAGAAAATTTCTTTTAGAAATGCTTGAATATAGTGCATTTTGAATAAATATATGTACCATTTGGTAAAACTGTATGGGCTCATACGGACCCTTCAATTATATTGGCTGAACCAACTATAGTTGAAACTTTATATGAAACATTTTTAGATAACTCAGAGAAAAACTTAGGGTTTTTCAATATCGTATGAGCAGTTCCACTATCAACCAGACATATATCATCACTTAAACACTGTCAATCCATACCTTAAGAATTAAAAACAATACAACTAGTTAATAACTGAAATAACTTATAAATATAGATAAATGTCCATGAGAATAAACTACTTATCATGTCTAACATTACATATTATTTCTGCAATTCCATAAGAACAGACTAAAAAGAAAGGCAAATAAACCAAAGTTTCAGACTAATACATGTTGAAAGGAAGTGAAACAAAATAAAAATCACATAGTGAGCTTCAGGCTACTTATTGGTTGGTTCGGTCATATCTTCGAATGTTGCATTCAAATTTTCGTCGCTGAATAAATTTTCATCATAATCTTCAAAGAAGTCACCTAACTTCATGTTAGCATTATCGGACAATCCCTCGGTATTTTTTGTCTCGATATTTTTTGATTTATGATATTCTTCTACTTTTTTCTTTGATGATCTGCAAGTACGTGACCAATGACCAGTGCGCCCACATCTATAGCAAACCTCCTCATAATGCTTTTTATTTTCTGCAGTTGAATTATTGCTATTTTCAGGCTCATTTTTCTTTTGCTATCTTTTAAAATCAGTAGTTTTGTTGCCTTCAAAACCAATATAACCACTTCTACTGGGGTTGTATCCACGACCACGTCCTCTACCTCTGCCTTTGCCACGACCTCTTCTGGAGTGGGAAAAATTAGCATTAACTTCAGGTAATGCGGCTGAACAAGTTGGTCTTGAGGAGTGGTTTTTAAGAAGCAAGATATTGTTTTGTTCAGCAATCAACAAACATTCAATGAGTTCAGAATATTTTGTAAAATGCCGCTCTCGATATTGCTGCTGCAGGAGTACATTCGAGGCATGAAATGTTGAGAAGGTCTTTCCCAACATTTGTGCATCATCTACCTTTTCTCTACATAATTTCAGTTTAGAAGTGATTTTAAACATGGTAGAATTTATATTCCCTTACGGTTTTAAAGTCTTGAAACCTCAGGTTCAACCACTCTTGCCTTGTGTTTGGAAGTATAACCGTCTTCTGGTGGTCATAACGCTCCCTCGGGGAGTTCCATAAGTGAAGAGGATCTTTTTCAGTTAAATATTCTGATTTTAGATCATCGTGGATGTGGCGTCTTAAAAATATTAGAGCCTTTGCTTTGTCCCGTTGGGACATATTATTACCATCTTTAATGGCATTCTCTAAGCACTGAGATTGCAAGTGGGTCTCGGCATCCAGTATCCATGACAAATAATTGTCTCCAGAAATGTCCAATGCTTTAAATTCAAGTTTAGCAATGTTTGACATTTTGCAAACTACAAAAAAAAAATTGCAGATGCTTAATAAAACAAAATTCACATATCAGTATAATGTTCAATAATTATCAAAACAAATTAACGAACAGACAAAACAATGAAACTATAGTACTGTTATATCATAAAAAAAATATGCAGATCTCGTAAAATAGAATAGGACCATAGACATGCATGTAATAAATTGAATATATTACGGCATAGAATCATAAAAAATAATATTCAAATCTGCAAGTCTTTCTCTATTCATTTACAATGAACTTATTACAATAATGAAACAATACAAACCGTCAAGGAGCCATACACCATGTTACATAACAAAAATAATGGCCACAGTAATACATATGTTGGCTAACAAACAGCTTGCTTGTATTGGAAGATGAAAAAGTATATAGAAGTATGCCATACATGGAAATGTAATTCTAAATATTTAAAGCATCTCATCCGACGAGATGAAGCATTAAGTGAAGTAGTAAGATAAAATAAAAATAAGAATCTGTAGTCTATTATTACAAAGTTGAATCTGTACAACAAGCATTAAATTAAATAAGAAGCAGCCTGCAGTTTACATATATGCATACCTATTAGCAATGGCTTCTCTGTTATTGAAGAGATAAAGTAGCAAATGAAGATGTTTTATGCACGGCGTATGGGGTAAAAGATCCATATATGATATTATAAAAAGAAATTGAATGGATCTTCCTAAAAAAATATTAGGTATACTAGTAAGAAAACATCCGATCTAATTATATATTATAATAATATATATAATCGTGCTGATACCGTGTTATAAAATAAAATGGAACAGATAATAAAAGGAGCTATCAGAAAGAACATAAAAGATAAGGGAGAGATCTTTTTATTTCTCTTGATTCAGTGTACATATTTCTATTACATTGGCTCCTTTATATATAGCCTTTGGAGCTGATGTTAGCCTTATTCCCATAATGTGGGACTAAATAGAATATGAAAAACGCATATTCACTTATATGTATTACAACAGATTTGATAATTTGAGGCTAAATTAACATATAATAAAAAGGGAATTTAGGCTCAAAAAAGGTAAACTTAATCAAACTTGTCAAATAATTGTGCACAGGTTGACATGACATAATTGATATTACCTACAGTAAATTTATAGCTAAATGATAAATATGAGATTTCCATATTTTTTTGTTAAAAATTACCTATTAGATTTAGAAGGAATAAATATATAAATTGTAAAATCAAAAGAAAACGGGGTATAGTCCCAACTATGTCCAAATTTTCTGTAGTTATGTCAAATTGAGAATATAAGTTGAGAACAAAATTTATGTATAAGGATTAAATCATGAAGTTAGAAATAAGTATAGATTGATTGGTTAGAAAAAATGGAATATATTTCCATAGTTTGGTTTGCAAGAAAAATGAAAACATAATTGTAATTAATAAAAGAAATAAAGGCATATGTTAGTTAGAAATAGGGTTTAACTGCATTATGCATTGTCGAATAGCCTAAAACTATGGAAATAAATTCTACGTAGTTTTCATAACAAATCAAGTTGGAACGTGTCTAATATTCAAAAGAAATGAACTTGTAAAAGTGGAAAGAATAAGGGCAACATAACTAGAAGATGTCATGTAAGGGAAATGAACTAGAACCTATATTTGCATAAATATGATAACTAGGGAATCATAATAAACAAACATGTTTTTTTTTTGCAAATATGAATAGGACAAAGAATGATTAGAAGGATAGTTAGGCTTCAATACGAACATATTGACTTAAAATGTGTTAAGTTACAAGCCTAAAATTCTATGGTGGCCTTATGATTAGGCGTTAGACTTTAATATGAACATATTGACTTACATGGTATTAAGTTACGAGCCTAAAATTCTATGGTTATTAAATGGTTCTATGATAACAAATTTAAAGTTGATTAACAAATAATGAATATTTGGTTTAAATGTATTAAAGAATATTGCAAATCAACGAAAATAAAATAAAATACATAGTGATAAATTAGATATTGGGTCTAATAAAATAGGGATATTCATTTGGTTAAGTCCGGGGGGATGAAGAGCCCAATGAGGGCAATTCATCGTAGGTGCCCAGAGACACGGTGGGAGCACGTCCAACTTATTATTCGGCGGGACTGGAAGGAAGTGCGGGACTTCTACAAGACATGAGGGTACTCTGAGATGACCCTCAGGGGCAGGCAAGAGGTAGGTCTGCACGGATCCATCCATAGAGTATGTCTTAACTACATTTATGTTGATTACAGTCAGAAGACTAATGTGATGATTTTTAGGATGATCCGACGGTTACCTCTGCTTGGGAGAGCGGGCTTCGTGGTGATGATCTAATAAGGATATTAAGTCATCGAATACTTGTCATCATCAGTCGATGCAAGTACATGAAATAATAGAACTAAGCCAAGAGGCCAATGATCTTTCATTATCGATGCATCTGATGAGGGACAACGCCAATCAGATGCTTAGATTGTTTAGTCGGGGCACCATCACGTAGCTCTTTGAGTGGTCTTTCATTAGTTAGGAGGATCAGGTGTGGCCATAGCCACCGAGAAAAGAGACAAACAAATATATGGATATCTATATTGTAAGCCTAGAAGTTGTCCTTTATAGATATCGAAATCCCCCGATTGAGTTTTGTAGGGGGGACTCGGGATTAGGGCGCTTTCATAGCATGGCGATGGGGGCTTAGTACGTTTTTGCAGTGTGGCGATGAAGACAATCCGAGAGGGTTACTATGGGGAGTAGCTTGATATGTTGAGCATATAGCTACATATATATGATTTATTGGGTTAATCTACTTGGAAGTAGATGGGTACGATTTATGTGTAAATCTGAAGGTGTAATGTGTAATAAACCCAAATAACTTAATAAAGGTAGATCAGTGATAAAAGTTATATGTAATGTTATTTACATAAAGTATAATTCATTTATTCATCACAGCTTTTTTCTGACCCATCCTCATAACAAAACTGTAGGTTAGATTGCAGAGATTTTACAGCTTAGAAACACTAGTTAGACTGTGTCATTTTTACGGTAAGTATTTAGTTACTATTATATTTTATTTGTTACACTGTGAGATATTTTATAGTGAGCTCTAATATGTTTATCTTTAACTTTCTACGGGGTACAAGACAAACCAACTCAAGTTCCAATGGACTTGGATTTCAGCATTTCTCAAAAAATTCGGGTCCATTGAATTTTTGGTTGTTAAATCTAGTATCAGAGCTTAGGTTTAGGATCCCTATATAGATAATAAGTGAACATATTTGTATTTTTAAAATATAAATATATACCTAGATCCATAGAGGAATTCACTAATTAAGTGAAACAACACATGGAGAAAGTTGGGATATTAGTTTCGTACATTAAGGAAATGGTTATGGAAATTTAATGAGTGGCTAGAGTTATAAGTGTACAATACGTTTTGAAAGAAAAAAAGATTCCATATGTTAATATCTGAAATTTTAGTATTTTAGTTTAGTGGATTAGGAAGTAGAGCCTTGTAAATTGAGAAAGAGTAAGAAAGAGAGAATGGATTAGGAGTTTATAAATATACATCTGATGTAAAAGTGGCGCTAGTCTCATTTTTCAGTTCAGACATAGTTTTGGAGGAATTAGTGGGAAAGAGAAATTTTAAATGAAATATAATTTCGTGCAAAGAATTTGGGAATAGCAGCTGAGAAACCACTTTGTACTTAGCTCCACAATTAAACTTTTAAAATGAACTTGAAAACAAATATTGTGAAAACCCGTAACTCCCCGTAAAGGAAAGCGCGGATAGTTGACGAAAAGGAATTTCGCTCAATCCGAATCGATCGCTAAACCGACCCAGACCGTTCGAAACGCCTGATCGTTTTGAGAACACGACAAAATAGAACGCGGACGGGAGAACATTTCATTGTTATTACAACAATTCCATCAGAATACAAGAATATACAGAGTATAAATGAATATTACACAGAAATATCAGAGATTTAAATTACATTTAAATACATAGCAGCGGAAAATAATACAATACACAACTAGAAGGAGATATACGGATACAAATCTTTCCGGATATCATTCCAGCTGTAAACCAGGATCCTGTGAATATAAATATGCAAAACCAAAACTACTAGCTGCCCGTGTCAAAATAAGGGCACCCAGAGTTTAGGTTAAAACAATAAACTCCAGGTCAGTCATGTGACTGGTGTGAGAACTAAAACAGCTATTATTCTTTATTTTAAAAGTTAGGTAAATCAAGGGACCACGCCGCATAACACGGAACGGGTTTCCTCCCAAGAACACCAGTGCATAAAACAACAGCGCAATGCTAAATAAAGAAAAATGAAGCTATTATAAGACCCAGGTCCCATCACACAATGCAACGCAAGCCGGAGGATAGGGTTTTTACCTTATAACAGCCAAGAATGCTTGATATGTTTAAAACAAATCATTTGATACTATTATAAATGCATATTGTATAAAACATCTTCAAATCATAAGTATCAATCATAGGCGGCATGAATGCCCCATACCACTATGTCGCCATATATAGGTTATACAATCAAAATCGCAAAGTCACGTATTTGGAAATTGGGTTTCCATCTATGAACCGAGGCAAAAGATAGTCCTCAACCGATTCGAGACTGTCTAGCCCGAGCCTTAGGACCCAGACTCAGGTGGGCCCTTGGATCGTCAGGGCCGGTCCACTGATGTGGATTAAAATGCCTGAACACTGCGTTTCCCCGCCCTTTGGGGCGTAAATGAGCCAACGAATGGCTCCATCGGACCCGGATCGTCCGATCTAACCGAGGCGCCTCGCAACAGCAACAACCACATAGGTGAAAAGTATATAAATGTCAGGGCTGGTAGGTCACTGACACCACCCTAGCTAGAAAGAAACGCATGTCCTCCCGGAGGTCCTTCTCCCGTTTTTGGTTCACAACCGGGGTGTGAGGCTCGCGAATTCACGTTACACAAAGCTATGCCACGCAGGCTGTGCTTTGATCATCACCACAAGACTTTGCTTTTCAATAGAAGCCTCGATCAATTGCCACTTAGGCATGCCACACAGGCAATTCACTCCATGCGTTTGATATCCATCAATATATAACCCCTGAGCTCGTACGTCTCAGAGAAGGGCGTTAAGCAAGAGAATAAATTCTCCGCCGCCAAACAGATATATATTTAATACAGATCAATCACACGGACTAAAATCCAATGTCAGACACACAGTCTATTTACAAGTCCGCTCTGGGTCTGAACGAAACCGGAGGCACCTAGTACCCCGCATATCCATCGATCTCCAAGTACGTCTGGACGATCACCAACTGTTTCCATCTTCTTGGATGTACAGCCCAATCAAGATCATCAGTAATCACCCAAACGATGTAAAGACCTCCGGTCTTCGACCATCATCTTCATCTTCGACTTATCGTCGTATCAGTTATTCAGAATGGGATAAACCCGGTCTTTCCGAATACCTCGCGTATATTCTAAATAAGTGTTACACAAACACAACACACGCCTCATTCCAATTCATCAGTCACTAACCGTAAATTAACAAGAGGATAATTTCCTAAATATTAACCCCAAAGGCCGAAACCAACATCAGATCAATATCCAGAAAACCATTCTGCTTGGCTAACCGACAGTTAGTTTCTAAATTTTATATTCATAGGGAAAAATTCCCATTAATTTTATCAAAGATAAATTCCTTTAATTTATTCTTTAATCTTCTTTTGAATTTTGATTCAACTAGTCGGGATTAACGAACCTTACCGAAGTAATCATTTGTGTTAATTTCCCAATCCCAACCTATTCATCCCATGAAGTAAAACTGGTAATACTTCATATCTAACACCACGGTGTTATCGGTAAATTCAATTACCATTTCACGTTCAAATCTAATTAAAGATTTAACTATCGCCTGAAGTAAAACTGGTGATACTCCATTCACGATCTTTTCAATCTAATTAAAGACTCATTAAAACTCCACTTAGTTTTAATCGTTAACTGGGTTAAAGAATCAGTGTCATTTAAAACACAGTTCACGATAAACCCAAAATCACATTCCATTAATTATCGGGTTAAAGAACGAGTGTTATTTAAAACACTGTCCACGACAAACCCAAAAATCAATATCAATTCAATTCCAATTAATTATTATTTAATTGGTACACTTCATTAAATCTAAATAAAAAGATTTAATGTTTTCTCAACTGGGCTTAAGAACAGTGTTAATGAAGACACCATTCATGACAAACCCAAATCACATTTGATATTCAATACAAGGCTCTGAATAGAAAATATATCGGCTTATATTCAATATCAAATTCTACGATTAACAAATGTCGTATTGGAAATAACGATATAAATATATATCTTTCAAATTTCCATAACAACATCCGTATAATCACGAATTCTAACATCGAAATATTCCGAAGACAATTTCGATTCAAATCCACTCCAATGCAATCATTGGAAATTCTGGTTATTTTTAAAACCCTTTTCAAATTCAATTTATTTATTTAAAAATAAATAGAATTATAATTCTAATTCAAAACTAGTTCATTTCGATAAAAATCTATTTTTATCTTTTCAAATATGGAGTTTTCATCCCAATTCTTCCTAAATCATTTCTTATGATTTTACACAAATTATTACTATTTTTAATAATTTTATCAAGGCCCGTACAGTCGATTTCCATCAGCGGCCATCGAACTGCACTTACAGCGACCTTTTCCAAATTTGATTTGGACATCATTCCAAATCCAACCGTTAGATTTCAAATTTCTGATATTCGTTAGAAAGCTCTTCTCGATACGAACCCAACGGTTTCGGTTTTAGGAGAATCCGACGGTCGGATCTCCCGTAATATTCGTTCGAAGCCAATGGTCGAAATTCGCGAACTGCCGCGGCGCGGCGCGTTCTATTCAGGCCATTATATTATATATATATATAATATATATTTCGTCGATTTCTATTTAAAACGAATTATATAGATAGTTTTGAATTAGTTTCAAAAACATTTTCAACTTCCATTTCAATTTAAATCAAAATTGAATTCTTCCTTATAAACTCGTTTTAAAATTCATTTCTATTCAATTCAAATTTCAATTCAATTTGAATTCATTTCAATTCATTTTCAATTCAATTCGAATTTGTTTTCAATTCAATTCAATTCAAATTGGTTTTCTATTCGACTCAATTCAAATTGGTTTTCTATTCGATTCAATTCAAATTGGTTTTCTGTTCGATTCAATTCAAATTGGTTTTCTGTTCGATTCAATTCAAATTGGTTTTCTATTCGATTCAATTCAAATTGGTTTTCTATTCGATTCAATTCAAATTGGTTTTCTATTCGATTCAATTCAAATTGGTTTTCTATTCGATTCAATTCAAATTGGTTCTCTATTCGATTCAATTCAAATTGGTTTTCTATTCGATTCAATTCAAATTGGTTTTCTATTCGATTCAATTCAAATTAAATTTCAGTTCAAAATATTCGATTTCGAAATCACTTTTCAATATTCGTTTTAAAATGAATAAAATCGATATAAATATCGTTCACGTCAAAATGGCGTCAATCTAATCAACACGGCTTCATATATTGATATTTTCAAATATTCCATTTCGAATATTTCTATTTCAAATATTTCTATTTCAAATATTCTATTTCAAATATTTCCATTTCAAATATTTCTTTTCAAATATTCTATTTCTAAACTGGAATGAGGCCGAATCAAATACCATATAATGTTAATTATATTGATTTTTTACAACACATGTATATATCAACAACGATGAATAATCAACCATCATCCAAAGTGCATTCTACACTGTATAAGCATCAAATATAAATATTCAACGCTTATAACAGTTTGTCAATCTATCGATCGACATACAACTAAACAATCGGGATTAGTGTACGTCAAATATCATCCCAATACCCGTGTGGGGTTTCAAGCAATCCAACACAGATTTTTATTTGTGCAGTTGGGCGATGTGTAAAATTTATCGTCCCAATCAATGTCCTTCAAATAGGTGTACATAAACAAACCGTCCGGTTTGTAAATGAATATTTATTTATTCACATTCACATTAAAAATTATATTTTTAACGATCAAACTATTTTATTCAACCTTTGAATATTCTATTCGGTTCATTTATTAAATAAATTGTTATCTTTATTTTTCTAACTTATTTTAAGAAAATTTCGGCGGCATAACGACACGATACTAGAAACGGGACAAGGCCTAGCCTTATCCCCGGACTAGTGAAGGCCCACGCCATTCACACATCAACCAAATCAATTTCTATTCTATTAAAATCAAAAAAAAAAAACAATGTTTTAACATAGAAATAAAAAGAAAAAGAATAAATAAATGAATAGGTAAAAAAAATAAGAATAAAAACGTACTGTCTTGAGGGAGAGGGAAGTTTCTGGCGCGTGGCAGGAGGTGGCGGCGAGATGGTCGGAAGGTGGTTGAAGTGGTCGGCGGAGCGGTGGCTGGTGGCCTTCAGGTGGAGGGTTCGAATGGCTTTAAGGGGGCTAGGGCGTGGGATCGTGGATCGAGAGAGAGGAGCGGGCAGTGGGGGTTCACGGCTGCGGTGAGGCGGCGTGGGGAAGAAGCAGATCGGAGCGCACGGGGATTTGGAGGGGGTACGGTGGCTGCTAGGGCTTTTGGGGTTGTGGAGCGTTCGCCGGTGGAAGGGAAGAGGGGATGGATGGAGCGCGAGCGTCAAGGGGAGGGG
This sequence comes from Allium sativum, assembly GCA_030737875.1. Classification (NCBI taxonomy): domain Eukaryota; kingdom Viridiplantae; phylum Streptophyta; class Magnoliopsida; order Asparagales; family Amaryllidaceae; genus Allium; species Allium sativum. The sequence goes on along the minus strand of CM060927.1, from coordinate 221,370,103 downwards.
GAGGCCGATCGTCAGCGGCGGAGGGGCCCACCTCCGGTGGTGCGGCGACGAAGGAAGAGGAGTTCTAGATCTGGGCGTCATTTTTTGTTTTGTTTTTCTTTTTCTGATCTGTAAAGTGAGAAGGGGGGAGAGAGAATATAAAGGAGAGTGGGTTTATTTAATTTAATTTATTTTAAATTTTTGAACTCTATAAAGTACCCTTTCCATTCGAACTCGAAATCGAACCCGCCGACTGTCACCCCTAGCTAATTACCCCCATTCTGAACTCAATGGGATATGTTTCGTAAGCCGATTCGATCGTTACAATCAGTTTCCGTTAAAGTCAACATATAATTATATATATTGAATTTGAATGCGCATTTCAATTTACCGGGGTCACATATTAACTTGAAAGATTCCAGAAAAATTATTTCTAGCTTCGTATTGACGATACGGTCCTAACAAAACTAGTTTTGTCGAATTCTGAGACCGTTGGAAAAATGGCCATTTTCCAGTCGATTGAAATCAACTAAAACTGGTCAAACACGTTTTCCTTTGCCACGCTCACATATTGAATCGAAAAATTATGAAATTTGAAACCTAGCAATAATTTGACATCACGGATCCAACAAAAGTGGTTTCGTCGAAATCCGAGGTCGTTTGCAAAATGTCCATTTTTAAGGGCCTGAATTCCAAAGCGACTATTCAGAATTTTCAACTGGACATATCTTTTGATCCCCGCTATGAAATTTCGATTTTTCGGATTCATTAGAAAGATATTCACAAATAGATCCTAATGTTTTTGGTTTCACTAAAATCCGGATTATTTTGCACCCGGTGCATTCAATTGAAGTTTGAAATCAAATTATCGAACTACCGCGCCATTTTCAATTCCTTTTATAATTATAAATAAATTATTTATATTCTAACGATGACGTATATAATATATACGTTTGAATTCTGTTCAAAATAAATTTCTCGTCGATATTATTTAAAATAATTCATTTTAAATGATCAAAATTCGCTAAAATTGCCAAAATAAAAATTTTAAACTGGCCCAGATTTCCGGGTTATTACAATCTCCCCCACTTAAAACTTTTCGTTCCCGAAAAGGAACAAAGTCGAAAGTGGTTTGATTAATCAACTCTACATTCGATCTGGTTTCCATTCTCCAACTTTTCAGTTTCTGAGAATTTTCAAATTCTTCAAAAATTTGGCTAACACCCGGAATTTTCGAAAAATTTCGCCATAACCTCCCCTGCACCGGGAGCCACGGGAAAATCCCGAATTTGCCATACAGGCCTTCTGATCTCAAAAAGAAAAAGAAAAAGCCAAGTGGCTAGCAAATAGGCTCATAAAATCATCATCACCCAAACAAAACCGTAAATTATGGAAAACATGTACTATTTGTCAGGCAAACAAATTTTATTCTCTGCTCTAGCCTCCTTGCTATGACCTGTTCAAAGTAAATATATGTATATGCAAGCAAATGCGACCAAATTTCAATACAATTCAATATTTGATTCAATTAGGCATAATGGTTCAAAATTATCAAACAAATAAACAAACAACACAAACATCAATCAATTAGTGAATTTAACGTTTCAAATTCATAATTTTGATATATAGTCAAAAATCAAATTTTTGATGCCAAATCACAACAATAGGCCCTATCTAGTTTTGGTTCTCACACCAGTCAATAGGAGATATATAAATATCACACCTTCGACACTCGAATACTAATTCTGATGATGTAGCTACAATCATCAGAATCATCTTCGGGCGACTAGAGTGTGAATCTATATCTATCCAGTATATTAAAATTTCAAATACACGTTTGCAAGGCGTATATGCAAAATCTTTATATACTGGACTGTCCAAATCAATTTAAAATAAAAAATCAAATACGAATAGTTGATTTAAATTTTCAAAACGAAATTTGTTTTCATTTTAAAAATATACTCTTCACACTCGTTCTAGGATACTACTGATCCTATCTCTAACGAGTCATTCTAATTGGATATTACTAATCCAATATCTGATGAATTCTTTCGTACGGTTCTAATGTGTCTTGTTCTCTAAGCTTTGTAAACCAAAGCTCTGATACCAAACTGTGAAAACCCGTAACTCCCCGTAAAGGAAAGCGCATATAGTTGACGAGAAGGAATTTCGCTCAATCCGAATCGATCGCTAAACCGACCCAGACCGTTCGAAACGCCTGATCGTTTTGAGAACACGACAAAATAGAACGCGGACGGGAGAACATTTCATTGTTATTACAACAATTCCATCAGAATACAAGAATATACAGAGTATAAATGAATATTACATAGAAATATCAGAGATTTAAATTACATTTAAATACATAGCAGCGGAAAATAATACAATACACAACTAGAAGGAGATATACGGATACAAAGCTTTCCGGATATCATTCCAGCTGTAAACCAGGATCCTGTGAATATAAATCTGCAAAACCAAAACTACTAGCTGCCCGTGTCAAAATAAGGGCACCCAGAGTTTAGGTTAAAACAATAAACTCCAGGTCAATCATGTGACTGGTGTGAGAACTAAAACAGTTATTATTCTTTATTTTAAAAGTTAGGTAAATCAAGGGACCACGCCGTATAACACGGAACGGGTTTCCTCCTAAGAACACCAGTGCATAAAACAACAGCGCAATGCTAAATAAAGAAAAATGAAACTATTATAAGACCCACGTCCCATCACACAATGCAACGCAAGCCGGAGGATAGGGTTTTTACCTTATAATAGCCAAGAATGCTTGATACGTTTAAAACAAATCATTTGATACTATTATAAATGCATATTGTATAAAACATCTTCAAATCATAAGTATCAATCATAGGCGGCATGAATGGCCCATACCACTATGTCGCCATATATAGGTTATACAATCAAAATCGCAAAGTCACGTATTTGGAAATTGGGTTTCCATCTATGAACCGAGGCAAAAGATAGTCCTCAACCGATTCGAGACCGTCTAGCCCGAGCCTCAGGACCCAGACTCAGGTGGGCCCTTGGATTGTCAGGGTCGGTCCACCGATATGGATTAAAATGCCCGAACAATGCGTTTCCCCGCCCTTTGGGGCGTAAATGAGCCAACGAATGGCTCCATCGGACCCGGATCGTCCGATCTAACCGAGGCGCCTCGCAACAGCAACAACCACATAGGTGAAAAGTATATAAATGTCAGGGCTGGTAGGTCACTGACACCACCCTAGCTAGAAAGAAACGCATGTCCTCCCTGAGGTCCTTCTCCCGTTTTTGGTTCACAACCGGGGTGTGAGGCTCACGAATTCACGTTACACAAAGCTATGCCCCGCAGGCTGTGCTTTGATCATCACCACAAGACTTTGCTTTTCAACAGAAGCCTCGATCAATTGCCACTTAGGCATGCCACACAGGCAATTCACTCCATGCGTTTGATATCCATCAATATATAACCCCTGAGCTCGTACGTCTTAGAGAAGGGCGTTAAGCAAGAGAATAAATTCTCGGCCGCCAAACAGATATATATTTAATAAAGATCAATCACACGGACTAAAATCCAATGTCAGACACACAGTCCATTTACAAGTCCGCTCTAGGTCTGAACGAAACCGGAGGCACCTAGTACCCCGCATATCCATCGATCTCCAAGTACGTCTGGACGATCACCAACTGTTTCCATCTTCTTGGGTGTACAGCCCAATCAAGATCATCAGTAATCACCCAAACGATGTAAAGACCTCCGGTCTTCGACCATCGTCTTCATCTTCGACTTATCGTCGTATCAGTTATTAAGAATGGGATAAACCTGGTCTTTCCGAATACCTCGTGTATATTCTAAATAAGTGTTACACAAACACAACATACGCCTCATTCCAATTCATCAGTCACTAACCGTAAATTAACAAGAGAATAATTTCCTAAATATTAACCCCGAAGGCCGAAACCAACATCAGATCAATATCCAGAAAACCATTCTGCTTGGCTAACCGACAGTTAGTTTCTAAATTTTATATTCATAGGGAAAAATTCCCATTAATTTTATCAAAGATAAATTCCTTGAATTTATTCTTTAATCTTCTTTTGAATTTCGATTCAACTAGTCGGGATTAACGAACCTTACCGAAGTAATCATTTTTGTTAATTTCCCAATCCCAACCTATTCATCCCATGAAGTAAAACTGGTAATACTTCATATCTAACACCACGGTGTTATTGGTAAATTCAATTACCATTTCACGTTCAAATCTAATTAAAGATTTAACTATCGCCTGGAGTAAAACTGGTGATACTCCATTCTCGATCTTCTCAATCTAAGTAAAGACTCATTAAAACTCCACTTAGTTTTAATCGTTAACTGGGTTAAAGAATCAGTGTCATTTAAAACACAGTTCACGATAAACCCAAAATCACATTCCATTAATTATCGGGTTAAAGAACGAGTGTTATTTAAAACACTGTCCACGACAAACCCAAAAATCAATATCAATTCAATTCCAATTAATTATTATTTAATTGGTACACTTCATTAAATCTAAATAAAAAGATTTAATGTTTTCTCAACTGGGCTTAAGAACAGTGTTAATGAAGACACCATTCACGACAAACCCAAATCACATTTGATATTCAATACAAGGCTCTGAATAGAAAATATATCGGCTTATATTCAATATCAAATTCTACGATTAACAAATGTCATATTGGAAATAACGATATAAATATATATCTTTCAAATTTCCATAACAACATCCGTATAATCACGAATTCTAACATCGAAATATTCCGAAGACAATTTCGATTCAAATCCACTCCAATGCAATCATTGGAAATTCTGGTTAATTTTAAAACCCTTTTCAAATTCAATTTATTTATTTAAAAATAAATAGAATTATAATTCTAGTTCAAAACTAGTTCATTTCGATAAAAAACTATTTTTATCTTTTCAAATATGGAGTTTTTCATCCCAATTCTTCCTAGATAATTTCTTATGATTTTACACAAATTATTACTATTTTTAATAATTTTATCAAGGCCCGTACAGTCGATTTCCATCAGCGGCCATCGAACTGCACTTACAGCGACCTTTTCCAAATTTGATTTGGACATCATTCCAAATCCAACCGTTAGATTTCAAATTTCTGATATTCGTTAGAAAGCTCTTCTCGATACGAACCCAACGGTTCTGGGATTAGGAGAATCCGACGGTCGAATCTCCCGTAATATTCGTTCGAAGCCAATGGTCGAAATCCGCGAACTGCCGCGGCACGGCGCGTTCTATTCAGGCCATTATATTATATATATAATATATATTTCGTCGATTTCTATTTAAAACGAATTATATAGATAGTTCTGAATTAGTTTCAAAACCATTTTCAACTTCCATTTCAATTTAAATCAAAATTGAATTCTTCCTTATAAACTCGTTTTAAAATTCATTTCTATTCAATTCAAATTTCAATTCAATTTGAATTCATTTCAATTCGTTTTCAATTCAATTCGAATTCGTTTTCAATTCAATTCAATTCAAATTGGTTTTCTATTCGATTCAATTCAAATTGGTTTTCTATTCGATTCAATTCAAATTGGTTTTCTATTCGATTCAATTCAAATTGGTTTTCTCTTCGATTCAATTCAAGTTGGTTTTCTATTCGATTCAATTCAAATTGGTTTTCTATTCGATTCAATTCAAATTGGTTTTCTATTCGATTCAATTCAAATTGGTTTTCTATTCGATTCAATTCAAATTGGTTTTCTATTCGATTCAATTCAAATTGGTTTTCTATTCGATTCAATTCAAATTGGTTTCCTATTCGATTCAATTCAAATTGGTTTTCTATTCGATTCAATTCAAATTGGTTTTCTATTCGATTCAATTCAAATTGGTTTTCTATTCGATTCAATTCAAATTGGTTTTCTATTCGATTCAATTCAAATTGGTTTTCTATTCGATTCAATTCAAATTAAATTTCATTTCAAAATATTCGATTTCGAAATCACTTTTCAATATTCGTTTTAAAATGAATAAAATCGATATAAATATCGTTCACGTCAAAATGGCGTCAATCTAATCAACACGGCTTCATATATTGATATTTTCAAATATTCCATTTCGAATATTTCTATTTCAAATATTTCTATTTCAAATATTCTATTTCAAATATTTCCATTTCAAATATTTCTTTTCAAATATTCTATTTCTAAACTGGAATGAGGCCCAATCAATTACCATATAATGTTAATTATATGGATTTTCAACAACACATGTATATATCAACAACGATGAATAATCAACCATCATCCAAAGTGCATTCTACACTGTATAAGCATCAAATATAAATATTCAACGCTTATAACAGTTTGTCAATCTATCGATCGACATACAACTAAACAATCGGGATTAGTGTATGTCAAATATCATCCCAATACCCGTGTGGGGTTTCAAGCAATCCAACACATATTTTTATTTGTGCAGTTGGGCGATGTGTAAAATTTATCGTCCCAATCAATGTCCTTCAAATAGGTGTACATAAACAAACCGTCCGGTTTGTAAATGAATATTTATTTATTCACATTCACGTTAAAAATTATATTTTTAACGATCAAACTATTTTATTCAACCTTTGAATATTATATTCGGTTCATTTATTAAATAAATTGTTATCTTTATTTTTCTAACTTATTTTTAGAAAATTTCGGCGGCATAACGACACGATACTAGAATCGGGACAAGGCCTAGCCTTATCCCCGGACTAGTGAAGGCCCACGCCATTCACACATCAACCAAATCAATTTCTATTCTATTAAAATCAGAAAAAAAGAAAAAAAACAATGTTTTAACATAGAAATAAAAAGAAAAAGAATAAATAAATGAATAGGTAAAAAAAATAAGAATAAAAACGTACTGTCTTGAGGGGGAGGGAAGTTTCTGGCGCGTGGCAGGAGGTGGCGGTGAGATAGTCGGAAGGTGGTTGAAGTGGTCGGCGGAGCGGTGGCTGGTGGCCTTCAGGTGGAGGGTTCGAACGGCTTTAAGGGGGCTAGGGCGTGGGATCGTGGATCGAGAGAGAGGAGCGGGCAGTGGGGGTTCACGGCTGCGGTGAGGCGGCGTAGGGAAGAAGCAGATCGGAGCGCGCGGGGATTTGGAGGGGGTACGGTGGCTGCTAGGTCTTTTGGGGTTGTGGAGCGTTCGCCGGTGGAAGGGAAGAGGGGATGGATGGAGCGCGAGCGTCAAGGGGAGGGGGAGGCCGATCGTCAGCGGCGGAGGGGCCCACCTCCGGTGGTGCGGCGACGAAGGAAGATGAGTTCTAGATCTGGGCGTCGTTTTTTTTTTGTTTTTCTTTTTCTGATCTGTAAAGTGAGAAGGGGGGAGAGAGAATATAAAGGAGAGTGGGTTTATTTAATTTAATTTATTTTAAAATTTTGAACTCTATAAAGTACCCTTTCCATTCGAACTCGAAATCGAACCCGCCGACTGTCACCCCTAGCTAATTACCCCCATTCCAAACTCAATGGGATATGTTTCGTAAGCCGATTCGATCGTTACAATCAGTTTCCGTTAAAGTCAACATATAATTCTATATATTGAATTTGAACGCGCATTTCAATTTACCGGGGTCACATATTAACTTGAAAGATTCCAGAAAAATTATTTCTAGCTTCGTATTGACGATACGGTCCTAACAAAACTAGTTTCGTCGAATTCTGAGACCGCTGGAAAAATGGCCATTTTCCAGTCGATTAAAATCAACTAAAACTGGTCAAACACGTTTTCCTTTGCCACGCTCACATATTGAATCGAAAAATTATGAAATTTGAAACCTAGCAATAATTTGACATCACGGATCCAACAAAAGCGGTTTCGTCGAAATCCGAGGTCGTTTGCAAAATGTCCATTTTTAAGGGCCTGAATTTCAAAGCGACTATTCAGAATTTTCAACTGGACATATCTTTTGATCCCCGCTATGAAATTTTTATTTTTCGGATTCATTAGAAAGATATTCACAAATAGATCCTAATGTTTTTGGTTTCACTAAAATCCGGATTATTTTGCAGCCGGTACATTCAATTGAAGTTTAAATCAAATTATCGAACTACCGCGCCATTTTCAATTCCTTTTATAATTATAAATAAATTATTTATATTCTAACGACGACGTATATAATATATACGTTCGAATTCTGTTCAAAATAAATTTCTCGTCGATATTATTTAAAATAATTCATTTTAAATGATCAAAATTCGCTAAAATTGCCAAAATAAAATTTTTAAACTGGCCCAGATTTCCGGGTTATTACAATCTCCCCCACTTAAAACTTTTCGTCCCCGAAAAGGAACAAAGTCGAAAGTGGTTTGATTAATCAACTCTACGTTCGATCTGGTTTCCATTCTCCAACTTTTCAGTTTCTGAGAATTTTCAAATTCTTCAAAAATTTGGCTAACACCCGGAATTTTCGAAATTTTTTGCCATAACCTCCCCTGCACCGGGAGCCACGGGAAAATCCCGAAATTGCCATACAGGCCTTCTGATCTCAAAAAGAAAAAGAAAAAGCCAAGCGGCTAGCCAATAGGCTCATAAAATCATCATCACCCAAACAAAACAGTAAATTATGGTAAACATGTACCTATTTGTCGGGCAAACAAATTTTATTCTCTGCTCTAGCCTCCTTGCTATGACCTGTTCAATGTAAATATATGTATATGCAAGCAAATGCGACCAAATTTCAATACAATTCAATATTTGATTCAATTAGGCATAATGGTTCAAAATTATCAAACAAATAAACAAACAACACAAACATCAATCAATTAGTAAATTTAATGTTTCAAATTCATAATTTTGATATATAGTCAAAAATCAAATTTTTGATGCCCAATCACAACAATAGGCCCTATCTAATTTTGGTTCTCACACCAATCAATAGGAGATATATAAATATCACACCTTCGACACTCGAATACTAATTCTGATGATGTAGCTACAATCATCAGAATCATCTTCGGGCGACTAGAGTGTGAATCTATATCTATCCAGTATATTAAAATTTCAAATACACGTTTGCAAGGCGTATATGCAAAATCTTTATATACTGGACTGTCCAAATCAATCTAAAATAAATAATCAAATACGAATAGTTGATTTAAATTTTCAAAACGAAATTTGTTTTCATTTTAAAAATATACTCTTCACACTCGTTCTAGGATACTACTGATCATATCTCTAACGAGTCATTCTAATTGGATATTACTAATCCAATATCTGATGAATTCTTTCGTACGGTTCTAATGTGTCTTGTGCTCTAAGCTTTGTAAACCAAAGCTCTGATACCAAACTGTGAAAACCCGTAACTCCCCGTAAAGGAAAGCGCGGATAGTTGACGAAAAGGAATTTCGCTCAATCCGAATCGATCGCTAAACCGACCCAGACCGTTCGAAACGCCTGATCGTTTTGAGAACACGACAAAATAGAACGCGGACGGGAGAACATTTCATTGTTATTACAACAATTCCATCAGAATACAAGAATATACAGAGTATAAATGAATATTACACAGAAATATCAGAGATTTAAATTACATTTAAATACATAGCAGCGGAAAATAATACAATACACAACTAGAAGGAGATATACGGATACAAAGCTTTCCGGATATCATTCCAGCTGTAAACCAGGATCCTGTGAATATAAATCTACAAAACCAAAACTACTAGCTGCCCGTGTCAAAATAAGGGCACCCAGAGTTTAGGTTAAAACAATAAACTCCAGGTCAGTCATGTGACTGGTGTGAGAACTAAAACAGTTATTATTCTTTATTTTAAAAGTTAGGTAAATCAAGGGACCACGCCGTATAACACGGAACGGGTTTCCTCCCAAGAACACCAGTGCATAAAACAACAGCGCAATGCTAAATAAAGAAAAATGAAGCTATTATAAGACCCAGGTCCCATCACACAATGCAACGTAAGCCGGAGGATAGGGTTTTTACCTTATAATAGACAAGAATGCTTGACACGTTTAAAACAAATCATTTGATACTATTATAAATGCATATTGTATAAAACATCTTCAAATCATAAGTATCAATCATAGGCGGCATGAATGCCCCATACCACTATGTCGCCATATATAGGTTATACAATCAAAATCGCAAAGTCACGTATTTGGAAATTGGGTTTCCATCTATGAACCGAGGCAAAAGATAGTCCTCAACCGATTCGAGACTGTCTAGCCCGAGCCTCAGGACCCAGACTCAGGTGGGCCCTTGGATCGTCAGGGCCGGTCCACCGATGTGGATTAAAATGCCTGAACACTGCGTTTCCCCGCCCTTTGGGGCGTAAATGAGCCAACGAATGGCTCCATCGGACCCGGATCGTCCGATCTAACCGAGGCGCCTCGCAACAGCAACAACCACATAGGTGAAAAGTATATAAATGTCAGGGCTGGTAGGTCACTGACACCACCCTAGCTAGAAAGAAACGCATGTCCTCCCTGAGGTCCTTCTCCCGTTTTTGGTTCACAACCGGGGTGTGAGGCTCGCGAATTCACGTTACACAAAGCTATGCCACGCAGGCTGTGCTTTGATCATCACCACAAGACTTTGCTTTTCAACAGAAGCCTCGATCAATTGCCACTTAGGCATGCCACACAGGCAATTCACTCCATGCGTTTGATATCCATCAATATATAACCCCTGAGCTCGTACGTCTCAGAGAAGGGCGTTAAGCAAGAGAATAAATTCTCTGCCGCCAAACAGATATATATTTAATACAGATCAATCACACGGACTAAAATCCAATGTCAGACACACAGCCCATTTACAAGTCCGCTCTGGGTCTGAACGAAACCGAAGGCACCTAGTACCCCGCATATCCATCGATCTCCAAGTACGTCTGGACGATCACCAACTGTTTCCATCTTCTTGGGTGTACAACCCAATCAAGATCATCAGTAATCACCCAAACGATGTAAAGACCTCCGGTCTTCGACCATCGTCTTCATCTTCAACTTATCGTCGTATCAGTTATTCAGAATGGGATAAACCCGGTCTTTCCGAATACCTTGCGTATATTCCAAATAAGTGTTACACAAACACAACATACGCCTCATTCCAATTCATCAGTCACTAACCGTAAATTAACAAGAGAATAATTTCCTAAATATTAACCCCGAAGGCCGAAATCAACATCAGATCAATATCCAGAAAACCATTCTGCTTGGCTAACCGACAGTTAGATTCTAAATTTTATATTCATGGGGAAAAATTCCCATTAATTTTATCAAAGATAAATTCCTTGAATTTATTCTTTAATCTTCTTTTGAATTTCGATTCAACTAGTCGGGATTAACGAACCTTACCGAAGTAATCATTTGTGTTAATTTCCCAATCCCAACCTATTCATCCCATGAAGTAAAACTGGTAATACTTCATATCTAACACCACGGTGTTATCGGTAAATTCAATTACCATTTCACGTTCAAATCTAATTAAAGATTTAACTATCGCCTGGAGTAAAACTGGTGATACTCCATTCTCGATCTTTTCAACCTAATTAAAGACTCATTAAAACTCCACTTAGTTTTAATCGTTAACTGGGTTAAAGAATCAGTGTCATTTAAAACACAGTTCACGATAAACCAAAAATCACATTCCATTAATTATCGGGTTAAAGAACGAGTGTTATTTAAAACACTGTCCACGACAAACCCAAAAATCAATATCAATTCAATTCCAATTAATTATTATTTAATTGGTACACTTCATTAAATCTAAATAAAAAGATTTAATCTTTTCTCAACTGGGCTTAAGAACAGTGTTAATGAAGACACCATTCACGACAAACCCAAATCACATTTGATATTCAATACAAGGCTCTGAATAGAAAATATATCGGCTTATATTCAATATCAAATTCTACGATTAACAAATGTCGTATTGGAAATAACGATATAAATATATATCTTTCAAATTTCCATAACAACATCCGTATAATCATGAATTCTAACATCGAAATATTCCGAAGACAATTTCGATTCAAATCCACTCCAATGCAATCATTGCAAATTCTGGTTATTTTTAAAACCCTTTTCAAATTCAATTTATTTATTTAAAAATAAATAGAATTATAATTCTAGTTCAAAACTAGTTCATTTCGATAAAAATCTATTTTTATCTTTTCAAATATGGAGTTTTTCATCCCAATTCTTCCTAAATCATTTCTTATGATTTTACACAAATTATTACTATTTTTAATAATTTTATCAAGGCCCGTACAGTCGATTTACATCAGCGGCCATCGAACTGCACTTACAGCGACCTTTTCCAAATTTGATTTGGACATCATTCCAAATCCAACCGATAGATTTCAAATTTCTGATATTCGTTAGAAAGCTCTTCTCGATACGAACCCAACGGTTCCGGTTTTAGGAGAATCCGACGGTCGGATCTCCCGTAATATTCGTTCGAAGCCAATGGTCGAAATTCGCGAACTGCCGCGGCGCGGCGCGTTCTATTCAGGCCATTATATTATATATATATAATATATATTTCGTCGATTTCTATTTAAAACGAATTATATAGATAGTTCTGAATTAGTTTCAAAAACATTTTCAACTTCCATTTCAATTTAAATCAAAATTGAATTCTTCCTTATAAACTCGTTTTAAAATTCATTTCTATTCAATTCAAATTTCAATTCAATTTGAATTCATTTCAATTCGTTTTCAATTCAATTCGAATTCGTTTTCAATTCAATTCAAATTGGTTTTCTATTCGATTCAATTCAAATTGGTTTTCTATTCGATTCAATTCAAATTGGTTTTCTATTCGATTCAATTCAAATTGGTTTTCTATTCGATTCAATTCAAATTGGTTTTCTATTCGATTCAATTCAAATTGGTTTTCTATTCGATTCAATTCAAATTGGTTTTCTATTCGATTCAATTCAAATTGGTTTTCTATTCGATTCAATTCAAATTGGTTTCCTATTCGATTCAATTCAAATTGGTTTTCTATTCGATTCAATTCAAATTGGTTTTCTATTCGATTCAATTCAAATTGGTTTTCTATTCGATTCAATTCAAATTGGTTTTCTATTCGATTCAATTCAAATTGGTTTTCTATTCAATTCAATTCAAATTGGTTTTCTATTCGATTCAAATTAAATTTCATTCCAAAATATTCGATTTCGAAATCACTTTTCAATATTCGTTTTAAAATGAATAAAATCGATATAAATATCGTTCACGTCAAAATGGCGTCAATCTAATCAACACGGCTTCATATATTGATATTTTCAAATATTCCATTTCGAATATTTCTATTTCAAATATTTCTATTTCAAATATTCTATTTCAAATATTTCCATTTCAAATATTTCTTTTCAAATATTCTATTTCTAAACTGGAATGAGGCCCAATCAATTACCATATAATGTTAATTATATGGATTTTCTACAACACATGTATATATCAACAACGATGAATAATCAACCATCATCCAAAGTGCATTCTACACTGTATAAGCATCAAATATAAATATTCAACGCTTATAACAGTTTGTCAATCTGTCGATCGACATACAACTAAACAATCGGGATTAGTGTACGTCAAATATCATCCCAATACCCGTGTGGGGTTGCAAGCAATCCAACACAGATTTTTATTTGTGCAGTTGGGCGATGTGTAAAATTTATCGTCCCAATCAATGTCCTTCAAATAGGTGTACATAAACAAACCGTCCGGTTTGTATATGAATATTTATTTATTCACATTCACGTTAAAAATTATATTTTTAACGATCAAACTACTTTATTCAACCTTTGAATATTATATTCGGTTCATTTATTAAATAAATTGTTATCTTTATTATTCTAACTTATTTTTAGAAAATTTCGGCGGCATAACGACACGATACTAGAAACGGGACAAGGCCTAGCCTTATCCCCGGACTAGTGAAGGCCCACGCCATTCACACAACAACCAAATCAATTTCTATTCTATTAAAATCAGAAAAAAAGAAAAAAAAACAATGTATTAACATAGAAATAAAAAGAAAAAGAATAAATAAATGAATAGGTAAAAAAAATAAGAATAAAAACGTACTGTCTTGAGGGGGAGGGAAGTTTCTGGCGCGTGGCAGGAGGTGGCGGCGAGATGGTCGGAAGGTGGTTGAAGTGGTCGGCGGAGCGGTGGCTGGTGGCCTTCAGGTGGAGGGTTCGAACGGCTTTAAGGGGGCTAGGGCGTGGGATCGTGGATCGAGAGAGAGGAGCGGGCAGTGGGGGTTCACGGCTGCGGTGAGGCGACGTGGGGAAGAAGCAGATCGGAGCGCGCAGGGATTTGGAGGGGGTACGGTGGCTGCTAGGGCTTTTGGGGTTGTGGAGCGTTCGCCGGTGGAAGGGAAGAGGGGATAGATGGAGCGCGAGCGTCAAGGGGAGGGGGAGGCCGATCGTCAGCGGCGGAGGGGCCCACCTCCGATGGTGCGGCGACGAAGGAAGAGGAGTTCTAGATTTGGGCATCGGTTTTTTTTTTGTTTTTTTTTCTGATCTGTAAAGTGAGAAGGGGGGAGAGAGAATATAAAGGAGAGTGGGTTTATTTAATTTAATTTATTTTAAAATTTTGAACTCTATAAAGTACCCTTTCCATTGGAACTCGAAATCGAACCCGCCGACTGTCATCCCTAGCTAATTACCCCCATTCTGAACTCAATGGGATATGTTTTGTAAGCCGATTCGATCGTTACAATCAGTTTCCGTTAAAGTCAACATATAATTCTATATATTGAATTTGAACGCGCATTTCAATTTACCGGGGTCACATATTAACTTGAAAGATTCCAGAAAAATTATTTCTAGCTTCGTATTGACGATACGGTCCTAATAAAACTAGTTTCGTCGAATTCTGAGACCGTTGGAAAAATGGCCATTTTCCAGGCGATTAAAATCAACTGAAACTGGTCAAACACGTTTTCCTTTGCCACGCTCACATATTGAATCGAAAAATTATAAAATTTGAAACCTAGCAATAATTTGACATCACGGATCCAACAAAAGTGGTTTTGTCGAAATCCGAGGTCGTTTGCAAAATGTCCATTTTTAAGGGCCTGAATTCCAAAGCGACTATTCAGAATTTTCAACTGGACATATCTTTTGATCCCCGCTATGAAATTTCGATTTTTCGGATTCATTAGAAAGATATTCACAAATAGATCCTAATGTTTTTGGTTTCACTAAAATCCGGATTATTTTGCACCCGGTACATTCAATTGAAGTTTGAAATCAAATTATCGAACTACCGCGCCATTTTCAATTCCTTTTATAATTATAAATAAATTATTTATATTCTAACGACGACGTATATAATATATACGTTCGAATTCTGTTCAAAATAAATTTCTCGTCAATATTATTTAAAATAATTCATTTTAAATGATCAAAATTCGCTAAAATTGCCAAAATAAAAATTTTAAACTGGCCCAGATTTCCGGGTTATTACAAATATAGAAAAAGATTTCTAGAAAAGTTTTCAAGTTTACAATTTTAGAAATTTATTGCTTTGGTAATATTAAGAGTTGCATTAAAATATATTTTTTAGAAAATTTTGCAGATTTGTTTCCATAAAGTGCGTAAGCAAGATGTGGGGTTAGGCGATATAATTGGTTAAGAGAAAGCGCGAGTATAAATGAATTAGACATATGTAGTTCCTAGGTGATCTTAATTGAAAGAAAATACAAAGGTTTTACATAAAGAACAGATTGTGACACACTTTAACTTATTGAAACAAGAAGAATTATAAGACAAGTTTTTGTGAATCGATAAGTTTGTAAGTAAATGTGTTTTGTTAAAGTGACATGGTATTGTACAATGAAAGAGGTGTACAAAATGTTGGTGGAACATCATATTTTGTGCTACCTATTTCAACAAAGAATGAAAAACATATATTAAAATAACAAAGTTTTCTTGTAACTTTACATAGAACACAAAAGTCCTCTTTAGAAAAGATTCATAAAAACTCAATCTTATTATTTCTTCTTAAAAAAGAAATGTGTATTAAATTAAATAAGAGCTCTAACCGAGTTAAAGTGCATAGTCCTTTTTTTAACTCTTGGAAAAGGTTTTGAGAATATAACATTTTATTGAACTAAAGATAATTTAGTAAGAATGGTTTGGGTAGTGTGCATGAACTTTTGGTAAAGGTATGAGTAATTATTTTGATATACGAATCAACCTTAAAACCTAAGTGGTAATCAAAAAAAGTCTCAAAGGAGAAATTAAGATGTCAGAATGAGAAATTATAAATACTCAAAAGTTGTACGGTGATGTAAACAAACTTTGAAAAAATGTTTTAAGTGGTTACTATGTAATAGAATTTTTTTCAAAGGTAGTCTTAAAACGTGTACGGTTTATGTGAAAAGGATAAAGAGGAAATGAATTGGAAAGAGCAAGTTGGGACTTTTATAAATGACATTATGATATGGTTTGTAATTAATGGAAATTCTTTTTCAGCACTTCTAGGGGAAATAGGAAGCGAAGCTTTTTTATATGTGTCTTTGGGTATTCTTTTATCATTTCATCCAACAAGAATAGTTCATCTAGTTCTAGGAATTTTTCTAAAACATTTTTCTTGATTTGATATGTTGTCTCAGTCTATAATGCAATAAGAACTAGGGGTACACGACATGATTTTGTAGGGAGTAGTAGATGGAAAGGAGGAGTGCCATGATTGTCCAAATTCAGTAATGATGACTTTTTTATGTCAGAGGGACATGGTCCAAAGCCTCCAAATCCTTATAGATAGCCACATTTAGCTATTGGATCTTTAACCTAGTAGTGATTGTAGCAGAGACTGTTTTCTTTTAGTATAGATTTGCACTCTTATTGTAGTGTTCTATTTTGTTATTAGAATGGTTTAGCATGATACTCTCTTTCTAAGTGTTTATGATGATAACTAGAAAAGAATTATAACATAAGTATTGTAAATCAAATGAAAATGAAAGCAAAAGAAGAATAAGCAAGATTTACAAAAACCAACCGAGATAATAATTACAATAATTGAGAACAAGAGAAAATAAATTCTTTCGAACTAAGTTTGGGAAACAGAAAAAGAATTTCTTCTTATGTAAACTGTGTTTGGAATAGAAAATATAAATTTGTGTAAGATTAACGATAAAGGTTTCCAAGTATGGGGGAAAAGGTGCATAAAAGTGGGATGGAAAATATGAAAATTTTCATTTTCTATCTTTTTCAGATATGAGAAATCGAATCTGGAAAATTATATTTTTCTAAATTTTGTAAATTTAAAGTTGGTTGGTAGAGTTTGGATGCAAAAATTGGATGAACTACGCTCTTATTTCGTATGAGTGTGAGAAAAATGGATAAAAAGATATTTTTATTTTTAAATTAGTGCATTCATGTAGAAATTGT
Source organism: Allium sativum (assembly GCA_030737875.1). Lineage (NCBI taxonomy): Eukaryota > Viridiplantae > Streptophyta > Magnoliopsida > Asparagales > Amaryllidaceae > Allium > Allium sativum. Next base: position 221,352,700 of record CM060927.1, on the reverse strand, counting down.
CAGTATATTTAGGTTGTGGGCATCATAATTTCGAAAGATTTTTGAAAGAAAAATGCATTCATATGTGAGGTACCAGTTAGGCACTCATTACATTCATGAATTTGTACGATGTATTGCACTGCACAAGTATACAAATGGTTGCAAAATTGGATATATGATGATTTTAAATTTTGCGAGGAATTGCATAATTTTACCCTTACTAAATTTCAGGAACGAAATTTCCTAAAGGGTAGGAGAATGTAACACCACACATTTTAAGTAATAAAATTATCAAAATAATTACATGAGTGAGGTGCACTTGAAATTCGAAACAAATGCATGTGATTAGAAGAATTAAATCAACAAAGAAAATTAATGAACACTAAATTGCAATGCTCCTTAAATTGACAATGTGCGTCATTAATGACATTAGAAGAGAATTAAACGATGTCAAAGTTGGAAGCAGATAATTATTTTTGGAATGTTGACATGCATGTGGATGCATATGTATTTAAAAATATGTGTAACGACCCGTATTTTTACGAATAATAAATAATTTATTTAATTATTTAAATAAAGGTTTGTTAATTTAAAATGACCAGAATTAAATAATAAGAAATATTTAATTAATATAATAACTAAATAATATATTTAAATTCCATAATAGTCATAAATAGTAGAATTCACAATTCGATGTGAATTGGATCCTATATAAGCTATAATTCAGTTTGGAATTGAATTAGAATAATGAATATATTATTTGAATGATAGTTGAACGTATATTTATATTATAATTATAATCGAGCTCGAAATGGCGTTGCAGTTCGTAATTTGGCGATTCGAACTTCAATTGAATATACAGAATCCGTTTTAAATCGGATTTCTATGAAACAAGAAACGTTCAGAGCTGGTGAAGTATATTTTTCTAGTGGAAGAGAAAAATCGGGATTTCATTGTGTAGATTTTGATTTATGTCCAAATCCAATTTTCGAAAAGTCGCTATGGAATTCCTTTATAATTTATAACGATATATATAAAAGGAAGTTCAATAAAAATTGAATATCGATTCAACCGGGATTTGAATATCAAGTTAGAAATCCATATAGGATTATTCTGGAGCAGTATGATATTATAGTGAGAATATATATACGATAATATTTATTTTTAAAAATTTAATTTAATTATTTTTAAATATATTTATATATTTAAATGTGTGACGGTCCGCCCCGCACCAACCGACATTTACTCCAAAGGTGCGCTGTACACATGCCCAATTGGCACGAAACAGGTCGTCAGAAGGAAAGGGAAGAAGGAAATGAACACAAAGAACCTGTAGAATGTCTCACAGTGCATAGAACAAAATATAATAATAGTATACTTGACATAAAACAGGAGAGACAGTGCATAAGCTGAAAATCAGAACTAAACATCATAGCAGCGGAAATCTAACATACAGCTTATTACAACTTTTCAAACTGTCTCAAAGCAAAAGTAAGATAAATGAGGTACACTACTAATGCCCAAGTAGCGACCACCAACGACACAGGGAGAATGTGTATATATATATAATACGTGGAAGCCTCCTGCCCGCCTCCGAATCAGCTACTCGCGCATCACCAGCTAACCTGTCTCTAGTCTGCTCGTGTGAGCACCCAGAGTAATAAGAGGAGACATAAAACTCCGGGTCAGACATAAAGCCTGGTATGAGCGATAAGCATCTAAAGTGAACAATAACAGGTAGACTAAAACATACCTGAACCTGGACCTGCAACCAAAGAGTTAGCACTACATACTGTACAACACTCTAAGGTATCATATCAAACAGTGTAAAGATACGGAGGTGGGGGAGGTGTGCATGTCATAGGGATGGCAAACAATCAAACATAGCATCCATCCTCACATCTCTCACTCAGTGCATAAAGCATACGATATTCACCACTTCGATCACCCAACATTCCTTGCTACAATCACTTTGCCCTATGAAGTCATAAATGGCTTCACTGCACTGATAACGTAGCCACAAATCCTTTGCTATGTCCCCTTTGCCCCATGGAGTCACAAGAACCCCACTGCACTGGCTCATAGCCTTATCAATCCTTACTATGTCCACTTTGCCCCATGGAGTCACAAGGATCCCACTGCACTGGCTCATAGTCATACTACGCATCACCTTGCCCCTCGGGTCGTAATGACCCTACTGCACTGATAACGTAGTCTTGCTACCATCACTTTGCCCCTCAGGTCATAATGACCTTACTGCACTGATAAGTAGCCCATCATTCCTTTTTAGTGGTGAATCGAAGTTATGAACGTCGACAACTCCTTAGCACACGTCCCGCAGCAAAGCCCAACTCATGAAGTGAACTCCTTAGTTCCCCACTGGTTCCGGGATTCTGAGCTCTAACTTCCATTTGGACTACCTTTGCATCTCGGGTTATTGGTCATCACCATCAAATCGGATCGGATCGGCCTTCTTCTCTCTTCATCGGATCGGATCGGACTCATCTGGTTCAGAGTCCAGCTTTCCTCGCCTCCACGGTTCGGATCGAGTCACGCCATCAGCTCGTGGTCACCCATTCGGATTGGGTCGGATCGCCCATTCGGATCGGGTTGGGGTTCCTCCTTCAAGTCAGTTCGTGCTTCCCCCACTGGTCGGGTCGGGTCGGGTGCAACTTCCCAGGTAGTCAGCTCGTGAGCTTCTGAAGTGGATCGGGTCGTGCTCCTCCCTTCGGATCGTGGCGCCTCATCAATCTAGATCGGATCGTGGAGAGGATTCGCGATCGGGGGATGCGGATCGCTGTCTTCGGATCGGATCGTGGCATATGCCCACGATCGGTTCGGGTCGGGTAAAGGGGGTCCGATCCGATCCTGCCTGCAACTTCCTGCAGTTCTTCCAGCGAGCAGTTTACGCCATTCGACGGCGTTTTCGACCATTCTAACTATTGAAATCAATCACAAAGCATACCATACAGTCATAGCAACATACATAATCAACCACAAGCATCAAAACACCAATATGATAGGTAGAAATGGATCAAACATACCCAAAATCCCATATTTCCCCTTAAGCATGTTTAGGTAAAACTAATGATAGGATTAACAAATCTTAACCAAATTAACCCAAATTCATATCAGAGGTCTAAAACATCATTTAGAAATTTATGAACATTTTTCCCGAATTTTATCATGCTTAAATTCGCTAATTAGCACTAATCACCCCTAATTAGCCATAATTAGTGTAAAACTATGCAAATCACTCACCTTAGCCACAAAACAAACTAAGATCTGAAATAATTCTCTGATTTGATGTGAATCTCAATGCCAAACAGCAGCTCCTTTGTTGATTTGGTGAAGATCCTCCTTGATTAGGGGTTGCTAAGCCAAATCCTTGACCAAAAGATGATTTGGAGGTGATTTAGAGGTTAGAGGCCATTTTTAGGGATCCTTGGTGATAAGTGGAGGCTAGAAAACTGAAATGGAATGATTCTCCATCTCATTTCAGCCCTCCCATAACCCTAATCCCGAAATGGGTTATGGGCCTACTCACTAATCACCCGATTTGGCCCGGTTAAGCAGTTTTTCACTCTCCAAACCTTGTTTCAGCCATATCTCCCAAACGGTAAGTCCGTTTGGCTATTGTGACCACTCTACGGAAAGGTAAACCATCAAACGAATCCAATGGAAGTGGTTTCAGGTCAAAATTCCTTTCCAATCAAAAGTTATGGCTAAAACAGTACCAACTAGGGGCAAAATGGTCATTTAAAAATCGACAAAAATCATGAACATGGGAAATGACTCTAATAGACGTTTCCCAAAGTTGCATGACCATACAACTTCATATGAGGAAGAAATAAATATTCTACGATCCTATGATGTGTAGAATATGGGTCATTACACTCTCCCCCCCTTAAGAAATTTCGCCCCCGAAATTCCCTAATCCAAACACACATAAAAGTCCCGCTTGCCTATCAATCATAAAACAACAAATCAAACATGCATAACAAGTAAAATAAGTCTATCCTAGCATGCGTAATAACTAAATCGCAAAGTAAATCTTACCAGGCAAAGAGTTCTGGGTGCATCCTCCTAATTCTTTCCTCTGTCTCCCAAGTACAATCATTCTCATTCTCGCCCCACTGAACCTTGACTAGCTTCACCGCCTTCCTTCGAAGTTGCTTCGTATCGTGCCCCACAATACGAATCGGCTTGCGGCTCCCAACCGCCTCAGTTTCTACTTCGAAGTCCTCTAACTGATCAGGTGAAATAGTCATATCTGAGTCGTGAACGAACTTCCTTAGTTGGGAAACATGAAACACATTGTGAACTCCTGCCATTTTCTCTGGTAAGCCAACTCTATACGCCAAATTCCCGACTAGTTCAAGAACAGGGAATGGGCCAACAAATCTTGGTGCCAACTTGCCTCTCCTGCCAAATCGTATTACGCTCTTCAACGGAGAGATCTTGACAAACACCAAGTCACCAACGGAGAATTTCAAGTCTCTTCTCCTCTTATCAGCATAACTCTTCTGCCTATCTTGAGCAGCTTTCATTCGTTGCTGAATGATCTTGATCTTATCTGAAGTTTCCCTCACCACATCTGGTCCAAGCACAAACTTCTCGCCAGTCTCTATCCAACATGATGGTGAGTTGCACGGTCTTCCGTACAAAGCTTCATATGGAGCCATACCGATACTGGATTGGTAGCTATTATTATATGCAAGCTCTACTAGATGCAAATGGTCATCCCATGATCCACCAAAATCCAATATACACGCTCTCAAGAGATCTTCCAATATACGATTCACCCTCTCCGTCTGACCGTCGGTCTGAGGATGATATGCAGTACTGAGATGTAATCTTGACCCTAGAGCCTCTTGTAAGCTCTTCCAAAACCCACTAGTGAACAACGGGTCTCGGTCACTCACAATGCTTTTGGGTACTCCATGAAATCTCACTATCCACTTCATATACAATTCTGCCAACTTGGTTGCTGTCCTGATCGATTTGACTGGTATAAATCTTGCACTCTTAGTCAATCGATCCACAATTACCCAAATGCTATCATATCCCGATCTAGTCCTTGGTAAACCATCGATGAAATCCATCGAGACTTGCTCCCATTTCCATTCGGGAATTTCTAATGGTTGCAACAACCTACTAGGCTTCTTTTGCTCGGCTTTAACTAGCTGGCAATTCATGCATTTGGATATAAACTTCCCAACGTCTCTTTTCATCCCTTCCCAGTAGTAAGTCTGTCTCATGTCTCGATACATCTTATTACCACCGGGATGTATAGTTAGTTTTGAGTGATGTCATTCTCTAAGCACTTCATCTCTCAAACCATTCACGTTGGGCACAACTAGTCTTCCATTCTTCTGAAGCCATCCATCTCGATCAAGCCCATACACATTCATCTCCTCACCGTCGATGTTCATCTCTAACTTGGAGATGATTTCCAATAGATTAGGATCGTCCCTCTGACTGGAACCAATCCGCTCTATCAAAGTGGGTCTGATCGTCAAACTAGCTAGCATAACTGGATCCAATTCGCATCTAGGTCTGAAATCAGACCCTGCGATATACTCCAGTTGCTTCCATTCAAGAAACATTGCCCTTAAGCTGGCATGTCTCCTACTCAAGGCATCGGCTACCACATTACCCTTCCCAGGTGTGTATGCGATATCAAAATCATACGAAGCCAAGAACTCTAACCGTCTCTGCTGACGGAGATTCAGATCTTTCTGAGAGAAGAGATACTTTAACGATTTATGATCGGTAAACAACTCAAATCTTTCTCCCAAGAGATAATGTCTCCACATCTTCAGCGCAAATACAATCGCTGCTAATTCCAAATCATGGGTAGGATACTTCTTCTCATGCGGCTTTAGCTGTCGACTAGCATAAGCTACAACCCTACCTCCTTGCATCAATATAACACCCAGTCCGGTACCACAAGCATCCGTGTATACCGTCATCTCTTCATTCCCTTTAGGAATGACTAACACGGGCGCACGCGTCAACCTCTCCTTTAGACTTTTGAAGGCATCCTCACACACTCCATCCCAGACGAAGGACTGATTCTTCTTAGTCAACTGAGTCAATGGTGCTGCAATCTTGGAGAAGTCCTGGATAAACTTACGATAATATCCAGCTAATCCCAAGAAACTTCTTACATCTGTCGCATTCTTGGGTGTAGGCCAATCCTGTACCGTAGCCACCTTTGCAGGGTCCACGGCAATACCACTCTCTGAAACAACATGGCCCAAGAATCTTACTTCCCTTCTCCAAAAATGACACTTAGAGAATTTCGCTTTCAATTGGTGTTTCCTCAACACCTCCATCACTGTCCTCAAGTGTCCCTTGTGTTCCTCCTCTGTCCCTGAATAAACAAGGATATCATCCACGAATACAAGAACAAACTTATTCAACTGATCTCTGAATACTCGATTCATAAGATCCACAAAATAGGCTGGTGCATTGGTCAACCCAAACGGCATGACCAACCACTCATAAAATCCTGACGGCGTCCTAAATGCCGTTTTCGGAACACTCTCATCCGCTACTCAAAGCTGATGAAATCCTGTCGCAAGGTCCAACTGGGAGAACACTCTTGCTCCTTCCAGATGATCAAACAAATCATCTATCCGCGGTAGAGGATACTTATTCTTCCTCGTCACCTTATTCAACTCGCGATAGTCCACACACAAACGAAGGGAACCATCTGCCTTAGTGGCAAACACAACTGGTGCTCCCCACTCGGAGACACTCCTCCTAATAAATCCCTTCTTCAAAACATTGCTGACTTGCACCCCGAGCTCTCGCTGCTCCCTTGGTGCCATACGACGAAGTGGCATCACTATAGGTCTGGCATCTTTCACTAAATCAATACGGAACTCAATCTCTCGGTGTGGTGGAAGCCCGGTCACCTCCTCGAAGACGTCCGGATACTGGCCAACCACGGGCACATCTGACAACTCATCCTGCGGGATGTCGAGGGAATTTACAAAACTAGCCATAACCCCATCACTAGGTAGACTACCAAACACTACCCTCCGCCCATCATCCGCCCTCACTGTCACCAAAAAGCCCTCACAGTCTACCACCACCCCGTATCTTTGGAGCCAATCGACTCCTAATATAATGCCATACCCAGTAAAGCCCAAAACAAAGCAATCACATACAAACATACATCCATGACTCGATAAGACCAAATCCCTGCAAATCATACTAAGGCTAGTCGAACCACCAATCGGGTTCGTCACAATCAATGGTCTATCGACTATCTCGGGTTCCAGTCCCAACCTATCTACCAGGTCACTAGATATGAAGGAACGGGAAGCCCTAGTATCAAACAAAACTCGAACTGGTACATCATAAATAGAAAGCATACCTTGAATAACAACATTCTTTCCTTTCTCCGCCGCAGTTGGGGCATTCGACGAAGAAGGAACAGCATCAAGAGCATATGCTTTCACAATCTGCTTCTCCTTAAGAGGTTGCAGACACTTATCCTTCTGATGTCCCATTTGACCACAGTTGTAGCACTTCCTTTCCGCTGGCTTGGCCCGACATTCCTTAGCATAATGGCCCTTCTTTCCACAGCTGAAGCACTCAACATCCTTCTTGCTCTTTTTCTGGCCACCTTTTGATTGGTCCTGCTTCCTCTTATTCTGAGAGTTACTCTTGCCTCCACCGCCTACTTGCGGCTTCGGCCCTTCTGCAGATGCAGCCTCAGTCTTTGACTTAGGGTAAAGGCTCTCTGATCTCAAAGCTTTCCCCACGATCGATTCAAAAGTCTCATCGATGTGGTTGATAAGCCTCTCCCCCAAGTATCCATCCAAACCAGTAATGAACTTCTCATTCTTCTTCTCAGGAGTGTCAATGAGAGACATTCCATACTTCGACAAAGTGTCGAACTCAGCAATATAATCAGAAACTGCCCTCCCGTTCTGCTTGAGTTCCAAGAACCTCTTGAACAATACTGACTTCTGGGCAGCTGGGATAAACTTCTCGCTAAAGCGAGCCTTGAACTGATCCCAAGTAACCTGATCCTCTGGAGTAGCTGTTCTAATGGCATTACACCAATTCATCGCTCGCCCTTGCAGCTGACGAGACGCTAGCCTTCTCTTCATCGCATCCTCAAGACCCAAGTCATCAAAGATACGATCACAGCTATCCATCTAATCTTGAACATCTGTGGCCGACTCCGTTCCGTGGAACGGCTTTCCACCAAGATTAGTGTAATCTTTGCACAACTTGGCGAAATCGACCCTAGGCGCCTGCACTACTGGGCCAACACCAACTCCAGGATTGGGAACTGCCCCTTGCACTTCTCTAAGCATGTCTCTCATGAGGTTAGTAAACATAGCCCTCATGTCAGCAGCATTCCCTTGGTTGGTCCCTCTACCAGCACCCCTCGTGTCTCGGCTCATCGTCAATCTGAAAAAGAAAACGATTAACGACCCCATAGTGGTGCTAGTGCAGTGCGACTTCATCTTTATACTACTAATAGTATATACATACATAGCTTTTGAAAACCAAAATAATCACAAACACGCGCTCTCATATACGTACTAACTCTCCCTAGTGTCTTTCCCCAGGTTAACTACGCAACCTAGAGCTCTGATACCAAGTGTGACGGCCCGCCCCGCACCAACCGACATTTACTCCAAAGGTGCGCTGTACACATGCCCAATTGGCACGGAACGGGTTGTCAGAAGGAAAGGGAAGAAGGAAATGAACACAAAGAACCTGTAGAATGTCTCACAGCGCATAGAACAAAATATAATAATAGTATACTTGACATAAAACAGGAGAGACAGTGCATAAGCTGAAAATCAGAACTAAACATCATAGCAGCGGAAATCTAACATACAGCTTATTACAACTTTTCAAACTGTCTCAAAGCAAAAGTAAGATAAATGAGGTACACTACTAATGCCCAAGTAGCGACCACCAATGACACAGGGAGAATGTGTATATATATATAATACGTGGAAGCCTCCTGCCCGCCTCCGAATCAGCTACTCGCACATCACCAGCTAACCTGTCTCTAGTCTGCTCGTGTGAGCACCCAGAGTAATAAGAGGAGACATAAAACTCTGGGTCAGACATAAAGCCTGGTATGAGCGATAAGCATCTAAAGTGAACAATAACAGGCAGACTAAAACATACCAGAACCTGGACCTGCAACCAAAGAGTTAGCACTACGTACTGTACAACACTCTAAGGTATCATATCAAACAGTGTAAAGATACGGAGGTAGGGGAGGTGTGCATGTCATAGGGATGGCAAACAATCAAACATAGCATCCATCCTCACATCTCTCACTCAGTGCATAAAGCATACGATATTCACCACTTCGATCACCCAACATTCCTTGCTACGATCACTTTGCCCCATGAAGTCATAAATGGCTTCACTGCACTGATAACGTAGCCACAAATCCTTTGCTATGTCCCCTTTGCCCCATGGAGTCACAAGAATCCCACTGCACTGGCACATAGCCTTATCAGTCCTTACTATGTCCACTTTGCCCCATGGAGTCACAAGGATCCCACTGCACTGGCTCATAGTCTTACTACGCATCACCTTGCCCCTCGGGTCGTAATGACCCTACTGCACTGATAACGTAGTCTTGCTACCATCACTTTGCCCCTCAGGTCATAATGACCTTACTGCACTGATAAGTAGCCCATCATTCCTTTTTAGTGGTGAATCGAAGTTATGAACGTCGACAACTCCTTAGCACACGTCCCGCTGCAAAGCCCAACTCATGAAGTGAACTCCTTAGTTCCCCACTGGTTCCGCGATTCTGAGCTCTAACTTCCATTTGGACTACCTTTGCATCTCGGTTTATTGGTCATCACCATCAAATCGGATCAGATCGGCCTTCTTCTCTCTTCATCGGATCGGATCGGACTCATCTGGTTCAGAGTCCAGCTTTCCTCGCCTCCATGGTTCGGATCGAGTCACGCCATCAGCTCGTGGTCACCCGTTCGGATCGGGTCGGGTCGCCCATTCAGATCGGGTCGGGGTTCCTCCTTCAAGTCAGTTCGTGCTTCCCCCACTGGTCGGGTCGGGTCGGGTGCAACTTCCCAGGTAGTCAGCTCGTGAGCTTCTGAAGTGGATCGGGTCGTGCTCCTCCCTTCGGATCGTGGCGCCTCATCAATCTGGATCGGATCGTGGAGAGGATTCGCGATCGGGGGATGCGGATCGCTGTCTTCGGATCGGATCGTGGCATATGCCCACGATCGGTTCGGGTCGGGTAAAGGGGGTCCGATCCGATCCTGCCTGCAACTTCCTGCAGTTCTTCCAGCGAGCAGTTTACGCCACTCGACGGCGTTTTCGACCATTCTAACTATTGAAATCAATCACAAAGCATACCATACAGTCATAGCAACATACATAATCAACCACAAGCATCAAAACACCAATATGATAGGTAGAAATGGATCAAACATACCCAAAATCCCATATTTCCCCTTAAGCATGTTTAGGTAAAACTAATGATAGGATTAGCAAATCTTAACCAAATTAACCCAAATTCATATCAGAGGTCTAAAACATCATTTAGAAATTTATGAACATTTTTCCCGAATTTTATCATGCTTAAATTCGCTAATTAGCACTAATCACCCCTAATTAGCCATAATTAGTGTAAAACTATGCAAATCACTCACCTTAGCCACAAAACAAACTAAGATCTGAAATAATTCTCTGATTTGATGTGAATCTCAATGCCAAACAGCAGCTCCTTTGTTGATTTGGTGAAGATCCTCCTTGATTAGGGGTTGCTAAGCCAAATCCTTGACCAAAAGATGATTTGGAGGTGATTTAGAGGTTAGAGGCCATTTTTAGGGATCCTTGGTGATAAGTGGAGGCTAGAAAACTGAAATGGAATGATTCTCCATCTCATTTCAGCCCTCCCATAACCCTAATCCCGAAATGGGTTATGGGCCTACTCACTAATCACCCGATTTGGCCCGGTTAAGCAGTTTTTCACTCTCCAAACCTTGTTTCAGCCATATCTCCCAAACGGTAAGTCCGTTTGGCTATTGTGACCACTCTACGGAAAGGTAAACCATCAAACGAATCCAATGGAAGTGGTTTCAGGTTAAAATTCCTTTACAATCAAAAGTTATGGCCAAAACAGTACCAACTAGTGGCAAAATGGTCATTTAAAAATCAACAAAAATCATGAACATGGGAAATGACTCTAATAGACGTTTCCCAAAGTTGCATGACCATACAACTTCATATGAGGAAGAAATAAATATTCTACGATCCTATGATGTGTAGAATACGGGTCATTACAAAATGGGTTATTTAGAGCTTTAAAATTAGCCAGTTTTGCAAACGACCTCCGTTTTCGACGAAACTAATTTTGTTGGATCCGTAATATTAAATTATTGTTAGATTTCCAGTTTCGTGATTTTTTGAGTCAGTGTGTGGCCGTATGGATTTTTAATGTGAAAAACAATCGATATTTTGACAGTTAAAAATACGTTGTGTAAGAAAACGGAGTCGGAATTCGACGAAACCAGTTTCGTTGGGTCCATAATGTCGAACTGTAGCTGCATGTCCAGTTTCATAATTTTTGGATATCACGTGTGATCATAGGAATTTTAAAAGACAAATATAAACAGCGTTGGATTAAAATCTAATACAAAATTCGAATATAAAAATCCTATAAATACCCTTACCTCCTTCCTAAACCTAATTTCTTACATACTTTGGTCAACAGCAAATTCCGCCGTTGTTCTTCCTCAAAACAAAAGGTTCGAAACTTTGAAAAAGGAAATCAAAATCAAATAAAATATCTAAAATCCCAATACATATATTTTCAGAATTTTGGTAAGCTGCTCTTCGATTCCATGCAGTTTTCTTTGGGCTCGAATTCATTTCCTGTCGATGCAAACAACCCAGCGTGACCTAGGGTTAGTCGCTGGGGAGAATGGGAGGGGTTCTAGGTGATTCGAAGATGATATTTGAGTTTGTGGTTGGATTTGGTTTCGATTGTGGTAATTTTGGGGATTTCCAACACCATTTGTGTCGATGCTTTTCCTGTAAATGGTGAGGTAGTTCTATCGAATGGAAACTAGGGAGGATAGCACGAGTTATTTATTAGGGGGATGATGTTGTGGAGAGAGTGAAGAGCAACACAATGGTGTAGTCGGATTGAATTTTAATGGGAAGATGTGGTAGGGAGAGGAGCACGATTTTTCTGTCAATGGTTGTGTTCGGCAGCGTGATTTGGAAGAAGGAAGATAATGAGGGATGGGTTTAAGCAACTAAATACATTTAAGGGTTAGTGGTGATTTTGTTTAGATTTTCAAATGAGTGAAGAAGGAGTATAAGTTGAAGGAATATTCGGCGATGACATTGTTCTGGAGCAACGGGATTTCCTTCAGGGATCGGGAAAGAAGCAAGATCTTTGAGCAGGCTGATTTGTGGTGTGGGCCGGTTAAAAAATGTTAAGCCCAAATTGAAATGAAACCAAGTATTTAATTTAAATTATAGTATTAAAACTTGTAAATTGGATAACTTACTCATATGTTATTGAAATTCAACAAAACAGGATCCGTTGGGATCGTATGGACGGGAGCTACGAAATGGAACTGGCTGGGAGTAAATTGGAGCTCGTTACAATTTATAGCAAAATAAATTGTTAGTCTGAATCAAAGATGGTTAATCGTTATTTAACGATAACTGTCCAATGTGAGTAAAACTCACCAACTCTATCAGTTCACATTTTTATAACGTATATTTAGAACTGATAAATGATGATTGATTGCTGTGTATTGACTATTTGGTTGAACTACTAAGTAATTGTTTGAATTATAGATCTGGTTATATATATATATATATATATATATATATAAATTGATTCTGTTTAGCAGAATATTTCATAATGAAATGAAATGGATGTTAATTATATTGTTTAACATTTGTGGATGCAGGGAAACAGGTCGGAGGAATCCAACTGGATTCCTCAACATTTATTTTACTGTTTTACATATATTGTAATATTTGATGTGATATATAATCTGTGTTGATTACGTGTTATTACGTGTGTTGAATGATATCGATCATTGTTATTTGGGTATTTTAACTACTGTAAGAAATACTAAAATGTAGAAAAGGGGATTTTCAAAGTGTATTTTGAAAATAAAGTATTTATATAAAATCAATGGATTTTATATATAAATGGAAAAGGATTATATAAAAGGAAAATATTTGTGAAACAAATATAAATGATATATTTGTATAACATTTACAAATAGAAATGAAAAGGATATATTTGTATAACATTTACAAATAGAAATGAAAAGGATATATTTGTAAAACATTTACAAATAGAATTGAAAAGGAAATATGTAGAAAATAAATAGAATTGAAAAGGAAATATTTATTTGTTAAATAAACAAATAGAAAAGGAAATATTTGTACAAAAAAATAGAAAAGGAAGTATTTGTAATCAAATAGAGTTAGTCGAATATAGTTTAATCGAATATAGTTTATTCGAAGAAGGGAGTTATCGAATATTGGTTATTCGAAAAAGAGTTATTGAATATTGTTTATTCGAAAGGAGTTAATCGAATATAGTTTATTCGAATAGAATTAAAGGAGTTAATCGAATATAGTTTATTCGAATAGAATTAAAGGAGTTAATCGAATATAGTTTATTTGAATAAAATTAAAGGAGTTAATCGAATATAGTTTATTCGAATATAATTAAAGGAGTTAATCAAAAGGAGTTAATCGAAATGAGTTAATCGAGTTATTCGAATAAGAGTTAATCGAGTTAGAGTTAGTCGAGTGTTAGTTAATCGAGTTAGAGTTAATCGATTAGAGTTAATCGAATTAGAATTAATCGATCAGAGTTAATAAAGTTAGAGTTAATTGAAAGGAGTTAATCGATTAGAGTAATCGAATTAGAGTTAATCGAATAGAGTTAATCGAACAAGAGTTAGTCGAATATTAGTTATTTTAATAGAGTTAAAAGGAGTTATCGAATATTAGTTAGTCGAATATAGTTATTCGAAAAAAAGGTTATCGAATATTAGTTATTCGAATAGAGTTAGTAGAATATTAGTTATTCGAAGAAAGGTAATCGAATATTAGTTTATTCGAAAGGAGTAATCGAATATATTAGTTATTCGAAAGGAGTTAATCGAATATTAGTTATTCTAAAGGAGTAATCGAATATTAGTTTATTCGAAAGGAGTTAATCGAATATTAGTTATTCGAAAGGAGTAATCGAATATATAGTTAGTTTTGAAAGGAGTTAATCGAATATTAGTTATTCGAAAGGAGTTAATCGAATATTAGTTATTCGAAGAAAGGTAATCGAATATTAGTTATTCGAAAGGAATAATCGAATATATAGTTATTCGAAAGGAGTTAATCGAATATTAGTTATTCAAAAGGAGTTAATCAAATATTAGTTTATTCGAAAGGAGTTAATCAAATATTTATTCAAAAGGAGTAATCGAATATATAGTTATTCGAAAGGAGTTAACCGAATATAGTTTATTCGAAAGGAGTTAATCGAATATAGTTTATTTGAAGAAAGGAGTTATCGAATATAGTTGATTCGAAAAGGAGTTATCGAATAGAGAATATTCGAAAGGGAGTTATACTTAGAAATTCGATTATATCGAATTCGGGAAAGTACTAGTCACTTTCCGTTTTTAGTCAAGATATATTTATTTATTTATAAATGAGTTGTTTATTTATTTATCCAAATTTATAAATAAAAGTTATATTTGAAGTTAGGTATTTCGGGAGTAGGGATTATAACGTATCGTTATAATCAATGTTTTTCATAAAAGAAGTGGATTCGTAAATAGAATCCGAGAGTTAATTAAGGAAGTTTTTTAAAGATTTAAAAGGAGAACTTTGTCTATTTCAAAGTTAGAAATGTTGTTCAGTTCAGGTCTGAGAGGTAGTTATGTTCCAACTTGATTGACTCCATTTGTAACTACGGAATGGTTAAGGTTTGACAGTAAAGTTTGGTTAAGTGAATTTAGGTAATGTGTGTATTGTTTTGAGTTGGCATAGCGATGTTTTATTTAAACATCTGTTTAAATCCAAATGTAGGAGTTTTGGAAATGTTTTCCAAATAAGAATCAGAGATATTTTCTAATATAGAAAATAGGAAATTTTGCACATATAGAAACAGGAGATGAAAAATGAACTAAAGAAATAAATGTTAAATGATGATTGATCGATATAATTTCCATTTGGAAATAATATCGTTGTTTGCACATGTGTTCTTCTTTGATAGTTAACTCACCGACTATCGAAGTTTTTGACAATTTCCGACGTCAATACAGGGAGACCAGGATCAGATTCATTATCTGAAAACCACTCTGTATGGACGTTAGCATTGCGAATCAAATATGATTAAGATAATTGAAGACAGAGTTATGCAAGGGCTGTCATGTTTTCAGAATAGTGCCTTCAAATTGTCCAGTCCCAGGACGACCTGTATGGAAGAATGTCTGAAAGAGTATATTTAACATATCGCTTAAGTTGATCTCTTCAAACGTATGTACGTTTGGTGGCGGAGGAATTCGTTTCTCTTAGCTGTATACCCATTGTATTTTTTAGGAAATCAATTTTTGATTTGGTGGGTATGACGATGTGACATTCAAAGTGAAAAAAATTGTGTGATCTGTTAGAGATAAGAATGGCCTCTAGCCTCACAACCGGGAAATGACAAAAATCGGGCAGGCAACATGGCTAAGTGGTTGGCTGCCAAGTAGGGTGTATTATTGCCTATTTAGATATATTCACTTCATTCTTGAATCTATTTGATGTTGTCCCATTCGGGAAAGGGTTGCTGATCCCAACCGTTGGTGATATACATTCGATACACTCAAGCGAAATGAGTGGTCGGTCATGTGTGGCCGGGTTGCAAGATGTTCTTGTTGAACCCAGTGTATTCCTCTCTAGAGGTACACTATCGGAAGGTGGTTCCATATCTTGTCACAGTGGAAATCCATTACCCAATAAGTGCTCGCGGTTTTGATTGTATATTATATATGTAGAACGTGAGATGAAAGCGTTTCTGCTAGATGATTATTATATTGTGGTTGATAGACGCTATTATAATATCAATGAGTTTTGATATAAAGATTATCGTTTCTTTCAAAATGATTTGAAAGTTAAATCAAATTGATTTGGATTCTCATAAGGAAAAAACCCGTTCTGTTATACGACTTGGTCTTATGAGATATCGTTTAATTGCTCAAACTGTTTTAAACTGTTTTACTCACACCAGTCCCATGACTGACCCAAAGTTTATTTTGTTTTGTTTTCCCTAAACTCTTGGGTGCTCAATTTTGTATGGGCAGTCAAGTAGTTAGGATTTTACAGATATACTTGGAGAGCTTGGAGCAGGAGGCTTCAGGATTATATAGCAATTGTTATTTCCGTTGTGTTGTAAGTGTTGTACTCTGATAATGTTACTGTATACATATACTGATTTTATTTCAAAGATATGTTATCTATTATATGTTGTTCATTCCGCTGTGAGATTCGTGTTACTCTGATGTTGTATGTTCTTCTTCTTCTTCTTCTATTCTAAGTTTCTATCTTATCTATTCTCACCCTCTAATTTCTTTCATGGACTATCCGGTGTTTCTGATGCTTGAATAGTCGACATAGTGTTGTATGCCGATATCCAGGATCGCAAATTCCCCGGGTCGTTACAATATGTATAGGCATAAATAATAGAGGTGAACCGGAATTCTGTGAAACCAGAAACGTTTCAATCGATTTGATCATAATTTTCTAATGTAAGAGAAAAATGGAGATTTCAGCTTATAAATTGTGATTTATGTCCAATTCAAATTTTCGAATAGTCGTTATGGAATTCGTTTACAAACAACAACGTTTATATAAAGGATTTTTATATATATATTGAGTATCGTTTGACCCGGAATTTGTAAATATTTAGTTTAAAATGTATATCGGTTTATTCTGAAATTATGTACTATTTTATTTGGAGATATATGATAATAATTTATTATTATTTAATTTGAATTGTCTTGGATTTAAATATATTTTATCGATATTATATAGGCCTTAGGAATAATTATTTTGTAGTCAGATATTTAATATATTTTATTATATTACATATTGAATTGGAATTTTAAATGGGTTTATAATATATAATTCATTTATAAAACGAGATTTGAACATTAAATTTAAATCGAGCTCGTAATATTGCGGTAGTTCGTAATTTATGATTTAAATTTCAATTGAATATACATAATCCAATATAAGTCGGAATTCTGTGAAACCAGAAAAGTTTGAATCAATTTGATCATAATTTCCTAATGTAAGAGAAAAATGGAGATTTCAGCTTATAAATTGTGATTTATGTCCAATTCAAATTTTCGAATAGTCGTTATGGAATTCATTTATAAACAATAACATTTATATAAAGGATTTATATATATATTTTGAGTATCGTTTGACCTGGAATTTGTAAATATTTAGTTTAAATTGTATATCGGTTTATTCTGAAACTATGTAATATTTTATTTGGAGATATATGATAATAATTTATTATTATTTGATTTGAATTGTCTTGAATTTAAATATATTTTATCGATATTATATAGGCCTTAGGAATAATTATTTTTCTAACAACCTCCGTTTTCGACGAAAAGTGCTTTATTGGAAAACGTATAACTAATTGTTGCTAGATTTCTAGTTTGGAGCCAATTGGAGTCATTTTATCGGTACATGCAATTTAAGGGTGAACCGATAAATTAAAATAACACTGTTTTGCAAACGGAGTTGGTTTTCGGCCAAACAAATTTCATCGGAACCGGAACATCAAGACTAGTGACAAGTCTATTTTCATCGCATTTGGAGTTCGTGAATGTCGGTGGGTATATTAAGCGCTTAACGTAAAACGCGGTAAATAGCGATAGAAAATTTATTAACGTCAGAGCAATCCCTATCCTAAGCTTATTTGTCCAAATGTAAGCAGAGACGTGCAACCTGTCAAAACAAGTCCACCTTATGTATAGCTACAACTGCGAATGACCACACATGAACAGAAAACATAGGTTATTTTAGGTTGCATGGTGTGGTACATCAGCTCATATATCCTAGTCTATAGTCACATGGTTATAGTATACACAACTACCTTATATATATTTTTTCCACTGAGACCGCACACATGTGGTTATCTATATTCAAGTACAAACCTCAAAAGCTACCCTATGTTTGCATTAAAACCATTCCTTCACTTGTCAGCGTTAACACAATGGGAATTCAGTATAGCTATATGAAGGAGTGTACTAAGCCTATGTACTGTCTTTTCAACAAATTGAGCCTTGCCGACCAAGTATATTGGTCTGCCATCTCTTTTCATTTCCAAACCGCATAGCTAACCTGAAACTCTACAAATCTACCTCGTACCAACAGAGAAGACGTCTTCTCTATCCCATAAATTTCTTCACTATATATAGCCCGTTTCTCTATCCTTTTTGTTGATTCCGTAACGAATAAAAACCAAAACTCAGTTAAATTTATAATGCAAGCTTCAGCGTTCCTCTTCGAGCAAATTCACAACTTCCGTGGCTTTTTTATATATTCAAACAAGATGTATACCCCCATACAGTAAAACGAAGAAGAAACAGCTGGCAAGCTCAGCATGCATGGGAACAGTTTGCGAAATATACATAGGAGGAAGTGATTCTCGAAAAAAAAATAGGATCGAAGCTGAAGCGTGGGTGCGGAGAGGTTCGAGAGTGGGTTGCGGCGTGGGTAACAGTTGATCAGTAGATGGTCAGTGGAGTTTGCATGTTGTCAGTTGGAGGACTATACACCGTGAAGGAGTTTTGATGGCCAAGTTCAAGTGGTCACGCAGTGGCGTGGTGTAACATTAGGGGGGTGTTGCGGAAGGAAGTGAGGTGTTTGTTTAGAGAAAGAAAATTGCGTATGGAAGTGGGGAGTTTGGGTTCTAAGTTAGAAGAAGACGGAAGTAGCTCGCGTTGGGAAAGAAGAGTGTAAAGGAAAAAGTGGCATGGGCAAAGAAGATGAACAGTACGGTGATCGGTGAGAAAATATGACCAAATGTTATTTGTGCATACTTAAGTATGAATAATAATGTTTTAAACCAATAATGTTTTAAATCAATATTTATTTTTCCTGATCTTGTTTAACTATGTGTCTAATATTATATGGTCTAATAATATAATGTAGCCATTTTAAAGTTCTCAACATACCCAGGAAGTCCCTTCCTTTAGTTTGTCTAGCCAAATAAAATTATGTCTGACACAAGTAGTTTTTGTTTGGGGTTAATAGTAACTAGGGTTGGACATTTTTACCATATTATCACTTACCAGCCATTACCAACCGCTACCAACGAAAGTGGTACCGAACAATCGGTAACCAATTGGATTGGTACGGTATGCCAAACCACATGAAAATATACAGTACGGTAATGGTAATTGAGCATTAACAATGGTAATTACCATATCTACCACATATCTTAAACAATACATATGTATATTCTTATATTTCATCATATATGTTTATTACATAACAAAGAATTTCTAATATGCAATGATTTAATAAAATACCTAGGAAAATGTTATTATGACACACGATTAAATGCAAATTTTATCATATATCTTAGAAACGTTATAATTTATATGATATTTTCGGTTATTCGTAAAGTTTTCATGCATGTTTGACTACATAAAAAAAGATAGATAAATAATAATATAATAACCAATTTTAATATTTTAGCATGAAATATTGTAACTAGTGAACGACAAAAACTTAGTGCCGACCTCTACCAACCATTACCAACCACAAACCGAACTGTTGGTAATCGATTTCTTTGATCGGTAATGGTATGATTTTTCTATTACCATATAAAGTCAGTACAGTATGGTTTTGAATACAAAGTTCTGGTACCGAACCGATTCCACCCCTAATAGTAACGTGACTATGATTGTCGAAATTATATACATAACGGGTCTAATGATAGTATATATTAAAGTTATTTGCAGTAAATAATGGGGTAAATTATTCTAATGATATGATAAACATGCCTAAGCATGTATAACTTGACTTAACGATCTGTAAATTTAAGCGTGACCAATTGTTCTTATATTAACGTGATTTACACTTAAAAGGGTGTCAAATCCTGTTATTTTCACATACCCAATTATATATCCATAAACGTGAAATAAATTTATAAATTAAGATTAAGTATGATTTAGTTGAAATTTTAATAGTTTTAATTAAAACCATAATAGTATAAATTTTGTAACGTACTCATATATTATCAGAATTCGAGAAGATCGGGACATTGGTATCATATCGACGAGCGTAACATTTTGGAACTGGTTTGGATGAAATTGAACGCAGCTAGAGGCTTGTAAAACAAACCATTTTGACGATGACTAGGTGAGTTCAACTCGCTCAGTTTTTGTCCTACTTATATTTTATATAAGTCGGGTTTATATATTTGTGTGTTATGATTGCTAATGGATGTTGAATATATTTATTTGTGTTGATTGAACTGATTAAATTAACTGTTTGTTTAATTTAATATTAAACCAATTGTTATTTTTAACGATTATTTCCAAAGGAGGTAACTTACCTCGTTGGTTACGTTTATAGTAATATAAACATATTAAATTGAGATGTGAATGTTTGGATTACTATTATTGATTGATTGCTGAGTATTATATCTATTTATTGGAATAAATGATATTGTTAAGATAACGTTTTTGGATGTAGGGAAAACAGGTTGGAGGGATCTAACTGGATTCCTCAAATTTATTGTTTATTTTCATTTATATGTATTGTTTAACTGATGTGATTGAAATATGATTGATTGGTTATTGATTTATTGAATCTAAATTCAAAGTTTGTTGATATTAACCAATGGACAGTACTGGTTGAGTAATTAACACGAGTTGGCCTAAAAATAAATTGTTTTATAAATATTGATTTACCAGCAAGTAAATCAACGGTAATGAAGTTATAAAATTTACTTGATAATTGAAGATAGATTTTAAATTTATTATTTTGAATATTAGTTAATAAAGGAAATTAATATGTATTATTTATTATTCAAGTTTAAGAAATTATTAAATAAATTGATTCTTTTGTTACTAAGATTTATAAGCGGACAAGGAGAAATGAACATAACTGTTAAGACTTAGACTAATTATTTCTTTGAGAAAATTTAATAGAATTATTTAAATTGATTATATTGTTAATTAATTTTAAGGAATGGTTAATTTGGGTTGATTATCGAGATAATCATGGTTTTAGTTGACGAAGTCAACTAACTTAATTGGAATTGCTTATTTGATAAATTTATTAATTAAATGGTTTAACAAACATTCGTTTTAACTTTAATAAGTTTTTAAAAAATAGATTTACTACTTATTTGGTTAATAAAGAAGTTAATTATTTCTATGATGGTTAATGATGATGTAAATTATTATTTTCAATGAATAATAATTTAAGTGATTAGTTCCTAAATGGGATTCATTAAGGTAAGTAAGCAAAGCTGATATTATAATATAATTGGATTTTTGAAAAGAAAAGATGAACGATTGTATATTAAAACCGAGTTTTATAAACTAAGTTGAAAAAAAAAGCCAATACGGTATCTTAAAACAAGTGTTTACTTAATATTTAAACTAAGTAAGAAAGGATCGAGATAAATATGGTTTTATATTACACCTGAAAGTTATAAACAATGTTTATAAAAAGGACGTGAGGCTAAAACGTTAAGTTTAAGTTAACATACATAATAATGGAATTGAAATGATATTTTCAAAGCGGAAAAGGGTTGAACCAATTAGAAGTGGAATAATAATGGGATGATGGTGAATTAAGGTAAGGATTAGAACCTAACTAGAGATTGGTTAAGTTGAGTGATTTCTCAGTGTTAATCTGATGTTGATTTCGGTCTTCGGGATTGATACTAAGGAAATTATTCGCTTACCGGTTTACGGTCAGGGACTAATGAAATGTTGAGGTATAGAAATGCTTGAATAATGTTGTAATTAATAATTTGTAATAATAGTAAAAAAAAACTGAATATGGTTACTAAATATTTTTCTAAGTATTAGATTGAAATGGTTTTGAGAAGATTAATGTACTGAAATGAGATTTAAATACCAAGTTTAAAAATATGAATTTTTTTAGAAGTTTTAAATTAACCATTTGTTAATTATTTTTAATTTAAAAAGGGCCAAGTGATGCTGAATACTGAACCAGTGAATTCATTTTATTTCATGATTGAATGGTTGTTTATTTGATAGTTAAATAACCGACTATCAAATCTAGTCAATACGATGGTTAGTACGGAATGACCGGGATCAAATTTATATTCGAAAACCATTCCGAACAATGAATACGCAAATAGTAAAGATATCAGATACTGATCAAGATGGAGCAATTGGAGACCGTGGATCTACATAAAACGGTAGAATTACTTATAATCTCTCGTTTAGTGGCCAGTGATATACTGTGACTCTGTCGGGGTTGAAATCGACGGATTTACAAGGACTACTCGCTACTAATCTATAGGGTGATTCCTAGGATGTAGTAAGAGAGTGCCTTCGGTTCATCCTGTTCATGGATGTCTTGTATGGACGAATGTCTGACAGAGTTTTTCCAAAGGATCACGTACATTGATTTTCACAAACATATTTCTGTTAGTGGCAGAGAAGACACCTTCTCTTAGTTAACGACCAGAATATTTTTGTGGACGTCAATTAGTGATTTGGTAGATCTGACAATGTGGCATTCAAAGTGAATGGTGGTGTGCTATCTTGAAAAGGTAATTCTAACCTCAACCCTCATAATCGGGAAACGACAAAAATCGGGCAGGCAGCATAGCTATGTGGGTCGCTCCCATTACGGTGTACAATCACCTATCTAGAGAAATTCCATTTCCTTCTTTAATCTATTTCGATGCTGTCCCTTTCGGGAAATGGTGGTTTGAGCCCAACCGTTGGCGATATACATTCGATACACTCAAGCGAAATGAGTGGTCGGTCATGTGTGGGCCAGGTTGCAAGATGTTCTTGTTGAACCCAGTGTATTCTTCTTTAGAGATACACTAACGGCAAGTGGTTCCATACCTTGTCATAGTCGAAATCCAATTTCCAATAAGCGCCCACGGTTTTGATTGTATACTATATATGTGGAGCGTAAGATACAAGTGTTCCACTAGGTTGTTATTTACTTGTATTTAGACACTACCATAATATCAAAAGATATATATGATTTCAAAATGTGTTGGGTTATCGTAAGGTAAAAGTCGTATGTATTTATGTGTGGATTTGGTTTTATGATTATCCTTTCCTTTTGAAAAGATTTTGAACTTTAAAATCAAGTTTGATGATTCCCCTGAAACTTTGAGAGTTTTTCTCACTCTGGTTCACCAGACTGATCCAGCGTTTGTAATGTTTGGGTTAGCCTGGGTTTTTAGGTTCAGGCTATGGGATACTACGAAGTTCAGAAGACGTGCCGAAGGAGTTCAGACGTATTAGTATTTATTCTGATGTTTGTTGTATATAAGGACAGATATTATAACTGTCCAGATATATTGATGTACTCTAATAATTGTAAGTATTATTTCAAACTAAATAAAGATTTATTTCGACATTATATTTTGTTCCGCTGCGATGTAAGACTCTGTGTTTTGTTGGTTCTTCTTCTTCTTCTATTCTAATATTTCTTTCTTTCTTATCTCACCTTCTAATTTCTTTCTAATAACGTTCATGTGTTTTCGTACACCTTGTGTCAACCCAAGCATGGTCATGGGTCAACCTAGGTCGACCTAGAATGTTTTTATTTTTGTTTTTTTACACGTGATTTCTGGACCGGGTTTGATTTGAATGGAGAGATTTATATTAATATGAATCCAACGAATGTGGTTTGTTTGGACATCCATAAATAAACCAATAGGGTCTAGCTCTTGAACTCGTATTTTCTGATAGTGCGCTAGAGCTCTGCCATTACTTTTCTTCTCCGGACTCTTCAAAAACAAAATAGATTAGATTTAGATTACTTGATTTGAGATCCAAAAGCAAAACATTGGGTTCAAGAATTAGATATCCAGATTTCCTATCAAACAGTAATGAGCCTACATACGAATCAGATACAGAATTTGTAGCGCAAATTGCAATGTAAGTGGATTTAAATTATATTCTTACATAATGTTATATTATATCGTTTGATTTTTCTAAATTAATAAAATATCATCTCAGTCCTCTCTGTCCCTTTTCTATGTCGGATTTTACAGTTTTATGTTGAATTTTGGTTATGCGCAAAGTGTACAAAAATATGGAAAATTGGTATATGTATACGGCTGAATTGTGCACCTAATTTTATGCAACTGGTTATAATCTTTATTGTTTGTGCACGTTGGAAATTATAATTCAATTGGAATTGTGAATAAAAGAGGATTTGATAATTTGGGGCTAAATGAACATATAATAAAAAGGGAATTTAGGCTGAAACTGGACAAACTTGATAATACTTATCAAATAATTGTGATATAGGTTGACATGACATAATTAATATTACGTACAGTAAATTTGTGCTTGAATGATAAATTTGAGAATTCACGTATTTATTTGTTAAAAATTACCTTTCAAATTTAGAATGAATGAACATACAAGTTATTGAAATAAAAAAGTGGGTATAAACCCAGCCATATCCAAATTTAGTGTACTTATGTTAAATTGAGAATAATATAGATTGAGAGCAGAATTTATGTATAGCGATTAAATCATGAAGTTAAAAATAAGTCTAGAATGATTGGTTAGGAAAAAGGGAATATATTTCCATAGTTTGGTTTATAAGAGAAATGGAAAACATAATTACAAATAATAAAAGAAATAAAGGCATGTGTCAGTGCAAAATGGAGATTTAGGCGTATTGTGCACTACTCAATAGCTTAAAAATAATAGAAAGAAATGTCTTGCAATTATGGATTTCTATTGCAATAATTACCTTAAACTATGGAAATAAATTTTATGCAGGTTTAATAATCAATCAAGTAGGAACATGTCTAATGTTCTAAAGAAATAAAATTGTAAAAGTGGAAAAATAAGGAAAACATAACTAAAAGATTTTATGTAAGAGAAATTAACTATAACTTATATTTGCATAGATATGATGATTGGGAAATCATAATAAACAAATATGTTTTTTTTTTTTTTGCAAATATGAATGTGACAAAGAATGGTTAAAAGGACAGTTAGGCTTTAATATGAACATATTAACTTAAAAGGTGTTAAATTATGAGCCTAAAATCCTATGGTGGCCTTATGATTAGGCCCTAGGCTTTAATAAGAACATATTGACTTACAAGATATTAAGTTACGAGCCTAAAATTCTATGGTTATTAAATGGTTCTATGATAAAAAAATTAAAGTTATTAACAAATAATGAATATTTAGATTAAACGAATTAAAGAATATTGCAAATCAACGAAAAGAAAAGTAAGTCAAAGGCATAATGGTAATTAAACATAGGGTCTAATAAAATAGCGATATGTGTTGGTCTATTTCGAGGGGTGAATAGACCAACAGGGCAATTCATCGTAGGTGTCTGGAGACATGGTGGGAGCACATCTAACTTATTATTCGGCGGGACTGTAAGGAAGTGCGAGACTTCTACGGGACGTAAGGGTACTCTGAGATAGCCTTTGGGGAAGGATAGAGGTAGGTCTGCACGGTTCTATCTATAGAGTATGCCTTGACTGCATTTATGTTGATGACAACTAGAACACTGATGGGATGATTTTTAGAATGGTTCAGCGGCTGCCTTGGCTCAAAAGAGCAGGCTTTGTGGTTTAGGCACAATAAGGACAGTAAGTCGTCGGATACATGTCATCATCAGTCGGTGCGAGTACGGTAAAGACTGAAACTAAACTAAGAGCCCAATGATATTTCACTATCGAGACATTGGATGAGGGATAACGCCAATTGGATGTTTAGATTATTTGGTAGGGGCACCATCAATTGGCTGTTTGTATGGTCTTTCATTAGTTCGGGGCGGTTTGGGGTCATAACCACCGAGAAAAGATACAGCCCAATATATGGATATCTATATTGTAGGCGTAACGAAGCTGTCCTTAACAAATACTGAAATTCTTCGACTGAATTTTGTTGGGGAACTCAAGATTAAGATGCTTTCATAGCACGGCGATGGAGCTTAGTATGCTTTCATAACGTGGTGTAGTACACTTTTGTAACGTGGCGTGGTACGCTTTCATAACATAGCGATGAAGACTTTGTATGCATTTGTAGCATGGTATAGTGTGCTTTCGTACCATGCGATGGAGATTTAGTACGTTTTCACAGTGCGGCGATGGAGACCACTCGAAAAGGGCGCTATGGGGAGTACCTTGATTTGTTGGGCATATAACCGTATATATGATTTACTAGGTAATTCTACTTAGGATTAGGTGAGTATGATTTATGCGTAAATATGAAGGTGTAATGTGTAATAAAGACAAATAACTTAATAAAGGTAGACCAATGATAGAACGGTATATATAGTATTACTTGTAGAAAGTATGGTTTGTCCATTCATCAGAATTTTCATTCTGACCCCCTCCTCATAACAAATCCGCAGGTTAGACAAGTGACAGAGATTTTACAGCATAAAGACACTTGTTAGACAATATCATTATTATGGTAAGTATTTACTTAATATTCCATTTTATTATTCCACGGTGAGATATTTTATTGTGAGATCTGATATATTTTATCTTTGCTTTTTGTAGGATACTAGATAAACCAACTCGGGTTTAAGTAGATTTGGATTTTAACATTTCACGAAAAATTCAGACCCGCTAAAATTTAGGCTGTTACATATCCGGTGGGCGTGGAGGAGATGGGGCTTGCTTGCATCTTTCAAGTTGAATGGTTTGCGGTTTTCGAAGGTTTTGGTTGAGTAGGCAGTAGGTTTGTGGGTTGGTGCCTTGATGGTGTCTGCAGCGGAGGGAGGTGACTATGGGCTCCTGGGTAATAACATTATCATACCCTTTCAGCTATTAAGTTGTATCTTTATCTAATTCATTTACCTACTTGGCTTGAGCAATATCAACATCTTTGTTCAATCATGTGTCACCAAAAAAAGAACTGGTGCTACTAGATGTCACCAAACCGTTTTGCTCGTCTCGAATGCTAATTCATCTTCTTCATACTCAATCATCTTGTCTAGTGTAACACTTTTCACGTATACTATCTAGCACTTCAAAACTGTTGGAAGTCCCAATAGCTACACCACCTACACTACTAGAATGATTAATCCCAACGTTCACTGCACTAGAAACCAAAATAGCTTCTTCTCCAACACTACAAGAAGACAATTATGAACTGTTTTTTCGGGCATAAAGAAACTGTAGCATCATTTATAACACAATCAACATTTGGCTTGTCATAAAGCTCAACCTCCACCACTTCTTTCTCTTTACTTTTGCTTCTAATGAGATTGAAACTGAATTTTTATTTTTCTTAAATTTTTTATTCCAATGTTGCTTCTTTATTGGAGCAGCAACTACATCAATCTTTATTACATTCAGATTAACTTGTTCAACTACATTGCTCTCACTGAACTTGCCACATGTCTTATTACTTGTGTTAGTAACAACAATGCCAACTACCACATTCTCAATTATAGTGGAGCATTTAGCATAAATATGACCAGAGACTTTACAATGACAACATAAGTCGGGCTTCCAAAGGTAACTAACTCTAACAATGTGCACCAATCAATCAACTAATTGAAAAGAGAAGGAATCAGATAGGTCATTTTCAAGTGAGATCTCCACCACACACTTAGCGTATTTGAGTCTCTCAAGACTTTCTATAGTAGAGTCCATAAACAGAAATTCACCAACGTGTGTTATAAGCCAACTTATACCCTATTTAGACCAAGCATAAAGAGGAACATTCAATAACTCAATCCACACTGGAATGTTTCTAATGCAACTACCAGAGTTATCTAATGACGCATCCCACTATTTAACTATGAACATTTTTTTTTTGATAATAACCGGATTGGATTGCACTATCTTCAGTACTAGAAAGAAGAAAGAAGAACAAGTTACCAGTGGATTTGATTTTGATAGATCCACGCCGCTTCCAGACTCATTTGGGTCGATTAACGACCGCAGTATACAAAAGAGGAGTGTAATAACCCAGAAATCTGAGCCAATTTAAAATTTTTATTTTGGCAATTTTGATGAATTTTGAATATTTAAAATGGATTATTTTAAATAAAAACAACGAGAAATTTATTTTGAATAGAATTAGAACGTATATATTTATTTGAATCATCGTTAGAATATAAATAATTATTTATAATTATAAAAGGAATTGAAAATGACGTGGTAGTTCGAAAATTCGATTTCAAAGTTCAAATGAATGTACAGGAATCAAAATAAACCGGATTTTAGTGAAACCAAAAATATTAGAATCTATTTGAGAATATCTTTCCAATGAATCCGAAAAGTTGAAATTTCATAGTGGGATCAAATGATATGCCCAGTTGAAAATTCAGAATAGTCGCTATGGAATTCTAGCCCTTAAAAATAGCCATTTTGCAAACGACCTCGGTTTTCGACGAAACCACTTTTGATGGATCCGTGATGTCAAGTTATTTCTAGGTTTCAAAATTTGTAATTTTCTGATTCAATATGTGAGCGTGGTAAATGAAAACGCGTTTGAGCAGTTTCAGTTGATTTTAATCGACTGGAAAATGGCCATTTTTCAAACGGTCTCAGAATTCAACGAAATTAGTTTTGTTAGGACCGTATCATCAATACGAAGCTAGAAATAACTTTTTTGGAATTTTTAGAGACTGTATGTGGCCCTGGTAGATTGAAATGTACGTTTGAATTGAATATACATTGATTTATATTTTGATTTTAGCAGAAACTAATCGAAACGTTAGAGCTAGGGACGACAGTCGGTGGACTTGATTTCGAGTTCAAACGAAAAGTTAACTTTTATTGGAAATAAATAATAATTAAATTAAATTTTATATATTAGCCCCCCTTCCCTCTTCTCTCTCCCCGTAGATTTTAGTTTTAAAATAAAAAATAAAAAATGAGAAAAGCGGCTTACCTAGCCGAACCCGCCGCCGCCGCACCCCCGACACGCCTTCCCTCCTTCTTCCCCCCTCCTCCTCCTCTCTCTTCCCTCCTTCTTCCCCCCTCCTCCTCCTCTCTCTTCCCTCCTTCTTCTAAAAACCGGAACCCATTCCCTCCCCCAAAACAGAAACCGCAACCCATTCCCTTCCCCAAAATAGAAACCGCAACCCATTTCCTCCCCCAAAACGGAAGCCGCCGACCACCAGGGAAGCACCGCGCCTAGCCGCACCCCCACCACCGCACCCATGACCCAGAGCCCCTCCCCTTTGCCACTGTAAGTTTCTATTTTTATTTATTTTAATTTATGTTTAAAAATCTATTCGATTTTAATGTGTATGACATCGTACACAAAGACGTGATTTTTAGATAAGAAAGTTTTGATTTTTAATTTAATAAAGACTAGAGATTTTTATATAAACAAAGAAGAGATTTTTATAAAGTAAAAAGGCGAGATTTTTATCGATATAAAGTTTAGATCTTTATTCATATGAAGTTAAGATTTTTAACACTTTAAAGGTATGATTTTTAATGAAGTAAAAATATGATTTTTATATCATAGGAAGAATAAAAATATGATTTTTATTTATGTAGAGTAATAAAAATATTTTTTTTATTATTTTACTAGCGAGATAAAAATAGAATTTTTATCTATATAGTAGCGGTATACAAATAGAATTTTTATCTATATAGTAGCGGTATAAAAATAGAATTTTTATCTATATAGTAGCGGTATAATAATAGAATTTTTATCGATATATATAGTGTAGTTATATAAATGTGATTTTTATATACATAGCAACAATATAAAAATGTGATTTTTATATATGTAGTGGCTACGGACGATGAAATTGACAAAAGGCGAGCACGACGAAGATTTCTACATATGAAGAGTCGCGGTGTATTGGTTTAGCTAGTCGGTGAGAACTCCTCACTTTTATTTTAATTTCTAGTTGAAATATAAACTAGGATGTAGACGGTGCTTAGTAGCACTCGACACCCGTCATCCACAGACCATGGATGACTTATTTGTTTGGTTGCTATGTTGTGAAATTTGATTGTGTGATGTGAAATGAAATAAAATATTTTATAGTGGAAAATATTTTATAGTTAAAAATATAATTTTTAACGTGTATATAAAATAAATATTTATAAACAAATCGGTTGATTTGTTTATATACACTGATTTGACTGATATTGATTGGGACGATAAATTTTACACATCGCCCAACTGCACAAATAAAATTTGTGTTTGTTGTTTTGAAACCCCACACGGTTATTGGGATGAGATTTGACGTACACTAATCCCGATTGTTTAGTTGTATGTCAATCGATGGATTGACTGACTGTGTAAGCGTTAATTATTTATATTCAATGCTTATGCAGTTGTGTGGTGCACTCTGGATGATGGTTGATGATTCATCGTTGCTGTTCTATACATGTGTTGTAGGGAATCCATATAATTATCGTTATATGGTAATTGATTGGGCCTCATTCCAGTTTGGAAAATAAGAAATATATATTCATGTGTTGAATAGAAAAATAAATATTCATGTGTTGAATAGAAAAATGAAAATTCATGTGTTGAAGAAAATATTCATTTGTTGAATAGAATAACGAAGTTGTTAAAATATATATAAAAGCCGTGTTGATTAGATTGACGCCATTTTGACGTGAACGATATATTGATTTTATTCATTTTTATAATGAATATAGAAAAGAAAGTGATTTTAAAATATAACGTTTTGAAAATATTATCATTTGTATATCGATGATGTGGAATATTCAATTTTAATTAGAAATTGAATATGAAGTTGAAATCGTTTTGAAAACTAATTTAAAACGATTTATAAAATACGTTTTGAAAGGAAATCGACGAAATATTATATATATATATATATATATATTATATATACATGGCCTGAATAGAACGCATCGCGCCGCGGCAGTTCGCGAATTTCGACCATTGGCTTCGAATGGATATTACGGGAGATCCGACCGTCGGATTCTCCTGAAACCGGAACCGTTGGGTTCGTATCGAAAAGAGCTTTCTAACGAGTATTAGAATTTGAAATCTAACAGTTGGATTTGGAATTATGTCCAAATCAAATTTGGAAAAGGCCGTTGTGAGTGCAGTTCGATGGCCGTTGATGGAAATCGACTGTACAGGCCTTGATAAAATTATTAAAAATAGTGATAATTTGTGTAAAATCATAAGAAATGATTTGATAAGAATTGGGATGAAGATTTCCATATTTGAAAAGATAAAAGTAGATTTTTTATCGAAATGAACTAGTTTTGAACTAGAATTATAATTCATTTATTTTTGAAATAAATAACGTGGATTTGGAATGGTTTTGAAAATAACCAGAATTTCCAATATATAAAGTGGAAATGGATTTGAATCGATATTGTCTTTGGAATATTTCGATGTTGGATTTCGTGATTATACAGATATTGGTCTGGAAATTTGAAAGATATATTTATATCGTTATTTCCAATACGATATTTGTTGGTCGTAGAATTTGATATTGAATATAAGCCGATATATTTTCTATTCAGAGCCTTGTATCAAATGTGATTTTGGGCTGTCGTGAACGGTATCTTCAATAATACTGTTCTTAGACCCAACGGAGTTAAGAAAATCAGAAACTAACTGGAGATTAGTTAAGTTGAATGGTTTCTTGGGTATTGATCTGATGTTGGTTTCGGCCTTCGGGGTTAATACTTAGGGAATCGCTCACTTGCTATTTTACGGTTAAAAGCTGATAGAATGGAATGTGATTTTGGGTTTATCGTGAACCGTGTTTTAAATGACATTGATTCTTTAACCCAATTAAAGATTAAAACTAAGTGGAGTTTTAATGAATCTTTAATTAGATTGAAATGATCGAGAATGGAGTATCACCAGTTTTGCTCCAAACGATAGTTAAATCTTTAATTAGATTTGAACGTGAAATGGTAATTGAATTTACTGATAACACCGTGGTGTTAGATATGGAGTATTACCAGTTTTGCTCCATGGGATGAATAGGTTGGGATTGGGAAATAAAATAAATGATTACTCCGGTGTGGTTCGCTAATCCTGACTAGTTTGATTTGATACTCAAAGGAAGATTAAAGAATAAATTTAAAAGAATTTATCTTTGATAAAATTAATGGGAACCTTTCCCTAAGAATGTGAAATTTAGAAACTAACTGTAGGTTAGCTAAGAAGAATTGTTTCCTGGGTATTGATCTGATGTTGGTTTCGGCCTTCGGGGTTAATGTTTGGGGAATTATTCTCTTGCTAATTTACGGTTAGTGACTGATGAATTGGAATGAGGCGTATGTTGTGTTGGTGTAACATTTATTTATAAAATACGCGAGTTATTCGGAAAGACCAGGTTTATCCCATTCTGAATAACTGATACGACGATTAGTCGAAGATGAAGACGATGGTTGAAGACCGGAGGTCTTCACGTCGTTTGGATAATTACTGATGATCTTGATTGGGCCGTACACCCAAGAGGAGGGAATCAGTTAGTGGTTGTCCGGGCGTTCTTGGAGATCGATGGATATGCGAGGTACAAGGTGCCTCCGGTTTCGTTCAGACCCAAAACGGACTTGTAAATGGACTGTGTGTCTGACATTGGATTTTATTCCGTGTGATTGATTTCTATTAAATATATATCTGTTTGGCAGCAGAGAATTTATTCTCTTGCTTAACGCCCTTCTCTGAGACGTAAGAGCTCAGAGGTTATATATTGATGGATATCAAACGCATGGAGTGAATTGCCTGTGTGGCATGCCTAAGTGGCAATATGATCAAGGCTTCTGTTGAAAAGCAAAGTCTTGTGGTTGATGATCAAAGCACGGCCTGTGTGGCATAGCTTTGTGTAGCGTTGATTCGCGAGCCTCACACCCCGGTTGTGAAACAGAAACGGGAGAAGGACCTCAGGGAGGACATACGTTTCTTTCTAGCTAGAAGTGGCGTCAGTGGTTTTACATGCTCTGACGAGTTTGACTTATGTGGTTGTTGCTGTTGCGAGGTGCCTCGGATATATCGGTGACTGTGTGGAATCGATGGAGTCATTCGTTGGCTCATTTATGCCCTAAAGGGCGGGGAAATGTAGTGTTCAGGCATTTTAATCCACATCGGTGGACCGGCCCTGACGATCCAAGGGCCCACCTGAGTCTGGGTCCTGAGACATGGTAGGCTAGATTGTCTCGAATCAGTAGAGGACGTTCCCTGGCCTCGGTTCACAGATGGAAATCCAATTTCCAAATACGTGACTTTGCGGTTTTGATTGTAGAGTCTAGTATGACGACATAGTGGGATGGGGCACTCATGTCGTACATGATTGATACTTATGATTGAAATTTTTTGGACACTATCCACTTATAGTAATAAAAGATGAAATTTAGCGTATCAAGCATTCTTTGGCTATTATAAGGTAAAACCCTATCCTCCGGCTTGTGTTGCATTGTGTGATGGGACCTGGGTCTTATAATAGCTTCATTGCTCTTTATTTAGCATGCGCTGTTGTTTTATGCACTGGTATTCTTGGGAGGAAACCCGTTCCGTGTTATACGGCATGGTCCCTTGATTTACCTAACTTTAAAATAAAGATTAATAACTGTTTTAGTTCTCACACCAGTCACATGACTGACCTGGAGTTTATTGTTTTAACCTAAACTCTGGGTGCCCTTATTTTGACACGGGCAGCTAGTAGTTTTGGTTTTGTAGATTTATATTCGCAGGATCCTGATTTACAGCTGGAACGATACTCGGAAAGCTTTGTATCCGTGTATTACTTCTAGTTGTGTATTGTATTATTTTCCGCTGCGATATATTTAAAAGTAATTTAAATCTCTGATATTTTCTGTGTAATATTTATTCATACTCTGTATATTCTTGTATTCTGATGTAATTGTTGTAATAAACAATGAAATGTTCTTCTGTTTGCATTCTGATTCGTCTTGTCCTCAAAGTATCCGCTCTTTCCTTACCGGGGAAGTTACGGGTCTTTATAAGGAGCATCGACGAAAAGCCCGATTAGATTCTCCTTCCATTCAACGACACTTGCTTGTTAAATCTCTTCAGTAGAGGCAAGGCACTTGCCATTAAACTGAAGGATAAAAGGCGGGGGAGAGAAGACCTCAGCGTTCTTTGGCTTCGCAGAAAAGAGGGAAGACCACTTGACAGTCCGCAACAGAAGCTTGGTGGGGGGTGGAAACGAGGAAGTGGAGGAGGAGGATTATGAGAACTGTAATAACCTGGAAATCCGAGGCAATTTAAAATTTTTATTTTGGCAATTTTGATGAATTTTGAATATTCAAAATGAATTATTTTAAATAATAACGATGAGAAATTTATTTTGAATAGAATTAGAAGTATATATTTATATAGATCGTCGTTAGAATATAAATATTTATTTTTAATTATAAAAGGAATTGAAAATGACGCGGTAGTTTGAAAATTCGATTTCAAATTTCAAATGATTGTGCAGGATTCAAAATAAACCGGATTTTAGAGAAACCAAAAGTATTAGAATCTATTAGAGAATATCTTCCAACGAATCTGAAAAATCAAAATTTCATAACTGGGATAAAAAGTTATGTCCAGTTGAAAATTCAGAATAGTCGCTATGGAATTCTGGCCCATAAAAATGTAAATTTTGCAAACGACCTTGGTTTTCGACGAAACCACTTTTATTGGATTCGGGATTTCAAATTATTGCTAGATTCCAATTTGCATAATTTTCTGAATCAATATGTGAGCGTGGCGAAGTTAAACGCGTTTGACCCGTTTTAGTTGATTTTAGTCGACTGGAAAATGACCATTTCTCAAACGGTCTCAGAATTTGACGAAATTAGTTTTGTTAGGACTGTATCATCAATACGAAGCTAGAAATAGTTTTTTTTTGAATTTTTGGGGTCCGTATGTGGCCCCAGTAAATTAAAATGTGTGTTTAAATTGAATATATACTAATTCATGTTTTAAAATTGACAAAAACTGATCGTAACGATAAAATTGGCTAACGAAACATAACCCATTGTGTTCGGAATGGGGGTAATTAGCTAGGGACGATAGTCGGTGGGTTCGATTTTGAGTTCGAAATAAAAAGTTACTTTATGGGATTAATAAAATAAAATAAATAAAAATTATACAATCCTTCCTCCTTTAAACCTATGGTCAAACTACCCTCTCAAAGTCAAAACAGAAAAACCGCCGCCCCCTAGTTCCAAACCCGTCGTGCCCTTCCAGGGGCCATCGCCGCCGTCTCCGGCCGGCTCCCCACCACCCACTCCTCCCCTGAGCCACCACGACCCCCCTTTTCTCCAAACCGACGCGCAACCCCCTTTTTCCTGTTCGAACACCCAATCCCCAAATACCCGCGTGCCCTAGCCCCCTGAAGCCAAATCGCCGGCGTCGACGCAACCTAGGCCCATCGCGCCTCCCCTACCACCACCCAAGTCCGGCGCCACCCTTAGAATACCTTCTCCACTCGAAAAATTGTCAGTTTTATCTCTTTATTTTATTTACACTAATTTTGTTTCAGTTTTAATTATAAAATCCGATCTTTAATATACATGTATAGCATAAAATAAAAACATGTTTTAGACTAGAAAAAGATGTGATTTTTCGTGATAAAAAAATTAGATTTGTATATGAGTAAAGTTTAAATTTTTAATTTAGACAAGATTAGATTTTTATTAATCTAAAGAGGAGATTTTTTCATATATAAAGATGAGAAGGTTTACATTTTTATATTAAGAAAGTTTATATTTTTATATGAAGAATGTTTAGATTTTTATATGCATAAAGTTAAGATTTTTATAAGAGTCAAAATATGATTTTTATCATACGTTTGAAATATTTTTATGAAGATAAAAATATAATCTTTATATAGAAGATAGCATTATAAAAATATACTCTTTATATATGTAAAGATATAAAAATAGAATTTTCATATATGCAGTGAAATAAAAATGTGATTCTTGAATATAAACATCGTTGATTAAAAATATGATTTTTAATATAAATTTCATTAAACAGATTGCGTTGGAACCAGAACAGCGAATCTGAGCGACAATAAAGAATAACGGAGTGGAAACCCTCGGTGAGAACTTCTCACTTTAATTCTTGTTTTCTAGTTAAAATATATACTAGGATGCAGACGGTGCTTAGCAGCACCCGACACCCGTCGTCCACAGACCATGGACGACTTGTTTGATTTTGTTGTGTTATGAAAATTGATTGTGATGTGGAATAGATGGAAATATATTCATGTGTTGAAATAAATTATTTATCGTTAAAAATATAAATTTAACGTGAATGTGAATAAATAAATATTCATTTACAAATCAGACGATTTATTTATGTACACTGATTTGGACGATAATTTTTATACGTCGCCAAACTGCACAAATAAAAATCTGTGTTTGTTGACTGAAACCCCACACGGGTATTGGGATGATATTTGACGTACACTAATCCCGATTGTTTAGTTGTATGTCAATCGATTGGTTGACAGACAGTTGTGTAGCGCACTTTGAATGCTGGTTGATTATTTATCATTGCTATTATATTCATATGTTGTATGGAATCCATATAAATAACATTATATTGTAATTGAGTGGGTCTCATTCCAATTAAGAAAATAAATCATATTTATGTGTTGAATAAACAAAATAGTCATGTGTTGACGATACTCATGTGTTGAGAATATTCATGTGTTGAAAATATTCATGTGTTGAATAAAATATTTATACAATAAAATTCACATTTTTATTGTAAGTAAGAATGAATAAATATTCATGTGTTGAATAAAATATATATTCATATGTTGAAAAAAAAAATCATTTGTTGAATAGAATAACGAAGTTATTGAAATATATAAAGCCGTGTTGATTAGATTTGAGCCATTTAGACGCGAACGATATTTATATCGATTATATTCGTTTTTATAGCGAATATAGAAAAGGAAGTGATTACAAAATATAATGTTTTGAAAATATTATCATTTATATGTTAATGATATGGAATATTCAATTTTGATTTAAAATTGAATATGAAGTTGAAATCGTTTTTAAAACGAATTTAAACGATTTATAAAATACATTTAGAATTGAAATCGATGAAATATATATAATATATATTATATATATTAAATGGCCTGAATAGAATGCGCCGCGCCGCGGCAGTTCGCGAATTTCGACCATTGACTTCGA
This sequence comes from Allium sativum, assembly GCA_030737875.1. Classification (NCBI taxonomy): domain Eukaryota; kingdom Viridiplantae; phylum Streptophyta; class Magnoliopsida; order Asparagales; family Amaryllidaceae; genus Allium; species Allium sativum. The sequence continues at coordinate 221,315,325 of CM060927.1, read as the reverse complement.
ATTGACGTTACAGGAGATACGTCCGTCGGATTCACCTGAAACTGGAACCTTGGGTTCGTATCGAAAAGAGCTTTCCAATGAATATTAGAAATTTGAAATCTAACGGTTGGATTTGGAATTATGTCCAAATCAAATTTGGAAAAGGTCGCTATAAGTGCAGTTCGACGACCGTTATTGGAAATCGACTGTACGGGCCTTGATAAAATTATTAAAAATTTCAATAATTTGTGTAAAATCATAATAAATGATTTAGAAAGAATTGGGGTGAAAAAACCCATATTTAAAAAGGATAAAATTATATTTTTATCGAAATGAACTAGTTATGAACTAGAATTATAATCCAATGTTTTTGAATAAATAAATTGGATTTGAAGTGGTTTTAAAAATAATCAGAATTTCCAATATACGAATTGGAATGGATTTGAATCGAAATTATCTTCGGAATATTTCGATGTTGGATTTCGTGATTATATAGATATAGTTGTGGAAATTTGAAAGATATATTTATATCGTTATTTCCAATACGATATTTGTTGGTTTCAGAATTTGATATTGAATATAAGCCGATATATTTTCTATTCAGAGTCTTGTATTTAATATCAAATGGGATTTTGGGTTCGTCGTGAATGGTGTCTTAAATAACACTGTTCTTGAACCCAGTTTAGAAAAGAATAAATCTTTTAATTAAGATTTAGTGAAATTGTCCAGTTAATTAGTATTTAATTGGAATTGAATTTAAATTGGTTTTTGGGGCTTATCGTGAGCGGTGTTTTGAATAACACATGTTCTTTAACCCGATTAACAATGGAATGTGATTTTGGGTTTATAGTGAACTGTGTTTTAGATGACATTCCTTAACCAAGTTAAAGACAGGATATTGATTTTTGGGAAGATTAAAACTAAGTGGAGTTTTAATGAATCTTTAATTAGATTAAAGTGATCGAGAATGGAGTATCACCAGTTTTGCTCCAAGCGATAGTTAAACCTTTAATTAGATTTGAACGTGAAATGGTAACTAATATTTACCGATAACACCGTGGTGTTAGATATGGAGTATTACCAGTTTTGCTCCATGGGATGAATAGGTTGGGATTAGGAAATAAAATAAATGATTACATCGGTGTGGTTCGCTAATCCCGACTAGTTTGGAAAACCTTAACATGGTTTGAAATGATATCCGTAGGAAGATTAAAGAATAAATTTAGAAGAATTTATCTTTGATAAAATTAATGGGAACCTTTCCCTAAGAATGTGAATATTTGAATAAAAGAATATTCTAAATTGGAATGTGGCGTATGTTGTGTTTGTGTAACACTTGTTTATTATATACGCGGGTTATTCGGAAAGGCCGGGTTTATACCCATTCTGAATAACTGATTTGACGATAAGTCGAAGATGAAGACGGTGGTTGAAGACCAGAGGTCTTCACATCGTTTGGATGATTACTGATGATCTTGATTGGGTTGTACACCCAAGAGGAGGGAATCAGTAGGTGATCATCCATACGTACTTGGAGATCGATGGATATGCGAGGATAAGGTTCCTCCGGTTTTGTTCAGACCCAGAACGAACTTGTAAATGGAACGTGTGTCTGACATTGGATTTTATTCTATGTGATTGATTTCTATTAAATATATATCTGTTTGGTGGAGGAGAATTTATTATCTTGCTTAACGCCCTTCTCTGAGACGTACGAGCTTAGAGGTTGTATATTGATGGATATCAATCGCATGGCATGAACTGCCTGTGTGGCATGCCTAAGTAGCAGATGATCAAGGCTTATATTGAAAAGCAAAGTCTTGTGGTTGATGATCAAAGCACGGCCTATGTGGCACAGCTTTGTGTATAGCGTTAATTCGCGAGCCTCACACCTCGGTATGAGTTAAAAACGGGATAGTGACTGCAGGGAGAGCACAACGTTTCCTTCTAGCTATTGGTGATGTCAGTGACCTACCAGCCCTGACATTTATATACTTTTTACCTGTGTGGTTGTTGGATGCGAGGCGCCTCGGATATAGGTCTGATAGGACCGGGAAACGTGTGTTCAGGAATACTAATCCTCAAAAGTAAGAGATGACTGGCCCTGAAGATCCAGGATCGTTGTGTGTGGTCCTGAGACATTTGCTAGAGTGTCTCGAACGGAGTGGAGCTTGCCCCTTGCCTCGACTCATGATGGAATCCAATTTCCAGTACGTGATAATTCGGTTTTATTTGTAGAACCTAGTATGGCGACATAGTATATGGTAGCTATGTCGTCTATGATTGAAACTTATGATTGAAGTTGTTTTGACACTATACACTTATAGTAATATCAAAATAATCTGTTTTTAAACGTATCAAGCATTCTTTGGCTATTATAAGATAAACCCTATCCTCCGGCTTGCATTGCATTGTGTGATGGGACCTGGGTCTTATAATAGCTTCATTTTTTTTATTTAGCATTGCGCTGTTTGTTTTATGCACTAGTATTCTTGGGAGGAAACCCGTTCTGTGTTATACGGCGTGGTCCCTAGATTTACCTAACTTTAAAAATAAAGATTAAGAACTGTTTTTAGTTCTCACACCAGTCACATGACTGACCTGGAGTTTATTGTTTTAACCTAAACTCTGGATGCCCCTATTTTCCACGCGGGCAGCTAGTAGTTTTGGTTTTGCAGATTTATATTCACAGGATCCTGGTTTATAGCTGAAGTGATATCCGGAAAGCTCTGTATCCGTGTATTTCTTTCAGTTGTGTTTTTTTTTATTTTTCCGCTGCTATGTATTTAAATGTAATTTAAATCTCTGATATTTGTCAAATGTGTAATATTTATTCGTACTCTGTATATTCTTGTATTCTGATGGAATTGTTGTAATAAACAATGAAATGTTCTTTTGTTTGTGTTCTGAATCGTCTTGTCCTCAAAGCAATTCAGGGTTTCAAACGGTCTTGGTCGGTTTAGCGATCGATTCGTATCGAGCGAAATTACCAATTGTTACATTTGGTATCAGAGCTTTGGTTTACAGAGCTCGAGAACTAGACACATTAGAACCAAACGAAAGAATTCATCAGAGATTGGACTTGTAATGTCCAATAAGAATGGCTCGTTAGAGATGGGATCTGTAGTATCCTAGAGCGAGTCGAAAGAGTGTTTTTTTAATAAAAAATAAGAATTGAAAACAAATTTTGTTTTGAAAGTTAAATTCAAGTATACGTATTTGAATATTTTATTTGTATTGAGTTGGACAATCAAGTATATAGAGATTTTACATTTACACATCATGAACGTATATTCGAAGTTTTAAATATACTTGATAGATATAGAATCACACTCTAGTTGCCTGGGGATGATTTCGATAATGCTGCAGCGTTACCAGTATTTATTTTCGAGTATCAAAAGTGGGATATCTATATATTTCCATCAGACTAGTGTGAGAACCAAAACTAGAAAGGGCTTATTGCTGTGATTTGGCATCAAAAATCTGATTTTGGACTATATATCAAAGTTATGAATTTGAAATGATAATCAACAAATTGATTGCTGATTGCGTTGTTTGATTATTGGTTGATTAATTAGAATTTGAACCATTTAACCAAATTGTACCAAATATTGAACTGTATTGAAAATTGTTTGGAATTGCATGCATATACATGTGTATCCATTGAACAGGTCATAGCAGGGAAGCTAAGCAGAGGAATCAAATTGTTTGCCCGATAAATAGGTACATGTTTATTGTATTTCTTGGGTTTTTGATGATTTTATGAGCCGATTGGTTGTTTCTTTTTCTTTTTGGATTGGAGAGGCCTATATGGCAATTTCGGAATTTTCTCGGTGCTCCCGTGCAAGGGAGGTCATGGCGAAAATTTTCGAAAATTTAGGGTGTTAGCCAAATTTTTGAAGAATTTGAAAAGTTCTTAGAAACTGAAAAGTTGAAGAACTTAAGCCATAATGAAAGTAATGAAAGTTGAGTTGATTAGTTAAACAACTTTCAGCTTCATTCCTTTTCGGAGATGAAAAGTTTTAAGTGGGGGAGATTGCAATCACCCGGAAATCCGAGCCAATTTAATTTTTTTATTTTGGCAATTTTGATGAATTCTGAATATTTAAAATGAATTATTTTAAATAATAACGATGAGAAATTTATTTTGTAAAGGATTAGAAGTATATATTTATATAGATCGTCGTTAGAATATAAATATTTGTTTTTAATTATAAAAGGAATTGAAAATGGCGCGGTAGTTTGAAAATTCGATTTTAAATTTCAAATGATTGTGCATGATTCAAAATAAACCGGATTTTAGAGAAACCAAAAGTATTAGAATATATTAGAGAATATCTTTCCAACGAATCTGAAAAATCAAAATTTCATAGTGGGGATAAAAAGTTATGTCCAGTTGAAAATTCAGAATAGTCGCTATGGAATTCTGGCCCTTAAAAATGATAATTTTGCAAATGACCTCGGTTTTCGACGAAACCACTTTTGTTGGATCCGGGATGTCAAATTATTGCTAGATTCCAATTTGCATTATTTTCTGAATCAATATGTGAGTGTGGCGAAATTAAACGCGTTTGACCCGTTTCAGTTGATTTTAATCGACTGGAAAATTACCATTTATCAAATGGTCTCAGAATTTGACGAAATTAGTTTTGTTAGGACCGTATCGTCAATACGAAGCTAGAAATATTTTTTTTGGAATTTTTGGGGTCCGTATGTGGCCCCAGTAAATTAAAATGTGTGTTCAAATTGAATATATACTAATTCATATTTTAAAATTGATGAAAACTGATCGTAACGATAAAATTGGGTAATGAAACATAACTCATTGTGTTCGGAATGGGCGTAATTAGCAAGGAACGACAGTCGGTGGGTTCGATTTCAAGTTCAAAATAAAAAGTTACTTTATGGGATTAATAAATTAAATTAAATAAAAATTATATAATCCTTCCTCCTTTAAACCTACGGTCAAACTACCCTCCCAAAGTCAAAACAGAAAAACCGCCGCCCCTAGTTCCAAACCCGTCGCGCCCTTCCAGGGGCCATCGCCGCCGCCTCCGGCCGACGCCCCACCACCCACTCCTCCCCTGAGCCACCGCGACCCCCCCCCCTTCTCCAAACTGACGCGCAACCCTCTTTATCCCGTTCGAACACCCAATCCCCAAATACCTGTGTGCCCCCTGAAGCCAAATCGCCGGCGCCGCCGCAACCTAGGCCCACCACACCTCCCCTGCCACCACCCAAGTCCGGCGCCACCCATAGAATACCTTCTCCACACGAAAAATTGTGAGTTTTATCTCTTTATTTTATTTACAGTAGTTTTGTTTTAGTTTTAATTATAAAATCCGATCTTTAATATACATGTATAGCATAAAATAAAAACATGTTTTAGACTAGAAAAAGATGTGATTTTTCGTGATAAAAAGATTAGATTTGTATATGAGTAAAGTTAAGATTTATAATTTAGACAAGATTAGATTTTTATTAATCTAAAAAGGAGATTTTTCCATATATAAAGATGAGAAGGTTTATATTTTTATATTAAGAAAGTTTATATTTTTATATAAAGAAAGTTTAGATTTTTATATGCATAAAGTTAAGATTTTTATAAGAGTCAAAATATGATTTTTTTTCATACGTTTGAAATATTTTTATGAAGATAAAAATATAGTCTTTATATAGAAGATAGTGTTATAAAAATATACTCTTTAAATGTGTAAAGATATAAAAATAGAATTTTCATATATGCAGCGAAATAAAAATGTGATTCTTGAATATAAACATCGTTGATTAAAAATATGATTTTTAATATAAATTTCGTTAAACAGATTGTGTTGGAACTAGAACAACGAATCTGAGCGACAATAAGGAATGATGGAGTGGAAACCCTCGGTGAGAACTTCTCACTTTAATTCTTGTTTTCTAGTTAAAATATATACTAGGATGCAGACGGTGCTTAGCAGCACCCGACACCCGTCATCCACAGACCATGGACGACTTGTTTGATTTTGTTGTGTTGTGAAAATTGATTGTGATGTGGAATAGATGGAAATATATTCATGTGTTGAAATAAATTATTTATCGTTAAAAATATAAATTTAACGTGAATGTGAATAAATAAAAATTCATTTACAAATCAGACGATTTGTTTATGTACACTGATTTGACTGATATTGATTGGGACGATAAATTTTACACATCGCCCAACTGCACAAATAAAAATCTGTGTTTGTTGACAGAAACCCATACGAGTATCGGGATGATATTTGACGTACACCAATCCCCATTGTTTAGTTGTATGTCAATCGATAGGTTGACAAACAGTTGTGTAGTGCACTTTGGATGCTGGTTGATTATTCATCATTGTTATTATGTACATGTGCTGTATGGAATTCATATAAATAACATTATATGGTAATTGAGTGGTCTCATTCCAATTTAGAAAATAAATCATATTCATGTGTTGAATAAACAAATAGTCATGTGTTGACGATACTCGTGTGTTGAGAATATTCATGTGTTGAAAATATTCATGTGTTGAATAAAATATTTATACAATAAAATTCACATTTTAATTGTAAGTAAGAATGAATAAATATTCATGTGTTGAATAAAATATATATTCATGTGTTGAAAAAAATATTCATTTGTTGAATAGAATAATGAAGTTATTGAAATATATAAAGCCGTGTTGATTAGATTTGCGCCATTTTGACGCGAACGATGGTTATATCGATTATATTCATTTTTATAATGAATATAGAAAAGGAAGTGATTTCAAAATATAATATTTTGAAAATATTATCATTTATATATTAATGATATGGAATATTCAATTTTGATTTAAAATTGAATATGAAGTTGAAATCGTTTTTAAAACGAATTTAAACGATTTGTAAAGTACGTTTAGAATTGAAATCGGTGAAATATATATGTAACACCCCACACCCGCTAAGGTCACTCACTAAGGGAATGCCTTAACTTCGGTGGAGTATTTAAGTGAATATAGAACAGAAAAATTACAACAAGACAGATATAAATAATACTTGAAAATCTAAAACATCATTTCATTGCAGCAGAAGGTAAACATTGTTTAGTTACAACACCATAAAGAGTCAAGTACTAAATATCCATCCTGATAAAAACATAAGTACATAATCCCACTACATGAACAAATAGCCATAATAGAAAAGATAAGCTGGGCTTTACATCACGGTCCAAGCTCCAAAAGATAGATAAAGAAATCTGATCAAAGCCCACTAGTACTAGGCCCAACCTGAGGACCTAAGGGGGGAAAAGATAAAACAACGGGGTCAGACATAAGTCTGAGTGAGCCCTATAACTTTAACTACACAATCATTGAAGTAATTAGGGTATGATATAAACTTGGTACGGTGATGACTGGGGATAAATGACTACACTAAGTAGCCAACTAGACATAGGATGAACTAAGATAACGGTAAAGACGCATCTACCCACCCAAGGTTAATTACTAACTGCACCACACCAGTCATTCCTACTTAAAGGTTGATCCCTCCCAAGGACTTAGAAAATTTCCCAGTAGTTTCGTGTACGCCTAGCTGACTACATAGGTGCCGTCTTCCCCTATCTCCACTAGGTGTACCCACTACTCCCAAGTGATCGGCTCCCTACCGTAGATACCCGTGCTGGCCCCACAGTGGGGTGTATCACTCCCCAAAGTGGCAACCCGATACAATCAATGGTGCACGGCTTATATCTACACGATGCAACAACGTCTTACCTACCAGCCCGGGTCCACACACGCATATGAAACCCGTTGGACTTGCGTTGCCACCGCTAACCCGTTTTGGCCTCTTATAGTCAAGCCCAGTACGCGTGTCCCGTCCTCGACATGGGTCGAGCCCAATAAGATACATATGGGTTACTGGTTGAAATGGGCCCCCACAAGCTACCCACCTAAGCTTGTCACTTTATCTAGTGCATCCCACTTAACCCTTTAATCATGTTTAATTACATGTTTCCTCTTGGTTAAGTATTCTAATCGTATTTTCTATTGCCACCCAAGGCAACCCACTAGATTTCCACATGCCATTACATGCCACCCAAGGCACTTACATGCCACCCAAGGCACCCACTTAACCCCTCATGCCCCACTACATGCTTATCTGGTTAAGTGTTTCTTAATTGATTAAGAACGTAACCGTTGTAAAGACCTCTCACATTAGACTATCTTTTATGGCAGCTGGATTTGCCGGTCGGGTCTGGGCAGCCTTACGCCATAACCGAGTCTAACCTCGTGTCTTTACACTTGTCACGTATTAAGTTTGTGCCTAAGACCTCTCACATTGGGCCAATCATTTGTAGCCGCTGGATTTGTCGGTCGGTTCCGGGCAGTCTTATGCTACAAAAGGGTCCAACCTCGTGTCTTAGTCGATTAATTACACCTAATTAATCACCCCCATATTTCGAATTAATTTTCCCTAATTAATTCCAATTTTAACGATGTACATAATTGACTCAATTATGTCCATCCACTTTATGGTATGCATAATCATACCAACTTCACACCATTTCATTAACATGTATATTAACCCCATCGTTCCCCACGTAATTCGCTAACATGACATAAAAGGGAAGATTCATCACAAATACAATGGGTTCAACTTGCATAACATTAGCATCAACATGGGTTTCAAAGGTGTCAACATGCATATAGCATCAAACCCAACTAGCATAAATAACCAACCCAAACTTGCATGAATCACATATGTCATAAAGAGGTTAACTTGCATAAGTGACTTATGTCATACAAAGGGGTAAACTTGCATATGTATGTATGACATACTAAGGGGTTAACTTGCATATGTATGCATATCATACTAAGGTGTAAACTTGCACATGTTACTTGCATATAATCAAACACCAAACTTGCATAACATGTCTTATATGAACTTGCATATAATCATACACCAAACTTGCATAACATATCATATATGAACTTGCATATAATCAAACACCAAACTTGCATAACATGGTGTCATAATGGATCAATGTTTATCATAGCAATTTGCATAACTAGCATCATGAACACATAGTCTAACACTTGCACAACTTGCATAACATCATGATCATGTAGCATATAACTTGCATAACTTGCATAACATCATGAACATGTGGCATATGACTTGCATAACTTGCATAACATCATGAACATGTAGCATATAACTTGCATAACTTGCATAACATCATGATCACATAGCATATGACTTGCATAACTTGCATAACATCATGAACACATAGCACATAACTTGCATAACTTGCATAACATCACAAACACATAGCATATGATAACATAATCTTGCATTGATCCACATTCATAGCCATAACCTCATTATATCCTATCATAATCATTTCAACAATTGGTCATTAAGGCTATAGAAACTCACAACTTGTTGATTAGCACTCCTAAGAAGAAGATTAAGTTGCTAGAGTTGATTAGAGGTTGATTTGAGAAGCTATCTTCCTCTTTAATTTGATGGAGGCTCCTTCAAGTTGCATTTTGACGGCATAACGGTGTTGTAGCTATTTTTAGTATGAATTAGGGTAGTCTTAGGGTGTATTTATAGAGTAGTTAGGTGTTTTAGGCCATTAGATTAACCCTAAATCAGATTAGAGCCGTCAGATCTCGTCCTAGCCACCAAGCACAGCCCAAAACCATCAGGTTGCACCCAGGTCACACAGACCGACAGGGGGGGTCGACCCCTGGGTCGACCCCTAGGGAGGGGGTCGACACCCATGTCGACCCCTGGGTCGACTCCCTCGGCCTGGCGGGAATTTTTCCCGCCTCTTCTAAAATGTGAAATTTCTGTTTTTAAATCTGTTTTGAATTTCTGAAAACTTCTTCGGGCCTTAACTGGGTCATACGGACTCCGATTTCCGAAAACTCGGACTCTATTTCGCGTATTTTTCCGAGACGAAAGCAATGGCATAGCCCGTTTCCCCTGATTCAGATTATAAAATTTAATTCTGCCCTGTTTTATATTATAACAAGTTATTCAACACACGTGGTGTTACATTCTCCCCTACTTAAAGGATTTCGTCCCCGAAATCTCTAAATCAAGAAGAACGTATCCTACCAACCAAACAACCATCTACTCAAACCATCAAACACTGGCATCCATTGTCCTTAAAGTTTCTAATGCTGTATGAACATATGCAAAGAGTGTGTGTATATGTCCGTATACTAATGCAAAATTAGGCGGTCTACTGATTCAGTCGACCTCCTTAATGCAAACCATGATAGTGCCATGCATCCAATATGTATGCGAAAGAACCCTATCGACACATACTATTTCTACATGAGTGCACAATCATTCACCAAAATGCATCATCCATATGATAGCACAACCATTATACATCCATTAATATAGCTACCTACACACAATTATATGCAATGTGCAATATGAAGTGATTGAGCCGATCAAGTGCCTAGAGTGTGTGTATATGCATCCACGAGCAACCACTAGCAACCACTTGCATCCACTCGCATCCATCAATCATAACATGTCTCAAACACATGTTTCAACCATAGGTTTTACCCTATCTAAAGGTCAAAGGTACTAATGAGAGGACATACTAAAGATAAGATAAGTACTAGACAAACGATAAAGGAGAAGTTAAAAGACATACCCTCAAAAAGGAATGGGTACAGCGAACGCATCTTCGCTTCTGTCTCCCAAGTAGCATTGCTCTCATCCTCTCCCCATTGCACTTTGACTAGTCGAACCTCCCTGTTTCTCAACTTCCTAATCTCTGACCCAAGGATGCGGGTAGGAGCTCGTCGAGTAGTCGCATCACGCTCTACCTCCACTTCTCTAAGCAAACTCGGCTCTACCACCTCTGCGGTCTCATGTAGGCACTTCCTCAAATGTGACACATGGAATACGTCATGTACCCCACTAAGTCTCTCGGGTAAATCCACTCTATATGCCATCCGTCCAATCCTTCCCTTAATAGGAAACGGTCCTACAAATCTTGGTGCTAACTTCCCAACGGACCCAAAGCGAACAACATTCCGTAATGGAGATACTTTGACAAAGACCATGTCCCCAACATCAAACTCAAGATCCGTCCTCCTCTTATCCGCGTAAGATTTCTGCCTGTCTTGTGCCGCTTTCATCCTTCTTCGAATCAAATCAATCTTCTCTGAAGTCTCTCTAACCATATCGGGCCCAAGCAAGATCTTATCCGTAGATTCCCACCAACATGTAGGTGATCGACAAGGCCTTCCATAAAGAGCTTCGAAAGGAGCCATGCCAATACTGGACTGAAAGTTGTTATTATACGCGAACTCCACCAATGGAAGATGCTCTTCCCATGTACCTCCAAAATCCAAGATACAAAGCCTCAAAAGATCTTCCAGAACACGATTCACCCTCTCGGTCTGGCCGTCCGTCTGAGGATGATATGCGGTGCTCAAACACAACTGAGTCCCCACTACTTCTTGCAAACTCTTCCAAAACTCGCTAGTGAAGATAGGATCTCGATCACTCACTATGCTAGAGGGTACCCCATGCAATCGAACTATCTCTCGAAGGTAAACTGAAGCTAGCCATGGAGCAGTCCTCTTGCTCTTCACGGGTATGAAATGGGCACTCTTAGTAAGTCTGTCTACCACGACCCAAATTCCCGTATTACCCTTCCTCGATCTAGGTAACCCATCAATAAAATCCATCGAGACGCTATCCCACTTCCATTGCGGAACTTCCAATGGGTGAAGCAACCCACCAGGTCTCTTTTGCTCCGCTTTCACTTGTTGGCACACCAAGCATCTAGCGACATACTCGGCCACATCTTTCTTCATACCGGCCCAAAAGAAAACTCGCTTTATGTCCTGGTACATTTTGTCCCCACCGGGATGAATGGTCATCCTAGAACAGTGTGCATCATCAAGAATAGGCTTCCTCAAACCCTCGTCTTGCGGTACACAAAGTCTACCGTCTCTATGCAAGCACCCCCTATCGTCAAGGGTGTACCTACTCAAATGGCTGGACGACTCCACCCTTATGAGCCTCTCTACTAACTCAACCAACTGTGGGTCGTCCCGCTGTGCCTCGCCAATCCGTCCCAAAAGAGTAGGTCTGACCTCTAAGGATGCTAGCAAACCGGGTACAAAATCAACGGAAGGTCTGAAATCAAACATCGAGATAAATTCCAAGCTTCGTCGTTCCACGAACAATGGACTCAAGGACAACCTTTTTCTGCTCAAGGCGTCCGCCACCACGTTACCCTTGCCAGGGGTATATGCTATCTCGAAATCATAGGACGCTAAGAACTCCATCCACCTTTGCTGTCTCAAGTTCAAATCCTTCTGAGAAAACAAGTACTTCAATGATTTGTGGTCAGTGAACAATTCGAATCTTTCTCCAAGAAGATAATGGCGCCAAATCTTAAGCGCAAAAACAATAGCGGCCAACTCTAGATCATGGGTAGGGTAATTTTTCTCATGCTTTCTCAACTGCCTTCCACCGTAGGCTATTACCCTTCCCTCTTGCATTAAGACTGCGCCCAGTCCTGTCCCACAAGCATCGGTATAGACAACAAATGGCTTACTCCCATCTGGCAACACTAAGACTGGGGCTGTGGTTAAAGCTCTCTTTAACCGTCGGAACGCATCATCACAATCTACGTCCCATGCGAAGACCAGATTCTTCTATGTCAAGCGAGTTAATGGGGCTGATATCTTCGCGAAGTCCTTGATAAACTTTCTATAGTAGCCAGCCAACCCCAAGAAACTCCTCACCTCGGTAGCATTCTTCGGAACCTTCCAATCTTGAATGGACACTACCTTCGCGGGATCCACAGCTATCCCTTCCTTACAGACCACGTGCCCCAAGAACCGCACTTCCTTCCTCCAGAAGTGACATTTAGAGAATTTAGCCTTAAGGCTATGCGCTCGAAGAGTCTCCAACACTCCCCTAAGATGTAGGGCATGCTCTTCTTCACTCTTAGAAAAGACTAAGATGTCATCCACAAAGACCACCACGAACTTATTAAGGTACTCCCTGAACACCCTACTCATCAAATCAACAAAGTATGCAGGGGCGTTCGTCAAACCAAATGGCATCACCAGCCACTCATAGAAACCATCCGGAGTCCTAAAGGCAGTCTTGTCTATGCTATCCTCAGCCACCCTTAACTGATGAAACCCTGTGGCCAAGTCCAACTGCGAAAACACTGAGGCGCCAACCAAGTGATCAAAGAGATCATCAATCCTCAGCAATGGGTGTCTATTCTTCTTTGTGAGCTTGTTGAGTTCTCTATAGTCTACACAAAGTCTGAGGGACCCATCCGCCTTCGTAGCAAAAACTACTGGAGCACCCCACTCCGATATACTTCGTCTTATGAACCCCTTCTCAAGCAACTCCCCTACTTGCTTATGGAGTTCCCTCCTCTCACGAGGAGCCATGTGGCGCACTGGTAAAGAAACTGGCTTAGCATTGTCCACCAGATATATTCGAAAGTCTATCTCCCGCCTCGGAGGTAAGCCCTTCACCTCCTCAAACACATCCGAGTATTCCCGGACCACTCTAACAGACCGCAAACTCTCGACTGAAGCGTCAAGCGATTCAAGATAACTTAGCATAACAGAATCTATGGGATTACAAGAGATCTCGAGAGTGTTCCCCAAGCGGATCATGAGCCTAACAACTCTCCTTTCGCAATCAAGAACGGCACCATTACTGGATAACCAGTCCATGCCCAAAATCAACCCATAGCCCGTGAAGCCCAAAACAAAAGCATCACATCTAAACTCAACGCTAAGTATAGAAATCTTCAAACCCAAACATATCATGGACAAATAAGTGGAGCCCCCAATTGGGTTTGAAACAACCAAGGGATCATCTACTAGACTGGTGTCTAAGTGCAGTGACTCAACTAATGATGATGAGATAAACGAATGCGATGCGCCAGAGTCAAACAATGTACGGACATGATGATCAAACAGAAAAACCAGACTTTCAATGGAAATAGCGCTACCTCTTTCCTGAGTCGGTGGAACCGCGAGAGCCTGAACTTGCCCCCTTGCCTGACCTGGTGCCATAAGAGCTTGCACCTGTCCTCCTGAGGTAGATCCCGTCCTTTGCCCCTTCTTAGGGCAATCCTTCACTAGATGCCCTGCTTCGCCACAGTGGAAGCAGCCAGTCTTCTTCTTCTTCTTTCGACAATCTTTGCTTAGGTGGCCTGGTGTCCCACAATTGAAGCACTTCTTCTTTCCCTTGCCACTGTTGCCTTTCCCACCCTTGTTTTGCTGTTGCTGTTGAGGTCTCTTTTGATCTCCTTTCTTCTCGGGTGCCGTATTAGCATTGGGACCCTTCTCTTCCTCATGCATGAGTGCCATGTCTACTAGCTTCTCAAAGGTGGCCCCCATAGGGATGTGAGTCATAGCCAATCCATGCATCGGTTCATTCAAGCCCTTAACGAACCTCAAAGCCTTCTTCTCCGGTGTATTCACCATGTCTATGCCAAACCTTGCCAATTGATTAAACTTGTTGACATATTCCTTCACTGATAGGTTCCCTTGCTTTAGAGTCAAGAACCTTTCCATATACAAGTTTTCCTCCGCCCTTGAAAGAAACTTTGCCACAAATCTCTGCCTGAAATCCTCCCAAGAGTCAACAGGGCGCTCTCCATTAGTGACCTCCCACCAGAATGAGGCCTCTCCCTTCATTAACCAAGCCGCTAACTTGACTTTCTTTCCTTCTTCCATCTCAAAAATATCTATCAACTCTTCCACCTCCTTAAGCCAATCTCTAGCTTCCACAAAAGTTTCAGATCCTTGAAAAGGTTTCCCTCCCATAGCCTTAAATTCCTTGCAAGTCTTAGCAAAAGTATCCGTACGAGGAGGAGGAGGAGGAAGATCGGGTGCTACTGTTGGTGGAGGAACATTTGCTGGACCCGCAGTGGCGACCCTAGCCTCCATCAATCTCCTATACCATACTGGTATCGTCACACCCTCCGGAAAGTTAAGATCTTCAGCCATGCTGAAACGAAAAAGGAAAGATTCAAAACGGAGAATTCGAAAGATAAAGATATGGCTATTGGGGATTATGCTTTTCTTTCAAAAACCTTTCTCTTTAAAGACATGTTTTTGAAAATACTTCTTCCAAAAATGTTTTTAGAAAAATATTTTTCTAAAAATTTTATCTGTTCTGGTAACCTTTGCTCTGATACCACGTGTAACACCCCACACCCGCTAAGGTCACTCACTAAGGGAATGCCTTAACTTCGGTGGAGTATTTAAGTGAATATAGAACAGAAAAATTACAACAAGACAGATATAAATAATACTTGAAAATCTAAAACATCATTTCATTGCAGCAGAAGGTAAACATTGTTTAGTTACAACACCATAAAGAGTCAAGTACTAAATATCCATCCTGATAAAAACATAAGTACATAATCCCACTACATGAACAAATAGCCATAATAGAAAAGATAAGCAGGGCTTTACATCACGGTCCAAGCTCCAAAAGATAGATAAAGAAATCTGATCAAAGCCCACTAGTGCTAGGCCCAACCTGAGGACCTGAGGGGGAAAAAGATAAAACAACGGGGTCAGACATAAGTCTGAGTGAGCCCTATAACTTTAACTACACAATCATTGAAGTAATTAGGGTATGATATAAACTTGGTACGGTGATGACTGGGGATAAATGACTACACTAAGTAGCCAACTAGACATAGGATGAACTAAGATAACGGTAAAGACGCATCTACCCACCCAAGGTTAATTACTAACTGCACCACACCAGTCATTCCTACTTAAAGGTTGATCCCTCCCAAGGACTTAGAAAATTTCCCAGTAGTTTCGTGTACGCCTAGCTGACTACATAGGTGTCGTCTTCCCCTATCTCCACTAGGTGTACCCACTACTCCCAAGTGATCGGCTCCCTACCGTAGATACCCGTGCTGGCCCCACAGTGGGGTGTATCACTCCCCAAAGTGGCAACCCGATACAATCAATGGTGCACGGCTTATATCTACACGATGCAACAACATCTTACCTACCAGCCCGGGTCCACACACGCATATGAAACCCGTTGGACTTGCGTTGCCACCGCTAACCCGTTTTGGCCTCTTATAGTCAAGCCCAGTACGCGTGTCCCGTCCTCGACATGGGTCGAGCCCAATAAGATACATATGGGTTACTGGTTGAAATGGGCCCCCACAAGCTACCCACCTAAGCTTGTCACTTTATCTAGTGCATCCCACTTAACCCTTTAATCATGTTTAATTACATGTTTCCTCTTGGTTAAGTATTCTAATCGTATTTTCTATTGCCACCCAAGGCAACCCACTAGATTTCCACATGCCATTACATGCCACCCAAGGCACTTACATGCCACCCAAGGCACT
Source organism: Allium sativum (assembly GCA_030737875.1). Classification (NCBI taxonomy): domain Eukaryota; kingdom Viridiplantae; phylum Streptophyta; class Magnoliopsida; order Asparagales; family Amaryllidaceae; genus Allium; species Allium sativum. The sequence goes on along the minus strand of CM060927.1, from coordinate 221,298,948 downwards.
TACATGCCACCCAAGGCACCCACTTAACCCCTCATGCCCCACTACATGCTTATCTGGTTAAGTGTTTCTTAATTGATTAAGAACGTAACCGTTGTAAAGACCTCTCACATTAGACTATCTTTTATGGCAGCTGGATTTGCCGGTCGGGTCTGGGCAGCCTTACGCCATAACCGAGTCTAACCTCGTGTCTTTACACTTGTCACGTATTAAGTTTGTGCCTAAGACCTCTCACATTGGGCCAATCATTTGTAGCCGCTGGATTTGTCGGTCGGTTCCGGGCAGTCTTATGCTACAAAAGGGTCCAACCTCGTGTCTTAGTCGATTAATTACACCTAATTAATCACCCCCATATTTCGAATTAATTTTCCCTAATTAATTCCAATTTTAACGATGTACATAATTGACTCAATTATGTCCATCCACTTTATGGTATGCATAATCATACCAACTTCACACCATTTCATTAACATGTATATTAACCCCATCGTTCCCCACGTAATTCGCTAACATGACATAAAAGGGAAGATTCATCACAAATACAATGGGTTCAACTTGCATAACATTAGCATCAACATGGGTTTCAAAGGTGTCAACATGCATATAGCATCAAACCCAACTAGCATAAATAACCAACCCAAACTTGCATGAATCACATATGTCATAAAGAGGTTAACTTGCATAAGTGACTTATGTCATACAAAGGGGTAAACTTGCATATGTATGTATGACATACTAAGGGGTTAACTTGCATATGTATGCATATCATACTAAGGTGTAAACTTGCACATGTTACTTGCATATAATCAAACACCAAACTTGCATAACATGTCTTATATGAACTTGCATATAATCATACACCAAACTTGCATAACATATCATATATGAACTTGCATATAATCAAACACCAAACTTGCATAACATGGTGTCATAATGGATCAATGTTTATCATAGCAATTTGCATAACTAGCATCATGAACACATAGCCTAACACTTGCACAACTTGCATAACATCATGATCATGTAGCATATAACTTGCATAACTTGCATAACATCATGAACATGTGGCATATGACTTGCATAACTTGCATAACATCATGAACATGTAGCATATAACTTTCATAACTTGCATAACATCATGATCACATAGCATATGACTTGCATAACTTGCATAACATCATGAACACATAGCACATAACTTGCATAACTTGCATAACATCACAAACACATAGCATATGATAACATAATCTTGCATTGATCCACATTCATAGCCATAACCTCATTATATCCTATCATAATCATTTCAACAACTGGTCATTAAGGCTATAGAAACTCACAACTTGTTGATTAGCACTCTTAAGAAGAAGATTAAGTTGCTAGAGTTGATTAGAGGTTGATTTGAGAAGCTATCTTCCTCTCTAATTTGATGGAGGCTCCTTCAAGTTGCATTTTGACGGCATAACGGTGTTGTAGCTATTTTTAGTATGAATTAGGGTAGTCTTAGGGTGTATTTATAGAGTAGTTAGGTGTTTTAGGCCATTAGATTAACCCTAAATCAGATTAGAGCCGTCAGATCTCGTCCTAGCCACCAAGCACAGCCCAAAAGCCATCAGGTTGCACCCAGGTCACACAGACCGACAGGGGGGGTCGACCCCAGGGTCGACCCCTAGGGAGGGGGTCGACACCCATGTCGACCCCTGGGTCGACTCCCTCAGCCTGGCGGGAATTTTTCCCGCCTCTTCTGAAATGTGAAATTTCTGTTTTTAAATCTGTTTTGAATTTCTGAAAACTTCTTCGGGCCTTAACTGGGTCATACAGATTCCGATTTCCGAAAACTCGGACTCTGTTTCGCGTATTTTTCCGAGACGAACGCAATGGCATAGCCCGTTTCCCCTGATTCAGATTATAAAATTTTATTCTGCCCTGTTTTATATTATAAAAAGTTATTCAACACACGGCGTGTTACAATATATGATATATATTATATATATTAAACGGCCTGAATAGAACGCGCCACGCCGCGGCAGTTCGCGAATTTCGACCATTGACTTTGAATTGACGTTACGGGAGATCCGACCGTCGGATCCTCCTGAAACCGGAACCGTTGGGTTCGTATCGAAAAGAACTTTCCAATGAATATTAGAAATTTGAAATCTAACATTTGGATTTGGAATTATGTCCAAATCAAATTTGGAAAAGGTCTCTGTAAGTGCAGTTCGACGACCGTTATTGGAAATCGACTGTACGGGCCTTGATAAAATTATTAAAAACATCAATAATTTGTGTAAAATCATAAAAAATGATTTAGAAAGAATTGGGGTGAAAAATCCGATACTTAAAAAGGATAAAAATATATTTCTATCGAAATGAACTAGTTATGAACTAGAATTATAATCCAATGTTTTTGAATAAATAAATTGGATTTGAAGTGGTTTTAAAAATAATCAGAATTTCCAATATACGAATTGGAATGGATTTGAATCGAAATTATCTTCGGAATATTTCGATGTTGGATTTCGTGATTATATAGATATAGTTGTGGAAATTTGAAAGATATATTTATATCGTTATTTCCAATACGATAATTGTTGGTTTCAGAATTTGATATTGAATATAAGCCGATATATTTTCTATTCAGAGTCTTGTATTTAATATCAAATGGGATTTTGGGTTCGTCGTGAATGGTGTCTTAAATAACACTGTTCTTGAACCCAGTTTAGAAAAGAATAAATCTTTTAATTAAGATTTAGTGAAATTGTCCAGTTAATTAGTATTTAATTGGAATTGAATTTAAATTGGTTTTTGGGGTTTATCGTGAGCGTTATTTTGAATAACACCTGTTCTTTAACCTGATTAACAATGGAATGTGATTTTGGGTTTATCTTGAACCGTGTTTTAGATGACATTGGTTCCTTAACCCAGTTAAAGATAGGATATTGATTTTTGGAAAGATTAAAACGAAGTGGAGTTTTAATGAATCTTTAATTAGATTAAAGTGATCGAGAATGGAGTATCACCAGTTTTGCTCCAAGCGATAGTTAAATCTTTTTTGAAAGAGAAATGTGTGATCTTCTGAAAAGAAGAGAGAACACATATGTATATTTACGTATATGAAAAAGATTACAATAATAGACTACCAACCTAGAAAAAACAAAGAAACAATCACAATCTATGACCATCCTCACCAAACAAAAGCCACAAGAAACATAAGAAAAGACTATCACAACACACACACTCTAAAATCGAACGCGAATAACTCCAAAGCAAAATCCATCTCCAGACCAAATCGGTACACTAGAAAACTCCTCTACTTGCCATAAGATCTAATACGTGTGCTACGACGAACCATCCCCGATCTGGGATAAACTCTCCTGCGCCTGCACCTCCTAGTCGAAGAAAGAGTCATATCACATTCCTCTCCATTATTCTCTTGCAATCCATCCGAATCCGGATCAAAAGCCTCGGACATCGGCCTAAACTGATCACATGACGAAGAATCACAGGGAGAGTTTGAGCTCAGACTAGTACACAACCCTGAAAGCACCGAACTCATGCAAATCCCCTTATTCATAAACGACCAGAGCTCATGCTTCGTATCAGAAAAACTACTTCTCCTCTTAACCAAATGAACATTCTCTCTCATACGTCTTACCCTCCTTGACAAACAAGAGTCCACATCCTTGGTCAAGAGAGACTTTATAAAATGCTTCCCATCTTCTGGTCCAGCATATCCCTTAGAAGCCTCATTCAATACAGCATGCCCCTCGCCATTTACATGAACAGATCCCTTACCCCTATCTCGCTTAGGAGAAACCACCTTGTCACGTTTCCTCATCAAAGCCATCTCAGCAGAATACTTAGAACAATCAAAACTGGTGACATCAAAACAAACATCATCATCATCCCCTTCTAAATCAACCAACACTCCAAAATTATTGTACAGCTCCAAGTCATTTACCCCATACCTATCAACGTCCCCAGATACACGAGAAGCAACAGTAGAAGAGATTTCAACACCACTGATCAAATGTTGCATGTCCTCCAGAACATTACCAGTCCTCACTTCCTTTCTCCGATCATTAATCACTAACTTATCAATCGTATCAGAACTAAAATCTCGATCACCATAAGAAAATGATCGTTGGTGTACATCTGGATCCAACGTCAATGGATCTAACCGATCAAACTGACAATAACAATTCCCAGAACAAACCACTAAATCATCTTCGACATTCTCAAAACCTATATCACCAAACGCCTCATTCTTTTGAATAACACTCACCAGATTCGAAATCCACTCCGACCTCAATTTCATGTCTCCTGTGCCATCCAAGAAAGCCTGTAAACCGGCTTCACCACATCCACTAAACACAACAGAGATGATTGCAACAAAGTGTAGCCAAATCTCTTTCATTAACACTAAAACCCTCCCACTACCCTATACTATAGATTCAGCAAACAATCTCCTTAATTTCAAGAAATTAAGGCAAAACAAAGAAGCATGATCTATTCTCTCATACGGTCTTGGCAATGGCGGAAACACATCAGTATCCACGCTTATCTGCTTCCATAATAAACCATCAACTAGGCCTTCTAAATGCAAAACCAGAATAAAGATCAAGTAACCACCATCGTTATCTTGCAGAGGAAAAACCGATTCATATAATTCAGTAAGAGAAATAACCTTCTGGCATATCAACAAACAGTTAAAGAGCAAAAATTCGAAACTTCCTCTAAACTTCTTTGGACAGTTAATCTTCTTATGTCCCAATCCACCGCATTTAAAGCATCTAAAACTGATTCTTGCAAACGCTTGCAAAATGGCCTGCATCTCCACATCTAAAACAACACCGTTCCCTGATTGATTTCCTAAACCAAGATACCTTTGGCTTGGAATCCGAAACAACCATCGGGCGATGAAGACGAACCACCTCAGCATAAGAACGGGAAGAATCGCCTTTCGATAGAGATAGAGAAGAAGAAATCGAGGAAAGAAAACAAATTCAGATCTTGGATCGAAAAGGAAGGGAAAGTCGCCATTTTTATTGTGTATTATATCTGAAACTAATTAATAGTCATGTCAGCGATAGTTAAATCTTTAATTAGATTTGAATGTGAAATGGTAATTAATATTTACCGATAACACCGTGGTGTTAGATATGGAGTATTACCAGTTTTGCTCCATGGGAAGAATAGGTTGGGATTGGGAAATAAAATAAATGATTACTTCGGTGTGGTTCGCTAATCCCGACTAGTTTGGAAAACCTTAACATGGTTTGAAATGATATCCAATGGAAGATTAAAGAATAAATTTAGAAGAATTTATCTTTGATAAAATTAATGGGAACCTTTCCCTAAGAATGTGAATATTTGAATAAAAGAATATTCTGAATTGGAATGAGGCGTATGTTGTGTCTGTGTAACACTTGTTTATTATATACGCGGGTTATTCGGAAAGGCTGGGTTTATACCCATTCTGAATAACTGATTCGACGATAAATCGAAGATGAAGATGGTGGTTGAAGACCGGAGGTCTTCACATCGTTTGGATGATTACTGCTGATCTTGATTGGGTTGTACACCCAACAGGAGGGAATCAGTTGGTGATCGTCCAGACGTACTTGGAGATCGATGGATATGCGAGGAATAAGGTTCCTCCGATTTCGTTCAGACCCAGAACAAACTTGTAAATGGACTGTGTATCTGATATTGGATTTTATTCTGTGTGATTGATTTCTATTAAATATATATCTGTTTGGCGGCGGAGAATTTATTCTCTTGCTTAACGTCCTTCTCTAAGACGTACGAGCTCAGAGGTTGTATATTGATGGATATCAATCACATGGCATGAACTGCCTGTGTGGCATGCCTAAGTGGCAGATGATCAAGGCTTCTGTTGAAAAGCAAAGTCTTGTGGTTGATGATCAAAGCACGGCCTATGTGGCACATCTTTGTATATAGCGTTAATTCGCGAGTCTCACACCTCGGTATGCGTGGTCCCTTGATTTACCTAACTTTAAAAATAAAGATTAATAATTGTTTTTAGTTCTCACACCAGTCACATGACTGACCTGGAGTTTATTGTTTTAACCTAAACTCTAGGTACCCCTATTTATATTCACAGGATCCTGGTTTATAACTGAAGTGATATCCGAAAAGCTCTGTATCCATGTATTTCTTTCAGTTGTGTGTTGTATTATTTTTCCGCTGCTATGTATATAAATGTAATTTAAATCTCTGATATTTGTCAAATGTGTAATATTTATTCATACTCTGTATATTCTTGTATTCTGATGGAATTGTTGTAATAAACAATTAAATGTTCTTCTGTTTGTGTTCTGATTCGTCTTGTCCTCAAAACAATCTGGGGTTTCGAACGATCTTGGTCGGTTTAGCAATTGATTTGGATTGAGCGAAATTACCAATTGTTACAAGAACGAAGGATGGGATCAGGCGGCAGATTGGGTGATGGAAGAGGTGGAAGCGATAGTCGAACGATGATGGGAGAGGTAGTTTTTTCAAGAAGAGGGTAAAATCAGAGTAGCCATAGTTGGTTGTGCTAAATGTAATAATTTTGTAAACTACTGTTAAGTATATTTACAATTGGATTTTAAATCAAATTTGTTATAAAAATAATTAGTGTATCAGTTTGTAAAAATATTCCACATAACATTAAAATTGGTATTTATTTGGTTCGAGTGGATAACAGAACTAAAGATACCAATTGAAAGAAAGAATAAAGAAAAAGATATCAAGAAATGCATCGCTTCTTATTTGGGAAAAAGATGAATCGTATTTTAATATATTTTTTTCATTTTTATTATTACATATATGACGCATTTAGTATTAGGCATTGTCGTTAACACTCTATTTTTGCATATGAACTGGATCTTGTGTTCTTGATGTAATCTAACATTCAAACAAGCAATTGAGTCCACATGATTTTTTTAAATATAAACCCTCTTTAAAAATTACTAAAATGAATTGAAAGAAACTAATATTATTATGAAAATAATTAAACAATAGCTTTGCTTGTATAATTTTGTTAATTTAAAATAACTTGATCTTTAAATTTAGTTTAAATGGTTGTTTCGTTTACAAATATTGAAAACACACCCCGCTAGTAAATAATAAATAATAATATAAAAGCAGAAAACAAAATAAACAATTAACTGACGAAGCAAAACCAAACCTAACAAACTCAATTAATTTAATTGATTTATTTGGTTTTAACCAATAAATGTTCACACCTAAACAGAAGTAAATTTATGAATGAGAATGCTAACTGTATTCACATCCTGAAATTAGCCTTAGACACACCGTTTATAGAAAATAGTGAACACCACATTATTTTCTTTTAACTTCTAATTTAATTTTTGAAATTGACACTTCATTTTTGAATATGAACTAGATATTATATATTTGATGTAATATAAGCCAAAATAAATAATCGAATCCATATGATGATTCCTTTTAAGAACAAACCCTCTTCTAAAAATATTAAAATGAATTGAAAGAAAATATACTATTGTGAAAATAATAATGTAAATAATAGCTCAAAATCTATAATTTTTTTATTTTAAAATAACTTGATTTTCAAATTTAGTTTAAACGATTGGTTTGGTTTCAAATATTGAGAACCATACCGCACCAATAAACAAAAAATAATAATATAAAAATAGGAACCAAAATAAACAAAATAACCAACAAATCAAAACCAAACAAATCAATTACCAAATCTATCAAACTCAACTGACTTGATTGGTTTATTTGGTTTTAACCAAAAATGGTCACTCCTAGATAGAAGTAAATTTATGGCATGAATATGCTAACTATATTTGCATCCCGAAGAAGTGAATTGCATTGCACATTATTTTCTTTTAACTTCCCATTTTATTTCGTAAATAACCATATTTTTTAAAATTTATATTGATGGCATTTATAGAAGAACAAAGATATAAAAAATTGAGCATGGATCGAGTGAGCAAAGAGTTGTATAAAATCTAGTTTGGAATCAACTAGACTTTGCATGAAGCCATGATTGGACTAAGGTGTGTTTGTTATGTTCCCTCGTTAGTGTATAACTTGATATTTTAGGTTTTCTCGTTCATTCCAAACTTGATTCTTTAGGTTTCATCTCTGTCTTTAAGCTAGAAGATTGAGCCATGTTTTGTGTAAATAATTTTTTAAAATTTAGTTCAAGAAAAAAAGTAAAACTGGTGTTAACGGTACCTCCGACATGAAACCTGGGTGCAACTAAAGTAATTAGCTGAAAATTCATACAATCTTCGTCCAAAGTGTGTGAAAATGTTTCTTTTGGAGCATCTATACTATACTATTAAAGCTGAGTTATGTTTCAAATTTTCAATAGCTCACAACTACCCTCCAATTTCTGAAATGGGTGCCTCTTAGCGTGACACCTGTACCGTTAGCTCAATCGTCTATTTTGCTTGGCAAATTCTATTGCAACCCACGTTTTTAGATAGTAGCCCCCCGAAAAAAGAAAAAAACCGTATACCCCTAAAATTAGTAAGTAGCCCCCCTATTTTCCAAAGTTGCCCCTCCCTTCAGTACTCTTTCGTTCTCACGCATCTCTCAGAAACAAAAAAAAACCGCGATATCTTAGGAGGCACAGGCATCCACTCCCTAGCCGGTCGCGATCTCCTTTTCCAGCACAAAATCTTGTCTTCTTCCGGTCGCAAGTAGATTGAATTTAGCAAGTAGAAGGTACACTACATGTAAAGTTTAATAATTTAGGGTTTTGAGTTTATAGTTGTGGAGTAAGTGATTGGATTGATGATTGAATCGGTCTTGTTGCTTTTTGTGGTGTTTATGACTGGAAATCGATGATTTTGTTGTTGTTTGGGGTGATTTTGAATCGATAGAATTGTTTTTTTTTTTAATTACTCCAGGCAACCACGCTCTGTAAATACGTGGAAACAAGGTAAACCACGTATAAGTAAAACGAGGTTTTCTTTTCGTCCTCGGTCAACGTCTACGTGGTTATCTGGATTTCAACGTGAAGTGGAAGCGACGAATGGTTTAAAACCGCGTAGTGGATGAACGTGGTTTGTTTATGTACCACGTACGTTTGTGGCGTGGGGACCTGTAATTTTGAAAAAAAATTAGACGACGATGACTATGAACTAACTCATTCCTTTATTTTTAATTTACAGATGCCTCCACGTAAACCAATGACTGCTTCTGAAAGAAAAAGGAGAGCGGAGAAGGCAGCCGAAGGCACAAGTGCAGACATGAATGAGGATAGCGGTGAAGAGCAACACGATCAAGGTGGGGATGATTACATAATTGCACTAAGGGAAAGTGAAGATCAGACACAACTACAAGAACAACAATATGAACAAGAGGAGGGACAACATGAGGAAGAAGAAGAGGGTGATGGTGATGAAGAAGAGGGTGATGAGAAAGGAGGACCAAGAATAAATGATGTTATTAGAGAGTTTGATACTCATGTTGCTTCCATGATATGGCTTGACCAAGTAAATTGATAATATTTAATTGAATTATATTTACTTAATTTTTTAACTAACAAATATGTATGTGTAGGAACGAGGACCGCTTACATGTGTAAATCATGCTCAAAGAGTATCAGAGTGGAGGATACCGGACAATGCTACTAGATTCAAGACCATTGTAGAGTTGTCCGGTTTATATCCCATTGTTAGTACTTGCTACAAGAGCGTGAAGAAGAATTTGATATCGGCTTTTGTAGAGCAATGGTATCCAGAGACAAACACTTTCCATTTGCCATTCGGTGAGATGACAATTACTTTTGATGATGTCGTGTCTCTATTACACATTCCAGTTGAGGGCAAACCGATACAGAGCTTGACAAATGACAAGGAACAGGCGGTTAGCATGGTTCACAAGTATCTTGGAATTTCAAAACAAGTAGCTAGGATGGAAATGAATGACCGGGTTGGGTATAAGCTAAGTTTGTCTGCGTTACATGCTGTATTTGAAGATGTGAGCGATGAGTGGACCGATCGAGCTATTAGGCGTGCCGCTCGCGCGTATTTGTTGTTTATGCTGGGTAACACGTTGTTTGCTGACAAAAGTAAGACTCATGTGCACGTCTGCCTTCTAGATCCACTTAAACACTTGGATTCTGTTCGCACATATTCATGGGGTTCGGCAGCACTAGCTTTTATGTACAGGCAACTCGGGTTAGCAACTCGTATGGGAGTGAAACAAATTGCCGGATTTCTTTGTTTACTTGAGTCGTGGATATTCGAGCATTTTCCCTGCTTTCATCCGTCAACAAATCTTTACTATGAGAATTTACCACGTGCAGCTAGGTGGAATCCGTCTATAGACTGTGGCGCTTCACTAGTTGGTCTTCGTATATTCCTCGATAACATTCAAGAAGAACAGGTACATTATTTCATTTATCAAATAAATGCATTTTCACTACTTTCGCTTGTTGATCTTAGTATCAATTATTTCTATCTATATCTGTGAATAGGTTATATTTGATCCTTATATTTTTGCACGACATTATCATCCGTTCCATCCTATATCTTGGTATAGTGGTTGCATTCTCTGTATGAATGTTGTAGAACCATATCATCCCGACAGAGTACTCAGGCAGTTCGGTAGAGTTCAGAACATTCCCGCGGCACCTATTCCTCCTGTAGCAACAAATGCACGCCGTGGTACTACTTCTACGACATACACCCGAGTACGATATCAATTCTTGGAAAGTATATGGGAGAATTGGTTCAATCATGTGATAGCGGAAGGGCGTAGATCAATACCACTACATCAATCCTTCTTGACTTACACAGCTGATTATATGGAGTGGTATAGAGAACACAGTGTCTTGCGTGTTCACAATCCGGTATACCTACCGGATAATGTTGTGATTGGAGCTCCATATTTTCAGCCGACCTACAATCAGTTATATTCGGTATGTTTCAATTATTTATTTCCTTTACATTTTGTTCTTTCTACGCTTTGGATTTTAAACCGGGTCAATTTAAAGGTATAAACATACATGTGTATGGCACAAACATACATGTGTATGACACAAACAAACATAGTTGCTTCCTTTTTCAGTTTTAACTTAACTATACTAACATCACTCAAATTATCCATAGACCATTCAAGATGTGCATGGGATGTTGAATGAACCGAACCCTCAAATTGATCATGCTCGAATTGTTGTTGGCCGCTAATATAGGCCTAATGTTTAATTGTTTATTAGTTTAATTTTAATGAACGTGTATTTTGGATGTGGTATGTAACGTAACTATTGTAATGCTTAATTTGGTTGGACATGTGTTTGATCTAATGGTATGTAATATAACTCATGTGATGTATTTTGGAAATATTATGGTAATGTAATGGCTTTTGGGTTGTTTACTTTCCAATCTAGTGGTTATTATTGTTGATTATGTGTTTGACAGTTTTTTTTTTTTTTTTTGAGTTTCTGTTATAGCAACGCTCTGAGAAAACATGGTTGATCATCCAACCTCATAGAAATAATACGTGGTGAGAGAGTAAACCACGTTGAATATTTACGTGGTGAATTATCCAACCTCGTTGGTACTCCCCGCCGTTGGGCAACGAACCACGCAAATTTGAAGATCGCATTTTTTTTCATGTTTTGGGAAGCCACCACGCTCTGTAAAAACGTGGTTGGTTAAATAACCACGCTCGAATTCACGTAGTTCTCAACCGTTCCACGGAAAATACGATCGTGGTTTGTTTGAAAACCTCGTTGTTCTTATACGTGGATGAGTTCTTAACCACGTCAGTTTGTAGTACAATATTTTTGTTTTCAAGTATCGGGAAGCCATATAGCTCTGTAGCAACGGGCTCAGCCCATAAACCTCGAAGAGACTATACGTGGTTTAATATTTAACCACGTGGTTTGCAAATGCGGTTGTCTTTGTTTCCCCGTGGATATCCTACGAGGTTGTATATGTTTCCACGTATTTACTGCCCGTTTGTGCCCAGAATTTCAAAAAAAAAAAAAATTCGACCAAACTGTTTCAACATATAACACTTTTAGTATGCACAAACAGAAAAATTAAAACACAATAATTAATACCAAGATACTTTCCAATTGCCAAATAGTGTAATACAATATCCAAACGACAACCAAGCTTGTCTCCTATACATTTTCATTTCATTTGCCAAACACAACTAAAACCAATCAAACGTACATCAACCAAACTATTTCCACTCTGCAAACGGATTTCTTTCGTCCCAAGCTTGTCTCCTATCGTTGTAAATATGCTCCCAGTCGCTAGCATCCCGGTCTCGTGCCTTGAACCATTTTGAGTAAATTGGTGGCACGGGATGTTTGTCCTCAAGCTTAACCTGTAAGTCATGAACCATGAAATATTCTTCATCTTATAAAATTTATGAGTATAAACGTTATATACCTGAACAAAATGATCTTGGTTGACAAAAGCTATTGCAATTTCTTTGCGTAGTACTGGTGGAGGTATTTTTCCTCTCAATGGTGGTATTGTCAACATAAGCCTTTCACTAATGCTGAATAACACAACATTATATCTAGTGGCAATAATATATCCAACATCAGGCATTGACATCCACTTTTCCATTGGTGCAAAGTCTTCATCTTCGTGTAAAAGGCTTTTCATAATAGCTGAACTTCTACCATGCTCTACAAAAACTTTATCATACAGACTCTGGTGTTCATATAGCTCTTCGTGCAATTCTGTTCTAATTTCGCTCCATTTAGATTCTCCCAATCCCAGCAAAGAAGCCACACATCGATATCCACAATTACCGTCCGATCGAACATCTACAATATCTGTGACAAAAGCCCTCATCTCTAATGGAATTTGATGCAGATACATTCTCATGCCTTCAGTTTGTTCGTCGAGCTGCACATATATTAAATTAGGTTATTATAGAACTCGTGTATGTTCAAATGAAATGATTAATACCTTTTTTGGTTTACGAATATGAAGCTTATCCGTACGAGCTTTTTTTGAAGTATAAGAACTTTGGGAATAAACACTTTCGACAAGCTCAAATGACGAAGGCATCCGTTTAGTCGAAGTATTAGAATTTTTTATGCTTTCTCTTCCATGTGTCTTTATTTTGCTTTTCGGAGATGCTAGTGTAATAACCCGGAAATGCGATCCAGTTTAAAATTTTTATTTTGGCAATTATAGCGAATTTTGATTATTTAAAATAGATTATTTTAAATAATAACGACGAAAAATTTATTTTGAATAGTAATAGAAAATATATATTATATAGCTCATCGTTAGAATATAAAAAATTATATATGATTATAAATAGAATTGAAAATGGCGCGGTAGTTCGATAATTCGATTTCAAACTTCAATTGAACGTACCGGGTGCAAAATAAACCGGATTTTAGCGAAACCAAAAATAATAGGATCTATTTGATAATATCTTTCCAACAAAGCCGAAAAATTGAAATTTCATAGCGGGAATCAAAAGATATGTCAAGTTGAAAATTCTGAATAGTCACTATGGAATTCAGGCCCTTAAAAATGGAAATTTTGCAAACGACCTCGGATTACGACGAAACCACTTTTGTTGGATCCATGATGTCAAGTTATTGCTAGATTCCAAATTTCGAAATTTTTCGAATCGATATGTGAGTTGACGAAGTAAAACGCGTTTGACCAGTTTTAGTTGATTTTAATCGACTGGAAAATGGCCATTTTTCAAACGGTCTCAGAATTCGACGAAATTAGTTTTGTTAGGACCGTATCGTCAATACGAAGCTAGAAAATATTTTTCGGGAATTTTTCGAGTTCGTATGTGGCCCCAGTAAATTGAAATGTGCGTTTAAATTGAATATATAAAGATCTATATTTTTAAATTCAACGGAAACTGATCGTAATGATCGAATTGGCCTACGATACATATCCCATTTTGTTCGGAATGGGGGTAAAACGCTAGGGACGACAATCGGTGGGTCTCGTTTCGACTTCGAAAGAAAAGTCAACTATGGAGATTAAAATAAAATAATAAAAATATTTATATATAAATATCCCCCCCCCCCAATTGCCCCTAGACCTAATCGTTCAGCCCCAAATCAAAATAAAAACCCGCTTACCACTGACCGCTCAGCCCGACGCTCCTCCTCCCACCGTCGACCACCCCCTCAGGCGCGATGTCGCCCGCTCCCTCTCTCGCGTTTCTCTCTCCTCCCCTCTCGACGGAGAAGGCCAACCCACCATTCGCTCCCTCCTCTCGAACGAAGCCCAAAACCCCCCAAGCCACCTGAATGCGAATGACGCCCCTCCTGAACCCGGGCACCCACCTCCGGCGACGGCCATAGCTCCTCCCCGACTGCCGCACGCCAATAAAACCCCCTCCCTCCGTCAGCTCTCCACCACCTCCAGTGAGTTTCCCCTTTCTTTTTATTTTGTTTTATTTTATTTACTATGAGATCTACTTGATTTTTAAACTGAAATTTATTCATATATTTTTGTGATAAAAATATGAAATTAATATATATAGTTTTGATTTAAAAAGGTAGTATTTAAATGAAAGAACTTTGTTTTAAAAAAGTTGATTTTTGAAAATAAATATCATTGGAAAAGCAAGAAGATTTGATTTTTACAAGTAAAAAGGTTCGATTTTTGTTTATATAGAAAAAATAGAATTTTTATCTATATAGTAGCGATGTAAAAATAGAATTTTTATCTATATGGTAGCGATGTAAAAATAGAATTTTTATCTATGTAGTAGTAGTATAAAAATATAATTTTTATATACATAGCAACAATATAAAAATGTGATTTTTATGTAGTGGCTACAGGCAACGAAAGTGACAAAAGGCGAGCACGGTGAAGATGTTCTACATAAGAAGAGTCGTGGTATTGGATTAGCTATCGGTGAGAACTTCTCACTCAAAATTTCTTTTTCTAGTTATATATATATACTAGGATGCAGACAGTGTTTAGTAGCACCTGACACCACTGTCCACAGACCATGGACTTGTTTGTTTGGTTGCATAGATTAGTTAGATTATTTAAGTAGAATTTGAATTGTTTGGTGAAATGGAATGGATTTGATTGATATGTGTATGGCGTGGGCCATTATTAGACCGGAGATAAGGCCAGGGCTTGTCCCGTTTCTAGTATCGTGCCGTTATGCCGCCGAAATTTTCTAAAATAAGTTAGAAAAATAAAAATATCATTTTTACTTTGTAAATGAACTGAATAGAAATTCATGTGTTAAAATAAAATATTTTGTCGTTGAAAATATAATTTTTAACGTGAATGTGAATAAATAAATATTCATTTACAAACCAGACGGTTTGTTTATGTACACCTATTTGAAGGACATTGATTGGGACGATAAATTTTACACATCGCCCAACTGCACAAATAAAATCTGTGTTTGATTGTTTGAAACCCCACACGGGTATTGGGATAAAATACGGCATACACTAATCCCAATAATTAGTTGTATGTCGATCGATTGATTGACAGGCTGTTATGAGCGTTAGATATCTATATTTGATGCTTATACAGTGTAGTGCACTTTGGATGATGGTTGATTATGTATCATTGCTATTATATACATGTGTTGAATGGAATCCATATAATTAACTTTATATGGTAATTGATTGGGCCTCATTCCAATTTAGAAAATAAAGAATATTATAAAATAAAGGTTCATGTGTTGACCGTACTCATCCGTTGAGATTAGTCATGTGTTGAACGAAATATTTTAATAATAAAATTTACATCTTTATATTATAAAATAAAGGTTCATGTGTTGAAAGTACTCATCCGTTGAGATTAGTCATATGTTGAACGAAATATTTTAATAATAAAATTTACATCTTTATATTATAAAATAAAGGTTCATGTGTTGACAGTACTCATCCGTTGAGATTAGTCATGTGTTGAACAAAATATTTTAACAATAAAATTTACATCTTTATTAGATATAAAATTAGAAACTAACTGGAAAATAGATAAGATGAGTGATCTCCTGGATATTGATATGATATTGGTTTCGGCCTTCGGGGTTAATATTCAGGGAATCGTTCTCTTACTAATTTACGGTTGGAGTCTGATTTGAAATCAAACGATAGATACCATAATTTTTGTAAAAAAAATATATTGAATAACAAAAATAGTCACACGTGGACAATACTCATCCGTTGAGATTAGTCATGTGTTGACAAAAATATGGATTCATGTATTGAATAGGATAAATATTCATTTGTTGAATAGAATAACGGAATTATTGAAATATATAAAGCCGTGTTGATTAGAGATGCGCTATTTTGACGCGAACGATATTTATATCGATTATATTCGAATTGAATTGAATAGAAAACGAATTCGAATTGAATTGAATAGAAAACGAATTCGAACTGAATTGAATAGAAAACGAATTCGAACTGAATTGAATAGAAAACGAATTCGAACTGAATTGAATAGAAAACGAATTCGAATTGAATTGAATAGAAAACGAATTCGAATTGAATTGAATAGAAAACGAATTCAAATTGAATTGAATAGAAAACGAATTCGAAGTGAATTGAATAGAAAACGAATTCGAAGTGAATTGAATAGAAAACGAATTCGAACTGAATTGAATAGAAAACGAATTCGAACTGAATTGAATAGAAAACGAATTCGAACTGAATTGAATAGAAAACGAGTTCGGATTGAATTGAATAGAAAACGAATTCGAATTGAATTGAATAGAAAACGAATTCGAATTGAATTGAATAGAAAACGAATTCGAATTGAATTGAATAGAAAACGAATTCGAACTGAATTGAATAGAAAACGAATTCGAACTGAATTGAATAGAAAACGAATTCGAACTGAATTGAATAGAAAACGAATTCGAATTGAATTGAATAGAAAACGAATTCGAATTGAATTGAATAGAAAACGAATTCGAATTGAATTGAATAGAAAACGAATTCGAACTGAATTGAATAGAAAACGAATTTGAATTGAATTGAATATAAACCAATTTCGAATTGAATTGAATATAAACCAATTTCGAATTGAATTGAATATAAACCAAATTTGAATTGAATTGAATATAGAATGAATCGAGATTTGAATTGAATTGGAAATGGAAGCTGAAATGTTTTTGAAACGAATTTAAAACTATTCATAAAATTCGTTTTAAATAGAAATCGACGAAATATATATTATATATATAATATAATGGCCTGAATAGAACGCGCCGCGCTGCGGCAGTTCACGAATTTTGACCACTAACTTCGAACGGACATTACGGGAGATCCGACCGTCGGATTCTCCTAAAACCGGAACCGTTGGGTTCGTATCGAAAAGGGCTTTCTAACGAATATTAGAAATTTAAAATCTAACGGTTGGATATGGAGATACGTCCAAATCAAATTTGGAAAAGGTCGCTGTAAGTGCAGTTCGATGGCCGTTGATGGAAATCGACTGTACGGGCCTTGATAAAATTATTAAAAATAGTAATAATTTGTGTAAAATCATAAGAAATGATTTGGGAAAAATTGGGATGAAAAACTCCATATTTGAAAAGATAAAAATAGATTTTTATCGAAATGAACTAGTTTTGAACTAAAATTAAAACCCATTTATTTTTAAATAAATAAATTGGATTTGAAATCGGTTGTAAATGGAATTGATTTGTGGGTTTATCGTGAAGGGTGTTTTAAATAACACTTGTTCTTTAACCCGATAAATAAATAGAATGTGATTTGGGTTTGTCGTGAACTGTGTTTTAAATGACATTAGTTCTTTAACCCAGAAAAAGGAGTTTTAATGAATCTGTAATTAGATTGAAATGTGAATTGATAATCTAAATTATCAAATTTAGAAATTGAGCGAGAATGGAGTATCACCGGTTTTGCTCCAAAGTGATAGTTAAATCTTTAATTAGATTTGAACGTGAAATGGTAATTAATTTTACCGATAACACCGTGGTGTTACATATGGAGTATTACCAGTTTTGCTTCATGGGATGAATAGGTTGGGATTGGGAAATAAAATAAATAATTACTTCGGTGCGGTTCGCTAATCTCAACTAGTTTGGAAAACCATAATTTGGTTTGAAATGACATCCAAAGGAAGATTAAAGAATAAATTCAAAGAATTTATCTTCGATAAAATTAATGGGAACCTTTCCCTAAGAATATGAAATTTAGAAACTAGCTGTAGGTTAGCTAAGAAGAATGGTTTCCTGGATATTGATCTGATGTTAGTTTGGGCCTTCGGGGTTAATATTTGGGAAATTGTTCTCTTGTTGATTTACGGTTAGTAGCTACTGAATTGGAATGAGGCGTATGTTGTGTTTGGGTAACATTTGTTTTTAATATACGCGGGTTGTTAGGAAATGCCGGGTTTATACCCATTCTGAATAACCGATTCGACGATAAGTCGAAGATGATGACGGTGGTCGAAGACCGGAAGTCTTCACATCGTTTGGATAATTACTGATGATCCTGAATGAGCTGTACACCCAAGAGGATGGAAATAGTTGGTGGTCGTCCAGACGTACTTGGAGATCGATGGATATGCGAGGAAAGTGCCTCCGGTTACGTTCAGACCTAGAACGAACTTGTAAATGGATTGTGTGTCTGACATTGGATTTTATTCTGTGTTGATTGATTTCTGTTAAATATATATCTGTTTGGCGGCGGAGAATTTATTCTCTTGCTTAACGCCCTTCTCTGAGACGTACGAGCTTAGAGGTTATATATCGATAGATATCAATCGCATGGCATGAATTGCCTGTGTGGCATGCTGAGTTGCATGGATCAAGGCTTCTGTTAAAAAGCAAAGTCTTGTGGTTGATGATCAAAGCACGGCCTATGTGGCAGCTTTGTGTATAGCGTGGATTTGCGAGCCTCGCACCTCGGTATGAGTTAAAAACGGGATAAGGACTGCAGGGAGAGCATGACGTTTCTTTCTAGCTTTGGTGGTGTCAGTGACTTACCAGCCCTGACATTTATATATTTTTCACCTATGTGGTTGTTGGATGAGGCGCCTCGATTTTAGGTCTGTAAGGACCGGGAAACGTGTGTTCAGGAATAACTAATCCTCAAATGCAAGAGAGGACCGGCCCTGAAGCATCCAGGGGTTACCCAGATTGTGTAGTCCCGAGGCATTTGCTAGAGTGTCTCGAAGCGGAGAGGAGCTTGCCCCTTGCCTCGACTCATGACGGAAATCCAATTTCCAATACGTGCATTTCGGTTTTATTTGTAGAGCCTAGTATGGCGACATAGTGGGATGGGGCGCTTATGCCGTCTATGATTTATATTTATGATTGAAATTGTTTTGACACTATACACATATTATAGTATCAAATGATTTTTTTTAAACGTACTAAGCATGTTTGGTTGTTATAAGGTAAAACCCTATCCTCTGGCTTGCGTTGCATTGTGTGATGAGACCTGGGTCTTATAATAGCTTCATTTTTTGAAAAAGCATTGCGATGTTTATTCTATGCACTGATATTCTTGGGAGGAAACCCGTTCCGTGTTATACGGCGTGGTCCCTTGAATTACTCTCTTTTAAAGTAAAGTTTTAAATAACTGTTTTAGTTCTCACACCAGTCACATGACTAACCTGGAGTTTATTGTTTTAACCTAAACTCTGGGTGCCCTTATTTTCGACACAGGCAGCTAGTAGTTTTGGTTTTGCAGATTTATATTCACGGGATCCTGATTTACAGCTGGAACGATGCTCGGAAAGCTCTATATCCGTGTATTACTTTCAGTTGTGTTTTATATTGTTTTTCCGCTGCTATGTAATTTATTGTAATCTCTGATATTTGTCGAATGTATTATATTCATTTATACTCTGTATATTCTTGTATTCTGATGAAATTGTTGTAATAGCAATGAAATGTTCTTCCGTCTGCGTTCTATTTTGTCCTGTTCTCAAAACGATCAGGGGTTTCGAACGGTCTAGATCGGTTTAACGACTGATTCAGATCGAGCGAAATTCCAAGCCATCACATTTGGTATCAGAGCATTGGTTTACAAAGCTCGAGAACAAGACACATTAGAACCATACGAAAGAATTCATCAGATATTGGATTAGTAATATCCAATTAGAATGACTCGTTAGAGATAGGATCAGTAGTATCCTAGAACGGGTGTGAAGAGTATATTTTTCAAATGAAAACAATTTTGTTTTGAAAGTTAAATTCAAGTATACGTATTTGAATATTTATTTGTTTTGAATTGGACAATCTAATATATAAAGATTTTGCATATACGCGTCATGAACGTATATTCGAAGTTTTAATATACTGGATAGATATAGAATCACATTCTAGTCGCCCGGAGATGGTACTGATAATTGTCATGACATCATCAGTATTTATGTTCGTGTTTCGAAGGTGTGATATCTATATATTTCCATTAGACTGGTGTGAGAACCAAAACTTACATAGATTTATTGTTGTGAATTGGCATCAAAAACATGATTTTCTGTATATATGTATCAAAATTATGAATTTGAAACGTTAATCCACTAATTGATTAATGGTTGTGTTGTTTGTTTATTTGTTTGATAATTTTGAACCATTATGCCTAATTGCATCAAAATTGAATTGTATTGAAAATTAGTCGCGTTTGCTTGCATATACATGTACTTACATTGAACAGGTCATAGCAAGGAGGCTAGAGCAGAGAATAAAATTTGTTTGCCCGACAAATAGGTACATATTTACTATAATTTACTGTTTTGTTTGGGTGATGATGATTTTATGAGCCGATTGGTTAGCCGCTTGGCTTTTTCTTTTTCTTTTTGAGATCAGAAGGCCTATATGGCAATTTCGGGATTTTCCCGTTGCTCCCGGTGCAGGGAGGTTATGGCGAAATTTTTCGAAAATTTAGGGTGTTAGCCAAATTTTTGAAGAATTCGAAGAGTTTTTAGAAACTGAAAAGTTGAAGAACTTAAGCCGTAGTCAAAATACTGAAAGTTGAGTTGGTTTTTAAAACAACATTCAGCTTCGTTCCTTTTCGGGGATGAAAAGTTTTAAGTGGGGGAGATTGTAATAACCCGGAAATGCGAGCCAGTTTAAATTTTTTATTTTGGCAATTATAGCGAATTTTGATTATTTAAAATAGATTATTTTAAATAATAACGACGAAAAATTTATTTTGAATAGTAATAGAAAGTATATATTATATAGCTCGTCGTTAGAATATAAATAATTATATATAATTATAAATAGAATTGAAAATGGTGCGGTAGTTCGATAATTCGATTTCAAACTTCAATTGAACGTACCGGGTGCAAAATAAACCGGATTTTAGCGAAACCAAAAATAATAGGATCTATTTGATAATATCTTTCCAACGAAGCCGAAAAATTGAAATTTCATAGCGGGAATCAAAAGATATGTCCAGTAGAAAATTTTGAATAGTCGCTATGGAATTCAGGCCCTTAAAAATGGAAATTTTGCAAACGACCTCGGATTTCGACGAAACCACTTTTGTTGGATCCGTGATGTCAAGCTATTGCTATATTCCAAATTTCGTAATTTTTCGAATCGATATGTGAGCATGGCGAAGTAAAACGCGTTTGACCAGTTTTAGTTGATTTTTATCGACTGGAAAATGGCCATTTTTCAAACGGTCTCAGAATTCGACGAAATTAGTTTTGTTAGGACCGTATCGTCAATACGAAGCTAGAAAATCCTTTTCGGGAATTTTTCGAGTTCGTATGTGGCCCCAGTAAATTGAAATGTGCGTTTAAATTGAATATATAAAGATCTATATTTTTAAATTCAACGGAAACTAATCGTAATGATCGAATTGGCATACGATACATATCCCATTTTGTTCGGAATGGGGGTAAAACGCTAGGGACGACAGTCGGTGGGCCTCGTTTCGACTTCGAAAGAAAAGTCAACTATGGAGATTAAAATAAAATAAAATAATAAAAATATTTATATAAAAATATCCCCCCCAATTGCCCCTAGACCTAATCGTTCAGCCCCAAATCAAAATAAAAACCCGCCTACCACTGACCGCTCAGCCCGACGCTCCTCCTCCCACCATCGACCACCCATCAGGCGCGATGCCGCCCGCTCCCTCTCTCGCGTTTCTCTCTCCTCCCCTCTCGACGGAGAAGGCCAACCCACCATTCGCTCCCTCCTCTCGAACGAAGCCCGAAACCCCCCAAGCCACCTGAAAGCGAACGACGCCCCACCTGAACCCAGGCACCCACCTTCGGCGACGGCCATAGCTCCTCCCCGACTGCCACGTGCCAACAAAACCCCCTCCCTCCGTCAGCTCTCCACCACCTCCGGTGAGTTTCCCCTTTCTTTTTATTTTATTTTATTTTATTTACTATGAGATCTACTTGATTTTTAAACTGAAATTTATTCATATATTTTTGTGATAAAAATATGAAATTAATATATATAGTTTTGATTTAAAAAGGTAGTATTTAAATGAAAGAACTTTGTTTTAAAAATGTTGATTTTTGAAAATAAATATCATTGGAAAAGCAAGAAGATTTGATTTTTACAAGTAAAAAGGTTCGATTTTTGTTTATATAGAAAAAATAGAATTTTTATCTATATAGTAGCGATGTAAAAATAGAATTTTTATCTATATGGTAGCGATGTAAAAATAGAATTTTTATCTATGTAGTAGTTGTATAAAAATATAATTTTTATATACATAGCAACAATATAAAAATGTGATTTTTATGTAGTGGCTACGAGCAACGAAAGTGACAAAAGGTGAGCACGGTGAAGATGTTCTACATAAGAAGAGTCGTGGTATTGGATTAGCTATCGGTGAGAACTTCTCACTCAAAATTTCTTTTTCTAGTTATATATATATATACTAGGATGCAGACAGTGTTTAGTAGCACCCGACACCACTGTCCACAGACCATGGACTTGTTTGTTTGGTTGCATAGATTAGTTAGATTATTTAAGTTGAATTTGAATTGTTTGGTGAAATGGAATGGATTTGATTGATATGTGTATGGCGTGGGCCATTATTAGACCGGAGATAAGGCTAGGCCTTGTCCCGTTTCTAGTATCGTGCCGTTATGCCGCCGAAATTTTCTAAAATAAGTTAGAAAAATAAAAATATCATTTTTACTTTGTAAATGAACTGAATAGAAATTCATGTGTTAAAATAAAATATTTTGTCATTGAAAATATAATTTTTAACGTGAATGTGAATAAATAAATATTCATAAACAAACCGGACGGTTTGTTTATGTACACCTATTTGAAGGACATTGATTGGGACGATAAATTTTACACATCGCCCAACTGCACAAATAAAATCTGTGTTTGATTGTTTGAAACCCCACACAGGTATTGGGATAAAATACGGCATACACTAATCCCAATAATTAGTTGTATGTCGATCGATTGATTGACAGGCTGTTATAAGCGATAGATATCTATATTTGATGCTTATACAGTGTAGTGCACTTTGGATGATGGTTGATTATGTATCGTTGCTATTATATACATGTGTTGAATGAAATCCATATAATTAACTTTATATGGTAATTGATTGGGCCTCATTCCAATTTAGAAAATAAAGAATATTATAAAATAAAGGTTCATGTGTTGACCGTACTCATCCGTTGAGATTAGTCATGTGCTGAACGAAATATTTTAATAATAAAATTTACATCTTTATATTATAAAATAAAGGTTCATGTGTTGACAGTACTCATCTGTTGAGATTAGTCATGTGTTGAACGAAATATTTTAATAATAAAATTTACATCTTTATATTATAAAATAAAGGTTCATGTGTTGACAGTACTCATCCGTTGAGATTAGTCATGTGTAGAACGAAATATTTTAATAATAAAATTTACATCTTTATTATATATAAAATTAGAAACTAACTGGAAAATAGATAAGATGAGTGATCTCCTGGATATTGATCTGATGTTGGTTTCGGCCTTCGGGGTTAATATTCAGGGAATCGTTCTCTTACTAATTTACGGTTGGAGTCTGATTTGAAATCAAACGATAGATACCATAATTTTTATAAAAAAAATATATTGAATAACAAAAATAGTCACACGTGGACAGTACTCATCCGTTGAGATTAGTCATGTGTTGACAAAATATAGATTCATGTATTGAATAGGATAAATATTCATTTGTTGAATTGAATAACGGAATTATTGAAATATATAAAGCCGTGTTGATTAGAGATGCGCTATTTTGACGCGAACGATATTTATATCGATTATATTCGAATTGAATTGAATAGAAAACGAATTCGAATTGAATTGAATAGAAAGCGAATTCGAATTGAATTGAATAAAAAACGAATTCGAACTGAATTGAATAGAAAACGAATTCGAATTGAATTGAATAGAAAACGAATTCGAATTGAATTGAATAGAAAACGAATTCGAATTGAATTGAATAGAAAACGAATTCGAACTGAATTGAATAGAAAACGAATTCGAACTGAATTGAATAGAAAACGAATTCGAACTGAATTGAATAGAAAACGAATTCGAACTGAATTGAATAGAAAACGAATTCGAACTGAATTGAATAGAAAACGAATTCGAACTGAATTGAATAGAAAACGAATTCGAACTGAATTGAATAGAAAACGAATTCGAACTGAATTGAATAGAAAACGAATTCGAACTGAATTGAATAGAAAACGAATTCGAATTGAATTGAATAGAAAACGAATTCGAATTGAATTGAATAGAAAACGAATTCGAACTGAATTGAATAGAAAACGAATTCGAACTGAATTGAATAGAAAACGAATTCGAAGTGAATTGAATAGAAAACGAATTCGAATTGAATTGAATAGAAAACGAATTCGAATTGAATTGAATAGAAAACGAATTCAAATTGAATTGAATAGAAAACGAATTCGAACTGAATTGAATAGAAAACGAATTTGAATTGAATTGAATATAAACCAATTTCGAATTGAATTGAATATAAACCAATTTCGAATTGAATTGAATATAAACCAAATTCGAATTGAATTGAATATAGAATGAATCGAGATTTGAATTGAATTGGAAATGGAAGCTGAAATGTTTTTGAAACGAATTTAAAACTATTCATAAAATTCGTTTTAAATAGAAATCGACGAAATATATATTATATATATTATATATATAATATAATGGCCTGAATAGAACGCGCCGCGCTGCGGTAGTTCGCGAATTTCGACCATTAACTTCGAACGGACATTACGGGAGATCCGACCGTCGGATTCTCCTAAAACCGGAACCGTTGGGTTCGTATCAAAAAGAGCTTTCTAACAAATATTAGAAATTTGAAATCTAACGGTTGGATTTGGAGATACATCCAAATCAAATTTGGAAAAGGTCGCTGTAAGTGCAGCTCGATGGCCGTTGATGGAAATCGACTGTACGGGCCTTGATAAAATTATTAAAAATAGTAATAATTTGTGTAAAATCATAAGAAATGATTTGGGAAAAATTGGGATGAAAAACTCCATATTTGAAAAGATAAAAATAGATTTTTATCGAAATGAACTAGTTTTGAACTAAAATTAAAACCCATTTATTTTTAAATAAATAAATTGGATTTGAAATCGGTTGTAAATGGAATTGATTTGTGGGTTTATCGTGAAGGGTGTTTTAAATAACACTTGTTCTTTAACCCGATAAATAAATAGAATGTGATTTGGGTTTGTCGTGAACTGTGTTTTAAATGACATTAGTTCTTTAACCCAGAAAAAGGAGTTTTAATGAATCTGTAACTAGATTGAAATGTGAATTGATAATCTAAATTATCAAATTTAGAAATTGAGCGAGAATGGAGTATCACCAGTTTTGCTCCAAAGTGATAGTTAAATCTTTAATTAGATTTGAACGTGAAATGGTAATTAATTTTACCGATAACACCGTGGTGTTAGATATGGAGTATTACCAGTTTTGCTTCATGGGATGAATAGGTTGGGATTGGGAAATAAAATAAATAATTACTTCGGTGCGGTTCGCTAATCTCGACTAGTTTGGAAAACCATAATTTGGTTTGAAATGACATCCAAAGGAAGATTAAAGAATAAATTCAAAGAATTTATCATGGATAAAATTAATGGGAACCTTTCCCTAAGAATATGAAATTTAGAAACTAGCTGTAGGTTAGCAGAGAAGAATGGTTTCCTGGATATTGATCTGATGTTGGTTTCGGCCTTCGGGGTTAATATTTGGGAAATTGTTCTCTTGTTGATTTACGGTTAGTAGCTACTGAATTGGAATGAGGCGTATGTTGTGTTTGGGTAACATTTGTTTTTAATATACGCGGGTTGTTCGGAAAGGCCGGGTTTATACCCATTCTGAATAACCGATTCGACGATAACTCGAAGATGATGACGGTGGTCGAAGACCGGAAGTCTTCACATCGTTTGGATAATTACTGATGATCCTGATTGGGCTGTACACCCAAGAGGATGGAAATAGTTGGTGGTCGTCCAGACGTACTTGGAGATCGATGGATATGCGAGGAAAGTGCCTCCGGTTTCGTTCAGACCCAGAACGAACTTGTAAATGGATTGTGTGTCAGACATTGGATTTTATTCTGTGTTGATTGATTTCTGTTAAATATATATCTGTTTGGCGGTGGAGAATTTATTCTCTTGCTTAACGCCCTTCTCTGAGACATACGAGCTTAGAGGTTATATATCGATAGATATCAATCGCATGGCATGAATTGTCTGTATGGCATGCTGAGTTGCATGGATCAAGGCTTCTGTTGAAAAGCAAAGTCTTGTGGTTGATGATCAAAGCACGGCCTATGTGGCAGCTTTGTGTATAGCGTGGATTTGTGAGCCTCGCACCTCGGTATGAGTTAAAAACGGGATAAAGACTGCAGGGAGAGCACGACATTTCTTTCTAGCTTTGGTGGTGTCAGTGACTTACCAGCCCTGACATTTATATACTTTTCACCTATGTGGTTGTTGGATGAGGCGCCTCGATTTTAGGTCTGTAAGGACCGGGAAACGTGTGTTCAGGAATAACTAATCCTCAAATGTAAGAGAGGACCGGCCCTGAAGCATCCAGGGGTTACCCAGAGTGTGTAGTCCCGAGGCATTTGCTAGAGTGTCTCGAAGCGGAGAGGAGCTTGCCCCTTGCCTCGACTCATGACGGAAATCCAATTTCCAGTACGTGCATTTCGGTTTTATTTGTAGAGCCTAGTATGGCGACATAGTCCGTCTATGATTTATATTTATGATTGAAATTGTTTTGACACTATACACATATTATAGTATCAAATGATTTTTTTTAAACGTACTAAGCATGTTTGGTTGTTATAAGGTAAAACCCTATCCTCTGGCTTGCGTTGCATTGTGTGATGGGACCTGGGTCTTATAATAGCTTCATTTTTTGAAAAAGCATTGCGCTGTTTATTCTATGTACTGGTATTCTTGGGAGGAAACCCGTTCCGTGTTATACGGCATGGTCCCTTGAATTACTCTCTTTTAAAGTAAAGTTTTAAATAACTGTTTTAGTTCTCACACCAGTCACATGACTGACCTAGAGTTTATTGTTTTAACCTAAACTCTGGGTGCCCTTATTTTCGACATGGGCAGCTAGTAGTTTTGGTTTTGCATATTTATATTCACAAGATCCTGATTTACAGCTGGAACGATGCTCGGAAAGCTCTGTATCCGTGTATTACTTTCAGTTGTGTTTTATATTGTTTTTCCGCTGCTATGTAATTTATTGTAATCTCTGATATTTGTCGAATGTATTTTATTCATTTATACTCTGTATATTCTTGTATTCTGATGAAATTGTTGTAATAGCAATGAAATGTTCTTCCGTCTGCATTCTATTTTGTCCTGTTCTCAAAACGATCAGGGGTTTCGAACGGTCTAGATCGGTTTAACGACTGATTCAGATCGAGCGAAATTCCAGGCCGTCACAGCTAGAGACGTCGTTCGCGGTTCTACAACTTCCAACTTCTTTTTATAATTTTGCATTTGATACGGAGCTTCCATCTTTTTTACATCATTTATTAATTTTTCCATTTTCTCCGCTATCCCCGCATCTTTCTTTCCACTTTTTTCAACAAGATGAAGTCTCGTCCAATGGACATCAATCATATCAAGCGATACTGCCGTACCAGGTCCAAGATGAACTAACTCATGCGCACAAGGCAATCCATGTGTTCTACGAAGAACACATCCACCTAACCTTTCTTCATCGCCAACATCTTTTACTCTCTGAAGTTCGGAATGCAACAAATCAAGTGCCTTAATAGAAACAAAGCCTCGTAAATTTCTGAACTCTCGTATATGAAATATGTGCTTTACTTTGGTCAGACTTTGCTCAAATGATGCTTTAAGTTTGGTGAACGAGAGTTCCAATAATGAATGCATCTTCGTCCAGGTTTGTTCGAAATTGCATAAGGTACTAGCTAAATGTTTCTTCAATTTTGAATGAGCAGACTCAGCCATGCATTGACACATGTAAATAAGTTAGAACCAATAACAACAATTATTCTTTAAGTAATTGTTACAACAATTAGTAAACAAAATTACCGATTAGACGTGTAATTTCCAAAATGCTTGTAGTCGTCAGTCCATTCTTGCACAAATCTGTCTTTGTAAGTATCCAACCATATTTCGTGAATATACTTCAAAAGTGAAGTATGACTTGCATACTTTTCGTGCAACACTTGTAAATTCTCATTATATGCAACGATATTTTTTGAACACACTAATTCATTCCAATCAAATAAGAAAGACTTCTTCTCTTCAACCTCCATACCTTTTACTTTTTTTTGCATATATGTGAGAACATTATTTTTAATATGCCACGTGCATAACATATGCGCAGACTCAGGAAACACAAACTCAATAGCATTAACTAGTGCCGTTTCTCTATCAGAAATAAAGACTGATGGTATTTCCACTTCACAGTCAACCAACACTGATTTCAACCTCTCTAATGCCCACGTATAATTTTCCTCTTTTTCGGCAACTAAATATGCAATGGCTATACAAAATGTAAGATCCGTGCAAGTAACTCCAACAATCTCAAGTAACGGCATTTTGTATCTATTGGTTTTATATATACAATCTAATATGATAACCCTGGGAAATGTACGTAAAAAATCCAAACTAACAGGATGTGCCCAAAAGATATCTTTAATAATATCAGTATCATCTAATGTCTTACGATGCCATTCAAAGTAATCAAACTCCTTCAACTTACTAAGCAAGTATTGAACTTGTGATCGCCCTGCTCGTTCAATAGCATTTTGTGCTTTAATCACATTGTAGATTGTTTTGATTGTGGTAGAATTAGAAGTATCATTTCGTTTAATGGTGGCTAAAATTTCTTTTGGCTTTACCAAATTCTTATGCATCTCTATAACTAACCTGATCTCAGCTTCGGTTAGCCGACCAATATACGAGTGACCTTCTGTAGTTCTCAATTCAGAATGATTGTGAACACCATTGACAACATGCAATCGCCAATCATCTACAGTTCCAAGTTTCTCGCCTTTCAGTCTAAATGGGCAATTGAATTTTTTGGTACCCGTAAGTCGGAGATTTTACGGCGTAAAATCTTTTCGCTTCTTGTAAACGCCACTTCGTTCACAAGCAAACGTGATTCTTGGTTTCTTGACTGAAGCACCAGTATCCGATTTCAATATTATAATAACAAAACCAAGACGCTTTCCAGTATCACGAACCCAATCAACTAATTTTTTCCATGAAGGATATATCTGCATTTAAAATGTTATATAAAATGTAAGTATTCACGATTTATTTCAGCGTTAATAAAAGAAAACGTACATCATAAGTCGTGAACTCATTTGAATAATCCAATAATATCTCATCATCCTTTTCTTCATCACTAGAGAATGCTACAATCTGCACAAAACAAATACACCAAACTTTAAGCTCAAACCAGAAAAATATAACTTACCCAATTCTGCATATCAATGTGGTATATAACAAAACCACGTAAAACATATACTTGGAATATCAGAAAACCACGTAATGTTCCAACGTGGTATTGTATATTTCCACGTATTCCAACTACGTGGTTCTCTGTACAACCCCATTGTTTCTTCACTAGATTCGCTTACTTTCCTAGGGGGATACCTATGTGGTTTAATGCAAATTCACTCAAACCGTACTGCATCGGTTGTACTTGAAAAGTGAAAAAAAAAACTAAAATTCCAAATTTTTCTTCAGTTACCTGTTGCGATTGCGATGAGGAATCATCTTCTCCTTCAAAATCCATTGTATTCTTGATTGCAAATCAAATTTTTCTTGAGTGATTAGAAATCTAGGGTTTTTAGGAGTTCAGGTGTTTCAACTGACAGTAATATTACGTTGTTCTAAGTTTACATGAGAATATAAATTTTAAAGGCACTTTAGTCATTAAAATTTTAATTTTTTAGGGAGGGCTACTAACTAAAAACAAGGGTTGAAATAGAATTTACCATTTTGCTTTACTGTCTATTTCGCTCCTCACAGTTTATTTTCACGCGTAATTCATTTTTTTTCCTTCAGATCCAAAGTCTCTCCTCTTCGAAACCCTACCTCTACCTACCGCATATTTCCTCAACGGGCAGCTTTGGAATTCGACATTTTGAGAGCGAAGAGGCATTTGTAGAATGAAGCGTCGCCAACTCTTTTGCCCGTCTTTACTCTCCCTTTCTGCCTTTTGAGTCTTCTCTAGATCTAGGTCTATACTCATGTTGCCTTTCATCTCTATTTCCACCTAAGTCCGATACGGCCAAAAATCACAAGTTCATACCATGATTTTATGAATCCATCGATAATCGTGCTGTGGCTAAAGGATCTAACCTCAGTTTCGTCGCGCCTAATTCATCTTAGTATCATTCTATCGACCGCCGTCAAGGAAATACGATCTGACATGGAAGAGTTTTCTACCCACTTTGTTGGCTCTAGCCATATTTGTTCTTTATTCCGCATTTGGTACAGGAAGAAGCAGCCAATATTACTATTATTCTTTTTACCGAACAATGGCACCACAATTAGGATCAATTTTCAAGTTTGGCCCTTGTGCCTGCTTGCAGTACAAAGATATGCTCCCCTATACTACCTAAGGCGTCCCTGCCATCCTCATCCTTTATCTTATTCAGGTGTGTTTCACTTGATAATGATTTTAATTATTAAAGAATTAAGTATGGTTGATTTTGGGTTAATTTCCTGATGTTGGTTATGCTTCTTTTTAATTAGAGATGTCGATTATATATCTAAATTTATAATTATGATTTAGTCAAATTGGCAAGCTATCATTTGGACCGAAAACTACAGTATCTATCCAACTAGGAAACTAATTAAATAAAACTTATGTTTAAATCCATGTACAGTTTTTGGCAAGTTTTCAGTTGCGTTGCTCCATTGACTTTTATATCTAATACCGATATAATCGTTGAAGTCAATTCGACTTACGTTTATAAACTTAGAACTCGATTAAGTAGGTCCTTTTTTATTTCTATTTAACTGTTGTCTAAGATTAGAACATTGTTAACGGAAAGCAAAAGATCTAATTTAAACTAATGAGATCTATAGTTTAACAGGGAGAAACACCAATTAAGATGGATTTTCCAATTCTTATACATGTAGACCTTTATGCCTCTTTTTCTGGTACAGTAGAATCATTTATCAAAAACTACACATCAAGATATATTAACAGTTGTTAGTCATCTTTGCAAATTTAGTAGTCAATAAATATCAAGAAACTATAGCAAGTTTTTATCATTTATGTTGTTGGTCTTCTATAATGGTTGGAAAAAGATACGTTGTATTTGCAAACTTCATTGGTTCGTAGTTGCTACTGTGAACATGGTGATTACCTATCCTGTTTCTTATCACTTGCTATTTGACAAATCAAACACATATTATAAGATGGATTTCTTTTGACTATTTGTACTCAGTATTTAGTTATACACGCAGTGTCGCCTCCAATGATCATGTACATGAATCTAACAAGAAAAACTAATAGGTTTTATCAAAGGTTAATTGAGCATGATTATCATGTTTTATCCGGTGAGAAACGTAACTCTAAGATCTTTAGCTATTTTGTTTTTCCTCAATCCAAATTGTTTAATATTGAACAGGCTTGAATGTGTTGCAATAAGTTAATGCATGTTGCTTATTTAATCGAAAAATAGCAGTCTAAAAGCTCACTAACTCTCAAATGTGGTTGTTATGACAAGGTGAATATACCAGCACCATACCATTACCCAACATTTGGTACAAAGAAACTATTCTTCTCATTGTGTCTTCGATTTTTCCATACAACATTGTTTTTCGTCAGCTTCTTAAGATTTAGTACGAGTTTATGTCCACTGCACCATTGAAGTAGATAACCTTAATTCTCAACCATGCAACCCTTGGATAAATAATGTTCGGTAAGAAAATAAAATGAAAATATGTCATTTTTTACATGTGTTTTGTAATTGTTGCCATCTTTTAAATTCAGAATTTGGATGATAAACTTCTATAAATATGAAGCTGGTCAGAATTAAACTTCGATCGTGCAATCCAAGATAGAGCACTCTATTTCAAGCTTTTGAACGGTTGTTCTTTTTTTAGTTCACCTTCCTATTTATGTTTGTTTTCTTGGGCCTGGCATATATAAAACTAAATTGTTAGGCGCCTTTCCACTTGCAGTCTTGAGAATATAATCCTTTCGCCTCCATTTTTTAATTAACCCCTTCAAAAATAAGCTAATTAGAGTTCATCTTGCTTATTTATTTCCAAGAATATTTATCCGTGATTGACTGATTTCATGTACTTCTATTCTGCTATCTTCATAATACTTGGTTCAATGTCTCTCAAAACAATAATTTATGTAAATTCTTCAATGCTGACTTAATCTAATAATATACAATTAACCTCCATTAGTAGGACACTACTTTAAAAAAAAAAAACTCTTAGATCGTTCAACTGTCCCACCATCTATTTGATTTTGAAAGATAGACATATTGTAGAACTCAAATACAATTTTTGCACAAAATTGCTTTATAGTAAAATTATTGCAACAATGATTAATAAGGTAAGTTTACATGCTTAACTTCTATATTTTTATTGGCAAACCTAATGACAATAGAGTATTGGATATTCAGGAATATCTTAAACTATTTTACAATTCATCTAAATGGCCTATAAAAATGAATAATGACAATAACTTCAAGCATTATCCTCTATTTGATCATATAAGTGGAGGAAAGCTGTTATTATTTTTCAGTGAAAACTTAACTGCAATATGTTATTATATTGTGACAAAAATAATTACAGATCATCCAATAATAAAAACGTACATGTTTAAATAATTTGAAAACAAAGAATATGAGCATACCCGTGTGCGCAACACGGGTTCGCAAATATTTACTAGCTTGAGAACATTATCCTAATAATTTGTTGGTAAATGATGTATTTAGACAATGATTGTTTCTGGTTGTAAAGCATTATTAATTTCCTCATATGCACATCAGTAATTAGCTTACAAGTAGGATCAGTAACTTCCTAAAATTTTGACATCAATGTCTAATTTCCTGATTCGTAGGAAAGATTCGTTGTTATTTTTAAATACCCAATTGCGTTCTTTCAGTACTGAAACTGTGTACTTATGATTAATAAAAATGCTTACTCATCGATTAGAAAATCGTTCAAACCATTGCATATCTACTTTATGATTTTCTCAAACTACATTCAAATTGCTACTATGAGATATTAAAACTATCTTAATTTCCATCATACATAAATAATAACTTCATCCACCTAATACTCATGATCGTATAGAAGTGCAACATAGAAATTAGGGCTCCACTAAGTACAGTATTTATTATAGTTACACAAACACCTACATAACATCCATAATTACATCCTACATAACTTGTGGTAAATTAACCTATATGTCCTTAATTATTTTTTAAGGGAAGTTTTGTAAAACTCCTGCTTTAAGTTTCAAAATATATATCCGCCCTTTCTATTGAAAGTTTGGAAAAATACCTATATTTATTTTATTTAGACAAACTTCAAATGTTTGGATTTTTTTAAACAAAAAAAGTAAATAAAGTTAAATTTCCATACTAAGCTTTGATTAAGTGAAAATTTGATTTTCCCAGAAAATGAAATAGAAAAAGAGTTATGAAAAATGATTTTATGTGGAAAATTTGAAACTTATTTGGAGAAGGATTTTCATGTACTCTGCAAAGTAAGGGGCAGATCCTCATTTTCATATTTGCTTTTTTTTGTATGTAAATTTATATGTAATTGTTTCTATATTAGGATTGCATATATTTACTAATGCTAATGTAAGAAAATTTCAGGAGCGGATATTTGACTTTTCAAATTTTCTATCGATTACAAAATCAAAGTCAGTATTTGTTTCAAGTCATATGGTACTTTACCTTATCTTAATAGCAATATATGCTAATTTAAGTATCATATCTTCATTAATTTTTACACTGTAATCTTTCTCTATGTATATTCAATACCCTTTTAGGATTACACCTATTATATTGATGTTAAGCCATGCAAATTGTATGAGATATTCAATGTCTAATTGTTTATTAATTAAGAATTAAAAGCAAATTTTCTTATATTCTTTCAAACTGCATGCGAGTTGCCAACGAAAATCCAACCTCATTTTTATCTCAATAGTTTTATCTAATTTTCCCTACATTATTTAATGTAATTTACTACCATTGAGTTCACTCCATCAATGCACACTTCGTTCTCCATCATTAGGCTTGAGAATGGTTCATTAGGATTAGAGGGTTTAATATGTGTATTAGCTTTTAGTTAAATCGGTGTATATTTATTTTTATTTCTATTATTTCCTATTTATTTATTGGAGAGCTTGATTGGACCGTTAAAAAATTATAACAGTGAAAGTTAGCATGAGGCTAGCCTTCTAATCTTTTTTTAAAAAAATCCAGCGAAGATGGTTCATAGAAGACACTTTATTGATTTGTGTCTTTTTTTTCAATATGCTATTCTGTTAAAACTTTAATGCAGTTGTCCTTAACATTGAAAATGCCCTTACCATATATGGCTATTAAATAATTGCACCAAAGACACAATTTCTTTTGCCAATGTGCATCTTTGCATTTTCTATTTTGCTTACTCAATAAGAATATGGTAAGCCATGATGTATATGATAAATAAACTATCTATTTATTCATGCATGACTTAACCGACATTGGATCCATTATAAAATTCCAACACTAGCCAACTTATTCGTCCAAAACAGGTTAATTTGCTGATATTTGAATTGCAGTTAAATTTATGCTATATGATGTGTTATATTTGTATATTAATGTTTGCCACTAATCTGTTTTCATTCCTTTTAAGGTGAAATCCAGTAATCATTTATATTTTATCGTGATAAATTTCATAGTTGATTAAATTCACATTTGGAAGTGTGCTGAAGAAATTATATGCACCATTAAAAAAATTCAACTCTTGATTAAAACAAGAAGTTTATACGACTATGCAATATCATAAAACCATTTGTCGCTTGATTACCTTGGCCATCTTTGTACCTTGTGATGGTAAACGACCAAAATATCTAATGTTTGAAAGTAAAATTTACTATGCACCTACCCATTACGTAGGGTGTCCCCATTATATTTTGTGGAAAGTGTTAGTTAATTTTTTTAGTTCATATAACTATTAAAGTTTTAAAGATATTTTGCTATTAAAATATTTAAGGTATTTTACAATTAAGATATATGAGATCGTTTTATTTTGATATTAAAGGGTTAAAACTACCAATCAAAATTTTGATGTAATATAGAATACAAGGTTAACATAGCCGCTGTATGAAATCAGGGATCATAAGCTATAGTTTTATTTATGTTGTTTTCATAAGCATTAAAGCCGTTAGTAAATAGTAAGTATTGAATGATTATGTGATGAGCAGCTGTATTGGAACCTCCCGAAAATCGATATTAGATATGTTTCTGGGTTGAGACTATGAGTACCATGTAAACCGTAAACATTCTTCCAAAATTGTTTTTTCTATATTTTATAATTTTCTAGATGACGAGTTACCTTACTCTCCAGTTGTATTCTAAAATACATACCACTTTGCTATGTGGTATTTAGCTATGGTGGCATAACAAAGATGATTCTTCTTTACGATTAAAAATATTGCGTAGTTTGTACATAACTAAACTGACTGTTCTTGCATAGGATTGAAAAATTGATATAATATGTTTGCACAATTCCTTATCCTTTTAAACTATCAAGTTACCAAACGTGATGTTATTTAGTTTCATGCAGGTTGTTCCATGTTGTCTTTTCAAAGCTATGGCCAAAGGACTAAGTTCAGCAAAACAGTCTCTGAAGATATAACATTCCCTATAGATCGTCATGTATATAAATTCTTTTTAATGATCTTCTATTAGGTGTTGTTACAAAATATCATTTTGAACGATTGTTTATAAGCTTTATTTCCGTTGTGCTAAAATTGCCACAGTTGGCAACTCAGCGTTATATTTTGCTCTACATGATTTGTTTTAAAAATAACAAACTGTCTTTGGTAGGGTTTGTGACCTTTTTTTATTATTATTATTATTATCACTTACGTACACAAAGAATACATTGGATGTATACTATATAAACGTGAGATTTGCCATCAATTATTTGGCGTTCAAGCACAAAGTTGAAACTATGTGTTTCCAAAAGCATTTTATTTTAGATCCATGTTCTTTAGAAGATACCCGTTGGTATCATTGTATGTTGAATATCGTGTTTGTTCTATTGCATTTCAAGTTTGGTTTGTAGCCTGTTTGTATCATGTATTGGTCACGTCACTAGGGTGTACCGTATATTTCCTATGTCTCATTATTGTTTGTTCTCATTTAGATGTAGTATGTCAAAAAAATTAATGTGCTACGCTTTTTATCACATAATTGTTGTCGCATGTTGAACTTATTTTATAATTTCATTTATTTCTGTCCTCCAAATTTTGAATATTTCTTTTCTTTTGTTGCACAAATGAGCACTTATTTGCTAAAATTCAATAAATCAATCAAACCTATTAACTCTTATTCGTTGTTTTTAGGTTTGTTTTTTATTAGTTGGTTTTAGCGCTTTTATCATCTTTTAGTTTATTTGTCAAGACTGGTTTTCAGTACTTGACAAGCAAATCAACCAACTAAGCCAATTTTTTTTTATTTTTTTTAAATTGGTAACACTCATTTACAAGATTTTCATAAAAAAATTCTAATTTATATTAATATTTCTACAATGTGAGTTTGTTTTTTAAAATATTTGCGTTGTGTAGACTCGGTTAACTATTTTGAACTTATATTGTATCAACAAGCGGAAGATCTAATTAATTTTAAAACAAAATAGATAAACTAATTAAACAAAACATTACAGTTAATTTGTTTAAATTTAAAAATATTAGTTCGGTTTGATTTATGCTTCATGATTTATTATTTTAGCAGAGCCCATTCTACTGGTAAGTACAAATTATTGCCGGTTAACCACACCAACCGGTTAATATTTTTGGCTAACCGAACCCTTGGTTAACCGAATGTTTGATTAATCAAATTTCTTTGTTAATGCGGTTCGATTAAAATCGGTAGAATCGATTTGGTCGGTTAACTGTAATAAATGTTCATCCCTAATTATAACGACTCAATAAGAATTTTTTACTGTGCTTTATATTTATTGTTGAAATTGTGCTTATGTTTCACATTACTACTGATAGATATAATATATTCTTATTATTTTTAAAATATTTTAATTTCGTAACAACAACTAAACGCAATACCCGTGTGCGAAGCACGGGTTCACACTAGTTGTTACTAACACCCCATTTTTTAATAAGGGATGTCCATTTTTTTGAGTTTTTTACTATTAATATGAGGTGCACTGAATAAACAGTCAATACGTAATAATATAATAAGATATATTTAAATCACTTCTTTAAGTTTCAGCAAGAGATGACTGCTTACACATCATATAACACTGAATACAATAAACATGTGAAACAGTCATCTTTCAATGTTTCAACCTATTAAACTTAGTCAAATGCTACCATATTCCTACGGATAGTTTTGTCTTAAAGTTTGAACTTTTTTATAGCTCGTGACTCCCTTTGACAAGTTAAAAGTAAAATTTAAAAAATACCCAATCTATTAAATAATAGTAAAGCAGAACCTTTCAAAGCTCTCTCCTTAATTTCAGGAGTTTTCTTTCTTCATCTTAATTCTCTTTGGATATTTTATTTTTAAATTAGTTTATCACTTTGCACTGATTTACTATATATCTTATATTATTTTACCTTTTCTGTCATTTTACATTTTAATATGGACATTTCAAGGTTTATACAATTATTTATTAATAATGAGGTTTTTTAGCCTCAATGACAGAATGAACAAAAAATTGTTCCATAAGGACAAGGGCTAAAATTTTATCCATAAAGACAAATTTTAGTGTAAAGGGATGAATTAAGGAGCCCACTATAATTCCTCCCTTTATACTAAAACTAGTGTGTAACCCGTGCGTTGCACACGATAGTATTATTAAAAATAGTATTTTAATTTTAATATTAAGTTGAGAAAGTTGTTAAAATATATGATAAATTTTGTGTAAAATATATAAACTATAAATTAAAATTATTATTATTATTTGTGTGTAATTTATGTTATAAGCTTACACACACAATATGTATATGTATGTATTTCGAGAAATAATATAATATTATCAATTTGTTAATGTGAATAAACTATACGTATTGATGTTGATGCATGTTAGTAATTTATTGGATGAATTAACAAATGTTATTTAACGTAATTTGTTTCAATAAGTTAAACTTAAATTATGAAATTATTCAAGTACGTAGATTTATAATAGGAAGAATTGAGAAGAAATGCGTAAAAGAAGTATATAAATTTGTTGTTGATTTATTAATGTTAAAAAGGATTTTATGATACAATGTATAATAAATAAATTCTTAATATGAACGAATTATAATTGATTTACAAAATAACTTTGCTATTATTGTTGATTTACATAATTTGTATTAGTGATTTATACATCTTCATAGTTGAATAAATAAATTTTGAAATGTAAGTGTTTGACGTTAATACTACAACGCAATTCTGGATGAACATATTGTTGTAAATGAACTAAACTTTAAACTTGTGATTATTATTTATGTATAATTTATGTTATGTGATTCATGTATTTATATATTTGAATGGATTTTTTTTTCATTTTTGTTAATATGAATATGATTAATGTTGATGTGATTTATTAGAAGAATCAGTGAATAATGGTATGTTAAAATTATCATAATCCTAATATTATGTAGTCAATTATAATATATGGCCTTGAATGTAAAATAGAAAAGAATTAACTAAAGCTTTGTGACAAATTATAGAAAAAGGTATTCAGAGCAAAAAACTAAAATTTGTCATCGTTTAGTATTTATAAGAAATATTAGTTAGTTAAATTTATTTAAATAACTTAAAATTTGGATTATGTATACGTTTAAATACGTGGATTTAAATATAAAATATTAGGAACTAATGATATATTATATGTATATAATTATACAAACTTTAAAATATTCATACTAAAATGTAAAATGATGAAATAGGTAAAATAATATGAGAGAATTAGTAGATATCTATAAAGTGATAAACTAATTTGAAAATTAATTATTGAGACGGAATGAAGGAAAAGAGAGGAAAATCATAAAGTTGAAAATTTTGTTGTCTACTTATAAGGGTATTGTGGCTTCTGCACATACTGCCCTATAGAATCTGCGGTATCTGTGTTGAAAAGTAACACCAGGTGTGATTAAATATTAGTATTAAGTAATGTTATTAAACGTTGGATACATTAAAAATTTCTTTGAAATAGTGAGTGTTTTTTTGAATCAACCTTTTAGACCCACTCTAAAACTATTCAAGATCTTGTAATGGGAAAAACCAAGGAGTATGAAAAAGAATAAATATTTTTACACATCTAACTCTTTGTGATTTGATTCAAAACCACGAAAAATAGGAACGAATTGAACAACTAATATGATGAAGATTCATATGTCTATTGAATGATGATGGCATGTCTTTATATTCCGAATTTGAAATAGGTAGGAACCTTGGCTTAGATTTTATAACATATAGTTGGATTTGTGGATTTGCATGAATTGAACTATTCATGTACGAAAACAACGAAAAATGCATGCTACATATTCCATGATGGACGGAAATAATAAAATAATAATTATATCTAGAAACTTAACATTCACTACTAATAACTAAAATTATTTGATGTATCATCAATGAGTAATTGTATGTGCTTATATCACACATGTAGCACAAAATAGCATATGAGAACCCACTCTCTATCTTTGATAATTATTCAACCGATGGAGTAAAAGTATGATATCATATCCCAAACATTGAA
This sequence comes from Allium sativum, assembly GCA_030737875.1. Taxonomy (NCBI): domain Eukaryota; kingdom Viridiplantae; phylum Streptophyta; class Magnoliopsida; order Asparagales; family Amaryllidaceae; genus Allium; species Allium sativum. The sequence goes on along the minus strand of CM060927.1, from coordinate 221,258,546 downwards.
CAATGAATAGTCAAACCATGATATTGACTTTACATTTCCTATGAAAAATAAATAAATAAGGTTTGATTTATTTATGCATAATGTAAACAGTAGTCGATCAACATGGCCACTGATTTAGCAGTAATCAGCATATCAATATTATGATATGTATCGGCATCTAACTAAACTAAATGTCATATTAGATATTGGAAAGTAAGTTCTATTTAAATTTACAGGCATCACTATATTTCACTGACTTAACAATGTGGTATGAGACTTCTAATACTATATCGGTTAATTTATTTGATAACAGATGAAGCATTTCAAGCACTACTGAATTAAATATCAAATTACTCCCCACAAATTCAGCAAACTAAATTTTAATATCTGCAGCCGGTGGTCAAAAGTTAAATTAACCCTTCAAATAATTATATTTATTATAATGTTGTAATGTGTTTGAATAATAAAAAGGACTGTAATGTTGATATTAAATACTGCAGTAGTACTTTAAAATAAGCAATATTTAAGCTTTTATAATAAATATGTCTCTAGTGTTTTAGTTAGATATGGCTTAATTGTTTTGAACATTAAATATTTGTGTTTTATTCTTAATATTACAGATCAATATTGTTGTAGCATTTATCACATAATATTAGCAGTGTAATGCTTACCTTTCAGTAATGTAAGCAAGTTCTTACGTGTTTTAATTAATAGTGGTTATGCTTTTGAGTATATTAAATTGATGGTTGGGTAAAAAATCACATATAATTATTAAAGTGTTAGCCCATGCTACGCACACAGATCACATTATGCTATGACACAGCGGAATTGCTAAATAATTCCGTTGTCCATGAATAAATAACAAAAAGTAGAGTAACAATTTATTTTGATAACGTCTGAACTATATATAGAAGTATAAAAATCTATGGCATCAGGAAAAGAGAATCATGAATTGAAATTATTTCCTTGAATATGTAATTTACACATAAAAAGTTAATAGATATATGTTTATATCTTAACAGCTATAAAATATACAATACAAAGCATTAATGTCAAGAAATGCTTATTTTGAAATTTCTTGAACATGATCTGCTATACTTCATAATTATTTGCTCTCCCCCACTTCTTGAACTTGAAGTTGTTGCCATCATGACATATTGAACATCATGCTGTCATTATTAAGATTCACCTATGAACTGAACTTATATAAGTATGCTGTAAAAAGTTCTCAACACATAAATTATTAATTACTAAAATGAATTCAAAATAATAATTATTGACTTCTCATGCGTCCATGATTTAGTTGTTGATTGTATTAATATTTCAGTATTAAGTAACTTACCTTAGAATTTTGTTTTGGGACGTCCGTACCAATGTGTCATTTTATGGGAAATTCTAGTCTCCTTATCTTGCTGTCTGCGATGCAAATTCTGCTAAATAGATTAAACCATTAACTGTAGCAACCAAAGACCATCCACTTGCATGCACCTAAGAAATCAAGGTTAAAATTTAGAACTTCTTAAAAGATTTAGAAAATCAAAATGCATAATGTAAATATTTTGATTTTTATGAAATCGTGTGAAGTGGATTTCCAATTTTAAACGCCACCAGTCAACACCCTTCATTTTAACGTTAGGATTGCTTCACAGGACACACCATTTCTTACATGAAAATTTGACAGAACACAAAAATTGAGATGAGAATATATTTTTAGGTGCATAAAAGTTAACTTGTATGTGTCATAGATATCAGCAAACATCCCAAGATAAATTAAACTTAAAATAAGTAAACGATTACGGAGGTAATGATAAGATACTGAAAGGACCCTGGTTGTTCTGTTCAATGATTTAAGATTTCGTTATGTTTATTTCGTACAGTAATGCAAATATGGCAATTTCCAGCGCTTTGCTTATGTGTTTGGAAAAAATAATATTAGCAAAAATTAATGCATGTTGTTCATTTTACCACATGACTGTTATACGTATAGAATCATCATCACAAAACTTTCATTGATTTAGTTGGTTATATGAAGAATGGGATGATGGCAAATGTGTACAACAATAATAAATAATTTGAATATGTAAATAGATCTAACAGCATAAGTGAACATCTATCGACAAAAAATTAGTTAGAAAAAGGGTTGCTATTTATGTACATAAACTAAAGGATGCTAACAAATATCACAGATAAAACTTAAACTATAACATATGGAATAAATACCATCTTGGTTACCTAGAAATCTGGTAGAAGTGGAGCACTACTGTGAACGTTTGTTTATTCATATTTCACACTTAATTTTAACGTGCATTATCTCAAGTTCGATCTCCATGGACTCACATCCTCTTTACTTGCACCCCTCACCTTAATAATCATCTTGTACAGTAAATTGTTAGTAGGATTTAATAGTTACTTATGTATCAATAAAATGAATTATGAGTTATTACTCTCACTTGTAATCCTTGTATTATTTCTTTTGGAAGTTCGGCTTATGCTCTGTTACAATGTATACCGTCTGTTCCAAATTCATTGTCACGCTATGTTAAACGATGGATATGGTTAATTTATGATTATTTACTGGTTACATAGAGTTTGCCTTTTAAACTTGTCATGTTGATTACAAAGATCATATAAATTTTCTTTTAGATTAACTTGTAATTTAATACGCAATTTACAGGAAAATATGTTACAATTGGCCAGTTGATTCATTCCATGATGAAAGCGTGTAAGCATGTAGCATATTAAAAACTCAAACACACATATTTTATAGTACTGTTCCAAAAATATATGGACACATGAAAATTCAGTTAAAACCCGAATGAGTAACACAGAAATGAATGATTAACTCATATCCAATGTAGGAAAGAAGCAAAACTGGAAAGGTGTGCAAGAACAATCATTATCACAAAATAGTATACTTTATACTATTACGAAAACGTATTTTGGGTGCGGAAATAATTGAAACCAGGTGATGTTAACTTTATAATTGGGTTTCCTATAATTACCATTGACTTGCATGAAGAAGCCTTTTGATATCTAGTTCTGCAAAAATGCTCAAACAAAACTATGTTGGAATCACACATTAATGGGATAAATGGGTATAGCAATGTGATATCACAACATAAGTACGTGAAGTTTGACATGATCATAACGTTCAAGCATAACTGTAAAGATAGATGACACTTTTGAAGGAAACACCATGAGCATCATAAATAGATTCAAGTATATTAACATGGGTATATATAAAATACATCTAAAATACTTAAGCTCGTAAGTACAGATGAATACAAAGATGGCAGTGATATAGATGGAAAATGAATTTGTTCGCAGCTCAATATTAAGAAGTAAACCAAAGATAATAGGCTAACAACTGGGTGTTAAGCAGCCGACAAAAATCTTACAGGAATTAAGTTAGGAAAAAACCCTATGAATTATGTGATGATTTTTGGTCAGTGCATATTGAAAGCAGGTTCATGTCATTGAAGAATGGGGCATAAGAAATGGAAAATCAAAAAGAATAAAATGTGAAAAAAGGTAGGAAAATAAAAGGAATTAATCTGATGGCGGGACTGTAAAACCACCAACGCACAGTGTAAAACCATGATTTGACAAAGCTCCAAGATCCTAGGATCTAAAGTAGGCAATACATTCTCATAATATGTTACAAATATAAAATACATGGGCATCCAAAATTTTAATCAACATTAAACACAAAAATAATTTTAACAAAAAAACTTACATGCAAGAACCAAGCAACTGCGGATCACACTACATCATAATTAGCCGATGACTGAAAATCATAGTTACGAATTCAATGTTTGGTTAACCTAAAGAAAACGACCGAACCATTATCAATTTGAAACCACATAAAACAAAAATTAAATAAAATTAAAGTCATCGATAGTCTAAAATTAACTGTATTAATTCCATGTTGTTCTAAGAAAAATGAAAAAATTTCTACGTATTTTGAAAATTGATAGTCTAAAAAAAAAAGAAAAAAAAGAAACTGCAAATAGATAGAAATTAAAGTCATCGAGGAAAGTCAAGGACTGATGGTCCAAAATCCTAAATAGGGAAAAAATTAAATAAAATCTTAAATAGATATATCGAAAATTAAGCAGACATTAAATACTGAAAACTTAATTTGACATTGGAGATCAAAAACCTCCATTACGAAAACCATCTAATTAAAAAATGAAGTTAATTACCTGCAGTTTTAAGAACCAATTGTGGCTGGAGGAAGTTGTAAGCTAGATTAGAACAAAAGGCTGGAATGATTAAGCAGGTTGCAATCGTCTACCGATAATCGGATTTAGTGCGGTGAGCAACCGAAATTGAGTTAGGGTTTCTATTTGCTGAAAGAAAGGAGAACGAAAAAAGAGTAATAGTTTGAAACGAAAAGAGGAGAAAGAAAAAAGGGGAGCGAACCTGAAGAGAACGACGAAGTCGAAAGGAAGTAGAGATATCAGCAATAGAAGAGAACATAACAGGACCCTTGATTTAAAAAAAAAATCAGAATGGCTTGTGCGCCCTTGATAGGAAACTGGATAATAATATAGCAGTATAAATTAGGTCGGTTCATGAGATTAAATTTTAAATTAATATTCTTAGAGTTTTAAGGTCAGAAAAGAGAACCGAGAGAATTAAGGGGACTTGAGAGAATTGAGAGAATCAAGGAGAGAGCTAGAAATTCTTCTGCTTTACTATTATTTAATAGATTTGTCCTTATGAATAAAATTTTATCCCTTTGTCCTTATTGAACAATTTTTTATTTATTTTGTCCTTCACACTATATTCCTTTTTAATTAACTAATATTTCTTTTAAATATTAAAAATGACAAAATTATGTTTCTTGAATCCAAATACCTACACTTCAAATTTTCTATAATCATTTAAGTCTCTATCCTTTATTTTCTAATATTTTACAATTATTACCATATGTTGCAATTAATTACATAATATCAAAACTATTTAAATAACTTTAGCAAACTATTATTCATTGATTCCCTGATAAATCACATCTAGATTAACTATATTCTTATTAACAAAAATGAAAAAAAAAAATCAAATATATAAACACGTCAATCACATAACATAAATTATACGCATAAATAACTATTACAAGTTCAAAGTTGAACTCATTTACGTCAGTCTATTTTACCATGTATTGCATTGTAATATTAATTCCAAACAACTACATTTTAAAATTTATTTAGTTATTTACAAAACGTTGCACAATATCACTTAACATTGTACATTTAATTCAATATGCTAAATTAGTTATGTGATTTTGAGTTTAACATTTGAATTCAATCAATAAATTGCTACGCTAAGTAGGATGTTTTAAAATGTATGTTCATATCAACAGAAACAGCAAAATTAGTTTTTCTTTCAAATATAAAGTAAACTAAGTCACACAGTTTTAATAATATATGTAAACAATAATAATAAAAAAAAATCATAAACTTATCCCAGTAAATCATAAATTGAACAAAACAATTTCCGCTTTTAATACCTACACTTTATATTTTAACCCATATGTTTAAACTACTCATGAAATCTTAAATTCTAATTATTTAAATTATCTTATAGAGTAGTTAGTTCATTTATCGAATATCGCTTGAAAATATACACCAATTTTGCTATGTATATTCATATTAAAAAAAGCTATTTTCCCATTCAACTATAAAGATGTACAAATCACATAACATGAACTATGTATATCAACAATAATGACAAAATTAATTTGCAAATTAGTTATGATTCATTTATATCAATAACTTATCATATTATATATAAAATTCTTTTTGAACATCAATAACTCCACAACAAATTTATACATTTTTTTGCAAATTTGTTTTCAATTTTTTCTGTTGTGCTATACAGTTAAACTAACTTCGTAATTTTACATTTGACTTATTTAAACAAATTCTATTAAATAATATTTGTTAATTCATTGAGTAAATTACTAACTTACATCAAGTAATAAAAATGATTAGAATACACACATACATATTGTTTGTGTAAATTATAGAACATGAATTACACACAAACAATAATAATAATTTTAACTGATAATTTATGCATTCCATATAAAAATTTATTGTAACGACCCGCATTCTACGCATCGGAGGATCGTAGAATATTTATTTCTTTTTCATGTGAAGTCGTATGGTCGTGTAACTTTGGGAGATGACTATTGGAGTCATTTCCCATATTCATGATTTTTGCCGATTTTTAAATGACCGTTTTGCCCATAGCTGATCTTTTTTTGGCCATAACTTTTGATTGGTAAGGAGTTTTGACCTGAAACCACTTCCATTAGATCCGGATGATGGTTTACCTTTCCGTAGAGTGGTCATATTAACCAAAATGACTTACTACCATTTGGGAGATATGGCTGAATTAAGGTTTAGAAGGTGAAAAACAGCTTAACCGGGCTTAATTGGGTAATTAACAACTAGGCCCAATGGGGGATTTCAGGATTTGGGGTATTTCAGGGCTGTTAGGGTTAGGGATTTCGGTTTTTAGTCACTTTCCAACCGCCACATGCGGCATAGAAACCCTAACAATGGCCTCCAACATCTAGAATCATCTCTAATCGCCGTTTAATCAAGGATTAGCCTAACCTACACCAAATTAAGGAGGAATAACACCAAAGCAAGGTTGGAGCTGCTGTTAGACATCAGTATTCACCCAAATCAGTGGAGTTTCAGTTCTGAAAGTTTTATTTATGGCAAAGGTGAGTGATTAGCCTTATTTTTACACTAATTATGGTTAATTAAGGGAAACTAGTGTTAATTAGCGAAATCTTACATGATTAAATTCTAGAAAAATGTTTAGAAATTATTAAATATTATTTTAGTCCTCTGTTAGAAGTTTGGGTTGGTTTGGTTAAGTTTTGCTAATCCTACCATTATATTTGCTTAAACATGCTTAAGGGGAAAATATTGGTTTTTGGGTATGTTCGATTTATTTTAACATATCAAATTGTGGTTTTGGTGTTTGTGGTCAATTCTACATATTGCTATGAATGTATGGTATGCTTGGTGATTGTTTAGAACAGTTAGAATGGTCGAAAACGCCGTCGTGTGGTGTAAAAACAGTCGCTAGAAAAAGTCGCAAGAAATGACCCAGAACCGGATCGGATCGCCCCTACCCGACCCCGACCGATCGTGAATAGTGGCCACGACCCCGATCCGCTTGCATTGGAGTACACGAACCGACTCGCCTACCTGGATAGCTCCACGACCCGAACCGCTAGTTACGATCCGCTCGCATCTGAAGATCTCTAACGTGAACTGAAGTGCCAACCATGAACCAAAAGCTCTAATCCGATGCACCACGAGCCAACTGAAGACTCACGAGCCTGGAGCATTGTCACGATCCAGTGTAAGGAAGGAGGATCACGACTAGGAGTTGGAATCACGAACCGAGCCGACATGGGTGAAGTGTCACGATCCGAACCGAAGAGCGTGGACTTGAGGCGTGAACCACGAACCGAATCGGGAGTACGATCTGAAGCGAAGAGAAGTGGAGAACCGAACCGATCCGTAGGAGACCAAAATCCAAGATGCAAAGGTAATCCGAATGGGAAGTTGTAACTCAGGATCCAGATGGGAACCAATGAGTGAACTTCATGAGTTGGACTTTGCTGCGGGACGTGTGCTGAGGGGTTATCGACGTCCATAACTTTGACTCACCACCAAGACGGATGTTAGGCTACGTATCAGTGCAGTGGGGTGGTTATTACTCCATGGGGCAGAGTGATCGTAGCATGGCTATGAACCAGTGCAGTGGAGTTATCATGACTCCATGGGGCAGAGTGGACATAGCAAAGTACGAGTGGTTACGGATCAGTGCAGTGGAGCCATCACGACTCCATGGGGCAGAGTGATCGTAACAAAGTATTGGGTGATCAAAGCGGTGGATAGCGTATGCTTTACGCACTGAGTGAGAGATGTGAGGATGGTTGTTGTGCTTGATTGTTTGCCATCACTATGACATGAACACCCCCACCCTTGTATCCTTTACACCATATGTTATTGGCACCTTAGAGTATTGTACGGTATGTTGTGCTAACTCTTTGGTTGCAGGTCCAGGTTCAGGTATGGTTTAGTATACCTGTTATTGTTCTGTTTTTCTGCTTATCGCTCATACCAGAATTTTGTCTGACCCAGAGTTTTATGTCTCTTCTTATTACTCTGGGTGCTTTTAAACGGGGAGACTAGAGACAGGTTAGCTGGTTGTACACGAGTAGTTGTCCGGAGACGAGCATGAGGCTTACACGTACTATTCTCTATATATTCTCCCTGTGTCGCTGTTGGTCACTACTTTGGGCATTAGTAGTGTACCTTTTCTTTCTTTTGCTTTAGAGACAGTTTTTAAATTGTAATAATGATGAAGTGGAACATGAGCTGTATTTGGACTTTCCGCTGCTATGATGATTAGTTTTCAGCTTATGCACTGTCTCGCCTGTTTTTATGTCAAAGTATGTTATTATTATATTTTATTCCATGCGCTGTGAGACATTCTACAGGTTCTTTGTTAGTCGACTGATAAGTTCCCTTCCCTTTTCTTTCTTTGGCGACCGTCCCGTGCTAGTTGGACATTGGCACAACGCACTTTCCTTGGAAATGTCGGCTGGTGCGGGGCGGGCCGTCACATTTGGTATCAGAGCTCTAGGTTGCGTAGTTAACCTGGGGAAAGGAACCAAGGAGAGATGATACATATATGAGACGCGTATTTGTAGTATTTTGTTTTCAAAAGTTATATATATACTATTAGTATGTTTAAGGATGAAGTCGCATTGCAGGGGCACCACTGAAGAGATGGTTAATCGTTTTCTCCTTACAGATTGAACGATGAGCCGATATACTAGGGGTACTGGTAGAGTAGCTAATAATGAGAATGCTCCTGATATGAGGACGATGTTCACTGACTTCATGAGAGAGATGCTTAGAAATGAGCAAGAAGCAGTTCCCAATGCTGCAAATGGTGGTGGTGCAGCGGTGCAGGTGCCTAGGGCCGATTTCGCCAAGCTTTGCAAGGATTACACTAGTCTTAGTGGAAAGCCGTTCCACGGAACGGAATCGGCTACAGAAGTTCAGGATTGGTTGGATAACAGTGAGCGTATCTTCAAAGACTTGGGTATCGAGGATGCGACGAAGAGAAAGCTAGCATCCCGCCAGTTGCAAGGATGGGCAATGAATTGGTGGAATGCTATTAAGGCAGCTACTCCAGAGGATCAAGATACATGGGATCAGTTTAAGGCCCGATTTGGTGAAAAGTTTATCCCAGCTGCTCAAAAGTCAGAGTTGTTTAGGAAATTTCTGGAGCTTAAGCAGAATGGTAGGGCAGTCTCAAAGTACATTGCAAAGTTCGATACTCTATCGAAGTATGGATTATCCCTTATCGATACTGCCGAGAAGAAGAATGAGAAGTTCATAACTGGGTTGGATGGGTACTTGGAGAAAAGGCTTATTAACCACATCGATGAGACATTTGAATCGATTGTGAGGAAAGCATTGAAGTCAGAAAGTCTTTACCCTAAGTCAAAGAGTGAGGTTGTACCTGCAGAGGAGCCAAAACCGCAAGCAAGCGGTGGAGGCAAGAATGGTTCTCAGAATAAGAGAAAGCAGAATCAGACCAAGCAGGGCCAAAAGAAGAAGAATAAGAAAGATGTTGAATGTTTTAGCTGTGGCAAGAAGGGCCATTATGCTAAAGAATGTCGAGCAAAGCCAACGGACAGGAAGTGCTTCAACTGTGGCCATGTTGGACATCAAAAGGATAAGTGTCCACAACCTTTGAAAGAGAAGCAGATTGTGAATGCATATGCTATTAATGTTGTTCCTTCTTCGTCGAATGCCCCAACCGCGGCGGAGAAAGGAAAGAATGTCGTCATTCAAGGTATGTTTTCTGTTTATGATATTCCTGTTCGAGTATTGTTTGATACCAGGGCTTCCCATTCCTTCATATCTAGTGACCTGTTAGATAGGTTGGGATTGGAACCCGAGATAGTCGATAGGTCTTTAGCGGTGACGAACCCGATTGGTGGTTCGACTAGCCTTAGCATGATTTGTCGTAATGTGGTCTTATCGAGTCATGGATGCATGTTTGTTTGTGACTGCTTTGTTTTGGGCTTTACTGGGTTTGGCATTATTTTGGGAGTCGATTGGCTTCAAAGATACAGGTTGGTGGTAGACTGTGAGGGCTTTTTGGTGACAGTTAGAGCAGATGATGGGCGGAGGGTAGTGTTTGGTGGTCTACGTAGTGATGGGGTAATGACTAGTTTTCTAAATTCCCTCGACATCCCGCATGATGAGTTGTCAGATGTGCCCGTGGCTGGCCAGTATCCAGACGTCTTCGAGGAAGTGACCGGACTTCCACCACACATAGAGATTGAGTTCTGTATTGATTTAGTGAAAGATGTCAGACCTATAGTGATGCCACTTCGTCGTATAGCACCAAGGGAGCAGCGAGAGCTCGGGGTGCAAGTAAGCGATCTGTTGAAGAAGGGATTTATCAGAAGAAGTGTCTCCGATTGGGGAGCACCAGTCGTGTTTGCTACCAAGGCAGATGGTTCCCTTCGTTTGTGTGTGGACTACCGCGAGTTGAATAAGGTGGCGAGGAAGAATAAGTATCCTCTACCGCGGATAGATGATTTGTTTGATCAGTTGAGTGGTGCGAGAGTGTTCTCCCAGTTGGATCTCGCGATAGGTTTTCATCGGCTTAGAGTGGAAGCTGAGAGTATAGCTAAAACATCATTTCGGACGCCGTCTGGATTTTATGATTGGTTGGTCATGCCATTCGGGTTGACCAATGCACCGACATATTTTGTGGATCTTATGAATAAGGTATTCAGTGATCAGTTGAATGAGTTTGTTCTTGTGTTCATAGACAATATCTTGGTTTATTCGAGGACAGAGGAAGAACACAAGGAACATTTGAGGATATTGATGGAGGTGTTGAGAAAACACCAATTGAGAGCGAAGTTTTCTAAGTGTCACTTCCGGAGAAGCGAAGTGAGATTCTTGGGTCATGTTGTTTCAGAGAATGATATTGCCGTGGACCCTGCGAAGGTGGCTACGATACAGGATTGGTCTGCGCCCAAGAATGCAACAGACGTAAGAAGTTTCTTGGGATTGGCTGGATATTATCGTAAGTTTATTCAAGACTTCTCCAAGATAGCAGCACCGTTGACTCAGTTGACCAAGAAAAATCAAGCTTTCATCCGGGACGAAAAGTGCGAAAATGGATTCAGGAGCCTGAAGGAAAAGTTGACATGTGCACCAGTGCTAGTCATTCCTAAGGGGAATGAAGAGATGACAGTATATAAAGATGCATGTGGTACCGGGCTAGGTGCTGTATTGATGCAAGGAGGTAGGGTTGTAGCTTATGCAAGTCGGCAACTGAAACCGCACGAGAAAAGATATCCTACCCACGATTTGGAATTGGCAGCGATCGTGTTCGCGTTGAAGATGTGGAGACATTTTCTCTTGAGAGAAAGATTCGAGTTGTTTACTGACCATAAGTCGTTAAAGTATCTTTTCTCTCAGAAGGATCTAAATCTCCGACAACAAAGATGGTTAGAATTCTTGACTTCATATGATTTTGATATCGCATATACACCAGGAAAAGGCAATGCAGTAGCTGATGCCTTGAGTAGGAGACATGCCAGTTTAGGGGCTATGTTTCTGGAATGGAAGCAACTAGAGTATATCGTTGGGTATGATTTCAGACCAAAGTGTGGATTGGATCTAAAAATGTTAGCATTGGATCTAGAAATGTTAGCAAGTTTGACGATCAGACCCACTTTGATTGAGCGGATTGGTTCCAGCCACAGGGACGATCCTAACCTATTGGAAATCATCTCAAAGTTAGAGATGGGAATCGACGAAGAGATGAACAAGTATGGGCCTGATCGAGATGGATGGCTTAGAAAGAATGGAAGGCTAGTTGTGCCCAATGTCAAGGGATTGAGAGATGAAGTGCTTAGAGAATGCCATCACTCAAAACTGACTATACATCCCGGTGGTAACAAAATGTATCGAGACATGAAGCAGACCTACTACTGGGAAGGGATGAAAAGAGACGTTGGGAAGTTTATATCCAAATGCATGAGCTGCCAGCTAGTTAAAGTGAACAAAAGAAGCCTAGTGGTTTGTTACAACCATTAGAAATTCCATGTAGGGACCCGCATTTTTTTAGCTGTTGAACAATTAATTTATTTAATTATTAAATATCAATTTATCGATATCGAGAACGTGAATTAAATAATATTGAATATTTAATTAATAATTATAATATAATAAAATATATTATAATGTCGAAATAGTCAGAAATAGTGAAATTCACAATATCGTGTAAATTGAATAGCATACGAGATTTGGTGGAGCTTCGATTCGAAATATAATAACGATTATATTGAATCGACGACAGTTGAACGTATAGTTTATAATATATTTATAAACGAGCTCGAAATGGCGCTGCAGTTCGCTATTTGGCGATTCGAACTTCAACTGAATATACAAGGTCCGTTTTAAGTCGGATTTCTGTGAAACAAGAACCGTCAGGACCGATTAGATAATAGTTTTCTAATGGAAGAGAAAAATCGGGATTTCGTCGTGTAGATTTTGATTTATGGCCAAATCAAATTTTAGAATAGTCGCTATAGAATCGTTTATCGACCGTAACGGTTTATTCGATATAACTAGAGATCGGGTTTGAATTTAGACAAGGTTCTTTTGGGAAATAGTGATGATTTAATTTTTAGAATTTTATGGTAATTTTTAATTAATTTAATAAGCAACTTTTTATTTGGAGTATTTGGCACCCTGTATCGACATTTCGGGGTTTCACAATATGAGTTCATCTACCGGTATTATTACATTTTTAGGACCAGAGCACATCACTCATTTAAATGGTATTTTTGTTTCTATCCATAACTGTCCCTACGTGAACAGAATATTTCATAGTGGGGTACGCTATGTTTTTAACTTAAAACAAACTAAACTGAATGGTTAACTGGTCAAACGAACTCGAAATTCAACGAAACAAGTTTCATACGAAACCATAGGAAGAGATCTAGTGAAACGTCAAGGCCTCATATTTTTAGGATTTTTTCTGGAATTGTTAGGAATTATTGCTCGGTGTTTTTCATCGATATTTTCTAAAGGATTTTCGCAAACGGTGTCGGAATTCGACGAAACCTGTCCCATTGGATCCGGAATATCTTTTTATGCTAAGGATAGGTATTAGATCTCAAATTAGAGATAATCTGTGGCATTTTTAGGGATAAATCCTTCATGTAGAAATTGGAATAAAATACCTTTAATATTAAGTGTCCCTGTATAACCCTTATTCATTCTAAGGCCACGCTCTTTTCTTCTCACCGATCATTCCTCTCAGCCAAACCGAAAACGTGGAGGAGCTAAAGCCTCTCGATCAAAGCAACCCGTCTCTCTTTAAATACCCCCCGTTACTTTGCCTTAAGACCTAATTCTCTGTAAACCGAAATGAAAATACCGCCGCCACCCAAAACAAACTCTCTTCAACAAACAGAAATCGATCCTCCATTTTAGTTTAAAAACCCGGAGCCTCTGTCCGTTCTTCGAACCCATGTGTGGATTTCCTCTTCGATCATTCCGTTCGAAACGAGTAGGCCCAGTGCGAGAAAAGGGGACACTAATTCGAAAACAACTGTGAAGGGGTTTTTATTTAGACTGAGAAGGGGGCGTGGAAGGATAGGTGTACACGTGTGAAGTGATGAGAAGTGCTGAGGAGCATGCGAGAGCGGTGAAAGGTCTGAATGGGTTCGTACATGGAGATGTTTGGAGTGGAAATGATGGGAGTGGAGCGAGCGTTTTGAGGATGAAGTTACGGGTATGCTATTGGGTAAAGAGGAAAGAGTGGGCTGACCTTGTTTTCACGTTAGTCCATGGGTTTATAGTGTACATACTGTATACAGTGTACGTGAGCAATAGTGGGCAAAGAAGGGATACAAGAGTTTGCGGTAATTTGTATATATTATGGGAGGAGAAGGGTACCGTTCCCAGTGGATGTGAGCAGCCTTTTTAAAGTGTAATGAAGTGGTAAAGGGAGAGACGGGGGTTTAAAAGCACGCCAATGGCCATTGTTTTCAATACTGGAAGCGGCTTTTTTGGAGAGGAAAGGCTAACGGGTCGGGTAAGGAAAGTTTGGGTAGGCCGACATCAGAAGAGAAAAAGATAAGGGCCCAAATGATTTTTATAATTTAAGTTTAATCTAAAAATTTATTTAGTACACTAACTTACAAATGGTATATCTTTGTGATACGGGATCGAAACTCAGCGAAACAAGATCCGTTGGGATCGTATGGACGGGAGCAACACCATGGAACCGACTGGAAGTTGATTCGAGCTCGTTTGAATTTATGGCGAAATAAACTGTTTGATTCAAATCAAACAACAGTTATCGTTCTTTAACGATGAACTGCAAATGTGAGTAAACCTCACCAACTCTAAACAGTTTAAAGTTTCATGTTGTATCTTTAGAACTGTTAGAAATTGTCTGATTTACTGTGTGTTGATTATTTGATTGAACTGCTAGTCAGTTAGTTAAATTTCTATATTGATTCTGTTTAACAGAATATATCATATGGAACTGAAAGTGATGTTATCTATATTGTCTAACATCTGTGATACAGGGAAACAGGTTGGAGGAATCCGACTGGATTCCTCAACAGTTATTTTATTGTTTTTCATATATTTTGATATATGATGTGAATTATAACCTGTTGTTGATTGTGTGTGTATGGACGATATTGAACATCGTGATTTGATATGATTGAATACCATGACATACCGGAATGTAGATAAGGGAATTTTCAAAGTGATATTGAAAACAACATATTTATAAAATGGGATATTTATAAATAAGAGATATTTATAAAGTGGAATATTTATAAATAAGAAATGTTTATAAATTGGAATATTTATAAATAGGAGATATTTGAAAAGGAAATAAATTCATAACATTTCTTTTTGAATGGAAAGGCCTGTGTGGCGGGTTTGGGGATTTTCCCGATGCTTCCGATACAAAGGAGGTTATGGCGAATTTTCCCGGGAATTTAAGGAGTTAGAATATTTCAAGAATAAATTTGAAAAGGAAATATTTGTAAACCATTTTACAAATAGAATTAAAAAGGAAACGTTATAAAAAGGAAATCATTTTTAAAGTGTAGAACCGTTATTTAAAAGTAAATCTTTTCAAATGAATAAAACGTTGTTAAAAAGGAAATCTTTATAAAGTGAGTAAAGAAAATCGAATATGGTATTCGAAAGGAGAAATCGAATATGTTATTCGAAAGGAGAAATCGAATATGGTATTCGAAGTTAGTTAATCGAATATGGTATTCGAAGTTAGTTAATCGAATTAGTTATTCGAATAGAGTTAAATGGAGTTAAATCGATTAGAGTTAAATCAAATGAGTTAATCGAATATAGTTTATTCGAATAGAGTTAGAGGAGTTATCGAATATAGTTTATTCGACAGGAGTTAAGTGAATTAGTTAAGTTAAACTAAGTGAATTAGTTAAGTGAATTGGTTAAGTTAACCAAAGTGAATTAGTTGAGTTAATCAAAGTGATTAGTTCAGTTAATCGAGATAAGTAAATCAAGTTAGGTTAATCGAGTTGAATTAGTCAGTCGAGTTAATAAATTGAGTTAGTCAAACCAAGTAAAACCAGTTAAAGTTAAATAAGTTAAGTTAGTCGAGCCTAGTTAATCGAATTGAATTGGTCGAACCAAGTAAGTCGAGTTAAGTTAGTCAAGTTAGTCGAGCCTAGTTAATCGAATCGAATTGGTCGAACCAAGTAAGTCGAGTTAGTCGAGTCAAGTTAAGTTAGTCGAGTTAAGTTCGTCGAGTTAAATAAATCGATGTTAGTTTCATCGAAAGGAGTTATCGATGTTAGTTTCATCGAAAGGAGTTATCGATGTTAGTTTCATCGAAGGGAGTTATCGATTTTAGTTTAATCGAAGTGAGATTTTCAAATATGAGATATTTGAAAAGGAAGAGTTATCGAATATTAGTTATTCGAAGAGAGATTATCGAATATCGTTTATTCGAGAAGGAGTTAATCGAATATAGGTTATTCGAAGAAGAGTTAATCAAATAGAGATTTCTCGAAGAGAGTTAATCGGCGAATTCGATTATATCGAATTCGGGAAAGTACTTATACTTTCCAGTGTCTAAATAGAGATTTATTTATTTATAAATAAATAAGTGTTAGGGTAATTATTCGCTAATAAGAATAGAAGTTATAATTAAAGTTAGATAATTCGGAAGTAGGGATTTTAACGTTATCGTTATAACCAATGTTTAAATATAGAAATGGACTAGTAAAATTTAATCCGAGAAAGGCGTAAAGAAGTTGTTAAAGATTAAAAGATAAACTTTGACCATTTCGAAGTTATAACGTTGTTCAGTTAAGGTCTGAGAGGTAATTATACCCCAACTTGAGTGACTTCCTTCTTAACTAAGAAATGGTAAGGTTTGATCGTAAAGGAGTTTTGGAAATGTTTTCCAAACGAGAATCAGAAATGTTTTCTGATAAAAGAAAATAAGAATTTAGAATATAGGGAAATAGGAGATAAGTAAATAAATGAACTAAAGAGATTAATGTTAAATGATGTTTGTTCGATATAATTTCCATCTGGAAATAATATCGTTGTTTGCACACTTGTTTTTCTTTGATAGTTAACTCACCGACTATCGATGTTTTGACCATTTTAACGTTGTTAATATGGAGAGACCGGTTGGATTATTATCCATAGAACCACTCTGTATTGGCATAAGCGTCGCGAATCATATATGCCAAGGATAATTGAAGACGGAGTAAAATGCAAGGGCTATCCTGTTTACAGAATAGTGCCTTCGGTTTGTCCAGTCCCAGGACAACTTGTATGGACGAAGGTCTGACAGAGTATATCCAATGGATCGCGTAAGTTGATCTGTTCAAACGTATTCACGTTTGGTGGCGGAGGAATTCGTTTCTCTTAGCTGTATACCCGTGTTATTTTTGGATAAGTCAATTTGTGATTTGGCGGGTATGACGATGTGACATTTCTAAGTAAATGAAGATGGATGTCTGACATAGTATTTCCAGAGAGGTCACGTACATTGATTTCTTCAACCGTACCAAGAGTGGAAGCGGAGAAGGAAACTTCTTTTAGCTGACACGTAATGTATTGTTGTAGACGTCAATTAGTGATTTTCGATGGATCTGACAATGTGGCATTCGAAGTGAATCTGATGTGATGATAAAGCGTAGCTTCTAGCCTCATCAACCGGTAAATGACAGAAATCGGGCAGGCAGCATGGCTAAGTCGGTCGCACCGAAGTAGGGTGTATAATCACCTATCTAGTGAATATTCATTTGTTTCTTAAATCTATCAATGTTGTCCCATATATATACGGGAACGGTTGCTGATCCCAACCGTTGGTGATGTACATTCGATACACTCAAGTGAAATGAGTGGTCGGTCATGTGTGGCTGAGTTGCAAGATGTTCTTGTTGAACTCCAGTGTATCGTTCCTAGAGTACACTGATCGGAAGGTGATTCCATACCTTGTCATAGTTGGAAATCCATTATCCAATACGTGCTTGCGATTTTGATTGTATACTATATATGTAGAACGTGAGATGAAAGCGTTTCTGCTAGTTGATATCTATTTGTACATAGACATTATTATAATATCAAAAGGTTTTTGATATAAAGATATTTTGGATTCTCATAAGGGAAAAACCCGTTCCGTTCTGCGGCGTGGTCTTATGAGATATCGTTTACTTGTTCATATACCTGTCTAAACTGTTTTACTCATACCAGTCTCATGACTGACCCGGAGTTTATTTGTTTTGTTTTCCCTAAACTCTTGGGTGCCTAATTTTGTACGGGCAGTCAAGTAGTCAGGAATTTACAGATATACTGGAAGAGCGTGGAGCAGGAGGCTTCAAGATCATATCGCTATAGTTATTTCCGCTATGTTGTAAGTGTTGTACTCTGATAAGTGCTATTGTATACATAACTGTTATATTTCAAAGTTATGTTATCTATTATATGTTATTCGTTCCGCTGTGAGGTTCGTGTTACTCTGATGTTGTGTTCTTCTTCTTCTTCTTCTATTCTACGTTTCTATCTTATCTATCCCCACCCTCTGTCTTCTTTCTATTAGTTTCTTGAATTTCCAGTGCGATTTGGGTTGGACTTGTGTTATTTAGTCAGCTCAAATTTCCCCGGAAATCCGGGTCACTACAGTTGGTATCAGAGCATTGGTTTAGTTAATACCTTGGCTCTGTGGCGTAATTCAGTAGAGATGGGATTAGTAATATCCTAGACTGAGTTTGAGTGTATATATACGAGTGTGTATTTGTATTTGATATAAAAATGGTTTTATATTGTGGGGATTCATTGGCTGAGTTGTTTATGAGTTCTGGTCGATCAGTTTGATCCACTGTATCGGTAGGAGTAAATAAACACTTGAATACGATGGACCGACACAGTATGGATATGTGATATATTATCATATATAGGATATATTTGTTGCTATTATAATCGAGTAAGATTATAACATGTGAAAGGGTTATATATAACCAAGCAGAATTCATATAAGTAAAGTATATGAAATAAGATGAATTAAATCGGAATTAAATCAGAACTGGAATTAAAATAAGGAAATTTTAAGTTCTTGGGAGATTTTGAAATGTTTTCAAAATGGAAGTATTTAGTAATGGTTTTGGAAATGATATAGTATTGAAATCACTTGGGTCGCTGGAAGATAATTCCGATGATGACTGCGCAGTATCATCGGTGTGATTTTCGAGTTCTAAGTGGTGGATTACTACCAGAGATTTTGATTTGAATTGTTTTGAGAAAACAAGTTGTTTAGAAAATTCAAAGGTTTTGAATTTGGCAGTATGATTTCAAATTGATTTGAAATAAACCCAGGAATTTAAATTATGGAATTTAAATTTAACTAATGAAGTTAAAGAGATTGAGATGGTAAAAATTGAGAAAAAAATAAATTGAATTTAACTTGAACTAAGTTATGTAGAATTTGAAATTTAGCTGGACTTAGGATTTGAAAATCAAGGATGAAACTTGAAATTGAAAATGGGATTCGACTTGAGTATAAGCGAATGATTTGGTTTGATGATATAAAAGTGATTGGAATTTGATTGAGATAACACTGGTATATGCTGAGTTGATAGCATATGGAAGTGATAGAGTTGATATGCCCGAAAAAAGGTACCAGTTTATATTATATATGGATATGAGATTTATGAGCCGAATTGGCAAGCCGCTTGGCTGTTTGATTTTACTTTTGGGATAAAGAAGGCCCAGAGAGGCGAGTTGGAGTTTGAGATATTGACCAGTACAAAGGAGGCGCTGGCAAATTTTTTTTTTTTTTTTTGAAAAGTTAAGGCGTTAGGAAATTTTCAGAATTTTTGAAAATTTGGTTAGCAGGAATAAATTAATATTTTAGTCAATATTAATTGGTTCAGTTGAAACCAGAGATAAGAGGTAAACAGATAAATTTTTACCCAGTAGATAGGGTCGTCCCCTAGCTTAGCAATTTCGAGGACGAAATTATTTTAAGTGGGGAAGAATGTAGGGACCCGCATTTTTTTAGTTGTTGAACAATTAATTTATTTAATTATTAAATATCAATTTATCGATATCGAGAACGTGAATTAAATAATATTGAATATTTAATTAATAATTATAATATAATAAAATATATTATAATGTCGAAATAGTCAGAAATAGTGAAATTCACAATATCGTGTAAATTGAATAGCATACGAGATTTGGTGGAGTTTCGATTCGAAATATAATAACGATTATATTGAATCGACGACAGTTGAACGTATAGTTTATAATATATTTATAAACGAGCTCGAAATGGCGCTGCAGTTCGCTATTTGGCGATTCGAACTTCAACTGAATATACAAGATCCGTTTTAAGTCGGATTTCTGTGAAACAAGAACCGTCAGGACCGATTAGATAATAGTTTTCTAATGGAAGAGAAAAATCGGGATTTCGTCGTGTAGATTTTGATTTATGGCCAAATCAAATTTTAGAATAGTCGCTATAGAATCGTTTATCGACCGTAACGGTTTATTCGATATAACTAGAGATCGGGTTTGAATTTAGACAAGGTTCTTTTGGGAAATAGTGATGATTTAATTTTTAGAATTTTATGGTAATTTTTAATTAATTTAATAAGCAACTTTTTATTTGGAGTATTTGGCACCCAGTATCGACATTTCGGGGTTTCACAATATGAGTTCATCTACCGGTATTATTACATTTTTAGGACCATAGCACATCACTTATTTAAATGGTATTTTTGTTTCTGTCCATAACTGTCCCTACGTGAACAGAATATTTCATAGTGGGGTACGCTATGTTTTTAACTTAAAACAAACTAAACTGAATGGTTAACTGGTCAAACGAACTCGAAATTCAACGAAACAAGTTTCATACGAAACCATAGGAAGAGATCTAGTGAAACGTCAAGGCCTCATATTTTTAGGATTTTTTCTGGAATTGTTAGGAATTATTGCTCGGTGTTTTTCATCGATATTTTCTAAAGGATTTTCGCAAACGGTGTCGGAATTCGACGAAACCTGTCCCATTGGATCCGGAATATCTTTTTATGCTAAGGATAGGTATTAGATCTCAAATTAGAGATAATCTGTGGCATTTTTAGGGATAAATCCTTCATGTAGAAATTGGAATAAAATACCTTTAATATTAAGTGTCCCTGTATAACCCTTATTCATTCTAAGGCCACGCTCTTTTCTTCTCACCGATCATTCCTCTTAGCCAAACCGAAAACGTGGAGGAGCTAAAGCCTCTCGATCAAAGCAACCCGTCTCTCTTTAAATACCCCCCGTTACTTTGCCTTAAGACCTAATTCTCTGTAAACCGAAATGAAAATACCGCCGCCACCCAAAACAAACTCTCTTCAACAAACAGAAATCGATCCTCCATTTTAGTTTAAAAACCCGGAGCCTCTGTCCGTTCTTCGAACCCATGTGTGGATTTCCTCTTCGATCATTCCGTTCGAAACGAGTAGGCCCAGTGCGAGAAAAGGGGACACTAATTCGAAAACAACTGTGAAGGGGTTTTTATTTAGACTGAGAAGGGGGCGTGGAAGGATAGGTGTACACGTGTGAAGTGATGAGAAGTGCTGAGGAGCATGCGAGAGCGGTGAAAGGTCTGAATGGGTTCGTACATGGAGATGTTTGGAGTGGAAATGATGGGAGTGGAGCGAGCGTTTTGAGGATGAAGTTACGGGTATGCTATTGGGTAAAGAGGAAAGAGTGGGCTGACCTTGTTTTCACGTTAGTCCATGGGTTTATAGTGTACATACTGTATACAGTGTACGTGAGCAATAGTGGGCAAAGAAGGGATACAAGAGTTTGCGGTAATTTGTAAATATTATGGGAGGAGAAGGGTACCGTTCCCAGTGGACGTGAGCAGCCTTTTTAAAGTGTAATGAAGTGGTAAAGGGAGAGACGGGGGTTTAAAAGCACGCCAATGGCCATTGTTTTCAATACTGGAAGCGGCTTTTTTGGAGAGGAAAGGCTAACGGGTCGGGTAAGGAAAGTTTGGGTAGGCCGACATCAGAAGAGAAAAAGATAAGGGCCCAAATGATTTTTATAATTTAAGTTTAATCTAAAAATTTATTTAGTACACTAACTTACAAATGGTATATCTTTGTGATACGGGATCGAAACTCAGCGAAACAAGATCCGTTGGGATCGTATGGACGGGAGCAACACCATGGAACCGACTGGAAGTTGATTCGAGCTCGTTTGAATTTATGGCGAAATAAACTGTTTGATTCAAATCAAACAACAGTTATCGTTCTTTAACGATGAACTGCAAATGTGAGTAAACCTCACCAACTCTAAACAGTTTAAAGTTTCATGTTGTATCTTTAGAACTATTAGAAATTGTCTGATTTACTGTGTGTTGATTATTTGATTGAACTGCTAGTCAGTTAGTTAAATTTCTATATTGATTCTGTTTAACAGAATATATCATATGGAACTGAAAGTGATGTTATCTATATTGTCTAACATCTGTGATACAGGGAAACAGGTTGGAGGAATCCGACTGGATTCCTCAACAGTTATTTTATTGTTTTTCATATATTTTGATATATGATGTGAATTATAACCTGTTGTTGATTGTGTGTGTATGGACGATATTGAACATCGTGATTTGATATGATTGAATACCATGACATACCGGAATGTAGATAAGGGAATTTTCAAAGTGATATTGAAAACAGCATATTTATAAAATGGGATATTTATAAATAAGAGATATTTATAAAGTGGAATATTTATAAATAAGAAATGTTTATAAATTGGAATATTTATAAATAGGAGATATTTGAAAAGGAAATAAATTCAAAACATTTCTTTTTGAATGGAAAGGCCTGTGTGGCGGGTTTGGGGATTTTCCCGATGCTTCCGATACAAAGGAGGTTATGGCGAATTTTCCCGGGAATTTAAGGAGTTAGAATATTTCAAGAATAAATTTGAAAAGGAAATATTTGTAAACCATTTTACAAATAGAATTAAAAAGGAAACGTTATAAAAAGGAAATCATTTTTAAAGTGTAGAACCGTTATTTAAAAGTAAATCTTTTCAAATGAATAAAACGTTGTTAAAAAGGAAATCTTTATAAAGTGAGTAAAGCAAATCGAATATGGTATTCGAAAGGAGAAATCAAATATGTTATTCGAAAGGAGAAATCGAATATGGTATTCGAAGTTAGTTAATCGAATATGGTATTCGAAGTTAGTTAATCGAATTAGTTATTCGAATAGAGTTAAATGGAGTTAAATCGATTAGAGTTAAATCAAATGAGTTAATCGAATATAGTTTATTCGAATAGAGTTAGAGGAGTTATCGAATATAGTTTATTCGACAGGAGTTAAGTGAATTAGTTAAGTTAAACTAAGTGAATTAGTTAAGTGAATTGGTTAAGTTAACCAAAGTGAATTAGTTGAGTTAATCAAAGTGATTAGTTCAGTTAATCGAGATAAGTAAATCAAGTTAGGTTAATCGAGTTGAATTAGTCAGTCGAGTTAATAAATTGAGTTAGTCAAACCAAGTAAAACCAGTTAAAGTTAAATAAGTTAAGTTAGTCAAGTTAGTCGAGCCTAGTTAATCGAATTGAATTGGTCGAACCAAGTAAGTCAAGTTAAGTTAGTCAAGTTAGTCGAGCCTAGTTAATCGAATCGAATTGGTCGAACCAAGTAAGTCGAGTTAGTCGAGTCAAGTTAAGTTAGTCGAGTTAAGTTCGTCGAGTTAAATAAATCGATGTTAGTTTCATCGAAAGGAGTTATCGATGTTAGTTTCATCGAAAGGAGTTATCGATGTTAGTTTCATCGAAGGGAGTTATCGATTTTAGTTTAATCGAAGTGAGATTTTCAAATATGAGATATTTGAAAAGGAAGAGTTATCGAATATTAGTTATTCGAAGAGAGATTATCGAATATCGTTTATTCGAGAAGGAGTTAATCGAATATAGGTTATTCGAAGAAGAGTTAATCAAATAGAGATTTCTCGAAGAGAGTTAATCGGCGAATTCGATTATATCGAATTCGGGAAAGTACTTATACTTTCCAGTGTCTAAATAGAGATTTATTTATTTATAAATAAATAAGTGTTAGGGTAATTATTCGCTAATAAGAATAGAAGTTATAATTAAAGTTAGATAATTCGGAAGTAGGGATTTTAACGTTATCGTTATAACCAATGTTTAAATATAGAAGTGGACTAGTAAAATTTAATCCGAGAAAGGCGTAAAGAAGTTGTTAAAGATTAAAAGATAAACTTTGACCATTTCGAAGTTATAATGTTGTTCAGTTAAGGTCTGAGAGGTAATTATACCCCAACTTGAGTGACTTCCTTCTTAACTAAGAAATGGTAAGGTTTGATCGTAAAGGAGTTTTGGAAATGTTTTCCAAACGAGAATCAGAAATGTTTTCTGATAAAAGAAAATAAGAATTTAGAATATAGGGAAATAGGAGATAAGTAAATAAATGAACTAAAGAGATTAATGTTAAATGATGTTTGTTCGATATAATTTCCATCTGGAAATAATATCGTTGTTTGCACACTTGTTTTTCTTTGATAGTTAACTCACCGACTATCGATGTTTTGACCATTTTAACGTTGTTAATATGGAGAGACCGGTTGGATTATTATCCATAGAACCACTCTGTATTGGCATAAGCATCGCGAATCATATATGCCAAGGATAATTGAAGACGGAGTAAAATGCAAGGGCTATCCTGTTTACAGAATAGTGCCTTCGGTTTGTCCAGTCCCAGGACAACTTGTATGGACGAAGGTCTGACAGAGTATATCCAATGGATCGCGTAAGTTGATCTGTTCAAACATATTCACGTTTGGTGGCGGAGGAATTCGTTTCTCTTAGCTGTATACCCGTGTTATTTTTGGATAAGTCAATTTGTGATTTGGCGGGTATGACGATGTGACATTTCTAAGTAAATGAAGATGGATGTCTGACATAGTATTTCCAGAGAGGTCACGTACATTGATTTCTTCAACCGTACCAAGAGTGGAAGCGGAGAAGGAAACTTCTTTTAGCTGACACGTAATGTATTGTTGTAGACGTCAATTAGTGATTTTCGATGGATCTGACAATGTGGCATTCGAAGTGAATCTGATGTGATGATAAAGCGTAGCTTCTAGCCTCATCAACCGGTAAATGACAGAAATCGGGCAGGCAGCATGGCTAAGTCGGTCGCATCGAAGTAGGGTGTATAATCACCTATCTAGTGAATATTCATTTGTTTCTTAAATCTATCAATGCTGTCCCATATATATACGGGAACGGTTGCTGATCCCAACCGTTGGTGATGTACATTCGATACACTCAAGCGAAATGAGTGGTCGGTCATGTGTGGCTGAGTTGAAAGATATTCTTGTTGAACTCCAGTGTATCGTTCCTAGAGTACACTGATCGGAAGGTGATTCCATACCTTGTCATAGTTGGAAATACATTATCCAATACGTGCTTGCGATTTTGATTGTATACTATATATGTAGAACGTGAGATGAAAGCGTTTCTGCTAGTTGATATCTATTTGTGCATAGACATTATTATAATATCAAAAGGTTTTTGATATAAAGATATTTTGGATTCTCATAAGGGAAAAACCCGTTCCGTTCTGCGGCGTGGTCTTATGAGATATCGTTTACTTGTTCATATACCTGTCTAAACTGTTTTACTCATACCAGTCCCATGACTGACCCGGAGTTTATTTGTTTTGTTTTCCCTAAACTCTTGGGTGCCTAATTTTGTACGGGCAGTCAAGTAGTCAGGAATTTACAGATATACCGGAAGAGCGTGGAGCAGGAGGCTTCAAGATCATATCGCTATAGTTATTTCCGCTATGTTGTAAGTGTTGTACTCTGATAAGTGCTATTGTATACATAACTGTTATATTTCAAAGTTATGTTATCTATTATATGTTATTCGTTCCGCTGTGAGGTTCGTGTTACTCTGATGTTGTGTTCTTCTTCTTCTTCTATTCTACGTTTCTATCTTATCTATCCCCACCCTCTGTCTTCTTTCTATTAGTTTCTTGAATTTCCAGTGCGATTTGGGTTGGACTTGTGTTATTTAGTCAGCTCAAATTTCCCCGGAAATCCGGGTCACTACATTCCAGAATGGAAATGGGAACAAGTCTCAATGGATTTCATTGATGGGTTACCAAGAACTAGATTAGACCATGATAGCATTTGGGTGATTGTGGACCGATTGACCAAAAGTGCAAAGTTTATACCCGTCAAGTCGAATAGAACAACAGTTAAGTTAGCAGAACTGTATGTGAAGTGGGTAGTGAGATTTCATGGAATACCCAAAGGCATTGTGAGTGACCGAGATCCGTTGTTCACTAGTGGATTTTGGAAGAGCTTACAAGAGGCGTTAGGATCAGAATTACATCTCAGTACCGCGTATCATCCTCAAACCGATGGTCAGACAGAGAGGGTGAATCGAGTATTAGAAGATCTCATGAGAGCTTGCATATTAGATTTTGTGGATCATGGGATGACCATTTGCATCTAGTAGAGTTTGCATATAATAATAGTTATCAATCCAGTATTGGTATGGCTCCATTTGAAGCTTTGTACGGAAGACCGCACAACTCATCGTCATGTTGGTTAGAAACCGGTGAGAAGTTTGTGCTTGGGCCAGATGTGATAAGAGAAATCTCAGATAAGATCAAGATTGTTCAACAACGAATGAAGGCCGCTCAAGATAGGCAAAAGAGTTATGCTGATAAGAGACGAAGAGAATTGAAATTCTCCGTTGATGACATGGTGTTTGTTAAAATTTCTCCATTAAAGAGCGTGATTTGTTTTGGTAAAAGAGGCAAGTTGGCGCCAAGATTTGTTGGTCCATTCCCAATTCTCGAGCAAGTTGGGAATTTGGCGTATAAAGTTGAATTACCAGAGAAGATGGCAGGAGTTCATAACGTATTTCATGTTTTCCAGTTAAGAAAATTCGTGCATGACCCCGATATGACTATTTCACCGGATTAGTTGGACGATATCGAGGTTGAACCCGAGGCGGTTGAGAACCGCAGGCCTATGCGTATTATTGGGAACGATACGAAGCAGTTTCGAAGGAAGGCGGAGAAACTAGTCAAAGTCCAGTGGGGTGATGATGAGGAAGACTATACTTGGGAAACAGAGAGGAGAACATAAGGAGTAAGTATCCAGAACTCTTTGCTCGGTAAGGTTTTTATATCGGTATAGTACTCCCTTGTTAGTAGACCGCATGCTAGGATAGGTTTGTTGTGTTGTTTTGTATGCTTTGTTGTTTTATTAATGATTGATAGGCATGCGGGGTACCTTTGTATGTTTTGGTTAAGGAATTTCGGGGATGAAATTTCTTAAGGGAGGGGAGAATGTAACGACCCGCATTCTACGCATCGGAGGATCGTAGAATATTTATTTCTTTTTCATGTGAAGTCGTATGGTCGTGTAACTTTGGGAGATGACTATTGGGGTCATTTTTCATATTCATGATTTTTGCCGATTTTTAAATGACCGTTTTGCCCCTAGCTGATCTTGTTTCGGCCATAACTTTTGATTGGTAAGGAGTTTTGACCTGAAACCTCTTCCATTGGATCCGGATGATGGTTTATCTTTCCGTAGAGTGGTCAAATTAACCAAACGGACTTACCGTTTGGGAGATATGGCTGAATTAAGGTTTAGAAGGTGAAAAGCAGCTTAACCGGGCTTAATTGGGTAATTAACAACTAGGCCCAGTGGGGGATTTCGGGATTTGTGGTATTTAAGGGCTGTTAGGCTTAGGAATTTTGGTTTTTAGTCACTTTCCAGCCGCCACATACATCATAGAAACCCTAACAATGACCTCCAACATCTAGAATCATCTCTAATCACCGTTTAATCAAGGATTAGCCTAACCTACACCAAATTAAGGAGGAATAACACTAAAGCAAGGCTGGAGCTGCTTTTAGACATCAGTATTCACCCAAGTCAGTGCAGTTTCAGTTCTGAAAGTTTTATTTGTGGCAAATGTGAGTGATTAACCTTGTTTTTACACTAATTATGGTTAATTAAGGGTAATTAGTGTTAATTAGCGAAATCTTACATGATTAAATTCTGGAAAAATATTTAGAAATTCTTAAATATTATTTTAGATCTCTGTTAGAAGTTTGGGTTGGTTTGGTTAAGTTTTGCTAATCCTACCATTAGATTTGCTTAAACATGCTTAAGGAGAAAATATGGGTTTTTTTGTATGTTCGATTTATTTTAACATATCACATTGTGGTTTTGGTGTTTGTGGTCAATTCTACATGATGCTATGACTGTATGGTATGCTTGGTGATTGTTTAGAACGGTTAGAATGGTCGAAATCGCCGTTGTGTGGCATAAAAACAATTGTTGGAAAAAGTTGCAGGAAATGACCCAGAATCGGATTGGATCGCCCCTACCCGACCCCGACCGATCGTGAATGGTGGCCACGACCCCGATCCGCTCCCATTAGAGTACACGAACCGACTCGCCCACCTGGATAGCTCCACGACCCGAACCGCTGATCATGATCCGCTCGCATCTGAAGATCTCTGACCCGAACTGAAGTGCCAACCACGAACCAAAAGCTCCGATCCGATGCACCACGAGCCAACTGAAGACTCACGAGCCTGGAGCATTGTCATGATCCAGTGCAAGGAAGGACGATCACGACTAGGAGTTGGAATCACGAATCGAGCCGACATGGGTGGAGTGTCACAATCCGAACCAAAGAGCGTGGACTTGAGGCGTGAACCACGAACCGAACCGGGAGTACGATCTGAAGCAAAGAGAAGTGGAGAACCGAACCGATCCGGAGGAGACCAAAACCCGAGATGCAAAGGTAGTCCGAATGGGAAGTTGTAACTCAGGATCCAGATGGGAACCAATGAGTGAACTTCATGAGTTAGACTTTGCTACGGGACGTGTGCTAAGGGGTTATCTGCGTCCATAAATTTGATTCACCACCAAGACGGATGTTAGGCTAGGTATCAGTGCAGTGGGGTAGTTATTACTCCATGGAGCAGAGTGATCGTAGCATCGCTATGAGCCAGTGCAGTGGAGTTATCAAGACTCCATGGGGGCAGAGTGGACATAACAAAGTATGAGTGGTTACGGATTAGTGCAGTGGAGCCGTCACGACTCCATGGGGCAGAGTGATCGTAACAAAGTATTGGGTGATCAGAGCGGTGGATAGCGTATGCTTTACACACTGAGTGAGAGATGTGAGGATGGTTGCTGTGCTTGATTGTTTGCCATCACTATGACATGAACACCCCCACCCCCGTATCCTTTACACCATATGTTAGTGACATCTTAGAGTATTGTACGGTATGTTGTGCTAACTCTTTGGTTGTAGGTCCAGGTTCAGGTATGGTTTAGTATACCTGTTATTGTTCTGTTTTGCTTCTTATCGCTCATACCAGACTTTTGTCTGACCCAGAGTTTTATGTCTCTTCTTATTACTCTGGGTGCTCTTAAACTGGAAGACTAGTGACAGGTTAGCCGATTGTACACGAGTAGCTGTCCAGAGACGAACAGGAAGCTTACACGTACTATTCTCTATATATTCTCCATGTGTCGCTGCTGGTCACTACTTTGGGCATCAATAGTGTACCTTTTCTTTCTTTTGCTTTAGAGACAGTTTTTAAATTGTAATAATGATGAAGTAGAACATGAGCTGTATTTGGATTTTCCGCTGCTATGATGATTAGTTTTCAGCTTATGCACTGTCTCGCCTTTTTTTATGTCAAAGTATGTTATTATTATATTTTATTCCATGCGCTGTGAGACATTCTACAGGTTCTTTGTTAGTCCACTGATAAGTTCCCTTCCCTTTTCTTTCTTAGGCGACCGTCCCCTGCTAGTTGGACATTGGCACAACGTACTTTTCTTGGAAATGTCGGCTGGTGCGGGGCGGGCCATCACATTTATCGTATATTGCATAACAAAGTTCTCATTTTAACAATAAAATAATAAATATTACTTTTAATGATTTTGTCGTGTGCAACACACATTTACAAACTACTTCTTTATTCAAATTTGGAGTGACAAAGGCAACGCCTCTTTTGCCTTGAATGTATGGGTGCATTCTTAACGAACGGGAATGAAGTATTTGAGCGTGATATTTGAGCGTGGTACTGTAGCGAACGGGGAATGTTTTTTTAGCTGCGAATGGTGTATTTGAGCGTGGCATTTGAGCATGGTATTTAATTGTTATGAATTAATTAAACACCGATTTCACAAAACAAAATGACAGACATTTCATTACACGAACTGAAATACAAACATAGATTGCACAACTAGAATGGAAATTAAAACAAGTATATGAAAAGCTAAAATAAACGACGATGTGCTAAAGTGCTCAATCCGCTGTAATAAATTCGCGTATACCCTCTTCAAGAAG
This sequence comes from Allium sativum, assembly GCA_030737875.1. NCBI lineage: Eukaryota > Viridiplantae > Streptophyta > Magnoliopsida > Asparagales > Amaryllidaceae > Allium > Allium sativum. Next base: position 221,228,519 of record CM060927.1, on the reverse strand, counting down.
TATCTCAACAATCTCCACATTGCGCTAATCATTGCGGAAAATCATTAGAATCTCCCACAACTCCACATTTACCGATCCCCAAACAAGCTCGTAGCAACGGGTAGCAAGCTGGTGGAGGCGGTCGGTCAGAAACACGCGGCTCAAGCTATCACGCTCTACCTGTCTGCGCCTAGAGGGCTGACCAGAAGGGGGATCTTCGGCCGCCGTCTAGTGTCCATAGTAGTCGGCGTCGGTAGCGGTGAACGAAGCAGCTGGAACAGGTGCTGGTGGAGGTGCGGTGCAGTAGGAGACGTAACATCAGGAATTTGGTATGCACAAATAGCCTTAAGCAAGCAACCATCGAATAAAATGTCCTGCTCTCGGAACTTCATCGGCAAGTTCCTCCTGAATCGTCTATATAATCTGCCAGCACCGGTAGCCCAAAAATCATCACAACCATTCAGAAAATCGAACGCTGCATCCCATTCCTCGCCAGTTGTTCTGAACAGTCTGTCCCAATCGCAAAATGTCCGCTTCATGTTATCCCATTTATTTTTAATCTGGATTTCTGTGAAATCCAGATTATAACGGGCGTTCATTGCTGCAGCGACTGTTGAGTAGAATTGGCTGACGCCGGTATCACGCTCGACTAGATACTCTAAACAAATATCTATAAATGCGGACTCTCGTTCGTCCGTCCAGTATGCAACTAGCTGCGAAGTAGCGGAGACAGAAGATGTAGACATCTGCATAACCCAAAAAAATATATTTGAAAAAATTCGAAAAAAACATATGTTATAGAAAACTGAAAAATAAACATAACGGTATACACACACACACACACACACATATATATATATATATATATATATATATATATATATATATATATATATATATTTATATTTATAAACCTTTTTTGTAGCGTTTAATTGCTCGAAAAATTCATTTCTTGGGCTGATGGGGAGAGCTTTTGGGTTTTGTGGAGGAGAAAGGGGGGTGCTGAGTTAATTTATAACGGCTGAAAGGGTACGTTGGAAAAGTGTCTGTTTACGTGATGCCAGCGGCCACTTTTCCAAGAACGTTCTTGATGAAAATGGAAAAAGTTTTTGGCGTCCGGACGCCACCAAAATCCTAACGTGCCAATTTCTGTCTGGAGACGGACCCTATATATCTCTAAAGGTCTCTCGCCCTTCTCAACATCGGTGAATTCAAATACAAACCAGTCTGCTGTTCCATGTCGCTGCGTCAATTCTACAGCAAAATTGCAGCTAATTTCACCGGCGACTCCGTCCTCCTCAAAGTAGTCCAATCCGAGCTCTCCCACGAACTCTCTCATATCTCTCCTCCTTCCTCTCAGGTAAATTTATCAAACTACTCCTTCGCAACACCAAAACGCTAACCCTATGTTCTACCTCAGCTGCGTAACTTCGTTGTAGCCTATGACAACCCGCGAACCCAGGACGTCGTCTTGAAGCGTGAAACGGATGCGGAGGAGATTGCAGTTTCGGGTGTGATAAAGGAGGGTTCCATGAGAGAAGATGTCCTGATGAAGGTTTGTGTGAAGAAATTTGGTTTTGACCCCATTTTGTGTTTTCATTGTAAGCTTGGTGGCAATGGTGGTTTTACAATTAGGACTGTTGATTATTTTAATCCAGTTTGCGAGTCGGTGACAGATTCTTGTAAGAGATCTTCCTCTGCTGTTGGGTATGCGCTATTTTGCTTGATTTTCATTGTTATTTTTATGATCAAGTATGACATTTATTACCATAGAGATCATATTGCATCTATAAAACAAAGTAATGATTATTTTGTAGTTGAAAAAAAAGTTGGGAATGAAGGCTGGTTAATGGACTCACAAGGGTTGAAAATAATAATAAATTTAGGCTTAAGAATTATGCACCATCGGAAAACATCGAGCTTGTTGGTTTATTTTGGTTCCTTGTTATCCTATGAAGTGGTAATTTTTTTAGGAAAAAAGGCATACTATCTGATTTGAATCCTAGCCTGAGAACCAAGGTCACAAATCTCAATTCTCAACCATGTATTATCTTGAGATTTTCACATGCTGTATCTCACAATAGACGAGATCTCAAAAGATGAGATTAATATCTGGGTATACATATTAAATCAACATCTTTGGACAATCCCGAGTAACTTATCTACTTGTCATCGAGGTTGTACAAATCACTAGGCAGATGCTAGGTAGTAAGCATGAATTAGGGATTAATGTGCAAGGTAGGAATTAATCAGAGCTAGACGTTTTCAATAAAATCATGCATTAAAAAAAGTATCTTGTTAAGTATTAACTGATCCACAATGGTATATCATAGATTTTGCTGGGCTGCGGAGCAAGCATTGAGATAATATAAACAAACATTTTGATGTTTATATGAAGTATCAAGCCTAAGTTGATGCATGGATATCGCCTATAAACATGTTTATATGCTTATATAATGTAGAGTATCATCTAGATGGATCAGTCAAAAGTCAAGGTGGTGGTGCTGGCCTAGCGCCTAAGCAGGAGCCTAAAAGGAGTTTTACAACAATGCTTATCATTAACATTTTTATAAGTATGTTTCAATAAAGGTTACCATCCTAAAAAGTAAAGTTGAATAAATCGCGAATCGCTAGAATGAGAAGAATCTTTTTCTAAAGGAGAGAGATAGTTTGATTAATACGATGGTTGATAATCTCATCATAGCTATCGATAATTTCTTTTGATTTACAAAAAACTAATTTCTTGTAAAAAGGAAATGTAGGATAAGTGTTATTAGATAGAAGCACGATTGAGTAATTTCTTTTGAACCGTTATGCAAAATGTAAAAATTGTATAGAAGGAAATATATAACTTTGGCAAGATCTTATATAAGGATCTTAGGTCAAGTTTGATTTAGATTTTACTATTTGGGCCATGTATTAAATAAGATATAAATGATGTCCGATGATAGTCTTGCTCAAGTACAAAAATGAGACCTTGTAAGAGATATTAGGCAATTTCATAGATAGACTAATGCTTAAGACAAAGGAATTTCTGCATTAATATTGTTTTTTTTTCTTCTTTCGAATGAACCTCCACTAAGTAATAAACTCAACTGGTAGGAATTGGCTTAATGTAAATTTGAGACAACCCCAAGTCCGGCTATATACAATTAAGAAGTAGAGCATTACCGATGTGATAAGGCCGTGAGGGTTGAGTCAAACTTTTAGATCCCTACTAAGTCTACCTCAAGTGCTGTTATAACTAGCTCTGATGAATTCCCTTCACTCTCCCAAATTATTCTTCAAGCTCAATTACAAGGTGAAGTCACTTAAAAATAATAATAATCCAATATGTATCAAAATCCATCTCTTTAATTTGTATTAAATGATCACTAGACAATGATAATGTAGATAATCTATCTAAGAAGGAGAGTATAGTAATTGTAAGTCATTGTACATCTATTTTACTCATTAATTAGAAGGAAGCTTCAATTTATTATTTGTCGTATGTGATAGTGTGATCGGTGGAAAAGGGATATTTACAATACAAGTGAATTTATAGAATCAGTAATGATTAGTTATTTGAAGATTGTTAGGCAGCTTATACGATATGTTATTTCAAAGTTTCATCATATTTTCAAAATATTTGCAGCGATTATCTAACATGCTATTTTATTATCCATTGGAGAAATACTGTTAGCGGCACAGGCTTCAAGTTATTGATTGTAATCCCAACCTGCAAACCCATCTCTGGCATGGTTTTTTGAAACCTGTCATGATTCATGATCTAAATAACTCAAGTTCGTCTAAGGTTTCTGATAAGATGCGAGCTAATATCATCATATTTTGCTTGTCTACCTAGTCGCAATGAAAAATATATCTAAAACTTGATTTGTTCTTGCTAGGAGTAATATTTTGATATTACGATCAAAATGTCGAAATTTTGACCATATTAATCTGGCTGCAGTTAGAATCGAACTGGAATATGGTTAGAAATCTAGTTTTTCCCATTGAGTTGCTTTACTCTTTCATGATCAGAAAATAAACTCATAAATCAAAAAGACCCATGAAACAAGAAATTATAGAGAAGAAAATATTGTAAAATCACAGAAAATTGCTTTTTTCTTATGAAAACAATGAAATTAAAAGTGTAATCTAATTCAGTTAAAGACCTACTAAAGCCTTTCAAATTCCGTTAAACGCTCAACACTCTTTATTGTTATGCTTTCACAATTTAGCATTGTTAATTCTTAAATAACCGATATGTTCAAATCCTCGTTATTTATTGCCAAGCCTACTAAGTTATGTTTTTAGCATCCGCATTAGCTAATTTAGTATAAGAGAAACTAATTAACTAGTTCTTGTTTAAGTCCAATTAACATACTAAAAACCAAAGTTCAAAGCCCAAGCACTTAATGTATGCTATAACACTGTTAGTAGCACCTAAGTATGAACTACATTGATTAATGCATTGCTGGATTTTGTTACAAAAAAGCAAAAATATTTCTTTTTCTTGCAAAAATGATGGTAGACTGATAATAAATCCATTTCGCAAAAGTAGATTCTATCTGCAATATAATTTTTCATAACTTAGCCATTTTCCGCTATATTCTTGCTTTGCACCTTCATCGCTATAGAACATTTAGATGCTTTAACAGTATATGTATAATCTTATCTCCGCAAGGTTTTAAATCTCGGATATTGGTCGTCGGAGATTTTGGAGACTCTATCTCGTACCGGGGGAGATCTTGGACGAGATAAGTCTAACTCGGACATTTGTCTTAGAGTTCCATCTCGGGGATATGTTAAAAATTTGATATTCTTACATGATAATTTTATGAATGCTAATATAAAAACAATACTTAAACTTTAATCGCAAAATCACTCCTTTGTAATTAATCTACGAAAGAACATTCATATTCGTATTAAATAGTTACATATAAATAGAACATTTCATGCTCATGATATTGGAAATTCGCTCCATTGTAATTAATCTTCTGGCAAAGCAGTCACAGAAACAGAGTGGCATTATATACTAAATTAAAGGGATCTATGTCGTCAATTTTAGCGTATGATATTGGAATTCTTTTTCTTGGATATTTTCGACAAGTAAACTATCCTAGGCTCGACCTTAGATGGAAGTCTTGATTGTCGATCTCGATGCTGGCCCTTTCAATTGGAAGTTGCTGGCTGATTGATCGACACCATTTCTCCTAGGTATTTCTCGCAATTAACACCGTAGGCGCTCCAATATTCACAATTAGTGAAGGAAGCAATTGATCATTTTGCTTGTGAGAGAAATATCGTATCTTAAAAGTGTTCCAATTTCTGAACCAATAGCAGTAGTAAAGCCTTAGTTACGGTTGTAGCTGGCCGATTGATCTTTTTGAACAAAAGATGACTGGAAAAGCGTTGGCCGATATTGGTGGTTGTTTTTTGTTGTAAGCGAATGCAGTGAAGGGACCAAGTAATAATGAATAATGATAGACTTTATTTACTAACTTTTCATGCTCATTCCAGAATTTCTCGATTCGTTTTAATTAGACATTGCTTTAGTGGATTGTTACTTACTATGTACCTCAATGCACGTAGTTTTCACTTGCTTATGTAGTAATAACACAAAAATTTACTACTTAAGCAACATTATACTGGTGATCTTCCCGTCGTTGAGGAGCTCAAGCAATGGTTTTGGATGAATCTTCATTCCGAACTTAGACAAGAATTTAATTTATTTTTATGATTCAGTTTTTTAGTTAAAAAAATTATATCACATAATATTTTTAGTTATTAACAAATGGTATTTTGTCAAATAATGATAACAATATAATAAAAGAACATTCCTTAGCTGTTTTATGTCTCTAATCGTTAATGCTTGATAGTTTATAATGTTTTGAGCAAAAGTGCTCCTCCTTTTATATGCCATATTGGTGGATGTATAATGACCAAATGTTAGGCCATTCATCCATTTAACATGTGGGCATAGTAAATTACTCTTGTGAGTCTCATACCTGTTTGATGATATGTCTCATCATATTCTTACTCAAGGTTTAATTCTTTTACGTGGATGCATTTGGGGGGTAGGGTTCATAGTATTATTTTACCCATTCCTGAACTTGCTCATTTAGATGAGTGACTGTTTTTTATTCGTTGGGATGTTTTAATTATGCCAATTAATAAATTTCTAAAATTAATAACACAATTTATATTTTCCACTTTATTTGTTTTTGCAAATTATTAACATACATTATTTATTAAAAGTAATAATAAATTAATAGATCATAAATTAATTAAATTATAATGTATAAATCACAACTTAAATACTCCATTCATTGTGCCGAACTCGTTTCCCGTTCAACTAACTTCTCTGCTCAAATATCCTGCTCAAACTCTCTGCTCCTCATCTCCTCATTACCGTTCGTTAAGAATACATCCATAGTTCAAAAGGATATGCCTATGGGGGTAGGGTTCATAGTATTATTTTACCCGTTCCTGAACTTGCTCATTTAGATGAGTGACTATTTTTTATTCGTTGGGATGTTTTAATTATGCCAATTAATAAATTTCTAGAATTAATAACACAATTTATATATTCCACTTTATTTGTTTTTGCAAATCATTAACATACATTATTTATTAAAAGTAATAATAACTTAATAGATCATAAATCAATTAAATTATAATTTATAAATCACAACTTAAATACTCCATTCATTGCACCAACTTGTTTCCTGTTCAACTAACTTCTCTGCTCAAATATCTTGCTCAACTCTCTGCTACTCATCTCCTCATTGCTGTTCGCTAAGAATACATCCATAGTTCAAAAGGATATGCCTATGGGTTAGAATGTGAAATTGTCTAAAGATGGTATTGGTTCAATATGATCAAGATATATAAACTCATCAACTATATTTGGTCGATTTTCTTAGCAAATATAAACCTAAACACAAAGTAGTCGACACACATTAAAGCTCAAACTTTTTTCCTATGGCTGATCATTTTATTAAAGGCTACAGTTCGATGCCCATGGTTTTTAGATTCAATCATCACTATTGATCGCCAACTTAAATAATATATAAAATCTAAATGCAAATTGCAATTCAAGATTGATATTCTATGTTAATACATGTAATATTCATACCAATACCCTGTAAACCAACTGTTGGGGAATGTAATTATTTGAATGCTTCTCTCTTTCGATTATGGATGACTATATAGAGGGTTAAGGTAGAAAACGATGACCTTGTTATCATCTATTAAGATATTTCGCAATTATCTCATAAGATGTTTCAAAAATGTTTATGTTGTTTGTTGACTATAGCATTTAAAGGAAACTGCTTCTGGAGCGGTCTTTGGAAGATGGATCAACATTGGTATGCCCTTTGATGTTAGTAATAAAAAATTCAAAAGTACAAGAAATGAAGAAATACCAGTTCTGAATAATGGCCTGGTGGCAAATGTTTTTAAGTAGATCAGACTGGTCTGTTCCATTTGAATAAGGAGTCGAAATCCGTAGGTTAGAAAAGTCTATAAATTATTTTTGACAAAAGAAGATGAGCTTTTCTAAATTCTGAACTAAATACTAGTAAAAAAACACAACAAATTTGAAAAAGAAAATGCATTCTTCAGTTTTAATAATGCATATAAGAAATATGATTTATTTGAATATAAATATAACTGAAATAGATTTAGATTAAACTGATAAGTTCATTAAAGATCCTTGCATGATCCATGCATCTAAAGTCAAAAAAGCCTGGATCAGATCTTGGGTTTGTCTTTTTTTTCCGATTGTGCGTGTGCGCGTGTGTGGGTGTGTGTTTGAAGTAAGCTAAGTTTGATATGGGAGATGATGTTATATGTTGACATTCTGAAATGAAGAAATTGGAGAGCTTTGTAACTATGCACTTTGATGGTGGAATACCCAATAAGTACCATCTATACCATGCATAAATTTGTTGCTGTTTTGAGATTGAATAATTGAGTTAACCTTGACTTCAGTTGACTTTTAGTTGGTTCTGATTTTGCTTCTATCGTTTGTTTGTCCATTCCTTTTTATATAGAAGGATTTGAAATAATTATCCAACAACATTGTGAAAAACATATCTTGAAAGTAAAATAAACTTCAACGGTTTAATGCCAGTTTTACGCAAAATCAACTCATAACAAGCAACAACATAGCAAGGTATTTTCGAGTTGTGATCGCATAAATAAACCTTTAAAATCAACAGTCATTTTTGTGTTGCAAGACTAGTTCTTTTATTTACTGCAAAGGCAAAAGATTAAATAACACTAGCAGGCTAGCAGCTGCAGCATAAAAATTTCAATTTTCGTAGATTATGCATACTATTTGTCTACTTGATCTACAAGTTACTTGTGTGACACTTTCTCCGTTTATTCAATTGTCTCTTGATACAACATTTTAGTTTTACGTTTATGTTTTGTTATTTAACATTTTCTCAAATTGTATAATAGGATCTCTACTAGTGAAAAATTAAATTGAATTCCAATTCAACACATTTAATTTTTTTTTATGGTATTTTTTTTTCAAACTATATAGATAGCATCATTATTAAATACAAGTATAATGTATGAAATGTTATATTGACGTAAAAAGCCATTTTTTTGTTATCAATTATCTTTACATTCACAATGGTAATTCTGGAGGTAAAATACTAAAGGACAATGTTAAATACAATGATTACATGTGAGTTGTTACAAGCCTTACGTGCGTAAAAAGTGAGCAAATGGTTGGTTCGATTTAAAACCATACAAAAATATTGAAACCAAAGTAACCATTCAAGAAACACAAACCGAACCAAACCAAACCCAAAAACATCCGAACTATTAATATTTGATTTGGTTGGTTTATATTGTTTATCATAAAATTAAGTTGGTCTTCTAGTTGTTCGTGTAAGTTTGAAACATTAATTAAGTTCATATCATGCAATCATTTTAAAAAAACCGACTCGTCTTTTGAAAATACTAGCATGATTTGATAGAAAGATGATATTATTATTATATTATAGTAAATAGTAGAGTTTCCAGTAATATGTTTGTCATTTTAAAATAATTTACTTTTTGAATTTGGTTGTTTGATTTTCAAATAGTAAAGTGAGTGGATGAACTCACATGGATGACCACCTTGAGTTACTGGCTGAGAGATATGGCTGGAGTGCATGGTGCAAGTCACGTCATCGAAGAGGGAATAGATGGATTTATACGGATGATCGCCGTATAGCTTCTGCCCAGAGAGATGGTGCCAGTGTGCAAGAAGTCACTTCGTTAGAAAGCGACTGGATCAACTTACTGTTGTCAGAGAGCAAGCAGAATTGGATTTAGCAAAAATTTGGAGATGCTAAGATTAAGTTCCATTGTCAAAAAGTAAAAGGATGCGCCTACTCGATCGTTGAGTCTCTATTCCCGAAAATAAATGCATTTTGTAGGGAGCAAATTGGTTGAACTCAGCATCTGATCGTCAAGGATGCAACCTCAGAGTGAAAGAAGAACGATCCGGGAAGATCAAGACTTGGATTGAAAGATGGATGGTCTAGCGAGACCATGCCCAAGAGGAGATGAAGATTGGGTAAAAGAATATGAACACCTTGAAATCGAGTAAAGAAAGATAATTTTGGATGGGCACGAGATTACTTAGATTCAAAAGATGAAATTTTCGAAACATCTCGGACTCGGATCGCTAAAGAGCTTGATAGTGTTGTTTTATTGTTTAACCTTGATTGAACCAACTAGAAAGCTTGACTTTGATTGGAATTCGACAAAGTTTTGTTTTGATTTGGATTAGTTGAAGAGTTTGCTCTTAATTCAGACAGTCGGGTGTTGGATTTTGTTTGAATTAGATATAGAGTTAGATTGGAAATAGTAGAAGTGCTCATCTACTTAAATTGGATTATGGATTATCAGGACTTGTTCTTAAGCAAAACATACTTTACATTCGAAAGATGTACTTTGACCTACTTATGGATCAAAATCGCTCTAAGTGGATTTAGAGAATCCAAACGAAATCAGAATGACTTGAAATTTGACACGTGCCTTTACGAAAACATGCGAAAGGACTTAGAAAAAGTTCGACCTACGTTGGCTCACCCGATGACCTCGCTTACTTAATGCTTTAATCACTCTACTATAGCACTTCTCAGTCAAATGATTGTGCAAGGACTAGGTGAACTACTCTAAAGATTGATTAAGTACAAAAACTTAAGAATATAGATATTCGAGGGATTAAAGAACTTGACTTGAAGACGATTGGAAAGTGGGTCAAACAACTCAACTAGATGAAAGGTGAACTTGCAAAAGAAGTAAGGGGAATTGGCCAAACATTATAACTCGGGTTTGACCTATTTCCTTAGGGCGACACTGAGTTGAAATTATGATTCAGGATGACTTGATTTTTCTCGGTGAACTCCAACTTATCTCGTGGACTTATATTCTATTGGGTCTCTGACTCTATGTTACCCAATTCTTCTATAAATACATGGCTACCTGTAACTAATGAAGCACTTTTGCTACTTATGATTTCTGATCTTTCAAGAAATTCTGCTATTACTCTGCTGGATTCTCTTCACCTTCTTTACTATCTATCTCATCCAAAAGTATTCAAAGTCATCGTAACTTAGATCTTAAAAAAATAAAATTAGTTGTAATGCGAAGAGATAATAGCTAGCAACTAATTATAAGACCGATTGAAGTGGACATAGGTTGGAGTACGCCGAAACAACCGTAAAATTTATGGCTTTCTTCATGCTTTCTGCTTCATCTGGATTAATGTTTTCATCTTTGATTTCGGGTGTTGATCCAATTTTTGGATCAACAATTTGGAAAAAGGAAAGCATCAGGATGGACAACCAACAAAAGTGAGTCCCTTTATTTTAAGCTGGCCGAGCTGTATATTTATTTAGGTCGACCTGTGTAGAATCATAGGTCAACATGTGTTGGTTGCATTTTCTTTGTTATATATTTTATTTTACTTATTTTTGTTCTAATTTTTGTTTGAGCCTTTTTGACGTTTAGAAAAATTTGGAAAAAGGAAAGCATCAGGATGGACAACCAACAAAAGTGGATCCCTGTATTTTACGCTGGCCGACCTGTATATTTATTTAGGTCGACCTGTATAGAATCATAGGCAATATGTGTTGGTTGCGTTTCTTTGTTATATATTTTATTCTACTTAATTTTGTTATAATTTTTGTTTGAGCCTTTTTGACGTTTAGAAAATTTTCGATATTTTTGGAAATATATTTTATGATGTATGGAAAATTGGAGTTACTCGAAAATCATTTTTGAGGCTTTAACAATTCTAAATTAACAAGATTCGATAAATAAAATGTTCAACTTTCGTAACTGTTTGTCCATTTTGAGTATTTCTACAACGTTGTTATGGGTCGATATATTTATTAACTTTATTAGATATCTTTGAAAATATCAGACATTTGTGAAGTAGTCGACGAGATATGATAATCTAGTGATTTTAAGAACTAGGTTACGATACTGGAGAACGTCAAACATTTATGGAGTAGTTGCTGAATATTCCTATAGACGTGGATTGTTTTGATGAAATCTGAGGTTAGGGTTTTTAGTGTTAAGGCCGTTCTATAGTACTGTAGCCTGCCTTGATGAAAGTTGAGGTTTCTTATGGGAGGTTAGGACTTTTGGTGGGAGGGCAGGGTTTTGGAAGTAAGGTGAAGAATGAAACTATCAGGCATGACAAGTTGCATCTATATATTTGGATTGTTCATAGTTATCAAGGCGCGCGCTTAAGCGCGCCTAAGCGCAAAAAAGCCCAAAGCTCAAGACTTACGCCTTTTTGCAGTTTGAATGCGCCTTTTTGTAGTTTGAGGCGCCTTTTTTTTTGCTAAATTTATAATTTTGTTTATAAATAGTTAAATAAAAATTTAATTGTTCAATAAATTATAAAATATGGTTTAAAATTTAAATCTTATTAATAAAATATGTAGATAATTGAATGAATTATAAAATATGATTTAAAAATTAATTTGTAGTTAGTAAAATAGCAGATCGAACTCATATAAAAGGCACACAAAAAAGCCCAAGGCTCAAAAAAGCCTCAGGCTCAAGGCTTGCGCCTTTTTGCGCCTTAGCGCCTTGACTACTATGGGATTGTTACATTCTACAAATTCTAGTTGTGTGCAGTAGAAAATGAAGATAGGATAGAGGTGCATCTTAAAGTTGTCCTGGAACAAAGGAAGAAAACGTTGCAGTATTATAAAGCCTTCGGAAAAAAGAGAGGAGAATGTGACAGATAATCGATCTGTTCAGAGGGAGAGTAGAAGATTTCGAAGACGGAATAAAGAGAAATTCATGACAGCTACTTGATTTCATTTCATAGTTCAGACTGTAAATAAATGGGCCAATAAATTCTACAAAATGCTAATGAAAATGGGACAACTGTCCGGTCATAAAACGGCATTTATTGTGATAATAGAAGTAAACAGTGATATCCATCTCATGCTGCAGTCGTAGAACTGTAACATTTAGAGTCACCAGCATTCTAGAATATAAAATGATTATATGCAGATTTAGGTGCGGCTAGCGAATGATTTGCATCATGGATAAATAACAAGGTTCCATTTGCAGCAATATTTTACTCAGTTGGAGTTGTCATCGCCTCCGAAGCATCAAAAGATAGGTCGAAAAATATGGTCCATTTGAGCTAATCAACTGCCATTATATTGCTCATGTAGGACACGTTTGATGTCAGTGAACGAATGGTTTAATATACAACAAACATATTATTTCATCTCAAAATTTGGAAGTCATCAAATACAGCTTATTTGGTTCCAACTGTCATAACTATTTCTTGTTTGAATTCTAAGATATACCATTTTCAAGACAGGGCATCGTTGCCCTTCATTTTAATCTGGGGTTGGCACCTCTCCTGGTTTCCCCCGTTTGTAGTGGCAATTAATTGTTTATATAAGCATACAAACAAAAGTTGCGTTATACGGAAAAAATAAAAATGAAATTGTTTTTAAATTGGGTTAAAAAAAACGTATTTTGGTAAACTATTCATATATTACTACTAATTATTAATATTATACCACGTGTAAATTGATAAAAAATTGAATTGTCACGGTTTTAACGCTCCAACTAATTTAAACTTCAAAGCGCTCGACAATGGACTATTATGGTTCCGTACACAGTTCAGTCTTCAAACATATGCTTATTAATACATTTGTTTCTCTTTCCAACACAAATAATCAACACCTCTCAAACATAATTAATAATAGTTATTTAATTTCCCTTTTAAATGCTCTTAGCACAAGAATGCATTCTCTTTTTTGTCTCTTTCCCATGGTTCTTTCGTGTGCTAAATTAGCGTACCCGTACTCTTTTGGGGAATGTACTCTAATTACCATTTTGGATCGACTTAAATAAGTTGTTTTTAATTTTTGGAAAGCAAAACTTAATTATTTAAGCTTTAAAACGTTTTTCATAATGATAATGGGTGATTTCTTGTTTGATCTTCTTTCTAATGGCTGTTTATAATTATGTTTAGATACCACTTGCGTTTAGGATTGCTGGGTTTTTTTTTTTTCTTTTTTTTTCTTTTTTTTTTTAGGCGAGGAAGGGACTAAAACGAATGATAAACAGCATTTTGAGGAATTATTTTTCCTTTGGTTGATGGAGAGATTGATAAGGATGTTAGTTTTAGAATTCAAGCAGGATGGGTGAAATGGCGACTAGCATCTGGCATTCTCTGTGATCGGAAGATTCCTCAGCATCTTAAAGGAAAGTTCTATAGGACAGCAATCAGACCTGCAATGTTATATGGTGCAGAATGTTGGCCTACTAAGAGGCAACACGTCCAGAAGATAAGTATAGCAGAGATGCGAATGCTGCGTTGGAGCTGTGGGCATACCGGACGAGATCGGATTAGAAATGAGGATATTCGGGAAAAACTTGGAATTGCACCTATTGAAGAGAAGTTAGTCCAATACCGCTTGAGATGGTTTGGACATATCCAACGTAGACCATACGATGCACCTGTACGCGCTGGAATTCTAGGTCGCGCCGAAGGCCCAAAGAGAGGTAGATGTCGACCTAAAATGACATGGGAGGAGATAATAAAAAGAGATTTAAGTAACTGGAGTTTATCGGAAGAGCTGGTAGTTGATAGGAGTGCATGGAAATTGGCAATCCATGTACCAGAACCATAGTGGTTTTTTTTTAGACTTTATTTCACGTTTACTGAACATTTTTTCTTTTTATTTACTATTTTAAATTTTATTTCACTTTTATTGAACATTTTTACTTCTTCTTCTTACTATTATTATTTTAAAAAAACCCTTTATCGGACGACTTTTTATTTGATTGGTTATTTTAAACCCTTTATATATATAATATTATTATCATCATTATTAATTTTATTTTATTTTAATTTTGGGTTCCATATCTAGTCAACCCCAACTTGTTTGGGATATATGGCTTTGTTGTTGTTGTTGTTATTTTTCCTTTGGTTGAAACTGTCACATTGGATGCAAGCTTATACTCTGATGTGAAAGCAGCATTTTGAACTGGTCTTAGGCGTTCAGTTTACTCTTTTCAGAACGCAGCATATGTCATCGTACATGCATACACCCCCCCCCCCCCCTTTTTTCCTTCCTCTTTTCCCCTCTTCCACACACATACAAACATACATGGTTGGTTACTCTTATCTTTGTTTGCTTGTGTATGTTAGGAATAATATGTGCAGAATGATTCAAACTTCTTATTGGGCGCACTTATTTGTCTTTACACATCCTGTGTTTGTAGTCAAAAGATACATACAAATTTTCCATTTCATGCTTTACAGTCTACTTCTACCGTCTACAAGGTCTAACTTTTTTTCTCACATTTTTACTGCAGATGTTTAGATCGTCATCTGCAAAAGTCATTGAAGGAATATCTTTTGACCAGAGGAATTGATTGGGAATTGACCGATTTTCTCAAGGAATACTTGCGCAACAAAGAGCAAAAACAGTATGTTGCCTGGCTCCGTACAGTGGAAGGTTTCGTCGCGAAGGATTCATAGTCAACCGTTTTTTAGTGTGCAGCACAGAAATCATATGAATACCGAAATTCATTCGGATTCAAAATTTTCAGCCGGCATAATAAATCATTGGTTAAAGTAATTGCTACTTTGCTTGTTTTATTAGACTGCACTTCTTTGGATGTTGACATCAATGTTTAGAAAAATCTAATAGAGTAAAAGCTTCATTTGGAAGTTTTTCTTGTTGTCGGTTTTGGCTAGTTGTAGATGACTCTGTATTTCATGTGTTTGGGTTAACACCTGACTCTAGTACCTTTTCTCGTTGGTTATTTTTGGTTATAACATCTATGAAAATCAGTAATGTAGTTTAGATGGTAAATCTCAATCCATCAAATTGAAGCGTTTGAGAATATATTTAATATTATATATAATGTTACTTTAGTGGAAAATTCTTAAAATTGGCGTCTGTCAAAATTCTCAGGAATGTATGGATCGGTCATAACACTTCAGGTAAATCAAGTCGGTATGATTATTTATTGACGAATAAAAGTGGTGCTCGTAGACTTGGACTATGAAACTTCCAAATGAAGCATAGAAGCGCTAATTTTGTGGTAGTAAACTGATTTCATGTGGTATATTTTTGCTGTAAAAATCAACCTCTATTATCTTTAAATAAAAAAGTTGATTTTTTCTTTTAAAATTAAATAATATTTCATGCTTGATATGTCAGTAAATAATTTATACTAGTGGATATTTTATTCGGTCACTCTTAAAGGGGTTCCGAAAATAGATAAGGGTTATTTTATTTTTTTTCATTTTTAAGAATTGGTAGAGGGTGTACAAAAAGACTAGCTCCCTTGATAAAAAAAGAATTTGTCAATACTTAGATCTTCCATGATCAATTATCGTTTCTATACAATTTTTTTCTTTTGACTCGACCTATCAAAAATAGTTTTCGATGAAGCATAGCTGATTTTTTTTCTCATTTTCCAATGAGCTATTGTCGACTTTTTATTTAAGCAAAGGGTAAAATTATGAATCTTTCTTTCAATGCAGTTCCTATAGAGTTCTTAAAATTTGGCCATTTCCATGTATTCACAATAAAGGTTCTTTATCCATTCCCTTTTATTCACATAAATTACAATTCCAGTTTAGTCTAATAACTACTGTTACTGATATTTAAAAGTTAAGTTATTTCACCAACTAAATAAATATTGTTTTAAAATATTTCTAAATCCTTCTTTTTTCCCCCTTCTAAATGAACCTCAAGATATTTGAATTCATTTGGCAATATGTAATGCCAATTTTAAAATAAGTGATAATTTTATCTTTTATCATTTCTGATACTTAAAAGTTCGTGGTAATTAGTATTTTCAAAATATATAAATGTTAAAAGAAGGGTAACCTACAATGCCTCTAACATGTTTTTAAAACTATGTATAATATTTAATGAAATACGTTTAACATCACAAATACACCATGTCCGAAGAATCTCATCAAACTTAAATACATCGAGAAGATGTATTAAAAGTTAAACGTACGTGTGTATGCACACATACTTGTATGTAAACATATACACATGTATGCACATATATTTATATACACATGTGTACATCATACGCTACAATGGTGTAGAAAATGTCTTATTATAACTATTTTTTGATATGTTAGAAACTTAAATTTTTAAATATTGGTGTCCCACCAAAATATGGAGCAACATCGTAATTCAATTAAAAATGAGAATAATGAAGTAAAAAAAAACACAAATTTTCAAGTTATTTGATATCAACTTGATTGACTGCATTTACCTAATTTCAATTTTTTCTTATGACTTTTGCCAGAATACATAATTTAATGTATATATGCACATACACACACATGAATAATTGAAAACGAAAACAACAGAGCTTAGTTGTTAAATATCGAGATAAAATCAAAAGTATGTTTTTTATTTTTGCTTAGATCTTGTCCGTAGTAAGTGTTAGAGGAAGCAGGAACCAAAATTCAAGATTTTAGGAATGAAAATCTCTTCAAAATCAACAATCAATACCTATCGGTATCAAAATAATTTGGTATGTGCCGAGATGTTTGACTTAATCATTCCCATGATTCTTCTTCATATTTGCTTAAATCTTTAGGTTTTTGTAATTCCCGTATATTTGCAGTATAATAATTTATTTATTTAATTATTTATATAGTGATTTAGAGGATTCAATGGTGGTTTAATTAAATAACTTTGAATATTTAATTAATATAATAATTAAATAGTATATTTAATTCTGAAATAATCAGAATTAGCTGAAATGGCAATACAGTGTGATTTGGCAATTCAACATATACAATTCAGTTTAGAATTTGAATTACGATAACGAATATTTTATTTGAACGATAGTTGAACGTATCAATTATAATATAATTATAAACGAGCTCGAAATGGCGCTGCAGTTCGTTATTTGGCGATTTGAACTTCAACTGAATATACAGGGTCCGTTTTAAATCGGATTTCTATGAAACAAGAAACGTTCGGAGCTGGTGAAGTAATTTTTCTAGTGGAAGAGAAAATTCGGGATTTCATTGTGTAGATTTTGATTTATGTCCAAATCAAATTTTAGAAAAGTCGCTAAGGAATTCCTTTGAAATTTATAAATATATATTTATATTATAAAAGGATTTTATATATAATCCGAATATCGATATAACTGGGAATTTTGAAATATCGAGTTATAAATCCAATTGGAGTTGTATGATATTCTAGTGTGGATATATACGATAATATTTATTTATAAATATTTAATTAAATTATTTTTAAATATATTTATATATTTTATTTAGAGCTTTAAAAATAGCCAGTTTTGCAAACGACTTCTGTTTTCGACGAAACTAATTTTGTTGGATCCGCAATATTAAATTATTGCTAGATTTCAATTTTCGTGATTTTTGAAGTCAGTATGTGGCCGTACGGGATTTTAATGTGAAAAACAGTCGATATTCTGACGGTTAAAAATACGCTGTGTGAGCAAACAGAGTTGGAATTCGACGAAACCAGTTTCGTTGGGTTCGTAATGCCAAACTCTAGTTGTACGTCAATTTTCATGATTTTTCGATATCGTATGTAATCGTACGGATTTTAAAACATGGAATACAAATAGCAGTTGGTTAAAAATGATATAATAATGAATATAAAAAGATTATAATTCTCCTATATAATGTCATTAACTACCCAATCCCTTATTCATTTTTCTTCGGCGGCCAAAACTTGCGCCGTCTCTTTTTCTTCTCCAAAACATGAAAAATCTTCCTCAAAAATAAATCCAAAGAAATAGAGATACAATCCTATAAATTAGGAAAGGTGTATTTTCGGATTCCTTAAACCATTCTCTTACTCCTGTACCCATTTCAAGAAGTGCGACGCTAGTTTGGGTTGCTCGAAGAACAACAATGAAGCTATGGTTCGATCTATCGCAAAATGTAAGGAGTTATAAATCATTTTGAGTTTGTTTTTGGATTAAGGAGGTGATTCCGCACCTTGGTCCAAGGTTTTGGTGGATTCGAACAAATTTAGTGTCGATCTGTGTTGTACAGTGCGTCGCCTGGGTACGAGATCGTGACAGGATGGTGATGCGCGAATTTGATCTTGTGGGGTTAAGTAGATGGAGATTCGAATGAGAAGAAGCTTGGTGTGTTCAGTTTGCGATTCGGTGGAGAGATGGAGGGTCTATGGAAGTTTGAATAATCGGCTATGGCCATTGTTCTTGTTATTGGAACAGTTTATTTCGAACGCAGGCATCAAGGAGAGGGTCGAGTGGTACCATACGGGTATGAGCATCGAGAAGAATCAAAGAGGAGAATTTCTGTGACCTTGGTTTGATTTTTAAAAAGGTGGAGAAGGAGAACGGTAGGGAAGATCACGGCCAAGTTCTGGAGTGTGTTTCTATTTTTGGGGAAGAACATGTATAATACGGATGCGGGTCAGGTTCTAAAGGTGAAGATGGGCTGAAAATGAAAGGTTAAGCCCAAAAATTATACAAAAGGAAATTGAAATTTATTTTAATAAAATAGCATGAACTTGTTAACATCATAACTTACTTGTATGTTATCGAAATTTAGCAAAACAAGATCCGTTGGGATCGTATGGACGGTGGCTCCACAATGGAACTGACTGAGAGCGAATCGAAGCTCGTTACAATTTATAGCAAAATAAATTGTCCGTCTGAATCAAGCGATGGTTATCATTATTAACGATGATCGTCCAATGTGAGTAAAACTCTGAAACAACCCGAACTCCCCCGGTCTCCGAAGAGAAGAGAAAGAACAAATTGTTTTGAGAACACGACAAAATAGAACGCAGACGGGAGAACATTTCATTGTATATTACAACAATTCCATCAGAATACAAGAATATACAGAGTATGAATGAATATTACACAGAAATATCAGAGATTACAATACATTACATAGCAGTGGAAATTAATACAATACACAACTAGAAGTAATACGCGGATACAAAGCTTTCCGAGTATCGTTCCAGCTATAAACCAGGATCCTGTGAATATAAATCTGCAAAACCAAAACTACTAGCTGCCCGTGTCAAAATAAGGGAACCCAGAGTTTAGGTTAAAACAATAAACTCCAGGTCAGTCAGGAGACTGGTGTGAGAACTAAAACAGTTATAAATCTTTATTTTAAAGTTAGGTAAATCAAGGGACCACGCCGTATAACACGGAACGGGTTTCCTCCCAAGAATACCAGTGCATAAAACAAACAGCGCAATGCTAAATAAAGAAAAATGAAGCTATTATAAGACCCAGGTCCCATCACACAATGCAACACAAACCAGAGGATAGGGTTTTACCTTATAATAGCCAAGAATGCTTGATACGTTTAAAACAAATTATTTGATACTATAATAAGTGTACAGTGTTTAAAACAATTTCAATCATAAATATCAATCATAGACGGCATGGGTACCATATATCATGTCGCCATACTAGGCTCTACAATCAAAACCGCAAATGTCACGTATTTGGAAATTGGGTTTCCATCTATGAACCGAGGCCAGGGATCGTCCTCTACCGATTCGAGACAATCTAGCCCATGTCTCAGGCAAGCGCGCAGACAAGCCTTGGATCGTCAGGGCCGGTCCACCGATGTGGATTAAAATGCCTGAACACTGCGTCTCCCCGCTCTATCGGGCGTAAATGAGCCAACGAATGACTCCATCGGACCCGGATCGTCCGATCAAACCGAGGCGCCTCGCAAACCAACAACCACATAAGTCAAACTCGTCAGGGCGTGTAAAACCACTGACGCCACTTCTAGAAAGAAGGAAATGCATGCCCTCCCTAATGTGCTCTCCCGTTTCTGGTCCACTACCGGGGTGTGAGGCTCGCGAATCAACGCTACACAAAGCTATGCTACACAGGTCGTGCTTTGATCATCACCACAAGACTTTGCTTTTCAACAGAAGCCTTGATCAATTGCCACTTAGGCATGCCACACAGGCAATTCACTCCATGCGTTTGATATCCATCAATATATAACCTCTGAGCCCGTACATCTCAGAGAAGAGCGTTAAGCAAGAGAATAAATTCTCCGCCGCCAAACAAATATATATTTAATAGAAATCAATCACACAGAATAAAATCCAATGTCAGACACACAGTCCATTTACAAGTTCGTTCTGGGTCTGAACGAAACCGGAGGCACCTAATACCCCTCATAACCATCGATCTCCAAGTACGTCTGGACGATCACTAACTGATTCCCTCCTATTGGGTGTACGGCCCAATCAAGATCATCAGTAACCACCCAAACGACGTGAAGACCTCCGGTCTTCAACCACCGTCTTCATCTTCGACACCACGTCGAATCGGTTATTCAGAATGGGATAAACCCGGTCTTTCTGAATAACTCGCGTATATAATAGACAAGTGTTACACAAACACAACATATGCCTCATTCCAATTCAGAATATCCTTTTATTCAAATATTCTTATACTTTGGGAAGGGTTCCCATTAATTTTATCAAAGATAAATCCTTTAAATTTATTCTTTAATCTGCTTTTGAATATCAATTCAAACTAGTCGGGATTAGCGAACCACACCGGAGTAATAATTTATTTTAATTTCCCAATCCCAACCTATTCATCCCATGAAGTAAAACTGGTAATACTTCATATCTAACACCACGGTGTTATCGGTAAATTCAATTACCATTTCACGTTCAAATCTAATTAAAGATTTAACTATCGCCTGGAGTAAAACTGGTGATACTCCATTCTAACACCTTATCAATCTAATTAAAGATTCATTAAAACTCCACTTAGTTTTAATCTTTAACTGGGTCAAAGAATCAGTGTCATTTAAAACACAGTTCACGATAAACCCAAAATCACATTCCATTAATTATCGGGTTAAAGAACAAGTGTTATTTAAAACACGGTTCACGATAAACCCAAAAATCAATACCAATTCAATTCCAATTAAATATTACTTAATTGGTACACTTCATTAAATCTAAATAAAAAGATTTAATCTTTTTCTCAACTGGGTTTAAGAACAGTGTTAATGAAGACACCATTCACGACAAACCCAAATCACATTTGATATTAAATACAAGGCTCTGAATAGAAAATATATCGGCTTATATTCAATATCAAATTCTACGACCAACAAATATCGTATTGGAAATAACGATATTAATATATCTTTCAAATTCCCATAACAATGTCTGTATCATCACGAAATCCAACATCGAAATATTCCGAAGGCAATTTCGATTCAAATCCATTCCAATTCAATTATGGGAAATTCTGGTTATTTTTAAAACCATTTCAAATCCAATTTATTTATTTCAAAAATAAATTGATTTTAATTCTAGTTCAAACTAGTTCATTTCGATAAAAATCTATTTTTATCTTTTCAAATATGGAATTTTTCATCCCAATTCTTCACAAATCATTTCTTATGATTTTACATAAATTATTAATATTTTAATAATTTTATCAAGGCCCGTACGGTCGATTTCCATCAACGGCCATCGAACTGCACTTACAGCGACCTTTTTCAAATTTGATTTGGACATAATTCCAAATCCAACTGTTAGATTTCAAATTTCCAATATTCATTAGAAAGCTCTTTTCGATATGAACCCAACGGTTCCGGTTTTAGGAGAATCCGACGGTCGGATCTCCCGCAATATCCATTCGAAGTCAACGGTCGAAATTCACGAACTGCCGCGGGGCGGCACATTCTATTCAGGCCATTATATAATATATATAATATATACTTCGTCGATTTCCTTTAAAAACGTATTATATAAATCGTTTTGAATTCGTTTTCAAAACGATTTCAACTTCTTTTCAAATTCAAATCAAAATTGATATTTTTCCTTATAAATTCGATTTAAATTCATTTCAAATTGATTTCAATTCAAATCGATTTTTAGTTCAATTTCAGTTCGTTTTCAATTTCATTCAATTTCAATTCGAATTCATTTCTATTCAATTTCAATTCGAATTCATTTCTATGCACTTTCAATTCGAATTCATTTCTATTCACTTTCAATTCGAATTCATTTCTATTCACTTTCAATTCGAATTCTAATTCTTTTCAAAATATCAGATTTTGAAATCACTTTCGATATTCATTATAAAATGAATAAAATCGAAATAAATGTCGTTCACGTCAAAATGGCGTCAATCTAATCAACACAGCTTCATATATTTCTATTTCCAAATATTCTGTTTCAAATATTTCTATTTCAAATATTTCTTTTTCAAATATGGAATGAGGCCCAATCAATTACCATATAATGTTAATTATATGGATTTTCTACAACACATGTATACAATAACAACGATGAACAATCAACCATCATCCAAAGTTCATTCTACACTGTATAAGCATCAAATATAAATATTCAACGCTTATAACAGTCTGTCAATCAATCGATCGACATACAACTAATTATTGGGATTAGTGTATGTCATATATCACCCCAATACCCGTGTGGGGTTTCAAACAATCAAACACATATTCTATTTGTGCAGTTGGGCGATGTGTAAAATTTATCGTCCCAATCAATATCAGTCAAATGTGTGTGGATAAGCAAATCGTTCGATTTGTTTATATTAATTTATTTCATTTTTATGTTAAAAATTATATTTTCAACTATAAAATATTTTTAACTACATAAATATTTTATTCCATTTCACTTCACATCACACAATCAACTACACATCAAAATCAAACAAACAAGCATACAAGCCGT
This sequence comes from Allium sativum, assembly GCA_030737875.1. NCBI lineage: Eukaryota > Viridiplantae > Streptophyta > Magnoliopsida > Asparagales > Amaryllidaceae > Allium > Allium sativum. Next base: position 221,205,285 of record CM060927.1, on the reverse strand, counting down.
CCATGGTCTATGGACGACGCGTGTCGGGTGTTACTAAACACCGTTTGCATCCTAGTATATATTTCAACTAGAAAAATAAATTAAAGGCGAGAAGTTCTCACTGATTAGCTAATCCAATCCCACTATTCTTCTTATGTAGAAATCTTCGCCGTTCTTGCCTCTTGTCACTTTCTTTGCCCGTATTCTCTACATATGTAAAAATCGAATTTTTACTTTGCTATTCAATATATAAAAACCGAATTTTTACTTTGCTATTCAATATATAAAAATCGAATTTTCACTTTGCTATTCAATATATTTTTCCCGACACTTCATTCTATATAAAAATTATATTTTTATATTTCTATTTCATATATAAAGATCGAATTTTTATTTCATCGCTATAAAAATCTCATTTTTACTTCACTATATATATAATCAAAATCAGGTTTTTATTTCGCTACATATATAAAGATAATATTTTTATATTCTCTATTATATAGAAATTCTATTTTCAATACATTACTTATATAAAAAACAGTATTTTTATATCTTCTATTATATAAAGATCATATTTTTAATACTCTACACAAGTAAAAATCATATTTTTAATTCACTACTAGTTTATAAGCTATATTTTTAACCTTTCTATATTATAAAAATTATATTTTTGATCTTTCTATTATATAAAAATTATATTTTTAACCTTCTACTAATATAAAAAATATATTTTTTAACCTCATAAAAATCGTATAATTTTCAGTTTTAAAGATCGTATATTTTCAATGCAAAGAAATCATACTTTTATACAATGATATGATTTAAAAATCATATTTTTACTCACCTAAATAAATAAAACAATAAAATAAATAAATAGAAAGGCTCACCGGTGCGTCGGAGGCTGAAGGTGGAATGTCAGGGGGTGGTCGGTGGCTCAGCAAGGTGCGATGGTTGCTGATGTCGGCGAAGGGGTTCGAGGGCTAGGGGGAGGCGGCGGCTGCGGGTTGTGGGTGGTGGCGGGTTCGATTGGGGTCTCGATTGGGGCCAGGCTTCGAGGGGGAAGGGGTTGCGCGAACGAGGAGGGGGTGCGTCGGGTCTTGGAGCGAGGGAGGGGGATGGTGGCCGCGCCTGTGGCGCGGTGACGATGAGATCGAGGGGGGGGGGGGGCGATTTACTTTTTTTTTTATATTTCGATTCGACTGTAAATGAAAGAGAAAAAAGGGAGGGGATGGGATATTATATGAATATATATATATTTATTATTAAATTCTCTAAAAAGCAACTTTTATTTTCGACCTCGAAACGAGACCCACCGCCTGTCGCCCATATCTAATTACCCCCATTCCGAACACAGTGGGATATGTATCACAGGCTGATTCGACTGTTTCGATTAGTTTTCGTCAAAATCAAAATATAAATCTATATATTGAATTTTGAACACGCATTTGAATTTACTGGGGCCACATACTAACTAAAAAAATTCCCGAAAAATATTTTATAGCTTCGTATTGCCGATACGGTCCTAACAAAACTAGTTTCGTCGAATTCTGAGACCGTTTGAAAAATGGCCATTTTCCAGTCGATTAAAATCAACTAAAACTGGTCAAACGCGTTTTCCTTTGCTCCGCTCACATATTGAATTAGAAAATTACGAAAATTGAAATCTAGCAATAATTTGACATCACGGATCCAACAAAAGTGGTTTCGTCGAAATCCGAGGTCGTCTGCAAAATTTCCATTTTTAAGGGCCTGAATTCCATAGTGACTATTCAGAATTTTCAACTGGACATATCTTTTGATCCCCGCTATGAAATTTCGATTTTTCGGATTCGTTGGAAAGATATTCTCAAATAGATTCTAATATTATGTGTTTCACTAAAATCCAGTTTATTTTGCACCCGATACATTCATTTGAAGTTTGAAATCGAATTATCGAACTACCACGCCATTTTCAATTCCTTTTATATATATAAATAAATATTTATATTCTAACGACGATCTATATAATATATACGTTCGAATTTTATTCAAAATAAATTTTCTCATTGATATTATTTAAAATAATCTATTTTAAATATTCAAAATTCGCTAAAATTGCCAAAATAAAATTTTTAAACTGGCCCAGATTTCAGGGTTATTACAATCTCCCCCACTTAAAACTTTTCGTCCCCGAAAAGGAACAAAGCCGAAAGTTGTTTCACAAATCAACTCAACTTTCATTGTTTTGATTACGGCTTAAGTTCTTCAACTTTTCAGTTTCTAAGAACTTTTCAAATGTTTCAAAAATTTGGCTAACACCCTAAATTTTCGAAAAATTTCGCCATAACCTCCCCTGCACCGGGAGCACGGGAAAATCCAGAAATTGCCATACAGGCCTTCTGATCTCAAAAAGAAAAAGAAAAAGCCAAGCGGCTAGCCAATCGGCTCATAAAATCATCATCCCCCAAACAAAACAGTAGATTATAGTAAACATGTACCTATTTGTCGGGCAAACAATTTTATTCTTCTGCTCTAGCCTCTTTGATATGACATGTTCAATGTAAGTACATGTATATGCATGCAAATGCGACTAATTTCAGTACAATTCACTTTTTGGTCAATTTGGCTAAATGGTTAAAAATTTCAAACAAATAACCAAACACAACCATCAATCAATTAGTTGATTATCATTTCAAATGCATAACTTTGATATATAGTCAAAAATCATATTTTTGATGCCAAATCACAACAATAATGTATCCTATCTAGTTTTGGTTCTCATACCAGTCAATTGGAAATATATAGAAATCTCACTTTCGAAACTCGAAAATAAATACTGGCGATGGTGCCCCGTCACCAGAATTATCCCAGGGCACTAGAGTGATTCTATATCTACCTAGCATGTTAAAACTTCGAATACACGTTTGCAAGACATATATGTCAAATCTTTATATATCGGATTGTCCAAATTCATATAAATAAATGATCAAATACGAATAAGTGATTTAAATTTCAAAACAAAACTTGTTTTCATTTTAAAAATATACTCTTCACACTCGTTCTAGGATACAACTGATCCTATCTCTAACGAGTCATTCTAATTGAATATTACTAATCCAATTTCTGATGAATTCTTTCGTATGGTTCTAATGTGTCTTGTTCTCTGAGCTTTGTAAACCAAAGCTCTGATACCACGATGAAACAGCCCGACGAAATCCGGTAGGCTTTGCAACCATCCCTTCATTCCCCAAAGCAGCAGGTAAAACCCACCGTGGCTTCCAGTGGTCCCCCAGTCCCTTGTTTTACGGCGACCCTCTCGACCCTCCCGGCCACTGCCTAACCAACCCTCAACAGGGACATGTAGGGTAAGAGTCTCCCGTTCGCCACCAAACTGTGAAGCGAGAACCCCCTATCATGCGTACCCCAGCCCACACAAGGCCAGCAACAAGAACTGGTGATACTCCATTCTTACACCTTTTCAATCTAATTAAAGATTCATTAAAACTCCACTTAGTTTTAATCTTTAACTAGGTCAAAGAATTAGTGTCATTTAAAACACAGTTCACGATAAACCCAAAATCACATTCCATTAATTATCGGGTTAAAGAACAAGTGTTATTTAAAACACGGTTCACGATAAACCCGAAAATCAATACCAATTCAATTCCAATTAAATATTACTTAATTAGTACACTTCATTAAATCTAAATAAAAAGATTTAATCCTTTTCTCAACTGGGTTTAAGAACAGTGTTAATGAAGACACCATTCACGACAAACCAAAATCACATTTGATATTAAATACAAGGCTCTGAATAGAAAATATATCGGCTTATATTCAATATCAAATTCTACGACCAACAAATATCGTATTGGAAATAACGATATTAATACATCTTTCAAATTCCCATAACAATATCTGTATCATCACGAAATCCAACATCGAAATATTCCGAAATCAATTTCGATTCAAATCCACTCCAATTCAATTATGGGAAATTCTGGTTATTTTTAAAACCATTTCAAATCCAATTTATTTATTTCAAAAATAAATTGATTTTAATTCTAGTTCAAACTAGTTCATTTCGATAAAAATCTATTTTTATCTTTTCAAATATGGAATTTTTCTTCCTAATTCTTCACAAATCATTTCTTATGATTTTACATAAATTACTAATATTTTTAATAATTTTATCAAGGCCCGTACAGTCGATTTCCATCAACGGCCATCGAACTGCACTTACAACGACCTTTTTCAAATTTGATTTGGACATAATTCCAAATCCAACCGTTAGATTTCAAATTTCCAATATTCATTAGAAAGCTCTTTTCGATATGAACCCAATGGTTCCGGTTTTAGGAGAATCCGACGGTCGGATCTCCCGCAATATCCATTCGAAGTCAACGGTCGAAATTCACGAACTGCCGCGGGGCGGCACGTTCTATTCAGGCCATTATATTATATATAATATATATATAATATATACTTCATCGATTTCCTTTTAAAACGTATTATATAAATCGTTTTGAATTCATTTTCAAAATGATTTCAACTTCTTTTCAAATTCAAATAAAAATTGAATTTTTTTCCTTATAAATTCGATTTAAATTCATTTCAAATTGATTTCAATTCAAATCGATTTTTAATTCAATTTCAGTTCGTTTTCAATTTCATTCAATTTCAATTCGAATTCATTTCTTTTCAATTTCAATTCGAATTCATTTCTATGCACTTTCAATTCGAATTCATTTCTATTCACTTTCAATTCGAATTCATTTCTATTCACTTTCAATTCGAATTCTAATTCTTTTCAAAATATCAGATTTTGAAATCACTTTCGATATTCATTATAAAATGAATAAAATCGATATAAATGTCGTTCACGTCAAAATGGCGTCAATCTAATCAACACGGCTTCATATATTTCTATTTCCAAATATTCTATTTCAAATATTTCTATTTCAAATATTTCTTTTTCAAATATGGAATGAGGCCCAATCAATTACCATATAATGTTAATTATATGGATTTTCTACAACACATGTATACAATAACAACGATGAACAATCAACCATCATCCAAAGTGCATTCTACACTGTATAAGCATCAAATATAAATATTCAACGCTTATAACAGTCTGTCAATCAATCGATCGACATACAACTAATTATTGGGATTAGTGTATGTCATATATTGGTTTCAAACAATCAAACACAGATTCTATTTGTGCAGTTGGGCGATGTGTAAAATTTATCGTCCCAATCAATATCAGTCAAATGTGTGTGGATAAGCAAATCGTTCGATTTGTTTATATTAATTTATTTCATTTTTATGTTAAAAATTATATTTTCAACTATAAAATATTTTTAACTACATAAATATTTTATTCCATTTCACTTCACATCACACAATCAACTACACATCAAAATCAAACAAACAAGCATACAAGCCGTCCATGGTCTGTGGACGACGGGTGTCGGGTGTTACTAAACACCGTCTGCATCCTAGTATATATTTCAACTAGAAAAATAAATTAAAGGTGAGAAGTTCTCACTGATTAGCTAATCCAATCCCATTATTCTTCTTTTGTAGAAATCTTCGCCGTTCTTGCCTCTTGTCACTTTCTTTGCCCGTATTCTCTACATATGTAAAAATCGAATTTTTACTTTGCTATTCAATATATAAAAATCGAATTTTTACTTTTCTATTCAATATATTTTTCCCGACACTTCATTCTATATAAAAATTATATTTTTATATTTCTATTTCATATATAAAGATCGAATTTTTATTTCATCGCTATAAAAATCTCATTTTTACTTCACTATATATATAATCAAAATCAGGTTTTTATTTCGCTACATATATAAAGATAATATTTTTATATTCTCTATTATATAGAAATTCTATTTTCAATACATTACTTATATAAAAAACAGTATTTTTATATCTTCTATTATATAAAGATCATATTTTTAATACTCTACACAAGTAAAAATCATATTTTTAATTCACTACTAGTATATAAACTATATTTTTAACCTTTCTATATTATAAAAATTATATTTTTGATCTTTCTATTATATAAAAATTATATTTTTAACCTTCTACTAATATAAAAATTATATTTTTAACCTCATAAAAATCGTATATTTTTCAGTTTTAAAGATCATATATTTTCAATGCAAAGAAATCATACTTTTATACAATGATATGATTTAAAAATCATATTTTTACTCACCTAAATAGATAAAACAATAAAATAAATAAATAGAAAGGCTCACCGGCGCGTCGGAGGCTGAAGGTGGAATGTCAGGGGGTGGTCGGTGGCTCAGCAAGGTGCGGTGGTTGCTGATGTCGGCGAAGGGGTACGAGGGCTAGGGGGGAGGCGGCGACTGCGGGTTGTGGGTGGCGGCGGGTTCGATTGGGGTCTCGATTGGGGCCAGGCTTCGAGGGGGAAGGGGTTGTGCGAACGAGGAGGGGGTGCGTCGGGTCTTGGAGCGAGGGGGATGGTGGCCGCGCCTGTGGCGCGGTGGCGCAGTGACGATGAGATCGAGGGGGGGCCAATTTACTTTTTTTTTTATATATTTCGATTCGACTGTAAATGAAAAAGAAAAAGGGGAGGGGGTGGGATATTATATGAATAATTTTTTTTTTATTATTAAATTCTCTAAAAAGCAACTTTTATTTTCGACCTCGAAACGAGACCCACCGCCTGTCGCCCATAGCTAATTACCCCCATTCTGAACACAATGGGATATGTATCACAGGCTGATTCGACTGTTTCGATCAGTTTTCGTCAAAATCAAAATATAACTCTATATATTGAATTTTGAACACGCATTTCAATTTACTGGGGCCACATACTAACTAGAAAAATTCCTGAAAAATATTTTCTAGCTTCGTATTGCCGATACGGTCCTAACAAAACTAGTTTCGTCGAATTTTGAGATCGTTTGAAAATGGCCATTTTCCAGTCGATTAAAATCAACTAAAACTGGTCAAACGCGTTTTCCTTTGCTCCGCTCACATATTGAATCAGAAAATTACGAAAATTGAAATCTAGCAATAATTTGGCATCATGGATCCAACAAAAGTGGTTTCGTCGAAATCCGAGGTCGTTTGCAAAATTTCCATTTTTAAGGGCCTGAATTCCATAGCGACTATTCAGATTTTTCAACTGGACATATCTTTTGATCCCCGCTATGAAATTTCGATTTTTCGGATTCGTTGGAAAGATATTCTCAAATAGATTCTAATATTTTTGGTTTCACTGAAATCCGGTTTATTTTGCACCCGATACATTCATTTGAAGTTTGAAATCGAATTATCGAACTACCGCGCCATTTTCAATTCCTTTTATATATATAAATAAATATTTATATTCTAACGACGATCTATATAATATATACGTTCGAATTTTATTCAAAATAAATTTTCTCGTTGATATTATTTAAAATAATCTATTTTAAATATTCAAAATTCGCTAAAATTCCAAAATAAATTTTTTAAACTGGCCCAGATTTCCGGGTTATTACAAACTCACCAACTCTGAACAGTTATATTTTTATAACATATTTTTAGAACTGCTAATTATTTGTTGATTGCTGTGTATTAACTGTTGGTTGAATTGCTTATGTATTGGTTGAAATCATAGATAACGATATATTCTGTTTAGCAGAATATTTCATATTGAAATGAAATCAATGTTAATTATATTGTTTAACATCTGTGATGCAGGGAAATAGGTTGGAGGGATCCAACTGGATTCCTCAATATTTGTAATAATGTTCTTTTCATATATTGTAATGTATGATGTGATATATAATCTGTTGATGATTATGTGTGTTTAAATAATATCGATCATTGTTAGTTGGTATTTTAAATACCGTAATAAATACCGGGATGTAAAAAGGGGATTTTCAAAGTATATTTTGGAACTAAATTATCTATACAAAATCAATGGATTTCATATATAAAAAGAAAAAGGATTTTATAAAAGAAAATAATTATAAAATCAAAGAATTGGAGAAAAGGAAATATTTGTGAAAACAAAGAGAAAAGGAAATATTTGTGAAAACAAAGAGAAAAGGAAAATATTTGTGAAACAAATAGAAAAGGAAATATTTGTAAACCATTTACAAATAGAATTGAAAAGGGTATATTTGTAAAACATTTACAAATATACTATAAATGGAAATATTTATTTAGAAAATAAATAGAAATATAAAGGAAATATTTATGTAGAAAACAAGTAGATTATAAAAGGAAATACTTGAAAAATGAATAGAATTGTATAAAAAAAGAATTTTGCACTAGGAAGGTTTAGACCCGTGCTTCGCACACGGGTATAACAGAATACAAATTCAAGTGAACATCTAAGAGAAATCTATTTTAACAAATAAAGTAAGAAGATTAATTTATAAATAAGGTTTTATAAATTAAGTTAAAATATTTATCATTGGATAAATAGAATATATAAGTCAGGACTTATATAGAGAAGTAAGAATCGATTTCAACATCGATATTTGAAACTGAATATGGTCGAAGAGTAAATCGGATAGGGTTAATCGGTTAGAGTTAGTCGAATATTAGTTATTCGAAAAGAGTTATTCGAAAGAAGTTATCGAATATTAGTTATTCGAAAGGAGTTATCGAATATTAGTTATTCGAAAGGAGTTATCGAATATTAGTTATTCGAGAGGGGTTATCGAATATTAGTTATTCGAGAGGAGTTATCGAATATTAGTTATTCAAGAGGAGTTATCGAATATTAGTTATTCGAGAGGAGTTATCGAATATTAGTTATTCGAAGAGAGTTAATCGAATATTAGTTATTCGAATAAGATTTAGTCGAATATTAGTTAATCGAATAAGAGTTAGTCGAATATTAGTTAATCGAATAAGAGTTAATCGAATATAGTTTATTCGAATAGAGTTAAAGGAGTTAATCAAATATAGTTTATTCTGAATAGAGTTAAAGGAGTAAATCGAATATAGTTTATTCGAAAGGAGTTAATCGAATATAGTTTATTCGAAAGGAGTTAATCGATGGGAGTTAATTGATAAGAGCTAACTGATTAGAGTTAATCCAATAGAGTTAATCGATAGGGTTAATCAAATAGAGTTAATCCAATAGAGTTAATCAAATAGAGTTAATAGAATAGAGTTAATCAAATAGAGCTGACTAATAAGAGTAAATCAATTAGATTTAATCGAATAGTGTTAATTGATTAGATTTAATCGAATATGGCTATTCGAAGAGTGATTATCGAATATAGTTTATTCGAAGGAAAGAGTTACCGAATAGAGATTTATTCGAAGGAGAGTTACGTAAGGAAGTTGTTAAAGATTTAAAAGGTGAATCTTGTTTATTTCAAAGTTATAAATGTTGTTCAGTTAAGGTCTGAGAGGTAGTTATACCCCAACTTGATTGGCTTTGTTTTTAACAAAGGAATGGTTAAGGTTCGATAGTGAAGGTTGGTTAAGTGAATTTAGTTAACAAGCATAATGGTTTGAGTTGGCATAGTGATGTTTGATTTAAACAACTGTTTAAATCCAATGTAGGAGTTTTGGAAATGTTTTCCAAATAAGAATCAGAAATATTTTCTAATATAGAAAATAAGAAATGGAAATGTTTTCCAATGTTAATAACGTATATTTTCTAAATTTAGAAAATAAGAAATGTTGAATATATGGAAACATGAATAGGGAAATGGATAATTGAGTGACAAATTGAATTAAGGGGAATCAGTGTTGATTGATGATTTGCTCGGTAAGATTTCCATTTGGAGATATGACCGTTGTTTGCACACATGTTTTTCTTTGATAGTTAACCCACCGACTATCGAAGTTTTTGACCATTTTTCCGTTGTCAATACGGAGAGACCGAGATCAAATTCATTATCTGAAAACCACTCTGTATGGGCGTTAGCGTTGTGATCAAATATGATGAAGATAATTGAAGACAGAGTTATGTAAGGGCTGTCCTGTTTACAGAATAATGCCTTCGGTTTGTCCAGTCCCAGGACGACCTGTATGGAAGAATGTCTGACAGAGTATATTTAATGGATCACGCATGTTGATCTCTTCAAACGTATGTACGTTTGGTGGCGAAGGAATTCGTTTCTCTTAGCTGTATACCCATGGTATTTTTGGGGAAATCAATTTGTGATTTGGCGGGTATGACGATGTGACATTCAAAGTGAATAAATGTGTGATCTGTCAGAGATAAGTGTGGCCTCTAGCCTCACAACTGGAAAATGACAAAAATCGGGTATGCATCATGACTAAGTGGTTGGCTGCCAATTAGGGTGTATTATCACCTATCTAGAGATATTCATTTCATTCTATAATCTATTGTCGATGTTGTCCCATTCGGGAAATGGTTTCTGATCCCAACCATTGGTGATATACATTCGATGCACTCAAGCGAAATGAGTGGTTGGTCTTGTGTGGCCGGGTTGCAAGATGTTCTTGTTGAACCCAGTGTATTCCTCTCTAGAGGTACACTATCGGAAGGTGGTTCCATACCTTGTCATAGTTGGAAATCCATTACCCAATAAGTGCTCGCGGTTTTGATTGTATACTATATATGTGGAACGTGAGATGAAAGTGTTCTGCTAGATGATTATTATATTGTGGTTGATAGACACTATTATAATATCAATGAGTTTTGATATAAAGATTATCGTTTCTTTCAAAATGATTTGAAAGTTAAATCAAATTGATTTGGATTCTCATAAGGGGAAAACCCGTTCCGTTATTCGGCGTGGTCTTATGAGATATCGTTTAATTGCTTAAACTGTTTTACTCACACCAGTCCCATGACTAACCCAGAGTTTATTTTTTTTGTTTTCCCCAAACTCTTGGGTGCCCAATTTTGTACGGGCAGTAATGTAGTCATGATTTACAGATATACTTGGAAAGCTTAGAGCAGAGGCTTCAGGATTATATGGCTATTGTTTATTCCGCTGTGTTGTAAGTGTTGTACTCTGATAATGTTACTGCATTCATATACTGATTTTATTTCAAAGATATGTTATCTATTATATGTTGTTCGTTCCACTGTGAGATTCGTGTTTACTCTGATGTTGTATGTTCTTCTTATTCTTCTATTCTAAGTTTTATCTTATCTATTCTCACCCTCTGTTTTCTATCTATTAGTTTTCTGGTTTCCTGTGTAATTTGGGTTGGGCTTGTATTATTTGGTCAACTCAAATTATATCGGAATTTCGGGACACTATAGTTTTGGATCTTTGTTAACAAAATCGCCTCTTGAAACAATTTGGTATTGACTTATTTTGTTCTTCCAGATCTGTCTTTCTCTCTTAAATATCGATCAACTTCATCTATAGGCTATAGCTCAAACTAGGGGTCAATCATAACCTATCTCGATACCGACATGATTGAACAAGTCGGTATCGACTTGGTTGGTCATGTGAAAAACTTGTTTATGCTTCATGTGTTTCATTTTATCTATCATTTTTGACATCTTTAAGTTTCTTAATCCATCTCTTCATCATTTTAAAGTCTAGATACATCAAGATGTTACTGGTTCAACTATGAAATAACACTTGCTCTCCATAGTATGGTTTTGTGAAAACAAGCACGCTTCGGATTGAGACAAGCGATTTGATGATATCTACAAAGAAGTCTTCACTGCTTAAAGTGTTACGTCTAATCTGGGAGCATCTGTTCATTGCTTTACGTAGTCGTCGAATCACTTCTTTCTACAGACTTAAAAAAGTCTTCAATATTTTACAAGCTAAACCATCTTTTATGCCTTGCAGAGTTTGTTTTATTTCTACCTTTTCTCTTTTAATTTTTATTTTTATTTTACAAAAATATTGGCTAAATCTTTCAAGGTTGACATATTTTGTTGGCGTCAACCTGTTTTTTGAAGTGATTATATAGTAAACATTTAAAAATTTTGTAACCTCCACTTTCATTTGCCATGATTCATGTTTCTAACCCTTGGAAGTTTCAACCATCGCAATTGCCTCTTCAATAACTTCATTCCAATTTCATTAGGATATAAGAAATTAACATCCACCTCAAGTAAAACACAAGTGTATTTAATTTAGTTTCTAGCGCGGTAGTAGGATCCATACATACAGGATAACTGAGAATGTTTGCAATTATACTAACGCCCTCATATTTGAGTTTTAGATCCGTAAATCCAAACTATATAGGAATCGTAAAGAATAAATCTTTATTATTGCGGACCGACATAAGGACGCGATTATGGAGACTAACTATGGGGAAATTTCCATCCCTAATCGCCAATTTCCCCTCCTCTTAGTGCGGGAATAAATCGTGTTGCTTTTGTTCTTGGTAATCCTCTTAAATTGAATAAGTTCACGGAAGGAATTTGAAAATTTGTTTTTGCACGTGTGCTGATAGAAGTATCTAGTTCATTCTCATACAAAAAGTAAATTCTAATTTTATCAGAAGATGACCAATTGATTATGCAGGATGTTGAGCATGAATGATGTTCTCCTATATGTTCTAACTGTCATTGTTTTGATCACTTGGAAAATGTCTGCCAGTTTACTAAAATCTGGATTACTAAGCGAATGGCTCCGCAATTATATGGATATTGATCCTAGGTTGTAGCCTTCAGACATTCCTTTCTTTCAAGTACATAATTGCTCTGATTTCAGTTTAGATCAAAGTAAAAAAGAACCAGTAGTAGATGAATTATCTATGGAAATTGGTGACAAAGATCCAGGATATTTTGCTCGAGAGTCTTTGCATCCCGATGATTGTAGTAAGTCGCAAAAGCATATACCCTTACAAAATGAGCATTCTTTGCCTGCTCTTGATTTCGATGAGATGTCCTTGGCTATTGCAGAAGATGATGTGGATGTTCCTATCGATAATAAGCTCAGCAACAAAGTTGCTGATCAGCCTGCTCCAAGGCTTAAGGCGGTGCACAAAGTTAGAACTAATAAAACCTCTTTTGAATTTCAGGTAGTTATAGACACGGATATAATTGAAAATCCTGCATGACAGTCAATGGTTAGTGTGACTCCCTACCTCTATACTCGCGTTAGCCAAGGACATTACAGATATTGTTCTCAACTAACATGAAGAATAAGGCTGTCGAGGAGCGACCATCTGTAAAATAGCTTTGAAAGAGTGTTAAACATGTCGGATAATGTGGTCTTACTCTTTTAAATCTCAAGAGGAACTATGGCATATTTTATTCATGTTCAAACCCACTACCCATTGGCTATATATAATTGAATCAATATAAAATACATAACAATATAACCAGAGTCAGACACAAATATTCACATCACTTAGCCAGAAATAAATATGAATATAACACATAAGGGTATACACACAAATAGTGGTCATACTTGATCCACTATACAACAAAAGAATAGGTACAAGGCCTCACAAAATAATATGTATACAAAGCAGTCTCTATCTCATATACATACAATCTAATAATTACAACTTTAATGTAGTTGGCCCAAGGGTTAAGAAGTGGTTCATCAAGGTTATGTTATTTGGCCATGAGATAGGGATCCTGGAAATTTTGTTTGAAGAAAATAAATTATGGAGATAAGTTGACACCTAATTATAAGAATCAGATCGATAGAATATATCTTTGTATAACCATAAAATCGAAGTAAGTGTTAAGGACTGAGATGTTGATGATGATGGTTTTAATGACAATAACCTTGTTTCAATTATTATTATAAAATATATACTAACACTATTTTGTAGAATGTATACGTATATACAGGAAAACTATGTAGATATTTATTATTGAAGACTGTACAACTCATAAGAATCAAGACTTCAAATAGAAGAGTTCAAGCTTCAAGACTCACGAGTACCAAGAAATCTAGAGTTCAAGAATTATAGAGTAAATGTGCCTAGAATTTCTATTAAAACTCTGGTTAGCACTTGAATCTATTTTCAAATTTAAAATTCTGATTTTAAAATTTAATTCCTGATTTCAAAATAATTTCTAAATTATTTACTTGGTTTTAAATCTTGTTTTCAAATGATTTCAAAATTACTTCCTTATTTATAAATATATACTTCTTTATTTTAATAATTATTTTAACTCTTGAAAGTTATTTTCTAAATCCTAAAAGTTATTTTCAAACTTATGTTTAATAGATTTCTAACTTAAACTTTTTACTTACTTGTTGTATAATTGCTTATGCGTTATCAAATTCCTTATTTATATTAAGTTCTAATATATTCATAGTTTTATATTTATATTTATACTTTTATATCATTTTATATTTAGTTTCTTAAAATATTTTTATTATATCTTTATATAAGTTTTTAAAATATATGTTACTTTGAATAGAATGTTTTAATATAAAGGAATTTAGTTTGTTTTAAATCTGGATTCACCATAATTTATTTAAACATTATTTACTTTGTTTAAAATTAATTTTTGGAATACACTAGCATATGTCGACATATGCTTTTTAGTATGTCGACATTCTAGCTGTTAAGTGACTTTTTAAATTTTGAAAAGAGGTGTCATTTGAATTCAAATCTTTTCAAAAACGTTGTGACTATTGGAAACCTATAAATACCTTCCAGAATTCGAACTTTTTAACATCTTATCATCTTCTTCTTCCTCTTTTAAATTCTACCATTATAGTACTTTATTTCTAGATTTTCTACACTAATACTCTGAAATTATATCATTCTTCTTCTCTTTCAATTCTAAATCAAAATCTCTCTGAATCCAAGTGCTACTCAAGAGTTATAGGCTGTTTGTAATCAAATGTCTCAAGTCAAGTCCTATCGAGTCAATACTACAAAAAACTATTAAGACAAGGGTGTGGTCCTGTCCCATTTAAAGTGACTAGGTGCGATTGTGTCTCGGAAATCGATTGGTTGCAAATTTATGGCTCGAAAATCAACTAAGTCTCATTGTACTTGCAATCAGTTGGGGTATGCCCTTATAGCCTTGAAATCAAGGATTGTAATTGGATATTGTTGAATAAAAATCTGCATCAACCCAGCGTTGTGTGAGACTGGATGTAGAAAAGTCCCGAACCAGTATGAAATCCCAGTGTGTACTTTCCTTTTAATGCTTTTACTTTTACTTTCTGCATTCTGTGATTGATTCTATGTTTGTTATTATATGTGATCTGTATATTGTTGGCTGGATCAAAAAGATATATAGAAAATTAATAAATTCCATTAAACACTATTCACCCTCCTCTAGTGTTTAATTATCCTTCAGATTCTTAATCCGCATCTCCAACAATTAGTATTAGAGCATTGGTTTTCAAAATTTTCATAATCCGAATTTTGAAAAGTTTAAATGGCAACCAACACTGGAATTGTCACTAATGGTAGTTCATTCATAGAGGGTCAGTTCATCGTTAGACCACCACTTTTTAATGGCGGTAATTATGCATATTGGGCATGTAGAATGAATTTTTTTATGCTATCCGTAGGACTAGACACTTGGAATAAAAAAAAACCGAATATGTTGAACCCATTGTTAATTTTGTACAATGGATTATTGATCAAAAAACCACTGCACAAAATAATTCTAAGGCTATGAATATTTTATTCTGTTCATTAGATTGAAATGAATTTAATAGGGTATCTGTTTGTAAATCTGCATATGAAATCTAGAAAACTTTGCAAGTAACTCGTGAAGGAGCAAGCAAAGTTAAACAGACCATAATATTCGTGTTAACCAATCAATTTGAGTTATTAATAATGAATCAGAATGAATCAATATTCGATATGTACCGCAGGTTCCAAAAAATCGTGCATTCACTAATGGCTTTGAGAAAATCATATTCTGAGGAGGATCAAGTCAGAAAAATTCTTAATTCATTAACATTGGATTGGGATCAAAAGACACTTTCTATTGAAGAAGCCAATGACATTGGTACAATAAAAATTAAGGAATTAACCACTAATTTAATGTCGTTTGAAGTTCAAATGAAAGAAACAAAGAAAATTGATCATCAAAAAGAAATCAGTAACACTTAAAGCATCAATTGGAGATTCAGACTCAGGTAATGATGACGATGAACAGACAACACTAGTGACAAGGAATTTTAGAAAATTCCTAAGATGTAGGAAAAGAAATAACTTTAAAAGGAATGTGTAAAGAAATCATGTGAAAAATAAAAATGAGAGTCTGATAATATCATATTCTATAACTACGACGAATTAGGCCATCTGAAAAGATTATGTGCGTATCCGGAGAAAAAAAATCAACCTACCAATGACAGTTCATCAAAGAAAAAGAAAAGAGCATACGTAGCAACTTTAGACGATTTAGATTCATCTTCTTGTGATGATGACCAAGAAACGAACAATTCGAATATAAGCTTCACATCAATTCATGAATCATAAGAAATCGAAGAACGAATCTATAATAGGTATGCCTTAGTAATTATTTAATTTATTAAATGGTTGTTTGATTGCTTGCTTGATTGTTTGATTGATTGCCTTGATTAAAAATTAAATTTTCAATTCAAAATTGAAATTTGGAACTTGAAATTTAAAATAATAATTATTTAATAAGAAAATAATAATATAAATAAGTATTTATAATAAAAATTATCCTAGGAAATAATTATATAAGAATATAGGATTATAAATAATTCAAAATGTCAAAAACCAAAAGTCACTTTGAAAATACAAAGGGATATGTCGATATGTCCATTTGCCTATGCCGACATATACCAAAAAGGTGAAATTCAAAATTCAAAATTCAAAATTCAAACTTTTGAAATTCCCTCCTACTTTTCACCAACTTCAATGTGACTGAAAATGTGTCCTTTAAACTAACGAATTATCCTTTGATTCTCTATATTTACTACCTAATCCTTTGATTTCTTCTCTATCTTTATTTCAAAATTCAAAACTACTCTTCATATTCCTACACTCTTCATGACTATTCTAATGGATTCCTTAAGCACTCCAAAAACCATGAGATTAACCAAGACTATCAAGAATTCCCTCTTCAACAACCCGGATGCTATCGAAGATTACATTAGTTATGTAAACTTTGGTAAAGTCGACACGGGAAAATTTGCTATCTTTAGTGATTTTGGTTCTTATGAACTTGAACCTCTCTTTTATCAAAAAGGAATTTTAAGTTTTATTGATTCTAAGGATATTAATGAAGTTTGTTATCCCAATCTTATGAAAATGTTTTATACAAATTTGAATCGCGATTTTTATCAAGGAAGTGAAGATGAAACTTGAAGTATTGTTAAAGGAACACAAATTGTTTTAGATTGTGATGTTTTAAGTACCATTTTAGGTTTTGCAAGAACACAAGGATGGATCTTTCGGATTTTAATATCAATGAAAATGATTTAGAAACTTTTCATCATATTTTTTAAAATGATGAAAATTTGGAAATCAAAAATCGTTTTTATCGTCTATTAAAGAATGAATTGTCAATTTACTACTTCAACATACCGTCGCCCCTCGATCCGGAAATTTCAACAACCCTACCACGAAAGTTAACAAGGCCCTTTTTGCTATCTTTGGAAATTATGAAATTTATTGGGCTAAAGTGATTTTAAGTGAGTTTCAACCAAAGGATATTTCGATAAAGGAAAACATGTTATGTCATAGAGCCTATCTTACACGTATTTTCAAATATTTTGGAGTCGATTTCAAACGAGAAGAGTTCATTTCTAGAAATGTTTTCAATGCCGGAAATATTTCCCTTATGAAGATTTCACTTGTTTTTCATACATATGAAACATATGCGGAAAAATGATCAAGAATTGAACAAGAAGAAGAAATCGATCAAATGGATACAAAAGAAGAGGAAAAAGATACCTCTTTAGAATGCATTGAAGTTCCTATCGACCTCTCCAAGAAAACCATTCTCCAAAATCAAAAGATTTAACCAAGAACCAAAAGTTACTTAAGAATCGTTTAGTAGGAAATTTGAAAAGATTTCTACCAAAACGTGTAAGTTCTTTGGCAAAATTGGAAGAAAACTTGGCTTGTCATCCTCATCATCCTCTCCTCTGCTGAATTCTAAGTTTAATATTGTATGTATTTGCATGTATTTCAATTTTAAGTTATGTATTCATTTTATGTATCGTTATCATTAGGTTGAAATGAAGTTCTTTAATTCTATCGTTACATGTTTAGACATCTATGGAATTACTATTAAAACAATAAAAATAAGTTTATATAAGTCAAAACGGATCACATAACAAAAAAATTCTTCAAAACTTGAAATCATACATGCATATGTCAACATATACGTTTGCCTATGTCGACATATAAGAGTACAATTTCCAAAATTGTTTGAATTTGAAACTACTCTAACTGACTCATGTTTATTCGGTTTAAACGAATTTTGGAGCCTATTTATACCCATCTCTTCCAGAAAAAAATATTTATTCATTTCTCATATACTTCCTTTACTATTTTTTAATATATTCAAGGCGACTTAAATCCATAATCATAGTAAAAATCTTAAAGAAATTATTAATTATTTCAAGAATATCCTCTCAATTATTCTTCATAATCAACATCATCTAGAATTAAGTCAAATACAGATGATCAAACAACAAGAGAAACATTTTGATGCAATTTGATGAATGATTGCCTATCTTTCAAAAGATGAAGTGTAATAACCCGGAAATTCTGAGCCAATTTAAAATTTTTATTTTGGCAATATTGATGAATTTTGCATATTTAAAATGAATTATTTTAAATAATAACGATGAGAAATTTATTTTTGAATAAAATTAGAACGTATATATTTATTTGAATCGTCGTTAGAATATAAATATTTATTTTAAATATAAAAGGAATTGAAAATGGCGCGGTAGTTCGAAAATTCGATTTCAAACTTCAAATGAATGCACATGATTCAAAATAAACCGGATTTTAGTGAAACCAAAAATATTAGAATCTATTTGAAAATATCTTTCCAACGAATCCGAAAAATCAAAATTTCATAGCGGAGATAAAAAGTTATGCCCAGTTGAAAATTCAGAATAGTCGCTATGGAAATATAACCCTTAAAAATAACAATTTTGCATACGGATGAATTTGGACTTGAAACCACTTCCATTGAGTTCAAAATGTCGTTTACAACTCCAAAAAGTATAAGCTTCGATATATTCCGAGATCCGGAATAGTGGCAAATGGCTGGGGTTTTTGGTTAGCAATACATAGCCCTTAAAAAGTGAAATTTTGCATATGAGCTCAGAATTCGACGAGATAATTTTTTCTGGATTCATAATGACAAATCATTGTTGAGTTCCAAAGGGCGCGTCGAACGGAGTTAGTATGTGGCCGTGCGAGCTAAAACAGTTCAGGGTAAAACATGCAGTCATTTTACAAAGGAACGTTATTGATACAACCTCAGAATTCGATTTCGTTTTTTTTCTGGATTCGTATCGTCTAAGAATGGTTAAATCCAAAAGGGCATGATGTTTGGAGTTAGCATGTGAGCGTGCAAGAAGAAATGGTGTGCCAAAATCGCATTTTTAGAGCTTATCTGAGCATTTTGAGAATTTTAACAGACGATCAAACGAACTCAGAATTCGATGAAACTTGTTTCGTTGGACTCGTCTTCACGTGTACTATGTCGTATCCAAAATCCACGGCAAATGGAGATCGTTTGCAGTCGGACGATTCGGGAGAAACTGACATATAAACACTTAGCTTCCTTTTTCTCTTCATAATTCTTCATCTCCTTCCTCCTTCAAAAAAATCAAAAATGGGCTCCTCCTTCCCCCAAATCGCTGCCGCCCCTCCTCCACCCGCCACCACCAGCTCCGGCCGCCACCACCTACCTCCGGCCACTCCCTCTCCTCCTCCTCCTTCTCCTCCTCTCTCTCTTGTTTTGTAAACCCTAGCCTAAGCCACCACCCAAATCCGCCACCATGGTCCCCACCACCACCGCTGTAACACCCCACGTCCATTAATGTCACTCGCAAAGGGAATGCATTAACTTTCATGGAGCATTTTAAGTGAATATAGAACAGAAAATCACAACAAGATAGATATAAAGCAGTACTTGAAAATTTAAAACTTTATTTATTGCAACAGAAGGTAAATATGTTTGATTACATCATCAAAAACCAAAAACCAAAGTCAAGTACATCATATCCATCTTGATAAAACAAAGTACATAATCTGAAAGACATAATCCCCAACATTAAAATAGCCATAAATAAAGAGAAGCTAAACTTTACTTCAGCGGTCCAAATCCAAGCGCTCCCAAAGAGATCCCAATCAAGCTCCACTAGCACCAGTCCCACCCTTAGAACCAGGGGGGAAGGAAGAAAAGAGGTGGAAACAAAGGGGGTCAGACTTAAAGTCTGGCGAGTCCGATAACTCTAACAACATAATTATTAAAGCAATATGATAAGATATAAGATGGAGAATAAGGTAATGACTGCGTGAACCACATGGGTATGGTAAGGCAATCAAGAGAAACAGAGATAACGTTAATGGCGCTTCCTAATCGATATAGGATAATCACTATACTCTACCGTACTATACCATACTGTACTGTGCTAACACTAACTGCACCCCTACTAGTCATTCTAGAAATTTGATCCCTCTTGGCTAAATAGAACGATGATAGCTTCGTGTACTACTAGATGTACTCACTATCCTCCATGTTTGACTGTATATCTCTAGTTGCTATCATAGGTACCCAGCGTGTACCTATCCCCACTAGATGTACCCCTTCAATAAGTAATAATGGTAATTCTATGTACTCCTAGCTGACGTCGTAGGTGCCGCCTGCTCCTATCTCCACTAGGTGTACCCCCTTAATAATTATTAATAATAGTGGTAGCTTCTTGTACCCCTAGCTGACTACATAAGTGCCGTCTGCTCCTATCTCCACTAGGTGTACCCACTACCCTGCCCCATTCGATCGGCTCCCTAACTCGTAGATACCCATGTTGGCCCCACAGTGGGGTGTATCACTCCCCAAAGTGGCAACCCGATACCACCAATGATGCACGGCTTATACCAACACGATGCAACAACGTCTTACCTACCAGCCCGGACCCACGCACGCACGTGACCCCGTTGGACTTGCGTTGCCACCGCTAATTCGATTTGGCCTCTAACAATCAGACCCATTAGGCGTGTCCCGTCCTCGACTTGGGTCGAGCTCACAAAGATACTTAATGGGCTACTGGACTGAAAAGGGCCCCCATTACTTGACACAAGCTATCCACCTAAGCTTGGTCCCCTCTAGTATTTCCCACTTAACCCACTTCTTATTCATGTTTCAATTACATGTTTTAAATTTGGTTAAGGGTTTCCATTAGTAATTCCACATGCCACCCAAGGCACCCACTTAACCCCTATGTCCCACTTACATGTTTTACCTTGGTTAAGTGTTACTAATCGTATTTCCTCATGCCACCCAAGGCACCCACTAGATTCCACACGCCACCCAAGGCACCCACTTAACCCCCCTAATGTCCCACTACATGTTTATCTGGTTAAGTGTTTCTTAATTCATTAAGACCGTAACCTCATAAAGATCTCTCACATTAGATTGGCATTTGTGGCAGCTGGATTTGCCGGGCGGGTCCGGGCAGTCTTACACCACAAACGAGCCTAACCTCGAGTCTTTACAACTGTTACGTATTTAATTTGTGCCTAAGACCTCTCACATTAGACTGGCATTTGTGGCAGCTGGATTTGCCGGGTGGGTCCGGGCAGTCTTACACCACAAACGAGCCTAACCTCGTGTCTTAGACGATTAATTACTCCTAATTAATCATTCCCCAATTTGAATTACTTTCCCTATTCAAATTATCGATCAATTCCAAATTTAACGATGTCCATAATTGACTCAATTATGTCCATCCATTTATGGTATGTAAAATCATACCAATTTTCAGCGCAATTATATTTTATTTCTTTAAAATTAATTATATGTCTTTTTAGGCCATTACATGACAAATTCACGATATGTATATATCCAGTATTATCCCCATCGTACCCCCGTCATTCGTTCGCTTAACATGACGTATACATATTGGACTAACAAATAGTCTAATACTAAAAAAAAGGAATAAACGTCACAAAATCACATACACACAATAATAGAACTAATTTGCATCTAACTTGCAATTAAGAATTACAACATACTTGCATAGTCTTTGTATTATCAAGGATCCAAAAATCATAGATCTAAAAGGTGTGAGCTTGCATGTATGAACATAGTTTTACACCCAACCAGCCTAGGTAATTATCACAAACTTACATAAACTATGTATGTCGTCAACCGAAACATAAAGATGTCATCTTGCATAACTATGGATCCAATAAAGGTGTTAACTTGAGTTAACTATGGATCCACATAAAGGTAAACTTGCATAACTAGGCATGTCATAGATTCAACATAAAAATGTCAACTTGAATATGGATCTAAACTTTAAAGGTGTGAACTTGTATATATATGAATCCAAATTATCACTTAAACTCGCATATGAACATAATACCTATACGAACTAGCATATGTTCCACATCCATATTCGCATAAAAACTGATGTTATAAACCTAGGTGGTTGGATTATAAAAAGGGATTCATTGACACAAGTTAACATCATGAACTACTAGCATATATTTTAGATCCAAACTTACATAACATCATATAACTTGCATACAACTTGCGTGATCCTTGCATAGCATCATATGTACAACTTGCATAATCATATTAACTTGCATAACATCATACATGAAACTTGCATAACCATATTAACTTGCATAACATCATATATGAAACTTGCATAATCTTATTAACTTGCATAACATCATATGTGAAACTTGCATAACATCATGTATAAAACTTGCATAACATCATATGATATGAATCAAGTTAACATACATGATTAAGCATATGAATTAGATTCACAACCACAACTTATAATCCAACATATATCACATCATAATTGATTTAGCAATTATTTTGTTAAGGTGATTGAACTCACTACTCAAAAGCGGTCTTGAGTTATGAATTCTGATTTCTGGAGTTGCATTAGCTCTCCTTTGAAGAAGATTCATTGTTACGGTTGAATACCACTGATTTGATTTGCTGTTCTTCCTCTTTAATTTGGTGGCGGCTACTCTAGGGTTCAAGACAACAGCATGACGGCCATAGTTTCAGTTTTAATTCTGATTTAGGGTTTGAGTCTATGGGTATTTTTATAGAGTTTTGAATTAATTTAAGCCGTCGGATGATCTTAGGGTTAATCAAAACCATTCAGTCATGTGACAAGTCAGCCCTAATGACTCAGCAAAGAGTCAGAAAGGACTCAATAATGGGTCAGAACATGGGTCAGACTGAACCAGAAGGTTGTGCAGGTTTTTCCTCGGCCTGGGCGCACTTGGGAAGTGCACCAATGTAAATTTGTACTGGCGCACTTCCGAAGTGCGCCAGTGCAATAATTTTTTTTCTTTCTTGCCACCAAACTTTGTTCGTCTATAACTCCTTCATCCGGTACCCGTTTCCCTCAAACTCGGACTCTATTTCAACCAGAATTCTGAGACGAACACAATGGCGCAACCCCATTCCCATAACTCTCACATCTGAGATTAATTATTCTTTAATTTAGTTAATTTGATTATTCAAAAATCCGGGGTGTTACATTCTCCCATCCTTAAAGGATTTCGCCCCGGAAATCTCCAAGTTAAGGAGAATGCATATCCTACCATCCAAACACCCATCTACTCAACCATCAAACACGGGCATCCATTATCCTTATAAAATTTCTAATGCTGTATGAACATATGCAAGAAGTGTGTGTATATGTTCCTTATCTAATGCAAAATCAGGCGGTCTACTGATTCAGTTGACCTCCTTAATGCAAACCATGATAGTGCCATGCGTCCATTATGTATGCGAAAGAACCTTATCGATACATATTATTTCTACATGTGTGCACAACCATTCACCAAAATGCAACATCTATATGATGGTACGACCATTATACATCCATTACTTAAATATGTACACACATTTATATGCAATATGCAATATGCAACATGAGGTGACTGAGCCGATCTAGTGCCTAAAGTGTGTGTATATGCATCCACGAGCAACCACTAGCAACCACTTGCATCCATATGCATCCATCATACATAACATGTCTCAAACACATGTTTCAACCATAGGACTACCCTATTTAAAGGTCAAAGATACTAGCGAGAGGACATACTAAAGATAAGATAAGTACAAGGTAAGCGATAAAGGAGAAATTTAAAAGACATACCCTCGAAAAGAAAAGGGTATAATGAACACATCTTCGCTTCCGTCTCCCAAGTAGCGTTGCTCTCATCATCTCCCCATTGCACTTTGACTAGTTTGACCTCTCGATTCCTCAACTTCTTAATCTCCGACCCAAGAATGCACATAGGAGCTCGTCGAATCGTCGCATCACGCTCGATCTCCACCTCTCTAAGCAAGCTCGGCTCTACCACTTCCGCGGTCTCGTGCAAGCACTTCCTCAAATGTGAAACATGGAATACGTCGTGTACACCACTAAGTCTCTCGAGCAACTCCAGTCTATACGCCATCTGCCCAATCCTTTCCTTAACAGGAAACGACCCTACGAACCTTGGTGCTAACTTTCCAACGGACCCAAATCGAACGACGTTTCGTAATGGAGACACCTTGACAAAGACCATGTCCCCAACATCAAACTCCAGATCTGACCTCCTCTTGTCTGCATAAGATTTCTGTCTATCTTGCGCCATCTTCATCCTCCTTCGAATCAAATTGATCTTTTCCGAAGTCTCTCTAATCATATCGGGTCCAAGCAAGATCTTGTCTGTAGACTCCCACCAAAATGTAGGCGAATGACACGACCGCCCATAAAGAGCCTCAAATGGTGCCATGCCAATACTAGACTGAAAGCTGTTATTATATGCGAACTCCACCAACGGAAGATGTTCCTCCCATGTACCTCCGAAATCTAAGACACACAACCTCAATAGGTCCTCTAGAATACAATTCACCCTCTCGGTCTGGCCGTCCGTTTGAGGATGATATGCAGTGCTCAAACATAACTGAGTCCCTACCGCCTCTTGCAAGCTCTTCCAAAATTCGCTAGTGAAGATAGGATCGCGGTCGCTCACTATGCTAGAAGGAACACCGTGCAAACGAACTATTTCTCGAATGTATACGGAGGCTAACCCTGGAGCAGTCCTCTTACTCTTTATGGGAATGAAATGGGTGCTCTTAGTAAGTCTGTCTATTACAACCCAAATCCCCGTATTACCCTTCCTCGATCTTGGTAATCCGTCAACAAAGTCCATCGAAACACTTTCCTACTTCCATTGTGGGACCTCCAATGGGTGAAGCAATCCACCGGGCTTCTTTTGCTCTGCCTTTACTTGTTGGCACACCAAGCATCTAACGACAAACTCGGCCATGTCCTTCTTCATACCGGCCCAAAAATATACTTGTCCCATGTCCATGTACATCTTGTCCCCGCCGGGATGGATGGTCATCTTCGAACGATGTGCATCATCAAGAATGGTCTTCCTTAAGTCATCGCCTTTTGGTACACAAACTCTACCGTCCCTACGCAACCAACCCGTATCATCTAGGGTATACCTACTTAGGTGGCTTGATGACTTCCCTCTTATGAGCTTCTCTACTAACTCCATCAACTGTGGATCATCACGCTGTGCCTCTCCAACCCGTCCCAAAAGCGTAGGTCTGACCTCAAGGACGCTAGCAAACTGGGTACAAAATCAATGGATGGTCTAAAGTCAAACGTAGAGATGAACTCTAAACTTCGCCGCTCAACAAACAACGGACTCAAGGATAACCTTTTTCTACTTAAGGCATCTGCCACCACGTTACCCATGCTTGGGGTATATGCTGTCTCGAAATCGTAGGACGCCAAGAACTCCATCCACCATAATATATCACCCTTCCCTAGAGACCACATGCCCTAAAATCCTCACTTCTTTCCTCCAAAAAGGGTATTTTGGAGAACTTAGCTTTAAGCTGGTGCACTTGTAGGGTCCCTAAGCTTTCCCTAAGATGTAGGGCATGCTCTTCTCTGCTTCTAGAGAAAACCAGGATATTATCCCATGCAAAATCGTCACAACTATCCATCTCTCACACAGACCTTCCTAGTCGAACTCGACATCCCCCAAGTGCAAGCCCCAAAGGCCTAAACCAATATCAGACAAACACCCAAGGGATACCTCCTTCGAATTCAGACAACCTATGTGAGATGATACTAGTAAGACGGCCAACCAATTGAGCACTTGACCGACTCTGGCTGTCCTTCCCAGTCTTGCTCCAAAACCACCGCTGATTACATAACTGGCTTTGCTTAATCTATTAAGCACATACGAAAACTTATTTCGCGCCTCTGGGTAAACCCCACACTTTATCAAAGATGTCTCCATATCACGGACCACACAAAAAGACTCCCAATCATCGTTGGATGCGCCAGAAGATTCTAGGCAGCTAAGCATCACTGAACCCCTAGGGTCACAAGAAATATGAGGGTCTTTCCATAACGAATCAATAGTCTAACTACCCTCCTTTCACAATCTAGGATGGCACCCCGCCTGGCTAGCCAATCCATCTCTAGAATCAAACTATAGCCTGTGAAACCAAGGACGAAGGCGTTGCATTCAAATCCAATGCCCAAGATAGACACTCTCAAATCCTGACAAACCATTGAAGGATGAGCCGAACCACCAACAGGATTTGAGACTAGGATGGGATCCTTAACTAGACTAGTATTTAGGTGCAGTGTTTCAACTAACGAAGCAGATACTAACGAGCATGAAGTGCCAGAATCAAACAAAGTTCAAACAGGATGATAAAGAAAACCAAATTTCAACCTAGACGGTCCTACCCCCATCAGGTATACCAACCGTGAGGGAATACAACTACCCTCCAGAAGATCCTGTACTTTGTCCTTGCCTCCTTGGACAATCCTAAGGTGTCCTATTTCTCCAAGACAACTAGCCTTCTACTTCACATTCTCCATTCATGACCTCCCACCAAGATGAGGTTTCGTCCTTTGTTAACCAAACAGCTATTTGAACCTTCCTCCCATCATCTATCTTAAAGGTACCAACAAGCCCTCCACTTCCTTGGACTAAATTCTAGCCAACAAACATCTAAGTCCCTTGAAGTGGTTTTCCGTCCTTCGTACGGAAGTCCTTATTTATCTTAGAAAAAGCATCTATACGCGGAGGGGGAAACACTCAAAAAGAGAAAGAGATTCAAAACGGAGAATCGAAGGAAGGATATATGGCTCTTGGGGTTATGCTTTCTAAAATATTCTTTTCTCTTGAAAATACTTTACTTAAAACCTGCTTTTGAAAGTACTTCTTTATAAAAATTGTTTTGAAAATTAGTTTTTCAAAATTCATATCTGTTCTGGTAACCTTCAGCTCTGATATCACGTGTAACACCCCACGTCCATTAATGTCACTCGCAAAGGGAATGCATTAACTTCCATGGAGCATTTTAAGCGAATATAGAACAGAAAATCACAACAAGACAGCTACAAAGCAGTACTTGAAAATTTAAAACTTTATTTATTGCAGCAGAAGGTAAATATGTTTGGTTACATCATCAAAAACCATAAACCAAAGTCATGTACATCATACCCATCTTGATAAAACAAAGTACATAATCTGAAAGACATAATCCCCAACATTAAAATAGCCATAAATAAAGAGAAGCTGAACTTTACTTCAGCGGTCTAAATCCAAGCGCTCCCAAAGAGATCCCAATCAAGCTCCACTAGTACTAGTCCCACCCTTAGAACCTGGGGGGGGGGGGGAGAAAAGAGGTGGAAACAAAGGGGGTCAGACATAAAGTTTGGCGAATCCGATAACTCTAACAACATAATTATTAAAGCGATATGATAAGATATAAGCTGGAGAATAAGGTAATGACTGTGCGAACCACATGGGCATGGCAAGGCAATCAAGAGAAACAGAGATAACGTTAATGGCGCTTCCAAATCGATATAGGATAATCACTATACTCTACCATACTGTATCATACTGTACTGCACTAATACTAACTGCACCCCTACTAGTCATTCTAGAAATTTGATCCCTCTTGGCTAAATAGAACGATGATAGCTTCGTGTACTATTAGATGTACTCACTATCCTCCATGTTTGACTGCATATCTCTAGTTGCTATCATAGGTACCCAGCGTGTACCTATCCCCACTAGATGTACCCCTTCAATAAGTAATAATGGTAATTCTATGTACTCCTAGCTGACGTCATAGGTGTTGCCTGCTCCTATCTCCACTAGGTGTACCCCCTTAATAATTATTAATAATAGTGGTAGCTTCGTGTACCCCTAGCTGACTACATAGGTGTCGTCTGCTCCTATCTCCACTAGGTGTACCCACTACCCTGCCCCATTCAATCGGCTCCCTAACTCGTAGATACCCGTGCTGGCCCCACAGTGGGGTGTATCACTCCCCAAAGTGGCAACCCGATACCACCAATGATGCACGGCTTATATCTACACAATGCAACAACGTCTTACCTACCAGCCCGGACCCACGCACGCACGTGACCTCGTTGGACTTGCATTGCCACCGCCAATTCGATTTGGCCTCTAACAATCAGACCCAGTAGGCGTGTCCTGTCCTCGACTTGGGTCGAGCTCACAAAGATACTTAATGGGCTACTGGACTGAAAAGGGCCCCCATTACTTGACACAAGCTATCCACCTAAGTTTGGTCCCCTCTAGTATTTCCCACTTAACCCACTTCTTATTCATGTTTCAATTACATGTTTTAAATTTGGTTAAGGGTTTCCATTAGTAATTCCACATGCCACCCAAGGCACCCACTTAACCCCTATGTCCCACTTACATGTTTTACCTTGGTTAAGTGTTACTAATCGTATTTCCTCATGCCACCCAAGGCACCCACTAAATTTCACATGCCACCCAAGGCACCTACTTAACCCCCCTCATGTCCCACTACATGTTTATCTGGTTAAGTATTTCTTAATTCATTAAGACCGTAACCTCATAAAGACCTCTCACATTAGACTGACATTTGTGGCAGATGGATTTGCGGGGCGGGTCTGGGCAGTCTTACACCACAAACGAGCCTAACCTCGTGTCTTTACAACTGTTACGTATTTAATTTGTGCCTAAGACCTCTCACATTATACTGGCATTTGTGGCAGCTGGATTTGCCGGGCGGGTCCGGGAAGTCTTACACCACAAACGAGCCTAACCTTGTGTCTTAGACGATTAATTACTCCTAATTAATCATTCGCCAATTTGAATTACTTTCCCTATTCAATTATCAATCAATTCCAAATTTAACGATGTCCATAACTGACTCAATTATGTCCATCCATTTATGGTATGTAAAATCATACCAATTTTCACCACAATTATATTTTATTTCTTTAAAATTAATTACATCCCTTTTTAGGCCATTACATGACAAATTCACGATATGTGTATATCCAGTATTATCCCCATCGTACCCCCGTCATTCGTTCGCTTAACATGACGTATACATATTAGACTAACAAATAGTCTAATACTAAAAAAAAGGAATAAACGTCACAAAGTCACATACACACAATAATAGATCTAATTTGCATCTAACTTGCAATTAAGAATTACAACATACTTGCATAGTCTTTGTATTATCAAGGATCCAAAAATCATAGATATAAAAGGTGTGAGCTTGCATGTATGAACATAGTTTTACACCCAACTAGCCTAGGTAATTATCACAAACTTACATAAACTATGTATGTTGTCAACCTAAACATAAAGGTGTCATCTTTCATAACTATGGATCCAATAAAGGTGTTAACTTGAGTAAACTATGGATCCACATAAAGGTGTAAACTTGCATAACTAGGCATGTCATAGATTCAACATAAAAATGTCAACTTGAATATGGATCTAAACTTTAAAGGTGTGAACTTATATATATATGAATCCAAATTATCACTTAAACTTGCATATGAACATAATACCTATACGAACTAGCATATGTTCCACATCCATATTCGCATAAAAACTGATGTTATAAACCTAGGTTGTTGGATTATAAAAAGGGATTCATTGACGCAAGTTAACATCATGAACTACTAGCATAACCTAGGTATGTAAGTGTAGTTCGGTGGTAGTTATTGAAAACTGATTGTACGGGCCTTGATAAAATTATTAAAAATATTAATAATTTGTGTAAAATCATATTATATGAATTGGAAAGAACTGGGATGAAAAATTCCACATTTGAAAGGATAAAAATATATTTTTGTCGAAATGAACTAGTTTTGAACTAGAATTAAAATCAATTTATTTTAAATAAATAAATTGAATTTGAAAGTGGTTTTAAAAGTAACCAGAATTTCCAATAATTGATTTGGAATGGATTTGAATCGAAATTATCTTCGGAATATTTCGATGTTGGATTTCGTGATTATACAGATATGGTTGTGGAAATTTGAAAGATATATTTTATATCGTTATTTCCAATACAATATTTGTTGGTTTCAGAATTTGATATTGAATATAAGCCGGTATATTTTCTATTCAGAGCCTTGTATTTAATATCAAATGGGATTTTGGGTTCGTCGTGAATGGTGTCTTAAATAACACTGTTCTTGAACCCAATTTAGAAAAGAATAAATCTTTTAACTAAGATTTAGTGAAATTGTCTAGTTAATTAGTATTTAATTGGAATTGAATTTGAAAAGTGATTTTGGGGTTTATCGTGAGCGGTGTTTTGAATAACACCTGTTCTTTAACCCGATTAACAATAGAAAGTGATTTTGGGTTTATCGTGAATCGTGTTTTAGGTGACATTGGTTCTTTAACCCAGTTAAAGACAGGATATTGATTTTTGAGAAGATTAAAACTAAGTGGAGTTTTAATGAATCTTTAATTAGATTAAAGTGATCGAGGATGGAGTATCACCAGTTTTGATCCAAAGCGATAGTTAAATCTTTAACTAGATTTGAACGTGAAATGGAAATTAATTTTACCGATAACACCATGGTGTTAGATATGGAATATTACCAGTTTTGCTTCATGGGATGAATAGGTTTGGATTGGGAAATAAAATAAATAATTA
Organism: Allium sativum; assembly: GCA_030737875.1. Taxonomy (NCBI): domain Eukaryota; kingdom Viridiplantae; phylum Streptophyta; class Magnoliopsida; order Asparagales; family Amaryllidaceae; genus Allium; species Allium sativum. Next base: position 221,174,231 of record CM060927.1, on the reverse strand, counting down.
CTTCGGTGTGGTTCGCTAATCCCGACTAGTTTGGAAAACCTTAACATGGTTCAAAATGATATCCAAAGGAAGATTAAAGAATAAATTTAGAAGAATTTATCTTTGAAAAAATTAATGGGAACCTTTCCCTAAGAATGTGAAAATTTGAATAAAAGAATATTCTGAATTGGAATGAGGCGTATGTTGTGTTTGTGTAACATTTGTTTATTATATACGCGGGTTATTCGGAAAGGCCGGGTTTATACCCATTCTGATTAACCGAATCGACGATATGTCGAAGATGAAGATGGTGGTTGAAGACCGGAAGTCTTCACATCGTTTGGATGATTATTGATAATCTGGATTGGGCTGTACACCCAATAGGAGGGAATCAGTTGGTGATCGTCCAGACGTACTTGGAGATTGATGGATATGCGAGGAAAGTGCCTCCGGTTTCGTTCAGACCCAGAACGAACATGGACCGTGTGTCTGACATTGGATTTTATTCTATGTTGATTGGTCTCTATTAAATATACATCTGTTTGGCGGCGGAGAATTTATTCTCTTGCTTAACGTCCTTCTCTGAGACGTACGAGCTCAGAGGTTGTATATCGATGGACATCAGTCGCATGGAGTAAATTGCCTGTGTGGCATGCCTAAGTGTCAAATGATCAAGGCTTCTGTTGAAAAGCAAAGTCTTGTGGTTGATGATCAAAGCACAGCCTGTGTGGCACAGCTTTGTGTATAGCGTTAATTCGCGAGCCTCACACCTCGGTATGAGTCAAAAACGGGATAGTGACTGCAGGGAGAGCATGACGTTACTTTCTAGCCAGTGGTGGTGTTAGTGCTTTCACTGGCGGACATTTATATACTTTTCACCTGTGTGGTTGTTGGAATGCGAGGCGCCTCGAATATATGGTCGATAACTGGCACTACATGAGCCGACGTACAGACCATTAGATAGGTCCTATAGGACTGGGAAACGTGTGTTCAGGAATAACTAATCCTCAAAAGTAAGAGAGGACCGGCCCTGAAGATCCAAGGATCGCTGTGTGTGGTCCTGAGTCATTTGCTAGAGTGTCTCGAACGGAGAGGAGCTTGCCCCTTGCCTCGACTCATGAAGAAAATCCATTTTCCAATATGTGACCTTTCGGTTTTATTTGTAGAGCCTAGTATGGCGACATGATAGATGGTACCCATGCCGCCTAGGATTAATATTTATGATTGAAATTGTTTTGACACTATACACGTACAATAGTATCAAATGATTTGTTTTAAACGTACCAAGCATGTTTGGCTATTATAAGGGAAAATCCTATCCTCCGGCTTGCGTTGTATTGTGTGATGGGACCTGGGTCTTATAATAGCTTCATTTTTCTTTATTTAGCATTGCGCTGTTTGTTTTATGCACTGGTATTCGTGGGAGGAAACCCGTTCCGTGTTATACGGCGTGGTCCCTTGATTTACCTAACTTTAAAAATAAAGATTAATAACTGTTTTAGTTCTTACACCAGTCACATGACTGACCTGGAGTTTATTGTTTTAACCTAAACTCTGGGTGCCCCTATTTTCCACACGGGTAGCTAGTAGTTTTGGTTTTGCAGATTTATATTCACAGGATCTTGATTTACAGCTGGAACGATACTCGGAAAGCTCTGTATCTGTGTATTACTTCTAATTGTGTTTTGTATTATTTTCCGCTGCGATGTATTTAAATGTAATTTATTGAAATATTTGATGTTTATCGAATGTGTGATATTTATACATACTCTGTATATTCTTGTATTCTGATGGAATTGTTGTAATAAGCAATGAAATGTTCTTCTGTTTGCGTCCCGATGTGTGTTGTTCTCAAAGCAATTCGTGCTTTCCTTACCGGGGAAGTTCGGGTCGTGTCATGAAGACAACAACATCATTAGAGCGTCTCTTACCAAAGACAACAAAGAATGAGATGGTACAAAGGTTGATCCAATCTTCGGTGGAGACGGTTTGGTTGAAGTTCCTCGAAATATATGAATTTGTTTTAATTTATGTGCTTTGTTTGATATATTTCAAAATTTTAAAACTTGTAAATAAACCACTATAATTATGGTATGGTTTGGTTTGTTTTATTGGATTGCTTTGTATTGACACATATTGGATATATATGCATTGGATTGGTTTGGTGTGATTTTTATGACTTAAAACGAAGTTTATGGTTTATAATTATTCAAGATATAATAGTTAGAATATTATAGTTATTTAGTTTAGTTATTTTAGTTAAAAAATATATTTAGATTTTAGAATTATGCCTTAATTATAAGGGAAGTATTGTAGTTTAGTCAGAACTATAGTTATTGTTGATAACGAAGGGGGAGAATTATAAATAGGGCTTAGATTAAGGACGAGTTAATGAAGTACGAGGGGGGGAGGTAAGCGAAGACTCAAGACATTAGGTATGAATATTTTATAACCAAGGTTGTCATCAAAAAAAATGGGGAGATTGTTAAGGACTGAGATGTTGATGATGATGGTTTTGATGACAACAACCTTGTTTCTACTTTATTTCAATTATTATTGGTATAAAATATATACAAACACTATTTTCTGGAATATATATATATATATATACTGGAAAACTTTGCAGGTATTTATTATTGAAGACTGTACAGTTCACAAGAATCCAGATATCAAATAGAAGAGTTCAAGTTTAAAGACTCATGAGTATCAAGAAATCAAGAGTTCGAGAGTTCAAGAATTATAGAGTAAATGTGTCTAAAATTTCTGCTAAAACTATGATTAGCACTTGATTCTATTTTTAAATTTAAAATTCTGATTTTAAAATTTAAATCCTAATTTCAAAATGATCTAAATTATTTACTTGGTTTTAAATCTTGTTTTCAAATGATTTCAAAATTACTTCCTTATTTATAAATATATACTTCTTTATTTTAATAAATAGTTTAACTCTTGAAATTTATTTTCTAAATCTGGAAAGCTATTTTCAAACTTATGTTTAATATATTTCTAACTTAAATTTTTTACTTACTTGTTGTATATTTCAAATTCCTTGTTTATATTAATTTTCGAATATATTCATAGTTTTATATTTATATTTATACTTTATATCATTTTATATTTAGTTTCTTAAAACATATTTTTACTTTGAATAGAATATTTTAATATAAAGGAATTTAGTTTGCTTCAACTGTGGATTGACCATAATTTATTTAAGCATTATTTTAAAATTAAAATTTTGAAATTACACTATTATATGTTGACATATGCTTTTTAATATGTAGACGTTCTAGTCATTAAGTGGTTTTCTAAATTTTGAAAAGAGGGGCCTTTTGAATTCAAATCTATTCAGAAACATTGTGACTATTGGAAACCTATTCCATAATTCGTTTTTTTACATCTTATCATCCCTTCTTCCTCTCTTATCATTCTACCATTATAATACTTTATTTTTTGATTTTCTGCACTTATAATCTGCCGGTTTCGGTAGAAATCATATCATTCTTCTACTCTTTCAATTATAAATCAAAATCTCCCTGAATTCAAGTGCTATTCAAGAGTTATAAGTTGTTTGTAATCAAAGATCATGTAACACCCTGCATTTTATAACAATTAAATAATTAAATAATGAATATGTATATATGTATGCATTGACATGTGTGTGTGTGTGTGTGTATATATATATAAAGAATAAAATAAAGATAATATGTGATTGCATGTAGTAAATTCATGCATTGAAAAAGAAGAAAAGATTAATGCAAATAAAAATGTAATGCATGCAGTAAAAGAAAGAAAGAATTGGTTACATGCGGTGTAAATATGTTGCATGCACTAATTATGAATTAATAATAATAAAAAAAAAAGATTCATGCAATGGGTTAAATGAAATATTGTAACAAACATGAAAAAGAGAAGTAAGAAGAGAACAATAATTACCATTGTTCTAAGCCTTGTTAGAAATAGCGTTAGTAGCCCAGTTGGTTAGAGCATGCAACTTGCATACAAGAGGTACAGACTTCGATCCCCACCGCTGTCATATTTTTATTTTAAAAGAATATGTATATATAGGAGAATATATAAGGAAATGTATAAACACACATATAAGGAAAAATATGCATATAAGGAAGTAAACAAAAAATATGTATATATAGGAGAATATATATGTATGTATGTGCGTATATATATATATATATATATATATATATATACATATATATATATATGTACATACACAAGAGATAAAGTTCAAGATAAGGCTGCAATTAAAGAAATATGGCAAGAATCAAACAATGGTGCAACACCATTTGAATTTTGAAAACGAAACAAAAGTTTTTGAGTATATATATACACACACACACACACACACACACACATATATATATATATATATAATAAATTCCAGAAATTCAAACATACGAAAATCAATTTTCTGCTCCAAAACATCTCGCCGAACCAATTAATTTTTTTTATTTTGGCAATTTTAATGAATTTTGAATATTTAAAATGAATTATTTTAAATAATAACAACGAGAAATTTATTTTGAATAGAATTAGAACATGACGTTAGAATATAAATATTTATTTTAAATTATAAAAGGAATTGAAAATGGGGCGGTAGTTTGAAAATTCGATTTCAAATGAAGATACAGGATTCAAAATAAACTGGATTTTAGCGAAACCAAAAATATTAGGATCTGTTTGAAAATATATTTCCAACGAATCCGAAAAATCCAAAGTTCATAGCGGGAATAAAAAGTTATGCACAGTTGAAAATTCAGAATAGTCGCTATGGAAATATAGCCCTTAAAAATTGAAATGTTGCAAACGACCTCCATTTTCGACGAAACCACTTTTGTTGGATCCAGGATGTCAAGTTATTGCTAGATTCCAAAATTCATAATTTTTGGAATCAATACGTGAGCGGGGCGAAGGAAAACATGTTTTGTTAGTTTCAATCAATTTGGATCGACCAGAAAATGGCCATTTTTCAAACGGCCTCCAAATTTGACGAAACTAGTTTTTATAGGATCGTATCGCCAATACGAAGCTAGAAAATATTTTTTGGGAATTTTCAAAGTCCTTACGTGGCCCCGCTAAATTAAAATGTGCGTTGAAATCAATTAAGAACGTTAAATTGGTTTATATCTTAATTTCAATGAAAACTGACCGTAACAGTCGAATTGGTGTACGGGATATGGCCCACCCCCATACTAGTGACGCCACTCGTGATCACCCGTGGCCGACGCGACCTTCCAACACCACCCCTCCGACGGAGAGCCACCTCTTTGCACTTGTAAGTTTAGTTTTGATTTTAAGTTAAAGTAATTAGGTTTAGGAATTTAAAAATCAGTTTTTTTTTATGATTAGCAATTTAAAAATCAGTTTTTTTATATGTAGGAGCACGATAAAATTGGATTTTTGATATATATTATTGGAAAATATAAAGATATAATTTTTATGATTTTAAAAATATGATTTTTAAGCTTTTAAAGATAAGATTTGTAGGTTATGAAAGCTATGATTTTTATCATAGAAAAGATTAGATTTTTAGATTAGATAAAAATGTGATTTTTATTCTATGTAAGGAATATTTTTAGTTGATTAAAATATAATTTTTAGTCGCATAAAAATATGGTTTTTATAGTATGAAAGAAAATATTTCTAGTTATGTAAAAATATAACTTTTAGCGATATGAAAATATAATTTTTAGTTAAATAAAAATAGGAAGTGGCAATATAAAAATACGATTTTTATATACATGAAGATACGATTTTCATATGAACGATATGGATATAAAAATATATTTTTTATTATGAATAGTAAGATGAAAATGTGATTTTTATAATATTAACATCGTGTTAAAAATGGGATTTTTACGATGTAAATATCGTATTAAAAATATAATTTTTAACATAAACTGCGTGATACATATTGCAATGGTACTATCGGAAAACAAATCTAAATTCAAACCATTCAGAGAAAAGGACTGGCGGAGTGGATCCCCAAGTTGAGAACTTCTCACTTTTATTTTATTTTCTAATTAAAATATATACTAGGATGCAGACGGTGCTTGGCAGCACCTGACACCCGTCATCCAAAGACCATGGATGACTTGCTTGTTTGATTGATGAGTTGTGAAAATTAATTGTGTGTTGTGGAATGAAATAAAATATTTTATAGTAAAAAATATAATTTTTAACATGTATATGAATAAAATAAATATTTATAAACAAATCGGACGATTTGTTTATGTACACACATTTGACTGATATTGATTGGGACGATAAATTTTACACATCGCCCAATTGCACAAATAAAACCTGTATTTGATTTTCTGAAACCCCACATGGGTATTGGGATGATACTAGAAATACACTAATCCCAATAATTAGTTGTATGTCGGTCGATTGTTTGACAGGCTGTTGTAAGCATCAAATATTTGTATTTGATGCTTATGCAGTGTAGAATGCACTCTGAATGATGGTTGACTGTGTTGGATTGTTGTTGTATACACGTGTTGTATAAAATCCATATAATCAAATTATATGGTAATTGACCGTGTCTGATTCCAGTTCAGAAAGAATGAATATTTTAAAATAACGAATATTTTCAATAATATTCAGTAAAAGATCAAAATATGTTTTTGATGTCCGATTTGGGATGGACACGAAAATATTTAAATATATAAAGTCGTGTTGATTAGATTAACGCAATTTTGACGTGAACGATATTTATATCGATTTTATTCATTTTTATAATGAATATCGAAAAGGAATGGATTTCAAAATCTAATGTTATTAAAATACTATCATATATATATATATATATATATATATATATATCGATAATATGGAATATTCAATTTTGATTAGAAATTGAATATGAAGTTGAAATCGTTTTGAAAATGAATTTAAAACGATTTATATAATAAGTTTTAAATGGAAATCGACGAAATATATAATATTATATATATATATATAATGGCCTGAATAGAACGCGCCGCACAGCGGCAGTTCGCGAATTACGACCATTGACTTCGAATGTACATTACGGGAGAACCCGACTGTCGAATTCTCCTAAAACCGGAACCGTTGGGTTCGTATCAAAAAGAGCGTTCTAAAGAATATTAGAGATTTGAAATCTAACGGTTGGATTTGGAATTATGTCCAAATCAAATTTGGAAAAGGTCGTTGTAAGTGCAGTTCGATGACCGTTTATGGAAATCAACTGTACGACCCTTGATAAAATTATTAAAAATATCAATAATTTGTGTAAAATCATAACAAATGATTTATAAAGAATTGGGATGAAAAATTCCATATTTGAAAAGATAAAAATATATTTTTATCGAAATAAACTGGTTATAAGCTAGAATTATGAAATCCAATATTTTTAAATAAATAAATTGGATTTGAAATGGTTTTAAAAATAACCGAAATTTCCAATATATGATTTGGAATGGATTTGAACCGAAATTATCTTCGGAATATTTTGATATTGGATTCCGTGATTATACGGATATTGTGGAGGAATTTGGAAGATATAGATATATCGCTATTCCAATACGACATTCGTTGATTTTAGAATTTGATATTGATTATAAGCTGATATATTTTCCATTCAGAGCCTTTTATTTAATATCAAATTAGATTTTAGGTTTGTCGTGAATGTTATCTTTAATAATACTATTCTTAAACCCAATGGAGTTAAGAAAATTAGAAACTGACTGGAGATTAGTTAAGTTGAATGGTTTCCTGGGTATTGATCTAATGTTGGTTTCAGCCTTCGGGGTTAACACTTAGGGAATTGTTCTCTTAATAATTTACGGTTAGAGACTGATGGAATGTTAATTGGGTTTATCGTGAACTGTGTTTTTAATGACATTCGTTCTTTAACTCGATTTACAGTGAAATGTGAATTGGAATTTATAAATCTTTTGTTAAGACTTAAAGGAGATTTTCCAAAGTAAAGTTTTCCAATTTAACATATTAAACTGGAATTGAATGGAACTCGATTTGGCAATAATCGAAGTAAGCTTCTGTAGAGGAAGACGGTTAATATATATGGAATCTTAAAGGCCTTCTCGTTATTCCATTTATATTATCGGTTGGATATGGAAGTTTAAATCGATTATATATATCGATTTGTTTTCCATGAAGATTCCATTGTTAACGGAATGTGAATTTGGGATTGTCGTGAATGGTATCTTTAATAATACTGTTCTTAGACCCAATGGGTTAAGAAAATCAGAAACTAACTGGAGATTAGTTAAGTTGAATGGTTTCCTGGGTATTGATCTGATGTTGGTTTGGGCCTTCGGGGTTAATACTTAGGGAATTGTTCACTTTCTAATTTACGTTTAAAGGATGATGGAATGGAATGTGATTTTGGGTTTATCGTGAACCGTGTTTTAAATGACATTGGTTCTTCAACCCAGTTAAATACAGGATATGATTTCCCAAGTTAAACAATCGTTAATATTGATTTGTGGGAAGATTAAAATCAAGTGGAGTTTTAATGCATCATTAATTAGATTGAAATGATATCCAAAAGAAGATTAAAGAATAAATTTAAAGAATTTATCTTTGATAAAATTAATGGGAACCTTTCCCAAAGTATAAGAATATTTGAATAAAGGAATATTATGGATTGGAATGAGGCGTATGTTGTGTTTTTATAGCACTTGTTTATTATATACGCGAGTTATTCGGAAATACCGGGTTTATCCCATTCCGAATAACTTATTCGACGATGTGTCGAGAATGAAGACGGTGGTTGAAGAACGGAGATCTTCACATCGTTTGGATGAATACTGATGTCTTGATTAGGCTGTACACCCAAGATAAGGTAATAAGTGGTGATCGTCCAAACGTACTTGGAGATCGATGGATATGCGAGGGCCTCTCCCCTGTATTGGACATTTGGGGGAGGAATAAGGTGCCTTCGGTTTCGTTCAGACCCAGAACGAACTTGTAAATTGATGTGCGTCTGACATTGGATTTCATTTTGTGTGATTGATTGACATTGGTTGCATAGCGTGAATTGCCTATGTGGCATGCTGAGATGCAAATGATCAAGGCTTCTATTGAAAAGCAGAGGCTTGTGGTTGATGATCAAAACATGACTTTAATATAGCATATCTTTGTGCAGCGTTAATCCGTGAGCCTCACACCCCGGTGTGAACCAGAAACGGGAGAAGGACCTCAGGGAAATGGTCATATGCTGGTTTCTAGCTAGGAGTGGTGTTTAAGGTTTTACACGCCCGGATATTTTACTTATGTGGATGATGGATAGTGAGGCACCTCGGGTATATCGGTCGATCCGGGGCCGATGGAGTCATTTGGCTCATTTATGCCCCATAGGGCAGAATAGCATATTGTTTACGGTATTTTTAATTCGCTCCGTGTGGACTAGCCCTGACGATCCAAGGGCCCACCTGAGTCTGGGTCCTGAGGCTCGGGCTAGACTGTCTCGAAGCGATAAGGACAATCCCTTGCCTTGGTTCACAGATGGAAATCCAACTTCCAATACGACATTTTGCGGTTTCAATTGTAAACCTATATATGGCGACATAGTGGTATGTGGCACTTATGTCGTTTATGATTGATACTTATGATTGAAATTGTTTTGACACTATACACTTACAGTAATAATAGAACATGAAATTTTACGTACCAAGCATTCTTGGCTATTATAAGGTGAAAACTCTATCCTCCGGCTTGCGTTGCATTGTGTGATGGGACCTAAGTCTTATAATAGCTTCATTGTTCTTTATTTATCATTGCGCTGTTGTTTTATGCACTGGTATTCTTGGGAGGAAACCAGTTCCGTGTTATATGGCGTGGTCCTGGATTTACCTAACTTTGAAATAAAGATTAATAACTGTTTTAGTTCTCACACCAGTCACATGATTGACCTAGAGTTTATTATTTTAACCTAAACTCTGGGTGCCCTTATTTTCCGCACGGGCAGCTCGTAATTTTGGTTTTGCAGATTTATATTCCTAGGATCCTAGTTTACAGTTGGAATGATATTCGAAAAGCTCTGTATCCGTATATTCCTTTCATTTGTGTTTTGTCTTATTTTCCGCTGCATTGTAATTTGTAAATCTCTGATATTTTTCTAATGTGTAATATTTATTCATGCTATGTATATTCTTGTATTCTGATGAAATTGTTGTAATAAGCAATGAAATGTTCTTCTGTTTGTGTTCTGATTTGTCTTGTCTCAAAGCAATCTGGGCTTTCCTTCACAGGGAAGTTCGAGTTGTTTCAAATTGTGGATCTGTGGTTGCTAGGTTCTAAATCCAGTTAGGGAAAAACCATGGAATGCTAAATCTAGACAAGGTTCAGGAATTGGAAAGCAATTAAGGTGAGTGGATTTAAGTTATATCATTTTTTATATTGATTTATTACCATTTAACATTCACCGTTATTATGCAGTGTAAAGTGATGAAATGCTAATATGACATGTTTGAATATTAATATGTTAAAATATTAATATGTTGGAAAATTCATATGTTGAAACATTTAATATGCTGAAATGTTTATCTATTGAAATGCAAATTTGTTAAAATATGTGTAATGACTGCTGCTGTAATTACATGATTCACTTGTCGCATATTATGTACTTGAATTATTAGCTTTAGAATTGAGAAAATGACATGTTAATTTGTTAGATTTGAACAGTTACATGACTAGATGATTACATGTTAAATTATAATAATTACATGATTTGACGATCACATGTTATTTGGAGATGAAATTAATTATATGTTAGGAAGAACATATGACATAAAATGGGCTTAATACAATGACATGTAAAATAAGTTGCTGTAAAAATGTGGAAAGAATAAGATGCCTAAATTTACAGTAAAAAGAAAACTATAACACATCTAGACACGAAGTTAAATTCAACTTGTGGTAGAATTCTACCGGAAACCGCCCGGCAAATCCAGCGTCCATAAGTTCTTAATTTAATATGAGAGGTCTAGTGCATAAATAAACATATAACGGTGCTAAGACATGAGGTTAAGTCAACTTGTAGAAGAAGTCTGCCCAAAACCGCCCGACAAATCCAACATCCACAAGTGGTAGGCTTAATGTGAGAGGTCTAGTACATAAGCATATATATAAATATATGAATATAAAAGGATAGAGATAAATGACACTTACTGTGATTAACGGAAATGAATGGAAATGAATGAAAGATAATTACTGCAGTAAAAGAAATGGAATGAACGGGGAATGATAATAACCTATTATAAATAAATTACTTTAATGAGAATGTTATATAATAGGTAGGCTTGTCCTGGGGACAAGTGAGGATTATAACTTAGTTATAATAAACAATAAGAAAATGGAATAACTTACATAATGAGATAAGTTGTACTTAATTGTAAATTAAGTTATTTGTAAGAACGAGAATCTGAAATATGCTGATAAGGACAACATAAGTTATATTTACGGAAAGGGAACTTATTAGTAAAACTTAGTTAAGAGAACTAAGTTAATAAATAAACAACGATAAGTTGTAATGACAGTATAAGATGGAATTATGATTAAATAAGATAGAATGAGGCAAACTTATGAAATGAAAAAGTTATATTTAATCATAAATAACGACTGACATGTTAAACAGAAAACGGTGAATTGAGATATACTTAACTACATATAAAGTAGAACATGTTATGGTAACTATGAAATCAAACAAGAATATAAAGGGATTGTGGATTACAGACATTGGATCACAATCTAGAGAATAACATGTTGCGGGCTTATTAATAGGCTTAAATGGGTTAAGTTATAAGACAAAAATTAATAAGCAAGAGGAACTTGGTAACTTGAATAAGAGGTCAATGTGAGTGGGAATAACCAAGTTAAATGGAAACCTGATGAGGTAAAGCAAGCGCATAAAAGAATGTTTAGACATAGGGTCTAATAACATATTAAAGTGAGGCACTTGGAGCAGTCCGCACGTTTGAGGGTGAATAAACCAATAGGGTAGATCATCGCGATGTCATGAGACACAAGGGGAGCGCACGTTCGTCTGATTATTCTGTCGGCTCCGAAGGACTGATAGGGGAAGCATGCGACTTCCTAAGATACGCAAGGTGCTTTTGGTAGTCCTCTGTGCGGTGGTAGAAGTTTAGGCTGTGCTCGTAGAGGTTGGGTCTGTGCGCTACTACCAAGTGGGTGGGCCTTGACCGCAAAAGTAGCTTTGCAGTCAGAATGCCGTGACAAGGTGACATTAGGTTGATTCGGCGGTCACCTCGACGAGAGGCGAGGTTAGGACCAACAAGGATAGTAGATCGTCAGGTACCCATCATCGGCAACCAGTAGGATGCGAAAAGATTAGAGCTAAACCCAAGACACCATTCACCTTTCACTATCTAGGTATGGTGGTTAAGCGGTGACGCTAACTGGATGTTTAGATTGTTTGCTAGGGGCAAATCGCTTAGCTCTTGTAGTCTTTACTAGTTGAGGGAGGTGCCGAGGTAGGGCCATAGCCACCATGAAAAACAGACCCGAGGGATATCCGTATTTTGAGGCCCTTGAAGGCGGGCCTGTACAGATATGGAAAAGCTCCCGACCGTGTTCCGTGTTTCTTGTATAGCCCTTCCACAGAACTCGATGCACATTAGAGGTTATGCGTGGTTAAGGCATCGAATACGATTGACGATATGTACATGGGAAAGTCTAGATACATGCATGTCTGCTCTGGGTTGTGTATCATAGACTTAAGGGCATTACTCTGTGATGGAATCTGATTCGATCGAAGGTGGATGTCCGTACGCTTACATAGCGTAGTAATGGCAGATATATGCGGAACTAAAGATTGTTGTATGGAGATCCATACGTCACTCTGGCGTAGGATGAGGGGCTGCGTACATTTCTGTGGCATTATGGTGGTGACTGTGCGAATGGGGTACCATGGGGTGTACCTTAATATTGGGGGTAGCTACATATATACTTTATTACGTTAATCCACTGAGAAATAAATGGGTACGACGTGTGCGTAAGCCTTGAGTGCTGTTAACCCAAGTAACCTAATGAATAAGAAAATGTGATTGAACGGTATATGTAGGATTATCCAAAGAGCATAGTTTAAATCCAGTCACCAGAACTTGTGTTTTGACCCCCTCCTCATAACATACTCGTAGGTTAGATTTGTGGTAGAGATATGATAGCTTTGAATATTGGTTTGGCAATATTATTACTACGGTAAGGCTATACTTTGATCATATTATACTTTATCCATTCCGCTGTGAGATATTTTCTGAGCTCTGGTATATTTTATATCTCTGTTTTTTTTGCATGATACCAGAGCAACCAACACAGGTTGCGATGGATTAGAATTTTGAAAGAAAAATCGGTATGATCGAATTCGGGTTGTTACATCTGGTATCAGAGCTTAGGTTTAGGATTCCTGTATAGATAATGAGTGAACATATTTGTATTTTTAAAATATAAATATATTATATATATATACCTAGATCCATAGACGAACCCACTAAATAGGAGTATAATATGGTAAGAATTGGAATGACTGTTTTGTACACTAAAGGAATGAATATGGAAATTTGAGACCCTTAGGAAATTTGGGTGGGAAGTATACAATATATTTTAAAACAGAGAAAGGAGGATCCCATATGTTAATATTTCATATTAGTGGGCTTGGCGGTAAAACCTTATAAATTGGAAAAGGTTAAAAAGAGAAGAATGGATTAGGAATGTGTGTGTGTGTGTGTATATATGTATATAGTTGAGAGAATTGACTTTGTGCGAGTGTCTAGGAAAGCCTAGAAAATTAGAAACCCGATTTGAGTCTAACCCCATTTCTAACTTCTATGAACTTAAAAATATAAAAATTTTGGGAAAATGGTTTATGGTGTTTTCAAGTTTTAATCTTAAAAGTTATAGTTTTAAAATATGTAAAGTACACATATTGAGTTTTAAAGTAAAATGGGGTATATTTTGGTAGCAATAATTTCTTGTGAAAATTTGTCTAAAGTAAAATTTTCTCAGTAAAAGGTGCATATTATAGAGCATGTATAGCTCGCTAGTTTTTTTGTTATATTGCATGAAAGGATTAAAAGCAAAGCTTAGGAAATATTGCATTTTGTTGAAAACTGGAATTTCCAGTAAAGAAAGTCTTGAAATCTCTGTTCTTGTGACAACCTTTTTTGATAAATTATTTTAACAAGAGAATTTTTTGGGTGGACCAAATAAGTTATATAAATTAAGAATAGAGTTGATGTTTGCACCTTCTAGTAAGAGATTGAACTGACCTTATAGGAAAGAACAAGTTGTAAACCCAATTGAGAAATAGTTGTCCTTATCTACTCTAGTTTTTGTGATTTGAGAAAAAAATGATTTACATTTTTTTATATGACATGTTTTATGGTTTGGCAAAAGTAAGTTTTCATGAGGAAAATAAAAATTTGACACTTTTAATTTTTGAAAGGAAGTTTAAATGAAAAGGGCAAATTGTGTTTTAAAAAGTATGGAGTAGGTAAGGATTAGTGCCTAGAATAGACGGGAAAAGTTTTAAGGCTATAATGTAAATAGAGAGAATTATCATGGAATAATGGTAAGTTCTTGTAGAATGCGTAAGCATTGAAAAGCCTAGGGTGTTGCTTGAAATAATTGTTTGCACACAGCTAGGACTAGTGGTGACTATTAGATGGTAAAGGGCAAGTAAGTATTTAGATCCTGTTGCTAATTTTCATGTTAGCGGTACAACCTATTATTGCATTTCTGCTGGGATCGTTCTGTTATTTTGTTCTTGTTGGGTAATTAGGGTAATACCAAAACCTGTCATTGATCCCGTGGTTCGAGCTTGCTGTCTGAGGAGGACATAGTCCCGAGCTTCTTGGCCCTTAGTTGTAGCTGTATAGAGTGTCTGTTTTCCTGTTTTAGTTGAAGGCTTATTTGAAATTAAACCTAGATCAGATAATTAAATAATCTAAGAAAAGAGAAATGTTACAACTAAAAAGGAAACAACAAATTCAGTAAAGCAACAAACATGACAGTTAAAGGAAAAGGGAAAATTATGAGAAAATATGAATAACAGTTAAAGGAAACAACAAATCTAAGTACGGTTAGATAAATGTATATAAAAGAAAAACGGAAGATGTGAAATTTTCTATTTTCCACCTTTGTAACAACCCGTATTTTACGATCGAATAATTAATTAATTTAATTATTTAAAATAATGGTTTAGTAATTTAAAGGTTGTTTAATTAAATAATATTGAATATTTAATTAAATTAAATAATAGAATACTATATTTAATTTCTGAAATAGTCAGAAATAGTGAATTTGCAATATAATGTGAACTGGACAATTTAAAATATTTAATTCAGCATAGAATTGAATTAGAATAACAAATATATTATTTTGACGACAGTTGAACTTATAAATTGTATTGTAATTATAATCAAGCTCGAAATGGCGCTGTAGCTCATAATTTGGCGATTCGAACTTTAAATGAATATATAGAAGCCGTTTTAAATCGGATTTCTATGAAACAAGAAACGTTCAAATCCGTTGAATGATATTTTTATAATGAAAGAGAAAAATCGAGATTTCATCTGTTAAATTGTAAGTTATGACAAAATCAAATTTCCAGAAAAACAGTGGTATAATCGATTTTGACCATAATGGTTATTTAAATATAATTAAATATTGGTTTCGATTTTGGATGAATTCCTTTAGACGTAGTGATGATTTAATTTTTAGAATTTTACTGTAATATTTAATTAATTAAATATACAACTTTTTATTTGGAGTATTTTGCACCCTATATCAATATTTTGGGGTTTCACAATATGAGTCAACCTACCAATGTAATTATAATTTTGGGATCGTAGAGCACTGCTCAATACAAGTGTATTTTTATCTCTGTAATTTGTAGTTCGTATATATAAACAAAATAGTGTACAAAGGGGTATCTATATTTTCGTTTTTAAAGAGTGGAAAAATGGGCCATGCCCTTATCATTTTCAGCCGCTAGTTCTCAACGTCCTCAAAACAAAATGTGGCCTCCTCTAGATCAAAGAAAAATACTATATAACATCACCAACCCCTTTAACCCAAATTCATTTTCCCAATCCTTATTCGTTCTCAGCCGCCACCTTCAAACAAAATAACGTGAGGAAAATCAAACTTCAAAAATCCAAAACAAATGGATTTAAATTCCTACAAATTATAAAACATATATATTTGCATTCCTAAATGGATTCTCTTCGATATGCTATAGTCTTTGTGTGGTGCGACGCGTTCTTGCGGATGCTCGAAAACGTACAGTAAAACATGGGTTGATCGATGTGAGTGATTAAAGCGTTAATGATGGATTTCGAGTTCGTATATGGGTTTAGGAGCTCGAACGACACCTAGTAGCAAATTTTGGTGAGAATCCGACATCAAAGACGTCGCTCGACTACTGGAACAGCTCTTGAAGACCTCGGGGACTCGAGCATCAGGATTGGTGCGAGTTGTTCTTTGTGGTGATAGGAAGGAGCAGATTTCGAAGAGGGTAACTGTGGTGAGGTTTGTTTTAGAAGTCGTTGAGTAAAGAGGAGGGTTGGGTTGATAAAAGGGGCGGAAGTGGATGTGCTGAAGGAGGACAGGATTCAGTGATTGGGGAAGAAGGTGATTTAGCGGGTTCGGGTTTAAATTGGAGGTGGGCTTTTTGATGTGAGGTTGGGCCGTTAAGTATAGGTGAGGCCCGGGTTGAAAATTTAATTCAGTTTTGTTTTATTTAAATAATGTATGAACTTATAAAAACCATGTATTTGGCACACATTATCAGAACCTGACAAAACAGGATCCGACAGGATCGTACGGATGATGGCTACACCATGGAACTGACTAGGAGTGTAGTAGAGCTCGGTTGAATTTATGGAGAAATAAATTGTTTGATCTGAATCAAACAACAGTTTATCATTATTTAACGATGAATTGCCAAAGTGAGTAAAACTCACCAACTCTGAACAGTTATATTTCTATAATGTATTTTTAAACTGATGATTATCTGTTGATTGCTGTGTGTTAACTGTTTGGTTGAATTGCTTATGTATTGATTGAAATATAGATAACGATATATATAAAGCGTTAATCAAATATTGATGCTATTTAGCAGAATATTTCATATTAAATGAAATCAATGTTAATTATATTGTGGAACATCTGTGGATGCAGGGAAATAGGTCGGAGGAATCCAATTGGATTCCTCGACATTTATTTTACTGTTTTTCATATATTATAATATAGGATGTGATATATAATCTATGTTGATTACATGTGTTGAATGATATCGATCATTGTTATTTGGGTATTTTGAATACCGTAAGAAATACTGGAATGTAGAAGGGGAGATTTTTAAAGTGTATTTTGAAAATGAATTATTTATATAAAATCAATGGATTTTATATATGAAAGAAAAAGGATTTTATAAAAAGAAAATAGTTATAAAATCAAAAGGGTTTTGGAAAAGGAAATATTTATAGAAAATAAATAGAATTATAAAAGGATATCTATTTGTGAAATAAATAAAAGGAATATTTATTTGCGAAACAAATAGAAGATAAAAGGAATATTTATTAGAAAATAAATAGAATTATAAAAGGAATATTTGGAAAATGAAAAGTATTTTATAAAAAGAGAATTTTACGTTTGAAAGGTTTAAACCCGTGCTTCGCACACGGGTATTACATGGTATAGATTTAAAGCAAAGATTTTAAATAGTAATCTATTTTAACAGATAAGTGGAGAAGATAAATTTATGAATAATATTTTATAAATTAAATAAAATGTTTATCATTGGATAATTAGAATATATAAGTCAGGACTTATATAGAGAAGTAAGAATCGATTTCAACATCGATATTTGAAACTGAATATAAACATAGAGTTAATCAGTTAGAGTTAACCAATTAGAGTTAACCCGTTAGAGTAAATCGATTAGAGTTAGAATTAATCGAATTAGAGTTAATTGAACATAGTTAATCGAATTACAATTTATTGAATATTAGTTATTCAATTAGAGTTGATCAAATATAGTTATTTGAGATAGAGTTAGTTAAACGTAGTTATTCAGGATGAGTTGCCATTTCGTACGACTGCTAGCGTAATTCGCAGGGCTGCAGATAGCCTACGGCGGTCGGATGTTTCCTGAGGGAATTAGGCGTAACCATTGTGATCGCTGCGATCTAGAGTCGAGTGAATGGAGTTAAATCGAATATTAGCTATTCGAAATAAAGTTAAAACATACATAGTTTATTCGAATAGAATTAAAAGAGTTAATCGAATATAGTTTATTCGAATAGAGTGAAGGAGTTAATCAAAAGAAGTTAATCGAAATGAGTTAATCGGATTAGAATTAATCGAGTTAGAATTAGTCAAGTGTTAGTTAATCGAGTTACAGTTCGTCGAGTATTGATTAATCGAAGATAAGAATTTATCGAATATTAGTTATTCGAAAGGGGTTATCGAATATTAGTTATTCGAAAGGAGTTATCGAATTAGTTATTCGAAAGGAGTTATCGAATTAGTTATTCGAAAGGGGTTATCGAATATTAGTTACTCGAAGGAGTTATCAAATATAGTTTATTCAAAAGGAGATAAATCGAATATAAGTCATTCGAATGGAGTTAAACCGAAGATAAGTTATTCGAAGAGAAGAGTTATCAAATATTATTTATTCGAAGAGAGTAATCGAATATAAGCTGTTCGAAGTGAGTTAATCTAATATTAGTTATTCGAAGTGAGTTAATCGAATATTAGTTATTCTAAGAGAGTTAATCGTCGAATTCGTTTATATCGAATTCGGGAAATTACTTATACTTTCCGGTGTTTAAATCAAGGTTTATTTATTTATAAATTAGGTGCTTATTTATTTATTCAAATTAAAGAATACAAGTTATATTTGAAGTTAGATATTTCGAAAGTAGGGATTATAACGTTATCGTTATTACCAATGTTTTTATAAAAGAAGTGGATTCGTAAATAGAATCCGTGAGGTTTGCAAGGAAGTTGTTAAAGGATTAAAAAGATAAAATTTGTCTATTCCGAAGTTAAAACGTTGTTTAGTTAAGGTCTGAGAGGTAATTATACCCCTACTTGATTGACTTCCTTCTTAACTAAGGAATGGTTAAAGTTTGATAGTAAAGGTAGGTTAAGTGAATTTAGTTAATGAGCGTAATGGCTTGTGTTGGCATAGCGATGTTTATTTAAACATCAGTTTAAATCAAATGAAGGAGTTTTGGAAAAGTTTTCCAAATAAGAATCAGAAATGTTTTCTGGTAATAGAAAATAAGAAATGGGAATAAATATGGAAATGTTTTCCAGTGATTAGTAATGTATATTTTCTAAGTTTAGAAATTAAGGATTTACGAATATATGAAAACGGGAAATAAATAAATTAATGATAAATTATTTTAAAGGGATAAATCTTGAATGTTAATTGATCGATAAAATTTCCATTTGGAAATAGTATCATTGTTTGCACATGAGTTTTCTTTTGATAGTTAAATCACAGACTATCAAAGTTTTGACCATCTTTCCGTCGTCAATACGGAAAGACCGGTTGGGTTATTATCCGAGAACCACTCTTTATGGGCGTTAGCATTTCGAATCAAATATATCGAAGACAAATTAAAGATGGAGTTATGCAAGGGCTATCATGTTTACAGAATAGTGCCTTCGGTTTGTCCAGTCCCAGGACAACTTGAATGGACAAATGTTTGACAGAGTATATCTGGTAGATCACGTAAGTTGATTGTTTCAAACGTATTTACGTTGGTGGCGGAGGAATTCATTTCTCTTAGCTTATACCCGTGGTATTTTGGGGAAATCAATTTGTGATTTGACGGGTATAACGATGTGGCATTCAAAGTGAATGGATGAGTAATCTGTTGAAAGATACGTTATGACCTCCAACCTCATCAACTGGGAAATGACAGAAAACGGGTAGGCAATATGGCTAAGTGGGCCGCACCCAAGTAGGGTATATTGTCACCATCTAGAGAATATTCGTATTTGTTATTTCTTTCAATTCTGTATCTCTCGGGAATGGTTATGTTGGTTTACCAACTGTAAGGTGACAATATATTCGATATACTCAAGCGAAATGAGTGGTCGGTCATGTGTGGCCGAGTTGTAAGATGTTCTTGTTGAACTCCAGTGTATCGCTTCTAGAGTACACTGAGTGGAAGGTGGATCCATACCTTGTCATAGTTGGAATCCATTCCCCAAATAAGAGCCCGCGGTTTTGATTGTATATTATATATGTTGAGCGTTAGATGCAAGCGTTTCTGCTAGATTTCTATTTACTTGATCTAGACATTATTATATTATCAGACAAGTATCGTTTTACAAATATTTTTGGGTTATCATAAGGTAAAAGCCATCCATGTTTATGTGTGGATCGGTTTTATGATTATCCTTTGTTTCAAAAGGATTTTGAAAGTTAAATCAAATGATTTTAGTTTACTCATACCACTCACATGACTGAGCCGGGGTTTATTTTGTTTTGTTTTCCCTAAACTCTTGGGTGCCCAATTTTGTACGGGCAGTCAAGTAGTCGGGATTTACAGATACTTGAAGAGCTGGAGCAGGAGGCTTCAAAGTTATATAGCTATGGTTATTTCTGCTGTGTTGTAAGTGTTGTACTTTGGAAATGATGTGTATATTCAAGTATAAATTTATATTTCAAAATTATGTTATATAATATATGTTATTCGTTCTGCTGTGAGATTCGTGTTACTCTGATGTTGTATGTTCTTCTTCTAATCTAAATTTCTATCTTTTCTATTCCCACCCTCTAATTTCTTTCGTGGACTATCTGGTATTTTCCAATGCTTGGAGTGTCAACATTGAGTATATGTCGGTAACCAAGGTCGATAAAATCCCCGGGTCGTTACAGTGGTATCAGAGCTTAAGGTTAAGTAATTTCCTTGGCTCTGTGACTCGGTAGAGATAGGGTTATTAATACCCTAGATTGAGTTTGAGTGAATACATGCGAGTGAGCGTATTTGTTGTTCAATATAAAATTATTTTATATTGTGGAGATTTATTGGTTGAGTTGTTTATAAGTCCTGGTCGATCAGTTTGATCCACTGTATCGGTAGGAGTTTCTGAACACTCGAATACGATGAAACAACACAGTATGTTTTGAAAAGAGGGTAAACGAAATAATTTTTCCCAAATATATTCTGATATAAAGAAAATATATATGCTGGAAATATTATAATATATTGGATACTTTGGTTGTTATTATAATCGAGTAAGATTATAAATTAGATGGTTATATAAATAACCAAGTAGAATTCATATAAGTGTTATGAATTGAATTAAATCTGAATTTAAATCGGAATTGAAATTAAAACTCTGGAAATTTGAATAAGTGTTTGTATTGGACTTGGATTAAGTATAAGAGAATTTTAAAATCCTAGGAGATTTTAAATTGTTTTACAAGCACTGTGAATGGTATTTTGAAATGTATTTCAAAATGGAAGTGTTTAGAAATGGTTTTGAAAGTAATGTAGTATTGAACTCACTTCGATAGCTGGGAAATAACCCTGATGATGAATCGCGACATCATTAGTGTTCATTTTTGAGTTGCTTAGTGATGGATTACTACCAAAGGTTTTGTTTTTAAATTGTTTTGCGAAAACAAGTTATTCAGAAATTCAAAGGTTTTGAATTTTTATTATGATTTCAATTGTTCTGAAATAAAAACCCATGGATTTAAATTCTAAAATTTAAATTTAACTTGTTAAGTTAAATAAATCGAGATGGTAAAGATAAATAAGTAAATAAGAATTTAACTTGAGATAAGTTAAACAAATCTAGATTTGATTAGAGAATAATCTGAAATGAAATTGAGTGATAAGTTGAGAGTTTGAAAATTGTGATTGGGGTTAGAATGGAATTTGTCTTGTTTAAGAGAATAGCTATGATGAGGATAAATTGATCAGAGTTTGATTGGATTAATATTGGTATTTGCTGAATTAGCAGCAGATGTAAAGGATATAAGGATATGCTCGACAAAAAGGTACAAGTTTATTTTATATGGTTTTGAGATTTTGATGAGACGAATTGGAAAGCCGCTTGGCTATTTGATATTCTTTTGGGATGGAGAAGGCCCAGAGAGGCGAGTTGTAGTTGTACCTATTGACCAGTACAAAGGAGGTGCTGGCGAAATTTTTCAAAAATTTCGGGTGTTAGAAAATTTTCAGAGTTTATGGAAATTTTCGTTAGTAGGAATAAATTAATATTTTAATTAAAATTAATTGGTACAGTGAAACTAGAATTTAAGAATTAAACAAATGAATTTGTAACCAGTTAGTAGGGTTTGTTTTCTACCTTAGCAATTTCGAGGACGAAATTATTTTAAGGGGGGAAGAATGTAACGACCCATATTTTACGGTCGAATAATTAATTATTTTAATTATTTAAAATAATGGTTTAGTAATTTAAAGGTTGTTTAATTAAATAATATTGAATATTTAATTAAATTAAATAATAGAATAATGTATTTAATTTCTGAAATAGTCAGAAATAGTTAATTTGCAATATAATGTGAACTGGACAATTTAAAATATTTGATTCAACATAGAATTGAATTAGAATAACGAATATATTATTTTGACGATAGTTGAACGTATAAATTATATTATAATTATAATCGAGCTCGAAATGGCGCTGCAGTTCGTAATTTGGCGATTCAAACTTTAAACGAATATACAGAAGTCGTTTTAAATCGGATTTCTGTGAAACAAGAAATGTTCGAATCTGTTGAACGGTATTTTTCTAATAAAAGAGAAAACTTGAGATTTCATCTGTTATATTTTAAGTTATGACAAAATCAAATTTCCAAAAAAACAGAGGTATAATCGGTTTTGACCATAACGGTTATTTAAATATAATTAAATATTGGTTTTGAATTTGGACAAATCCCTTTAGACGTAGTGATGATTTAATTTTTAGAATTTTACTGTAATTTTTAATTAATTAAATATGCAACTTTTTATTTGGAGTATTTTGCACCCTATGTCAATATTTTGGGGTTTCACAATATGAGTTAACCTACCGATGTTAATATATTTTTGGGATCGTAGAGCACTACTCAATACAAGGGTACTTTTATCTCTATCATTCGCAGTTCGTATATATAAACAAAATAGTGTACAAAGCGGTATCTATATTTTCGTTTTTAAAAGGTGGAAAAAAGGGCCATTCCCTCATTATTTTCAGCCGCTAGTTCTCAAGGTCCTTGAAACAAAATGTGTCCTCCTCTAGATCAAAGAAGAACACTATATAACATCACCAACCCCTTTAACCCAAATTCATTTTCCCGATCCTTACTTGTTCTCAACTGCCACCTTCAAACAAAATAATGTGAGGAAAATAAAACTTCAAAAATCCAAAACAAATGGATTTAAATTCCTATAAATTATAAAACATATATATTTGCATTCATGAATGGATTCTCTTCGATATGGTATAGTCTTTGTGGGGTGCAATGAGTTCTTGCGAATGCTCGAAAATGTACAGTAAAACTAGGGTTGATCGATGTGAGTGATTAAAGCATTAATGATGGATTTCGAGTTCGTATATGGGTTTAGGAGCTCGAACGCACCTAGTAGTAAACTTTGGTGAGAATCCGACACCAAAGAAGTCGCTCGACTACTAGAACAGCTCTCGAAGACCTCGGGGACACGAGCATCAGGATTGGTGCGAGTTGTTCTTTGTGGTGATAGGAAGGAGCAGATTTCGAAGAGCGTAACTATGGTGAGGTTTGTTTTAGAAGTCGTTAAGTAAAGAGGAGGGATGGGTTGATAAAAGGGGCGGAAGTGGATGTGTTGAAGGAGGACGGGATTCAACGATTGGGTAAGAAGGTGATTTAGCGGGTTCGGGTTTAAATTGGAGGTGGGTTTTTTGATGTGAGGTTGGGCCGTTAAGTATAGGTGAGGCCCGAGTTGAAAATTTAATTAAGTTTTTTTTATTTAAATAATGTATGAACTTATAAAAATCATGTCTTTGGCGCACGTTATCAGAACCCGACAAAACAGGATCCGATAGGAGTGAAGTGGAGCTCGGTTGAATTTATGGCGAAATAAATTGTTTGATCTGAATCAAACAATAGTTTATCATTATTTGACGATGAACTGCCAAAGTGAGTAAAACTCACCAATTCTGAACAGTTATATTTCTATAACGTATTTTTAGAACTGATAATTATCTGTTGATTGCTGTGTGTTAACTGTTTGGTTGAATTGCTTTTGTATTGATTGAAATATAGATAACGATATATATATATATATATATATATATATATATATATATAAAGCATTAATCAAATATTGATGCTGTTTAGCAGTATATTTCATATTAAATGAAATCGATGTTAATTATATTGTGTAACATCTGTGGATGCAGAGAAATAGGTCGGAGGAATCCAACTGGATTCCTTAACATTTATTTTACTGTTTTTCATATATTGTAATGTAGGATATGATATATAATCTGTGTTGATTACGTGTGTTGAATGATATCGATCATTGTTATTTGGGTATTTTAAATACCGTAAGAAATACTGGAATGTAGAAAAGGAGATTTTCAAAGTGTATTTTGAAAATGAATTATTTACATAAAATCAATGGATTTTATATATAAAAGAAAATGGATTTTATAAAAAGAAAATAGTTATAAAATCAAAAGAGTTTTGGAAAAGGAAATATTTATAGAAAATAAATAGAATTATAAAGGGATATTTATTTGTGAAATAAATAAAAGGAATATTTATTTATGAAACAAATAGAAGATAAAAGGAATATTTATTAGAAAATAAATAGAATTATAAATGGAATATTTGGAAAATGAAAAGTATTTTATAAAAAGAGAATTTTACGTTTGAAAGGTTTAAACCCGTGCTTCGCACACGTGTATAACATGGTATAGATTTAAAGCAAAGATTTTAAATAGAAATCTATTTTAACAGATAAGTGGAGAAGATAAATTTATGAATAATATTTTATAAATTAAATAAAATGTTTATCATTGGATAAGTAGAATATATAAGTCAGGACTTATATAGAGGAGTAAGAATCGATTTCAACATTGATATTTGAAACTGAATATAAAAGTAGATTTAATCAGTTAGAGTTAACCAGTTAGAGTTAACCAGTTAGAGTAAATCGATTAGAATTAGAATTAATCGAATTAGAGTTAATTGAACATAGTTAATCGAATTAGGATTTATTGAATATTAATTATTCAATTAGAGTTGATCGAATATAGTTATTTGAGATAGAGTTAGTCAAACATAGTTATTCAGGATGAGTTGCCATTTCGTACGACTGCTAGCGTAATTCGCAGGGCTGCAGATAGCCTACGGCTGTTGGATGTTTCCTGAGGAAATCAAGCTTAACCATTGTGATCGCTGCGATCTAGAGTCGAGCGACTGGAGTTAAATCGAATATTAGCTATTCGAAATAAAGTTAAAACAGACATAGTTTATTTGAATAGAATTAAAAGAGTTAATCGAATATAGTTTATTCGAATAGAGTGAAGGAGTTAATCAAAAGAAGTTAATCGATATGAGTTAATCGAATTAGAGTTAATCGAGTTAGAGTTAGTCGAGTGTTAGTTAATCGAGTTAGAGTTCGTCGAGTATTGATTAATCGAAGATAAGAATTTATCGAATATTAGTTATTCGAAAGGGGTTATCGAATATTAGTTATTCGAAAGGAGTTATCGAATTAGTTATTCGAAAGGAGTTATCATGTAACAACCCAGAAAATCTGAACCAGTTTGAAAATTTTAACTTGGCTATTTTAGTGAATTTAAAATATTTAAAATAAATATTTTAAATAATAACGACGAAAAGTAAGTTTGAATCGATGTTTGAAAATGAATAAAATTATTTCTAATTATAAACAAGGCTTGAAATGGCGTGGTAGTTTCAAAATTTGAATTCAAACTTTGACTGATTGTACCGGGTGCAAAATAAAACGGATTTTAGTGAAACCAAAAATATTTAAATCTGTTAGTGAATATCTTTCTAACGAATCTGAAAAATCGAAGTTTCATAGCGGGAGTCAAAAGTTATGGCCAAATGAATTTTCAGAAAGGTCGCTATAGAATATATATAGCTCGTGAAAATGGCCATTTTGCAAACGACCTCAGAATTCGACGAAACCACTTTTGTTGGATCCGGGATGTCAAATAATTGCTAGGTTTCAAATTTCATAATTTTTGAAACTAGTATGTGAGCATGGCAAAGGAAAATGTGTTTGGTCGATTTCTGTTAAATTGGATCGACCAGAAAAGGGCCATTTTTCAAACGGTCTCAGAATTCGGCGAAACTAGTTTTGTTGGGACTGTATCGTCAAAACATAGCTATATTTATTTTTGGGAATTTTTAGAATCAGTATGTGGCCCCGGCAAATTGAAATGTACGTTCAAATCAAATATTGAATGTTTTATATTTTAATTTGAAGAGAAACTGACTGAAATAGTTGAATGGGCCTACGAAACATATCCCATTGTGTTCGAAATGGGGGAATTTAGCTAGGGACGATGGTCTTTGGGTTTGGATTGGTGGTCGTAGGAGATGAGTGGTATTTTTGGATTTTTAAAATATATAAATAAAATAAAAATCTCTCATTGGCCCAAACCATCGGCTCTCTCCCCCGATTAAAAATCACGAACGGCGGAACCCTTCATAACTTCCCTCCTTATTTTTTCTCTCCACACGCACCAAAACGCCATGACCCAGTTAAGCTTTTTGTAGATCTTCCCAAGCTCTTCAAATCCATACCAGTTGGAGGTTTTATCGTGGAGTATTAAGCTCGAATCGAGCTCGGGAAGTTGGCCACTTTCAACCGCCACCGCCATCAGCAGGGACCACCGAGTGGGCCCACTCCATTACGCGCAGGTGCACCCTCCGTCCCCCTTCGACGCTACATGGCCTGATCATCCAACCCCTTTATGGATTTCGCGAAAAATCAATACCTAGTTTCGAACCAGTTCTGAGAGGTAACGGTTTAAATTATATTAAACTATTTAATAGCACTTTAAAGCGCTACGGTTTATAATTTCACTTTAAAAATCATATCTTTTTCGTTTCTTGATGAAATTCAGTGAAACAAGAGACAATGGACTTGTGAGGACGCCTTCTACATTCTAGAAGAGACCAGATATTTTTCTGAGCCTTCTGCTATTTTTGTGGAGTAGAACCCAATGTGAGATTTCTGAATTATAAACGAAATGGAAATGACGATGTATAAATTATATATTCAAAGTATGAGTTATATAAGCGTTGTACACCTCATGTATAAGCGTTGTATAAGTTGTATGTTCGATGTATAGGTTATATATGCTTTGTAAAAATTATATATGCGTTGAAATAGAAGTGAGATACTTATATATATATATATATATATATATATATATATATATATATATATATATATATACATACGCCCCTCGTCCACAAACCATGGACGATATTTATTGGTTGTGATTGGTGTGAAAATTGGTTGATAGCGAATGGTTGATTAGAATTTTTTGTGGCTGAAATTGATTGATTGTGGTTGAAAAATACCCGTTTGTGGTTGAGAATTATTTGGTTGAAACCACTTAGGATTAGTTTGTGGAAAAGAAAATAAAAAATAAACATGCCCCCCGCGTGCGAACTAGATGCATGAAATCCCCATTGTCAAAAGCTGCGACGCTTTAAGGTAGAGCGAGGAGCCGTACTAGGGACGGTCCCGGTTTTGACTACCCTGCCATTTTGCTGCCGAAATTTTCAATAATATTCATGTGTTAGAATTATTTTCATGTGTTGAAACTATATTCGTGTGTTGAATAGAAATTCATGTGTTGAATAGACATTCATGTGTTGAATTGAAATTCATGTGTGGAACGAAATTCATGTTTTGAAATAAATTGTTTTATAGTAAAAATCATATTTTTATCATCTATATGAACTATATAAATAGTCGTGTTTTGAAATAAATTGTTTTATAATAAAAATCATAACTTTATCATCTATATGAACTATATAAAATATTCGTTTGAAATAAATTGTTTTATATTAAAAATCATATTTTTATCATCTATATGAACTATATAAAATATTCGTGTTTTGAAATAAATTGTTTTACAATGAAAATCACATTTTTATTATATACATGAATTGTTAAAAATAGTGAAGTGTCGAAATAAATGTCGGTTGGACAAAAATATCATTTTTATCAAAAGTATGAAAAGAATATGGTTTTGAAATCGAAGAATAGATTTTTTTATTTATATATATATAAATATAATTAAAATGAATTGAATAATGAAGCTGCAATTCGTGTTTTGAAACCGTGATTTCAAACGATTTGTACGGGAGATCCGACCATCGGATTTTCCCAAAACCGAAACCGTTGGGTTCACTTTGGAAATATCTTTCCAACGACAACAACTTTGTAAAGATCCAATGGTTGGATTGTCTAGAATGTTTAAATCAAAACTGAAGAAAAACAGCGCCAGAATCGATTATATTTATATATATATAAATATAATTAAATTAAATCGAATAACGACGCTGCAGTTTGAAATCGAAACTTCAAACGAGTGTACCAGGAGATCCGACCGTCGGTTTTCCCAAAACTGAAACCGTTGGATTCATTTTGAAAAGATCTTTCTAATGATGTAAAATTTGTGAAGATCCAATGGTTAGATTTTCAGATATGTGTAAATCAAATTTGAAGAAAAATAGCGCCACGGCCTTGTTATGGCCTGAAGCGTCGTTTGAATAAATTGGCTATTTTTAAATAAATAAAAATAGCGATAAATCGTTATAAAATATTATAAACGATATGGAATGGAAATAAACCGAATTTACCCTGTTTATTAGATATTTGATGGTTGAATGTGTTTGGCATGAAAATTATACTAAAGAATTTATCTTTGATAAAAATAATGGGAACTTTTCCCTAAGAATGTGAAATTTATAAACTAATTGAAGGTTAGCTAAGTCGAATGGTTTCCTAGGTTTTGATCTGATGTTGGTTTCGGCCTTCGGGGTTAATACTTGGGAAATCGTTCTCTTACTTATTTACGGTTAGTGACTGATGAATCGGAATGAGGCGTATGTTGTGTTTGTGTAGCACTTGTTTATTATATACGCGAGTTGCTCAGAAAGATCGGGTCTATCCCATTCTGAATAACTGAATCGACGATAAGAAGTCGATGATGAAAACGGTGGTTAAAGACCGAAGATCTTCACCTCGGTTGGATGGTAACTGATGTCTTGATTGGGAGGCATCCCGAAATATAGATAATAAGTGGTGATCGTCCAGACGTACGTGGAGATCGATGGGTATGTGAGGTATATAGTGCCTCCGGTTTCGTTCAGACCCAGAACGAACTTGCAAAAGGAATGTGTGTTCGACATTAGAATTCATTCTGTGTGGTTGATAGACATCAGTTGCATGGTGTGAATTGCCTGTGTGGCATGCTAAGACGCAGTGATCAAGGCTTCTGTTGAAAAGCAAAGTCTTGTGGCTGATGATCAAAGCACGACCTGTGTGGCATAGCTTTGTGTATAAAGTAAATTTGCGTGCCTCACACCCCGGTATGAACCAGAAACGGGAGAGGACATCAGGGAGGGCATGCGTTTCCTTCTAGCTAGAGGTGGTGTCAGTGCTTAAACTGGCTGACATTTATATTATTTTCACCTGTGTGGTTGTTGCTGTTGCGAGGCGCCTCGGATATATCGGTGACTATGTGAAGCCGATGGAGTCTTTCATTGGCTCATTTACGCCCCAATGGGTGGGGAAACGTAGTGTTCAGGCATTTTAATTCACATCGGTGGACCGGCCCTGACGATCCAAGGGTTTGACTGAGTACTTGCCCTGAGACTCGGGCTAGACAGTCTCGAATTCGGTAAGACTATCTTTTGCCTTGGTTCATGACGGAAATCCAATTTCCAAATACGACACCTTGCGGTTTTGATTGTATATATATATGGCGACATGATATATGGTACCCATGTCGTCTATGATTGATAGTTATGATTGAAATTGTTTTTGAAACCTATAAACAATAGTAATAATATCAAATTCTTTTGTTTTATTCGTATCAAGCATATTTTGGCCATTATAAGGTAAAACTCTATCCTCCGGTTCGCGTTGCATTGTGTGATGGGAACTGAGTCTTATAATGGCTTCATTTTTATAAAAAGCATTGCGATGTTTAAAAGATTTACTTGTTGTAAAGCACTAGCAATCCCATGGAGTAAACCCGTTCGGCGAAAGTGGCGTGGTCCTAAGATTAGCCATATTATAAAATGTGTTAAGTAGATTTCTCATACCAGTCCCATGACTGACTCGTAGTTTGTTTCACTAGCAAACTAGGGTGCCCCTTTTTCTACACGAGCAGCCTTGTGTTCAGGTTTTAGCAGGATCTTTCTGGATAGCTGGAGCTGAAGATGGATTCTACCATTTATCTCTTTTTATGTTGTTCAGCTCCTATTGTACATATTATGTTTTGTTTTCCGCTGTAGACATTTATGTATAGCTGAACTGTATTTTGAACTAAGTATGATGCTGTATACTGTGTAACTCTGATGATTATGTTTATCCAGTGTATTATTTGTACATTATCTCGTGTATTTATTTAATTCTGTTCTGCTATTATCTGTTTATGTGTTATATCCAAAGATTACCCTTGCCACCGTCGTACGGGGTGTTGGGGTCGTCACAACGTGGTATCAGAGCTTTGGTTAAGCTTAGTGCTGGAATATAACATATTAACGAACTCATCAGAAATAGAACCAGTAGTGTTCTAGGACGAGTAACTCATTACAGATAGGATCAGTAAGGTCCTAGTATGGGTAAAGCAGAATGAATTACACCCAAATAGACACGTTTACATTTAAAGTATATGTCTCTTTGTTTGAAATATCCTTTCTGTTGACCTGACATTTTGTCTGCCATTTGCAGACGTACTAGAAAATGAGTGCCAGAAGCAGAAGAAGTAATACTGACCCGGATATTGAGGCTCTATTAATTAAATATCGAAATATGGGTGGAATACGGTTCTCGGGCGAAGAATCTATTATGAAACACAAGCTTGGATTCGTTCTGCTGGGAAAATCTTTGAAGGTTTAAAGCTGAGAGATGACCAAAAAAGATTACTGGCATCTTGGGCACTCAAGAACGAAGCCTTGTTCTGGTGGGATTCGATTATTAAGGATAATCTAGAAGGTGATATCACCTGGGATAGATTTAAAGAGGTTTTTAGTGAAAGATTTATTCCTCCTAAAGCAACTGAGCGGTTATGTGATGAATTCTCTTATCTGATACAAGGAGATATGACCATTCCAGAATATCATAAGAGGTTCAATGAACTTTCTCATTTTGCCCCTTATCTAATTCAAAATCCGAAGAGGAAGAATCTGAGATTTATTAACGGACTTCAAAGAAAGTACCAAAGTAAAGTAATGGGGCATGTGAAGCTTCCTTTTTCCGCAATGATATACATGGCTTATCAGTATGAAGATCTCCATAAGAAAGGTATGTTACACTATGAAGAGGAAGTCTGTTCTAGTAATAAAGGGGAGTCTGAAACTGATAATCCTGAGGCCAGTACGATGCCTGAGGTTAGTAAGGAGCCCTGAGCCAAGAGGAAGAGGGCTAGATCTGAGAAGAAATTAATAACGACTGCCGCCTGCTCTAACTGCAAGAAACAAGGGCATTTGGCCAGGAATTGCAAACCTGCAAAGAAGAAAAAGAAGTCTCATGATGAAAGGAAATGCCATAAGTGTCACCAAGCAGGTCATATTGCACGGGAGTGCCAACTCTCAAAGAAATCTGAAGCAGTACATATAAATGAAGTAGCAAAAACTTCTGAGCCCTCAGCTAGTCTGGGAAGGCCTGATGTTTTAGAAGGCACGCTTATTGTCAAAAACATTTCAGTTAAAGTACTGTTTGATACAGGCGCGTCACGAAGCTTTATTGCAAAGAATGCAGTTAAGAAGTTGGATTTGAAATTGAAAAAGCTCAAAGAACCCATCACTGTCCATAATCCGGTTGGGGGTTCTCTCGATCTTAGCTGGATTTGTGCGGTGCCTGTCCCTTTTTCTTGTTATAAGTTCCCTACCATCTCTATCGTCATGAATTTTACTGAATTCGATCTTATTTTGGGATTGGATTGGTTAACCAAATATAAGGCAGAGGTTAGATGCGCCGAGAGAGTTGTTAGGGCAAAGATTAAATTAGGGAATTATATAACCATACCATGTGAAGGCCCGAATTCAAATAGAAAAGACTTTTGGTCAGCTCTAGATGTTTCTCCTGCTCAAATAGAAAATATCCCTGTAGTCACAGAGAATATTCCGGACCTCATCAAAGATATCCCTGTCGTAAAGAATTCTGCAGATGTGTTCGAAGAAGTTGTTAGCTTACCTCTGCAGAGAGAAATTGATTTCAAGATCACTTTAATTCCGAACGCAAGGCCAGTAGTGCACGCTATTCGGAGAATGAGTCTAAAGGAGAAAGAAGAACTAGACAATCAAACTCGACAGCTTGTATGGAAGGGTCTGATCAGGCCTAGTTTCTCTGATTGGGGAGCAGCAGTGGTGTTTGTCCCAAAGTCTGACGGTACTCTGCGACTATGTGTGGATTATCGTGACTTGAATAAGCAGACAATAAAGAATAAATATCCATCGCCGCAAATCGATGATTTATTGGATCGTCTGAATGGAGCACAAGTATTTTCAAGGATGGACCTAGCTACAGGTTTCCATCAGCTTCGTATTGCCGAAGAGTGTGTTCCTATGACAGCATTCAGAGGTCCTGATTTGTTCTATAAGTGGTTAGTAATGCCGTTTGGCTTATGTAATGCTCCAGCTTACTTCGTCAATTTAATGAATCGAGTGTTCTGAGGAGTCTTGAATAAATTTGTTCTGGTTTAATTGTTGATATTCTAATCTTCTCTAAGTCAAAGGCCGAACACGAAAAACATTTGGAGCAAGTTCTAGAAATTCTGCGAAAGAATGTTTTAATGGCCAAACTGTCCAAATGTATATTCTGGCAAGATGAAGTAAAGTTTCTTGGCCATGTCGTATCAAAAGAGGGAATTGCTGTGGATCCAAGTAAAATCACA
The DNA here is from genome assembly GCA_030737875.1 of Allium sativum. Lineage (NCBI taxonomy): Eukaryota > Viridiplantae > Streptophyta > Magnoliopsida > Asparagales > Amaryllidaceae > Allium > Allium sativum. The sequence goes on along the minus strand of CM060927.1, from coordinate 221,141,084 downwards.
GCTATTCAAAATTGGAAGCAGCCTAGTACTCCCACAGAAGTCCGAAGTTTTCTTGGATTGGCTAGTTATTACCGGAAGTTCATTAAAGATTTTTCAAAGATATCTAGTCACTTAACAAAGTTTACAAAGAAGCACTCAAAATTCAAGTGGACTCCAGAATGTGAGGAAGCTTTTGAGAAGCTAAAGTTAAGATAAACAATGACTCCAGTGTTAACGATAATCGATGGCAATCAAGACATGAAAGTCTAGATAGATGCCTCTAGAGATGGCCTTGGTGCAGTATTAATGCAAAGAGGTCAAGTGGTAGCTTATGCTAGCCGTCAGTTGAAGCCACATGAAAAGAACTACGTTACTCATGATCTTGAGTTGTTGGCTATCATATTCGCTTTGAAAATCTGGAGACATTATCTTTTGGGTGAGAAATTCGAACTGTTTACAGATCATCAGCCGCTAAAGTATCTGTTAATCCAGAAAGACTTAAATCTGAGGCAGCAACGTTGGCTAGAATTTCTGGCAGCATACGATTTGGAGATTTTGTACAGTGCAGGGAAAGCCAATGTTGTGGCCGATACGCTGAGTAGAAAGAATGTAATGATCGCCAGTTTTATTATTACGACTTCATTGATTGATAAAATATATGCTCTTCAGAAGGATGATCACTTCATTCAGAAGATCAAAGAAAGAATACAGAAAGGCAAACACTTAAGTTTCCAGATTGATAACCAAGGGATTCTAAGGCTAAAGGGTCGAATTTGTGTTCCTAACATTTCTGAGCTCCGAAAGGAAGTGCTGGATGAATGCCACAAGTCAAAACTTAGTATCCATCCACGAATGAGAAAAATGTATAATGACATCAAACGCACTTTCTGGTGGAGGTCGATTAAGAGAGACATTTCTTTATATGTTAGTAGATGCTCTACTTGCCAACTAGTCAAAAGTGACCAACAGAAACTTGCTGGATTGTTGCAACCGCTGGACGTTCCAGGTTGGAAGTGGGAACATATTTCCATGGACTTCATAGATGGTTTGCCCAGAACCAGGAAAGGAAATGACAATATTTGGGTGATCGTAGATCGCTTCACGAAGACCGCCCATTTCATACCTGTCAGATCGAACAGAACTGCTCAGAGTCTGGCGCATATATATTTCAAGGAAATTGTTAGGCTACATGGGGTGCCGATCAGTATAGTCAGTGATAGAGATCCAATATTTACTAGCAAATTCTGGGAGGCATTTCAAGTAGAACTGGGAACGAAGCTGAATCTAAGCACCACCTATCATCCTCAGACAGATGGTCAAACTGAGAGGGTGAATCGTATACTAGAAGATTTATTGCTGGCTTGTATTCTTGATTTTGGTGGATCATAGGAAGACCATTTGCATTTGGCTGAGTTTTCCTACAACAACAGCTACCAAGCGAGCCTGACAATGTCACCATTCGAAGCATTGTATGGTAGACCGTGCCGATCCCCTGTTTGTTAGGTAGAACCTGGTAATAAACTTGTATTGGGACCTGATATGATCCGTGAAGCTGCAGACAAAGTCGATTTCGTTAAGAAACGATTACTTGCCGCTCAAAGCCGACAGAGGAGCTATGCTGACTCGAGAAGAAGAGATTTGGCTTTTTCTGTTGGTGACTATGTGTATCTAAGGGTTTCTCCGATGAGAGGAGTGATTCGATTTGGCAAAACTGGGAAGTTGGCGCCCAGATTTATTCATCCATTCCCTATACTAGAACGGATTGGAACCCTCGCTTATAGAGTTCAATTACTTGATTGGTTGCCTGGAGTACATGATGTATTTCACGTTTCACAACTTCGAAAGCACGTTCATGATCCAGACTTGATCGTGAAAGAAGCAGCGCAATAGGATATAGAAATTACTCCAGAATTGGCTATGAGAAGAGAGCCGCTGAAGATTATTGGCAAAGAAGCCAAAGAGCTGAGGAACAAGAAAGTTCACTTAGTCAAAGTGCAGTGGAGTGGAGATCAGCGAGATTATACTTGGGAAACAGAGGAAAGCATTAAGAAAGCCTATCCTAAGTGCAGGGTGGATATCTCTGATTGACTCTGGTGCAAGGTACATTTACCATATTTTGAAATTTCCATTATGTTCTCTACTTTGTTGTTATTTTCTTTTCATGGATGTAAAATTTTAATTCTATAGTCTGATTATTTTTAAAGAGTATATGAATTAATTAGTGTATTTTTGAAAAGTTAACAACAAATTGATTGTTGTTTGTGTTGTGTGATAGTAGATAAGATTAATTAAATTATTAAAAGATGGTTATTTTAATCAATGAATGAAGGGTAAATCTATGCAATTAAATCGCGTATTGAACTGATTTAAAATTAGACAGAAATATATACATGTGTATTATATATGTTTGAACAGGTAAAAGGATTAGCTGTTGAGTAAAGAATTTATTTGCGTGCCCGACAAATGGGTAAACCTTAATGAGTTAGATGTGCAAATTTTATTATTATATCAACTCCTGTGAATGTCATTGGATGCAGAGTGCTAGTTGTTCTGTGTGTAATAATAAATGTCGCAATAGGATAGTAACAATTAATTTTGAACTACACTACATGGCATACTTCTTGAAGATAGGCATACATCATTATATACCGCATAAGCATTTGGGGCTTGTGTGACAAGGTTGAAGATTTACCATACGAGCGAGAGGCTTGTATGGCAATGACTATATATTACAGGTTGAACTGATGACTGATATAGACCATATAAAATGTAACGGTAAATTGCAAGATTAATAAAAACCCCACACGGGTCTGGAGATGACAATAAACACGTCTCTCTGGTCATTAAGGCACAAAAAACCATTTATAGGGTGACGAGAATTTATTCTCTGGAGTTATGATCTATACACACTCCCCTATGGACACCGGAATATACTACTATAAATATGTGCATGCTTATTAGGATTTATTGGGTACCTAATACGACCCAATAAATTTCCAAACCCCTCCCCGTACAAAGGAGATTATGGCGAAATTTTTCGAAAATTTAGGGCGTTAGCCCAATTTTTGAAGAATTTGAAAATTCTTAGAAACTGAAAAGTTGAAGAATGGAAGCCAGATTGAAAGTAGAGTCGATTAATCAAACCACTTTCGACTTTGTTCCTTTTCGGGGACGAAAAGTTTTAAGTGGGGGAGATTGTAACAACCCGGAAAATCTGAACCAATCTGAAAATTTTAATTAGGCTATTTTAGTGAATTTAAAATATTTTAAATAAATATTTTAAATAATAACGACAAAAAGTAAGTTTGAATCAATGTTTGAAAATGAATATAATTATTTCTAATTATAAACAAGGCCTGAAATGGCGCGGTAGTTTCAAAATTTGAATTCAAACTTTGACTGACTGTATCGGGTGCAAAATAAAACGGATTTTAGTGAAACCAAAAACATTTAAATCTGTTAGTGGATATCTTTCTAACGAATCTAAAAAATCGAAGTTTCATAGCGGGAATCAAAAGTTATGGCCAAATGAATTTTCAGAAAGGTCGCTATAGAATATATATAGCCCGTGAAAATGGCCATTTTGCAAAAGACCTCAGAATTCGATGAAACCACTTTTGTTGGATCCGGGATGTCAAATAATTGCTAGGTTTCAAATTTCATAATTTTTGAAACTATTATGTGAGCGTGGCAATGGAAAATGTGTTTGGTCGATTTCTGTTAAATTGGATCGACCAAAAAAGGGCCATTTTTCAAATGGTCTCAGAATTCGATGAAACTAGTTTTGTTGGGACCGTATACTCAAAACATAGCTAGATTTATTTTTCAGGAATTTTTAGAATTAGTATGTGGCCCCGGCAAATTGAAATGTACGTTCAAATTAAATATTGAATGTTTTATATTTTAATTTGAAGTGAAACTGACTGAAACAGTCGAATGGGCCTACGAAACATATCCCATTGTGTTCGGAATGGGGTTATTTAGTTAGGGACGATAGTCGCTGTGTTTGGATTGGAGGTCGTAGGAGATGAGGGGTATTTTTGGATTTTTAAAATATATAAATAAAATAAAAATCTCTCATTGGTCCAAACCATCGTCTCTCTCCCCCGATTAAAAATCGCGAACGGCGGAACTCCTTCATAACCTGCCTCCTCATTTTCTCCCTCCACACGCTCCAAAACACCATGACCCAGTTAAGCTTTTTGTAGATCTTCCCGAGCTCTTCAAATCCATACCAGTTGGAGGTTTTATCTTGGAGTATTAAGCTCGAATCGAACTCGGGAAGTTGGCCACTTTCAACCGCCACCGCCATCAGCAGGGACCACCGAGTGGGCCCACTCCACTGCGCGCAGGTGCGCCCTCCGCCCCCCTTCGACGCTGCTAACCCGATCGTCCAACCTCTTCATGGATTTCACGAAAAATAAATACCTAGTTTCGAACCAGTTCTGAGAGGTAACGGTTTAAATTATATTAAATTATTTAATAGCACTTTAAAGCGCTACGGTTTATGATTTCACTGTAAAAATCATATCTTTTTCGTTTCTGGACGAAATTCAGTGAAACAAGAGATAGTGGACTCGTGAGGACGCCTTCTACATTCTAGAAGAGACCGGATATTTTTATGAGCCTTCTGCTATTTTTGGTGGAGTGGAACCCAATGTGAGATTTCTGAATTATAAACGATATGGAATGACGATGTATAAATTATATATTCGAAGTATGAGTTATATAAGCGTTGTACACCTCGTGTATAAGCATTGTATAAGTTGTATGTTCGATGTATAAGTTATACATGCGTTGTAAAAATTATATATGTGTTGAAATAGAAGTGAAATACTTATATATATATATACACACACATACGCCCCTCGTCCACAAACCATGGACGATATTTATTGGTTGTGATTGGTGTGAAAATTGGTTGATAGCGAATGGTTGATTAGAATTATTTGTGGTTGAAATTGATTGATTGTGGTTGAAAAATACCCGTTTGTGGTTGAGAATTATTTGGTTGAAACCACATAGGATTAGTTTGTGGAAAAGAAAAAAAATAAACATGCCGCCTGCGTGCGAACTAGATGCATGAAATCCCCATTGTCAAAAGCTGCGAGGCTTTAAGTTAGAGCGAGGAGCCATACTAGGGACGGTCCTGGGTTTAACTACCCTGCCGTTATGGTGCCGAAATTTTCAATAATATTCATGTGTTAGAATTATTTTCATGTGTTGAAACTATATTCGTGTGTTGAATAGAAATTCATGTGTTGAATAGACATTCATGTGTTGAATAGAAATTCATGTGTTGAAGGACATTCATGTTTTGAAATAAATTGTTTTATAATAAAAATCATATTTTTATCATCTATATGAACTATATAAAATAGTCGTGTTTTGAAATAAATTGTATAAATTGTTTTACAATAAAAATCATATTTTTATCATCTATATGAACTATATAAAATAGTTGTGTTTTGAAATAAATTGTTTTATAATAAAAATCATATTTTTATCATCTATATGAACTATATAAAATAGTCGTGTTTTGAAATAAATTGTTTTACAATGAAAATAAACCGTGATTTCAAACGATTAGTATGGGAGATCCGACCATCGGATTTTCCCGAAACCGAAACCGTTGGGTTCGCTTTGGAAATATCTTTCCAACGACACCAACTTTGTAAAGATCCAACAGTTTGATTGTCTGGAATGTTTAAATCAAATCTGAGGAAAAATAACTCCAGAATCGATTATATTTATATATATAAATATAATTAAATTAAATCGAATAACGACGCTGTAGTTCGTATTTTGAAATCGAAACTTCAAAATAGTGTACAGGGAGATCCGACTGTCGGATTTTCCCAAAACTGGAACCGTTCGATTCGTTTTGAAAAGATCTTTTTAATGATGTAAAATTTGTGAAGGTCCAACGGTTAGATTTTCAGATATGTGTAAATCATATCTGAAGAAAAACAGCGCTACGACCGCGTTATGGCCTGAAGCGTCGTTTGAATAAATTGGCTATTTTTAAATAAATAAAAATAGCGATAAATCGTTATAAAATATTATAAACGATATGGAATGGAAATAAACCGAATTTACCTGGTTTATTAGATATTTGATGGTTGAATGTGTTTGGCATGAAAATTATACTAAAGAATTTATCTTTGATAATGAGAACTTTTCCCTAAGAATGTGAAATTTATAAACTAACTGAAGGTTAGCTAAGTCGAATGGTTTCCTGGGTTTTGATCTGATGTTGGTTTCGGCCTTCGGGTTTAATACTTGGGAAATCGTTCTCTTACTGATTTACGGTTAGTGACTGATGAATTGGAATGAGGCGTATGTTGTGTTTGTGTAGCACTTGTTTATTATATACGCGAGTTGCTCAGAAAGACCGAGTCTATCCCATTCTGGATAACTTAATCGATGATAAGAAGTCGATGATGGAGATGGTGGTTGAAGACCGGAGATCTTCACCTTGGTTGGATGGTAACTGATGTCTTGATTGGGAGGCATCCCGAAATATAGATAATAAGTGGTGATCGTCCAGACGTACGTGGAGATCGATGGGTATGCGAGGTATATAGTGCCTCAGGCTTCGTTCAGACCCAGAACGAACTTGCAAATGGACTGTGTACGACATTGGAATTCATTCTATGTGGTTGATAGCCATCAATTGCATGGTGTGAATTACCTGTGTGGCATGCTAAGATGCAGTGATCAAGGCTTCTGTTAAAAAGCAAAGTCTTGTGGCTGATGATCAAAGCACGACCTGTGTGACATAGCTTTGTGTATAACGTAAATTTGCGAGCCTCACACCCCGGTATGAACAAGAAACGGGAGAGGACATCAGGGAGGGCATGCGTTTCCTTCTAGCTAGAGGTGGTGTCAGTGCTTAAACTGGCTGACATTTATATTATTTTTACCTATGTGGTTGTTGCTGTTGTGAGGCGCCTCAGATATATCGGTAACTATGTGAAGCCGATGGAGTCATTCATTGGATCATTTACGCTCCAAAGGGTGGGGAAATGCAGTGTTCAGGCATTTTAATCCACATTGGTGGATCGACCCTGACGATCTAAGGGTTTGACTAAGTACTTTCCCTGAGACTCGGGATAGACAGTCTCGAATTCGGTAAGGACTATCTTTTGCCTTGGTTCATGACGGAAATCCAATTTCCAAATACGACACCTTGCGGTTTTAATTGTATATATATATGGCGACATGATATATGGTACCCATGCCGTCTATGATTGATAGTTATGATTGAAATTGTTTTTGAAACCTATAAACACTAGTAATAAAATCAAATTCTTTTGTTTTATTCGTATCAAGCATATTTTGGCCATTATAAGGTAAAACTCTATCCTCCGGTTTGCGTTGCATTGTGTGATGGGAACTGAGTCTTATAATGGCTTCATTTTTATAAAAAGCATTGCGATGTTTAAAAGATTTACTTGTTGTAAAGCACTGGCAATCCCATGGAGTAAACCCATTCCGCGAAAGTGGCGTGGTCCTGAGATTAGCCATATTATAAAATGTGTTAAGTAGATTTCTCATACCAGTCCCATGACTGACTCGTAGTTTGTTTCACTTGCAAACTCGGGTGCCCCTTTTTCTACACGGGCAGCCTTGTGTTCAGGTTTTAGCAGGCTCTTTCTGGATAGCTGGAGCTGAAGATGGATTCTACCATTTATCTCTTTTTATGCTGTTCAGCTCCTATTGTACATATTATGTTTTGTTTTCCGCTGTAGACATTTATGTATAGCTGAACTGTATTTTGAACTAAGTATGATCCTGTATACTGTGTAACTCCGATGATTATGTTTATCCAGTGTATTATTTGTACATTATCTCGTGTATTTATTTAATTCTGTTCTGCTATTATCTGTTTATGTGTTATATTCCAAAGATTACCCTTGCCACCGTCGTACGGGGTGTTGGGGTCGTGACATATCGAATTAGTTATTCGAAAGGGGTTATAGAATATTAATTATTCGAAGGGGTTATCAAATATAGTTTATTCAAAAGGAGTTAAATCGAATATAAGTTATTCGGATGGAGTTAAACTGAATATAAGTTATTCGAAGAGAAGAGTTATCGAATATTAGTTATTCGAAGAGAAGAGTTATCGAATATTAGTTATTCGAAGAGAGTAATCGAATATAAGCTATTCGAAGTGAGTTAATCGAATATTAGTTATTCAAAGTGAGTTAATCGAATACTAGTTATTCGAAGAGAGTTAATCGTCAAATTCGATTATATCGAATTCGGGAAAGTATTTATACTTTCCGGTGTTTAAATCAAGATTTATTTATTTATAAATTAGATGCTTATTTATTTATTCAAATTAAAGAATAAAAGTTATATTTGAAGTTAGATATTTCGAAAGTAGGGATTATAACGTTATCGTTATAACCAATGTTTTTATAAAAGAAGTGGATTCGTAAATAGAATCCGTGAGGTTCGCAAGGAAGTTGTTAAAGGTTTAAAAAGATAAACTTTGTCTATTCCGAAGTTAAAACGTTGTTCAGTTAAGGTATGAGAGGTAGTTATACCACAACTTGATTGACTTCCTTCTCAACTAAGGAATGGTTAAAGTTTGATAGCAAAGGTAGGTTAAGTGAAATTAGTTAATGAGCGTAATGGTTTGTGTTGGCATAGCGATGTTTATTTAAACATCAGTTTAAATCAAATGAAGGAGTTTTGGAAATGTTTTCCAAATAAGAATCAGAAATGTTTTCTGATAAAAGAAAATAAGAAATGGGAATAAATATGGAAACATTTTCCAGTGATTAATAACGTATATTTTCTAAGTTTAGAAAATAAAGATTTACGAATATATGAAAATGGAAAATAAGGAAATAAATAAATTAATGATAAATTAATTTAAAGGGATAAATGTTGAATGTTGATTGATCGACAAAATTTCCATTTGGAAATAATATCGTTGTTTGCACATGAGTTTTCTTTTGATAGTTAAATCACAGACTATCAAAGTTTTGACCATTTTTCCGTCATCAATACGGAGAGACCGGTGGGGTTATTATCCGAGAACCACTCCGTATGGGCGTTAGCGTTTCGAATCAAATAGATCGAAGAAAAATTGAAGACGGAGTTATGCAAGGGCTATTCTGTTTACTGAATAGTGCCTTCGGTTTGTCCAGTCCCAGGAAAACTTGAATGGACGAATGTTTGACAGAGTATATCTGGTAGATCACGTAAGTTGATCGTTTCAAATGTATTTACATTGGTGGCGGAGGAATTCGTTTCTCTTAGCTTATCCCCGTGGTATTTTTGGGGAAATCAATTTGTGATTTGACGGGTATGACGATGTAGCATTCAAAATTAATGAATGAGTAATCTGTTGAAAGATACGTTATGACCTCCAGCCTCATCAACTAGGAATTGACAGAAATCGGGCAGGCAACATAGCTAAGTGGGCCACACCCATGTAGGATATATTGTCACCATCTAGAGAATATTTTTATTTGTTACTTCTTTCAATTTTGTATCTCCCGGGAATGGTTATGTTGGTTTACCAACTGTAAGGTGACAATATATTCGATACACTCAAGTGAAATGAGTGGTCGGTCATGTGTGGCCGAGTTGCAAGATGTTCTTGTTGAACTCCAGTGTATCGCTTCTAGAGTACACTGAGCGGAAGGTGGATCCATACCTTGTCATAGTTGGAATCCATTCCCCAAATAAGAGCTCGCGGTTTTGATTGTATATTATATATGTAGAACGTTAGATGCAAGCGTTTTTGCTAGATTTCTATTTACTTGATCTAGACATTATTATAATATCAGACAAGTATCATTTTAGAAATATTTTTGGGTTATCATAAGGTAAAAGCCATCCGTGTTTATGTGTGGATCGGTCTTATGATTATCCTTTGTTTCAAAAGGATTTTGAAAGTTAAATCAAATGATTTGAGTTTACTCACACCAGTCACATGACTGACCCGAAGTTTATTTTGTTTTGTTTTCCCTAAACACTTGGGTGCCCAATTTTGTATGGGCAGTCAAGTAGTCGGGATTTATAGATACTTGAAGAGCTGGAGCAGGAGGCTTCAGAGTTATATAGCTATGGTTATTTCCGCTGTGTTGTAAGTGTTGTACTTTGGAAATGATGTGTATATTCAAGTATAAATTTATATTTCAAAGTTATGTTATATAATATATGTTATTCGTTCCGCTGTGAGATTCGTGTTACTCTGATGTTGTATGTTCTTCTTCTAGTCTAAGTTTCTATCTTATCTATTCTCACCCTATAATTTCTTTCATGGACTATTCGGTATTTTCCGACACTTGGAGTGTCGACATTGAGTATATGTCGGTAACCAAGGTCGACAAAATCCCCGGGTCGTTACAACCTTTTTATAACATAAGAAATCGGATTTAGAAAATTAGATTTTCTGAAATTCGAAAAATAAAGTTGGTTGTTAGGATTTTGGATGCAAAAATTGGATGAACTACGCTCTTACTGTTTAAGAGTATGGGAAAATTTGGATGAAAATGAATTTTTATTTTCAAAATATTGCATTCAGTGGAACTGCTAGTATATCTTAGATGTGAGCATCATAATTTAAAAGGATTTTTGAAAAACTTTCATGCACACCGCTTAGGCATACATGTATTATTATGTTGTATTTCACTTTACACAAGTGCACACTGTTTGCAAAAATTGGATTCACATATGATGGAAGTATATTATGCGAGGGATTAATTGATTTTTACCCTTATCAAATTTCGGGGACGAAATTTCCTAAGGGTGGGAGAATGTAACACCCCGCATTTTATAATAATTAAATAATTAAATAGTGCATATGTATATATGTATGCATTGACAAAATTGTATATATGAAGAATAAAATAAATATAATACGTGGCTGCATGTAATAAATACATGCACTGAAAAGGAAGAAAATATTAATGCAAATAAAAATGTAATGCATGCATTAAAAGAAAGAAAGGATTGGTTGCATGCGGTGTAAATATGTTGCATGCACTGATTATGCATTAATAATAAAAGAGAAATAAAAGAAAAAGATTCATGCAATGTGTTAAATGAAATTTTTGTAACAAACATTAAAATGAGAAGTAAGAAGAGAACAACAGTTACCATTGTTCTAAGCTTTGTTAACAATAGCTTTAGTAGTCCAATTGGTTAGAGCATGTGACTTGCATATAAGAGGCCGTACGGAGTTCGATCCCCACTGCGGTCATATTTTTGTTTTAAGAGAACGGCTAAAATGACACATGTTCATGAGAGAAAAAATGTATAAACGCACATATAAGGAAGTAAAGAAAATATATGTATATATATGAGAATATATATGTATATATGTGCATATATATATATACACACACACAAGAGATAAAGTTCAAGATAAGGCTGCAATTAAACAAATATAGCTAGAATCAAATAACGGTGCAACACCATTTGAATTTTGAAAATAAAACAAAAGTTGTGCGTATATATATACGTGTAAAATGGTCATTAGAAGATTTGTATACGTATAAGAAGATTACATGTGAATATAATAGTTAAATAAATTCCAGAAATTCAAGCATTCGATAATCAAATTTCTGCTCCAAAACATCTCGCGGAACCCATAGGGGGGTCGACACCCTTGTAGGGGTGTCGACACCAGTGTCAAAATCCCTATATGGGGTATACACTGGGGTCGACACCCCTCAGATCAGGGAATATTCTTTACCGTATCTGGACTGTTTTCTTAACTGGGTTCAATGCCGACTGAGCGTTGCTTGTACGATAAGATCTTAAACACCTATAAATAGGCTAGCAGATCTTAGCTTAAATCTCACATTCTCTGAGACAACGTCTAAGTTTTGTCATTCTTCCTCCTCCTCAAATCTCTTCAGAAAAGTAAGATAATTAGTTTAAGAAAATTCTGAATCAAGATCTGGAAGAAAAGAATGAAAATTAATAAGAAGGTGTTCAGAATCATATGCGAATTAAGGTAAATTCATAGATTTGGTCTTTTTAATTTTCTTCCTCTTTATTCCCTTTTTCTTTTAGTAAGAATTGTGGATCCATGGTTGCTAGGTTCTACCCAGTTTGGGGAAAATGATGGATTGCTAGATCTGGACCAGGTTCAGAAATTGGAGAGCAATTTAGGTGAGTGGATTTAAGTTATATCATTTTTTATAATGATATATTATCGTTTAACATTCCCCATTATTATGCAATGTAAAGTGATGATATGCTAATATGACATATTTAAATATTAATATGTTGGAAAATTCATATGTTGAAACATTTAATATGCTGAAATGTTCATCTGTTGAAATGCAAATTTGTTAAAATATGTGTAATGATTACTGTTGTAACTACATGATTCAATTGTGGCATATTATGTACTTAAATGATTAGCTGTAGAATTGAGAAAATGACATGTTAATTTGTTAGATTTGAATAGTTACATGACTAAATGATTACATGTTAAATTAGAATAATTACATGATTTGACGATCATATGTTATTTTAAGATGAAATTAATTATATGTTAGGAAGAACATCTGACATAAAATGGGCTTAATATGATAGCATGTAAAATAGGTTGTAAAAATGTGAATAGAATAATATGCCTAAATTTACGGTAAATAGAAAACTGTAACATACCTAGACACGAGGTTAAATTCAACTTGTAAAAGTCTGACTGGAACCGCCCGGCAAATCCAGCGTCCACAAGTTGTTAATTTAATGTGAGAGGTCTAGTGCGTAAATAAACATGTAATGGTGCTTGTGATGACCCGTAAGTTCCCCGGTAAGGAAAGCCCGGATTACCTTGAGAACACGACAAAATAGAACGCAGACGGAAGAACATTTCATTGTTATTACAACAATTCCATCAGATACAAGAATATACAGAGTATAAATGAATAAAATACATTCGAAGAATACCAGAGATTACAATAAATTACATAGCAGCGGAAAAACAATACAAAACACAACTGAAAGTAATACACGGATACAGAGCTTTCCGAGCATCGTTCCAGCTGTAAATCAGGATCCTATGAATATAAATATGCAAAACCAAAACTACTAAATGTCCGTGTCGAAAATAAGGGCACCCAGAGTTTAGGTTAAAACAATAAACTCTAGGTCAGTCATGTGACTGGTGTGAGAACTAAAACAGTTATTTAAATCTTTACTTTAAAAGAGAGTAATTCAAGGGACCACGCTGTATAACACGGAACGGGTTTCCTCCCAAGAATACCAGTGCATAGAAAAGACAACGCAATGCTTTTTCAAAGAATGAAGCTATAATAAGACCCAGGTCCCATCACACAATGCAACGCAAGCCGGAGGATAGGGTTTTCCCTTACAATAGCCAAACATGCTTGGTACGTTTAAAACAAATCATTTGATACTATTATAAGTGTATAGTGTCAAAACAATTTCAATCAAAAATATCAATCATAGACGGCATGGGTACCATATATCATGTCGCCATACTAGGATCTACAAATAAAACCTGAAATATCACGTATTGGAAATTGGATTTCCGTCATGAGTCGAGGCAAGGGGCAAGCTCCTCTCCGCTTTGAGACACTCTAGCAAATGCCTCGGGACTACACAATCTGGTTAACCCCTGGATACTTCAGGGCCGGTCCACACTTACGTTAGTGGATTAGTATTCCTAAACACACGTTTCCCGGTCCTTACAGACCTAAAATCGAGGCGCCTCATCCAACAACCACATAGGTGAAAAGTATATAAATGTCAGGGCTGGTAAGTCACTGACACCACCAAAGCTAGAAAGAAACGTCGTGCTCTCCCTGTAGTCATTATCCCGTTTTTAACTCATACCGAGGTGTGAGGCTCGTGAATTCACGTTATACACAAAGCTACGCTACAAAGGCCGTGCTTTGATCATCAACCACAAGACTTTGCTTTTTAACAGAAGCCTTGATCAATTGCCACTTAGGCGTGCCACACAGGCAATTCATGTCATGCGACTGATGTCCATCGATATACAACCTCTGAGCTCGTACGTTTCAGAGAAGGGCGTTAAGCAAGAGAATAAATTCTCCGCCGCCAAACAGATGTATATTTAATAGAGATCAATCAACATAGAATAAAATCCAATGTCAGACACACAGTCCATTTACAAGTCCGTTCTGGGTCTGAACGAAACCGGAGGCACTTTCCTCGCATATTCATCGATCTCCAAGTACGTCTGGACGACCACTAACTGATTCCCTCATCTTGGGTGTACAGCCCAATCAAGATCATCAATAATCATCCAAACGATGTGAAGATTTCTGGTCTTCAACCACCGTCTTCATCTTCGACTTATCGTCGAATCGATTATTCAGAATGGGTATAAACCCGGCCTTTCCGAACAACCCGCGTATAAAGTAAACAAATGTTACACAAACACAACATACGCCTCATTCCAATTCATTAGTCACTAATCGTAAACCAGTAAGAGAGCAATTCCCCAAATATTAACCTCGAAGGCCGAAACCAACATCAGATCAGTATCTAGGAAACCATTCTTCTTAACTAACCTACAGCTAGTTTCTAAATTTCAATTCTTAGGGAAAGGTTCCCATTAATTTTATCAAAGATAAATTCTTTAAAATTTATTCTTTAATCTTCCATTGGATGTCATATCAAACCAAATTATGGTTTTCCAAACTAGTCGAGATTAGCGAACCACACCGAATAATTATTTATTTTATTTCCCAATCCCGACTTATTCATCCCATGAAGCAAAACTGGTAATACTCTATATCTAACACCACGGTGTTATCGGTAAAATTAATTACCATTTCACGTTCAAATCTAATTAGAGATTTGACTATCGCTTTGGAGCAAAACTGGTGATACTCCATTCTTGCTCACTTTCTAAATTTGATAATTTAAATTATCAATTCACATTTCAATCTAATTACAGATTCATTAAAACTCCTTTTACTGGGTTAAAGAACTAATGTCATTTAAAACACAGTTCACGACAAACCCAAATCACCTTCTATTTATTATCGGGTCAAAGAACAAGTGTTATTTAAAACACCTTTCATGATAAACCCACAAATCAATTCTAATTCAATTCCAATCAAACATATTAGAAATTCCGATTATTTAAAACCCCTTTTTAAATCCAATTTATTTATTTAAAAATAATTGGGTTTTAAATTTAGTTCAAAACTAGTTCATTTCGATAAAAATCCATTGTTATCTTTACAAATGTGGGATTTTTCATCCTAGTTCTTCACAAATCATTTCTTTTGATTTTACACAAATTATTAATATTTTTAATAATTTTATCGAGTCCCGTACAGTCAATTCCCAACAACGGTCATCGAACTGCACTTACATCGACCTTTTCCAAATTTGATTTGGACGTATCTCCAAATCCAACCATTAGATTTAAAATTTATAATATTCGTTAGAAAGCTCTTTTCGATACGAACCCAACTGTTCCGGTTTTAGGAGAATCCGATGGTCGGATCTCCCGTAATGTCCGTTCGAAGTCAATGGTCGAAATTTACGAACTGCCGCGGCGCGGCGCGTTCTATTCAGGCCATTATATTATATATATAATATATATTTCATCGATTACTATATAAAACTAATTTTATAAATAGTTTTAAATTCGTTTCAAAAACATTTCAACTTCCATTTCCAATTCAAATCAAAATTGAATTTTTTCCTTATAAATTCGTTTTAAAATTCATCTCAATTCAATTCAAATTTCAATTCAATTTGAATTCATTTCAAATTGATTTTTCTTCTTTATTCTATTTCAATTCGTTTTCAATTCAATTTGAATTCATTTTCTATTCAATTCAATTCGAATTCGTTTTCTTTTCAATTCAATTCAATTCAACTCGAAGTCGTTTTCTTTTCAATTCAATTCAATTCGAATTCGTTTTCTTTTCAATATTCATTATAAAAACGAATATAATTGATATAAATATCATTCGCGTCAAAATAGCGCATCTCTAATCAACACGGCTTTATATTTTTCAATAACTTCGTTACCCTATTCAACAAATGAATCTATATTTCTTTCAATACATGACTCTATATTTTTGTCAACACACAACTAATCTCAATGAATGAGTACTGTCTACGTGTGACTATTTTTGTTATTTAATATATTTTATAAAAATTATGGTATCTTTCATTTGATTTCAAATCAGACTCCAACCGTAAATTAGTTAGAGAACGATTCCCTAGATATTAACCCCGAAGGCCGAAACCAACATCAGATCCATATCCAGGAGACCACTCATCTTATCTATTTTCCAGTTAGTTTCTAATTTTATAAATGATAAAGATGTAAATTTTATTGTTAAAATATTTCGTTCAACACATGACTAATCTCAACGGACGAGTACTGTCAACACGTGAACCTTTATTTTATAAAGAAGTTAGTTTCTAATTCTATATATAATAAAGATGTAAATTTTATTGTTAAAATATTTCGTTCAACACATGACTAATCTCAACGGATGAGTACTGTCAACACATGAACCTTTATTTTATAAAGAAGTTAGTTTCTAATTCTATATATAATAAAGATGTAAATTTTATTGTTAAAATAGTTCGTTCAACACATGACTAATCTCAACGGATGAGTACTGTCAACACATGAACCTTTATTTTATAAAATTCTTTATTTTCTAAATTGGAATGAGGCCCAATCAATCACCATATAGCGTTAACTATATGGATTCCATACAACACATGTATATAATAGCAACGAGAAATAATCAACCATCATCCAAAGTGCACTACACTGTATAAGCATCAAATATAGATATCTAACGCTTATAACAGCATGTCAATCAATCAATCGACATACAACTAATTATTGGGATTAGTGTATGTCGTATTTTATCCCAATACCCGTGTGGGGTTTCAAACAATCAAACACAGATTTTATTTATGTAGTTGGGCGATGTGTAAAATTTATCGTCCCAAACAATGTCCTTCAAATAGGTGTACATAAACAAACCGTCCGGTTTGTATTTGAATATTTATTTATTCACATTCACGTTAAAAATTATATTTTTAACGACCAAATTATTTCATTCAACTTATGAATATTCTATTCGGTTCATTTATTAAATAAAATGATATCTTTATTTTTCTAACTTATTTTAGAAAATTTCGGCGGAATAACGGCACGATACTAGAAACGGGACAAGGCCTAGCCTTATCCCCGGTCTAATAATGGCCCACGCCATACACATATCAATCAAATACATTCCATTTCACCAAACAATCAAATTCAAATCAAATAATCTAACCAACTACCCAACCAAACAAACAAGTCCATGGTCTGTGGACGATGGTGTCGGGTGCTACTAAACACCGTCTGCATCCTAGTATATATTTATATAACTAGAAAAGAAAAGTTAAAGTGAGAAGTTCTCACCGAGGGATCCACTCCTCCATTTCATTTCTGAATCTCGGAACCGTTTGAATTCCTTTTTGATATTCAATCCGTTCCATCTCGCTTCTTTTCACGCTGTTCATATATAAATAAAAATCACACTTTTATTTCACTATATATATAATAAAAATCAGATTTTTATTTCGCTACATAAATAAAAATTATATTTTTATATTCCCTGTTATATAAAAATTCTATTTTCAATCCTCTTCTTATATAAAAACCGAATTTTTATCTCGTTACAACATATATAAAAATCGTATCTTTATATTCTCTATCTTATAAAAATCATATTTTTATAATCTCTACCATATAAAAATTATATTTTTAACGTTTGCATAATATAAAGATTATATTTTTAACCTTTCTATATTATAAAAATTATATTTTTAACCTTTGTAAAATATAAAGATTATATTTTTAACCTTTCTATTTTTTTAAATTCAACCTTTTCTTTGTTTTAAATACATAAAAAATTATAGTTTTTCAAATCAAAAACTAAAGCTTTTCAAAAATAAAATAAAAATAAAGATCAAACCTTTCACTGTAAAAATCCTAGTTCAAAAATCCTATCTGTTCCACCCCAAAGATCCTTTCCTTTCTACTCCAAAAAGCATAAGAGAGAGTATATAAAAACCGCACCTTTATTGGTTTGGATGACCGGAAAGGGGGCAAAGAGCGCAGGAGCTTCAGGTCAAACCAAGGGGCGTCGCCGGAGGTTTGCAGGTGGTTGCGCGGACGGGGGTGGGCCAGGGCGTCGGGTTCAAGCAGTGGTGGCTCGGTTTTCGTGAAGGAGGGAGGGGTTGCAAGGTCTGAATGGAGAAAGGGGGCGGAGCTTGTGCTGACGGAGGGGAGGACGATCCTCGATGGCGCGGTGGTGGACTAAGTGGAGGGGAGGGTTGCGCGTTTCGATTGGAAGAGAGGGAAGCGGAGGAAGTGGGAGGAGCATGGAAGAGGAGGGGGGAATCGCGGTTGAGGCGGAGGTGCTCCTCCGCGTTGGAGCGGCGGCGGCGTACCCGATCGTGGGGGCTAGGGCTACGGTCTTCTCCGATCTCTTTTTTTTTTCTTCTGAATTCGATGGTCTGAAGGAGACAAAGGGGGGAGTAGGTAAGGGAGTTATATATATAATATTAATATATATTATTATTTTCAATTTAAGTTGACTTTTCATACGATCTCCAAACGACACCCAACGACTGTCGCCCCTAGCTAATTACCCCCATTCCGAACACAATGGGATATGTCACGCAGGCTGATTCGATCGTTTCGATCAGTTTTCGTCAAATTTACATTTAAATCATTATATTGAATTTGAACGCGCGTTTCAATTTATCGGGGTCACATCCTAACTCGAAAAATTCCAAAAAAATATTTTCTAGCTTCGTATTGACGATACGGTCCTAACAAAACTGATTTCATCGAATTCTGAGACCGTTTGAAAAATGGCCATTTTCCAGTCGATTAAAATAAACTAAAACTGGTAAAACGCGTTTTCCTTTGCCACGCTCACATATTGATTCGAAAAATTATGAAAATTGGAATCTAGCAATAACTTGACATCACGGATCCAACAAAAGTGGTTTCATCGAAAACCGATGTCATTTGCAAAATTTCCATTTTCAAAGGCTATTATATATATTAAAATATATATAAATTCCACAGCGACTTTTCTGAATTTTAAACTGGACATATATTTCAACTTCTAAAGTGAAATCTCAGTTTCTTACATCCGTTAGAAAGATATCGTCAAACAGATTTAGATATTTCTGGTTTCGTCCAATTTCGACTTAAAACGAATTCTGTATATTCATTTGAAATTTTAAATCGAAATTTCAAACTACCGCGCCATTTCAGGCTCATTATATAATTAAAATAAAATATTTATATTCTAACGTCGATTCAAATAAATATTTCCATTCTAATTCTATTCAAAATAAATGTCTCGTCGTTATTATTTTAAATAATTCATTTTAAATAATCAAAATTCGCTAAAATTGCCAAAATAAAAAATTTAAATTGGCTCGGATTTCTGGGTTATTACAATCTCCCCTACTTAAAACTTTTCGTCCCCGAAAAGGAACGAAGCCGAAAGTTGTTTTACAAACCAACTCAACTTTCCATTATTTTCATTACAGCTTAAGTTCTTCAACTTTTCAGTTTCTAAGAATTTTTCAATTTTTTTCAAAAATTTGGCTAACACCCTAAATTTTTGAAAAATTTCGCCATAACCTCCCCTGCACTGGGAGCACGGGAAAATCCCGAAATTGCCATATAGGCCCTCTGATCTCCAAAAAGAAAAAGCCAAGCGGCTAGCCAATCGGCTCATAAAATCATCATCACCCAAACAAAACAGTAGATTATGATAAACATGTACCTATTTGTCGGGCAAACAAATTTTATTCTTCTGCTCTAGCCTCCTTGCTATGACCTGTTCAATGTAAGTACATGTATATGCAAGCAAATGCGACTAATTTTCAATACAATTCACTATTTGATACAATTAGGCATAAATGGTTCAAAATTATCAAATAAATAAACAAACAACTCAACCATACTTCAATTAGTGGATTAACGTTTCAAATTCATAATTTTGATATATATACAGAAATCATGTTTTTGATGCCAAATCACAGCAAATAAATTTATATAGTTTTGGTTCTCACAACAGTCTAATGGAAATATATAGATATCACACCTTCGTCACTCGAAAATAAATGTTGATGATGTTTCGAACCACCATCAGAACATCTCCGTGCTACTAGAGTGCGGTTCTATATCTATCCGGTATATTAAAACTTCGAATATACGTTCATGACGCGTATACGCGAAATCTTTATATATTGGATTGTCCAAATTCAAAATAAATAAATATTCAAATACGTATAAAGCGATTTAAATTTCAAAACAAAATTGTTTTCATTTGAAAAATATACTCTTCACACTCGTTCTAGAATACTACTGATCCTTTCTACGAGTCATTCTAATTGGATATTACTAATCCAATATCTGATGAATTCTTTCGTATGGTTCTAATGTGTCTTGTTCTCGAGCTCTGTAAACCAAAGCTCTGATACCAACTGTGATGACCCGTAAGTTCCCCGGTAAGGAAAGCCCGGATTACCTTGAGAACACGACAAAATAGAACGCAGACGGAAGAACATTTCATTGTTATTACAACAATTCAATCAGATACAAGAATACATAGAGTATAAATGAATAAAATACATTCGAAGAATACCAGAGATTACAATAAATTACATAGCAGCGGAAAAACAATACAAATCACAACTGAAAGTAATACACGGATACAGAGCTTTCCGAGCATCGTTCGAGCTGTAAATCAGGATCCTGTGAATATAAATCTGCAAAACCAAAACTACTAGCTGCCCGTGTCGAAAATAAGGGCACCCAGAGTTTAGGTTAAAACAACAAACTCCAGGTCAGTCATGTGACTGGTGTGAGAACTAAAACAGTTATTTAAAACTTTACTTTAAAAGAGAGTAATTCAAGGGACCACGCCATATAACACGGAATGGGTTTCCTCCCAAGAATACCAGTGCATAGAAAAGACAACGCAATGTTTTTTCGAAGAATGAAGCTATTATAAGACCCAGGTCCCATCACACAATGCAACGCAAGCCGGAAGATAGGGTTTTCCCTTATAATAGCCAAACATGCTTGGTACGTTTAAAACAAATCATTTGATACTATTATAAGTGTATAGTGTCAAAACAATTTCAATCATAAATATCAATCATAAACGGCATGGGTACCATATATCGTGTCGCCATAATAGGCTCTACTAATAAAACCCGAAATATCACGTATTGGAAATTGGATTTTCGTCATGAGTCGAGGCAAGGGGCAAGCTCCTCTCCGCTTCGAGACACTCTAGCAAATGCCTCGGGACTACACACTCTGGGTAACCCCTGGATGCTTCAGGGCCGGTCCACACTTACGTTAGTGGATTAGTATTCCTGAACACACGTTTCCCGGTCCTTACAGACCTAAAATCGAGGCGCCTCATCCAACAACCACATAGGTGAAAAGTAATAAATGTCAGGGCTGGTAAGTCACTGACACCACCAAAGCTAGAAAGAAACGTCGTGCTCTCCCTACAGTCCTTATCCCGTTTTTAACTCATACCGAGGTGTGAGACTCCCGAATTCACGTTATACACAAAGCTATGCCACAAAGGTCGTTCTTTGATCATCAACCACAAGTCTTTGCTTTTCAACAGAAGCCTTGATCAATTGCCACTTAGGCGTGCCACACAGGCAATTCATGCCATGCGACTGATGTCCATCGATATACAACCTCTGAACTCGTACGTCTCAGAGAAGGGCGTTAAAAAAGAGAATAAATTCTCCGCCGCCAAACAGATGTATATTTAATAGAGATCAATCAACATAGAATAAAATCCAATGTTAGACATACAGTCTATTTACAAGTCCGTTCTGGGTCTGAACGAAAACGGAGGCACTTTCCTCACATATCCATCGATCTCCAAGTACGTCAGGACGACCACTAACTGATTCCCTCATCTTGGGTGTACAGCCCAATCAAGATCATCAATAATCATCCAAACGATGTGAAGATTTACGGTCTTCAACCACCGTCTTCATCTTCGACTTATCGTCGAATCGATTATTCAGAATGGGTATAAACCCGGCCTTTCCGAACAACCCGCGTATATAGTAAACAAATGTTACACAAACACAACATACGCCTCATTCCAATTCATTAGTCACTAACCGTAAACCAGTAAGAGAGAAATTCCCCAAATATTAACCCCGAAGGCCGAAACCAACATCAGATCAGTATACAGGAAACCATTCTTCTTAACTAACCTATAGCTAGTTTATAAATTTCAATTCTTAGGGAAAGGTTCCCATTAATTTTATCAAAGATAAATTCTTTAAAATTTATTCTTTAATCTTCCATTGGATGTCATATCAAACCAAATTACAGTTTTCCAAACTAGTCGAGATTAGCGAACCACACCGAAGTAATTATTTATTTTATTTCCTAATCCCAACCTATTCATCCCATGAAGCAAAACTGGTAATACTCCATATTTAACACCACGGTGTTATCGGTAAAATTAATTACCATTTCACGTTCAAATCTAATTAGAGATTTGACTGTCGCTTTGGAGCAAAACTGGTGATACTCCATTCTCGCTCACTTTCTAAATTTGATAGTTTAAATTATCAATTCACATTTCAATCTAATTACAGATTCATTAAAACTCCTTTTACTGGGTTAAAGAACTAATGTCATTTAAAACACAGTTCACGACAAACCCAAATCACCTTCTATTTATTATCGGGTTAAAGAACAAGTGTTATTTAAAACACCGTTCCCGATAAACCCACAAATCAATTCTAATTCAATTCCAATCAAACATATTAGAAATTCTGATTATTTAAAACCCCTTTTTAAATCCAATTTATTTATTTAAAAATAATTGGGTTTTAAATTTAGTTCAAAACTAGTTCATTTCGATAAAAATCCATTTTTATCTTTACAAATGTGGGATTTTTCATCCCAGTTCTTCATAAATCATTTCTTTTGATTTTACACAAATTATTAATATTTTTAATAATTTTATCGAGGCCCGTACAGTCGATTCCCAACAACGGTCATCGAACTGCACTTACAACGACCTTTTCCAAATTTGATTTGGATGTATCTCCAAATCCAACCATTAGATTTCAAATTTCTAATATTCGTTTGAAAGCTCTTTTCGATACGAACCCAAAGGTTCTGGTTTTAGGAGAATCCGATGGTCGGATCTCCCGTAATGTCTGTTCGAAGTCAATGGTCGAAATTTACGAACTGCCGCGGCGCGGCGCGTTCTATTCAGGCCATTATATTATATATAATATATATAATATATATTTCGTCGATTACTATTTAAAACTAATTTTATAAATAGTTTTAAATTCGTTTCAAAAACATTTCAACTTCCATTTCCAATTCAAATCAAAATTGAATTTTTTCCTTATAAATTCGTTTTAAAATTCATCTCAATTCAATTCAAATTTCAATTCAATTTGAATTCATTTCAAATTGATTTTTCTTCTTTATTCTATTTCAATTCGTTTTCAATTCAATTTGAATTCATTTTCTATTCAATTCAATTTGAATTCATTTTCTTTTCAATTCAATTCAATTTGAATTCATTTTCTATTCTATTCAATTCGAATTCGTTTTCTTTTCAATTCAACTCGAATTCGTTTTCTTTTCAATTCAATTCAATTCGAATTTGTTTTCTTTTCAATATTCATTATAAAAACGAATATAATCGATATAAATATCGTTCGCGTCAAAATAGCGCATCTCTAATCAACACGGCTTTATATTTTTCGATAACTTCGGTATCCTATTCAATAAATGAGTCTATATTTCTTTCAATACATGACTCTATATTTTTGTCAATACACGACTAATCTGAACGAATGAGTACTGTCCACGTGTGACTATTTTTGTTATTTAATATATTTTATAAAATTTATGGTATCTTTCGTTTGATTTCAAATCAGACTCCAACCGTAAATTAGTAAGAGAACGATTCCCTAGATATTAACCCCGAAGGCCGATACCAACATCATATCCATATCCAGGAGACCACTCATCTTATCTATTTTCCAGTTAGTTTCTAATTTTATAAATGATAAAGATGTAAATTTTATTGTTAGAATATTTCGTTCAACACATGACTAATCTCAATGGATGAGTACTGTCAACACACGTGAACCTTTATTTTATAAAGAAGTTAGTTTCTAATTCTATATATAATAAAGATGTAAATTTTATTGTTAAAATATTTCGTTCAACACATGACTAATCTCAACGGATGAGTACTGTCAACACATGAACCTTTATTTTATAAAGAAGTTAGTTTCTAATTCTATATGTAATAAAGATGTAAATTTTATTGTTAAAATATTTCGTTCAACACATGACTAATCTCAACGGATGAGTACTGTCAACACGTGAACCTTTATTTTATAAAGAAGTTAGTTTCTAACTCTATATATAATAAAGATGTAAATTTTATTGTTAAAATATTTCGTTCAACACATGACTAATCTCAACGGATGAGTACTGTCAACACATGAACCTTTATTTTATAAAATTCTTTATTTTCTAAATTGGTATGAGGCCCAATCAGTCACCATATAGCGTTAACTATATGGATTCCATACAATACATGTATATAATAGCAACGATAAATAATCAACCATCATCCAAAGTGCACTACACTGTATAAGCATCAAATATAGATATCTAACGCTTATAGCAGCATATCAATCAATCGATCAACATACAACTAATTATTGGGATTAGTGTATGCCGTATTTTATCCCAATACCCGTGTGGGGTTTCAAACAATCAAATACAGATTTTATTTGTGCAGTTGGGCGATGTGTAAAATTTATCGTCCCAATCAATGTCCTTCAAATAGGTGTACATAAACAAACCGTCTGGTTTGTAAATGAATATTTATTTATTCATATTCGCGTTAAAAATTATATTTTTAATGACCAAATTATTTTATTCAACTTATGAATATTCTATTCGGTTCATTTATTAAATAAAATGATATCTTTATTGTTCTAACTTATTTTAGAAAATTTCGGCGGCATAACGGCACGATACAAGAAACGGGACAAGGCCTAGCCTTATCCCCGGTCTAATAATGGCCCACGCCATACACATATCAATCAAATCCATTCGATTTCACCAAACAATCAAATTCAAATCAAATAATCTAACCAACTACACAACCAAACAAACAAGTCCATGGTCTGTGGACGATGGTGTCGGGTGCTACTAAACACCGTCTGCATCCTAGTATATATTTATATAACTAGAAAGGAAAAGTTAAAGTGAGAAGTTCTCACTGAGGGATCCACTCCTCCATTTCATTTCTGAATCTCGGAACCATCTGAATTCCTTTTTGATATTCAATCCGTTCCATCTCGCTTCTTTTCACGCTGTTCATATATAAATAAAAATCACACTTTTATTTCACTATATATATAATAAAAATTAGATTTTTATTTCGCTACATAAATAAAAATTATATTTTTATATTCCCTGTTATATAAAAATTCTATTTTCAATCTGCTTCTCATATAAAAACCGAATTTTTATCTTGCTACAACATATATAAAAATCATATCTTTATATTCTCTATCTTATAAAAATCATATTTTTATATTCTCTACCATATAAAAATTATATTTTTAACCTTTGTATAATATAAAGATTATATTTTTAACCTTTCTATATTATAAAAATATATATTTTTAACCTTTGTATAATATAAAGATTATATTTTTAACCTTTCTATTTTTTTAAAATTCAACCTTTTCTTTGTTTTAAACACATCAAAAATTGTAGTTTTTCAAATAAAAAACTAAAGCTTTTCAAAAATAAAATAAAAATAAAGATCAAACCTTTCACTGTAAAAATCCTAGTTCAAAAATCCTATCCTTTCTACTCCAAAAAGCATAAGAGAGAGTATATAAAAACCGCACCTTTATTGGTTTGGACGACCGGAAAGGGGGCGAAGGGCGCAGGAGCTTCAGGTCGAACCAGGAAGGTCGCCGGAGGTTTGCAGGTGGTTGCGCGGACGGGGGTGGGCCAGGGCGTCGGGTCCAAGCAGTGGTGGCTCGGTTTTCGTGAAGGAGGGAGGGGTTGCAAGGTCTGAACGGAGAAAGGGGGCGGAGCTTGTGCTGACGGAGGGGAGGGTGATCCTCGATGGTGCGGTGGAGGACCAAGTGGAGGGGAGGGTTGCACGTTTCGATTGGAAGAGAGGGAAGCGGAGGAAGTGGGAGGAGCAGGGAAGAGGAGAGGAAATCGCGGTTGAGGCGGAGGTGCTCCTCCGCGTTGGAGCGGCGGCGACGTACCCGATCGTGGGGGCTAGGGCTACGGCCTTCTTCGATCTCTTTTTTTTCTGAATTCGATGGACTGAAGGAGACAAAGGGGGGAGTAGGTAAGGGAGTTATATATATATAATATTAATATATATTATTATTTTCAATTTAAGTTGACTTTTCATACGATCTCCAAACAACACCCAACGACCGTCGCCCCTAGCTAATTACCCCCATTCCGAACACAATGGGATATGTCACGCAGGCTGATTCGATCGTTTCGATCAGTTTTCGTCAAATTTACATTTAAATCATTATATTGAATTTGAACGCGCATTTCAATTTACCGGGGTCACATGCTAACTCGAAAAATTCCAAAAAAATATTTTCTAGCTTCGTATTGACGATACGGTCCTAACAAAACTGGTTTCATCGAATTCTGAGACCGTTTGAAAAATGGCCATTTTCTAGTTGATTAAAATCAACTGAAACTGGTTAAATGCATTTTCCTTTGCCACGCTCACATATTGATTCGAAAAATTATGAAAATTGGAATCTAGCAATAACTTGACATCACGAATCCAACAAAAGTGGTTTCGTCGAAAACCGAGGTCGTTTGCAAAATTTCCATTTTCAAAGGCTTTTATATATATTAAAATATATATAAATTCCACAGCGACTTTTCTGAATTTTAAACTGGACATATCTTTCGACTTCTAAAGTGAAATCTCAGTTTCTTACATCAATTAGAAAGATATCGTCAAACAGATTTAGATATTTCTGGTTTCGTCCAATTCCGACTTAAAACGAATTCTGTATATTCATTTAAAATTTGAAATCAAACTTTCAAACTACCGCGCAATTTCAGGCTCGTTATATAATTAAAACAAAATAGTTATATTCTAACGTCGATTCAAATAAAATTTTCCATTCTAATTCTATTCAAAATAAATTTCTCGTCATTATTATTTAAAATAATTCATTTTAAATAATCAAAATTCGCTAAAATTGCCAAAATAAAAATTTAAAATTGGCTCGGATTTCCGGGTTATTACACGAGGTTAAGTCAACTTGTGGAAGAAGTCTGCCCAGAACCGCCCGGCAAATCCAGCATCCACAAGTGGCAGGCTTAATGTGAGAGGTCTAGTACATAAGCATATATATAAATATATAAATATAAACGGATAGAGATAAATGGCACTAATTGTGATTAATGGAAATGAATGAAAGATAATTACAACAGTAAAAGAAATGGAATGAACGGGGAATGATAATAACCTATTATAAATAAATTACATTAATGAGAATGTTATATAATAGGTAGGCTTGTCCTAGGGACAAGTGGGGATTATAACTTAGGTTATAATAAACAACAAGAAAATGGAATAACTTGTGTAATGAGATAAGTTGTACTTAATTGTAAATTAAGTTATTTGTAAGAAAGAGAACTTATTAGTAAAGCTTAATTAAGAGAACTAAGTTAATAAGTAGACAATGATAAGTTGTAATGACAGTATAAGATGGAATTATGATTAAATAAGAAAGAATGAGGCAAACTTATGAAATGAAAAAAGTTATATTTAATCATAAATAATGACTAACATGTTAAACAGAAACAATGTGGATTGAGATATACTTAATTACATATAAAGTAGAACTTGTTATGGTAACTATGAAATCAAACAAGAATATAAAGGGATTGTGGATTACAGACCTTGGATCACAATCTAGGGAATAACATGTTGTGGACTTATTAATAGGCTTAAATGGGTTAAGTTATAAGATAGAATTTAATAAGCAAGAGGAGATTAGTAACTTAAATAAGAAGTTAATGTGAATGGGAATAACCAAGTTAAATAAAAACCTGATGAGGTAAAGCAAGCGCATAAAAGAATGTTTAGACATATGGTCTAATAACATATTAAAGTGGGGCGCTTGGACTAGTCTACACGTTTGAGGGTGAATAACCCAACGGGGTAGATCACCGCGGTGTCATGAGGCAGGAGGGGATCGCATGTTCGTCTGATTATTCTGTCCGCTTCGAAGGAATGGAAGGGGAAGCACACGGCTTCCTAAGATACATAAGGTGCTCTTGGTAGTCCTCAGTATGGTGGTAGATGTTTACGCTGTGCTCGCAGAGCTTGGGTCTGTGCGTTACTACTAAGTGGGTGGGCCTTGACTGCAAAAGTAGCTTTGTAGTCAGAATGCTGTGACGAGGTGACACTAGGGTGATTCGGTGATCGCCTTAATGGGAGGCGAGGTCGGGACCAACAAGGATAGTAGATCGTCGGGCACCCGTCATCGGCAGCCAGTGGGATGTGAAAAGACTAGAATTAAACCCAAGACACCATTCACCTTTCACTAAAGGTACGGTGGTTGAGGGGAGATACAACTGGATGTTTACATTGTTTGTTAGGGGAAATCGCTTAGCTCTTGTAGTCTTTAGGGAGGGGCCGAGGTGAGGCCTTAGCCACCATGAAAAACAAACCCGAGGGATATCTGTATTTTGAGGCCCTTAAAGGTGAGCCTGTACAGATATGGAAAAA
This sequence comes from Allium sativum, assembly GCA_030737875.1. NCBI lineage: Eukaryota > Viridiplantae > Streptophyta > Magnoliopsida > Asparagales > Amaryllidaceae > Allium > Allium sativum. The sequence goes on along the minus strand of CM060927.1, from coordinate 221,112,222 downwards.
CTCCCAATTGAGTTCTGTGTTTCTTGTATAGCCCTGCCACGGAACTCGGTGTACATTAGAGGTTATGTGCGGTTAAGGCATCGAATACGATTGACGATACGTACATGGGAAAGTCTAGATACATGCATGCCTGCTCTGGGTGGTGTATCGTAGACTTGAGGGAATTACTCTGTGATGGAATATGATTCGATCGAAGGTGGCAATCCGTACGCTTACATAGCGTAGTAATGGTAGATATATGCAGCACGTAACATTGTTATATAGAGATCCGTACGTCACTCCAGCGGAGGATGAGGGATTTCGTACATTTCTATGGCATTACAGTGGAGACCGTGTGAGTGGGGTGCCATGAGGTGTACCTTAATATTGGCAGTAGCTATAGATAAAATGTATTAGGTTAATCCACTGGGAAGTAAATGGGTACAACGTGTGTGTAAGCCTTGAGTGCTGTTAACCCAAGTAACCTAATAAATAAGAAAATGTGATTGAATAGTATTAATTGGAATTCAGGTTGTTACAGATCAAGTCTTATCGAGTCAATACTACAAAAAACTAATAGGAAAAGGTGTGGTCCTGTCCTGTTTAAAATGACTTGGTGCGATTTTGTCCCGGAAATCGATTGGGTGTAAAGTTGTGGCTTGGAAATCAACTAAGTTTCACTGTACATGGAATCAGTTAGGGTGTGCCTTGTACCCTTGAAATCAAGGATTGTAATTGGATATTATTGAATAAAAATCTGCATCAACCCAGCGTTGTGTGGGACTGGATGTAGAGGAGTCCCGAACTTATATAAAATCCTGGTATGTACTTTCCTTTTAATGCTTTTACTTTTTGCATCCCTTGAGTGGTTTTGTTTTTGTTATTATCTGTGATATGTATATCGTTTGCTTGATTCAAAAAGATTTGAAAATTTTTAATAAATTCCATTAAACACTGTTCACCCCCTCTAGTGTTTAACTTGCCTTAAGATCCTTAATTCGTTTCTCCAACAGTAAACAATAAGTTTGGCTAGTAGATAAATGGTTAGATGTTTATATGGATGGATATAAAGATTTCAAAAAGATTAATGAAAAGGTGAATAATTATCTTCCAATTTTTTTTTTTGAAAAAGAGTATTTTGGGTAAAAATGAAATTTTTGGTCTACTTTGAGTCTAAACCCCATATATATATATATATGTGTGTGTGTGTGTGTGTATATATATATATATATGGTTCTAGAAATAGAAATTTCAAAGTCCAATATGTTTTGTTATGAAATTCATAAATTTTTGGAATATCGTGAAAATAACTATATATATACACCTATTGAAAAGAAACTAGTTTGTAACTTTACTAATAATAAGTTATATATATCGCTAAGATTTTTCTAATAATGTTTTGAAAAAACATTGACTTTTAAAAAGAACATTGAGCACGTCCTTATGGGTTTAGACAATATAAGTTGAACAAATAAAAGAATTTAAGACTATAAAAGTAAAGACTTGAATTTTTAATAAGGATACGGTAAAAGTGACTCTACTTGGAAGGTAAAGTAGGCTCTGTAATTTTAAAACCAAGTTGTGTCAATGACTTAACCATATTAAACTAGTTTAGGGTAATGAGAAAAGGGAATGAAAAATAAAACTTTGAAGGTAAATGGATTAACTTAGTTAAAGGACTTCTTTCTAAAGTAATTTGGGTGGATAACACGGTAAAGCTATCCAATGGATTTGGTTAGAATGACTTAGCAGTTATAAGTGAAACCATTCAGGTTGATAGTTTAGAAAAGAAAAAAAAGCATGAGTCACTAGTGAGTCGTCATGTGATGGAGCATCAATAAATTCATTTATAAGATCTTTCATCTTATAAGGAGAACTTCCATATGTAATAACTTGGGTTCCTTGGAGAATTCAAGTTGTTTAACTATGTTCTTTTGACGAATATTTCTTTTTAGATGTTATATCATAGCTTTTTCCTTTGATTACGATCTTTACTCTAAATATCCTTGAGAAGTGTAGATCTCAGATTAAGACTATGGATGGTAGGATTGATTGTAAACATGTTATGTGTGATGCATGCAAGCGGTTGCAAGTGTTTGCTAGTGGATGCAATGGACGCATGACACACACTAGGCACTATTAGAGATTAGTTAAATAGGCCACCAAGCATATACATATGGATATGCGTGCATTTTTACTTTATTTCCATGGTTGTAATAAATGAATGTTATCATATGATTATTGCACATAGATAATGATTGTAGCACACACATAGAATTATCTGTTACCAATAGGATTTTTGCATACATTTGGATACATTGTAAAAGCATAATTGCATAAAAATGAGGTCAACTGAATTAGTAGACTGCCTGTTCTTTTGCATTCTTTCAGGACATACATACTACACTATTTAATAGCTACATAAATAGAATTAAAAAATTTAAGGACAATGAATGCTAATGGATAGTGTTTGAGTAGATGGCTGTAGGTATTTGGATAAAAATACATGTCATTCTTCTGTCCTTGGAGATTTCGGGGACGAAATCTTTTAAGGATAGGAGAACATAACTATTGGTGCCAAAAAGCGGTCTTTTAGAAATCAACCCACAAATTCACAAATCATAGATGATTCCAATCATAGAATTCAGTGAAATAAAGGGACCACGCAAGATTTTTATAGTGTTTCGGCAATCCAACATACATTTGCTCCAAATATCCTTTTATTTATACTCTATTATTACAAAGTACAATTGATTTATATGAAAGAATGAAGAGAAAGAAGTGAAGTTAGGTTGGAGCAGCTTCCTTGCTTCATCACAACATCCTAGAAGAAGTCAATCCAAAAGAACCCCCCTTTGATGTCCACGAGTGGGGTATTTATAGGTTCCAGGTCTCGGATCGGCTAAGACACGTGGCACTCTATTCGGGAGTGCAGAAGTAGTGGAGCAAGTCATCAGGTCGTGGAAAATGGCTAAGTACGAGTAAGCATGAACAGGTGGAGGTTGATATGAAGTCATAGAGATAGTAGAAGCGGTCATAATTGGTCCTGTTAACCGGCCTTTTGGTCCGGTTACCAAAAGAACTCAAGACACGCTCAACTCAACTCATCGCTTGAAGACAGGGCCAAGTGCGAAGCTTAGGACATGCAGGAGGAAGACCGAAGAGAGAACGCGCCAATGAGCCTCGACCACATCCCTCACCAAACATACTTCGCACTATGCCAGGTGCGAAATTTCGTACCTAGTAGGTGCGAGATTCCGCACCTACTATGTGCGAAATTTCGCACCTGGCAGATGCAAAATTTCGCACCTGGCAGATGCGTAATTTTGCACCTACCAGGTGCGTAATTTCGCACCTAGCAGGTGCATAATTTCGCACCTAGCGGGTGCGTAATTTCGCACCCAGCAGGTGCGTAATTTCGCACCCAGCAGGTGCGTAATTTCGCACCCAGCAGGTGCAAAATTTTGCATTACCTAGTAGGTGCGAAATTTCGCACCTCTGTCCAGGTGCAAATTTTCAGTGGCTGACAGCTGGAGGCGCAAATTTCCTGTAGATAATCCTCATTTCTACTTACTCCTACCTAACCCCTACGTAACCACTTCCTATAAATACCCTATGGCCTCACACTTCAAAAGGGTTGAATTTTTTAGCTTGGAAACCTCCATAGAGCTTCATTACTGGCATCTCCTCTTTGAGGAAGAAGGACAAAATTGTCTTTTTCCTTATTTGTTCAATATATGATGATTATGACATCATATATCATGAAAAGCTAATGTAACAAGATATCATTAGATAGTCTCAACCTTGTAATCTTCCAAGTGATCAATAAAATTCCAACAACTCTTCAAAGTGGATGTATGCTCTCACTGAGGCCGAACCACTATAAATTCCTTGTGTTATTTACTGCTTATATTTTATTTTATGTTCTTGTCTATGTGACCATATTTATAATTCCTAGTAATTGGGAATCTTTGGTGTTTACAACATTTTTTGCCATCAACATTTGGTGCTTTCACTAAGAAAACTCGGATATTGCGTCTTTCTCGCACATTACCATCTCGACTTTGCCGAGCTTAAGGTTCCTTGCTTAACCTGCCATCAGGTCCGCTTACGATGGTAAATAAGTCAAAGAACGCAATGATCGACTCCTCAGTCGCAGCCGAGGCCGGTACATCTCAACAACCTCGACCGGCGGATATCCCGACCACTAATGAAAATGAACCTCCAGTTGCGGACCCCGAAGTTCCCACAACCCAAGCATAAGTCCGTGCGCTTAGTGAGAAGTATGGAAATACAGCTGTCGAGCTTAACCAAGCGCTAAGGAATAACATCGATCTTATGTGGCAACTCCAGGAAAGTCAGCGCGTCGTCGCTCAACTACAACTAGCTCGAAATAATGCTCGACCTCGACCACCAACATGGGAAACTCCCTCTTCCGAGTCTAGAGGCCCGCACCAAAGAAGGAGGTTCATTCTCATCAACAACGTCGCGCCCAAACAAACACCCTCGACAATGGCCATGGCAACGAGTATGCCAACGACAACGACGACCGGACCACGGTTACCTATAGCGAGGGCGCCAATACCGGGACCATCCTCACTTAATCATCAATGAAGGACCCGCTCCTACTAACCAACCTCCTCCTCGACAAGACCCTACCGCCGCCCGTCGAGACAATGAACCCATTGTTTTTACGGCCCGTGCCTTTCCGGAACCAGATCCGCGTGACCCTGCTCCCCATCATCACGCACACCAGGATCCCGTTATAGATGTCGAGGACATGGAAGAAGACGATCCAGACATCCACTCTAGAAGATGCCCTCGCGCCAGAACTTCAGAACCTCGCCAAAACCCATGGGTCCCAGTGGCGGACCCCCATTCGACCTATCTTCCCGACATGGTCCGAAGGATCACGAGGGAGATGCGAGGGAATGTCATGACTCATGGGAAGTTCACATTAGACGCAAAAATTTCACTCGAAGAGTCAATGAAGCTGAATGGCCACGACGCTTCAGCATGCTGCAGATGCCAATCTATGACGACACCACTGACCCTTGTGCTTTCTTGAACCGTTATTAATGGCAAATGGATTCGAGCAAAGGCGACGATCCTATCAAGTGAAAATGCTTTCCAGTCTTCCTATCGGGGACCGCTCTATTGTGGTTCTCTCACCTTCCGCTTAACTCCATCAACAACTTCGGCCATTGGCGACACAGTTAGTCAAGAAGTTCAGGATTCATATCCAACTCTAAAGAATGCCCTCACCCTTTCCAACTTGTACCAAGGTCCCTCAGAGTCACTTAGAAGCTACCTTTCCAGATTCAACATCGCCCTCACCGAGGTCGAGGATCCAGATCCGTGCACCGTACTCTTCCAGCTAGCTTAAGGCATCCTTTCAACTTATGAATTTGGGGCATGGATCAACCAGAAACAACCAAAGAGCCTCGATGCTTTCTATGAGAAAGCGGGGGCAGTTCTTATGCCAAGAAGAAGCGAGACAGAACCGCATCTCCGAGACCAGTCGCCCCAATATCCCTCGAGCGGACACCTCCAATAACCGTCCTAGGGGGCAAGAAGAAGGAGGACCCTCCAATCCGAACATGGGGGTAGGACCACCCAGACAGAGATCAAACGTTGGGGGGCAAGGTGGCCGAAGCAACAATCAGGTCCAGACAGAGCCGAGGAAGCCCGACCCTTACCAAGCCTACGAGACATACACTCCGCTAAACGAAGATCCGGAAACTATCTACCTAGAGACATGTAACACCTTGCCGTACAAGAAGCCCCGCATTAGGGAATCAACTGACGTCGAGAATAACTCCGGGAGATACTGCTGATATCATGATATGTATGGGCACAGTACGAATGAATGTCGCTAGCTAAGGGATGCAATTGAAAAGCTTATCCAAGAAAAGCGACTTGAACAATACATCCAAGAGCCCTTTCCCCCCGAAACCAATCGAAAACCTCCAGCGCCAACTCCTCAGACGGCAGCCAAGGCAGCCCCAGGACCGTCTAACTCGAGACGAGGAATCATGATCAACACTATATGCGGTGGGCATGGCCCCACGCATGACAGCTTCCGAAAGATGGAGGAATATGTGGGCTCCATGAAGCATGCAACCTACGAGTCTTGCTCTGCTCCCGATGAGTCTATCCCGGCCAAGCTTGGGAAAACCATGCGGGACAACATTATCTTCAATGGAAGGGAGTCCAAGAGAATTGAAATCCCGACCACCGATCCTTTGGTCATCACTGCCCGAATTGGCGCTGCAACTGTTCGAAAAATATTGGTCGATTCAGGAAGCTCAGTCAACATCATTTTCAAAGCCGCCTATGACCAGATGAAATTAGAGGTAAGAGATCTCAAACCATGCCATTCCACAATCCATGATTTTAATGGGGCATCCAGCTGTCTGGTAAGAGTCATTGACCTACCTGTCGAACTCGGTACGGGGGATCGGAGCCGAGTCCGAGTCCTCACCTTCGTGGTTATAACGTCTTCCTTCGACGTCCGTTCCTTACAGAATTTCGTGTCTGCCTATCACCATGGTCCCTCCTTATGAAGTTTCCAACGAAAACGGGATCGGAATGGACAGAGGCGACCAAGTCAATGCTATAGAATGTTATGCCATAGAATGAAAGAACGCGCGCAATAAGGACAAGGGCGAAGTAGTGCCCGTAGCCTTTTGCGCCAAGACCACCTCCGCATAGCAATCAGTGGCGTCTGGGCCATGGATCAAATGCCACTTCTGTCTTTTCGATGACCTCGATCCAAGGAAAGACGAAGAGCCCCAGTACGAGAGACCTACTCCTGTAGAGCCCACAGTAGATGTACCCGTCAGTTTCAACGATCCATCGCGAGTCTTAAAGATAGGATCACACCTTCACCCAGCAGTCAAAGATGATCTTGTGGATTTCCTAAAGGCTAATCTGGACGTATTCGCATGGAATCATTCCAACATGAAAGGAATAGACCCGACCACCGCCTGCCACTCCCTAGGCATAGATTCTACGATGCCTCCGGTCAAACAAAAGTGCTGCTTCCTGGGACCCAAGAGATCCAAGGCACTTGAAGAAGAGGTAGATCGCCTGCTAAACAACAACTTCATCCGTGAAGCCGATTACCATGAATGGGTCTCCAATCCGGTCCTAGTCAAAAAGGCCAATGGAAAATGGTGAACGTGTATCGACTTTTCTGATTTAAACAAAGCATGTCCCAAGGATAGCTTCCCGCTCCCAAAGTTCGATCGGCTAGTCGATTCAACCGTTGGGTACCAATTGATATCTTTCATGGACGACTACTCCGGTTACAACCAGATCCCGATGAATCTCCGCGATCAGGACCATACCTCCTTCATAACCGACCTCGGACTTTATTGCTATCGCGTCATGCCTTTCGGCCTCAAGAATGTCGGCGCCACATATCAGCGGATGGTTAATCGACTCTTCAAAAATCAAAACGGGAAATCCATGGAGGTGTATGTGGATGACATGCTAGTTAAATCAAAAGTGTCTAGCGACCACGTCCACGACCTCTCCTAAATGTTCGATGTCCTCCGTCGACACGACATGAAACTCAACCCTCTCAAATGTTCCTTTGGTGTCGCTTCAGGAAAGTTTCTGGGTTTCATCGTCAACGCCCGGGGCATCGAAGCTAATCTCAAGAAAATCAAAGCCATTTGGGATATCCAAATCCCTGAAAATATCAAGGATGTTCAAAGTTTAAATGGAAAGGTCGCCGCTTTAAGTCGATTCATCTCAAAGGCCACCAACAAGTGCATTCCTTTCTTCGATTTACTTCGAAAAGCGAAACGCAACTTCAAGTGGACCCCTGAGTGCGCTTTCACATTCAAGGAACTCCTGGATCACTTAGAGCGACAGCCCATCTTGTCTAAGCCTGTAGATCATGAGGACTTATATATTTACTTGGCTGTTTCTACGCAGGCAATCAACTCGGCATTAATACGGCTTGGAGATCACATTCAACGACCTGTCTACGACATAAGCAAGTGATTGACGGGGCAGAAAAGAACTACCCGAAACTCGAGAAACTGGCATTCTGCTTACTATTCTCCTCCCGCAAAACTTCGGCCATACTTCCAGGCTCATCCCATAAAGGTCTTCACCGAACAACCGCTGCGTCCAGTTCTACAACGACCCAAGGCATCCGGTCGACTGCTAAAGTGGAGCATGGAACTAAGTCAGTTCGAGATAAAATTCATTCCCCGTCGAGCCATCCTTGGACAAGCCCTAGCCGACTTCATAATAGAGTTCACGGCCCCCGAGGAAACTTCACTAGAGAACGCTGAGGCCCCTGACAGTAGGTGGAAGTTGTTTGTTGACGGGGCCTCCAGCAACAAGTGTTCGGGGGCCGGCATCGTACTCATCACTCCCGAGGGGCACCCGATACACTACGCGCTAAAGCTAAATTTCCTCGCTACCAGAAACGATGCAGAGTATGAGGCATTGATAGCCGGGCTAAGGATCGCGATCGAACTCAATCTAAAGATTATTCATATTTTCTCTGATTCATAGCTCATCGTGCACCAGTTGAAGGAAGAATTCTAGACTAAGGGGGAAAGACTTGTTCTATACCTAGCTCAAGTACATGAACTACTCATTCACTTTGACCACTTCATTATCACTCACATTCCGCGAGAGCAAAATGAAAGGGCCGACTCACTGGCTAGATTAGCAAGTTCCGAGGATCCGTACCTGGTGGGGTTCGCCCCCATCGAGGTGATCAAAACCCCCAGTACCAAGCCAACAAAAACCAGTACGGCCATGAGCGCCGAACCTGAGCCGGAATCTTGGATGACACCAATCAAGAACTACCTGCGATAGGGGATCCTCCCAGAGATCCGCAAAGAAAGGTGAGTGCTCACCCGCCAATCAACCCGTTATCTCCTTATGGATGGGGTACTCTATCGAAGAGGCTCATCCGTCCCCTTACTCAGATGTGTGGCCCATAAAGATGCCATAAAGGTTCTAGTCCGCGTACATGAAAGAGAATGCGGTGACCACACCGGGGGGCAAACCCTGGCCAGGAAGATACTCCGACATGGCTACTACTGCCCACACTCGACCAGGACGCCATCAATTACACTCGCAAGTGCGATAAATGCCAACGCTTCTCAAAGATTCCGAGAGCCACGCCTACGGAACTGACGCAAATGACCAGCCCATGGCCGTTCGCTATGTGGGGAATCAACATCATCGGGACTCTTCCCATGGCCAGGGGCGGGGCACGATATGATGTCGTCGTTGTCGATTATTTTACCAAATGGGCAGAGGCTGAGGCCCTCGCCACAATCACTCCCAAGAAAATGATCAACTTCGTTGTACGCAACATCATCACTCGATACGGTGTCCCACGGGCCATCATTTCAGACAATGACACTCAATTCGAGAGCATAGAGTTCAAATCCTTCTGTCACCTGCACGACATTGAAAAAAGATTCTCGGCCGCAGCACACCCATAGGCTAACGGACAAGTCGAGACAGTTAACAAAGTTATTAAGTTCATCATCAAGAAGCACCTCGAGAAGGCCGGAGGCATGTGGGCAGATGAACTTCCTTTAGCCCTATGGGCCTACCGGACAACCCACAAGACAGCAACTGGGCACACTCCCTTCGCCCTCGCCTACGGGTCCGAAGCCGTCATCCCCATCGAGCTCGAGCTTCAGTCTCATCGAGTCACCTATTTTGGTCCAAAAACGAACCAAGATTTACTCATGGGGTCACTCGACCTACTTGAAGAAAAGAGGAACGAAGCCGACCTCCAAGCCGCTGCCCAACGACAACGAGTCGCCCGGTACTTCAACTCTCGAGTCCGCCACAAGGACCTCAACATTGGCGACCTCGTCCTAAAACGGGTATTCCCTCCGCCAATGGGCCTCGCTTCCCGTTGGGAGGGCCCGTACTCTATCCTACGAAGGCCAAGTGATGGAACTTTCAAGCTGGCGACCGTGGATGGAGCTGAACTACCAAGGGCTTGGAGCAGTGAACATCTCCGCCGCTACTTCACTTAACTTAGTACATGGTTGTCTACACTTTCTAGTTATGTTTTGTAGCAATTCAAGGCATTGTAAAGGCTACTCATGCCAAAAGTTATTAGTGGAAATGATGTTCATCTTTCTATCTCTTTACTCTGTGTTTACTCCTCCCTTGACTTGTTTGATTAATTCTGGCATCTAACTTTTGTAAACAGCCGACCGCCATACCGGCCCTTAGCGTGAGGGCCGGCACCGCCGGCCGAGCCACGAGTCAACCTCGTGGCCTAATCACATTGGCAACGATCGGCACCCGGAGCATGGGAGCCGACAACGATACTCGGGTCGTCGGCCCGCGGCGACCGAGTATAAATAAACTCGAACCTCGACCCAGTGCCGAGGCCGAGGATAAATCGTTCAACCACCTAATAGCCTGACGGGGTGATACAAACTTGATATACACGTAAATGTGTATATTTTATCCGCATATTTATCTTATTTTATCTTTTAAATAATTGATATTGTGTATTTATAGCTGTGTTTTCAGATTGTTGACAAGAATCATGGTTTAGAGCATTTGATGAATAAAGCATGAAGAATTTGCTGAAAAGCAGTGAAGTTAAAATTACTTAAGCTTGAAGAGTTTAAAGCTTGAAGAACGGTTGCAAATAGAGTTTAGTTGGGTAGATTTGGCTCACTAAAGACTCATATTGTGTTCACATTGGCTCAATTGCAGACCATTTTATGCACTGCACGCGTTCACACTGACTCACTTACAAGGCCTCTTACTCTACAACCCCGTTCACACTAGCTTATGTGTTATTTGGGCTAATTCTTTAGTCCCACATTGTGGAATTTGCCAAGTAGCCTTTGTCATATCAGCTATAAATACACTTTATCTCATTCATTGTAAAACACATTAGGTTTTATTCTGTAATTCTCTTCTTGGAATAAAATCATTCTTCTTCCCCTGTTCTATTTAGTTTTAGTTTTATTTTATTTATGTCTGTTATTTTATTTTCTTCTTCTTTATCTATGTCTAGCTAATCCCCTTTGATTAGGGGGTGATGACGCTAATAGATATGATTCAACATGAATCACATAGCCAATAGATGAGGACTGTATACATGAAGATCTGGTTCTGAATCAAGGGTTAGATCTGAACCTTCATATTCTGTGTCGTTTAAGAGCTATGCTCCTTCACAGGGTATATTCGTGTTCGATCTAACAATTATCAGATTTAGATCTAATTTTAGGTTTTTAGAAATTAATTTGTGAATCTGTCCTGATAGTCTATGGTTGTTTAAGAGCTCAGCTTCTGCATAGGCTATGCTTGTTGTTATTTACTTATTTGTTTCTAAGAATCTATTTATCGTTGATTCGTGTTTGTGACAGAAACATGAATTAGATCTATATTATTTGTTGGCTATTGATGAGTGTGAATCTAATCTATGTCATTATCCCCCTAATTGCTTTCTCTTATTAGACAAATCTTTTTTTATTCAATTGCTGTTATTTTCTGTGTTTTCAATCAATCAAAATTCTGGAATAACTTGATTGGATTTATTAATTAAAATATTTTTGGTCCCAGAGTTCAACACCCTCTACAACAATCCTTGTTGTTTAGGAAAACCGAACGGATTTTACAGTTGTTTACAATTGTATAATTTGTTCGCAAACAAATTTTGGCGCCGTTGCCGGGGACCAAAATAATATTTTATTTTTAAATCCTTCGGGTTATTTTTTTATTTTTATTTTTTTTTCTCTTTAGTTTTTCGTCATTAAAAAAAACACAAAAATATTTTTATTTTGTTTCCTTTTTTTTATATATATAAAAAAATCTTGTTAAAATTTTTTTTTTTGCAATTTTTGTTAGATTTGTTAGAAAACTCTTTATTGGTATGATTTGGTATTATTTAATGATACTGTAATCATCCAAATAAGAAAAAATAGTTGTTAAATTTTCAATCTATTTCCTGTTTTCTCCGCAATTTCTTTCCTTTCTCTGGTTTATTTCTTTCCAACTTTGCACAAATTTCTTTCCTTTCAATTCGTACAAATAATTAAAAAAATCGCTTCCAAATTTACTCTTCTTTGCCTTCTTCTTTATATCGATTCCCGACCCCAATTACAACGCAACCTTCATCATCCTCTGACCATACCAATTCACCACCTCAATCATCAACAAGACCAGCATCAGAACCTTTCCCTCGTATCTTCATCACCATACCACGCACCCACTTACAAATAACCCACCACTCCTGATTCTCTTCGAATTGTCATTCACCAACAAGCTCCGATATCTTCTTCCATACCTTCTGATCACTTTTGCTATACCGCGAAACTCCACTACACAGCATCAACTTACCCTCTTCATCTTCCTACCATTTAATTGTCACCCAGCTTCTGTTTTTCATCTCTACCTGAACTACACAGCACCACTTCAGAACTACCAAAACTGATCAACCAAAAATCCATCCCTGATCACAACCCACGTCCAAAGACCCACATCTGCCAAAAACACAAAAACATCCTCCATAGCACAATCATCTCAACCAACAATAGTTCACCAACAACAAACTTCATCCCTCCTCTTTCAAATCACCGAATTCTCCATCCAACACACCCCTTCAGACAACACCTGCCTGAACTGCTCACTAATACCTCGACCCAATCAGAACAGTCCCTCCCCTCTTCAATAATCTCCCATCAACGCAAAATATCCTGACCAAACTACACTGCAAATCATCTGTTTAAAGACAAATCCCACTGCTCGCCTCACAACCAAACGCTCCTTTAGAAACAGTCCATCATATTGCCTTCACACTTCACTTCTATGCAACAAACTGTGCTACTGCATAACCACTTCATTGAATTGCTACAGTCCCCGAACATTCACCACCCATCCACCAAGTCAAAACCACCATACCACAGCCCATAGCAACAGGAACTTCTTCTACAAACCGTTGTCATCCCCACCCTCGTTCAGACATCTACCGCCACTGAATACAATCCACACTTCAACTCAAACCGACAACCTCACCAACCCACCCCCTCACCGCATCGACTAGTCCGGTTCAGCGTACTTCCACAAACTCGACGCTTACATCACCAGTTCACCCGAACTCTGCATCCACCTCACCTCGTACAAACGTCAGTTCACCCAATCAACCAGAATTGAAACCTAGAAGAAATCGCGAACAACCGAAATAGCTACCTCCACAACCCTATTGCCAAATTCCTCGTGCAAACCCCCAATTCGCCATCTAAACGAAATCCGCTACCTCCACAAACGAACGCCATCACCCTTTCGCCTCAATCACCAAATCGAGAATCAATCGAATCCCATAAACCCGATTCAAGACTTGACGGTCGAATTTTTTTAATTCGATTCTGAAAAGAAGCGTGCTTGTATTTTATTTTGGGGATCTGTATAAGGGCGTGCGTCCTTTTATATTTGGGGGACTTGTTGATTTTGATTTTTTTTATTACTTTCTGAAGTGAGTGCGTGGGTCTATAGTGCTAACTAGTGGTGCATGTTAATTTTTTTTAAAGAGTTTAGTTTAGTTGTTTGTTTTATTTTGAGTTTAGTTGTTTCCTATATTTTAATTAAACTGGTTGATTTTTGTTCTTTAAGTCCGAGTCAGTTTAGTTTTCTTTTTTTTTGTTTGTTTTTGTTTTAGTTTATTTTCTTTTCCTTGTTTTTTCTCTTTTCCCAAAAAAAAAGAAAAAAAAAAGAAAAAGGGCGAATTTTTCAAAAGCAGGTACAGTGGAAATTAGAAAAAGGTCTTAATTTTTTTTTTTCGGGCTCCTAGCCCGAACCCGTGTCGCAGCGCAGTAAAGCAAATAATAGGAGGCAACAACAACAGAAAGCAGCGGACTATTCAGGATTGGAGCAGTTGCACACCAAGTGGGGTGTGAACATGCTAGCGCGACTCAATTTCACTGGACGGACTGCCGATCAAGGTGAGTATTTTCAAACTCTACAGGGACTGCTGCTGCAAATAAAAAAATATATAGACAGTGCTTGTAAAAATCTTCTGCAGGGCATCGGCTTGCTTGTACAAAAAAAAAATATTTCTGTAATTTCCTGGTCTGTGACTGTTCTGACACTGTTCATTCTGTGACTGAATATTTTGCCTATTGAGGTGTGGTTTAAAATTTTAAAATGAACGTGGGATTAATTGAAAATTTTATTTTTGAAATCGAATGGAGGATTCCCCAAAGCTCATAGGACAAAATATTTGTTAAATTGACAATTAGGATTGATACTCTCTGAGGTGTCTAAGGAACGGTAGAGTCTAGAACTCAAACAGGTTCTTAAACCTTCAGTCGTGTTTCTACGGTGATTCGTGGCACACTGATAATCCCTGTCCGAACCTGGCCCACACTTGTATTTATATAATCCGAAGTTGTTAATTTTAACATATTTTTTAGGAGCTTCTTTTGAGCGACAAGCTTTGCAATTGATTTCTTCAACAACAACAACAACAACAACAACAACAAAAAACTCTCTTCTTCTAGTACATGCGCGCTTGCCCCATGTATAACCAAAATTTCGATTCTTTTCAAAATTTAAATGATTTTGGTTTCAATTCAAATCAAAATGAATTTCAAGCTGAAAACTTTTCGAATAATTTCCACAACGCTCAACAAACTGTTGCTCCACAATATGAAAACTGCCATTCTACGATTGAGGAGAATTTATCTGAGATGAGGAGACTATTAGCGCAAATGGATAAGCAAAATGCTGAATTTCAAAACAATTTCAACACGGGTTTCAACGAAAATTTTGAACACCAAAATGATTTTCATAATACGATGGTTATCGAATTTGAAACATGCGTTGCGAACAAGCTAAATTTTTGGCGATATTGGTGGTGGAAATTAAATAATGAACGACTTCTGAGAGATGAGGTTGATGAATTTTTAAGGTCAACCAGTGAGGAACACATAGAAACGAAGAATCTAAAAACCAACATTTTGAAGTCTAATGTGTCTACCAATTTTCTTGAAGAAAGCCTAAGTGAAATTGATCAAATAATGCATGAAATTTGGATTTGTCGCGACGACATCAAGGAATGGGCGCGAACTTTAGATGAAAAAGATTCTGAAAATAAAGATATAGAAAACATGCGTATCATTGAACAACTGTCTCAATACACCATTGAATTTTGGCAAAATCTAGAAAATCAATTACTTGAGGGAATTAATGATGTTGATGACTTTGAGGATTCCATGAAACTTGGCTTGACTTACATTGAAGAACTGGCTCAAAGAATGGACAATAGCGAACAAGTTTTGTGATAACCCCAAACTTCCACGGAATGAAAGTAGGAGTAATCATTTTTGGAATACAACATAAATACAATAAAACAGAACACAGATACAATATAGCAAAGGAAATTC
Organism: Allium sativum; assembly: GCA_030737875.1. Lineage (NCBI taxonomy): Eukaryota > Viridiplantae > Streptophyta > Magnoliopsida > Asparagales > Amaryllidaceae > Allium > Allium sativum. Next base: position 221,096,839 of record CM060927.1, on the reverse strand, counting down.
ATAGAGTAACAACATTGTAGCAGCGGAAAAATATAATTTCATCAATCACAGAAAATCCACAGTCACAGAATCTAAGCTATTACAACAAGTTTTGCAGAAAAGAAATAAGTTTGATGTCTAAAAAGAAAAGAAAAGATGCCATAGAAAAGAAAGATAAATGTCTTCAAGCTCCAAGTCATCACCTCTCTACTTCAGCAAATCCAAGAGACAGGAAATAAGCAGCTCCAAAGAAAAGACTACAAGCAAAGAATGAACCTGTCTACTTGGCTGCCCGTGTATAAGAGAGGGAACCCAAGTTTGCAAAAAGGTGAAACAAACTATGGGTCAGTCGTGGGACTGGTGTGAGGATTCTTAAGTAAAATAACTAGTAGATATAAGGCAAATCCAAAGACCACACCGCTAACGCGGAACGGGTTTACTCTAATGGATTTCCGTGCATAATTTAAAGTGTCATAACAAATAAATAAGTACATCGTAAACAACGCAATGCTTTTTGGAAAAAATGGAATCACCATAAGACCCAAGTCCCATCACACAATGCAACGCACACCAGAGGATAGGGTTTTACCTTATGGTGATTAAACATGCTAAATACGGCAAATACGCATCTAATATTATTATTAGTGTATATGAAAGCATTTCAAAGTAAATGTATTAATCTTAGGAAGCATAGGTACCATATACTATGCCTCCGTACTAGTAATACAATCAAATTCGTCGGTTCGTATTTGGATTTTGGTTTCCATCATGAGTCAAGGCTAGAGCGGAGCTCCTTACCGATTCGAGACACTCTAGCTAGTGCCTCAGGATTCCCCGCGGAGAACCCTTGGAAATGGCAGGGCCGGTCCGCAAATACAGCTTAGCAGATTGGCAATTCCTAAGCACACGTTTCCCGGCCCTATAGGACCTATCCGAGGCGCGCCACATTCCATCATCCACATAAGTAAAGTATCAGCGCTGGGAGGTCCCTGACACTACTTCTAGCTAGAAAGAAACGTGCTGCTTTCCCTGCGTTCCCTTCGCCCGTTTTTGACTCAACCGGGGTGTGAGGCTCGCGAAGTCCCGTTACACAAAGCTACGCCTAAACAGGCCATGCTTTGATCGTCTCCACAAGGTTCTGCTTTTCAACAATAAACCTTGATCATTGCATCTTAGTGTGCCACACTGTCACTCCATACCGTACCATTGATCGTCCGTCAATGTATAAACGGGTGTTAAGTAGAGAATAAATTCCCACCACCAAACATTTATATATTAACAGAAAATCAACAATATGATATATAACGAAGTACGATGTCAGACACACCATCCACTTAAACTTATGCTCTGGGTCTGAACGAAAGTCAAATCCGTGAAATCAACGCGTACGTCTGGGCAATGACCTTGACCCATGAATTGGTAGCAAGTCAATTCAGGATCTCGATCGCTGTCCATTCGAGGGAAGATTTACGGTCTTCATACGTCGTCTTCTTACTTCGATCTTTAACGCCGCTGGATTAATTTGGGATGAGAATATCTCGGACTTCCCAAACAATCCTCGTATGTATATACATATATATATCTTGAAAATCCTTCTTATTTGTTAATAATTATTTTTATTAACAATTCATTTTATTTTAATTATTTAAAATAGTCAAACTTCTTATTTAACGACGCATTCTCAAAATCATATTTTTATTTACATTAATTAAAATGTAAACTTTCATTACATATCGCATTCTTGTTTTCTTTACATTTAATAAAATGCAAACTTGAAATTACATGTCACATTCTTACCTATTTACATTGAATAAAATGTAAACTTGCATTTACATGTCGCATTCTTACCTATTTACATTGAATAAAATGTAAACTTGCATTTACATGTCGCATTCTTACCTATTTACATTGAATAAAATGTAAACTCATCCTACGGTGGAATTCCTTTATTTTAACATTAAAATAATGTAAATTTTTCCCTATGGTATATACACTTTTTATATTAACATTTAGAATAATGTTAACTCATCCTACGATGCATATTTTCTTAATTTTAACATTAAAGATAATGTTGACTTATCCTTTGGTTAAATTACCCTATGGTGTTATTCCTTCTTAATTTCATATAAAAAAAATGTAACATTCCTACGGTCAATTCTCTTTTATGTTAACATTATATAATAATGTAAATTTTATCCTACGAAGTAATTCTCTTAATATTAACATTAAAAATAAATGTATATTAACCCTATGGTTAAATTATCCTTTATTAACATTAAAAATAATGTAATCTCATCCTATGTTAAATTACTTTATTACTTTACATTAAAAATAATGTAGCTCAATCCTACGGTTAAGTTACTCTTTAATTTAACATTAAAATTATGTTGATTCAACATACGGTTGAATTTCCTTTATTTTAACATAAACAAAATATAATGTTAATTCATACTACGGTGGAATTCACTATATATTAACATTAAAAACAATGTTAATTCATCTTACGGTCAAATTCCTTATATACTAACATTATAAATAATGTTAATTACCCTATGGTGAAATTCTTTTATTTAAACATTAAAAATAATGTTAAATCCTTCTACGGTGAAATTCTTTTACTTTAACATTAAAAATAATGTTAATCATCCTACGATGTAAATTCTTTTTATTAAACATTTAATAATAATGTTAATCATCCTACGATGTAAATTCTTTTCATTTAACATTAAAAATAATGTTAATCTTATCATACGTTTAAATTACGCATCATTAGCATTAAAAATAAAGTTAATTTTATCATACAGTTAAATTTTCTTTATATTAACATTATAAATAATGTTAACTAAACCCTATGGTTGAAATTTCTAGTTAATTTACATTAAAAATGTCCATTTCATCCTACGGTAAAATTACTATTTAATTGACATTAAAAATGTCCATTTTTCATGCATTGTAAACTACTTATTTTTAACATCAAAAATATTATTAATTCCTCATACAACGTAAATTCTTATTTGTATCATTAACAAAATTGTTAATTTTCATTCGATGTGAACATTGACACAAAATGTTAATTTATCATACGTTGTAAATACTTTTATATTAACATTAAAAAATATTAATGACATCCTACGGCTAAAATTTTATTATATTAACATTAAAAATGTTAATTACATCATACGGTGTTATCTTTAACATTAAAAATGTTAATTTACACATGCGGTGAAATTACTATTTAATTAACATTAAAAATAATGTTAATTGCTCATGCGGTGTAGTTTCTTATTATTAACATTTAAAAAGTAATGTTACTTTCTCATACCATGTAAATTCCTTATATTTAACTTTGAACAAAATGTTAATTTCTCATCACTTTAATTTTACATAATTCAATGTAAATTTCATGTTAACACAAATTCCTACTTTGGTTTTACATAATTAAATGTAAATTTATGTCATTCCAAATTTCATATCTTAATTTTACATAATTAAATATAAATTTAATGTTAACACCAATTCCTACTTTAATTACATTGACAAAAATGTAATCTTTTTCCTACGGTGAAGTCCTTGAATATATTACATTAATAAAAATGTAAACTTTATTTACATATCACATTCTTAATAAAATAAAACGTAAACTTTAGTTGCATTTCACATTCTCAATTTGTTTACATAAAATAAAAGGTAAACTTTAGTTACATTTCTAAAAATTTAAAATTTCACCTGCGGAGTAAATTCTTATATATATTACATTAATAAGAATGTATATTGTGCATACAGTTAAAATTACCATTTTATTCACATTACAATTTATTCACATTAATAAAAATGTGTTACATGTCTAATAATTTATTATATTCACATAAGTAAAAATGTGAAATTTTACATGTCCAATATTTAATTTATAATATTAACATTAAAAATGTTAATGTCATCATACGGTTGAATTATTATAATATTAACATTAAAAATGTTAATGTACATACGGTTGAATTTTTATAATATTAACATTAAAAATGTTAATGTCATCCTACGTTTTATTTCTTTTTATATTAACATAAAAAAAATGTTAATGTACACTTGCGGTAAAATTACTATTTAATTAACATTAAAAATGTTAATTTTTCATGCATTGAAAATTACTTATTATTAACACCAAAATAAATGTCAATTTTTCCCTATTTCAATTTTACAAAAAAAAAGAATATGTAAATTTCATCACAAGTCGCGTTCTTATTTACATCAAGTAAACTGTAAATTCTCATCACATCGCATAACAACATCCAAATACAACAATAGGATCAGATTCGATACTAACATCGAGGTAAATTGCAAGATGGGGTTTCACACAGCATATGTAAAATCAACATGGCATGGTTAAATAAATAACACATAATTAATTTTAATTAATTATGAATTCAGATTTAAACCTAAAATTTCAGATCTAATCACATAGCACTATAGGCAATTTAGATTCCACATCATATGTTATGAACGGTTTAGATCTATGTTTAAACATCGTGTCATATTAATTCTACTGTTAATAATCATGCAAATAATAATTAAATAAATTAAATTAAATTTAAAAATAAAATTCTCACTGTGTTTGGTCAGAGAGGTGATTCAGGTTCGGTCAGATTCGGTGTTCCAATTCAAGACGATTTCAGATCTGGAACGATTCGAATACAAATTCATACACAAAATCAAAAATCAGCTTTTAACAACTGGCGCAGCGACGCTTAAAAGCGTCACAAAATCTGAACCAAAATTTACCTAAAGTGTTCAAAACTTTGAATCAGAAAATCGGGAGATGTAGTTGATGGTTTGTCGAACCGTTTGTGGGAGATCGGAGAGCCACGAGAGGGGAGTCGGCGCCGGGAGTTGGAGGAGGTGCGCACTGACGTGGTGGGCCCGGTTTGGTGCTAACGACGGCGACTTTAGGTGGATGGTGTGGCGGTTTCAGGCAACGAGACGGGTTGTGGTTGGTATGTATTCGAAGAGCTTGAAAATCTCTTCGAAACGAGTATAAGTTTGCGAATTTTCGTTGAGAAACGAAGTAGAAAATGGAGTTTGAAATTTTGAGGAATGGTGGGTTTCGGCGGCTGAAGTAACGACGGGTTTGAGAAGATGAATAGTGATTTCGGATTTTATATTATTATATTAGGGTTATTTTATTAATTTTTTAATTAGCCCAAAAAGCCCGTTTTGGTCCGAACTCCGATTTAGACCCAACGACTGCCGTTCATACAATTTAGCCCCCGTTCCGGACTCATCTGGACCTTTCCCATTAGCCCAAACTGTCATCTTGGCCTCTGTTTTTCAGTTTTAAAAATAAATCATTATTTTGAATTCAAACGTACGCAGAAATTCACCGGGACCACATACGGACTCAGAAAAATCCATAAAAATTATTTTTGGCTTTCTTATGATGATTTGATCACAACAAAATTAATTTCGTTCGATTCTGAGACTTTTGAAAAATGACTATTTTTAAGGCCAGTATATTTAATATTAAAAATATATTTTTAAACAAATAATTTCTGAAACTCGAAATATATAAGTGTTTACTGTTTTTCAATGCAGAAACATCATTCCGAACTCAATGGAAGTGGTTTCGAGTCGAAATTCCTTTATATGCAAAAAGTAGCATTTTTGTCCTATGCAAATTACCCAACGACCTTTCTAAAAATTGAATTGGCCATAACTTTTGATTTCCGCTATGAAATTTCGATTTTTCGGATTCGTTGGAAAGATATTTTTAAATAGATTCTAATATTTTTGGTTTTACTAAAATCCGTTAAATTTTGCATCCTGTATGGTTAGTCAAAGTTCAAGTTTGACTTTTCAAACTACCGCGCTATTTCTAGCTCTTTTTATAATTAAAATTAATTTATTCATTCTAACTTCGATTTGAACCAAATTTGTGATCCTTATTATTTAAAATCACTCAAAATAAATTTTAAATTGGCCCCAAAATTCAGGGTTGTTACAAGTTTCTTATCGGATTGTTTATCAAATTTCTCTTCTTCAAATTGAAGTTACAAACTTGTTCAACAACTATAAATCTAAATCTAGCAACAAACAAGTTTCTACCAACGTCTCTTTTGAACCAAACAATCAGCCAGTAACTTCGTCACAACATTACATAACGATCATTGATGATTCTGACGATATGACTGATGATGTAAATTTTGGAAAATCTCTTCTGCAAAACGTTGATCTCTGCAAAATTGAAATTCAAACTCAAACTGATGCTTCTTCTGAAAATTCAACTCTTACTGAAATTGAAAATTTTCATCCAACAACTTTTGAAATTGATGAAAATCTTAATGAAGTTGTTGAAATCTCTGCAGCTGACTTGAATTTAAATTCTCTTGAAAACAAAGACGTCAATCTTCAATTTGATCTTCCTCTCTCAGATTCTGAAAATTTTGCAAATTTTGCAACTTTAAACTATCAACTTGAAAGAAATGACGAAGTTGGTAACAACTGTTTAGGTGAGGACGACTTTGATGAGCGAAAACTTCTTGAACTGATTGACGGTAATGTTGTTGAGTCTGAAATTGAAAATGAAACATTTGTAAACTTTGAAATTCTTGAGGTTGAAAACAATGGGACCGTTGAATGTGATCTCAAACACGATGACGATTTTTTTGAAACCGTTGAAACTCCTTGCGACTTGATCGTTTCAACTGAACCTCACTATGATTACTTGTTTTTCAATGATAAATTTATGCAGTATATGAAATCTTTCTGGAATGACACTATTTTTGAGAAAACACGATTTCGAAATTTACTGAAAATTCATTTGTTCGGTTTTGACTTTAGGTTTACGAATGAACCTTTAGTTAATAAAATTTCAAATATTTTAAAGCAAAACCGAACAATATTTCTCAAAACAAGTGTGGGGGTGAGAACGATGCACATGCCTCTCAATTTATACATCATCTGAACAAGTCAAACTTTGTTTTTGAAACTTTTGTTGAACCCCAGCTCGATGACCTCTCTTTTGTTGCTATAAAAATTCAATTCGATTTCAGGATCAATTGTAAGCTCAAGCTTTTAAAACTAGCAACTCAAACTTTTGAAAAAACGAAATTTGTTTTTCCAAATCTGTCACGTAATATACAATCCTTTATGATTTGGTTTTCTGTGCTTCAGCTGTGTCTCATAAGCTTAATGAGGCTGGTCCATTGGTCCATTGTGGACCGGTTCATCTATTCGATGACTGCGTATTTTCTGCACACACATCCGGTAAGCCGTGCTGACCCTCTTATTTTATTTCCCTTTCACTAAGATATGTCTGATTAACGACTGTGAGGACACAGTCACACTCAAGTGTGGGGAGGAATTTACATTATATCAGCAATCAAATTTTATGAAGTAGGCCATTCATTGAACAAGGATTAACTTAAACTCATAAATAACACCTTGGTTCTTGTTTAATAAGTTGAATTTTTGGGTGATGAGAATGAACATTATTTATTCATTGAATTGTAATGTGTCCTTTTAAGATGCTAGCTTGAGACTGTGCAGACGTTAGTCGTGTTCTGGAGTAAGCGTGTCAACCTTTGTTATACATGTTAGAATGTGCAAGTAAAAATAATCAAAAAAAAAAAGAAAAAGAAAAAAAATCAAGAAATAAAAATGATTTGGCACCTACATTTGTTGGATTTTCTGAGTTCGTTTTCATGCATAATATTTTCTTTTCCACTCGAATTTCCAAAATCGTAAGTTCTAAAATCCACTTGGCCCAATTAAGGAAAAATGACTCATTGTAGCGTTCTTCTTCGATACCCCACATTATTCAAACCCAAGTTTTAGTCGATTTACATCCATGTTTCAACAAGTTTATCTTATATTGGTATACTCAAGAACCTTTGTTTAAAGGTCAAAAACATCACTTTTTATACCAATATTACACCATCCACTCTGTACTTGTTTTATGGTAGGATAACCATATACCACATCTTATTTTATATGGGTTATCTATCTTACGAAACTTTGCTTATCATTCCTTTCAGCTTTTTGTATAACATCAATCCAGACTTGTGTGTTGAATTAAGGTTATAGAAGTAGAGTAACTAGGGTACAAAACTTTCCTTTCATGAAGTGTTGGTAGTAGAGGAGGAATCAAATGAAATCATGTACGTCATCATTCCATCTCAATTCATCATTCATCATGCAAAAGAAAAAAAAAGAAGAAAAAAAAAGAATAGAAAAAAAAGGGAAAAGAAAAAAAATGAAATAAAGAGAGAGTCTCTCTGAATAAAATAGTCTTCATCATTTGTGACTATGAAGCATCCATTTCCATTCCATCCACATCCATCATACCGTACTTGGAAGTGAGGATTGTAGTAGACGAGATGAAAGGAAATAAAAATGTTCATATGTGCCTTAGTATTACTTTATCTTTTGTAATTTGAAGTTCAACTAATACACCTGCCCTCTTATCTAGAATATTTTTAGAACTTACAAAATTTTCCTTCATCTATGCATAACTCATATCCAATACATTACAGTTACATTGGTGCAAAATCATTCAAAAAAAAATAGCGAATAAAGAAATGATTGGGTGCACATTGTCGATGTGTAGAACTTTGGTTGACACCACGCTCTTAACCTTCAAGACAATTACAGTGTTATCAAGGAATTACGATTCAGCTTGAAAATTTTTGTTCATTTTTGCACTAATTATGGGATGGACAATTTGGGACTAAACCGTTATTGTTGAAGTTAGGTGAAATCCTTGGAATATGAAAGACCTTAAATATATTGTTTGATTAATCCGCGTACATAAGACGCTTTGGATTTTGTGGGTAGTATCCGCTGAAAACCCTCACGAGACAACACTCGTCCTACTGAGGACACCCAGAGGTTTAACGGCTTGTTGCATACGCTAAATGCAATCGTGTTTCCTACGAAAGTGTGACATATCTTAGTTTAGTTTATTCAAGGACGAATAAAAAGATAAGTGTGGGGGTATTTGATATAATGTAAATGTGTATATTTTATCCGCATATTTATCTTATTTTATCTTTTAAATAATTGATATTGTGTATTTATAGCTGTGTTTTCAGATTGTTGACAAGAATCATGGTTTAGAGCATTTGATGAATAAAGCATGAAGAATTTGCTGAAAAAGAGTGAAGTTAAAATTACTTAAGCTTGAAGAGTTTAAAGCTTGAAGAACGGTTGCAAATAGAGTTTAGTTGGCTAGATTTGGCTCACTAAAGACTCATATTGTGTTCACATTGGCTCAATTGCAGACCATTTCATGCACTGCACGCGTTCACACTGACTCACTTACAAGGCCTCTTACTCTACAACCCCGTTCACACTAGCTTATGTGTTATTTGGGCTAATTCTTTAGTCCCACATTGTGGAATTTGCCAAGTAGCCTTTGTCATATCAGCTATAAATACACTTTATCTCATTCATTGTAAAACACATTAGGTTTTATTCTGTAATTCTCTTCTTGGAATAAAATCATTCTTCTTCCCCTGTTCTATTTAGTTTTAGTTTTATTTTATTTATGTCTGTTATTTTATTTTCTTCTTCTTTAGCTATGTCTAGCTAATCCCCTTTGATTAGGGGGTGATGACGCTAATAGATATGATTCAACATGAATCACATAGCCAATAGATGAGGACTGTATACATGTAGATCTGGTTCTGAATCAAGGGTTAGATCTGAACCTTCATATTCTGTGTCGTTTAAGAGCTATGCTCCTTCATAGGGTATATTCGTGTTCGATCTAACAATTATCAGATTTAGATCTAATTTTAGGTTTTTAGAAATTAATTTGTGAATCTATCCTGATAGTCTATGGTTGTTTAAGAGCTCAGCTCCTGCATAGGCTATGATTGTTGTTATTTACTTATTTGTTTCTAAGAATCTATTTATCATTGATTCGTGTTTGTGACAGAAACATGAATTAGATCTATATTTATTTGTTGGTTATTGATGAGTGTGAATCTAATCTATGTCATTATCCCCCTAATTGCTTTTTCTTATTAGAAAAATCTTTTTTTATTCAATTGCTGTTATTTTCTGTGTTTTCAATCAATCAAAATTCTAGAATAACTTGATTGGATTTATTAATTAAAATATTTTTGGTCCCAGAGTTCGACACCCTCTACAACAATCCTTATTGTTTAGGAAAACCGAACGGATTTTACAGTTGTTTACAATTGTATAATTTGTTCGCAAACAAAACTCCCCCCGAACTTCGGGTAATGGTCTAATCTTGGCACAACACTGAGACCGACCTTAAATTGTCTCTTCCCCGAAGCTCTCAAGGCTAAGAGGTAGCCCATGGCCACGATCGGAGCCTACGGGCTGATGATCCAGGCTTCTCTTTCCTGGCCAACGACGATGTCTACAGGCTCGCCTCGACCCGATGAACGATGGGAGAGCCTACGCTAGACGGACCGCACAACGTGACGTCATGCGCCTTCGCTACTCTTGGGATTAACCCTGGGCAACCCAAGAAAAAAGGGCAGGCGCTCGAGCCTAGCTTCGCAAATTACTGGTTTCCTGAGCTGAGCGGAACCTACTAGAAGCCTGCGCACTATCACACCCCCTGGAATGACCAACCTAGGGTGCGGAATACATAACCGCTTTTTTGTTACATGTAACGACAAGTAGGCCTATGCAAGTACGGGACGCCCGAAAACATGAGAAGAACATCTAAACATCTAACAAAAAGTGCGATCTTTACTAATTCATATTTCATTACAACACACACACACACATTGCCACCAACTACATAACTAATATCTTTCTTTCTAATGACAGGGTGTACATGAGAACCACACCGTGTCTTGAAAAAACAAAAGAAAGGGCCGAACTCGCGTAAACTACTGGCCTACACAACCAAAATAAGCACTAAACCTACACTTAAGCAACTAACGCTAACTGTGCTTCTTCTTCCTGTCTTTATGCTTTTCCTTTGCAGATTCGGCACTCGACGGTTCATCCTTGGAGCTAGGATTTCTCTTGTCAGACCCGCCTTTTCCACTTCAGCTCCTTTGGGAGGTGGTCGACTCATGAGAAGCTGGGAGACACCTCTCGTCTTCTCCGTCGCCGCTAGAAACCTCAATGACGTCAGCAGGGACAACATGCAGCAGAGATCGGGGTGCACCCCCGGCAGCAGAACCTATTACTACGACACTCGTCTCTGGGATAGTTTTCCTTTCCCGTCTAGCTTTCTCCCTGGCTTCTTTAGCGGCCTGTCGCTCAATAAGTTTTTGGCACTTACGCTTCGGATCGCCGACCCTGATTTTCTCCCGAGTCTCGAGGGCCCTCCGCTGAGTCTCCTCACTCTCTCTCTCTTCTCCTGAGCCTCGTCCGCCACCCTCTTCTTCTCCGCTTGATCATCAGCCTTCCTCTGAGCAACAATCGCGGCGGCCCTCTTTTCAGCATCCTCCCTGGTCTTAGCTATGACCTCCCTCCTGGAAGCCTCATCCTGCCTCCACTTCTCTTCCACTTCCTCACTTTTGGCCACCATCTTGGCTTTTTGCGCACTCACCATGGCAGCTATCGAGGACACATCGGCCTCCACCGGACCTTGGGTGGTCGTGCTCCGCCCATCTACCTCCTCTCCTTCATCAACAAGGCTTTCGTAAAGGCTGGGAGTTACCCTTATCCCCGCGAGGGAGTCCAGATGATCTCCGCTCCCTCCAAGCAGAACCCCCTCAAGTTCGGGCCCAGACTTAGTCACTTCGGGAATCACGGGGGCAGGGTTCAATACCATGGTCGATTCAGAAGGGGCTGCACAATGAAAACACAACCTTTTAGTCCGCAAACTCGGTAATCACGTCATCCACGGGGATGCAATGCAAAGGAACTTTACCTCCGGCCAAGGGGTGTGTAGGAAGCACGGAAAGGGCACCCGGCATAACAGGCGGCGTAAATCCAATCTCTCCTAGCTTCAGATGCTCAGGATCAGGCTCAGTCGAAACCCGAGTCAGAGCTGTCGGGCCAATCGCCGTGTCCGATTCAGGAACGAACGACCGATAAGAGCTTGCCTCCGCAGGATCCTCCGCTACCACAACGCCCTCAACAACGACAAACTTCCCCTTTTTGGCAGCAAGCCTCTCCAACCTCTCTCTCCGCATCCTCAAGCAGCAACTTCCTACCCTCCTCCAACCTCTTGCGCTCCTCCTCGGTCAAGAGATCAATCATAAGTTGTCATTCATCTAAAGTCCCGACATCCACTTCGCGCAGGAAGGCCTCATATGGAACTAGCCTTTCCCAGGTTCAACCTAGCTCACGGGAATAGTCATTCATCCAAGAAATTCCATGGAATTTTAGGACCTTAACAAGCATGTCCTTGATATCGTCCCCCACAGACGACTGTGCCCAGTACTCGGCATCAGCTAGCTCATCTCTTAACTGCCCCACCTCTCTCAGATATTCGACTTTCAATCCCTCGGCGGTACCTAACACATCCCGATTACTGGCTTCCGCATCCTCCTTCGCTTTCGGTGCCGCCTCAAGCTCCCTCGTCAGGCGGGTGTTCTCCGCTCTTAAAGTTTCATTGCTCTCTTGAAGTCGCAGGACTTAGGTATTGTCTCTCCTCAATCCGGCGCAAATCTGGTCTGCCTCGACCTTTTCCTTTTTTAAGGCGGTATTCTAGGTGGTCAAGTTAGTTATGGTTTCCTTCAAAACAGAGCAAGAATGGTCGGTTTCCCTTTTAAGCACCTCATACTGATGCTTCACTCCAACTGGAAACATCAGTCCCCGCAAATTAGCAAAGTAGGGATACAAGAGGCAAATAATTCTTAGAGAGAATAAGAAAACCTACCTATTTCCGCATTCAAAGTAGCAATGGAAACCTGCCCGGCGTCAATAGTTGATTGTCGACTAGCGAGTTCTTGATTCTTCTTCCTAATCAGATCTGACATGTGATGGGAGTACTTGGTAAGCACATTAGCCTGGCGATGCGCGGCCTCCACATGCTCCCATACCTCTTCGGATTCCCTATCAGGAGCAGGACAAAGCTCCGGGACAAACCATAACTTGTCAAGGTATAACCGAGGGAAGTGGTGTTTCACAAACGCCATCTTCTCCTCGATGGCTAGCTCCCGAACTCCAGATTCCATCAAATCTTGCGTTTCTACCATAGTCGCCCTATCCGGCCTCGGTTGGGCAAGAGGTGGTTCTCTCCCCTTTGAAGTCTGAACGGTAGCCGACAAAGCAGTAATGGGCGGAGTTGTTGACGACGTATGACTCGACCCTCCTAGATCAAGCCGTGAATCTCCTTTGGGAACCCAAATAAGAAGGGGAGGGGCGGAGTAGTGAAAGACTGAGGCCTATCCTAGTAATGACTCCCGCTGTCGCGACCCCATGGGGGTGGAACATTGCCATATAAACTAGCTCCCCTCCTAAAGGGGCTGATGAAAGCACTTTCGGAGCGATGGCGGTCTCCGCGACCTCGTCCTCCACTTCCTCTGGCCATGTCACCTATCAAAGAAACAAAGAGAAATCAGTCAGGCAACACGCACAATCACTCTTCTATGCGATGTGGTGTGTACAAGTGTATGTCTTAAGTGTTCTCTCAACAGACCAGATTGTTCCCCAATCGGGGGAGCCGGCCCCTCCGTGGCACGAGCTAGATCCTCCATACTAATTGCGCTCGGCCACAAAGACAAGTCCATAAGGACTGTACCCAGAGCTGCAAACTGATCCACTTTGTCGAGTGAAGTGGTAGCATCTAGAGAGGTCACAGGAGAATGAGGGCTAGCCAACGCTTCTTCTCCCGTCCCTCCCACCGGGGGCGGGACAGAAGCGTCAATTAGCCCCTCATCTCGAGCAGCCGTCTCCACGCTACCAGCTTTCCTACCGCCAACATCTTCTTGGAACATAACGGCCTTCTTTGGTCCAGGCCCAGTAGAAGCTATTTTCCTCTTCAAACCAGAAACAGTAGGGCCTTCCGTCATTGTCCTTTTCAATGCACTACTAGCCACAGCATGCCTAATTATGGCCATATTGGTTGGAAGCAATCCAACATGCCGAAGGCTATCCTGATCTACCACAGTGTCAGTCTTGCGAGAGTCTTCAGGGATGGCTCAGAGGGCATCGAGACGTTGATGATACTCGTCACCAGTAGGCGCCTTGGGATTTCCTGCCATAATCGGAAAACAATGAGACACGGAGCCCGACAACGCTACAAGAAGAGATCGAAGGTACTCGCTTCCTTGTATACACCTCCTCGTAAACCCGGAAGGGCAGCGAACGAAGAACCAGTCATGCTTAATCACAGACGGCCTGGGCCACTTTCCAACAAAAAAAATAGTAGCGGGAGATGCTTGCAAGAACCAATGGGAGGACGATCCACCAGTTGATCATCTAAAATGAAAGAGATACCTAATGTCCTCTCTGATAGGGTCCCAATGTAGAAATTCTCGATAGAGAACACAAGTACCCAAAAGGGAGGAATAAGCATTCGGGTTCAACTGTGAAGGTGCTAGGCGGAAGTAGAATAACATTTCTCGAATAAAGTCATTGGCCAGGGGCACGCACCCCGCAAAGCAAGTATGTCGATTCTAAGCAGTGAAACCCTCCGGCAGTGCGTGGGCCCTTCCACTCGTTCCAGGGGCATGAGCATATTCCTTCGGGATGCTAAACCGCAACGCAAACTTACTAATTGCCATGGCTTCCAAGCGCAATGGCACCGAGTCCGGTGGATTGGCTAAAATAACTGTGTCAGGCAGCACGTCCGGAGCTACTGGGGAAGGTGGGTCGCCGCCACCAATGATGTCCACATATTCCGTTTCCGCATGTGTGACGAGAGAATGTATCCTCTCAATGTGCTCCCCGTGCTCAGACACCTCAGGTGAGCTGCCCGATTGGGAAGGAACCGATTCTTCAGTAGTCTCAAGCTCGCTGCCGCCTGAGATGTCATTATCAGTAGAGTCAGAAGTGTGAGATGATGGCGTCGAAACCTCAGCTTCCAGAATTTTCCCAGTCCTTGATCTTGTTTGCATGGCTAGCTATACTTTAATGCACCAATATTAGACATCACAGTAAAATACCCTGTACCCCTCGCATTGGTGAAAACTAACAAGTGCGTGCAGTGTCATGTAAAAAAGAAGAATGTACATAAAAGCTTTAAAAGACCGTAGCAGTTTGGTTACCGTCCAGATATATGCTCTATCCTATGTGAAAGATTCGAGTCCCTGTCCGTACAGTTATATATGCGTGCCTTGGTACATTCATGCAATCAAATAGGAAGTATATAAGTCCAAGTATATGCAGTCCGGAAATCGAAGTTCGAAGCGGCAAATACTGGCATCCAGCCAAGGCAACACTATTAAGCTCGCCCCCGGGCTCGAAAATTCGAACCACTTAGGTCCGAAGATTCGGGCCTAGGTGGCTCGAAAACTCGAACCACCCTGGGATCGAAAATTCGAACCTAGGTGGCTCGAAAATTTGAACCACGGCGGTTCAGAAATTCGAGACCCTTTGGTTCGAACTTTCGGGTTCTCGGGCTTCAAAGTTTCGAGGCCTTGGGTTCGAAGTCACGAACCCCAATGCTCGAAAGGTCTTGGCCTTAGGGGTATCGGAACTTTGAGCCTAAAGCTCGAAATTCCGAACCCCACGGCGTTCGGAAATTTGAGCTCAAGGCTCGAAATTTCTAGTCCCATCAGGTTCGAATTTCCAAACCTCCTCTGCCAGGCTTGAAATCTCAAGCCTCCTATGACCACTGTACTTCGACCTCCATTCTTTCATCCCTCTTTCGACCGAGTCCATTACTTAGATATTTTTTTCCGAAAGGGTCGAGTAACGAAGCTTTCAGAGCAGTGGCAACTGATGACGTAAAATAGAAGGATGGGAAATGAAGGGGGGAGGAGCCTATTTATAATAAAAAGGGAAAAGGTCCCTTCGCATTCCGAGGCTCGAAATTTCGAACCCACGAGCTCGAAATTTTGAACCCACGAGCTCGAAATTTCGAACCCGCAGGGCTCAAAATTCCGAGCCTTGCGGTTCGAAGTTCAAACCACTGCGGTTCAAAATTTCGAACTTATACGGTTCGAAATTTCGAACCCCAGTGGTTCGTAATTTTGTACCCCTCAAAAAAAAAATTCAACCATCACGCTTACGTACGCCTATTCCCCGCAAGTGTCAAATATCCTAAAATGCGCGACGTTGACACCATGAGAATACCAAGCAACATGCATATGACACCAAACCAAAAGCGACTCGCTCACTTTTCCCCCGACGAGAGAGCCCACTAGCTAACATGTTTTTATTTTCCCTATAACTTGCAGGATAAATCCGCAACCCAACTACCATCTCAACTTTCATTCCAAAGCACATCATGTCAAGACAAGACGTACTTTGGGGGGCAAATGTTAACCAGCCTTTTGGTCCGGTTACCAAAAGTACTCAAGACACGCTCGACTCAACTCATCACGTGAAGACACGGCCAAGGGCGAATCTTAGGAAGTGCAGGAGGGAGAACAAAAAGAGAACGCGCCAACGAGCCTCGACCACATCCCTTATCAAACAAACTTCGCACCATGCCAGGTGCGAAATTTCATACCTGGTAGGTGCGAAATTTCGCACCTACCAAGTGCGAAATTTCGCACCTCACAGATGCTAAATTTCGCACCTGCCAGGTGCGAAATTTTGTACCAAGCAGGTGTGTAATTTCGCACCCGACGGTGCGAAATTTCGTACCTAGCAGATGCAAAATTTCGCACCTCTATCCAGGTGCGAATTTTCAGTGGACGACAGTTGGTACGTAATTTCGCACCTAGCAGGTGCGAAATTTCGCACCCAGCAGATGCGAAATTTCGTACCTAGCAGGTGCAAAATTTCGCACCTCTGTCCAGGTGCGAATTTTCA
The DNA here is from genome assembly GCA_030737875.1 of Allium sativum. Lineage (NCBI taxonomy): Eukaryota > Viridiplantae > Streptophyta > Magnoliopsida > Asparagales > Amaryllidaceae > Allium > Allium sativum. Next base: position 221,080,000 of record CM060927.1, on the reverse strand, counting down.
GTGGCCGACAGCTGGAAGCGCGAATCTCTTGTAGATGGTCCCCATTTCTACCTACTCCTACCTAACCCCTACCTAACCACTTCCTATAAATACACCCATGGCCTCACACTTCAAAAGGGTTGGATTCTTGAGCTTGGAAACCTCCATAGAGCTTCATTAATGGCATCTCCTCTTTGAGGAAGAAGAAGGACAAAATTGTCTTTTTCCTTATTTGTTCAATATATGATGATTATGACATCATATATCATGAAAAGTGAATGTAATGAGATATCATGAGATAGTCTCAACCTTGTAATCTTCCAAGTGATCAACAAAATTCCAATGACTCTTCAAAGTGGACGTAGGCCCTCACTGAGGCCGAACCACTATAAATTCCTTGTGTTATTTACTGCTTATATTTTATTTTATGTTCTTGTCTATGTGACCATTTTTATAATTCCTAGTAATTAGGAATCTTTGGTGTTTACGACATTTTTTGCCATCAACAGGTCCAAGTCTCGGGTCAACCAAGCTTAGGTCGACTATGTTCGGGTAGACCAATCTCAATTCGGCCAAGTTTGGGTCCCCAATGACCTGGGAGTTGTCCTTCCCGAGAGTTATCCTACTCAAGACTTCTCCTACCCGAGACTTCTCCTACATGGAACTTCCCTTGCCCAAGACTTCTCCTACTTAGGAGTTCTCCTACCCGAGACTTCAGTGCATAATCCAAGCTTTTGTGATTATTCCGTCCAAGTGACTCCGAGCACTCTTGAGCGTACATCCAAATCAAGAACACTTTCATTGTCGAAAAATCCATGGACTGCCTTGCCAAAAGGCGGGTTAACACTTTGTCCCCCAAAACACATATTTCTTAATAAAGGAAGATGTGTTTTGAATAATCCAATCCAGAAACCCATGGAAATCCTATAACCAGGCAACCAGAAGTCCAGAAAGTCACGATCATGTCGAATCGTATTAATAGAAAACCAGACTGCCACGATCACTCTGGATCGTATTAAGGAAAAGCCATAAATTGCATGACCTCACTGGATCTTATTATGAGAGAAATCCAAATCCAAGAAATCTGAAATCCATAGCCCTACCGGGCTTATCCAATCCAATTATAATCCATAACTGCTAATAACCATATGGATTTCTTTGCCAAGACCCAGGAGGCAACTCCAATTGAATAATCGATTGGGATGTCCTGCCATGACCTAGCAGAACAACCCATAACTGTCCGAGTAAAATCCTTGCTCAAACCGTTACCGAACTAACTTACTAAATCCTAGAAAAAAGAGTTTCACCCTTTAGGCGTGGTGCATACTTGGAGATCCAAGACCGAACTACCATCCCAAGACCTGGTAGAATAGTCTAACCCTTCAAGCATAGTCCTTACCTAGAAATCCATGACTGAATTACCCTGCCAAGTCCTGACAGAATAGTCTGACCCTTAGGGTATAGTCCATACCCGAAATCCAAAATTGAACATACTTCCAAATCTTAACAGAATGATATTACCCTTCAGGCATAGTGCATACCCGATAATCCATGATTGAACCATCTTGCGAAGTCCTGACGGAACGGTACGATCCTTCGAGCATAGTCCATACCAGGAAATCCATGATCAAAACATCCTGCCAAGTCCTGACAAAATAATTTGACCCTTCCTAAGAAAAGTCCTTATATAGGGATCTAATTTTTATACTTAGTGAGAAAATTCCTCACTTTACCATGTCCTTAGAGTTCGAAATTCCAATCTCAGATTTCATACTTCGCAAGTATATTCCTTACAAATGATGTAATTTTATTAAAGTTGGGAAAGTTAGGAGTTTTTAGCAATAGCAAAAAAAATCTAGTGGTTTATTATCAGGTACAAGCACACTAGGAGTTAAAGCCTAATCCCATACATGAGTGCGCAGACTTAGTTGTCTTTAATTTTAAATTTCTTGTGTTTGTTTAATTTTGGAATGGGACGGTTCATCTTCTGTAAAGACCACGCCTAAGGATCTTGGTGGTTCCCATGCATGGGTAGACAGACCTAGCCATCTGAAGCCAAATAACTAGACGTGAGTATAATCCGAATTCGAGCCATAACCCAGTCATTTTGCCAAACCTTAACGAAATAACTAAACCCCTCAGGCACAATCCATGCCTGGGAATCCATATTTATTAAAAACAAAAGTTATTATAGAGCTAAAGACAAGCCACCCTATTTTATTATTAGTAAAAGAACAAGCCTTGGGATCTCTTCAGTTCCCATACGTGAGTTGGCCAACTTATTATGAAAACAAAAGAAAACAGAAATAAAATCCACTAAAATTCAAATCAGTTAATGATCATTCTGCAAGAGCTCGATGCTGATTTATTCCCTCTCCGAGGAGCAATAGGCAGTAGTGCATGTCTCGGTACTATTAGTTGCTTGACATATTCCGACAGCTCTCCTCGTCTGATACATTCCTCAATTATGTCGCGTAAATGCCTACAATCATTTGTTGCATGACTATACATTTCATGGAACAGACAGTGCTTTCCAGAATCTCGTTCCTTTTGCATCAGCTCCCTCCTAGAAGGTTTTGAGAAAGGAATAATTCCATGCATATCCATGTGGATGTCCTCCAAAGTGGAATTAAGCTTAGTGTACTTGTCAAATTTAGGCTCTCTCCGAACTCGACACATTTGACTATCCTTCGATGGGGCATTTCCTTGCCTTTTTCCTTTCCAGATTCAGATGATCCTTAGTTCTTAGCCACGTTAACCTCGAGAACTTCCTTCTCGATCCTAGTATATTCCTCATGCAGAAATTTATCTGCCTTAAAATAGAGTTTGCCTAGATCCTTTAGAGGGTCCCTCTTTAAGGAGATCTTGAAATCCGTCTTAACCAGAGCACATGATACAGTTGCCATCAAACCCGTGGATAGTTCTGGTCGATCAACCGATGCCACTGCCACTTTAAAACTTTCCAGAAAAGAGTGTAGAGTCTCAATGTATCTCTACTTAATTGTTGTTAGAGTCATTACATTTTTGGGTCAAAAATATCGACCCTAAACTGTTCGATAAATCGCACGACCAAGACGTTCCAATTGTTGATTGATTCAGACTCCAACTGCATGAACCACATAGCAACAATATCAACCAAGTACAATGGAAAGCACTTTGTCATGACACATTTCTACGCTGATAGTACTTCCATATGAGGCATGTATATCATCAAATGTGTAATAGGATCATTCTTACCATCATAAGCCTCCAGGACGGATAGCTTGAAGTCCGACGGATTTTGGGAATTCCTAATATCCCATGTGGAAGATATTTGAATGATGCTATCCACATCATTTTGAGGTTCCTTACCTATGTTAAAACAACGAGTCACATCCGCGATTTAATTTCCATCTCCAAGCAACTGCTGTCAATCGTCCAATCCAACACGGGTTCCCCCCACATGAAGTCTTGTACTCATCTGATGCCTGTTCCCGGCCCCTAGGCTCAGCCTGAGTATTCCCCCGATTTCTGGGTCGACATAGTCGAACCGGAACGGGTCGATATTGTCGACCAAGAGTTCGGGTATCCAAGGACCAGGGAGTTCGGTTCTCCGGGGACCTAGGAGTTCGGGTCTCGAATGTCTGATGCTGATGTACCTCATCTATCTAGGTCAAAATTAGGCTAAGCCTGGCCATTATTTCCTGCATTCCTATTATGAACATCACGAGTTGAAATGTCATGACGCTGATCACCTTCTCGGGACGTCTATCCCTTGTTGTGCCTGCTTAGATATTCACTCCTGCTCGAACTGGGACTTCTGCCGACCCAAGCATAGGTAATCCACTCGGTTGTGCTATCATCGCTACATCTATCCTTGCAGCAGTTTGGCTTCAACCCTCGCCAGTGAGTTTTGACCTCCCAGCCTTCCAGAGCTATCCATCCTTGAGAAAAATTATTCATCATCTCCTCTTGTTTGCGAAAGAACTCCTCTTGTCATTCCATACGAGCCTTTAGCTCTATCATTGCTCCATCAATCTCCTCTCGAGTGAGGTAAATGGAAGGATCACCATGAGAGGAAGCCTCCTGACTTCCCTCATTCCTCGTGCCTTCATCTCTGACATCCTCAGTGCGGGAGAAAGTTCCATCTTTCTTCCTTTTCACCATCTTCAAATCCTGAAGCCAATAATTTTCTTTAAGAAAGAAGATGGTTTTCTCGGTGAAAGCACCAAAGTTTTGATGCCAAAAAGTGGTCTTTTAGCAATCAACCCCCAAATTCACAAATCACATACAATTCCAATCACAGAATGCAATGAAATAAATGAACCACACAAGAATTTTATAGTGGTTCACTAATCTGGCTTACGCCCACTCCAAATATCCCTTTTTAATACTCTATTACTACAAAGTACAATTGGTTTTTATGAAAGAATGAAGAGAAAGAAGTGAATTTAGGATGGAGGTAACTTCCTTGCTCTATCCCAACATCCTCGAAGAAGCCAATCTAAAAGAACCCTCTCTAAAGTCGACGAATAAGGTACTTATAAGTGCTCCAGGTCTCGTGCCAACTAAGACACATGGCGCCCTACCCAGGAGTGTAGAAGTAGTGGAGAAAGTCTTCAAGTCGTGGGAAATGGCTAAGTCCGGGTAGGCATGGACACATGGAGGTTGATTCAAAGTTGTAAAGATAGTAGAAGCGGTCATAATTGGTCCAGATCTTGGGTCGACCAGGCTTAGGTCGACCAATCCCGAGATGACCAAGTTCAGGTTGACCATGTTCGGGTCCCCGATGACCTGGGAGTTGTTCTACCCGGGACTTGTTCTACCCGAGAGTTGTTCAACCTGAGAGTTTTCCTACCTGGGACTTCTTCTACACAGGATTTCCCCTCCCCATGACTTCTCATACACGGGACTTCCCCTACCTGGGACTTCCCCTTTCCCGGGACTTCTCTTACCCGGGACTTTAGTGCATAATCCATGATTTTGTGAATGTTGCATTACTCCGTCAAGTGACTTCTAGCTCTCCTGATGTACATCCAAATCCTAAACACTTTCATAGCTGAAATTCCGTGATGTGATTGCCTAGCCAAAAGGTGGGCCAACAGTAACAATCCAAAATTTAAGAATAATTAATTAATGGTTTTTAATATTAAAATTTAATGTTATGAAAATATAATGCTACAAGATAATAAATAGAGTTATTGAAAATGTTTACATTAACATTATAAATGAGTAAATAGATAAAGTAAAAGAAAAACATTATAACAATAACATTAAGCTCATTAAAGAATTAATTTAATACAAAATAAGTGTATAAAATTACCAAAATTTAGCTGCGGGAGCTGCACCATTATGTTCGTGGTAATTTTTTTGTTCAATTAACACTTTGTAAAAATCAGAGCTAATGTGAAGAAGTTATAAAAGAGACAAGTCATAAGTATAATTCTAAAATTAATAAAAAAAATGAAGAAAGAAGCTAAAAAGGAAAATTTTGCAAATGACCGAATTTGACTATTGAACCTTTTCATGGTGCCTGTTACGATTTATGGGTTGCTTTCATTATAACTTGTCAAAATCTAAGTTTGTAGGAAGGGGTTATCACTAAAACAAGTTCATAAGAAAAAAAATACGTTGTAAGGGGGGGGGGGTTAACCCCTGGGTCTACCTGGGTGGATCGATCCACATAAATATTTTTTTAAAATTCTCCCAATGTGGGTAGAAGGCGATTTTTGAAATGGGAACTGATGTGGCTTTTTTCTATTGGCAGAAATTGAAATCTGAGCTGACGTGGTTTATTCCATTAGTTATGTGACGTGGTTGGTCTAAATTTAATCTAAAAATCCAACGATATAAGATCCCTAGCTTAACATATAAATAGACCCTTAGACCTAGATAATTCTTCACAGCACAATCTCTTCCCCTCTAATGTCCCTCTTTTTGAGACAGACCTGACTTAATTTTCTTTAAGGGAAAAAATTATTAAAATAAATATCTATATATAAATATTTGTAAACTTTTAAAGACGGAATCTATAGAGGCCATGGAGGAACGCTTTGGTCCACGGGTGAGCTTGTAATTATTTAGACTTTTGATAAATTAAGAAAATAGGGTTTTTAATAATTGTAGATTTTCTGTAGTTTCTCTTCCAGTTTTCTAACAGTTTTTAACAATTTTCTATATGTTAGTGTTTTATGTAAGTTCTATGTTCTGTAAGTTATTTTCTACAACATTTCTTGTCTTTTTCTTATAATTTTATTTTATTCTAGTATTGTAAAATGTTCTTTCAGTCTTCTTCCCTCTTTCCATGTTTATGTCTGTTATTTATTTTATAATTTGTATGCCTATTTTTGGTTTATCCTAAAGCATGCCTAGATATGTATATGTTTGTATTTTGACGAATGATGTAGTCCTTTTTATATTGCACACAGAAAAATAAAGTTCAAAGAATAATTATGCATATGCAAATTAAACGTATTAGACTGAATTTACAAAGAAGTGTGCATAAAATATCGATTTGCAATTAGAAAGGGATTAGACTAAATATGCAAACTAATGTAGATTTGCAATTAAAATTATGACATGTGTTGTTATTTGCAAAGACTGAACATATTCGCAAGAGTAATATTATTATAAATTGTATAGATACATAAAGAAATCATAGTGGAGAAATCGGGTTTATTTGTGAATATAATTATAACATGAAGGCTATAGTTTAAACAAATGATGAAAATCTTATTCTCAACATAAACTTAAATCTAAGGTTAAGTTTAATAACTATGTATTAGTTGTAGTCCATTCTAGCAACACATGACTTATTTAAGAAAATAAGCATGTACTAGTTGTGGTCCATTCCGGTAGCACGGGTCTGATTAGGGAAAATAACTGATTAATGAATAATACTTAGATCAAGGAGGATCTAGGTAGGGGTGCAAACTATAGTATTTGTTTGCTAGGATCCTTACCGATAGCATTCCCTTTCAGGTTTATCACTGACGGGCTCACAACTGCTGGTGGTGGAGGTTGGGCACGCTTATGTTGATTAGGATAAATAAGGGAATAACAAAGATAGGGTCATGTGTGGGTGCGTTCCTACAATGCAAAGAGCATGTCTGTGCATCGACAAAGGATAATAAGTCATCACTACATCCAACAACGATTAGTTATGTCTTTACTAATGGGTAAGGCGAGTAAAACTAAAGATCCATAGTGATACAAGTTACCATGCGTGATGGTAAAATAATAGGTTAAAGCCGATCGATGGGTAGTATTAGGAAATTATCCTAATCATGGTTATTGTGTTCAATAACTAAGAAAGTGTAAACAACCAAACAAATTTTTTACTTGTATAGTCCAAGTTTGTTTGATTGTAAATAATTCCAGTATTCCTATCTTTTGTAGGTGTACACGAACACTTACCTTATCTGACACTAGAACTATTATAGAGTCTATTTCACTTTATAACTTAATAATGCTAGTAATCGCACCATTCACCAGACTTTATGCCCGACACACTCCTCTTTCTTCCTTTTACCTTCCATAGTAGGCTCATGGGGCGGAAATGATTGGTATTAATGGGTTGGGAGGATTAATGTTATAGATCCATTTTCTTTCTGTTTGGTGCACTTAATTTTATGATAGCTTATTTGTTATGATTCATATTTTTACTTGAGAGGAGAAATGTTTTATTGTATAATCTGATTTGAGCCAAGATTATGTAATACATATGCTTTCTATTAAAACTTATTTAGTGTAAAGTGTCACTTTGAAATAATAAGTTATTTAAAAACAAATATTCTCTTTGTTTCTGTTTTATTTCTTGTGAATCTTAGTCCATGTGATTAATTTTTTTGTACCTACTATGCTCTACATTCCTTAGTATGACCTATCTAGGGACACTAAAGGGCGTTGGGTGTTTCTGGTAGATTAGATGATGACTATTGTCAAAACTGTAAACTCTAATATAATACTTAGTGGAATTTTAGGAAATGCATTCCAGTCTAACTGTGACCATAAGTAAGGAAATCCATTGTCGCCATTTCTTTTTGGCATAATTGCAAACATTTTTGTGAGGATCATTAAGAAATCAATTAGAATGAGGCTTCTGAATAGTATAAGTAAGAATATCACCAACGATGGTCTCTCGTTCCTTCAATTTGGCAAATATACCATGATTTTTACATGGCATCTACCTCTCCATGTCATAATTCTCAAGTTTATTTTCTATAGACATGAAATGCTTTCAAGAATAAAAATTCTAATGCTAAATTTAACTTTGAAAAAATCTCTGTTATAATTCTGAGCAATATAAATAAAGTAGAAAATATTATGATTGATGCCCTTAATTGTAAAATCATGAAGTTGCCTGTAGAATATCAACAATTCTTAATTATGCAAACGAAGCTAAAAAAGGAAGAATGGAAAGTAACAATTGATTATAATTCAAATAACTACACAAATTTGAATAATAGACTATTATCTATAATTGGCATTATCATCTTAATAAACTAAGTCTTTATCGTCTCTCCTCATATATTGGATGCCTTTTTAGTTTTTCCCAGAATGAGTAATTGATGAAATAATAAAGTTAAAAGAAATATCATGTAAAAATTTGATAGTTCTTGCAATATCATTAAGTCCCTCTTTAACTAGGATACAATTTATAAATTCAAAAAGGAAGAAGGCTTATGAATCATAAATCTTCATAATACCAGTGCATCCTTATTGATAAAATGACATTGGAAATTTTATAATAATAACGAAAACGTAATTTGAAAAGAAATGATATCTATCCAATTTCATAATAGAACATATAACCTTTATCATATCTCCTTTAACCTAAATAATATGTCATACTTTTTTTTAATTTATTTTATTTTTAAATTTAACCTTGGTATTAGTCTTATGCTCTAGGGCATAACTGCTAGTTCAACACCTATAACCAGACTGATATGGAGCTTAACTCAAATATGGTGGTAAGCTAGTCACCTCATCGAATGTGTCTAGATACTCTCAAGCTACAAGCTCAGATATAAATCACTGCTAAAGAACTTAGTGCCTTAACTGTTATCATCCGATCATAAGCGACTCACGTACTAAAGATCAAAGTCTCAACCCACTATCGTTAAGTTATGGGGCACTCGTTACTGAAGAGAGAGAAAAGACCTAGCCTACTATCAACATATCAACAGCCTCTCACTAACATTAGCATCTTGTGTCCTCCCAATCAGTGAACTATCAGACCCAAATATTAGTTAAGATCAAACAATCAACAACAAGTAAGTAATCATGACTCGATGAGATTTGAGTTGTGACAAACAGGTATACTGTGAAGTATAAACAAGCTACTTTGTAATTCTCCCCCACCTCAAAACCCGAAATTAAGCATTATGAAAGCTATGTCTATCCATGATTTTAATCCCTACTGACAAAACATGGGATGTTACACACACACACACACATACACACACACACACACACACACACACACACACACATATATATATATATATATATATATATATATATATATATATATAGTCTGACCGAGCCCTCAATAGGGTAGGTTACAATAAAGAAAAGCAAACTAATTATTACGAGTCCCAGTCCCATTTCATCCATCAAACCTTAAAATCAAATGAAACGATGAAATCTAAATGTTAAAATAATACTGGTGGGAAATATATACCGATAGTGATGTCGTTTTCTTTTTCATCGAGAGAGCACTCGACGAAACAGGAACGAAGATCAACATATATGTCATCACGATTTGTCCCTGCTCAACAGGAAACTCTCTTTGTCGGGAACAAGCTCAAACACTGTGAGCTTTCCTAATCAATTCCTTAAAGACATCATTTCCTCGCTGAATGAAAATAATTTATTTCTGAGTTAAGTACTCAACCCAAATATAGACTCCTAACTTCCATATGTGTAGTGACAAATAGGAAAATAAACACTACTTCGATGGCATAACAAATTTGGCCATACACTCTAACACATACATATAACGACGAACTCCAGACTCAACACTAACTTCTAAGAAGTTGATAGTGGTTATATTGAAGTAAACCATGAACTAGTCTCAAGTGAATCGATTTGAGGAAATCGAACCAGTAAGGACTCTCGACCAATCCAGGTTCATCCTTGGAGTTATCTTGAAGTAAATTTAAACTTTATTAAATATCTAACTCCAAGTAATCGAAGAACTCCTTGCGAGAACCAAAACATCTCTCACATCACAACAATCAACTTTGTTCAAAGGAACGGTTTACCTTATGAACACATAAGTGTCTACATAGCTCAGCATAATCGACTCTCTGCACTTGAGTGCCATAATCAATAAGAGATATTAAGGATAATGGTTTGTACCATTATTAGAAAAATAAACTATAAATCGAGGCTAGTAGTCCTCGATTCTGCCTGATTCTCAACTCCGGAGATGGAGCAATTAATAGTATTTCTCGTTTGCTAGATTGTTTCAAACAAGTGGTTAGGACGACCAGTCTCTAATAGAGAAAACTATTCCAATAACACCCTTATACAAAATAACCTATACTACATATGTAGTTTTGAAAACAAAAAATATACAAATACATACTCTCTCATATACATTAACTCTTGATTTCGATAACGTTTACGCTAAATAACGCAACCTAAGCTTTGATACTAAATGTGACATTCACCATTACTGGTGATGGCCACAAATGGTAACCTCAACAACTAGTTTACAGTTAGCCTTTCGAATCCTAAGCCAGTACTCCGATCGCCTGACCAACCCTCCATTGGACTTGTAGGGATAAGAGGCAAAGCTTCGCTATAGGTTATAATGTGAGAACCCCCTCTTATGCTTCAATCATCTCTAATACCAAATATGATGACCGCCATACATCAACGATGATTATATAGTCCAATAAACATTGTACAAGCACCTAATCAATGTAAACATTTGTAAGAGAATGAAATCATAGAAGAAAATGGAAAAGAAAAGGAAAAATAAGAAGATAATATGAAGAAGAAAATATGAAATACAATCACAGAACCCGTCATTTATCTTACAACACAACAGGTAACATATAATAATAATTATTAGTGTATATATATAATAGTTGAGACGGAAATAAAAATATAAACCAAATAATCAGAGCATACATGCTTTTATAACTATACAGAACAATATTATATTAGAGTTTATATTAGAGATAAATAAACTCACACTGATAAAGTGTCTTTAATAAGGTTACATATCACCAATAAGGCTCCATAGTGTCACACAGTGGAATAAACAATGATAATACAAGTATAAATATGAGATACATCACCTCTTGCTGATTCACCTGCATAGCTATCATAATACTCATTACTCATACCTATTGAATGGCCTACTCAGCAACATCATCGATGAGTACCCAACGTGATGAGAGGAAACATAAAACCATAGGTCAGGCAACAGTTTGGTGTGAGGATAAACAAATCTCATAGTACTGCAGTAGTCATAATAGTATATGACAAGGAGAGTATGGAGAATCATACTTGTCTGGCCCTTACATCCACAGAGCTTGGCATAGTATGAAAAGGTATGATGGATGACTGAGTAATAGAGTAGTAACAAACAAGCAAACATAGCAACCATCATTCATCCTTACATTCTCTCACTCGGTATGTAAAGCATAAGGAATCCTATACTTCGGCTACCCAATCCATTAAGGCACTAATAGGTTCTATATCACAGAACACTACCGAGCTATCATTATGTCCTATGGCGACGTTCTATAGCATATAATCCTACCCAATATAAAACATCGACAAGCTACGGGGTCCTGGTAGATCAGGTTATACATTGAGGGACTGTACTCTATCCTCACGCCCCTCCCTCAAAGGTGTACCAAAGGTAGAATACCAACAATCCATTTGCACATGTTCTCTATAGAAGAATCCATCTTTATACTGTATACATGACTCACATTCGAAGTCGTCATGATCTAAGGACTGTCCCTGATGGCCATTGTATGTCGTAGGATATCATTCTTTGTCTCTAATCTCTTTCTTCGGCGGTCACATCAATACAATTTAATGTCGACTTTTATGCATCTAGGAGAATATGGCAGTAGCCTCGCTTCCTATTATGGAACCACCATCGTCAAATAACGAATCATTTCCTAGAAGCACCATATCCTTGTCTCACGTCAAGCCACTGATCGAAGAGACACTATACCGAAACCACTGTCGAATGAACCGTCATTATCATGCTCTTCAAAACCATGTCGATGTCAAATTTGCCAAAATGTTCAACAACAATAGTAATCGATATTGACCACTCAATGGTAGTCGATAATGACTACTCAAATTATGTATTTTACCAAAATTTGTTAAGTACACATCCGTGGAAAACGTTTGGCATTCATCATGAAATCTAGCTTTTTATCACCAATTCTATCCTTTATCTTTAGATCGATCACGATGCTCCAATGTCACTCCGTTTTCAAATCCATCGCTAAACTGCAATACTGCTTCATCGTCGAATCCAATTTTTGTCCAAATCTCCTTCGTGAATTAATCATATCTATTTGAGTTTATCATCCGTGTTCGCATAATCAACATGCACCAACATTTGCATTTGATTGATACACACTAAACTCTATTGAACATAAATTTCCTAGTACTAAATTGCTTTCGAATGAAGTTTTGAGCTATATTAAACAAATAATTCAATCATGCAACTAATAGTCATATAAATTCTTAATCTAGCATACAAACATCCATAATAGTAAAAATAAAATGGATAGAGCCTACCTAGAGCAATCAAAGTGAAATAATTGACCAAATATACTAAATCTTGCAGTATGATCAGAATAGCGTGTAATAACATGTAAATGAGTAAAATGTGATAATCATGTTTAAACTACACAAACCACTTTTTAATCTTTTTTATTTATTACTTACTGGGCACAGCTATTCTAGAAAACATAACTTAAGATCATAAATCACCTTAAAATGTCAGTTATTTATCGTATAAACAATTATAGGAGGTAACAGACAATATCACTCACCTCGACCAAGTCAGTCCAAACCTACTCTAATGCATAGACTCGCTGGTATGAACCCAATGAAAGAAATGACGTTCAAATGGGATCTCGTATGCATAAGATATAGATGGTGTAACCTTCACATTTATTTTAATAATTAAATTAACTAAACATACTTAACTATATAATTAATCACTAACTACCTTTTATTGTTATCTTCCTCCTTTTCAGTCTCATGCATATACACAGTGAAGGAACCTATTTTGAAACCTTCTGACTTTGATTTATCACCCAATACCAAATGAATCGGCAATCCAGGTTCTTCTACGAACTCCACTACGTGTGCTCGTTCTAATGGAATCAAAATAAACGAACTCGCACCCCCTAGCAATTTGCGACCTGGGTCCATCAACCCTTGCATGTGGAGAATGCAATCCGCTTTGGGTACCATGAATCTCCAAACATCGGGAGTAACTGCCTTTCTCAAAGCCAAGATCAATGGCATTATCCCCATGAACTAACTCTAAGCGTAATGGCTGGAAAATCCAATCCTAGATCAATGGCTGCATGTGACCTCCATGGCAATGGTGAGCTCACCCTTCAACTAACATATGAAAATGAAGCTCTCTCGCCTCGAGCCCAGTGATTCTGTTCGATTGATTTTTATTAGCCTTAATCTCAATGTTTGGATTTTTTATTAAGAAGAAAAGGAGGCGGATATATTTTTCGGATCTAACGACGATTGGATTTCTAAAGGAAAGAGCAATAGTTAACGACCAATCAAATTCTAGGGTTATGGTTGTTTTAATATTATATTTATTCACAAATACTCCCCCAAAACCCATAATCTCCAATCAAAACGTATGGCTTGACGTTTCGCATGCAAAAAGGTCTTTTGGATATAATGGAACTAGTTTTGAGTCCCCACTTGATCACACTAAAGTTAGCATCCAAATTCAATTTATATAATTATAATTCCTCAAATAAATTGACAGGCATTTAGAGCTCGCATGACCAAATAGTAAATCTGATCATAACAAAACTCGCTTGCATGCATCACCTTACAACTACAATTTCAAAAATATAAATTTTGTCGTAATCTGACACCAAGTCCCGAAACGATAATTAATGCATATTTCGATGCACTTTTTACCATTAAATCGATTGATCTCAAAGTATAGCGATCCATATACTTTCACTATATGTAACCAATTATCTAAACTCAATGGAAGTGGTATCGAGTCTTGATTTGTTCGTATGTGAAAGGTAATCTTTGGAACTGTCACTCAATTAACGATTAATATTTGAATATCCAATAGCTAAAATATGGATCATTAAACATTCTCTCATAGATCCTAAATATTAATTACTCTAACTATCTAAACCTAGGCTTTGATACTAAATGTAATGACCCGTACTTTTCTAAGTCCAAATTTCAATAAAAATCAGAACTCAAACCCTTCCAAGTTAGGATCATGTTGACTTGGTACCTATAATAATGAGCATGAGTATAATCACAGTATTATAAAAAAAATAAGTCACAACGGAAATAAAATAGTATAATAAGTATCGACTATGTCGGCTATCTTAAAAGCGAATCCCCACATCAATACTGAGCACGAGACAACAAACACGAAAAACAAAACACAACCGCTTCAATGGATCTGTTTCCCTTAAGGTAAATTTGAGAATTATTATGAGGAAGGGGCAAAAAACAAGTTTCGGTGAGTAGAAAATGTATAAAACTGTCAATAATATAAAAATATATCCCATTTGGTTTTATCTAGATTATATGTCTAATAATGCCAGTGATCCTAGCCAAACCTTGTATTATTAAGCATAACGATTTGACTACCATACCCGAGGTATCATTCTTCCCAAATTAAGTTATTAAATCCTATTACAGTTTTAATGTCTTTAAAACCACCATACAAACCAAAATCTAAGAGGAAGACTCTTTAACCATCTCAAAAAGGTGGGTTCTATAGCCACTTATGACCTCACTCAAAATGTAATATATCTAAGGGGATTCCACCGATCAATTAAGACCTTGATATGTGGTTTTCCTAAAACATTACTATTTATTAGAGAACATTAGCTACTAACTCCTCTAACTACTAGTTAAGTAATCCATCATTCACATATCCCAATCCTACATGAGGCAAGAGATAGTAAGCATCTACTTAAGATCTATGAGATAGGTATACGACTACTTGCCATTTAAGAACATTCTCAGTGGACCCTATGTTACTAACCATATCGGATAATCTCCAAGCCACTTAATACTTCCAATAGGACAGGCGAACCTTTAGTACTTTCATAGCAGCCATTTAATACATTATCCCAAGACAAATACTAACCTAACCACTTGATACCTACAACAAGCGAGCCATTTTAGAGATTATCCAAGTCATACCCAATTGCCTATTTAATACTTCTTATTGGAAAAAGGCGAGTCCTTCATTCATTTAAGATCTAATGATGACAGACCTTATGACTCTACCCATACTCCCTAAGATCCCAAGAAAAGAGGTGGGCTTGACTACTACCCATACTTCTTTGAATAAATTTTAAAGAAAGGGGCGAGTTTGACCACCACCGGTTCTCCCCGGGTTAGATCCCGAAGAAAGGGGGAGAATTCAATCATTTAATACCCATAAAAGGTCGATCCCAAAACCACTTATGACCTTAATCCTAAAGTAGACTATGACCCTAAATGCCTTTTAGGTTTCTTCTTTCAGAAAGGAAGGGAATATACAGCCACTTAAGGCCTCAACACTTGAAGTAAACCATTAGGAACATTTCTCGCCATGATATAATAGTTGTTACGAGTACCTATGATATCTCACATTAATTATACGTACATCCGACTATTGGAAAGTGCATACTTCGCCGGATAACTCAACCGACTTGGCATCATCAATTTGCTAAGTTAAATCATTATATTAAAATTAAAGATATTATTCCTAGAATTAAACTGATTATAAGGCAAGATTGATATAGTTAGGATAAGATTTATAATTCTAAGATGGTTATTGGACTTAGTATTATTATGATAATTTCTTCTCAAAATTTCCATCAAATTTAATTATCATAACCGCCACATGCCATTAATAATCATAATGGTCATTTCTAGAGACTACAAAGAATGTTATTTATATTAGTCCCATTTACTTTTATTAATCCTTATTAATTGTAACTCATTTTTTATTTACTAATTTATTATAATATTGATTGTTCATAAATTTTATTTACATTATTTAATTTTTATTTATATTAATTTAAAACTTTTTGGATTCTATATTTAATTTCGCATTTAATACCCAAGGTTACAATATATTAATTCTTAATTTATTACAAGTGCACTTATTTATATTGATAATCAATGGATAACATTTTAAATTCAAACCTAACTAGATGTCTATTTAGAAATAATGATAACTATCATTAATTATGTATAATTAGGATGGAAAAAGTATTTATATATTTTAGCACGGTAATTATATATATGCAATCATCTAAATTTAACAAATTTATCTTACAATCCATGCTAATAACTAAAACAATCTTCATATGTTCTAACTTGCAAGAATTCAAATTTCATTAAAAACGCCCTTTGTTATAATCTTATAAATTTGCCCAAACATTTAAAATGGAAATAACATTAACTTATTTAAAATTATTGGATAGAAAATATTTTTATTTGGAATAGACAGTGAAAATTACATGTAAAGCACGTAAATTTACACATCTCTTTCCTATATTTATGCCCATATTCCTTATAATTTTTAACATGACCTGTTTGTGGAAAAGTATAAATAGACTAATTTAGATAAAATAAGCAAATATTCCTAAATAAACCAAAAATACGCATAGATTTAAACCGAAAAGGGAAATTTACACAGAATTTATCTCAACACGTATTTTTACAGATTTGGAAATAGACAATAATTTTAATACTTTTTAGGGATTGATTTCAAGATCTAGGTGCAATCACAAATAAAAAAATCCAGAAGGATTGTAGGTAAGATTATATTTTTTATTCAAAAGTTCTACAAATTTCAATTATCAGATTTAGGAATAAAATGTAATGACCCGTATTTTTACGTGTATATATTTAAATATTTTATTTAAATAAGAGCGAAAGACAAAAGAGGAAACGTATACATTCAAGAGATTGAATACGAGTCCTTACCCCCCGATCTGCAATAACTGCAAATGCTTTGGACCTGACAATGCCCAATGCTCCACTTCCTTCCAACAGGTGTGGCAGCCAAGAAATAAGTTAACTTCTGTTCCTGATAAAATGGCAAGCATGCCTGTAACACTTAAACCCACCTATAATGCTACTAGACATACAGATATCTACAGATACTACATCAAACACCATTGATTGTGAGATTCAGACGACGTTGGATGTAATGGCCTAGGAAAACTTGACGCTCGATTTTTTTTGACAATAATACATAATCCCGTATCACTTGCCAAAAACCCAAGTATCGAACCCTGACTGTTAATAGAAAGAAGTTAGAGGGTGAGGAAAGAAAGAAATGTTAGAATAGAATAAAAAGAAGAAGAACACATCAGAACCTCACAGCGGAACGAATAAATATAATACATCAAATACCTTTGTAAAGGAAATTATATATATACATACCAATCATCATAGTACATCATATATCAGACACAGCGGAAAATAACTTTGAATAACTATCGGTGAAACCCCTTGCTTCCAGCTCCTTAAACTTCGAGCGAAACCTAACCTGGAAACATACTCGGTCTGATCCGAGCACATTTGAAGCAAAGCAAAATTCACCGGGTCAGTCTGGAATACTTTCAGTGATAAATTCATAGCAAGAACAACTTGTTTAACTTTGGAAATCCTTTTGAAATAAAAGGATAATAGTAAGACCAGTCCACACATAAACACAGACGGTTTTTACCTTACTATAACCCAAAATACTTTTGAAATCAATATCTTTTCTGATATTATCATAGTGTCTATCAAACTACAAATAAATAACAAATTAGCAGAACGCTTGCATCTCACGCTCTACATATATAGTATACAATCAAAAACTGCGGGCGCTTATTGGAAATTGGATTCCGACTATGACAAGGTATGGGACCACCTGCCGATAGTGTATCTCTAGAGGCGTATACACTGGGTTTAACAAGAACGTCTTGCAACCCAGCCCACACATGACCGACCACTCATTTCGCTTGAGTGTATCGAATGTATATCACCAATGGTTGGGAGCGACCCACCGTTTCCCGAAAAGGGACAACATCGATAGATTTAAGAAGCAAAAGGAATTTCTCTAGATAGGTGATTATACACCCCAATGGGAGCGACCCACATAGCTATGCTGCCTGCCCGATTTTAGTCATTTCCCGGGTGATGAGGCTTGAGGCTACGCTTTATCATCACATCAGATTCAGTTTGAATGTCACATTGTAAAATCCATCAAATCACTGGTTGACGTCTACAACAATACAATATGTGTTAGCTAAAAGAAGTTTCCTTCTTCGCTTCCACTCTTGGTACGGTTGAAGAAATCAATATACGTGATCGTCTGGAAATACTTTGTCAGACACTCGTCCATACAAGTCATCCAGGAACAGGATGAACCAAAGGTACTCTCCTACCGCATCCAATATAGGAATCACCCCAAGGATCAGTAGCGAGAAGTCCTTGCAATCCACAGATTTCAACCATGACAGAACCTCAGTATACCTCTGCGTCGACCCAGAGATTGTTATGGTTCTTCCATTTATGAAGATCTATGGTCTTCAATGCTCCATCTTTATTACTTGCACATTAGACGTGATCGCATAGTTGATTCGAAGTGGTTTTGGGTCTGGTTCCCATCCCGGTCTCTTCGAACACAACTCGTCAAAAGGTAAATATAATATTCCATTTGATAGTCGGTTGTTTAACTATCAAACCATAGCAGTGGTGTTAAGTACATTGGCAGCTCATGTTGTTTATATTTGAAACTATTTCGTTAAACTATTCCATCGATTCGGGTAATAGACTTCATAAATTATATCACAACAACTTTTCTGGTTTAGTTACTATGAAAACATTTATCGATACTCATTTTCGAATAACGAAATTTCTTTTATCTCCCTTGTTCGGACATATTCTCATATTTCATCAACACATCCTTTATTGCTCTTTAGTTTGGAAAAACATCAATTTCATTTCTTAAACCCTTCTTGGTATTCTCTTATCTTTAAATATCGTTATCGCTTCATAACTCTTTTTAGTTTCATTAATCACTGGGAATACCATTACATCTATACTTAACCAAAAGGTATAATTTCAGCTAAAACTAAGGTCTATTGACTTAATTCTTTTGAACAAATGCGCTTACCAAAATATACCATTTAATTACTTTGGAGAGTTATCCTTTTAATTACACATATAAGGCAAATCCTATTTCGGGTCCGACCCAAATAATACAAGGCTTAATTTAAATCAAATGGTTCTATTTATATTTCTAAATTCTTACCCTTTGCCATTTGCGATATTTTCTAAATAAATCATTCAAAAACATCCTCTACCATTTCAAACTAATACCATCCTTTGACAATAGTGAAGTCGTCCAAGTTGGGGTATTTTAATTACGTCTCAGACCTTGATTGACCCTATTCTTATATCCAGATGATAAGAGTTTACAACTCAAAAATCCAATATACCATTTCCACATTTATTCATTATGATTTTAACACCATTTCCCTTGATTTGAAAACCCACTTTACATTCAAATTCTCATCCCTTAATTAAGTAACTCCTTTGACAAAATATTATTGCCATTAGACCCCAGCATGGTACAATACCCTTATTTCTTACATCAGTAATTCCCTTGGAACCGCTTCACTTAATCTATTAAGTAAATATACCATTTCCCTTTAAACCTTGATTTAACCAACTAACCTAACTTAATTAAGTAGGTTCTAATTAGAACTCTTACGTTTGCCTTACAATTTCCCTTCACACACTTTGTTTTGAATCATGAATTTATAAATCCTTTTATACTCTCACATTATATTGAAATCAATACTTATCCCTTTCCAATTTAATTTACCATCAAAAGAATCGCTTGATTATCATTATTTTAAAATGATAATTTAATTTAACATTAACCACCTTAATCCTAGTTGATTCCATTATAAATTAGAAATAAAATAATTACTCAATTGAAAAGATTATTAAACATAATTAACCTCATTATCAACAATTAACTTGTTAATTATAAAAAATATAGTTAATCAAAGATTAACAAATTTGAAACAGCCTTCATTAAGTTTTAACGAATAATTACAAATAATCGATTTGATTAATTAAAATCAAATCGTCCCAATTTCCAACTTTGAATTAAAACAGTCTTCTTTTGTCGACTGTCAACACCAGTTAATCCTTAACTGATATTCACCCACAGTTTCCCCTTTTAAATTAATTAATAACTTAATTAATTTAAAAATATCAATTAATTACTTGATAAACCAATTATTCAAATTTTACCAATCCATATATTGGTTTCTGCCTTTCTGACAAGGTATTCCATTATATAAAATATTTAATTTAATTCATGATAACATGCTTATAAATATAAAGATATTTCTGTTTTTAATTAACTAGTATAAAACAAATTTCACATTCCATTCCAGTTAAAATAAATAATTTACAACTGAAATCTTCGTCAGTTTGTCTAGCGGAAAAATAACGCCATAACTGATGGGATTTACACCATCACTGCCAATGACTTAATCAATTCTATCGATTGATTAAAAACACAACACAATTTACATCTACTCAATCCGAACAGGTTTGATATCGATTTGGGTGTCAATTCATATGTATGAGAAATATGATCAGTAAATAAAATAAATTTGAGGAATTCGGTTCGATTCCTCCTACCTGTTCTTCTATACATACGAAATGATTTTGTTAATATAACACATTAAAATGGCGAATAAATAAGGCCAACCAATCAAACAGCAAGAACCAATAGCAACCACAGCATCCAGTCAACCAATATAACTGATAAGTTAAATTATATGGATTTATTACATCATAGCAGTCCAGAGAAGTGTGAGAATTAACTCACCAGCGATTACGGTTGACGATGGACGTGTTTGTCCTTTTTAATTTGCAACGAACGTTCAAAATTTACTGAAATTTCAACTGTGTCGGATTAGTGCCTAGTCAATGCCATCGTCTAGGTCTCGTCCCTGCGATCCCAACGGATCCAGTTTCGTCAGATTTCGTTAACGTCTGACAAAGATATCGCGTTTTAAAGTTTGAATAAACTTAACAATAATTAATTAAATAATTAAATTAATAATTACCTTTAAATTAAAAATTCCGCCACGTCAGCCTATATGTTTCTCTGCGTCACAGCTTTTTTTGATTCCTGGTGCTCGAACCCGTCTTCTTCGTTCGTTCTCCCCCAAAGTTGGACTTCAACCCATCACCTCCGGCGACGCTTCAGCCTGCTTGGGCCCCACCTAACCACCCTCTTGGATCCGCCGTGACGAGAGCCGCCGCCACCAGCGAACCCAAACCCAGACTCCCCCTGTGCCGCCTGAAATCACCTCCGCCCCCAATTCCGTTCATCCCTTAATTTCCGTCGCCACTCACGCCTACAGCCGACCGGACCACCACCTTCAGCCAGCTCTCGCCGCCCCCATCACTTCTCTTCAGACCACGATAACCAGTTCGCCACCCATCGCCGGAAAATCCCCAAAATCAGATCGTAACTTTCGAAAAACAACCAAATATGCTAACCTCCGTTCAACTTCGATTTCTGATCACCTCAGTCCATTTCAGGTACCCCGACCAAAGACAAAAACGAAGGTCTCCCTATCCTCTACAACTTTGCCTTCGACCCCCCTATCGATCGTCCACACAAACACCACCAAAATCACCAAAAACAAAAACTATTTCTCACCGTTCATCGCGAATTCCGACCACCACAATCGACGATACTTCCCCAACTTTTTACTGAAGCTTCCCCTCCTCTCGATCTACAACTTTCCTTCAGGTCCCCCTAGCGATTTCATCACGGATTGAGAGAAATAATTGATTTTGTAGATAGGGACTTATTTGCAAATTGTATGGATGAATTTTCTGGTTTGGCTGAAAAATTTGATGGGGAGGGGTTTATATAGGTGGAGAAAACCTTATTTTATTGTTGAGTTGACAAACGATGTGACTAACAATTTTTATTCTGGCCTATCGCTATTTCGAATACTGTTTATTGGCTACTGCGCTCACATACAAGATCCGTTCATGACGCAACTGGACGACATAGTATAATTTGACGATACGGTCCTAACGAATCTTGTTTCGTCGAATTCCGGGTCCATTTGCTCAAACTGAGCTCTTTAACGTCCAAATAATCGTTTTTATCTTGCATTTTATTTTGCCACGCTCACAGAATAACCCCGATTGACGCGCAACTTGAAAATCTAGCAATAATTTACTGTTATGGTCCCAACAAAATTTGTTTTATCGAAAACGGAGGTCGTTTGAAAAAAAATCCCATTTATAACTGCCCAATTTAAATAAAATAAACCAATTTAAAAATACTTCAAAATAAAGACAATAAAATATTGTAATTATCCAAACTCGACCAGAATTTGATGTAGATTCACAATAAAATAACTTGGGTCGATTTCCAGGCCAAATCGATATCCAAAATATTTAAAAACCCTTTAATTTATAAATAAATCGCTTTAAATTATAAAGGAAATCCATAGCATTTATTTTCAAATTTGATTTGGACATAAAATAAAATCTACAATACGAATTTTCTCTGCCATTAGAAAGATATTGTCCAACCGGTCCTGACGTTTCTTGTTTCGAGGAAATCCGACTTATTTTGAGCCCTGTACAGCCAATTGAAGTTCAAAACTCTATTTTACGAACTGTCGCGCCGCTGCAGCTCGTTATTTAATTAAATTATAAACTATACGCTCGACAGTCGTTAAATAGGTGATATCGTCGATATATTTTCAACATAGACAATATCGACCCTTATATTTTTGCCAATGCACGATATACTTCAAATTCGACAATTTCCAAATATTTTGAAATTAAATATTATTTTATTCTATTTATTATTTAAATTAAATATTCAAAATAGTTAAATTCCCTTATTTAAATTCAAACTATCCTTTTAAATAATAAATTAAATTAAATAATTTGGCCAGAAAATTACGTGTCGTTACATTTCTTCCCCCTTAAAATAATTTCGTCCTCGAAATTGCCAAAGCAGAAAGGATGGTACAGCCTTATTATTTTTATGAAAATAATTAATTAAAACACGGGTTTATTTTTCAAAATTGGTTTAATTGGTTTTAAACCCAACACAATTTCCAAAAACTTAAAAAAATTCTAACTCCTTAAATTTTGGAAAAAATTCGGCAGAGTCACCCCTGCACGGAGGGATATCTGCAATATTGCAGGTTCAACAAATATGTATACATCGACTCTCATGGTCGGAAAATCCAAAACAAAAACTCAAAACCCGAACAAAAGCCCAAAAATTTGTATTTGGGGTAGGCGTATCATTTTGCGAGCGCTATCAAGCAAAATTTCTCAGTTTATAGGCAATTTTCGCAATCCAATTCAAAGATGTCTCATACCTGTACTCAACTGCATCTACCAAGTAAGTGACAATACATGAAATAATATTTCAATGATCAACTTGTGATTATACAAATCCCCAAATCAAACACTTTGATCCTTATTGGGTTAAATCCCTTGGTTTCCAATCAGCTTATCATACTGAATTTATTAAGTTTTCAATTTCTTAAACTTTTAAATTTAACTATTGGTGAATTTTACACAAGCCATCCAACAACCAAACAAACAGGGCATAACAATCCAACCAGATCATTCAAATTCAACCTTAATATTTTCTTGTTTGTTTTCACTTTGGTTTCACATATTCCAATATCTGTTGGTTCATATTAAATTGATTTCTTATTCAATTATTAGTTCGATTACCAAATTCCAAGTGTATTTTATTCAATTCTAACACTATATCCAATTCTGACTTAACTCGACTGAACCAAGTCAAGTTGAATTCCACATTCAGTTTTAATTCCATTCAAATCAATCCAACCATCAGATACTTCAATGATTCGATAAAATAATTCCTTTTCTATATAAAATATAATTTGGGCAAAATTATTTCATTTACCCCATTTCCAAAATATTTAAAAACAATTTATATTCAAATACAAATACGTGCTATCATATATATATATATATACACACACACACACTCAACTCAATCTAGGGTATTACTAACCCCATCTCTATTGAGTTACACCACAGAGCCAAGGTTATCACTAAACCAATAGCTCTGATACCAATTGTAACGGCCCGGGAAAACTCGACGCTCGAATTTTTTGACAATAATACATAATCCTGTATCAGTTTCCAAAAAAGCCAAGTATCGAACCCTGACTGTTAACAGAAAGAAGTTAGAGGGTGAGGAAAGAAAGAAAGAAATGTTAGAATAGAAGAAAAAGAAGAAGAACACATCAGACTCTCACAGCGGAACGAATAAATATAATACATCAAATACCTTTGTAAAGGAAACTATATATATACATACCAATCATCATAGTACATCATATATCAGACACAGCGGAAAATAACTTTGAATAACTATCGGTGAAACCCCTTGCTTCCAGCTCCTTAAACTTCGAGCGAAACCTAACCTGGAAACATACTCAGTCGGACCCGAGCACATTTGAAGCAAAGAAAAATTCACCGGGTCAGTCTGGAATACTTTCAGTGATAAATTCATAGCAAGAACAACTTGTTTAACTTTGGAAATCCTTTTGAAATAAAAGGATAATAGTAAGACCAATCCACACATAAACACAGACGGTTTTTACCTTAGTATAACCCAAAATACTTTTGAAATCAATATCTTTTCTGATATTATCATAGTGTCTATCAAACCACAAATAAATAACAAATTAGCAGAACGTTTGCATCTCACGCTCTACATATATAGTATACAATCAAAAACCGCGGGCGCTTATTGGAAATTGGATTCCGACTATGACAAGGTATGGGACCACCAGCTGATAGTGTATATCTAGAGGCGAATACACTGGGTTCAACAAGAACGTCTTGCAACCCGACCCACACAAGACCGACCACTCATTTCGCTTGAGTGTATCGAATGTATATCACCGACGGTTGGGAGCGCCCATCGTTTCCCGAAAAGGGACAGCATCGATAGATTTACGAAGCAAAAGGAATTTCTCTAGATAGGTGATTATACACCCCAATGGGAGCGACCCACATAGCCATGCTGCCTGCCCGATTTTTGTCATTTCCCGGTTAATGAGGCTTGAGGCTACGCTTTATCATCACATCGGATTCACTTTGAAGGTCACATTGTCAAATCCATCAAATCACTGGTTGACGTCTATAACAATACATTATGTGTTAGCTAAAAGAAGTTTCCTTCTTCGCTTCCACTCTTGGTACGGTTGAAGAAATCAATATACGTGACCGTCTGGAAATACTCTGTCAGACACTCGTCCATACAAGTCAACCAAGAACAGGATGAACCGAAGGTACTCTCCTACTGCATCCAATATAGGAATCACCCCAAGGATCAGTAGCGAGAAGTCCTTGCAATCCACAGATTTCAACCATGACAGAACCTCAGTATACCTCTGCGCCGACTCAGAGATTGTTAGTGGTTCTTCCATTTATGAAGATCTATGGTCTTCAATGCTCCATCTTTATTACTTGCACATTAGACGTGATCGCACAGTTGATTCGAAGTGGTTTTGGGTCTGGTTCCCATCCCGGTCTCTTCGAACACAACTCGTCAAAAGGTAAATATAATATTCCATTTGATAGTCGGTTGTTTAACTATCAAACCATAGCAGTGGTGTTAAGTACATTGGCAGCCTAGGTTGTTTATATTTGAAACTATTTCGTAAAACTATTCCATCGATTCTGGTAATCGACTTCATAAATTATATCACAACAACTTTTCTGGTTTATTTACTATGAAAACTTTTATCGATACTCATTTTCGAATAACGAAATTTCTTTATTCTCCCTTGTTCGGACATATTCTCATATTTCATAAACACATCCTTTATTTCTCCTTAGTTTGGAAAAACATCAATTTCATTTCTTAAACCCTTCTTGGTATTCTCTTATCTTTAAATATCGCTATCGCTTCATAACTCTTTTCAGTTTCATTAATCATTGGGAATACCATTATTACATCTACACTTAACCAAAAGGTATTATTTCAATTAAAACTAAGGTCTATTGACTTGATTCTTTTGAACAAATGCGCTTACCAAAATATACCATTTAATTACTTTGGAAATAGAGTTATCCTTTTAATTACATTATATAAGGCAAATCCTATTTCGGGTCCGACCCAAATAATACAAGGCTTAATTTAAATCAAATGGTTCTATTTATATTTCTAAATTCTTACCCTTTGCCATTTGCGTATTTTCTAAATAAATCATTCAAAAACATCCTCTACCATTTCAAACTAATACCATCCCTTGACAATAGTGAAGTCGTCCAAGTTGGGGTATTTTAATTACCTCTCAGACCTTGATCGACCCCATTCTTATCTCCAGACGATAAGAGTTTACAACTCAAAAATCCAATATACCATTTCCACCTTTATTCATTATGATTTTAACACCATTTCCCTTGATTTGAAAACCCACTTTACATTCAAATTCCCATCCCTTAATTAAGTAACTCCTTTGACAAAATATTATTGCCATTAGACCCCAGCATGGTACTATACCCTTATTTCTTACATCGGTAATTCCCTTGGAACCGCTTTACTTAATCTATTAGGTAAACATACCATTCCCCTTTAAACCTTGATTTAACCAACTAACCTAACTTAATTAAATAGGTTCTCGTTATAACTCTCGCATTTGCCTTACAATTTCCCTTCACACACTT
The DNA here is from genome assembly GCA_030737875.1 of Allium sativum. Taxonomy (NCBI): domain Eukaryota; kingdom Viridiplantae; phylum Streptophyta; class Magnoliopsida; order Asparagales; family Amaryllidaceae; genus Allium; species Allium sativum. The sequence continues at coordinate 221,053,024 of CM060927.1, read as the reverse complement.
TGTTTTAAATCATGAATTTATAAATCCTTTTATACTCTCATATTATATTGAAATCAATACTTATCCCTTTTCAATTTAATTTACCATCAAAAGAATCGCTTGATTATCATTATTTTAAAATGATAATTTAATTTAACATTAACCACCTTAATCCTAGTTGATTCCATTATAAATTAGAAATAAAATATTTACTCAATTTAAAAGATTATTAAATCATAATTAACCTCATTATCAACAATTAACTTGATAATTATCAAAAATATAGTTAATCAAAGATTAACTAATTTGAAACAACCTTCATTAAGTTTTAACGAATAATTGCAAATAATTGATTTGATTAATTAAAATCAAATCGTCCTAATTTCCAACTTTGAATTAAAACAGTCTACTTTTGTCCGCTGTTAACATCAGTTAATCCTTAACTGATATTCACCCACCGTTTCCCCTTTTAAATTAATTAATAACTTAATTAATTTAAAATTATCATTTAATTGCTTGATAAACTAATTATTCAAATTTTACCAATCCATATATTGGTTTCGGCCTTTCTGACGAGGTATTCCATTATATAAAATATTTAATTTAATTGTTGATAACATGCTTATAAATATAAAGATATTTTTGTTTTTAATTAACTAGTATAAAACAAATTTCACATTCCATTCCAGTTAAAATAAATAATTTATAACTGAAATCTTCGTCAGTTTGTCTAGCGGCAAAATAACGCCATAACTGATGGGATTTACACCATCACTGCCAATGACTTAATCAATTATGTCGATTGATTAAAAACACAACACAATTTACATCTACTCAATCCAAAAAGGTTTGATATCGATTTGGGTGTCAATTCGTATGTATGAGAAATATGATCAATAAATAAAATAAATTTGAGGAATTCAGTTCGATTCCTCCTACCTGTTCTTCTCTACATACGAAATGATTTCGTTAATATAACACATTAAAATGGTGAATAAATAAGGCCACCAATCAAACAACAACAACCAATAGCAACCATAGCATCCAATCAACCAACATAACCGATAAGTTAAATTATATGGATTTATCACATCATAGCAGTCCAGAGAAGTGTGAGAATTAACTCAACAGCGATTACGGTTGACGATGGACGTGTTTTTCCTTTTTAATTTGCAACAAACGTTCAAAATTTGCTGAAATTTCAACTTTGTTGGATCAGTGCCTAGTCAGTGCCATCGTCTAGGTCTCGTCCCTGCGATCCCAACGGATCCAGTTTTGTCAGATTTCGTTAACGTATGACAAAGATATCGCGTTTAAAGTTTGAATAAACTTAACTATAATTAATTAAATAATTAAATTAATAATTACCTTTAAATTAAAAATTCCGCCACGTCAGCCTATACGTTTCTCCGCGTCACAGCTTTCTTCGATTCCTGGTGCTCGAACCCGTCTTCTTCCTTCGTTCTCCCCCAAAGTTCGACTTCAACCCATCACCTCCGGCGAAGCTTCAGCCTGCTTGGGCCCCACCTAACCACCCTCTTGGATCCGCCGTGACGAGAGCCGCCGCCACCAGCGAACCCGAACCCGGACACCCCTGTGCCGCCTGAAATCACCTCCGCCCCTAATTCCGTTCATCCCTTAATTTCCGTCGCCACACACGCCTACAACCGACCGGACCTCCACCTTTAGCTAGCTCTCGCCGCCCCCATCACTTCTCTTCAGACCACGACAACCAGTTCGCCACCCATCGCGGAAAATCCCCAAAATCAGATCGTAACTTTCGAAAAACAACCAAATATGCTAACCTCCGTTCAACTTCGATTTCCGATCACCTCAGTCCGTTTCAGGTACCCCGATCAAAGACAAAAACGAAGGCCTCCCTGTCCTCTACAACTTTGTCGTCGACCCCCCTATCGATCGTCCACCCAAACACCACCAAAATCACCAAAAACGAAAAATGTTTCTCACCGTTCATCGCGAATTCTGACCACCACAGTCGACGATACTTCCCCAACTTTTTACTGAAGCTTCCCCTCCTCCCGATCTACAACTTTCCTTCAGGTCCCCCTAGCCATTTCATCACGGATTGAGAGAAATAATTGATTTTGTAGATAGGGACTTATTTCCAATTTGTATGGATGAATTTTCTGGTTTGGCTGAAAAATCTGATGGGGATGGGTTTATATTGGTGGAGAAAACCTTATTTTATTGTTGAGTTGAAAAACGATGTGACTAACGATTTTTATTCGTGTCTATCACTATTTCGAATACTGTTTATTGGCTACTGCGCTCACATACAAGATCCGTTCATGACGCAACTGGATGACATAGTATAATTTGACGATACGGTGCTAACAAATCTTGTTTCGTCGAATTCCGAGTCCGTTTGCTCAAACTGCGCTCTTTAACGTCGTTTTTATCTTGCATTTTATTTTGCCACGCTCACAGAATAACCCCGATTGACGCGCAACTTGAAAATCTAGCAATAATTTACTGTTACGGTCCCAACAAAATTTGTTTTGTCGAAAACGGAGGTCGTTTGAAAAAAATCATTTTTATAACTACCCAATTTAAGTAAAATAAACCAATTTAAAAATACTTCAATAAAAAACAATAAAATATTGTAATTATTCAAACTCGACCAGAATTTGATGTAGATTCACAATAAAATAACTCGGGTCGATTTCCAAGCCAAATGGATATCCAAAATATTTAAAAACCGTTTAATTTATAAATAAATCGCTTTAAATTATGAAGGAAATCCATAGCGTTTATTTTCAAATTTGATTTGGACATAAAATAAAATCTGCAACACGAAAACTCAATTTTTCTCTGCCATTAGAAAGATATTGTCCAACCGGTCCTGACGTTTCTTGTTTCGAGGAAATCCAACTTATTTTGAACCCTGTACAGCCAATTGAAGTTCAAAACTCTATTTTACGAACTGCCGCGCTGCTGCAGCTCGTTATTTAATTAAATTATAAACTATACGCTCGACAGTCGTTAAATAGGCGATATCGTCGATATATTTTCAACATAGACAATATCGACCCTTATATTTTTGCCAATGCACGTTATACTGCAAGTTCGACAATTTCCAAATATTTTGAAATTAAATATTATTTTATTCTATTTATTATTTAAATTAAATATTCAAAATAGTTGAATTCCCTTATTTAATTCAAACTATCCTTTTAAATAATAAAATAAATTAAATAATTTGGCCAGAAAAATATGGGTCCTTACATTGGATCTACAGCCTTAGGTGGTGCAGCAGGTTGAGGAGGAACCCCTGAAGGACCACCGCAGTGGTTGCACAAGATGCATAACCTGAAACCCATGACATTGACGCCAGTCTACTGGCCCATGCTCCTGAAAATGTTGAAGAGTTAAAGAAATTAGATGTTGAGTTACATAATCCAATTGAGGAAGAAGCTACAAATGACCAGGGTGGATAGTACACATCAAAAATATGAAGAACAATTTAGTAAAGACAAGAAGGAAAAACTAGGTCTCGATTAGTCGAGAAGTATCTTCTAAGAAGTTGAGAAGTAAAACTCTTAACTCTAAATGTCCATAATAAGTTGGAATGTAAGAGGCTTGATGTGACGACTTGCATTTTTGACCGTCTCGTATTGGTAATTTAACCGACTCCAGACGCTCAAAACGACGAATCGTTATTAGCTTACATGGTTTAAATGAAAAATAACACAGAATCACAACACAAAAATATACAATAGTATATTTCACAAGCGGAATAAAATTTTACATAAAATATCAGAGTTTTACAAATCATTTTTATACAGCGGAAGAATTAAAATATATACATGAATTTTTAAAATAAAAATTTATTGTTTTGTTCAAATGATATTTTATATAATATTCAAAATTTATTTAACCCTTATTTATTTCCAAAGGTTTATTTATATTTTACAATACTTTAGTTCTTCGAATCAATTTCAAAATTCTTTATTTTCATTTTCAAAAATATGCAAGTATTTAATTCACTTAACCAGAAGTTAGTTGCGAGTGAGGAAAACTCACATTTCCTGGAACAATGAGAGGACACAAGATGCTGATACGATCATGACGAGCACTACAGCACTAAAACTATGGATAGATGGAATCGACTGCCTAAATAATTTAAATGGCACGATTTTAGACACATGATTTTTCCAAAACAAGTGTGAACCTGTGCTACGCACACGGGCTTCATCGAAATTTTTCTTAAAAATATGCTTTTAAATTTCATCCACATGAAAATGTAAATTTGTAAATTCAGTTTACTCTCAAAGTGCACACACACAGCATGACAATTTTATTAGAAAACAACGAATTTATATTAAAATAAAAATTAATGTCATATGTCAATTATTTCTTATTTGATGGAATTGCTTTACCTATAGTGCTTATTAATTTAAGTAACGTATAAGACATTAAATGTAAATTTACTTATTCAATGCTTAATGCTTCTGCTTACACTTAGTTGACAATACTCGATAATCCATACAACAATAAACATGAACATAAAAATTTGAAATATTTGAATCAATCTCCGAACTAACACATTTCTAGTGGTGTTTAAAAAAAGGCTTTCTAACAACTCTGTATTAAACTGGTATTAAGCACGAGAAGAGTCATATGAACGGGACAACCAAATATCGAAGGAGACTAATTTTGGCCACTATATTCATCTCTGCGAATAACATGCAAGCTTAGGAAACTTTCATACATTAACTTGGTTTCTGTTCATAAATTTTTCCCCGTTGCACTTGAATGTATATATAAACAACTTTTTTTTCCATACAACATATTCTGTATTTCATTTACTGCCAAATACTAAGATAATCAATATTTGCTAACTTCTTCTAACTTCGTTTTTGTTTGACTTCAAGCTAACTTCTCTTCAGGACCACAAGCCTGAATGTGTTTCCTGCACATGGAAATTAATTCATCATGTATGAGCACCAGACATATACTATAACTGAACAAATATAGATCAATATACCCATATTTATTTAACCATGAATTTCTAGAATACTGTGTCATACGAAGAAGCTGTAAACACATTTTTATGGATTTGTTTTTTCAGTTTCCCAATTTCATGAATAGTACCCAAAAAACATGCACTGACAAACCTGACATAATATCTGCACACACATTATTTTTAAGGCTCCCTTGTGAGCAAAGGCCACGCAACGCAAACGTTTGAGTTCACAATCCTCATCTTGCTATGCTTCTCCCCCTTCAAGCTTTATAACCTATTATACTGCTCTTGCACTGCTGTAGGTGTTCATATTTTCATTTTCAGCAATCGCACCACATTACTATAGTAGTTCGCTTTGCTGTTAATCATTTTAGTTTATTCTCTCTTGCTGAATGTCATTGCTTCTAGCCTGATCAGTGATCCTATCCCTCATCAGCCAGGCTGTCAATACATGTTGGTTTTGATCCAACACTACTAAGAATGGTTATCATTGGACACCAGTGGATCATTGCTTGCTGCCCCAGCTCAAGGCAAATAGTTTTTCTTGAGCTAGCTGCTTCAGACCACTCAATTCACGCCAACTAATGGTCACCCATCAAGTTCCTTCAGTTTGGCTGCCCTATAACCACAACTTCTAGCATGCCTTGTTGCAATCATCTTGTAGTTACATTTATCTCCATCCTTCAAAACCTAACTCTTTTAACTGGCACTGTTCAATAGCTGGAAACCTACATGCACTGGTCTATCAGAACCCCGTATCTGTTCCTACCCAATTGCTGACACATGACGTATAGCTTCCCTGCCTGTACAGTCCCACTTAGATTATCATATGATCATAGTTCCGCGTAACAATAGCTTAGGTATTTGAAAATATGCTTAAATAAACTGTAACATGGTCATCTATGTGATGATCTCCTTTGTAACTACGAAAAACACTAAAAATATCTAGTTAAACCAACACAAACTGACTGAGTTATAATTTCAGAAAATAGAAGGACTTGAGATATATTATTTATAAAGAAGAAAACTAAATGTTTTTTTCTAAGAACACTGCTTAAAGTTCATTAATAAAAACATATTAAATTTAAGTATGTCAAGCCAGTAAGTAATTATTTGACAGCTCGATTAATATTTAAGAATCAATGTTTCAAGTATAAAGCTATGTTGGTGTTGGTGGATTTACTACACTATAACAACTGCAAAATCCAGGTAACAAAATAAGAAACTCATAATTTTTTTACTAAACAACCTCAAAATCAAGCCACTTGCCAACTACATCACCTTTTAGTACACCTTGTTTAACATTAAATGCATGTGAAAGATGGGGTTATCATCATAATATATTGAATACAAAATAACAAAGTATACGTAGTATATTCAACCAACTCAAATACCAATCTTCATTTCTTAGTGCAACACTATTTAGTCTAACTTCTGTCAAAATCTTATCAATAACACATATAAGCATGAGTAGTACAGCTATTCATCCAGCTCGTACCCTTTCTAAGACTTGTAACTGGGCTGCACTATGTTCTAACGCACAGGAATTCATTTGCTTCACTTTGACCATTATTTATTGGTCAAGAATTCACAAATGAGTCCTTTAGTATATATGAATAAGATGAGAATAACCTCACCGCAAACATTTCATCGAGGAAATATTATTTAATTATCAGTTAACATAATGAAGTAAACCAACTTAAATAATTCATCATTTTCTAATAAAACATTTTAATCTATTACAAATACAACTGCATTAGTTGTACAATACATTGGTTCTTAGATAGAGTAAAAAAATTCTGTTTTAAACAATTGATATGCTTTATTAATACAAACAATACAAATCTTCAAAGATGTGGAAGGGGTGCACTTCTTCAATCAAATTCATATTTTCTATTTTATTTTATTCACATAGGTAAGGATTTTTAACCATAAATGTTCTGCAAATATTTTCATATGCAATGAAAAAGTTACAAATCTATAAAGCATTTGAGCTTGAAAATGAGAGATTTATTATATGAAATATAAGAGATTAAATAGTTAAAAATGCATTCGTACAAACAACTTAAAAGACGTACTCACTCAATTTAGCATTTATCGAAATGTAGGAAAATCGATGTTAAACTTTTTTTTTTTTACTTCTTAGTTTCTTACGAACCTATAAAGTAATTAAAAAATTATAGCATGGATGTTAGATTTTTTTTTTAACTCATGAAAAACAAAAGAAATTAGTTATTAGCACTTGATACAAATAGAATGTAGTTATATGAAAAACACAATCTTTTGCTTAATACGGAAGAACTGCCTTTACGACAATTTTGAACGTCTAAGAAATAGAACTAGAAAAAAATAGTGAATTAGAGAAGAAATTGTATTAAATGATACTGAAGAAGTTATGGTTATAAAAGTCTACATAAATATGTGTAGCATCGTACGACTGAAAATTATAGTTCACTGCTATTAATGAACTTAAAATGTCTATGCTCACTGAACATGGACTGATAGGTATGATATAGTAGTAGTTTATAAGCAAGATGAAAAAGTTTGACATTTTGTACTAAAATAAAATCAATATTAAGCGAATAATTAAATAGTCAGGTAAAAGATAAAAAAATATTTAAGTTATTTACTATATGAATGATGCAATATTTGAGATTTTTCACAAAAGTTATGGGCTTAGTAATGACTGTCCTCTCTATCTGATGTATTTAAAAATTAAATCTTCAATGGTGAAAAGTCTGTAAAGAAGAAAATATTTTCAAAACTACAATTTGAAGAGAAATCTATTGCAAACCTAGCAAAGTATAAGAACCATCAATTGGAAAACTAAAAAAGGTAACACAGAAAAAACATTAAATTTCAAAGAAATTAAATCTCGTAAAACATTAAAAATAGATTTTGGTGAGTTTAATTAAAAAAATCAACTTTTCACAAATTTCGCAAGTCCAAATAAGTCAAACAGTTAAGTTTCAATAGATATAAAAAATATAGTAATTTAAAAAATTAGACAAGTCGCTTATTTTTAAATTGAGAAAAGAAAATTTAACTATCTGAGTTATATATACTGGAAAATATTAAACATTCATGTTGTAATATGCTTAGAGAAAACTTAAAGTAATTCACTAGTTATTCAAAATTCATAAACGAAATATAAAATTTAATGCAATAATTTTGAAAATGTTACCATTTTAAATTTTGAAAAAATTGAAGCAAGTAGTATTACATTATTTTTCTCTAGGTTAAATTTATATAAAAGGATAAAAACTACAGTGCATTGACAAAAATATATAGTACATAATTTAACCGCAAAATTAAGATACTTTAATACAGTAATGCAAATTAAGATACTACACACGACTAATGATTTCTGTTCATATTTCCATAGAAAAAATATTATTTCATGCACAATTCAGTAAGGGTAAGGTCACACATGCCATTTTATTTATTCAACTTTTGTTCATTGTCTAATAACTTTTTTATGGAACCACATTCATCAATACAACTGACAAAGAATGTTGAATATGAAGACAACAATTTCTGGCTATTCATGCACTATCATTTCAGTCGGGAATGTTAGCATTGCAATTCTTGTTAACCTAGGAACTATAATTGTACATGCCATTGTGCAATCTTTGGATACAGTACAAACCAAGCATATTAGTTGTTTACCGCAATGCTTTCTTCTACACTGAATCCAAATGTGGTGTTAAACGCTGGAAGTGCCATGTATGTATGTATGTATACGTATATATGCATATGAATAATAATATCTTCTTGCAGTATATCTCATTCTATGCCCCCACCCCTTGTGAAATTTAGTGGTATTAAACATATTGTGATACTTGGAAGAAAGTAAATCTACACAACGAACATCATTGCAATATGAAATGTGATCTTTTAAACTATAAACGTGTTCATAATTTTGTCAATATCATATGCTACAAATTTTATTTCAATTGTACCAATGAAATTAATTTTGTAATATTTTAGGAATATTGAAAAACAAAAATAAAATCATGGAGACAATTTTGAGGCATCTAATAACACGTTAAAAAACTCCCGAATGGTTCTAAATTTTGTAGCTAAAAAATCGTAGGTTTGAATACATGGTGTAGTTAATTCATTCTTATAAATAAATGTGTGTATGTGCATGCGTGTGTCTATGCGCACACGTGCATGTATGCGTGTGTAGAGAGAGAGAAAGAGATGCATACCTATATACGTTTTTGCATATACATGCGTACCTATATATATATATATATATATATATATATATATATATATATATGTGTGTGTGTGTGTGTGTGTGTGTGTGTGTGTGTATTAGTGTGTATAGCACAACAAGCAATAAATGTATAAAGATGGTAAGTACGATTAATTGTTTGTTATGCCATTTCTAACGATTAAAGAAAAGCGATCTATTAAGGATCAATCAAATATTTGAAAGCTAACTCAATGTTGGATAGTGTAAATGTCCCAGTATGAACACTTCAAAGAGATAGGAACTGACAACTTAAATAATTGACATGGCCTAAGTATATTCATAAAATGCATATAAACCAAACAAATGAAGATCAAGGATTCAAGATAGGAGGAAGCTTTATCTAAACCTGGTTAAAGAACGCAATGTTATATGGCATTTATATAATAGAATAAGAATTGTACCTTCCAGTTTATTCAAGATAATACACTTATCTAAAATGGAGTATTAGCTACGAAGCGGGGGTGCGGCAGGCAGTAGGAGAACTGCGCACTGAGTTCATACGGGGTGCGGGATGCGCGGAGGTGCGGTTGGGTGCGTAAGGGGTGCGGGAGGGACATCTAACTCGAAACAACTTTGGCTTTGCTCGAAAATTGAGAGCCGATTCGAAATCTGCAGCCCTAGATTTGAAATTGGAAGCCGGAACCCTAAATCTGGTCGGTTTGAGTTTTACCGCTTTACCAAATTCGAAGCCCTGGATTTAATTGGTAATAAATATTTGAAGCCCTAGCCTTGAGGAATAATAGGTTCTGTTAGTTTTTACCGCTTCAGAACTACTTTTTTTTCTGTTTTCTTTTACCGCTGTATATAACTTTTTACCGCTTCTAACTCTTTGATCAAGTTTCTTTCTTCCACATTGTTGAGGTGCATGACCAAGTTTTTTTGAAACAAAGGTGCATGACCAAGTTTTATCCACTTTATTTAATTAAAATATATCTCTTGGATTATGTTTATATATACAATATATTTTTAATATTTGCTGTATCCCTTCGCACCTGAATCCTCATATTTTTGAATTTGTCGAATTCGCGTATCCCTGTACCGCGCACCCGCATCAGCGCACCCGCACCAATGCTTCTTAGAGTATTAGTGAATCAAAAGGCCTTGCATTTTTAAACTGCATAGGAAAATTTTGACCATATTGGTTTACTAAATGATGAAAATTAAAGCAGAAAAAATTTGGTTCAAAAAATATTATATCTGAAATTAACAGCAGTTGTACACCTTGCGGTTATATTGGTGATAACCACCAGTGTGTTATAAGTGCGAATTGTCTCACTGATTCTGCTAAATTAATACTTCTTCCCGTTTTTCACGATTCACAAATTATGGGTATTATAAGTCAACAGACGTTGATTTGCAGTTGAAAACTTACAGTAAGTAAAAATAATAAAAGTTGCAGGGGTCATGAACTGGTTCATCATACAGAGTTTAAAATCACATAGATGTGCCATAAAAATGACATCTGAAAACGAAAATGCTTCTTGGACCGCAAATGCATAAGTCAATTAATACGGCACTATCATTAGTCGTTGAATCTTTTTTACCCCCGGATTTTCGTGGAATTCCAACCGCACAGCTTCAGATCCGTACGTTTAGACCGCAATTTCATGGGTCTGTTTAGCATTTCCCATCTGAAAATGCCGCCGTAAGTAGTCAATTTGTGAAAAAGAAATTCAGTAATATATAATTTATTTTGTAGTATAGAATTCAAATATTACAGTTTAGGGCCAGTGTGATTTAATAAAAACAGTTCAATAAACAATTTATTAAAAACAGCATAGCAACGGTTACCGAAATGTCCTTTAACACTAATTTCAACTTACCTGAAAACAGATTCGTGGGTGGGATCGCATATAAATAGCTAACTCATCTGATTTAACAAAAAATATTTAATATAAAGCCATTACATTCTAAAAATAAGAACCAAGATATACAAATAAATTTTCAAAAATAAATTATTGAAGAACGCAACATAATGCAGTTACATGAAAACAAAGAACTGCATATATAGGAGAAGAACTGGTACCTTTAAAGTTAACTTTCCCAGAAAGGCTGGTAATCTGGAGCGCACAGGTTCGAGCCCTGGCCTCTTCACATAATGTGAGGGAAAGGCTGTGCGCGCTAATCGACCACCCCCAGAGTTCGGAAAGCCGTGAGAATAGTACCAGATGGGAGACTGTCTAGCAAGTCCTCACGCTTGATTACGGGAGCCTTCGGCACTGGGTATCCACCATTGTCTATGTATTAGCTGACTGAGTTTTGAATCATCAACTTTCTGCTTTCATCTGCATAGAATTCCTGCAGTCAAAGAAAATATAAATCTTTTTAGAAGCATTTACCAGTTGTTTTGAACAATTATGAAGCAAGACTTTCAACAATAACAAATTCTTCATCCTGAGAGTTCAACAAACTTGACCAAGGATAGTAGGAATGAAAAAAAAAAAAAAAAGATTACCAAAGCTAAAGGAACAATTGTGGTAGTCTTTGTGATTTTATTATTGCACATCAGCCTTTAGTAGGCTAAGATAGTAAAACAAACGCCTTAGAAGCGAGGTTTTTTTTCTGTACATGACAAATCGCAGGTAGGGGAAAAAGGATTAAATACTTAAGTGGAGAAGAATTGGTACCTTCCAATTAAATAATTAAAAAAAAAACTTAATTGCTTCAAGCATCATCGTCATCATTAAATAGAGGTATTTTATAAGTGAATACATAGAAGCTTTTATAAATAATAAAAGGAATTATTACTTAATTGATAAAAAAAATCCAGATAAACCATCTTCCAATCAAAAATAATAAATAAGTGATGAACATGTGCACGTTGAAAAGAAATGAACAAAATTGTCCATTGGAAGATAATTGCTCAAGCTATATATCAACTCAGAGATGGAAGTAAAAGTTTTCTAGAGCTGAAATGGAGTTTAAGACAGTGGGATGATTAAAAAACCGAATCAGCTCCAAATTCATAGTAAAGCGGCTAAAGCAAAATTGTGCATCAAATTAATACCAAGCTTCAATGAAGTCAAAAACTAAAGAAATCAAAAATTCTGCTCAAGGGATAATGTGTATCATATACTGTAGTACATCTTGTATACAATTGCAAAAATTAGGGATACAATTATTAAATAAAGTCAACATTAAAGAGTGGACAAAGATTTCATGATAACAATTCTCCATGATCTAAAGTTGATTTTTTTTTTTTTTTTTTTTTTTGGGCGGGATTTACTCAGGGGACCTTAATTTGGATGAATAAAGCATATCTTCAGAAAACAGCTGCAAACATGTAAATAAATGATATTGTGGATAAGTGAAAAATTCAAAATAGCATTTTCAAAGAGATAATGCGTACAATTAGCAATCAAGCCCCGATTTCATATTGCACACCATTATACAAATGAATAACGCTGTTTTCAATTGCATGCTAGGAGCATAATCTAAATGAACTACATAGGAATATAATGTGAATGAACTGTACAGATATTCATACATATGATTCAAAATTCAGTTTGCATCTTTGCACACTTTCAATAAAGATGTAAGTTGCAAAATTGGGTTAGCAATTTAAATAAGAGAACATCGTATATGCTTTATAATACTTGTACGAAATTGAAATCAGAGAACATGTTCCAAATGAATCACTTTGTCCTCTAAGGTAGAAATAGGGTAACATCAAATCATAGTAACCAGAGAAATCTAACAAAATTCATCTAAAAATTCAAGGAGACCAAATCTTAAACCAGCCCAATTCATTACGAAATCCTAAAGCAACGATAATATTCCGTTTAAAGATATACCATAAAAGCATATGACATCTGAAACGTAGATGAATAAAAGCCTGAAGCAGCATCATTGGTTTCGAAAATTAAATACTTGAAACAGACAATCAAGGCATTCGCAAAACAAAAAAACTAAAACATCGAATATCATGTTAATTTTTGCTATAATAGTTGAGTGGTGAAAAAAAGCAATAAATAATAATAATATTAATTTTGTTATTAAAATTCTCTTGCTGCCTAATGGAGCATGTGGAAATATAGCAGAGATTACTTACACGCCATGACCTGTTGACGCTTTTGGGGCAAATCGATAAGCGGCAGCAGCCGTAGCCCTAACCGACTGCTGATACGATGGAGTAAAAAATAGCGTGGCAGTGAAGCAAGGGTTGCGAGAAAATCTGATCGCGTTCAATTTAGGGCTAGAGTAACGAAAGCAGAAGTGAAAGAGGGATGATTTAGATAATTTAGCGAAAGGAGGGGTAAATACGTAGATTGTTTAATGTGTTTGTCGCCTTAGATTTATCAGGGAGACGTTGAGTTTTAAGTTGTGAGAAGGCTTGAGAACGCTCCAATGCAAACTCGTTAATTATAATATAGTATAGATAAACACAAACAAAAAATCTATGTGTCTAAAATTGTGCCATTTAAATTATTTAGGCAGTCGATACCGTCTATCCATAGTTTTAGTGTTGTAGTGCTCGTCATGATTGCATCAGCATCTTGTGTCCTCTCATTGTTCCACGAAAGGTGAGTTTTCCTCAATCGCGACTAACTTGTGATTAAGTGAATTAAATACTTGAATTACATTTATGTGTTTATCTTAAAACTCTTATTTTATAGTATATTTCGAAATAATAAGAGTTTTAAGTATTTTTCGACGTTTAAATCGGAACCATACAGTCATCCCATTTTCAAAACTCAAAAATAAATATCTGATGATGTCGTGATCATCCCGGAATTATTTCCAAGCGACTAGAATGTGATTTTATATCTTCTAATACACATAAGACTTTGTACATACACTGGTCAAGCGTATATTCAAAAATCTATACATACTTGACAGTCCAACTTCGACGCCGAATATAAAATTTCCGCTGTGTGATATTGTTCTCTTTTTCGTATCTATAATTCTATGTATTTTTTTCATTTAAACCCTGTAAGCTAAAATAATGAGCTGTCGTTTTGAGCATTTTGAGTGGTTTAAATACCGACTTGGAGCGGTCAAAAAGACAAGTCGTTATAGTTAATAGTACACATACTTATAATACAAAGCAATTTACATATGTATATATATATATATATATATATATATATATATATATATATTTGATTCAATTTAAATATTTAATCCATTATTACATCTATGTTTGTATTTCTAAACAATTTACAAACATAATCTTACTTATGCAAGCCAAATTTTTGCTCTATTCAAATGATATTTTATATGATCCAAATTTATTTAAGTCTCGTTTATTTCCAAAGATTTATTCGGTTTAATCGACTTAATACTCCAGTTTATTTCAAACTATTTCTTATTATGAAGTTTCGAAGTTTCAACATACATTATATTTTAAATCACCTTTAGTTTTCATAATACTTTACACATAACTATGCTTCCGTTGCGCACTCTGATAAATATTTGCTTCAAGATAATTTATATTTCAAAAGTACTTTACATTTCCAAATTAATTTATATTTTATATACTTTATTTCCTCAAATCAATTTCAAAATTTTATATTTCCAATACATATTTATATTAAAAGTACTTCAAAAATCAAAATACCTTACATTTCAAATCAACTAATAATTACAAAATATTTTACATTCCAGAGATACTTTATAATTTCAAAATACTTATCGATTTTAAGTTGTGTGTATTTGTTCATGTATTCTACTGATTACTAGCTCGGCCTGTAGTGTTGTGTAGCCAGTGTGTATTTGTTTGTTCTATGAAAATGTTAGACTGGCTCTGGAAAGTTGTAAACCGGATTGATATAATATACTATGCTAGAAACTAAAATGTTGAATTTTGCATGAATCTCTTTCCGCCTAACTAAGTTTGGTGTAAATTACAATTCATGTAACACCCCATGTCCGTTAATGTCACACACAAAGGGAATGCATTAACTTCCATGAAGCGTTTTAAGTAAACAGAACAGAGTATTACAAGACAGATACATGAAGTAGTACTTGAAAATTTTCTAACTTTATTACGGCAGAAAGAGAAGTAAGTTTTGTTACATCCTTCAAAACCACAATATCGGAATTCAAGCACATAAATATCAATCTTGTACAAAATCCTTCAATGTACATAATTTTAAAGCCATAGTCCCTAACAGAAAATGCCATAAATAGGTAGAATCAAAGCCAAGCAATACTTCAAGCACTTCTAGCACTTCAAGCAGAGTGAAATCTAAATCAAGCTCCTATGTTCCCAACCTGAGTACCGGGGAGGGGGGGGGACGGAAGAAAAGAGGCGAAACAAACTAGGTCAGACATACATCTGGTGAGTCCAGTGACTTTCAGCATATAAATAGAATGCTAGTAATGGGCCTTTACCACCCGAACAGAGACAGACGGTACAGAAACAGAATCAGGAACGGAATCAGAGGCAGAAACAGAATAATCCCTACGGAAACAGAATATTAGAATTAGGTGTACACTAGTAATGGGCCTTTACCACCCCAACAGATGGTACCACACAGAAATAGATAGGTGTTACCACCCCAACAGAAACAGATGGTACCCCAATAGAAACAGATAGAACTAAGTGTACCCTAAATTCTACCCCAAGCGATCGGCTCCCTAATACATAAATACCCTGTGTCGGCCCCATACAAGGGTGTACCACTCCCTAAAGTGGCAACCTATAGACACAGACCTATTTACAGATGTCACGGTGTCTTACATCCTCAGAGCAGACCAGATCCATGCACGCACATGACCCGGTTGGAATGTGTCATCAACACCCCTCACCATTATCAGAGTGAACCTCTTACAATTAGTTTAGTAAGCGTGCCCTGACCCCTCTTAGTGTTGGGTCATAGTTCTGATACCAGAAAGGGTTACTGACTAATATGGGTCCCAAACAATAGATGACACAAGCAATTACCCCTCCTAACCTTGTGTCCCCAGACTAACAGATTTTAGATTAACTTGCTTATAGATTTCAGATGTACAAAGTTTAGATAACTAGTCCTCAGATCAGACATACATGTTAGCAAGTTTTCAGACTAACGGATCAGATATACAGATTAACAAGTTTTCAGACTATCGGATCAGATAACAGATTAACAGACTTTCAGATTGTTTCACCTAACCTTGCATTGGGCCTACAGATTTTCACATGGGTTTATTAGATTCATCAGTCCAGTTGATTTAATCTTATCCACCCAATACGTTTTAGGCATCATATTTATCTTAGATTTGCATATATTAAATATTAATGCACAGACCTCTCACATTAGGTCGATAGCTTGTGGCCGCTGGATGTGCCAGGAGGTTCCGGGCAGACTTCTGCCATAAGCCAGACCCAACCTCATATCTAAGCATCTTTATGCCTATGACCTCTCACATTAGACTGACAGTTTGCGGTCGCTGGTTAAGTCGGTTGGGTCCGGGCAGGCTTCTACCGCAAACAGAGTCTAACCTCGTGTCTCAGCTTTCTTATTTTTAGCTAAAGTATTCATTCACAGATTATGCCAATATCAAACTAATTATGCTAATTCAACAAACTAACTTCTTTACAAGTTACAGCAGATTATCCAAAGTTCTATTAACATGTTTTGCTCAATTTTAGGTCGAGTCTACAGATTTTCATACCCCAAATTACCGTATTCAGTTTCAACAGATTTAGCAGATTAGACAATTTAACAGATTTAATCATCCCTTAAAGTTCTATTGACATATCTTGCCTAATCATAAAATTAAGCCTAATTTAACATGCCCAAATTAAGGTCATAATTCATAGTATAACATATTCCCCAATTTTAGTTAAATTTCCACAATACAAAATATTCTTTAGAAACCCCAAAATCATGATGCACAATATAAATTATGCCAAATTATAGCCTCTGATTACCGCATATGTCAAATATCCAAAAATCCAAATTAGACGTATTCACATTAATAGTAATCCCTATTTTAATATAGGTTTTTCAGGCCTAAGTCACATATTCTTTTCTTCCTAGTCATAAATCGTCATATAAAATATGTCTGTTAGATCAAAATTTGGACCTAACACCCAAATCGTTCTGATTCTTATAGAGTTTTAACTGGAGAATGAAGAAAAAGCAGAAAACACACAGAATTTATAGTGGTTCGGCGTTAACGAGCCTACGTCCACTTTATATGTTATCGATTATACTTTGAATGCTAATACAATCAATGATTTATCTCTAGCTCACTTTTACAATTATGATTTCTCTCAGTAATCTCGTAGTCAAACTGACAAGAAATGGTGGTATGACAATAATGGCGGAATCAGTACTCAATATTGCCAAAGATCCTGAAAAATGTCAAGCTCTGGGCTATTTATAGCTGATTTTGTCAGGCGGATCGCGGTCACACGTGGCGCGAATCCCGAGAATATCGGATCGTATCGCAGCCGATGAAGAATTAGTCAAATTAGCCATTGTGGACACGTGTCGCTGGATCCATGCATATTGGATCGCCGAAGACTAGCTCGTGCTTGAACGGGTCAGAGGCTTCGTCGTGCATCAGGGGACCGGATCGGTCTGTGCAGGATAGTGGCGTAAGGACGGATCGAGTCGTGCGAGGGTAGTCGGATCGCTGAAGTTATGGGGGCGATCCGATGAGGGGCGATCCGAGAGGAGCGATTCGAGAGGGGCGACCCGATCCTTCATGGACTTGTAAGGAACGTAGTTTCATACTTTCTTCTTGTGAATGAACCTTGGTGGCTTGGTCAAAAAGCTAGCCAACATTTTGCCCCCTCGAAGTATGTTTTATCGATGATGGAACATGCTTCGAAACTGTGGAAACGTCTTTCCATAAAGAGATGCAAATCAGTGGACAATTCTTTTTCTGGGATCTTTCAGAGTCTTCATCATCGAATCTGTCAGGTGCATCTTTGAATTTTCATTTCTGTCGGTTATTTATCGATTCGGATCGCATGCGCGAGTCGCGGTCCGCTAGCGAGACATTCGCCTCGTCCTTTGGTGAGCACTTGGGCCTCTTCACGGAACGGAACGAGGTGGGCTTCTCTTCGAGACGTGGTGGGCTTTTGGTTCGCGGCCCGTCTATTTTCGCGGATCGAATAAGACAAAAAAGGAGAGACAAACGGTCACCCTTTTGCCTATATAAATCGACCCTCACCTTCATTTTCCTCTTCTTTCTTTGTTTACAGCCGCCGCCAATTTTTCTGAGAGAAAACCCTAACTTTGATTTTCGAATTCCCAACCAATCTCAAACTTTAAAAAGGTAATTAAACTGCTTTACTTTAGTTTCTAGCTTGTTTGCACTGATTCAAAGAGGGGAGACAGCGGAAATTCGTAGGATTCGACGATAGTGAATGCGAGAGTGCCTGGTGCGAAGAGGAGAGTTGAGGAAGAAGAAGGAAGGGATGACCAGGTCGGTTCGTGGAAGGTTGATTTGGCTAGTAGATCGGATCGCGGAAACAGCAAAGCTACGATTCGTGGGGAGCTAGGCGTAAGTGTCGGATCGCGGAGATACCGGAGCTTCGGATTGCGGAGGATGGGGGGCGATGCGGATCGCCAAGATACCATCGCGATCCGTTCAGGATGAATTAGTGCGCCTCACGATTCAAAGCTTTTTCATGACCTAATACCCTTCCGCGTATCGAGTCCTTCACCACGATCCGTCCACATGTTGCGATCTGAACCTGTCCTGCGATCCAACTGACGACCGATTGGATGCACATGCTGACCAAATAATATGATGCAACTCTAACAAATCGATGAACAGTTAGGTTAGAGCCCTTGAGACGAACATTCCAGATCGAACAAATGCATAGTCTATCAACCGAACGATGACCAATGTCTGGATGATTTTATTGACCCTTGTACTTTTCTTTAATGCATGCACAAGCACACACACCGTCACTTGCATACACGGGGGACAGGTAGTTTTAATCTCATTTCTCATGTTTTCTCGCCTAACAGTAATGTCGGATAATCATTCCTCTTCAAGATCCACTACAGAAGCGGAGTCCGAGGTTCCTGAGCAATACAACCCCGAGGTCCCTCCAATTAGCCCAGGGGGTGAAGATTCTGGATCCGAATACGAGGCAACGGAATCGGATCCGTCTGAAAGTACTTCACTTAGTGAAGAGTCTAAAGCAGACAGGCGAGCTCCCGACGAGATCCCTGGCGCGCTCGGGATAGAGAAATTTTCTGATTCTTTAGCATCTAAACTCGATGATATAAAGCTTAAAAGAATTTGCCTGAGACACGGGATCCCTTGGGATGATGTGAGGACACCCGTTAGCGAAGATAGACCCCACTTAGCTCCGAAAGGGTATATGGCAGTCAGCTGAACCATGTGCTTGGTAGGGGCTAGTCCTCCGTTTCCTCCAATCGTCATCGAGACCTTAAAACGACTGGGTATCGCTCCGATGCAGCTTCATCCTAATGCTTACGCGTCTCTATACACCCTATATATTGCATACGCAGAGATCCTGCATACCGAACTCACATTTAGAGATTTAACATTCTTTTATCTTTTCAAGCATCACTCTTCGGCAACCCCAAATTTCTCTTTCTTTGAATCGGTGGCGAATAGGAAGGTTCTGTATGACGGATATAGCAATATAGGGGATCCCAAGTCTGATTGGTTCTATATAAAGAAATAGGCCGGGTGCTCAAGAAGATGGCTTAAATCAAGTAAACTTTAATCTTTCGATTGAATATCTTGCTTAAGAAACCGAAGCATTAACATCCCCCTTTTTTTTGTTTTAAGCAGATCACGTCTTCCCCAAGACGGAAGGCCCGTTATACAATAATCGATTGTCTATTCTTCTTCAAAGCAGATCCGATTTTCTAAGGATCAAGAAGTGCATCACTGACGAGAATCTTCATACGCATCGCCTTCTGGATATAATATTTGGACTTGGTGCTGGCGGCAAACCCTACAAATACGTGCCCCCAACGGAGGGAGAGGGAACATCTCGGGCAGCAGAAACAACTAAATTCCGTAAGAGTCCTTCTCCGATAATCATCCAGGATGACGAGGACCTGAACATATATAGAGGAGATGAGGCTCGTGGTGACCAGCCTAAGGAAATCCCAGTCTCTCCGCGGGGTTTCCCCTCCAGGGCTTCCCTTCCGATCGAACCTGCTGCTCCTGATGATTTGACAGATGAACAGCTATTTAAAGAGCTGAGCAAAATTCCTCTGCCCGATGATGTATACACAGAGGGGGACTTTGAAGGGGAGCCACTCTTCCCTGCTTCTGAGGAGACCACCGTTCCAATTAGAGAACAAGAAACTACTCAGATGAGCCTGACTTCAGGCCCGGGTCTGTTAGGGGGAATTATATGGGATGCACAAATCACACACACTGCCTGACCCTGCACTTTTATATCAACAGTATTCAAGGTTTTAATATGCTTTTTTCTCCTTTGCAGGAAAGATGTCTCGCAGGCGGTCTTATTCTTATCGTTCTCTTCGTGAGGGCACACCCAGTCTCCATCCGAGTACCGAGCGCTCTCGCGGCCCTTCTCATAAGCCGACTTCTTCGCAACCCCGGTCTCCACCGAAATCGACATTTGGCAAGCTTTCCAGTTATCTGATAGCTCCTGCAGGGGGAAAACAACTTCCTAAAGAGTTAACTCCTCCGAAGAGTGCACCCTCTCACAGCAGGTCGTCAAAAAGACATTACGAGCCTAAAGATAAAAGCAAGGATCCAATCAAAGATTCTGAAAAGAAGAGGAGTGACATTGTCCCTTCCAACCAGCCAGAGTTGGCTGCCCCCGGGTCACGGGATTACATCCATGGTCCCGAGACTCAAGGTAGGCTGGAAAAGTTGCGGGAACAATTCCCCAACATCTTCTTCGAAAGGATGACGTTTGTTCCAGCCTTGGAGCCAGTCCCTAGGAACTGGGATAATGAAGTTGTCGGGCACATTCGCCATGTAGCCATGCAGTATGAGATGATGAAGAAACAGGCGGTTAATCTTTCAGAAGTCATTCGAACGCTTGAAATGGAAGCACATAGATCTAAAGTGAAAATTGATAACAACGAAAGGGCCAGGACAAAGATGGAGAAGGACTTGGAAGATGCTCAATCCCAACTCGCATTAGCGCGGAGAGATGCTGAAAATTATAAGATCGAAATGGAGAATGCTAAGAAGCGCTTTCATTCGGAACTTGACTCAAATAGCCAAGAGAAGATGGCCTTAAAGAAGGAGGTAGAAGATCTTAAAATGGCCAACATTGAGCTGAAGACAGCACAAGGCCATTTTGAAGCTGAGAGAGCTGCCTGGGAGGCAGAAAAAGCAAGTTTGAGAGAAAGTTTAGCTTTGGCTGAAGCGGAAAAAGTGATTTTGAATGATCAAGTCGTGGATGCGGAGAGACGGGCGGCTCTCGCCGAAAAGAATGTTGAAAGTGCCATTGAAATGGCTACTGCTTCTAACAACAAGCTCCTCGAGAGAGAAAAGGATATCGAAGGGTTTGAAGAGATGATCTTTGACTTTCTGGGCTAAGTTCTCAAAACCCGCAACATCTCGTGGATCCCGGACTACCACGTTACTTTAGCCAATTTATGGGATGCCATCGTTGAGGGTGAGAAGTAGAGATTGGGAGTCGAAGAAATTGATGAAGATGAGCTGATGAAGATGAGCTGATGAAGACCATCCTCAGGCATAACGAGCCCAAGGATCTGGCAGAGGGTCGTCATCTAATCCAAGTGGAAATGGAAAAGGAGAGGGCCCTGGCTAAGGGCAAAAGCAAGGCTGACGAAGGTTCGAGCTCAGCTGTGGAGCCCAAGACCTCCGGAGTTGAGGAATACCATCCTGATGATCCATTAATCCCTTTGGGCCTAACTCTTGTGGTTGTTGGAGCTCCTGCAGCTAGCCTAGATGGAGGATCTGCGGAAGGTATCTCCCTTTTTTCCCCACAATTTGTTAAAGCAATTGTAAATTGTCGTCGTCTGGTAGAGCAACCAATTGAATTAGTAACATGTGTCCCTCATAATACAGGTGGCGAGCCCGTCGACAAGGATGTTGAGCAAAGGAAAGAGGCGGAGAAGGTTGTCGACTCGCCAGGTGCCGGTGTTGATATACCGAAACAGGCTGAGGGTACAACAGCAGAGAAAGGCGTCCTGGCACCCAGTGCTGATGTTCCCAAGGATGATGAAACCATCGAGGCCTTGAAAGATATGGATGGGCGCCATGTAGAGGATGAGGAGGATATCATTAGCGCCAAAGAAACCGAAGACGATGACGACGAAACTTTGGCCAACAAAAAGCTAGGCAGGAAAAGGAGATGGCTTTGAAGAAGGTGGGACAAGAGCCTTTGAACAAAGCCCCTATCGCGGAGTTTGATCCCAAAACTGGGATGGTTTTGAAACTCCAGCCCAAATCCATCAGCAGACAACTTCATTTTGCGAATCCTGATGATTTCCCATCTTCCCTTACTGATAAAAGGAAGAGGAAGGAGGCGGAAGAGGAATCTTCTGAATAGTAGGACGTTCCTCTCATAGACAAGAGGAAGAGAAAGAAAGGTGATCAATCCGACGCTGACAAGGCGAAGCTAGAGAAATAGAAGCAGGAGAAGCGGTCAAAGCGTAAATAGGATATTGTCACTTTTTTATATTTTGTCTTTAGGTTTCCCACTAGCCAGGAAATGTAATTACGAGACTGGCCCACTTTTTGCTTTCTAGGTTGTTTTTCACTTTGTAGGCTTGCAGTATATAAATGAAAGTTTTCTCTTTTTGCATCATTGTGTACCTGTATTCAATAAACTTTTCATGCTTAGTCATAGACCATCTAATTATAACTACAAATCAGTCAAGCAACAAAAAGAAAAATTTAACAATTTCAGTGCTGCATCGAAGTTCATGTATATATGTATATATGTATATGTGCCCCCAATCAATCGTTAACATAGCGCCTAACTAGGGCTTATTAAGGATTGATTAGCATTGTCGGCACATTGCCCCCTATTTCTGAATATGGGGGACTTACAGAATTTAGCAAGATAATTGTCCTTATGGTGCCGAGTTTCTGGCACCTTTCTCAGTGCTTAACCATAAACTCCTTCATACTCTCTCGGCGGCCGCCGAGGTTAGAGTTTGAATTCAGTAGTTCAGTCGGTCCATGTTCCTTCAGCGGGGAAGGAGTTCTTTCTCTGCGCTCAATCTGAGACGCTTTTATACTCTCTCTCTCTCTCTGGAGAGTTAGAGTTCGAGCTCAGCAATTCAATCGCTCCCCGATCCTTCAGCGGGGAAGGAGCTCTTTCTCTGCGCTCAATCGGAGACGCTTTTATACTCTCTCTCTCTCTCTGGAGAGTTAGAGTTCGAGCTCAGCAATTCAATCGCTCCCCGATCCTTCAGCGGGGAATGAGCTCTTCCTCAGCGCTCAATCGGAGACGCTTTTATACTCTCTCTCCCTCTGCAGAGTTAGAGTTCGAGCTCAGCAATTCAATCGCTCCCCGATCCTTCAGCGGGGAATGAGCTCTTTCTCAGCGCTCAATCGGAGACGCTTTTATACTCTCTCTCTCTCTCTCTCTCTCTCTCTCTCTCTCTCTCTGGAGAGTTAGAGTTCCGTCACGGCGGTTCCGATCATGGTACATCGCCATGACCTACGGACATCGCCTTCATATTCGTTATCCTCAGAATTTTGACTGGTGATTACATTCCATTCTGATGGATGGCACCTATAATTATATGCTTCTGGGATCGTTGCATGATTCACAGCAATTTCCATAAAAATAGAAAGACAGATAAATAATGCAATAAAGGTAAACGACACACAATATTTTTATAGTGGTTCGGTCGAATCATGACCTACGTCCACTTTATAATTTTTTTTCTTTAAGGAATCAGACTATTCTAGGCAAGTCGTGCCTTGTACATGGTTCTCAACAAAGCAAAAGAACAGATTTGAAATTTTTATGTTAAGTATGGCCGTAAATGTTGGGCATTCCACACTCTGGGGATTTCCTTTCCATCTACGGTTGCCAGCTTGAAGGTTCCATTATCAAGCTTGCTCAGAATGGAGTATGGTCCTTCCCACTTCGCACCCATATGAGTTGGGGGTGGAAAGACACGCTTCAGAACCAAGTCTCCGGTTCCAAGGTTCGGGATCGAACCTTTTTGTTGTAGTATCGAGCGACCTGTTGTTTGCATCTAAAGGTACGCAGATCTGCTTCATCCCTCTTTTCTTCGATCATATCCAGGGATTCAAGGAGCAATTCGTTATTAGTCATCGGATCGTAATAAGTCACTCGGTGAGAAGGTACTTTTATCTCAACCGGGATGACTGCTTCTGCTCCAAAAGCAAGGGAGAAGGGGGTATGCCCTGTTGCCGATTTATACGTTGTCCTGTAGGCCTATAGTGCCAAGGGTAATTCATCAGCCCACATGGCTCTGGCCCGCTTCAGTCTTCTTTTCAGAATGGACTTAATCACTTTATTCGCCGCTTCGACTTGTCCGTTCGATTGCGGGTGCGCCACAGAGGTGTATCGTTTCTCAATGTGGTATTTCTGGCAGAAGTCTCTGAATTCAGTGCTATCGAACTGAGTTCCGTTATCAGTTATAACAATCTTTGGAATTCCAAATCGGCAGATGATGTTTCTAACGACAAAATTGATCACTCGTTTGGTTGTGATTGTAGTCAGTGGTTCAGCCTCAACCCACTTAGTGAAATAATCTACGGCTACAATAGCGAACTTTGCTCCGCCCTAGCTATGGGGAGACTTCCGATGATATCAATTCCCCACATAGCGAAAGGCCATGGGCTCGTCATTGTTTTTAACTGATTAGGAGGTGCTCTAGGTATCTTTGAAAATCTCTGGCACGCATCACACCGTCGTGCGTATTTTGCTGCATCCTTGTTTATGGTAGGCCAGAAATAACCATGCCGCAACACCTTTTTCGCCAATGTTTGCCCTCCAGAGTGATCGCCGCATTCACCTTCGTGTACCTCCTGCAGCACACGCTTGATGTCATCATGAGCTATACACCGAAGAAGGGGCATCAAAAATCCTTGTCTGTAAAGAACTCCGCCTTGCAGAACGTATCAGGCAGCTTTACGAATTACTTTACGCCTCTCGCTTTTCTTGGTCGGAAGCGCTCCATTTATCAAGAAATTCTTTAGAGGGGTCATCCATGACTCCCTTTCTGGTTCCGTCTCTAGTATTGGATCGATTTCCATTTGATCTATACTAGGGGACCACAGTACTTCAACGGGGGCTAGCCCGGTCTCTTCAGGATCGTCGGAACTAGCCATCTTTGCCAACTTATCCGCCTGCTGATTCTCTGACCGCGAAATGTGAGATATGCTGTAGTGATCAAAGTCGTTCAGCAACTCCTTCACTTTCTTCAAGTATAAAATCAATCTTGCACTTTTGGCTTGGAATTTTCCAGTAACCTGGTTCACAACTAACTTGGAGTCGCAAAAGATGTCCAGCTTTATGACTTCTAACTCCTTTGCGATCCTTAGTCCGGCTATCAGGGCTTCATATTCGGAGTCGTTGTTAGTGGCGTGAAACTCCATCCAGATAGCATAGGATATCAATCGTTTCTCGGGAGTTTCAAGCACTATTTCAACGCCGGATCTCTTTTCATTCCTAGCGCCATCAGTATACAATCTCCAGGCACTGGGATCGAGAAGTAATTTTGAGGGGTCAACTTCTTTGTTTGCTATATCCTCCTCCGGGACGGTAAACTCTGCTATGAAGTCGGCTATCACTTGCCCCCGAATTGACCGTCGGGGCTGAAAGTTCAGATCAAATTGACTTAACTCAATGTTCCATTTGAGTAATCTTCCAGACGCCTCTGGTCTCTGTAGAACTTGCTTGAGTGGATGATCAGTGTATACGGTAATGGGATGTGCTTGAAAATAATGTCGAAGCTTTCTAGAGGCGATCAGCAAACCATACGCCAACTTTTCTATCCTTGGATAATTACGCTCTACTGCCGTCAATTTTTTGCCCACGTAATACACAGGTCTTTGGACCTTATCTTCTTCTCTCACCAACGCTGAGCTGATCGCGTGGGATGACACTGCCAAGTACACGAATAAGTCCTCGTGATCCATCGGCTTAGATAATATCGGAGGTTTCTCCAGGTGTCTCAGCAAGTTCTGAAACGCTTCTACGCAGTCGGGCGTCCATTTGAAGTGGCGTTTTCCTCGCTTTATCAATTCGAAAAATGGGTTGCATTTGTCCGTAGCCCTGGAGATAAATCTGCTTAGTGCGGCTACATTCCCTGCAAGGCTTTGCACATCCTTAATTTGCCTAGGTTCCTGAATATCTCTGATTGCCGCGATCTGGTCTAGATTAATCTCAATCCCACGAGAACTGACGATGAACCCCAAGAATTTTCCGGAGGCGACACCGAATGAACATTTTGTTGGGTTGAGTTTCATCCCGTACTTTCGAAGAATGCCAAACATTTCTGCCAAGTCCGTAGTGTGATTGGAGGATTGTTTGGACTTAACC
The DNA here is from genome assembly GCA_030737875.1 of Allium sativum. Lineage (NCBI taxonomy): Eukaryota > Viridiplantae > Streptophyta > Magnoliopsida > Asparagales > Amaryllidaceae > Allium > Allium sativum. The sequence goes on along the minus strand of CM060927.1, from coordinate 221,026,378 downwards.
AACATGTCGTCAACGTATACTTCCATTGTTTTCCCAATCTGGTTGTAGAACATTCTGTTTACTAACCGTTGATATGTAGCGCATGCGTTCTTCAAGCCAAAGGGCATTACTACATAGCAATATAATCCCAGATCCGTAATAAAACTAGTGTGTTCTTGATCCGGAACGTGCATTGGAATCTGGTTATATCCTGAATAAGCATCCATAAAGGATAGAAGTTCATGACCCGTCGTTGAGTCCACCAACTGATCGATCCTGGGTAACGGAAAGCTGTCTTTCGGGCAGGCTTTATTCAAATTCGAGAAATCGATACACGTTCGCCACTTCCCGTTGGCCTTCTTTACCAGGACTGGATTTGAAATCCAGTCTGGGTAGATTGAGTCTCTGATAAATCCATTACTTTTTAGCTTTCCAACTTCTTCTTTCAAGGCAGCGGACCTCTCTGGGCCCAGCATTCGCCTTTTTATTTTACCGGAGGATGTTTAGGGTTAATGCTTAATGAATGGCTCATGATTGATGGAGATATCCCGCACATGTCTGCGTGGGTCCAAGCAAATACATCCAAGTTATTTTTTAAGAAACTCGTCAGTTCTTTAGCTAGATTCGGATTTAACTGGGATCCAATCTTAAGGACCTTCTATGGGTCACTATCATCGATCGGTATATCCACAATTGTCTCGTTGGGAGTCGCCATTCTGCCCCCAGGTTCTTTGTCCTCTCTGGGATCTATATCCTCGGGCAACTCTCTGGGCGACTCTCCTACGGTTATCCTCTTTAGTTGCTATAAGGTCTCCGCCCTTGTGGGGGGAGAAGCGCCTTTGGTTTCTATGTCCCCTCCATTGCGGAGTAACTTTAGCTCTGCAACATAACATGCTCGTGCGGCAACCTGATCTCCTCTGACAATACCAACACCAGCTTCCGTAGGAAATTTCAATAATAAGCACCGAGGGCTATACAGGCTCTAAACTTTGCGAGGGCCGGTCGGCCCAGGAAGGCATTGTAGGGTGATTCAACATCCAGAACCACGAAGGGAAGGATTCTCACTCTCTGGCGTTCTCCTTCCCCAAGCGTAACTGGTAACTCTACATAGCCCATTGGAGCGGTGGATGCTCCGTTAAATCCACGGATCCATCCCTGATAGGGCTTCAAGTCTTTTATCTCGAGGTTCATCTGATCGAATGTCCTTTTGAAAAGAATATTGACAGAACTCCCGTTATCCACCAAAACTTTATGAACGGTGGCCGGGCCAATAGGTACTGTGATTACAAATGTATCTTCAGTCGGAGCATCGACTCCAATGCTTTCTCGTTCGCGGAAAACGACATCGTCGGACATCATCTTTTGTTGCTTGATCGGGACGTTGTCCTCGGGGTTGCTACACTCCCCTACCTCGAGGTGTTGCTTGGATGCATTGACATACTGATCCAACGCCTTGGAACCGTGTCCGGCGAGATAAAGCCCTCCGATCACGGTATTGATAACAATGTCCTTTCCCTTTTGTTGGGCAGTTGGCCTGACAGCAGGTTGATTCTGGTTCTGATTTGGGGCCTGTACGGCTTGCCCCCTGTCTCTGGGCGTTACTCTGTATTCATCTAATTTTCCTTCTCGAAGAAGCCTCTCGACTACATCTCTTAGGTGACGGCATTCATTTGTCGAATGGCCATGAATCTGATGAAAGAGACAAAACTTCCCCGTTTCGCGTTCTTTCTCCGTCGACTCTCTGGGAGGTGGCCTCTTATTCTGGAGGACTTTGTACGAATCCATAAAGATATTTTCCAAAGTATCGTTTATTGGCGTATAACTCTCAAAAGCCCTGGGACGAATCCTTCTCTGGGAGTCGCTCGCTCGATTCCTCTTCCGGTTGTTGCCATTACTGTTATTATCATTGTTCCCTGACTGACGACCATCCTGATTCCGATTTCCGACATTAACTTCGACCTTCCCCGAGCTGTCTCCTGTCTTCTTAATGGCGACATTGCTCTGGATTTCCTCCTTATCAGCCATTTTTGCCTTTCGGTTAGCATATACTTCTTCCCTGCGTAAATGTACGTTAGCTTTTTCATAGAATAACTCTCTAGTATGGGGTGGCTTGCTGGCCAGGTATCTCCCAAATTCAGTGTCTTTATCTACTCCATCAATTAGAGCTGCGACAACGGCTGGCTCATGAGGATCTTTAACTTCAGTAGCGGCCAGGTTGAAACGGTCTAGATACACCCTCAAACTCTCGCCTGGTCGTTGTTTGACAAGGAACAAGTCAATCACACTCTTTGTCTTTTGTGCGTAGATGCGGAACTGTTCCACGAACCTTTCACTCAACTCCCTGAAGCTAGAAATTGATCTTGCTAGTAAGCGAGTAAACCATAATAATGCTACATCCTCCAAGAATATGGGAAATGCTTTGCACTTGACAGCGCACTTGACAGCGTTAGAAGCTGCGGCAGCGGTCATTGACCAAGAATATCTCATCAGATGCTGGACGGGATCAGATCTACCCGCGTAACGGTTCATCTGTGGCATGTTGAAACGCCTCGGGAAAGTCGCATCTAAAATATCATCAGTGAAAGGGGTATGACTGCGGTCAATTCCCCAATCTTCATTCCGTTGTCCACGGCTATCTGCCAGAATTTGATGGATCATAGCTGCAACATTTGCACTGGTCAGCGGAGGTTCGGGGTCAGTGCTTCTTGCTCGGTGGGGTTCTCTAATCTCTCTTCCGGGAGCAGTCACAAAATTCGGGGCTCGGATTGGGCTTCGTTGCCCCCTGTTACCATGAGAATTTGCACGGCGATGGGGCTGAGGCAATCTGTTCTGTACAGGGTTGTCCACACCTCGAGCTCTGGGAGTTGCGGGGTGATCGTTCACATTACGGTTTGAGGGCCCTGCACCCAGTGCCTCTTCTTCCCGTGACGGCAGGGTTCCAAATCGAAGCTGTTCTATATTTTCGGGTCTCTCATATGGTCACCGCGGAGGTCTCGGCGATTCCTCTGACGAAGAAGAGTATCCTGGGGTTAGCGGACGAACTGGTGGCGTCCTTTGCCTTGCGAGATCATTAAGCCTTCTATCCATAGCGGTCAAATTTTGTCGCAGAACGGAGCTTTCCTGCCTTTGAGCAGCCAATTCATCAAACAGTCTCTCCCACATTTCGGAAAAGCGAGAGAGATCCCCCTCGGTAACAGGTGCAGAAGGGTCATACTGATCATCATCACTTTCTCTTATGCGCAAAGAGCTTGAGCCAGGTCGAGCGGAGGGGCCAGGACGGTTGGAGCGAGCCATAGGCTCCTTTCCAGGTCTAGTTGTAGTCTGATCATCAATTCAGATCGCTGTGGATCGAGGATGGTGGCTCGCAGCGCCACCCTGGGATCGATTCGTGGTCATGGTACGCGGAGGATTCGAAGCGTTATCACGGGATCGAGTAACAACCCCTTCAGCAGTCTGGATCGCCTCGTCCTCGTTGACTCGGAGCGTGGCATCTTCATCAGATCGGTTCGCCCCCGGCGCTCCGCGATCCAAAGTTCCCTCATTGCCTAGCTCGTGCACACTTTCTTCAACTGCTTCGTTCGCGATTTCATTTGTTCGTAAGGCTCGTACTTCCTTAAATCTCTTTCCAGCCATGATATCAGATGTCGCTGGAATCTTTAAAGAACTGAATAGTGAAGTTTTGGGACTGTTCTCTTAATGAAAGCACCAAAATGTTAGATCAAAATTTGGACCTAACACCCAAATCGTTTTGATTCTTATAGAGTTTTAACTGGAGAATGAAGAAAAAGCAGAAAACACACAGAATTTATAGTGGTTCGGCGTTAACGAGCCTACGTCCACTTTATATGTTATCGATTATACTTTGAATGCTAATACAATCAATGATTTATCTCTAGCTCACTTTTACAATTATGATTTCTCTCAGTAATCTCGTAGTCAAACTGACAAGAAATGGTGGTATGACAATAATGGCGGAATCAGTACTCAATATTGCCAAAGATCCTGAAAAATGCCAAGCTCTGGGTTATTTATAGCTGATTTTGTCAAGCGGATCGCGGTCACACGTGGCGCGAATCCCGAGAATATCGGATCGTATCGCAGCCGATGAAGAATTAGTCAAATTAGCCGTTGTGGACACGTGTCGCTGGATCCATGCATCTCGGATCGCCGAAGACTAGCTCGTGCTTGAACGGGTCAGAGGCTTCGTCGTGCATCAGGGGACCAGATCGGTCTGTGCAGGATAGTGGTGTAAGGACGGATCGAGTCGTGCGAGGGTAGTCGGATCGCTGAAGCTATGGGGGCGATCCGATGAGGGGCGATCCGAGAGGAGCGATTCGAGAGGGGCGACCCGATCCTTCATGGACTTTTAAGGAACGTAGTTTCATACTTTCTTCTTGTGAATGAACCTTGGTGGCTTGGTCAAAAAGCTAGCCGACAATGTCCCAACTCTAGATCTTAAATTACAACATGTATTCTGTCCTCAAAGTCAAATCTTGAATTATAACATGCATTATGTCCCCAAATTACAATATTCATGTGTTATCGTACAATAATTCTTCTTCTTCCAAATCATGAACCGTCATATATAGTATGTCCAGATCTAGATCTTAAATTACAACATGTGTTGTGTTCTCAAATCAGTCACAAATCAGTTATGTCCAATTATGCATCATCTAATATTTTCCCCAAATTTAGCGTTCGTGCGTTCATCTCTAATGAGAATTTGGCTCAGGCTCGTGGTAGCCTGGCTATAAAACAAAAAGGAAGAAAAGAGGGAAAAGATACATAGCAGTCACAATAATATTAATAAGATAGATCCACAGAAAAACAGATCTGATAAACAAAAGTATGCATAATCTCATATTCAGATTCATAACAATGTCAAGATAATAATTAAATTTCATATCTGAAAATAACTGTACTCACAAACAAAAGGAAAATCTTATTTTCTGGGATCTGTATTCTGAAATTCAATAGCTCTCCTTTGATGTAGACTAATTGTTCTTTTAATCCTATTTAGATTGGAAGAAGAAGTACTAGTTCTAGCTTAGGTTTCAGCAGAGTAGCGATGCCATTGATTTATTTTTAGAGAAGGAGAGAGCAATGGAGGCTAGAGAATAATGTAAGAGATATAGGTTTTGTCTTAGGGATGTATTTATAGGAGAACAGAAGTGTTTAGGGCCTTAGATATCAACCTAGAACCAATCCGGACCATCAGAACAGCCAAAACCACGTTACAAGCCAAAGAAAATCCGATCTGGGCCAAAATAGGTCGACCTGTATGGGAGAGGTCACCCCCTGGTCGACCTATGACCCAGGTTGACCCCCAGGTCGACCTCCCTGGGTAGGTCGACCTCCAGGTCGACCTGCCTGTGTATTTTTCTATGTAAATTCTGAATTTTTTTTGAATCTTCCGAAGGCCATAACTTCTTCATACGAAGTCCGATTTACGCAAACTTGGACTCTATTCCAAGCAGAATTCCGAGACGAACGCAATGGCATAACCCGTTTCCCTTAATTCTTCTTTTAAAATTTAAGTATACTTTGTTTTGTTACTTTTATGTTTACAGAAAATATGGGGTGTTACATTCTCCCCTCCTTAAAGGATTTCATCCCCAAAATCTTCAAGTTAAGAAGAATGTGTCCTTCCATCCAATCACCCATCTACTCAACCATCATCCACAAGCATATTGTCCTTAGAAAACTTCTAATGTTGTATGTACATATGCAAAAGCATGTGTATATGTCTCTTATCTAATGCAAAGATCAGGCGGTCTACTGATTCAGTTGACCTCCTTAATGCGAATTATGTTAGTGCCATGAGTCCAATTATGTATGCAAGAAATCCTATTTGATACACATCATTTCTATATGAGTGCATAACCATTCATCCAAATGCAACATCCATGTGATGAGTCAATCATTTTTCATCCACAAAAATTGAAAAATGCACACACATCCATATGCAGTATGAGAGTGCTTTTGAGCCGATCTAGTGCCTAGTGTGTGTATATGCATCCACAAGCAACCACTAGCAACCACTTGCATCCACTTGCAACCATCAAACATAACATGTCTCAAACACATGTTTACACCCATTAGTTTCTACCTAAAGTTCGAAGACTCGATCGATAGGATACAAACGAGTGATAGAAGCAAGTACAATTAAAATAAAAGTTCTGTTTCCATTAGATATCGGTTAAGAAAATAAATCCCGAAGTATCAACCCCGAAGACCGAAATCAACATCCGATTGACACTCAGAGAATTACTCCCATTAAACAATGTCAAAACTAGAAATCTACTTCACGCTTCGAGTAAAAACTCCTATCCTTTTCAGAAATATTCAGATACTTACAGACTACTGGTACATATCAGATTATCAAATGATTCTTAGGAAACTAAGCATGATAAAACCCTACCATATCCCACAAAAACCAGAATGTATGCGTCATAGTCAACTTAACACCCAACACAGATACCCTTAAACCCCAACCTATCACAAACAGATGAATCGTAACCCTTATGGGATTTGAGACTATAGCGGGACCAAAAACAAGACTAGTATTGAAGTGCAGAGTCTCAATTGCATAATCAAAATGCCAGAATCAAAAAGAGTTTTAACTCGTTATTCAAATAAGGAAATTAAACCTTCTACAGAAATTTTCCTATTTCTATCATATCCACTAGCCTCGAGAGTGTTTGCCTGCCCTCCAGAAGTGGGTCATGTCCTCTGCCCTTGCCCTCGTTTCTTCGGGCAGTCCCTAGTGAAGTGTCCCATTTCACCACAGTTGAAGCAAGCGCCCTTCCTTTTTTTGTAATCCTTGTTCAGATGAGTCACGCTTCCACAAGTAAAGCACTTTTTATCCTTCTTATCTTCAGACTTTTCATCCTTCTTTTGTGTTTCCTTTTTGGGCCACGCTTTCTTGTTCTGTGGTCCTTCGGGCTTTTCTTCTTTCTTCTCACTTTTGGCTTCCTCTTCATGCATTAACGCCAAGTCAACCAACTTCTCGAAGGTAGCCCCCATAGGAATGTGGGTCATAGCCAACCCATGTAGCGGCTCATTCAAACCTTTAATGAATCTCATAGCCTTCTTCTCAGGTGTGTTCACCAAGTCTAAGCCGAATCTCGCCAACTGATTGAACTTGTTGACGTACTCTTTCACTAATAAATTCCCTTGCTTCAACGCCAAGAACCTCTCCATGTATAAATTCTCTTTTGCTCGTGAGAGAAATTTCATCTCGAACCTACGCCTGAGATCCATCTAAGTCTCCACCGCTCGTTCTCCATTCGTGACCTCCCACCAGAATGAGGCTTCGTCCTTAAGTAACCATACAGCCAATTGTATCTTCTGCCTATCGTCCAATTTGAAGATAATGAACAAATCTTATGTTTCCTTAAGTCAGTTTCTTGCTTCCACGAATGATTCTGTTCCATTAAAGTTCTTTCCACCCATGGTTCGGAAGTCTCTACATACCTTTAGGAAAGTATTCACGTGCAGAGGAGGAGGAGGAACTGCTGCAGCTGGGGGAGGAGGAATGTCTACTGGGCCTACGTCGTTATCCCTAGGCTTTAGGTACCTTCTGAACCAGCCAGGTACCGGTACACCCTCTGGAAGGTTAATATCCTCAGACATGATGAGACGAAAAAGGAAATATTCAAAACGGCGAATCGAAATATAGATATACGACTTTTGGGGATTATGTTTTTCAAAATAAACTCTACTTTTGAATATACTTCATTTTTAAAACTTTTTTGAAAATAGTTTTCAAAAACTTTTTATGAAATCTAGTAACCTTTAGCTCTGATACCAAATGTAACACCCCATGTCCGTTAATGTCACTCACAAAGGGAATGCATTAACTTCCATGAAGCGTTATGGGTAAACAGAACAGAATACTACAAGACAGATATATAAAGTAGTACTTGAAAATTTTATAACTTTATTACAGCAGAAACAAAAGTAAGTTTGGTTACATCCTTCAAAACCACAATATCGGAATTCAAGCACATAAATATCAGTCTTGTACAAAAGCCTTCAGAGTACATAATTTTAAAGCCATAATCCCCAACAAAAAATGCCATAAATAGGTAGAATCAATGCCAAGAAATACTTCAAGCACTTCTAGCACTTCAAGCAGAGTGAAATCTAAATCAAGCTCCTATGTTCCCAACGTGAGTACCTGGGGGGAACGGAAAAAAAAAAGAGGCGAAACAAACTAGGTCAGACATACGTATGGTGAGTCCAGTGACTTTCAGCATATAAACAGATAACAGTATCATGACATGTAAATAAAACTGGATGAGAGATAGTCGTAACAGGAGTAGCAGGTTAACAGAATGATATAGACCAAGTTATGCTTCTTACTATATCTTACTTCTCTGCACTAATATTAGTATAACAGAATTAGGTGTTGTCCTAATGTCTAAACAGAAAACATGATGATCTCTTCAGAAACACGATGCAAGAAATGGGCCTTTACCACCCTAACAGAGACAGACGTTTGGAAATAGAATGATAGTAATAGGCCTTTACCACCCGAACAGAGACAGACGGTACAGAAACAGAATCAGGAACGGAATCAGAGGCAGAAACAGAATAATCCCTACGAAAACAGAATATTAGAATTAGGTGTACACTAGTGATGGGCCTTTACCACCCCAACAGACGGTACCACACAGAAATAGATAGGAGTTACCACCCCAACAGAAACAGACGGTACCCCAACAGAAACAGACTGAACTAAGTGTACCCTAAATTCTACCCCAAGTGATAGGCTCCCTAATACATAAATACCCTATGCGGGCCAGCAGAAGGGTGTATCACTCCTAAAGTGGCAACCTATAGACACAGACCTATTTACAGATATCACGGTGTCTTACATCCTCAGAGCATACCGGATCCACGCACGCACATGACCCGGTTGGAATGCGCCATCAACACCCCTCGCCATTATCAGAGTGAACCTCTTACAATTAGTTCAGTAAGCGTGCCCTGAAACCTCTTAGTGTTGGGTCATAGTTTTGATACCAGAAAGGGTTAATGACTAATATGGGTCCCAAACAACAGATGACACAAGTAATTACCCCTCCTAACCTTGTGTCCCCAGACTAACAGATTTCAGATTAACTTGGTTACAGATTTCAGATGTACAAAGTTCAGATAACTAGTCCCCAGATCATACATACAAGTTAGCAAGTTTTCAGACTAACGGGTCAGATATACAGATTAACAAGTTTTCAGACTACCAGATCAGATATACAGATTAATAGACTTTTAGATTGTTTCACCTTACCTTGTATTGGGCCTACATATTTTAACACGGGTTTATTTGATTCATCAGTCCAGTTAATTTAACCTTATCCACTCAATACGCTTTAGGCATCATATTTATCTTAGATTCGCATTAATTAAATATTAATGCACAGACCTCTCACATTAGGCCGATAGCTTGTGGCCGCTAGATGTGTCGGGCGGTTCCCTGTAGACTTCTGCCACAAGCCATACCTAACCTCGTGTCTAAGCATCTTTATGCCTATGACCTCTCACATTAGACTGACAGTTTGCGGTCGTTGGTTAAGCCGGTTGGGTCCGGGCAGGCTTCTACCGCAAATAGAGTCTAACCTCGTGTCTCAGCATTCTTATTTTTAGCTAAAGTATCCATTCACAGATTATGCCAATATCAGACTAATTATGCCAATTCAACAAACTAACTTCTTTACAAGTTACAACAGATTATCCAAAGTTCTACTAACATGTTTTGCTCAATTTTAGGTCGAACCTACATATTTTCATACCCCAAATTACCGTATTCAGTTTCAACAGATTTAGCAGATTAGACAATTTAACAGATTTAATCATCCCTTAAAGTTCTATTGACATATGTTGCCTAATCATAAAATTAAGCGTAATTTAACATGCCCAAATTAAGGTCATAATTCACAGTATAGCATATGCCCCAAATTTTAGTTAAATTTGCACAATACAGAATATTCTTTAGAAACCCCAAAATCATGATGCACAATATAAATTATGCCAAATTATAGCCTCTGATTACCGCATATGTCAAATATCCAAAAATCCAAATTAGGCGTATTCCCATTAATAGTAATCCCTATTTTAATATAGGTTTTCAGGCCTAAGTCGCATATTCTTTTCTTCCTAGTCATAAATCGTCATGTAAAATATGTCCCAACTCTAGATGTTAAATTACAACATGTATTCTGTCCTCAAAGTCAGATCTTGAATTATAACATGCATTATGTCCCCAAATTACAATATTCATGTGTTATCGTACAATAATTATTCTTTTTCCAAATCATGAACCGTCATATATAGTATGTCCAGATCTAGATCTTAAATTACAACATGTGTTGTGTTCTCAAATAAGTCACAAATCAGTTATGTCCAATTATGCATCATCTAATATTTCCCTCAAATTTAGCATTCGTGCGTTCATCTCTTATGAGAATTTGGCTCAGGCTTGTGGTATCCTGGCTATAAAACAAAAAGGAAGAAAAGAGGGAAAAGATACAGAACAGTCACAATAATATTAATAAGATAGATCCATAGAAAAACAGATCTGATAAACAAAAGTATGCATAATCTCATATTCGGATTCATAACAATGTTAAGATAATAATTAAATTTCATATATGAAAATAACTGTACTCTCAAACAAAAGGAAAAGTTTGTTTTCTAGGATCTGTATTCTGAAACTGAATAGCTCTCCTTTGATGTAGACTAATTGTTCTTTTAATCCTATTCAGATTGGAAGATGAAGAAGTATTAGTTCTAGCTTAGGTTTCAGCAGAGTAGCGACGCCATTGATTTATTTTTAGAGAAGGTGAGAGCAATGGAGGCCAGAGAATAATGTAAGAGATTTAGGTTTTGGCTTAGGGATGTATTTATAAGAGAACAGAAGTGTTTAGGGCCTTAGATATCAACCTAGAACCAATCTGGACCATAAGGACAGCTAAAACCCCGTCGACCTATGACCCAGGTCGATCTGTAGGCTGGAGGTCGACCTCCAGGTCGACCCCCTGGTCGACCTATGACCTAGGTTGACCCCAGGTCGACCTCCCTGGGTAGGTCGACCCCCAGGTCGACCTGCCTGGGTATTTTTCTATGTAAATTCTGAATTTTTGTTGAATCTTCCGAAGGCCATAGCTTCTTCATAAGAAGTCCAATTTACGCGAACTTGGACTCTATTCCAAGAGGAATTCCGAGACGAACGCAATGGCGTAACCCGTTTCCCTTAATTCTTCTTTTAAAAATTAAGTATACTTTGTTTTGTTACTTTTATATTTACAGAAAATACGTGGTGTTACAATTCATGTATTTATTAACAATATACTATGATTTATCCATTTAACTATAGTTTGAGAGTTTTGTTATCATATGTTTAATTTACAATAAAAAGAAGTTACATACTTATTAGTTCTACCGAAATGAATGGCTAGCTATATTTACCAGTCAGTAGAATTGCATAAATGAATTCAAATATAATAATAAAGGAAAAATCATGACTTTGCCATGTTGCTTACCCAGATTCGCCCCATGCATACTTATGACTTGTTTGTGGGCTGAAACATATACTTATGCGTGTTGTCCACATTATTTCCAAATTTGGAAATACAATCTCATTCAAATGAATTTTCTGGTGTAATATTACTGTCAAGTGCACCTCCTATCTTTATTTGGGTATACTAACTTATATGCCAGTCATCTTGGCATTTGTTATAGTTTTGGGTATTTACATTTGGATCATGCTCTGATACCACATTGTAACGAGACTAGGCTTTTCAACCCTCATCCAACGGCTAACCTACGTCGTGGCATTACACTGGTACCACGTATTTGCTTTTACGACCACCCTCTCAAGTTCATAGCCAATCCCTCAGGGTCATGCACGAGTAAGAGTCCACTGCTCGCCACCAAACACCATGGCCAGAACCCCCATCACGTCCGCGCTACATCTAGCAAGCAAGGGCGCTCCATTTTGTTGAGAAGAAACTATAAAGAATCGAAAGAAAAGAAAGTATTTTGGTCTCCTGTTGTTTTCTAGAAGGGAAAGAAATGGCAAAGTGTCTTAGTTTGATATCTTTAGGATGCCTCGTTTTAGCTGAAATACATATGCATGATTGTGCACCTTTGCCTCGCTAAAACTAGTCATATATTTTCACTGTTGAGTTGTAACCAGAACCTATACATATGTGATATGTGGCTTGACTATGCTTCAAATATAGGTGGGATGCTAATATATATGAGTATGCCATACCTTGTTTTAGTGAATTAAATACACATTTGCTGTTTTCATAACTTGTGTATTTCTTGTTTTGTTTCCCAAATGTATGAGTACAATTCTTCTACACCTGAACTTTACTTGTTGCCATATATATATATGTGTGTGTGTGTGTGTGCGTGCGTGCGTGCGTGTGTGTGTGTTGTTTCATTCTTACTGAATTTAAACCTGAACTATACTTGTTACTTGTACTTATATATAGGTATTTGCCTTGTTATAAGGCTGAATATATGTAACCTGCATTGCTTGTCTTATTTGCACTATGAACACACTACCTTCGCTTGTAATTAAGGGAATATTTATATGTTGACCAATTTTGAATATGTGACTTGAAAACCTAATATATACCTATATGTTGCCTTGGTTGGGTTACTTCCAAGTTGCTACAACACTGGTAAATATATTTTGATATTTTTATATGGATATGAGGCACTTGGAAATTTACGATTATGTTAGGATTAACCATTATGTCTTCAGTTTCTATTGAAGTCAATTTACTTGAACTATGATTAATCTTGACTCGAGTATTTTTTGTTTTTGTATGGAACGCTCGGGTCAGATACGAGTGTTGCAGATTTTAGAGGTTTAGCTTGCAAATACTGGAAAGGCACGTGAAGACGCATACGAGCGCGCAAGGCCCAACAAAACCGTAAACTTTTATTCATTTAAAATTACTGTATAAATTTTCTGCTGTACAAAAATTATGAAAACTCTGATATGTATATAAAATTTTATTCCGCTGCTAGTATCGTGTTATGTGATTTTGTGTTATTTTCTGTTAAACCCAATAAGCTAAAATGACAACCAGTCACTTTGAGCGATCTGAGTTGGTGTAAAAACCGTCTTGGGGAGGTCAAAAAGGCAGGTCGTTACAAAGTTAAAAAATTATTTTTTGAAAGCAAAGATAAATTAAGTTCATAGACAAAATTTTAAATATAGAGACAAATCTAATACCATAATTTTCACATAAAATAATTATAATATAACAAAATCAAAAATTTTGAGATTTGGATAATTTATTCGGATTGGATTATTTGAAAATTTGTATTGTTATTTTATAATTATTTTATGTGAAAATTATTGTATTAGATTTGTCTCTATATTTAAAATTTTGTCTATGAGCTTAATTATCTTTGCTTTCAAATAACAACTCGCTATTTTTAACGTCTCGAATTGGTAATTAAACCGACTCAAAACGCTCAAAACGGCGAATCGTTTTTAGCTCATGGGGTTTTACCCGACACATAATCACCGACACAAAATACTAGCAGCAGAACAAATTTTATACAAATATCACCAGAGCTTTATACAAAACATTAGTACAGCGGAAGAAGAATAAAATGTATAAATAAGTTTAAAATGACAATTTTACGGTTTTGAGGAGCTTGCGCGCATGTATGCGCCTTCTTATTCCTTTCCAGTTTGTGAGCTGAATAACTTTTAAATCTGCAACACTCATATCTGATATTTTTTAAGCACACACAAATCGAAGACGAAATCTAAATAAATTCATGACGAAAGCTGAGGAACCCTATCAAATAGAGGAATTCAAAGATATACCAGATGTAACGACCTGGCATTTTGCCCGTCTCAAGTCGATAATTAAACCAACTTGAAATGTTCAAAACGACAAATTGTTATTTGGCTTACACGGTTTAAACAGAATTAATACAGAATCGCAGTGTACAATAATTGCAGCGAAATAAAGTTTCTCATAAATGTTAGAGTTTACCAAATTTGTATAGCAGAATATATATATATATATATATATATATATATGTATATATATATATATACGTGCCTTCAAACAAAGTTACTTTTTTTCTTCTTTCGAAGACAAAATCATGTTTGAAAAGCTTACATTATTCTCCTGAAGCATTTTTGTTCAAAATACCATCACGCTTCCGTTGCGCACTCTTATTATACGGTATATTCGTTAAGTATGATTATCGTTTTCACTCATATAAATTGAGTTGCAAATTTTTAGAATTTGAAAAAAATTCTAATGCCCGGATTTACGGAAAATTTTGGTAGCAACTCCCCTGCACAGTCCGATTGGGAAAATTTCCTCGTACACAATACACACACATACATCTCATTTATACGATGAGGCATCCCTAATCAGGGGAAACAACAAATATAAACCCACATGTACAATCGTTCGGGTATTTGTCGTTTCAACCCATAACGATTTCCTACATCGACGAGAATATCAAGGCGATCAAAATAAAACAATTTTTAGATATTGCATAAGAACAACAAATACTATACAGTAAATTTTCGTGTCAAATATGTCACCGTGTGCATGTCATATATGTGCAAACTTCATAACAGTTATTCGTGGGTTCTAAGGTGTCCCTAACATTCATGTGTCATTTCATAAGTTAATTTTACCAAATGGGAATGAAAACCGTGAGTGGGCATATATGAAATGACACATGAATGTTAGGAACACCTTAGAACCCACGAATAATTGTTATGAAGTTTGTGCATATATAACATGCACACGGTGACATATTTGACATGAAAATTTACTGTGTAGAATTTGTTGTTCTTATGCGATATCTGTTAACCGGCTTTTTGGTCCGGTTCCCAGGAGAGTATCGGATACGCTCAACCCATCGAACCACGTAAAGCTGAGGCCGAAAAGGGACACACAGGAGTGAAGGAAACAGGATCAAGAAGGGATTACATTGCTTGTAACCTCACGGAATCCAGAAGACAGCCGCGAACCAAGGCCTTGGACCCCAAAGGAGTTGCGAGCCTCGACCACCGGTCCCGGGATCCTCGCACCCCTCGGAAGGACTTCACGTCAGGCATGACGCGGAATTCGCACCCAGCTGAGTGCGAAATCTCGCATCCATGCCTGGGTTCGAAATTTCAAACCCATGACTGGGTTCGAAATTTCGAACCTAGTGGGTGCGAGGTCTTGAGCCCAGCGGGGGCGAAATCTTTGCACCCATGGCTGGGTTTGAGATTCCGAGCCCAGTGAGTGCGAGATGTCTCACCCACGCCTGGGTTCGAAATTTCGAACTTAGGGGACTCGAAATTTCGAGGCATGCAGGTGGTGGGCTCGAATTTCCTGCATGTGGTCCCTATTTCTATCTAATCCTACCTACTCCTACCTACTCCCACTCTTATAAATAGCCCATGGCCTCACACTTCAAAGGGGTTGGATTTTCTTCACTTGAGACCTTCCTAGAGCTCCATGATCTCCATTAATGGCATCTACTGTTTGAGGAAGAAGGAGAATTAAAAATTCTTTTTCCCAAATACCTAGCATACGGCAATTATACAAGTGAATGTAATGAGCATGGCTCTACCTTTTAATTCTTGAGTGATTAATAAAAGTTCAACATCCTTCCAAAGTGGACATAGGCCTAATCCGCGGCCAAACCACTATAAATTCTCGTGCCATTTACCGCTTTCTCTTACTTAGTCTTGCGACCAAATTAACTATTCCTAGTAATAGGAATCTTTGGTGTTTATGACATTTTTTGCCGTCAACATTTGGTGCTTTCACTGAGAATCTGAATTCAAGGTTTGCGTCTTTCATCCACATTATCATCTCGACTTCGACAAGCTTAAGGTTCCTTGCCCAACCTGCTGTCGAGTCCGCTTACGATGGTAAAGAAGTCAAAGAACGCAATGGAAGGCTCTTCAGCCGCACCCGAGGCAGGTACCTCACAACAACCTCAACCGGGAGATGTCCCGGCCCCTAATGAAATTGTCCCTCCTGTTGTGAACCCCGAAGCGCCCGTTACCCAAGCTCAAATTCTCGCGCTTAATGAAAGATATGAGAACACCGCAGTCAAGCTCAACCAATCATTAAGGGATAACATCAGCCTTATGCGGCAACTCAACGCATCGTCGCCCGACTTCAATTAACTCAGAACAATGCTCGACCCCGACCAACTGCATTGGAAACTTCCTCTTCCGAGTCAAGGGGCCCACACGAAAGGAGGAGGTTCACCCTCATCAACAATGTTGCCGCTCGTACCAACGCCCTCGATAGCGGTAACGGCCGTGCCAACGGGAATGGGAACGACAACGGCTATCGAGCTACAGTCGCATACAGCGAGGGGGCGCAGTACTGAGACCGCTCTCGCCTATTATCAATGACGGACCCGATCCTACAAACCAGCTCTTCCTCGACACAACCCAATGGTCGCAAATTAGGGTGAAGGGCTTGCTATTCCAACGGCCCACGCTCCTCCAGAACTGGATCTGCATCACCCCTCTCCACCTCACCATCCACACCAAGAACCAATCATAGATGTTGAGGACATAGAGGAAAGGTGTACATGAGAACCACACCGTGTCTTGAAAAACCAAAAGAGAGCATCGTACTCGCGCAAACTATCGGCCTACACTACCAAAATAACGGTCACTCCTACTAAGGTTGCTGACGCTAATCGTGTTTCTTCCTCTTGTTCTTGTATTTGTTCTTTTTGGCAAATTCGGCACTTGATGTCCCTTCCCTCGCACCAGCACCAGACCTCATCCTACTTGACCGACCCTTTGGAGGAGTGATTGATTCATGTGTGATAGAAAGGAGACGACCCCCAGCACCATCACTGCTGGAGATCTCCATGACGTCAGTGGTAATAACAAGCGGCGCAGGCACGGGGGGCACTCCCGGCATCAGGACCAACCACGGTCTCGCTCCTCTTTAGGATCTCTTTTCCTTCCCGCTCAACTTTCTCTTTGGCCTCTTTAGCGGCCTGTCGCCCGGCAAGCTTCCAAGACTTGTGCGGTATGATGTCAGCAGCCTTGGTTTTCTCGAGGGTCTCTGCAACCCTCAACGTAGACACATGGCACCCACTGGATCTCTGGCCAAGACACTCTGTCTTTCGACCACCTCTCCTATCATTGAGAATGTCCACCATGCTAGGAGTTACTCTTATGTCAGAAAAGGTGTCAAGTTGGTCTCCGTCCTCTCCAGCCTGTGTCCCTATGAGGCCCGACCCAATTTCAGTTACTTGGGGATCACAGGGGTGGGGTCCTCTGCCATTGTAGACTTAGGAGGAACTGCATAGCAAAGACACAACCTTTTTAGTCCATAAATTCAGTAATCACTTTATTCTCAGGGATGCAGGGTAAAAGAAGTTTACTTGTGGTCAACGGTGGCATAACAATGATAGGAAGGGTGCTTGCGGCAATAGGCAAGGTGAGACTGGTATCCCCCATTGCTGGGAAGTCGGGATTGTACTCAGTAGCGGTTTGGGCCGAAACCTCAGGACCACTCACCATAGTTGACCCAGGGTCCAGGGGATAATAGGGGCTCCCCCTGCAAATGTTTCTGTCACCAACACGCTATCGGTCGGCACAAACTTCCCCTTCTCCTTAGCGAGCCTCGCCAACCTCTCATTCTCAGCGTCCTATCGCAATAGCCTCCTCCCTTCCTCTAGCTTCTCACGTTCACCACCGTCCAGAAGAACATTTGCAAGCTAACGCTCATCTAAAGTGCTTACGTCCACTCGACGCAAGGAGGCCTCGTAAGGGTTAACCTCTCTCAAGTTCTAGCAAGCTCGCGAGGATAGTCTTTGACCCACGAAATCCCTTGGAATCTCAAATCCTTGACATAAATATTATGGATACTCTCCTCGAAGGAGGATGCAACGCGAAACTCCGCGGCGTTCAGTTGTCCCCTCAGTAGCTCTATCTCTCTTAAATATTCAGCCCTTATACCCTCAGACTCACTCAGCACATCCCTGTTGCTAGCTTTGACATCCTCCTTCGCCTTTCTCATCACCTCGAGTTGCCTCTTCAACTCAGTGACTTCGACATTCTCAGCCCGCAACCTCTCATTTTCCCCCCTCAAAGCGGCGTTGTTATTCTGGAGTTCGATGACCCTCGCATGGTCTTTTTCCAAAACATCACACGCTCGCTTTAGATCGGCTTTGACCTTTTTTAGAGTCGTGGTCTTGGTAGTTAGATCGACCACGGTGGCTTTATAATTCGAGATGGTATGCCCCGACTCCCTTTTTAGTGTATCGTAAGCCTGCGTCATCTTAGTTGCAACAACAAAGCTAACGTTAAAGGGTCTGACAATGCATAAAAGAGAACTTACGATGAGGGGAATGGGCGTACCTATCTTCTTATTCAAAGCTTCGATGGTGGCCTTCTCGGCAGCAAGTTGCAGGTTCTTCTTTTTTATTAGCTCCGAAAGCCAAAGGGAGTACTTGGTAAACTCGTTGGTTTGGTAATATGAAGCCTTCACATGCATCCATACCTCCCCAGACTCTCTGTCAGGAGATGGACGGAGGTCGAGGACGAATCTCAACTCATCAAAATAGTGCCGGAGGAAATGGTGTTTCAGGAATGCCCTTCGCTCCTCTATCGATAGCCCTTGAAACTGAGGTTCTGTCAAATTTGGCACCTCTAACTCAGTCTCTCTCTCCGACCTCGACTGGCCAAGATGCGCTTCCTCCTCCCTAACAAGATGAACGAGGGCCGAAGGAGCGGTAGATGGGGAAGTGCTCGAAGGAAAAGATCGAGACCCACCTATGTTGAGCCGAGTATCTCCTAGGATATGCAAATAGGAGGAGGGGGAGGTGTGGGAGATCGCCTAGGTCGATCCTAGTCCCGATGACCACTGCCTTGTTCTAATGGAAGTGGGGCGCCGTACAAGCTGGCGGATCTTCGAAATCTCTCGAAGGAAGAACTCTGGGGAGGCTGGCGATCCCCGTGCCCATAACTTCGTCCACCACATCCTCCTGCCATGACACCAGCCAATGGAACAAACAAAAGTTCGTCAAGTAACTCACGTAGGCAAACGTCTATGCTATGCAGTGTTATGGATGTATGCCTTAAGTGTTCTCTCAACAGACCAGATTGCGGTCCGATCGAGGGATTTAACCCCTCAGCAGCACAGGAAAGTTCTTCCAGGCTCGTCATATTTAGCCATGGAGTCACTACTAAAGCAAGTCCCTTTAAGCCATCAAACTGGCCCGCGGGTTCGAGTGAGGCAGTGGCCCCTGAGTGAGTTGCGGGAGACTGCTGTCTGGAAAACACTCCTTCCCCCTCCCTCGTCGGAGGCGGGATAGGATTGCTCGGTAAACCCTCATCTCCAGCAACCTCCACTTGACCATGAACCTCGCCTCCGCGCACATCTCCTCGAGGCGGAGCAGTCTTTTGCGATTCTCCACCCGTTGGGGGCATTTTCCTCTTCCGCCCAATAGGGGTAAAGCCTGTCGCAATCCCTCTTTTGGCACACTAATAGCAACCGTGGGTCTAATCACGGCCCGGTTGTCCGGCAGCAACCTGGCGCGGTGGAGGCGATCCTGACTTATAATGGTGCTGGTATCGCGGAGATTATCTAGTATTGCCCGCAAAGCATTAAAGTGTTGCTGGTATTCTTCTCCAGTAGGCACCTTCGGATTTTCTGTCATATTCCATTTAAAACCATGAATAAAGGAAGCAATCCTAAAATTAGGGCAAGGAACGGAGTTATAGAAAAACTTACTTCCTTCAATTCACCTTCTGGCAAATCCGGGAGGGCAGCAAATGAAAAACCACTCGCGCTTAAACACAAACAGCCTGGGCCATGTCCCGACAAAGAATTTTGTAGCATCTGTTGCTTCCAAAGACCATTGAGAGGGGGAGGCCGCGCTCGTTTTCCTTAAGTGGAAGAAGTATCGAATATCTTCCCCAGTGGGCTCCCTGTTCAAAAACTCACAGAAGAGAACATAAGTGCCCAGGAGAGAAGCGTAAGCATTAGGGTGTAGTTGTGATGGTGCGAGACGGAAGTAGAATAGCATATCCCGAATGAAGTCATTAGCCAGGGCACGCACCCAGCATGGCAAGATTGTCGGTTCCAGGCAGTGAGACCCTCGGGCGGCACATAGGCTCTATCATCTCTCCCGGGGGCATGGACATCATCCACCGGTATGTCAAATCGCACTGCCATTTTCCTGACCGTAGTAGCATCCATGCATGATGGTACTGAATCGATGGGATTCCCCAAAATCATCGCATCAGGCAACATGTCTAGAGCTACCGGATGTACGGGCTCATCCTCACCCATGATATCTATGTTCTCGGCCTCTTCAGTTACGACCGGGGATTATTGTCGCTCAGATTGCTCTCCGTGCTCAGACGCTTTGGGCAAGCTGGTCGTATGAGAAGGAGACGATCCTTCGGTGGTGGTCTCAAGCTCGCTGCAAGCCGAGCTACCTCTAGGGGTAGGGTCGGATGTGTGCGATGGAGGATGGGAAGCCTCGGCTTCCATAGTCTTTCTGGTCCTTGATCTGGTCTGCATCTTTAGCTATACTTTAACACATTTGTGTTAGAACGGGAAGTATAGTGACATGTACCCCTCGTGTTGGTGACAACTAATATGTGCGTGAGATGCTATGCAAAAACAAGCTACATAAAGAAAGTTCAGAATGATTCGTAACAGTCCAAGTCCAAGTCCGTTTGTATGCTCTACCCTATGTGAACAACCCTAAACCCCACTCGCGCGGTTAACAATATATGAATCAACACTAAACATGCAAATCCAGTGGCGAATATTCGAAAGTCAATGTCCATCCCCATGACAAATTGGAAACCCGACAACGACCATGTCCCGAACCATGTCGGGATCAAAACTTCGAGCTCAAATTCGAAATTTCGAACCCAGAAGGATTCGAAGTTCTGAACCAACCTGGGTTCGTAAACTAGAGCCCCTATGGATTCAAAATTTCAAACCCAGACAGGGGGTTCGAGAATTCGAACCCATGGGGTTCAAAAATCCAAACCTAGGAGGGCTCGATGCTTGAACACCTTGGGTTCGAAAATTCGAACCTATGAGGGTTCAAGACTTCGAAACCGGTGGGTTCGAAAATTCGAACCCACGGGGGTTCGAGAATTCGAAGCTGGCTGGGTTCGACAAATCGAACCCACGAGGTCTCGAGGTCTCCTCCGTGTCCCTTTGACCTCCTCCCCTTCTCAACTCCTCAATTCAAGGCCTCGCCTAGCTCGGTTCGAAATTATTGGGCTCGAAATTATTGGGTTCGAAGCTTTCGGCAATGGCGGCCAGAGAAAGAAAAGTTTGAAGGAAAAAGGTGAAGGGGGCCTATTTATAAAAGAAAATCGTGTCGCTTTGCATTCCAGCACGGGTTCAAGATTTTCAAACCTACAGGGTTCGAAATTTTGTACCTCATGGGTTCGAAATTTCGAACCTCAAGGGATTGAATTTCCGAAGCCTTGGGCTTGAAATTTCGATCCCCCTGGGCTCGAAATCTCGAACCCACAGGATCGTGTTTCCGAGCCACAGGGTTTGAAATTTCGATACCCCTAGGCTCGAAATTTCCGACCCAAAAAAAATATATGATGAAATGGCGATAGCGACGATGGTCACACCTCCAGGATGGAAAGCGCCGTGGCACGCTCTCTCGTGCGCGTGCCGACTCCCGTACATCCACGGAGGCTACGCACTACAGACACTTAATGATTTGAGCGCGACGCATCCTCCGAACGATGGCTCATCTACAACGCTAGGGGGAATGAGCCCCACAGCTAACACCTATTTAACTTTTGAATTACAGGAAAATTTAACAGCTTCGCCACTACTTCATCCTACACAAAGCATATCACGTCAAAGACAAGACGTGCTTTGGGGGGCAAATGTTAACCGGCTTTTTGGTCCGGTTCCCAGGAGAGTATCAAATACACTCAACCCAACGAACCCCGTAAAGCTGAGGCCAAAAATGGACACACAAGAGTGAACGAAACATGATCAAGAAGGGATTACGTCGCTTGTAACCTCAGGGCATCCAGAAGACATCCACGAACCAATACCTCAGACCCCGAAGGAGTTACGAGCCTCGACCACCCGATCCCGGGTTCCTCGCACCCCTCGGAAGGACTTCACATGAGGCATGACGCGGAATAAGCAACCAACCGGGTGCAAAATCTCGCATCCATGGCTTGGTTCAAAATTTCGAACCCATGCCTGGGTTCGAAATTTCAAGCCTAGTGGGTGCGAGGTATCGAGCCCAGCGGGTGCAAAATCTCGCATCCATGGCTGGGTTCGAGATTCCGAGCCCAGCGGGTGCGAGATGTCTCACCCGCGCCTGGATTCGAAATTTCGATCCCAGCGGACTCGAAATTTCGAACTCGTGCCCGGGTTCGAAATTTCGAGGCGCGTTGGTGGTGGGCTCGAATTTCCTTCATGTAGTCCCTATTTCTACCTAATCCTGCTACTCCTACCTACTCCTACTTTTATAAATAGCCCATGGCCTCACACTTCAAAGGGGTTGGATTTTCTTCACTTGAGACCTTCCTAGAGCTCCATGATCTACATTAATAGCATCTCCTATTTGAGGAAGAAGGAGAGTTAAATATTCTTTTTCCCAAATACCTAGCATATGGCAATTATAAAAGTGAATGTAATGAGCATGGCTCTACCTCTTAATTCTTGAGTGATTAATAAAAGTTCAACATCCTTCCAAAGTGGACGTGGGCCTAATCCGCGGCTGAACCGCTGTAAATTCTCATGTCATTTACCGCTTTCTCTTACTTAGTCTTGCGACCAAATTAACTATTCCTAGTAATAGGAATCTTTGGTGTTTAGACATTTTTTGTTGCCAACAATATCTAAAAATTATTTTCTTTTGATCGCCTTGATATTCTCGTCGATGTAGGAAATCGCTATGGGTTGAAACAACGAATACCCAAACGATTGTATAAGATCTAACGACCTGGCATTTTGCCAGCCTCAAGTCGTAATTAAACCAACTTGAAACATTCCAAATGACAGATTGTTATTTGGCTTACACGATTTAAACAGAATTAATAAGGAATCGCAGTGTACAATAATTGCAGTGGAATAAAATTTCTCATAAGTATTGTTGATACACAAGATTTTGATTAATGACAACATAGAAATAGAGATCATTGACGAGCTGAATTCACATTTATCAAAGTGGAAATCAATAAAGATCATAGTAAAGATCAATGGAAATCATGACATGGAGCTAAGATTATATATATGTAGGTATGGAGTCGTGTTAGATTTATGTTAAAATCTATCCTCAAAGTATAACACGAATGCACAAAACAATTTAGAAACTGAAATTAGCTGGGGCTGAAATCTGTATATTTGAGGAATTGAAAAGTCACAGAAAAAGCCCAAACGGTCCAGGCTTCGACCGGGAAAGAGTGCAGAGTGATATAGACTATGGACCGAGGTCCTCTGGTCCACAGCAAGAAAACGGTCGACCGCCCAAAAAAGACCTGTCGGCCGGTCCTATTGTCTTTTGTGCATAACGGCTATTTTTTCAAATTCCTGTCGACCTGTTAATTTCGACCTGTCGACCTTTTTTCTTGCTGTAATTTTTTCTGAAAGGATGCTTCTTTTTGTGAAGAGATTTCTATTCAATTTCAAGAGAAATGGACACAACTCTTTATAGAAACTCTTCATGAAGGAATGCAACTATTCTACACTATAAATAGACTTGAAATCATACTTTCAAATCACCGAATCTTTTTCTATTTTCTGATCTTAACTCTATACTCTCTTGCATTCTAAAAGCTCTCTCAAATATTCAATACTTGTTGAATCCTTGAATCAATTTTATATCATTTGATTCAACAAGCAATCTTTCTTCCTTAAATCTTTGCATTCAAATCATATACTTGAGGATAAGATTATAGGAAGGGTGTACTCAATCGTTGGCAAATTAGTGTTGAAAGAAGAACACAATCAGAAGTCAAACTCTTGTAATTGTCCTGTGTGGGTAAGCTTGTAGCCCGTGAAATCAAGTGGGTAAGCTTGTGGCCCGTAAATCAAGTGGGTAAGCTTGTAGCCCGTGAAATCAAGTGGGTAAACTTGTAGCCCGTAAATCAAGTAGTTGTGAACCTGTTCCTCCGGGTGAAGCGAGGGTGTTGTTTAGTGAAAAGCCGAAGAGAAGCTTCGGGACTGGACGTAGGACTGGAGGTCCGAACCAGTATAAAAATCCTGGTGTCGTTACTCTACTCTACTTTACTTTACTGCATTTAAAGTTATCTGTGATATATATATATATTGTTATCATATTCCGCATAGCCATATTATAGATCCTGCATAAGTCGTACACACACCGACTTTTCAATTGGTATCAGAGCCTGGTGTTCTAGAGATCGTAACAACATCCTAGAACAAATGGCTATAAAGAAATCTAGTCAGGGGATTAGAAAGTGGAAGAGCAACAAAGCCGAATCAAGAGAACAAGGAAGCAAACCTCTCATGGCTAAAGTCAGATCACAATCGGTATGTGTAGATTCATTATTTAAAGATCTTTTGTTAGACCATGAAAAATTATTGAAACTCCATACAGTCGTTTTAGCTATGTCAAAAAAGTACAAGGAAGAAAATTCCAAATTAAAAGAAGAAAACAATCGTTTGGTAAAACAAGCCAAATGTTTTGAAGATACCTTAGAAGAGCTTGTTTCTCAAAAAGATTTCCTTCAAAAAGAAAATGAGCAACTAGAAGATAAAAACAATGTTCTTTTGAAGGAAATCGATCTTTTGCAAAATAGAAATAAATCATTAGAAGATTCTTTAAATAATTCTAGTTCTTTAATTTCGTCTCTTGAAAAAGAGTATGGAGCTTTAACTGAAAAGAATTTAGAACTATCTAAAGAATGTGAGTTTTTAAAGGTGAATAATAATATTTTGCAAAATGAAATTTCTGACTCAAAAGAAATTTTTGAAAAGTTACAATCTTCTTTAGATAATTCAGAATCTCAAATTTTAGGTCTCAAAGCTGAGAATGGTACTTTAAAAAGGAAAAATTCTGAATTAAATAAGGAAATTGATGATTTAAAGAATAACAAAATTTCTTTTGAAAATGTCAATAGCGACTTTGGAAATAAATTTGATAAAAGTGCAAATAAGTTCGCAAAATTTAATAAAGGTCAAAATGATTTAAATATGATTTTATCTAGATCTCGACCTTTACATGACAAAAGTGGTTTAGGATATAATAAAACTAATCTTAGAAATAGTACTAGATATGCTTTCATGTATAATAAAAATATTACTGCTAGTACTAATGCTCATCCTAAATCCAATTATTATAGAAATTCGAATACTTCTATGACTAGAGATCTGTATAATAGATCTAGAAGTATGAAAAGGAATATCAATAGAGATTACTTAAGTATTTGGGTTCCTGTAAGTTGGAAAAACAGAGAAAAATATATTGATGATTATTTTGATTCAGTAGTTAATAATGAAAATTTTATCTTTAAAGGTTCCATTAAACCCTCTTGGGTATGGCTACCTTCCATCTAACCCGTGGACCCAAACAAAGCAAGTGGGTACCAAAGTATATATATTCTACTTTTTTGCAAGTACACCACAATAAAAGGAAGGCGATTTTGATTTCTCCAAATGTCTCTGAAAACAAAATTCAGTTTATCAAATTGCACATGATCCAATATCTCCCGAAGAAAGCTTTTGGACAGGGGGAGATAGAAATATATAAGCATATATTCAGGGGGAGCTACTCAGTATCTCAAAAATATATGCAAGATGTTGTCATCAATCAAAAAGGGGGAGAATGTTGATACACAAGATTTTGATTAATGACAACATAGAAATAGAGATCATTGACGAGCTGAATTCACATTTATCAAAGTGGAAATCAATAAAGATCATAGTAAAGATCAATGGAAATCATGACATGGAGCTAAGATTATATATATGTAGGTATGGAGTCATGTTAGATTTATGTTAAAATCTATCCTCAAAGTATAACACGAATGCACAAAACAATTTAGAAACTGAAATTAGCTGGGGCTGAAATCTGTATATTTGAGGAATTGAAAAGTCACAGAAAAAGCCCAAACGGTCCAGGCTTCGACCGGGAAAGAGTGCAGAGTGATATAGACTGTGGACCGAGGTCCTCTGGTCCACAGCAAGAAAACGGTCGACCGCCCAAAAAAGACCTGTCGACCAGTCCTATTGTCTTTTGTGCATAACGGCTATTTTTTCAAATTCCTGTCGACCTGTTAATTTCGACCTGTCGACCTTTTTTCTTGCTGTAATTTTTTCTGAAAGGATGCTTCTTTTTGTGAAGAGATTTCTATTCAATTTCAAGAGAAATGGACACAACTCTTTATAGAAACTCTTCATGAAGGAATGCACCTATTCTACACTATAAATAGACTTGAAATCATACTTTCAAATCACCGAATCTTTTTCTATTTTCTGATCTTAACTCTATACTCTCTTGCATTCTAAAAGCTCTCTCAAATATTCAATACTTGTTGAATCCTTGAATCAATTTTATATCATTTGATTCAACAAGCAATCTTTCTTCCTTAAATCTTTGCATTCAAATCATATACTTGAGGATAAGATTATAGGAAGGGTGTACTCAATCGTTGGCAAATCAGTGTTGAAAGAAGAACACAATCAGAAGTCAAACTCTTGTAATTGTCCTGTGTGGGTAAGCTTGTAGCCCGTGAAATCAAGTGGGTAAGCTTGTGGCCCGTAAATCAAGTGGGTAAGCTTGTAGCCCGTGAAATCAAGTGGGTAAACTTGTAGCCCGTAAATCAAGTAGTTGTGAACCTGTTCCTCCGGGTGAAGCGAGGGTGTTGTTTAGTGAAAAGCCGAAGAGAAGCTTCGGGACTGGACGTAGGACTGGAGGTCCGAACCAGTATAAAAATCCTGGTGTCGTTACTCTACTCTACTTTACTTTACTGCATTTAAAGTTATCTGTGATATATATATATATATATATATATATATTGTTATCATATTCCGCATAGCCATATTATAGATCCTGCATAAGTCGTACACACACCGACTTTTCAAGTATCAGAGTTTTAAAAATTTGTACAGTGGAAGAAAAATATATATATACATATGTGCCTTTAAACACAATTACTACTTTTTTCGAGCCTAGCGCGTGTGCGTCTTCACGTCATTTCCCGTTTGCGAGCTACAATCCCTATGTATAAAATTTTATTTCGTCACAAATATTGTGTCTGTGATTATGTGTATTCAATTCTATTTAAACCCTGTAAGCTAATATTGATTCTCCATTTTGAGCGTCTTGAGTTGGTTTAATTATCGATTCGAGACGTCGAAAATAGCGAGTCGTTACACTTAAACAATGATACTCGTATTCTTGACCTCTATAATTTTAGGAGGAGTTACAACCCTTCTATTATAGGTATCTTAAAGAATAAAATGAGTAGCGACAACATCAATTTCTTTTCCAACAATTTAGGAGATGACTGGAGGTGGTGCACAAAAATGATACATGTACCAAAGGTCGTATAATGCTTACATGGTTTAAAATAATTTGGAATACATGTGTTTTTGACATGGATGATCAATAAATTACGGTTAAAGCTACCAATATTGGTGGGCTTGTTATTTTTATTACTGTGGTCTATGCTAGTAATTTGGCCAGTTATAGAATTAATTTATGGGAAAAATTAAAAGAAATTAGTCATGAAAATTGCTTCCTCTTGGTTGGTAATTGTGGATTTTAACGTTGTGCTGAAAGATGAAGAGAAATAAGGTGGTAGTACCTTAAAAGTTATGCAATTGTTAGAATTCAACAACTGCTTAGTTGCTAATAGACTTATTGAACCTATCTAAGGAGGCCTGCAAATTACATGGAAGAGTGGGGAGGTTAAGAAAATCATGTGTAGACTCAATAAGGAATTGGTTAATGTCATATGAATGAACACTTTTGCTGACATTAAGGTTAATGTTCTTCCTAATTCCACCAGCAATCACTGTCCACTTCACATTCTTTTTAAAGAAAGTGACAGATCAGAACAAAGTAAATCCTTCAAATATGCTAACGACTGGCAGCATTATGAGGGTTATCTATAAGCAGTGGATCAAAATGACATACAACCAACTGACAGTTCACATTTATATAACCTGGTGAAGTACCTCAAACACATTAAAGACAGACTGAAACAATGGAACAAAGTTCGACCAAAGCATCATGATGCCATGCAGCAACTTGAAAAATGCAATGAGGAACTTTTGCTTAAAATTGATCAAGGGGATACTACTGAAAACACGTGGAGATAATATTATGAAGCCTAAAGCAAAATCAAAGAAATGCTCCTCATTAAATTGAAAGAACTGAGGCAGAAAGCTAAAGAGAAGTGGCTAATTATGGGAGATGAATGCACAAAGTTTTTTACACTAAAATGTCAGTTAGAAAAACATTAACTATAATTTGCAAACTTATGACAAGGATGGAAATTTCTTGGTGGACTTAGCAAAGTTTGAAGTGGAGGCTATGCAATAATTTAATGAATATTCAATGGCATAACAATTGAAGACCTATCCCACATTACTACTCGCAGATTGGTCAACTCCAGTGGTAGGAATATGCTGTTGCGCTGGGTCACTGAAAGGGAAGTTTGGGACGCTATTAAGACGATCCATACGGACTACCCCCTCGGTCCGATGGGATCAGCTCCGTCTTCTTCAGAACCCACTGGAACCACTTGAAAAGCAATATCACATCAACAATTCAAGAATCATTTGAATCAGGGAAAATTCTGAAAGAAATCAATCATACTTTTATTTGTCATATTCCCAAAACTGAAAAACCTACTACAATTGTTGATTATAGGCATATTGCTTGCTGTAATGTCATTTACAAAATTTGGAGTAAAGTGGTGTGCAATAGAATAAAGATGATGCTGCCTGATCTAATAGATGAATGTCAAAGTGCATTTATCAGTGGGAGAAGCATTTCTAAAAACTCTCTGCTGGCACACGAGCTCATCAGAAATTTTAACAAGTAAGGAGCATATAAACTCTATTTGAAAGTGTACTTACATAAAGCGTATGATAAAATCAACAGAAACTTCATTTTACACATGTTTCTTTCCATGGGGTTCTCTTAAAAATTTGTTAATTTGATTTTTAATGTATAAACTCCCCTATGTTTTCTATCTATTAGCCCGCTTTTGTGATCGGACTATACAAAGCCTAAGTCTAAACAATTGAATGCATTCGAGGACAAGGAGTGCAGAAGAAAAGTATCCAGATCGAATAGGAAGTCTCTAGGCAAACCCCTTTGTGTATATAAAGGAACCAGTGATCCAGCTTCGGAACGATTCGAGGCGATCAAGTTACCGGAAGGGCCTGCTATATGGCAAAGTTAAAAATGTTGCGTAACGGAAAGAGTTCAGAACCTAAGAACACTTCATCTCCTGCTAAGGATAACTCAACATAGCAGCTAAAGACAATACCGCCAAGAGAATCGCCTGATGAAATTCCTAAAGATATCGATCCTAGAGAGGACGAGGAACTAGGAATTAGAAGGCGACACCCTATGAGGGGAATGTTGATATCCAATTGATAGCGACGACCCGACAAAGGTCTTGAAGATTGGATCTCATCGGGATTCTTTCTGGATGAAAGAATTAACTGATTTTGTCAAATCCAACCATGATGTGCTTGTTTGGACCATATAGACAGGTATGGAATCTCTCTTGTGATTATGGGTCATTCACTAAGCCTAAACCCAAAGCATCCTCTGATAAAGCGAAAGAGGCGTATGTTGGGCCCGGAGAGATCACTAGCCTTGAAAGAAGAGGTAGAGAAGTTAAGGAATAACGGGTTCATTAGAGGCTCAACATATCCCGACTAGATATCAAATCCCGTCTTAGTCAAGAAGTTAAATGGGAAGTGGCGGACATGTATCGACTTTTCAGATTTGAACAAAGCCTACCCAAAGGACAGTTTTCCACTCCCCAGGGCTGATTAATTGGTAGACTCAACGGCGAGGCACGAACTTCTCTCCTTCACGGACGCGTATTCAGGATACAACCAAATTCCTATGCATGTATCGGATCAGGAACACACTAGTTTCATTACCGACTTAGGGTTGTACTGTTACGTGGTGATGCTATTCGGACTAAAGAACGTCGGAGCCACGTATCAGCATTTGGTGAACTAGATGTTCTACAATCAGATTGGGAAAATAATGAAAGTTTGTGTAGATGACATGCTTGTAAAGTCCAGGCAATCTTGCAATCACGCGAGAGACTTGGCGGAGATGTTCGACATTCTACGGCGGTACGGGATGAAATTGAACCCCGTGAAATGTTCATTTGGAGTCACATCAGGAAAATTCCTCGGATTCATAGTCAGTTCCCGGGAAATCAAGATTAATCCTGACCAAATTGCGGTGATCAGGAACATAGAAGAGCCACGAAAGATTAGAGATGTTCAGAGCCTGGCAGGGAAGTTTGCAGCGTTAAGCAGGTTCATATCTAAAGCCACAGACAAATACATTCCATTCTTTGATTTAATCAAAAGAGGGAAACATAGTTTTGAGTGGACCACCGACTATGTAAAGGCCTTCAAAATTTTGTTGGATTTGCTAGAAAAACTCCCAATTTTGTCTAAGCCATTAGACCATGAGGACCTGTTCATCTATTTGTCAGTATCATCCCATGCCATCAGCTCAGCTCTGGTCCGAGAGGAAAACAAAAACCAAAGGCAGGTATATTACGTAAGAAATAAATTAGCGCAGTAGAACGTAACTACCCTAGTATAGAAAAACTTGCCTTTAGCCTCCTGATTGCATCCCATAAACTCTGTCATTATTTCCAAGCTCATCGAATTGTGGTATATACCAATTAGCCGCTCCGCCAGGTTCTACAACAACCTGAAGCAACTGGGAAACTGTTTAAATGGAACACTGAATTAAGCTAATTCGACATAAACTTCCAGCCAAGGATATCGATAAGGGGACAAGCCTTAGTTGACTTCATCGCAGAGTTCACCATTCCCGAAGAGGATGTGTTAGATGATAAGGCTAACTGCTCAGAGCCAAGTCTAGAACTTAGCCCCTGGAAACTATATACAGATAGGGCCAAAAATGATCGATGGTCTGGCGCCGGAGTCGTTCTAATAACTCCTGAAGGAAGATCAATTTACTATGCTGTGCGGTTGGAATTCTCGGCTACCAACAATGATTCTGAATACGAGTCCCTGATCATCAGGCTAAAACTCATCAAGGAATTAGGGGTGACCGTGTTAGACATCTTCTGTGATTCCAAAATAGTAGCTTGCCAGGTTCAAAAGGAATTCGAAGCTAGGGGACCTCGACTAGTCACTTATCTTGAAAAAGAAAAGGAGTTACTCGACAATCTGGACCATTATATCATAACTCATATCCCATGGATAGAAAACCAGAAAGAAGACAGACTAACTAAGCCAGCGAGCTCTGACAATCCAGAAGAGACGGAAATGGTTCTAATAGAGGTACTGAAGTCACCAAGCTTCAATCAAATGGAAGTCGATCCGATACTGGAAGCTGAACCAGAAAGGGAGTCATGGATGACAATAATTAAGAACTTCCTTAAAAGTAGAACGCTCCCATCAAAAAAGAGCGAAAGACGAGTTGTGATACGTAAAGCCACAAGATATGTCTTACAAGACGAGATTTTTTACCGCCAGGGATTTTCTATGCCCCTACTCCGGTGTAAAGCACATGACGACATCAAACGTGTACTAAGAGAAGTACATGAGGGTGGCCAAACTCTGGCAAAGAAACTATTACGATATGGCTATTTCTAGCCTACCATAAATAAAGATGTAGCTGATTATTCACGATGCTGGATAAGTGCCATAAATTTGCAAAAGTTCCTAGGGCACCTCCGAGTCAGCTTAAATCAATGGTGAGCCCGTGGACATTCGCTGTGTAGGGAATAGACATCATTGGGACCCTGCCAATCGCCAAAGGAGGAGCTAAATATGCAATCGTGGTCGCGGATTATTTCACAAAATGGGTGGAAGTCAAAACCCTAACTACGATTACGACAAAGCGGGTGATAAACTTTATGGTCAGGAATATCATCTGTCGTTCAGGATACCAAGAACCATCATAATTGACAATGGAACCCAATTCAATAGCACAGAATTCAAAAAAATTTGCCAGAAGTATAAGATTGACAAGAGGTACACTGCAGTGGCTCACCCGCAATCAAATGGACAAGTTGATGCGATAAACAAAACTATTAAGTCCATCCTCAAAAAATGACTGGAACATGCAAAAGCCATATGGGTCGATGAATTACCATTAGCATTATGGACTTATTGAAAATCCTACAGGACGGCAATAGGTTACCCCTTTTTCACTCACCTTTGGATTAGAAGTAGTAATTCCGGTGGAGCTTAAAGTTCCTTCTCACAGGGCGACGTATTACGATCCGATGAAAAATAAAGCGCTTCTTCTTAAATCCTTGGGTATAGTCGAAGAGAAGAGAGATGAAACAGATTTGCCTGCCTCAAGGCACAGGCGTTCAGTAGTACGTTACTATGACAGGAAGGTTCGTCCTTGAATCTTTGAACCTGGAGACTTAGTATTGAAGCATGCCTTTCCACCTCCGGTTCATCTAGGTCCAAAGTGGGAAGGACCATATACCATCCGGCAGAAGCTTGATACAGGAGCTTTCATGTTAATGACCATGGATGGTAAAGAGATTCTCAGAGCTTGGAATGCCCAACACTTGCGACAATACTTGACTTAGATTTGTCATTGTTTTCTTTTGTTTTATGAACCATGTAAAAAGGCACGACTTGCCTAGAAAAATCTGGTTAACATAAACAAAAGATTATAAAGTGGACGTAGGCCACGACCTGGCCGAACCACTATAAAAATTTTGTGTGTGATTTACTTTTCCTGCATAAATCTTTTTATATACTCTGTGATTATTGTGATCTTAAGTATGAGACACTAGAAAGTTGAGTCGAAACTGGAGCAAACGAGACAACCGTTTGCATGAAAAAATGAAAATGACTGGAAAATGACATCCCAAACTCTAACTCTCATAATTCAAGAGAGAGTATATAGGATGGGAAGACGATGTCCCTAAGGCGTGAAGGTGCACCATAACAAGAGACCACCTTGAATGCACTCTAACCTGACAATGCGACAGGAGAGTATAAAGGTGCTAAGAATAAGCGCCAATAATAAGAAACCTCGGCCCCACTGAAGGGCAGGGGGCAATCCGATGTCGAACCTAATCAATCTTTAACAATCCCTGTCTAGGCACTTTACTCAAGATTGAATTGGGGCATACACACCTCATTCCCTGTTATCGATTGTCTATTTAAGTGGTGATTTCTATGTATTATAGTTTGTGGCTTATACACTTAGGGGGGAAGCTCAATCACGATGTGGACTGTTATTTACTACTTATGTATTTAACACCTTGTCTTTTGACGAATTTAACTGAAATAAATGACAAACTTGCAAGTGTTTGACATAGTGGGAAATAAACTATTTCATTTACGTGAGTGTAGGTTTATACAAGATGATTGAACAAAAAGATGCGAGGGCCACTCTCGCTACAACAACAAGGGACTAATCGAAAATCAAAACAAAAAGGGAAAACGACTTTCATTTGGGCTTCGGAGCAAACTTAGCTTTCTTGGCAGCTTTGAATTTATCCCTTTCTTCGTTTTTAGCTTTGGAAATGATACGCTTGGGCTTCTTTTTCCCTGAAACCGGAGTAATTGGATCAGTGGAAGACTTCTGAGCAAGCTCTTCAGTAATCGACCAAGTTGAAAGCTTGACAACTAGCTTTGACCCAGGAGGGACTATCGCAAGGCGTTTAACAGTTTCAGTGTCTTCTTTCACAACTTTGGCCTTTAAGAGCTTATCCTGCTCTGCTTTCATATCAGCCAAAGTCATGTTATCGCAATTCCTCGAGCCTCCAGTCATAACAACATCGTCTTCTTCCTCATTGCTATCATCGCCGCCATCATCTTTCAAGGCATCTATTATTTCCCCATCTTTGGGAATCTTGGTGCTAGATGGCAGGAAAGTCTTGTCAATGACATCTACCTTTTTGCCCTCAATCTTCTCTGCAGGTTCAGATCCATTAACCTCATCCTTTTTCTCCTACGCCTTTTCAGCGGATTTTGCTTCAGTAACTGCTTCTAGTTGCTCATCAGTCTTCTCGGCTGTCTTCGCACCTACAGGGCGAGAAGTAATGGTTATTAGCTCAGGAGATAAAGGATGCTCCTCAATTGATTGTCTGACGATATGACGGAAGGTTAAGTTAGCCCTAACAAACTAAGGTGAAAAAGTGGAGATACCTTCAGATGATTTCTCAAGATGATCAGCAAGGGTCCATGAAGTCTCTTCGACAATAGGGGAAAAGAAGGATGTCTTG
Source organism: Allium sativum (assembly GCA_030737875.1). Classification (NCBI taxonomy): domain Eukaryota; kingdom Viridiplantae; phylum Streptophyta; class Magnoliopsida; order Asparagales; family Amaryllidaceae; genus Allium; species Allium sativum. The sequence continues at coordinate 220,991,943 of CM060927.1, read as the reverse complement.
GGAATTCCTGGGATCTCAGGATCATATCCCTTCGCCTCAGTAACCTTGGGGCAGCAGAAGAGGAACCGACATCGATAGTATCTTTTCCTTTGGCCTGACGCTTCTCTTCTTCCATAACAGCAGCAATGAGTTTGCGTCCTTCGGCCAAACGTGCTGGCTCTTCACCCCTTAGAAATTTTTCCATAAGTTTATCTTCATCAATGGAATCCACGTTTTTCTCTTTCATCTCCCATTCAACAATTTGATCCCATACGTAAACCAAAGTTGTTGGGTAGTCTTTGATCTAAGCGATGTCCCGATGGCGGATCACTTGGGCAAAAAATTGTATCATAAGCTCGCTGTACCCATCCAATTCTTTTTTAGTAGCAGAAAGATGTGCATGGGCCTCCTCGGTAGATTTAATGGAAATATTTTCATTTCCTTCGGCTAGGACTGCCCTCAACTCGACCTCCATCAGCTTGGCTTTCAACTCAGCATTTTTCTTTGCTATATCAGCCTTCTCCTGCTCAAAACTTGCACAAGCTGGTTTATCCTTAGCGCATTCGGACTTCGCATTCTCAGTCTACTTTCTCAAATCTAAGCATTCATGGCTATGAGATTCCAGTACAGTGTGATAGCGCTTTTATAGCTCCTCGTGTTGTTTTATGTAGTTATCGGCATTCCATAAAACAAGAGCAAGCTGAGCCTGAGCATCCTCCACTTCTTTCTCTGTATCTTTCAAAATACTTTCGTTATAATCGATAATTTCCTTCATATGATCTATATTAATGATCTGGTCTTGAATGATGTTGGAAAAATTACACGAATACTTATACATCTCATTATACTGCTTATCTGATAAATCTATTTTTTCTTTAGAACCATCGGCCCATTTTGAAGGCATCGGCTCGAGAGCAGGAACAAATTTCATGTGATCGAAATAGTGATCTAGAAATTTTTTCTTCAAATAAGCCAACTTCGCCTTATTCTCGAAATCGAGTGACATGGGCTTGGCTAAAGATAATTCAACATCTCATCGCTTTGCAGGAACAATGATTGATTTGCCTTTCTCTGGCCTTTTCTCAGAAACTTTATGTTTATCCTATGAATCACCATGTTTCGACAGTGGTTTCTCTTGAGGATGTTTTTTTAGGAGGAGTCAGAACTTTGGGATGCGGTTTGTCTCCTTCACGATGACCTTGATTGCTCTTGTACTTGTCAGGATCTGATCGATGGGGATATTGGGAGCGCGAAGAATAAGGACGACTGGAATCATAGTGTCTCCTGTCATCTCTGCCATGACTTTCCTGCCGATCATGTTCGGTATCGGCGTCAAACCTGGGCATGTTGGAGCGGACTTTCCTGACATCATAGCGTGGACGTGTCATTTGTCCTGCAAAACAATATAAGTATGTATTAGAATCTAAAGTTGGAATAGAACACAAGTGCTGTGACATGTAGTGCAAGTGTAGTACATATGTCCTAGGTGATTCCCCCCAACGGACCGGAGCCTAGAGTTAGGCCTATATGTGCGATTTCCCCGGCCTTCACGGGAGTAAAGTCTTCTTATGAGGTAAGAGTGAGAGGCTCTGTTCTGAAGTCTTCGGAAGTATAGATAGTGTCGGGCAGGGGAAGTCTCCCCAGAACCTGATATATGGAATCATCTATAAGAGAGCCATCGCCTTGAGACTTGGTTGATGGTATCCGTGTTAGAGAAATCGGTTTTTCAAGAGTGGCCGCATCCTCGGGAATGATGTATTTATCTCCACATTGGTAGTTATGTTTGCTCATATATCGTCTTGAGTCGAAGTGGGAGAAGGACTCTTTTAAGGCATCGTTGAATCTTTTGAACTCTCTCCCTTCTCAGGTAAAATTTTAATTGGCTCCACGACTGGGGTTATATATACATAGGGACCTTCTCCGTGGCCTATGCTACGAGTAATAGCTACTAAGAGGTGGCGGTGAAGGTATTCATCCGTTAGGCAGTCTCCGATGGTCATGAACTTTTGATCACCGTTAAGCAGTTGGTTCAAACAGTCAAAGTATACCTGATGTATTTCCTGTTTCGGATTGGGAACCGCAAGTGAAAGTTAATGACAGTCAATACATTTACAGTAGTGAATGAAATTAGAAGTCAAAATCTGAAATCTTTACTTGATTTAAGCCATCTTCTGGCACACTCTGGTTGTTGTTTGATATAGAACCATTTGAGTCTTGGATCACCAAGCATGCTACTAAATGGCACGCTAATGATTTTCCTTTTTGGCATTGATTCAAAATATACAAAGGACGGGGTGTCCTGGGTCCGGTGCTTGAAATTGTAGAAGAAATGAACATCTTAGAAGGTGAGCTATGTACCCAGAATTTCCCTATAAGCAATATATAAGGTGTACAGATAAGCATAGGAGTTGGGCAGAAGGTGCATTGGAGCAATTCGCATTTGTATCAGAAAGTCGATGACGAATGGCAAGAATGGAGGTATCGCCCCAAACAAGGCACATCAACCTACTAATGGCCATATATCCTTCATACGGATTATGATGTCGGTCTATGCTAGCAGGAAACTCAGTGTCTCTACAAAGAATTCCATGCTTTAAGCATATTCGCGCAAGTTTGGCGTCATCAACTGCCCATTCAATGGAGTCATCAGGCGATCCAAAACAATGACATTCTCAACTCGTCTGGAGCACGACTGTCTCCAACTCGTCCTTCCTCTTCTTCGTCCATAGAGACATCACCTCCGGATGATGCTCCACTTTCATGAGTTTCCATTTCGCAGTCCGGACCCTCACTATTCCATTCCGGGTCTGAAGTGGAAGATATGTCTTCAATAACAAGATTTTCAGATGATCCTATGACTTCCTTCCTCTATGCTAGCCTGGTTGAACGTCTTATGGCCATAATTGTTGTATTATCCAAGAGATAACAGAACTAAAGTATAGTTTCCCATGCCCCCATGTGTGTGTGTGTGCTAAACTGTGCAAATGTGAACAGTGCTAAAATCAGAAAATGTAAAATCAACAGGAAGTAAGGTAATATGGGAAGTAGTTATGCGCTCGTCGAGTCCAGACAACTCAGTTCAGAAGGCTCCACCCTAACTGTTCATAAAGTCATAAGCCATATTTAGTTTTGGTTAAGTTGGTTAAAACGTGCTTGCATTTCATGTTGAATGACAACGGATCGGTTCGAATGTTTATGTCATCAATGGATTGGTTCAGATGTTTATGTCATCAACGGATCGGTTCGGATGTTTATGTCATCAACGGATCAATTCAGATGTTTATGTCATTAGTAGATTGGTTTGGATGTTTATGTCATGGGCGGATCAGATCAGATGCCTATGTCATAAGCGGATCGGGTCGGGGTGTTTATTGCTAATGGATCAGTTCGGAGTTCAAGGACAGAAGGGATCGGATCAGATAAAGCATCATCTGGATCGATCAACACTAAATAGAACCACATCAATATATTGAAATCCAACTTCCTTCACTTAAGAACTTTTTTTAAGTGTTCATTCCATTTCAACTTCTCCGACCCAAACCGATGTCATCTGCTCCACCCTAACCACTTCCATGCTCACCGTACTACTTTAGATCGATCCCGCTCCTGAATACACCACTTTCTTCTTCACCACTTTCTTCTTCTCGACCGCTGCCCTAAGAGCACCAAACTCAAGACTCACATGTGCTCATCTTCGATGAGATGCTTGTTAAGTGGTGTTCTTGATGCCAGTTCAGACCTCCTTCACCACCGCCTCGAGGTGGCGACAAGGCCATCAACAATGATGGCGACAGAAAGATAGGCGCGATGTCAAATTTGATGTGACATCGGTCGAAATCACTTAAATTATCTCTAAATTTGGATTCAAATTGATCAAAACTGAATAACACATGGATCAAAACCCCACCTATGAGCTTGTTTCAAGAATTGGGAAGAGTTGGGAAGTTTTCTTCGTGATTTAGAAATTCGGGTTTTTGGTTAATGAGAAGGGTGGCGACAAGAAAATGAAGAATAAAGAAGGAGAGTGAGAATTTATATGTTAGAGAAAAGAACATTCGTGTTCTCCTGGTCTATGCAGCTCAACCCGACCTAGTCGGGAGAAAATCCAGGCGAGTCCAAGGCCTTTTTGGCCCCAAGACGTGATAAACCTTTAATCCTAATACGGATAAAAGTACATCAATCTAAACCCAGGCGTAAATGCTAAATTAAAAACGTCCCTCAACACATGAGGGAGAAAATTCAAGGAAGAATGATAAAATCTTTATATGATATTAGAACTTACCTAGATGCACTGCGCGGATCCTAAGAAAAGACTTGAAGTTATCAAGAGCGACAACGGAAATTCCTCCATCTTATGGTACATTTATAGGTTCAATAAATACAAGAAGATACGACTTCATGAAGTGTCGCGACTCTATGGACAGATAGAAGCAACTATTGAATGGCACTGATTCAGAAGTAAAAAAAATGACCACTTCAAAGCACGCCTTATCTTCACTGAATGCATACTTCGAGGGGGCAAAATGTTAGCCTGCTTTTGTGATCGGACTACGCAAAGCCTAAGTGTTAACAATTAAATGCATTCGAGGACAAGGAGTGCAGAAGAAAAGTATCCAGATCGGAAGTCTCTAGCCAAACCCCTTTGTGTATATAAAGGAACCAACAATCCAGCTTCAAGCTTCTCACTCCGGTTCGGATCGGCCCGCCAATATAGTTCCGACCTGAAGCCCTTGCACCGATCCGACCCGATGATAAAACTGCAGCGTCCACTCCATGTTCTCCTGAAGATTCGGAGCGGTTTCCTTCCATCATCCCATGATCTCTGATGTGCTGTCATCATCTCCAGGCATCCAAACCAGAAACGAACAGGATGAACTCCACGCGGCACTGAACCGGATCAAGTTTCTGCCTATAAAAATACCCCACAAAGCACCATTTGAAGGGATCTTTTGGCAAATTAATCACTCGAACTCCTACACCAACGAATTTCCTTATTTATTCAAATTACAACCAAACTCTTGAAGGGCATTTCACAAAAATCAAGAGACATTATCAATTGTATAAGTGAGATTAAGTGAAATTCAGTATTGTATTTGCATCATCAATCAACAAAGTATAAAGTGGGCGTAGGCTCTTTAACGCCGAACCACTATAAATCGTGTGTTATTATTGTTTTTCTTTCTAATTTTCTTCGAATTATCATTCGTTTGGGTGTTAGGACCATTTTTGTGTCTAACACTCCCCTAATTAATGGGGTGCCGACGGGGTTTATCGGCAATAACAGAGGCATTAAGCAAGGGACCCTCTCTCCCTATACTTATTTGTTGTTGCAATGGAATATTTCACTCTGTAGATGGAAATTGCATGCCATAAAAACATTATTCAAGCAATCCATAGTTTTCTACCTAGTGTCAGACATTTACTGTATGCAGATAACCTCCTAATATGTGTTAAATCAAACAGTAAGACTGCAAACAAAATCAAAGCAATATTTGGTAACCTCGAGCTGCACTGTGGACTGAAAGTCAATGAGATGAAAACCAAATGCTACTTTAACAAATTCTGCAAAGAAAAGACTAGCAGTTTGGGGATTCTGAATGTTCAGGAAAGGGAGTTTCCTGTTAAATATCTTGGGGTACCTTTATCATCCAACAAGATAACCGATAGAGAGTGTGCAAGTTAAATTACTAATGTAACAACCCGCATTTTACATATCAGAGGATTGTAAAAAAAATTATTTAATTCCCTAAAGGTTGGATCATTTTTATATTTTGATATGTTGATTATGGGGATGTGCGACATGTTCATAATTTTTACCAATTTTTTGTGACTATTTTGCCCCAATTAATCTTGGACAGTGCATAACTTTTGACTTGGGTCGAATCAGTGCTGAGGTCAGTCCCATTGGAATGGAAAAGATGTTTTCCATTCCGTAGAGTGGTTACATTAAAGATTTGGTTTAGCAATTTGGGAAGAATCGTTGTTTTAGTGTTTCACATTTTGTTGTTCAGGTTTTTAGAGCCTCAATGGGATGATTTGGAGAGGCCCATTAGTGGGCTGGTGGGAGGCTATAAATAGGGGATTAGAGGTATGGTGAGAGGGTTACTTCTTCATTCTCTCATTTGGTTGAGCTTGTGATTGATCCTTGCTCAAACAAATACACCTTTCCACCATTAAAATTTAGATCTACATAAGAGAAACGAAGATCTACATCGTTTGAAGCTAGATCTACATCGAGTGAAGATTAATTTCAACAAATTGGAAGAATTAGAGAACATTCTTCGCTGTCCGGAATCGAGATTCATCATTATTATGTTGTTTTGAAGATTTGTTGAGTGATTAGCATCTCTCGCTCAGATTTAATCAAGTATATGAGTTGTTTGATTATTTGTTCATCATTTCGAGTTGTTTTTGCATAGATCTAATCGAGGTAAGTATGATTTTAAATTAAATCACTATAAGATGTAATTAGCACCTTAAATCGGTAAGTTTTCTATGTAATTTTTGTGCTAATTGTTCTTTGGATTGATTGATGATTGTTGTGTGACTTGCTGCTGGATTTTGGTTGAATTGATGGTTGCAAACATATCGGAATCGACTGGGTTTGAGCACGAGATTTGGTTTGAAATTCGAAAAGTAGATCTAGTTATTTTGGCAGGAAAATTGGTTGGATCCGATTTGCTTTGTTGGATTGGTTCGGCAGTGGTCCATTGGCAGTTGTCCATCAGTAGTGGTCCGTCAGCAGTGGTCCATCAGCAGCTGTCTATCAATAACGGTCCATCAACAACGACATCAGCAATGGTCCGTCAGCAGTGGCCCATCAGCAGTTGTCCATCAATAGCGGTCCATCAACAACGACATCAGCAATGGTCCATCGCTAGTGGTCCATCAGCAACAATCCATCAGTGGTCCATCGACAGTGGTCCATCAAGGGTCCATCGGCAGTAGTCCACCAGCAGCGGTCCATCAGCAGTGGTCTATTGGCAACGGTCCATCAGTAGTGGTCCGTTAGTAACGGTCCATCAGCAGCGGTCCATCAGCAGTGGTCCATCAACAATGGTTCGTCTGTAGTAGTCCATCGACAGCAGTTCATCTATGGTCCATCAGGGGTCCATCGGCAGTGGTCCATCGGTAGGGGTCCATCGACAGTGGTCCATCGGTAGTGGTCCTTAGGTAGTGGTCCATTGGTAGTGGTCCATTGGTAGTGGTCCATCGGTAGTGGTCCATCGGTAGTGGTCCATTGGTAGTGCTCATTTGTATTGACCAACATTGATCCATCAAGTATATGACCAAATGATGTTTATTTTTATTGGCTCGATGATGGTTCAAGCTTCGACATGAGTTCAAGGTGGAATGTTCGACGCGATGTGATGTGTTCGTTGATTGGTGTAATGCAATGAATTTGAAGACAACTCTAGGGTGTTGAGTTGTGGATAATGGTTACTCAAAAGGGACTTGAGTTGTGAATAGTCGCTAGTAGTGACGACTAGAGATGCGAAGGCTAAGATATTATCGTTATCATAAGTTCCAACGGACTCAAAGCAACGGTACTTTGTGCAGTTGTAAAGGGCCTCGTACCTTGGGCAGTTGTGAAGGGTTTAGTTGTCGAGATTTGATAAAACAAACATACGATTCATGAAGATATATGGAGTTTTTTCTGGAACTAGGGTTACCATTAACCCTTGACATATGGTAGGAGGCCGTCATACAATTAACGATGGTTTCAAAGTAGGATTGGCAGTGATAACCAGAGTCAGTCATGGATGTTGAATGTTTGGTTGTTAGTTTGTACCGTCTCATGTAGATCGTCTAACATCGAAAGAAATGTTTCTTGGGTGTTAATCTGATATTGGTCTAGGCCTCTGGGCTTGTGCTTGAGGGATGTTGGTCTCGATTAGGATGGTTTACGCGAGATGTATAATTTGGCTGTTATGATTACTATTGCTTGGTTACTTCTGATTTCCATGAATGGATGGTTGTTCTGGTTTCCATGGATGTATGGTTGAAATGATTGCATGTAAAGGCTGTCATTGTCAGATGTAGGGAAGACGGATGTGGGTTCTTCTCTGGAGTTTTTGGTAGATTGGTTTGATAGTCTACCTATTCTCATATACTTTATTGATGATGTTAGATAGCTGTTTTATCGCTCACTAAGACTATTGTCTGACTCAAGGTTTTATGTTTCCCTCTTATTACTTTGGGATGTTCATCCGAATTTGGATGGGCAGACTAGGTGACAGGTGATTGGTGAGACGATGCTGTTGTGCGACGACGAGCAGGAGGCTAGCGTATTACTTTGCTATTACCTAGTATCTTTGTTTCCGCTGTTTGATGAGTTTTTTAGTGAGGCTTCATGCACATACTTTGATGTTATATCCGGTTGATGTATGGACGATCTTTCAGGATGTTATTAAAGTTTAAAAGTTTGTTATATGATGCTCCACTATTATTGTCTATTGTATATGTTCTATTATACTTTATTCTTGCATTGTGAGTTATAAGACATGTTCTGCTTGTGTTTACCTACTCTAATGATTGTCCACAACTATCGGGCACACCTTCCAGTGCATTATTCCTCTTGTTTAGTGCAGGGGTTATGGGCGGTGGTCACATTTGGTCTTAGAGCTCTGGTTAACTATTTTAGCCAAAGTTCAAGGACGTAATGACATAAGAGAGACGTACTTGTAGATTTTTGATGGATGCATACTATATAGTAGTATATAGTATAATAGCGCTTGGACTTTATTGCAATTTTCTCAAATATGGGCTAATCATTTTATATTGAAGATTTAGAATGAGCTGTTAATTGTCGAGACACTGCTAGGGAGGAGGCTGTTCTTGGAGAGGGTGATGGTGGTATACTGGATTACCCAGCTACGTTCGAGGCTAGAATGGCCGTGAGATAAGAAGGGTACTCGCTCCAGGAGCAGCCACGGTAGATGTTGGAGTTCAAGTTCAAGTATCGAGGGCTTTAGACTTCGCGAAGCTATTCAAGGACTTTATTTCTCTCGAAGGGAAATCGTTTAGAGGGACAGAGCCGACTGAAGAGGTTCAGAGATGGATGGATGCTTGCATAAGTATCTTTGGTGACTTAGGCATAGATGATGAAACTAAGAGAAAGCTTGCATCGAGGCAGTTTTAGGGAAGATCCATGGAGTGGTGGAACTCTATTACGCTCGAGACTCCAGAAGATGAGATTACATGGGAATAGTTTCAAGTCAAATTCAAGATGAAGTTTATCTCTGTTGCTCTGAAGTCTGTTTTGTTCAAGAAGTTTGTGGATCTAAAACAGAATGTTCGACCAGTGCTTGATTATGTTTCTGACCTCGAGGCTTTGTCGAAGTATGTTCGTTCCTATATGGTGTCTCCTTATTAGAAGAACGGGAAGTTCATTATGAGCTTGTGTTTCGTTTGGGTTTGGAACCCGAAGTTTGCGAGAAACCATTAATTGTGACTAATCTAGTTGGGGTTCATCCAGCTTGTGTATGCTTTTTGTAGTCTTGTGTTGTCTAGTCATAGTTTCTCCTTTTTGTGTGAATGCTTTGTTTTTAACTTCGCTGGGTTCGGGATCATCTTAGGCATGGATTGGCTCAAGAGGTATGCGGAAAAGGTGGATTGTGGGAAGCTGGAGGTGACAGTTGGGAATGCGGAAGGTTGAGTGGTTGTGATTTAATGTGAACCCGAGGATGGGGTCTTCGTAAGTTATTTATATTCGCTTGTGCCACTAGAAGGCTTGTCATCTTTGCTAATTGCAAATGAGTTTGACGATGTCTTAGACGAGGTCAAAGGGTTGTCGTCGCATCATGAGATTGAGTTCAGAATCGATTTAGTCGAGGATGCTAGACCTATCGTTATGCCTCTTAGGCATATGCCGCCTAAGGAACAGCAAGAGTTAGAGGTGCAAGTTCATGACCTTTCAGGAAAAGATTCATTCGGAGAAGTGTATCTGAATGGGGTGCACCAGTTATGTTTGCAACCAAGGAAGAAGGCTCGTTGTGATTGTGTGTGGACTATCATGAGTTGAACTAGGTGACTAAGAAGAACAAGTATCCGTTGAGGATAGATGACTTGTTCGATCAGCTTCACGAAGCCAAGGTGTTTTCTCAAATGGATTTGGCAACGGGATTCCACCAGTTGAGGGTGGCAAAGAATAGTGAGTCGAAGACTGCTTTTAGGACACCATCTGATTTCTTCGAATGGTTGGTGATGCCATTCGGGTTGACTAACGCGCCATCATATTTTGTGGACATTATGAATAGGTGTTCAGAGATCATCTGAATAAGTTTGTGCTTGTATTCGTGGATGATATTCTAGTTTACTCCCAGAATGAAAAAGAGCATAAGACGCACTTGAGAGTTGTTTTGGAAATCTTGTGAAAGCATCAACAGAAAGCTAAGTTTTAATAGTGTCACTTCTGGAAGAGCGAAGTGAGGTTCTTAGGCCATGTTGTTTCTGGAAATGGAATAACAGTTGACCCCGCTAAGGTGGCAGCAATTTAGGACTGGGATAAACCAAAGAATGCGACGGATGTTAGGAGTTTCCTTGGGTTGACGGGATATTATCGTCGGTTAACCAAGATTTCTCCAAGATAGCTGCACCATTAACAGGATTGACGAGAAATAATCATGTGTTCACATGGGATGCAAAGTGTAAGCATGCTTTTAGGATCATGAAAGAGAGGCTGACGAGTGCTCCTGTTTTGACGATTCCAAGTGGGAATAAGGAAATGGTGGTATACAACGATGCATACGGTACTGGATTTGGAGCAGTGCTGATGCAGAAAGATAAGGTTGTGGCCTACGCGAGTCGACAACTGAAGCCGCATGAAATGAATTACCCAACTCATGATTTGGAGTTGGTGGCGATTGTGTTTTCTCTAAAGATGTAGAGACATTACCTGTTGGGAGTTCGATTCAAGTTGTTCACGGATCACAAGTCATTGAAGTATTTTTTCTTCCAAAAGGATTTCAAACTTCGGCAACAAGGTGGTTAGAGTTTCTGGCTTCGTATGATTTTGGTATCGCCTACGCTCCTGGTAAAGGCAACACAGTGGCAGATGCATTAAGTTGAAGACACGCAAGTTTGGGAGCGATGTTTTTGGAATGGAAGAGCCTCGAGTTTTTGGCAGGATTTGATTTCAGACCAAGCTGTAAATTGGAACTTAAAATGTTGGCAAGCTTATCGATAAGACCTATTCTTATTGAAAGGATTGGCAAGAGCCAAAAGCGAGATGCATAGCTTGTCGAGTTTATCCAAAAGTTGAAATCAGAGGATAAAGAGTTCGAGGTCGATCGAGAGGGTTGGCTTCGAAAGAAAGGACGACTGGTTGTCCCTGTTATGGACGGACTGAGGGATGATGTTCTGAGGGAATGTCATCGTTCGATGTTGACGATTCATCCTGGTGGTAATAAGATATATCAGGACATGAAGCGATCTTACTACTGGGGAGGGATGAAAAGAGATATTGGAAAGTTCATTCCTAAGTGCATGAACTGTCAATTGGTGAAATTTGAGCAGAAGAAACAGAGTGGAGAGCTTCAGCCATTGGAAGTTCCTACATGGAAAGGGGAACAGATATCGATGGACTACGTAGAACTAGGGCAGGAAACGAAGGATTTGGGTCATCATGGATCGCTTGACCAAAAGTGCAAGGTTTATTCCTGTTAGATCGGCTAGGACAGCATTAAAGTTGGCTGAGCTTTATGTTAAATGGATAGTTCGATTCCATGGTATCCCAAAGAGCATAGTAAGTGATCGTGATCGTTGTTCACGAGCGGATTTTGAAAGAGTTTGTAAGAAACTTTGGGAACCGAGTTGTGTTTGAGTACGGCTTATCATCCCCAGACTGATGGTCAAACCGAGAGGATTAACCGAGTTTTGGAAGATCTCCTAAGAGCTTGTGTGTTGGATTTTGGGGCATCATGGGAAGACCATCTACATTTAGCTGAGTTTGCGTATAATAATAGCTACCAGTTAAGCATTGGGATGGCACCATACGAGGCATTGTATGTAGAACGTGTAATTCTCAAGCATGTTGGTTAGAAACTGGACATAAGTTGATACTTGGGCTGGAGATGATTAGAGAGACATCAAATTGTATCGAGATCATTCGACAACGAATGAAGGCAGCCCAAGATCATCAGAAGAGTTATGCCGATAAGCGTCGGAAAGATTTGGAATTCGACGTTGGTGATATTGTTTCATGAAGATTTTGTTGTTGAAGCACGTTGTTCAGTTCAGGAGCAAAGGAAAGTTAGCTCCAAGATTTGTTGGACCGTTTTGGATAATCGAGCGAATTGGGAAGCTCGCATAAAGGTTGGAGTTATCCGAGAAGATGTCGAGCATGCATAATATTTTCCATGTATCGTTTCTTCAGAAGTGTGTGCATGATTCGAATGCGGTGGTACCTCCAAATCAGTACAAAGACCTAGAGGTCGAGTCCATAACTACGAAGCCTCGTAAGCCACTTTGTGTTGTGGGGAATGATACGAAACAGCTTAAGAGGAAGAAGGTTAAGTTGGTCAAGGTATAATAGAGTGAGGATGATGATGATTGTACATGAGAGACGGAAGAGAGTATGAAGGCGACCCATCTAGAACTCTTCGTCGATATGACCCATTATTATCGTGTTACCTTACCTCATTGTAACTTCTACTATTGTGGTTATGATTGCTGTTAGTGTTCCACATGCTAGGATAAGGCTGTGGATGTGTGGTTTGATTGCTGCTAGTTTGGGTAATAGAATTGGCTACTCATGGATGATTGGCATGCATAATTGTTTTATTTGCTTATGGTTGCTGATTGTTGTTGGAATTTCAAGGGCGAAATTCTTGGGGGGGGGGGGGATGTAATAGCCCGCATTTTACGTATCGGAGGATCGTATAATATTTTTAGTTAATTCCCTGATGGTTGGATCATTTTCATATTTTAATATGTTGATTATGGGGATCTACGACATGTCAACAATTTTTTTCAATTTTGTTTGTGATCATTTTGCCCATGTCAGTCTTGTACAGGGCATAACTTATGACTCGGATCGAGTCAGGTGCTGAGGTCAGTCTCATTGGAAAGGAAATGATGTTTCTCATTCCGTAGAGTGGTTACATTAAAGATTTGGTTCTGCGGTTTGGTAGGGATCGCTGCATTAGTGTTTCACCATTTGATGTTCAGGTTTTTAGAGCCTTAATGGGATGATTTGGAGAGGCCCATTAGTGGGCTGGTGGGGGGCTATAAATAGGGAGAGGTATGGAGAGAGGGTTACTTCTTCATTCTCTCATTTGGTTGGGCTTGTGATTAATCCTTGCTCAAACAAATACACCTTTCCACCATTAAAATTCTAGGTATACATAAGAGAATCGATGATGTACATCCTTTAAAGCTAGATCTACGTCGAATGAAGATTGATTTCATCAAACTGAAAGATTTGGAGAACATTCTTCGCTGTCCGGAATCGAGATTCATCATTTTGTGTTGTTCTGAAGATTTTGTGAGTGGTTAGCATCTCTCGCTCGGATTCATTCAAGGATATGAGTTGTTTGATTACTTGTTCATCATTTCGAGTTGTTTTTGCATAGATCTAATCGAGTTACGTATGATTTTAACTCAAATCACCATAAGATCTAATTATCAACTTAAATCGGTAAGTTTTCTATGTTATGTTTATGATATTATTTGTTTGGAATGATTGATGATTGTTATGTGAATTGTTGTTGGATTTTGGTTGAATTGATGGTTGCAAACATGTTGGAATCGATTGGGTTTGAGCGTGAAATTTGGTTTGAAATTTGAAAAGTAGATCTAGTCGTTTTGGCTGGAAAATTGGTTGGATCCGATTTGCTTTGTTGGATTTGCTCGGTAGTGGTCCATTGGCAGTGGTCCATCAGTAGTGGTCCATCAGCTGTGGTCCATTGGTCCATTGGTCCATCGGCAGCGGTCCATCGGTAGCGGTCCATCAATAGCAGTCCATCAGTAGTGGTCCATCAGCAGTGGTCCATCAGGAGGGTTCCATCAGTAGTGGTCCATCGGCAGCGGTCCATTAGTAGCGATCCATCAATGGTCAATCGGCAGTGGTCCATCAAGGGTCCATTAGCAGGGGTCCATCGACAGTGGTCCATTGGGAGTGTTCCATCGATGGTGGTCCATCAGTAGTGGTCCATCAGCAGTGATCCATATATAATGGTCCATTGGTAGTGGTCCATCGGCATTGGTCCATCGATAGTGGTCCATTGGTAGTGGTCCATCGGATGGACCAATATTGATCCATCAAGTATATGACCAAATGATGTTTATTTTTATTGGCTCGATGATGGTTCTTACTTCGACACGAGTTCATGGTGGAATGTTCGAAGTGATGTGATGTGTTCGTTGATCGGTGTAAAGCAATGAATGTGAAGACAAATCTAGGGTGTTGAGTTGTGGATGATGGTTACTCAAGGGGGACTTGAATTGTGAATAGCCGCCGGTGATTACAACTAGAGATGCGAAGGCTGAGAGATTATCGTTATCGTAAGTTCTAGCGGACTCAAAGCAGGGGTACTTTGGGCAGTCATGAAGGGCCACATATTTTGGGAAGTCGTGGAGGGCCTAATTGTCAAGATTTGAAAAGACAAACATACGAGTCGTGAAGGTGCACAGAGTTTTTTCTAGAACAGGGGTTACCATTAGCCCTTGACATATTGTAGGAGTTCGTCATACGATTAACGATGGTTTCATAACAAGATTGGCAGTGATAACCAGAGTCAGTCATGGATGTTGGATGTTTGGTTGTTTGTTTGTACCGTCTCACGTAGAACATCTGACATCGAAGGAGATGTTTCTTGGGTGCTTGTCTGATATTGGTCTAGGCCTTTGGGGCTTGTGCATGAGGTATGTTGAACTTAATTAGGATGGTTTACGCGAGATGTATAATTTGGTTGCTATGATTGCTATTGCTTGGTTACTTCTGATTTACATGAATGGGTGGTTGTTTTGGTTTCCATGGATATATGGTTGAAATGATTGCATGTAAAGGCTATCACTGCCAGATGTGGGGAAGACGGATGTGCGTTCTTCTTTGGAGTTTTGGGTAGATTGGTTTGATAGTCTACCTATTCTCATATACTTTATTAATAATGTTAGAGTTGTTTTATCACTCAATAAGAGTGTTGTATGACTCAAGGTTTTATGTTTCCCTCTTATTACCTTGGGCTGTTCATCTGATTTTGGATGGGCTGACTAGGTGACAGGTGATTGGTGAGATGATGCTGCTATGCGATGACGAGCAGGGGGCTGGCGTATTACTTTGCTGTTACCTAGTATCTTTGTTTCAGCTATTTGCCGAGTGTTGTAGTGCGGCTTCATGTACAGACTTTGATGTTATATCCAGTTGATATACGGATGATCTTTCAGGATGTTATGAAAGTTTAAAAGTTTGTTATATGATGTTCCATTATTATTTCCAGTTGTATATGCTCTATTTACTTTATCCATGCGTTGTGAGTTATACGACAGGTTCCGCTTGTGTTTGCCGACTCTAATGATCGTCCATAGCTTCCCGGCACACCTTTCAACACATTATTTCTCTTGTTTAGTGCATGCATTATGGGCGGTCCTCACAACTAAAATCATAGACAAACTTTTTAGGTGGAGCTCAAGACTTCTATCTTTTGTTGGTTGAATTGAACTAGTGCATACAGTCATTAATGCTAAGGTTAACTTTTGGCTGCAGACATTTCAATTACCTAATGCTTCTCTAGAAAAGATAGAAATGGGTTGTGCGGACTTTATTTGGAAAGGGGGACTACACAAAATAAAATTTGCAGACTTATGTAGACCTAAAGAGGAAGGGGGAGTGGGACTCAGAGACATTAAAGTTATGAGAGAAGCTTTCACAGTGAAACAATCTTGGAAAGTCATTAATAATTAAGGTCTATGTGCTAGATGGATGAATAAGAGATATGCGCGTGACAATTTTTGGACTATGGGCATTGACAATAATGCTTTTATCGACATGGAAGGCCATTCTAAAGTCTAGGAAAATTATAGCTGAAAATTGCTGGAAAGACATATCCAATGGGAAGACACAAACTTATGGAAAAATCCCTGGTTTATGGGAGGTTCACCCATTGACACACTTGGATGGGCCACTTTTTCTGCATTTGGATGCCCTAATGTGACGGTGGACACCATAATTAAAAATAATCAATGGCATGTTTCTTTGCCATGCAACCAAAAGCAGAGAAAGCACATTGAAAGCATGCAAATCAATACTAGCAATACATATGACACATGGACTTGGGCTAATCATGATTTCAATCTGAAACAAGTGTGGGAAGACATTAGATCGAAAAGAAGACAAAAGAAGTGGCACAAACTCATCTGGAGTAAGGCTAATGTCCCTAAAATGGCATGTTGTCCATATAAAGCAATGTTGAACAGATTACCCACTAAAGACAGATTACTCAAATAGGGGGTGGTGAATGCAAACACGTGTGTGTTATGTGAACTACATAAGGAAAGTTATGACCATCTATATTTTGAATGCCCTTTTTCGCGAGTGGTATGGAGAAAATGTTGTACAGCAAGCAGAATTCAACTAATTGGGTACAATTTACAACAAATTATCATTGACCTGGAAATGATCGGGCAACGCATAAGTCTGGAAACTGAAATGAAGCACATCATTCTGACAGTTGCTATTTTGACGATATGGTAGGAAAGGAACACCAGAATTTACAAGCAAAAGAAGAAGACTGTGGAGCTCGTCAGTAATTTTTGCAGTCAAAGACATGGCAATTGCAACGAAGAGGAGAAAGAAGCTTACCACACAAAGGGAACCTAAAGCAGACGTTACTCTAAGCGTGGATCTGTCGCACGCATGGATTGCGAACCAAGATAAAGGCAGCTCGTGATCCTTCTTCCACTTCCAGCCGCCATGATTTTTTTTTGGAGGGTTTCAGAGTTATTAGATCTGAAATAAAGTGTGTTTTTGGCAGTATGTCTGTATATTGTAAAGTTTATACTTACGTTTGATGTACCTTGTTACTTTCGGTCTTGGGTCGAATGTCATCGTTTGGGCTTAATTGCCATCAATAAAGCTTAAACCCAATTTCAGAAGAAGAAAAACTATTTGATTGACAATTCCAAAAGGTGATTTCTCATAAATGATCGAATCAGGACTTGAGCCAAGATCCATTGATTCCGGATTATTTATTATATGAGGAATAAGTATATGGATCACTATATTTCAAGTTTGCACCATTTAGTTATCATACCGATCTTGATATACACGTAAATAGTTGTTCTAGAAGCATGGCGTCGGACCGTGATGAAACTTATACCATCGAATCTGCATCGTTAAGGTGGTTCACAACATCAAGTTTTTTGACGATTGGATGAGCCATTTGATCTGACGACCTATAAACGATTGATCATTCTTAGTTGAGAAATTTGAGTTTACTTTTACATAAAGTAATAAAATATATTATCCTAATAACTAAACCCTATTGGCCATTCACTTTATATTTTCCCTCCTCTCTTTCCAATTATTTTCGATTGATGCTCGTGGCTACATTTCCCAATTTGCTTTAAAATTATATTCCAAGCGATTTACACCACTAAAATTCATGATTTCGGGTGTGTTCAGTTCATATGAGGTAGGCTTCACATCCACACCCTATTTCTAGGGTGCGATCACTTGTTGGTAGATCGACCTCTATGATAGTTGAACAATGGTTCAAATTTAATGGACCAATGGTCGGAGATTGGTCAATTCGGGGCTGGCATTGGCTTGTGCATTAGAAAACACATTTTGGGTATGATTTTAGGGTGGCTCAGTTTTGCATTATGGAGTACGAAACCTGGAGATCAAGGTGGGTTCCATGGAGTCGCGTTTTGCTGGGTGGGGTCGAGTTTGGTGCTTGGGGCACGGGTAGGTCGGGCTACGAGAGGTGAACACAATGGCGAAATTGGATTTGGATTTCATCAAACCGAGCTACATATCATGATTTATGCAAGCGCGTGTTATTTGATTCATAGCCTAGAAAATAACTTTGGATTGGGGAAGAAAGTTAAGGGGTAGTTTAGTAATTAATTAATAAAATAATTTAACTTACATAGATTTGTCGTATAACTTATAACATGTATAACTTTTGCGTACGAGGTCGTATTTGGATGTTTCATTTCTTCCATTGGACTCATATGACCGAGCTCTATGGTTTAAAGCTAATTTGGATTAATTTTGCTAAGGTGGATGATATTGTCTCTCATTGGATTATATTTGTTTGTATAGTATATTTTTGACGTTTTAAAATGGTTTGTAATCATAAAAAGTAATATTTAGAATAATTGAACCTAGAAATAATTAATAAAAATGTTAATAAGCGGTTTAAGTAGTTTTAATCATGATTATCACCTTTTACCTAGTTGTGCACTATTGTGCATGCTGTTTACCAGTTTATGTGCTATTGCGCGCTATTTTCGCCACATTATTAGATATGGGTTATTTGGATACTTATTTCACTTTCATTTCTATAGATATATTCTATTTTATTGATTATTTCTATAATGGATGTTTATATGCTAGTTTAGGAATTTTTATGACTATTGGTTGCACAACTGAATTATTTTCTTATTTTAGTCTGAAACGTCGTTCATAGGTGATCTAGTTATTTCGTTCGTTGGAGTTTAGGGAGCTTATCGTTAAAACGCTCATGTCGGTATATATTGATTGTATGCACAAGGATGATAGACTCGAGTAGATGTGATAAATTCACGATGAAGCTTCATAGGGCCTGGATGGATCTAATGACTATGCAGTATTGGAGCTTGGCGATGGATTTGAAGATGGAGCGACATTGGAGCTTGATGATCGATCTGAAGATGGTGGATGGACTTGGCGAAGAGCTGGACTTCGCGATGAATGTCAGAGGTTTTTCCCTGGATGTATGTTTTACTAATCTTGTTAAATAGGTATGATTTCGACAAGCATGATATATTGACTCGTTGACAGCGATTTCGGAAAGAAATCATTCGATCATTGGCTTTAGCTTGAGACGTGAATGTGGTTCTTCTATGCAACGGCATGTCATTCGACAACGATGATTTCATGATGAAGAGAAAGGCAGTTGTGAAGATTTTTTCTCCGAGATACATAAAAAAAAGTTAAGTCGTATTGAAGTGATTGTTGGAAAGAGAGAGAGATGGAAGACCTAGAATGATATCTTATGACATACGGTGGCCATCAGGGATAGTTCCTATATTGCAACGACTTCAGATGGGAGTCCTATGGACATCCAGTGATGAATTCTGCTGTGAAGAATGTGTGCAAAGGGACTATCAATACACATAGTTTTAGCGGTTACTCATAAAAAAAGGGGTAGTGGGTGTGATGTCCATTTGGACCAGATGGGTCCTCCTGGTTTCCGACGATGGAATACTTATGGCGTTCGTCTAGGCCAAAGAGGTTCCTTACCTTAGGACGTTTTCTCCGTACAACCTAGGCCCTAGCCGGCTAAGTGGCATGGATTAGAGTATGATGGAAACCGATTGTTATCATATGTCCAATGCACTAACTGAGTGAATGTGAGGATGGTTGATGAATGCTATGGCTGTTTACTTATTTATCACCACTTAGTATTAAGGCATCAAATACGCCTTATTTACTTAACAATTGTCATAGCATAGCATATATCGATTGTCATGTGCTAATTCTGTGGATAAAAGGGAATGACATGTATGATTCTCCATATCCTCTGTGCCATATACACATTTATAAATTTTATAGTACTTTGAGATTCGTTATCACTCACACAAGACCGTCTGACCCAATGTTTTATTTCTCTCTTATTACCTCTAGTGAAGCAGACCAGGTGACATGTATGAGTATTATCTAGAGCTATACATGTTGATTCGTAGGAGGCGACGTTTTGCCTATTTATATTTGTATCCTTATTGTTTATTTTGTTGTATAGGACTATGGAGCTTCGACAGCGTTAAGTATTCTTAGTGGAGACTGTTTACTAATTTGAGTTTACTTATCACTTGTATAAATTCTATTATTGTTTTGTATAACCGTATAAGCCTATGAACTATAATTATGTGGTTAATATAGTTATTACCATCTCATTTGTTTCATATATGTGATTGTTACGATTATGTGCTATCTGATGCGCTGTAAGATATACGACAGGTTCTGTGATTGTGTTTTAGTTATGTGTTCAGTTCTGTTCTTTCTCTTCTCTTCCATTTCCTTCTTTTCTTTCTTTTTTATCTTCATTTCTATTATTTCTTTCTCTTAACGGTCGCTTTACATTAATCAAGTGCTTATACAACGCAAATTTTTGGTTATGAGCATCGGTGGTGTATAGCTGGTTGTCACATTTGGTAACAGACTTTGGTTGCATTGTTTAACCTAAGCAGTTCTAAATTAGCGAGTTAATATATATAAGAGATTACATATTTGTGTGTATTGTGATTTTCAATTCCATATATTAGTAGTATATATTGTGTATGGTGTTTTTCACACAAGTGCCATTGGCGACTGATCGTCTCTACCACTTATTCGAGATGATCTAGTGAACAAGGAATACTTCCAATTACTCTGCCTTTGGAGTTGAGTATCAGGAAGAATTGAGAGCTACTAACCTCGATTTACAATTTACAATTTACGTTTTCAGCAATTGTACAAACCATAATCTGGGATGCCTCAATATCTCTAATTAGCTACAACACTCAGGTGTAGAGAGTCGACTATGTCGCGTCGTATGGACACTTTTGTGTTTATATGGTGGATTGTTCCTTGGAACGCAGTCGACTACTGTGGTGTGAGAGTTTTTTGCGTTCTCGTAAGGGTTTACTTCGATGACTTAGAGTTGAATATTGAACAAGTTAGGAGTTTTCTTCTAAGATACCCCAAGGTTGATCCAGAATTGGTCGAGAGTCATTATCATTTCAGGTTCGTGAAATCGATTCACTAAACACCAATCCATTTCAAATAGGTTTTGTTTCGACTTCTTAGAAGTCGGTGAAAGTTCGCTGATTTAGCCGATGTATCTATGTTGGAGATCATGACCGAATTTGACATGTTACCAAAGTATAGTTATTCTTTCCTTTTTTACTCCAAAGTTAGGAGTTTATTGCTAGGTTAAGTGATCGAATCGGAGGGTGATTATTTTAATCAGAGGGAATGATGTTTTGGAGGATTTGATCAATTAAGCTTGCGATGTTCGAGCCCATAATTGAAGTTTGTCCAACCTTTTGGGAGAAATCATGGATACATGTATTGATCGTCATTCCGTTCGTCGAGTGCTCCCTCGACGAAAGAGAAGGAAAGCGACGTCACCACTCGACATATGTTTCAATTAGTGGCATTTCAGTACGTGTTTTAGTTTGGCATTAAGGTTTCATCATTCCATCCGATCTTGTGGTTTGATAGATGGAACGGTATTGGGTCTCATGACAATGATTTTGTTTTCTTGATTGTGACTTGCCATGTGGAGGGCTGAGTTGGATTATAAATGTGTGTAACATCCTGTGTTTGGTCGCCAGAAATTAATATTATGAGTGTGACTGCAGCAACCATAATGATTAATTTCGTGACTCGAGGTGAGGGAGTGCTATGGCATAGCTAGTTTATACTTGGAAATATACATAGATCGTTAAAAATTAAATTTCATCAAGTCATGATTGTATTTTTTCTAAATGGTTTGCTTGTCATTGATTTTTTTAACTCAAATAGACTTAATCGTTGAGTCCAATGATTCACATACCATGAGGATATGGAATATCGGTGGTAGTTAGAGGTTTTTGATGATGATAGTGGGCTAGGACAAGCTCTTATGTAGTGAGTCGTCTTTGATTTAGTGATAGTGGGCTAAGACTTAGATCTTCAGTAGGAAAGTCTCTTATGATTAGATGATAGTGAGCAAAACAATTCTATGGTAGCGAGTCTTACTTGAGCTTGTAGTTTGAGAGTATTTGGACACTTCGATGAGGTGACCAGATTTCCACCATATTTTAATCGAATTCCCTATCGATATAGTTATGGAAGTTCTTTCAGGTGGGAATCCCAAGCGAATTTTATCGATTGTAGGAAATTGGTAGGTGTATGTTGATTATAGCGATTTACATGCTGCTTTGATTTTGATTAGTTGGTCGTGTCGTTTAGGCTAACCAACAAGTCAAAATATTTTGTTGATTTCTCGGATCATGTTCCGAGATATCACTTAGAAGAGTTGCTCATGTTATATTCGATTTTACTTCCATTTTCTTATGGATTAAAAGAAAGCACGAGTTAAGGGTCAATGGTGTTTTAGTTGTTGAGAAAACACCATCTGTTGGGGTTTCAATTTTTATTAAGAAAAGTGGAGTACCTGGGTCACGGCATCTCTAATAGGATGTTGATACGTGTCCTACGAGAGTTTGGATGGTTTGGAAGTTAGCTTTAACCCATAAGTATGTTGATCTCTCGTTCCAAGCAGGAACAAGAGCCTGGTAGTTTAACTTAGTTGTGTGGATGATTTAGGTGCAGGTTGTTTTCAAATGGAACGTTGTCATGTTTTAGTCGATTACCAAAATTGCATGATAAGGAGTACTCATCTCCCAATTCGGAGTCCATGGCGATAAGGTTCGTTTTGGTGAGTTGGCGGCACTATTTCATAGTAAGTGGGTCAAATTTGTTGGTGATGTTGCATCATCGAGATTTCTTCTGCCCAAGAGATATCTCAAACTTTGCTAGTGACAATGGTTGAAATTCTTGGCATCCCAAGAATATGAAGTTTTCTATATGTACGTACAGGAAATGCAGTTGTTGTTCGAATCGAGTTGGAGGTGTACTAGTTTGCAAGTGATATTCTTTTAGTGAGTGTTTCTTGTGTTTATTATTGGCTACAACTCCGTAACTCGAGGTGAGGTAATATTGACTTGACAATGGTCGTTGGTTCCATATGAAAGAGGTGTATTTGTTCCTAGCATTGTTAGAGTATTTGATTGCGCTTTTATTTTATATTGAATGTGATTTCCGCTTGCTATAGCTGAATGGGATGAGTTGAGTGGTTTTTATATGACTATTAGAGCTTCCCAAATGGATGCATGATTAGTTGTCGATGGTTTCATTGATAGGTTGTCATACAAATTGGGAATTGTATGATAGCGCTTGAGTCATACTCAATTCGTTAACAATGCTAGATTAATATTCTTGTTTTTTGGAATGACAACTAAGATGTCGAGTCATATATGGATTCAATTTAATATATATTGCCTCATATTAGTTAGATAGTATCCTACATGCTATGATAGTATGGGCGTTCTCCAAAATCGTTGTTGTTTTGCTTGTGCATGTTTGAGTGACGATGTTCGCATGTCTCTTTACGTTTATGTGATTGCTAGACATTCATGATAATTGTATTGTTGTATCATTTATTCACTTGAGATAAATCCATGCATAACTTGGCATTCTTAAGTTGGATAAATTATAGTTATTTAACATTTTTATTTCGTTTGTTGCTATTTCTTCTATTGTACCTAATCCTCTTTGTTGATTACATGCCCAGGTACAAAGAATCAAGATCACATTTTTTTTATGCTAATCCGCTTTTATTTACATCTAAGTGCTAAACATGCTTAAAAAGAGGTATGTAGTAGATGTAGAGTTGTGCTTCTTGCCATTTGGCATATTTTGGTGATTTTATGCCTCATATATGGGTAGCCACTTTTAGGCTTTCGTTTTCTTTGGTTGGGATGAGCCTTACGTGGAAATTTATGAGTTTTCAGGATTGAGCCGTATAAAGGAGGTGCTATCGAAATTTTCCGTGAACTTTCCCAAAATTGGAAAGAAATTCAATATGCAATGCTAAGTTGAATTGTCTTCCAAATTAGGAAGTTGTCACTTTTATTTTCCATCATACGATCATTAGAAAAATGAGTGTACAACTTAAGCGTTTGGCTTAGCTACATCGATCTTGGATTTGATTGTGATTGAGCTTAGGAATGGGAATGTTAGCTCCTTGCCAAATTCCAAGTTTATTACCTTTGTTATAGTCGCTTCTATGGTTGTTGTTAAGAGCGATAAGTGACAATTTCTTTGCATTATCACTTTGTTTGAGCGCGTTGGGTTATGTCGTTTTGACTTTGAGGATTCCTGGGATGAAATACTTTAAGGGGGGAGAATGTAATGACCCTGTTAACGCCAAAAAGTGGTTGCCAACGCTCGAGAGTTCCGAAAAGTTGAGACTAATTGTCCAGAGCGAAAAAGTAACATGCAGGAATTAAAGAACACGATATTTTATAGTGGTTTGGTCCGAGTTGAACCTACGTCCACTTTGAAGCTTTTGTTCACTATTTAGGGATTACAGGGATGAACATCATCATTACAATGGTTTACACTAATTGACTAAGATTTGGGTCGCTATTTGCAAGTTCTAAGCCTTGAGAAAAAGTTATTTCTTCTTCCCCAAAGTTACAATGGTCATTAATGTTGTCCAAGGTCCTCTCAATGTGTCAAATCAAGTAAATGCCAACCCCTTTCATGTGTGAGGTCAAGGGGTATTTATAGGTAGTGGAGCAGGTGGGAGTAAGCGAGAAATGGGTCCCATAGGCCAAAATTCGTATCCTATGTGAAAATTTCATATCTCAGGGTGATCAGCCAAAAACAGGTGATTAACACATGGTGATCAACGTTTTTTGGGTGATTATCTCATGTAGATCACTTTTCCAATTTGCAGCCTGACTTGGTTGATCCCTCCTCAGAACACGGTGCGTGCAAGCTTCATTTGGTGATCAACACAGAGAAACCTATGCCATGGCAAACTTTTGAAAATTTATATCCTGGATTAGGATACAAATTTAATTTCAACCCAAGTTTTTGGCTCGAGTTTCTTGGCTGCGCGGCGTGCGCTAATCATGAGATTTAGTTTGATCTGTACATAGTGCATGCAGGTTTTAGGGATGCAAAATCTGGCTTTGGGGATGTAAAATCTGGGGGATGCAAAACCTGGGAGATGTGGAATGGTTAGGCCAAGTTATTAAGGTGATCAATGCAAGGTGATCAGGCTTTTCGGAGTGATCTATTCATGGCGATCCAAGGTTTGCAATGGAATGCTGATCCGAAGTTGGTTTGTTTGGGGACATAGTCTGGACGAGATCGACATGAGGTGCGCAAGCTTTTTGGGGAGGATGCAAAGTCAGGGGGTGCGGAGTTTGATTTTCTAACTGATCCGCCTGTGTTGCATGAGGTTTTTGGAGTGATCGACGCATGTTGGGCAGAAAATCTTTGAAGTTGGTGAATTTCATATCCGAGGATACAAAATTCAACCGGTGATCTAGTCTAAATCATCTAGTGCCAGAACCATGATATGCTCGATCCGATAACTGAGTTTTGCATGCGCACACTTGATGTAATACCCGTATTTTAATAACATGTTAAAACCATAAATCAAGGTAGAATTAATTTTTAAAATAATAATCAAGGGAAACGGGTTGCGCCATTGCGTTCGTCTCGAAATTCTACTTGGAAACGAGTCCGAGTTTTTGAAAAACGGATTCCGTATAAGGGAGATATGATAGTCCAAAGTTTCAGGAATTTTCAGAATTGAAAATAGCTCGAAATTTGAATTCGAAATTCAAATTCAAGCCCCAGCGCAGACTGGGTGGGAATTTTCCCGCCTAGGACCAGGTCGACCTCCCAGGGGCCAGGTCGACCCTATGGTCGACCTGGGGGTCGACCTGGTGCCAAAACCCATTTTTGAGCCTGGGTTCATTCTGATGTTTTTGGTCTCGTTTTCAGTCTAGGTTCGTTCGTCTAATCCTATATAAACAGCCCCCTAACCGCATTCTCTTTCCACCATTCTTCTCTAACCTTATGCCGCACAAATTCTTGATGGACATGGCTTCTTATTCAAAATTTAAATAAAACAAAACACAAAGACTATTTCTTGAAGACTACGGCTAGGAATTGCATATCGGGGATTTTCTTCTACAATCAAATCAAGATTCAACGATTCAACAATTCGGCGACTAATTTCTAGATTCAACTTCTGCATCTCAATTTCTTAGTCCACAATCTGTAAGTTCTAGTTACTTTGAGATTTAAACTTGTTAATTGTAATTTGGACATGAGATAAAGTGAAATTGGACTTAAGTATGATAATTGATTCACATCTATTCTAGTTTCCATCTTGGATCTTGACATTTGGGAATATTGCTATGAAATCAGTTTGGACCTATTCATGTTGTAAATCAAACTCTTTCATGTCCATAACATTATCATGCCTGTGATGTTGAATCAGTCTGTTGTTTACAAGTTTGGGACTATCACCTTATGCAATGACTATCACCTTATTATGCTAGATTTGAAATCCTATTATTTTCTATATGCCAGTGATGTTGTAACCAATTATCTCAAGTTATATCATGCTAGTCTTGTAATCCCTTTTATCACTTTATGCTCATCCTTTTTGCCTATCATAGTTTTGATGTTATTCCCTTTATTTCTTGATTTGGACTTACTTGTAATTTAGATCGATTCACGTTTACATGCGATGGGAATACGATTTGGGTAGATTAGGCAAAATATGTGTGATAACCCCAAACTTCCACGGAATGAAAGTAAGGAATAATCATTTGGAATACAACATAAATACAATAATACAAATCACAAATACAACATAGCATAGGAAATTCATAGAGTAACAACATCATAGCAGCGGAAATATAATGTCATCAACCACAGAAAGTCCACAGTCACAGAATTCTAAGTTATTACATCAAGTTTGCAGAAAAAGAAATAAGTTCCAACTCCAACTTAAACAACGTGAAATGAAACAAGTTTAATGTCTGGAATTAAAAAGAGAAAGATGCAATAGCAGCAAATGATAGATGTCTTCAAGCTCCAAGTCATCACCTCCCCACAAAAGCAAATCCAAGAAAGATAATAAGCAGCTCCAAAGAAAGACTCCAAGCAAAGAATGAACTTGTTTACTTCGCTGCTCGTGTAGAAAGGAGGGCACCCGAGTTTGCAAAAAGGTGTAAACAAACAATGGGTCAATCGTGGGACTGGTGTGAGAATTCTTAACTAATTTATCACTATTAATAAGACAAATCCAAAGACCACGCCGATAACGCAGAACGGGTTTTCTCTAATGGATTGCCGTGCATAATTTAAAGTGACAGAATAAATAATAAGTGAATCGTAAAACAACGCTATGCTTTTGAGAAAAATGGAATCACCATAAGACCCAGGTCCCATCACACAATGCAACACAAACCAGAGGATAGGGTTTTACCTTATGGTGATTAAACATGCTAAATACGGCAAATACGAGTTTAATATTATTATTAGTATATATGGAAAACTTTTCAAAATAAATGTATCAATCCTAGGACACATAGATACCATAATACTATGCTTCCATACTAGTAATACAATCAAATCCGTAGGGTTGTATTGGAAGTTTGGATTTCCATCATGAGTCAAGGCTAGGGAGGAGCTCCTAACCGATTCGAGACACTCTAGCTAATGTCTCAGGATCCCCCGCAGTGAACCCTTGGATAGCTGCAGGGCCGGTCCACACATACAGCTTTGTGGATTGGCAATTCCTGAACACACGTTTCCCGATCCTATAGGACCTATCATCCGAGGTGCCTCATTCCATCATCCACATAAGTAAAATGTTGGGCCGTGTTAAAGCCCAATCACCACTTCTAGCTAGAAAGAAACATGCTGCTCTCCCTACGTTCCCTTCTCCCGTTTTAGACTCCGCCGGTGTATGAGGCTCGCGAAATCACGCTATACACAAAGCTATGCCTAAACAGGCTATGCTTTGATCGTCCCACAAGGCCTGCTTTTCAACAAAGCCTTGATCATATGCATCTTAGCATGCCTCGTCGTCACTCCATATCGCACTACCAGTCCTTTGCCGAAATACATGAAAGGGTGTTAAGCAAGAGAATAAATTCTCCGCCACCAAACATCCATACATTCGACAGAAGATTAATAACAAGATATTTAATGGAGTACGATGTCAGACACACAATCCATTTATTAGCTTATGCTCTGGGTCTGAGCGAAAACCAAATCCGTGAAATCTACACGTACGTTTGGGCAATGACCATGACCCTTGAATTGGGAGCAAGTCAAATCAGGGCCAAAATCGTTGTCCATTCGAAGGAAGATTTACGGTCTTCATACGCTATCTTTATACTTCAATTAACGTCGTTTGATTATTTGGAATGAGAGAACTCGGACTTTCCAAATAATCCTCGTATATATATATATATATATATATTTAAAATCCTTCGTACTTGCTGACATCATTTTATAATGACTACTTCCTATTTTAATTATTTAAAATAATTAAATTTTTATATAACGACGCCTTAAGTCAATGGGCGACTTTGGCGCTGCATTCAACCAATTTTGATTTTTACATTTCTCAGAATCTACCGTTGGATCTTAACGTAATATATATCGTTGGAAAGATTTTTCCAAGACGGTCCTAATGGTTTCAGTTTCAAGAAAATCCAACGGTCGGATCTTCTTGTATAGTCATTTAAAGGTACGGTTTCAAAACGGGAACTACCGCGCTCCATTCGTTTAATTTTAATTATATTTATATGTATATATAATCGTTTGATCGTAATAACGTCGTTTGATTCAAACAACGCTCTAAACAAGTATCGATCCTCATTAAATTTTAATTGATTTGAAAATGAAGATAATATTACAATATCCTAAATTCATTCTTTACTTTCATTAAAAATGTAAATTCCATCCTTTTCATTTATATGTAAAAATGTAAATTTAATTCCTATTTTCTATTTACATGTAAAAATGTAATTTTTGATACATTGCAAAATCCTACTTTTAATTTACATATAAAAATGTAAATTCATCTTAATTACATAATAAAAAATGTAACTTATATTTGCAGTGTGAATCCTATTCTAAATTTACATATAAAAATGTAAACTTAATTACAATGCAAATTCCACTTCCTATTTACATTATAAAAAGGTAATTTTTAATTACAATGCAAACTCTACTTCTTATTTACATTATAAAAATGTAATTTTTAATTACAATGCAAACTCTACTTCTTATTTACATTATAAAAATGTAATTTTTAATTACAATGCAAAATCCTACTTTTAATTTACATATGAAAATGTAAATTTAGTTTCAATGTAAATTCATCTTAATTACATAATAAAAATGTAACTTATATTTGCAGTGTGAATCCTATTCTAAATTTACATATAAAAATGTAAATTTAATTACAATGCAAATTTCACTTCCTATTTACATTACAAAAAGGTATTTTTTAATTACAATGCAAACTCTACTTCTAATTTACATTGTAAAAATATGATTTTTAATTACAATGCAAACTCTACTTCTAATTTACATTGTAAAAATATGATTTTTAATTACAATGCAAACTCTACTTCTTATTTACATTGTAAAAATATGATTTTTTAATTACAATGCAAACTCTACTTCTTATTTACATTGTAAAAATATGATTTTTAATTACAATGCAAACTCTACTTCTTATTTACATTGTAAAAATATGATTTTTATCATATGGTGTAATTTCCTATATAATTTACATATAAAAATGTAAATTTTAACGTACGATGTAAACTCACATTTTAATTACATAGAAAAATATAATTTTTATCATACGGTGTAATTTCCTATATAATTTACATATAAAAATGTAAATTTTAACATACGATGTAAATTCACTTTTTAATAACATAGAAAAATGTAATTTTTATCATACGGTGTAATTTCCTATATAATTTACATATAAAAATGTAAATTTTAACATACGATGTAAATACACTCTTTAATTACATAGAAAAATGTAATTTTTATCATACGGTGTAATTTCCTATATAATTTACATATAAAAATGTAAATTTTAACATATGATGTAAATTCACTTTTTAATTACATAGAAAAATGTAATTTTTATCAAACGGTGTAATTTCCTATATAATTTACATATAAAAATGTAAATTTTAACATACGATGTTAATTCACTTTTTAATTACATAGAAAAATGTAATTTTTATCATACGGTGTAATTTCCTATATAATTTACATATAAAAATGTAAATTTTAACATATGATGTAAATTCACTTTTTAATTACATAGAAAAATGTAATTTTTATCATACGGTGTAATTTCCTATATAATTTATATATAAAAATGTAAATTTTAACATACGATGTAAATTCACTTTTTAATTACATAGAAAAATGTAATTTTTATCATACGGTGTAATTTCCTATATAATTTACATATAAAAATGTAAATTTAAACATACGATGTAAATTAACTTTTTAATTACATAGAAAAATGTAATTTTTATCATATGGTGTAATTTCACATCTAAATAGTATACAAAAAAAAATCATTTTTATTTTACCGTTCTAATTTACATCTAAACTACATATAAAAATGTAATTTTTATTTCAATCCAAATTCATGTCTAAATTTACATTATAATAATGTAAATTTCATTTCACTACAATTTCCTAACTTTTATTTACATAAAAAAATGTAAATTTATATACATACAACATTCCTACTTTTATTTACATCATAAAAAAAATGTAAACTTTATTTACTATGTTGAATTGATAATCTAGATCAATTCAATTAAAAAGACAAATCTTTATTTTCTATGTTGAATTGATAATCTAGATCAATTCAAATAAACAAAAGCATTAACATAACAATGGCAAACCATGTCTCTTTTATTATAAATCGATAAGTTTGATTAATTCAAATCATACAAAAGCGATAACATAAGAATGTGACAATCATATATTTTGAATTGATAAATTAGATCAATCCAAATCGACATAAATGATTACATGAGAGGTGATAATCATACGGATCTAAATTATCCATCACAAACACATACCAACCATCATCAAATATGACAAAACAAAATAGATCTATATCGCAAGCATGATATTTACCATTCAAACTTCACATAATGCTAGGATAATAATTAAATTAATTAAATTTAATTAAAAATAAATTCTCACGGTCGTTCGCGATTACGCCAAAATTTCAACAGTCCAGAATCGTCTCGTTTTAGTCCAGAGTCGTAGATCTTGTCAATACGATTGCAATGCTTCTGAAATCACGTTATTCTGAGTCCGAACGAATGAGTTATTGTTAAATCAAGTTACAAAACAATTTAAATTAATTAATTAATTAATCCATTAGGGAAATAACCTTTCTTCCACCTTCAGATAGTTCGGCCGTGAGTATTCAGAAATGTTCAATTTGAATTCGGTTTTCAGGAGATTGGGTGAATGGATTGAAGTGTCGTTGGTTGGAGGTGGTCGGCCTTGGAGAGGGGCACGTGCGCCGGGCGTCGTGGGGGGGGGGGGGGGGGGTGCGGCTGCACCTGGTGGGGTCGGCGGCGGCTGAAAGGCCGAGCCTTTCAGGGCACGGTTCTCGAGCTTCGGGCCACGAGAGAGGTGGATTCGGGTATGAGAATGGAGAGGAGAAGAAGAGCTTTAATTTGATGTAAATTTTGTGTTCTAATTCGTAGAGAGGAGGGAGAATTTTGTGGAGGAATAATTGAAGGTGGAGGCGGCCAACGATTTGGGGAAGACGACGTACTGTACACGTATTTTTATAATGGGGGTATTTAGGGTTTATTTAATTATTAAATTTTTAATTAGCCCAATTTAAGCCCGTTTGGCAAACTCCTTCTTTATCAGCCTAACGACTGT
Source organism: Allium sativum (assembly GCA_030737875.1). Lineage (NCBI taxonomy): Eukaryota > Viridiplantae > Streptophyta > Magnoliopsida > Asparagales > Amaryllidaceae > Allium > Allium sativum. Next base: position 220,960,226 of record CM060927.1, on the reverse strand, counting down.
CTATCCCACCTATTTACCCCTATTCCGGACTCATCTGAATATGTCCCGTAGGCCCAATTGGTCGTCTAAGCCCCCGTTTCTCAATTTTAAAATTTAAGTCCTTTATTTTTAATTCTACCGTACAAATAAATCTACTGGGGCTACATACTAACTCAGAAAAATCTAGAAAAATTATTTTTGGCTTTCTTATGACGATACGGTCCTTACAAAAAAAATTCGTCGAATTCCGAGACTGTTTGAAAAATGGCCATTTTTCAGTCAATTAATTTTGACCGAAATTGACAAAACACAGTTTCTTTTGCCACGCTCACATACTAGCTTCAAAAATCATGAAATTTGAAATCTAGCAATAATTTTACATCCCGGATCCAACAAAAGTGGTTTCGTCGAATTCCGAGGTCGTATGCAAAATGTCTATTTTCAAGGGCGATATATTCTCTATAACGACCTTTCTGAAAATTCATTTGGCCATAACTTTTGATTCCCGCTATGAAACTTCGATATTTCAGATTCGTTAGAAAGATATTCATTAACAGATTTAAATATTTTTCGTTTCGCCAAAATCCGTTTTATTCTACATCCTGTGTGTTCAGTCAAAGTTCAGGTTTGACTTTTCCAACTACCGTCCTTTTCTAATTCCCTTTTATGATTAAATTAAATATATTCGCATTAAATTCAATCAAAATAAATTCCTAGTCATTTTTATTTAAAATAATTCATTTCAACTATTCAAACAACTTTAAAATCTCTAAAATTAAAATTTTAAGTTGGCCCCAAATTCTGGGTTGTTACAATCTCCCCCGCTTAAGAACTTTTCGTCCTCGAAAAGAAAAAGGGAAGAATAGAAGGGTAGGAACCAACATAAAGAATGGAAAATATTTTAAGCGTGCCTCAAAATAAAAACTAATCGGAGATATCCACTCTGCATTTGGGATAGGCTTGTTTGATACTCTCCTCGGTTTCCCAAGTGCAGTCTCTAGGATCACCGCTCCATTGCACCTTGACTAGGTTGATACTTTTATTTCTCAGCTTCCTAGTCTCCTTGCGAATAATTTTCAGTGGTTCCCTTCTCACTGCAAGGCTTGGGGTAATCTCCAAATCTTGTTGTGCTGCTTCTTCCACAATCAGATCTGGATCATGGACATGCCATCGAAGTTGAGATACATGGAATACATCGTGCACTCCAGGCAACCAGTCGGGCATCTGAATTCTGTAGGCTAGGGTGCCAATCTTTTCAAGAATAGGGAAGGGGCCGATGAATTTAGGTGCTAATTTTCCTGTCTTTCCAAAACGGATTACACCTCGCATTGGAGCAACTTTCAAATAGACATAGTCACCCACTTCAAAAACCAACTCTCTTCTTCTTACATCTGCATAGCTCTTTTGTCTACTTTGGGCAGCCAATAATCGCTTCTTAATAAAATCAACTTTGTCTGAAGCTTCTCGGATCATGTCTGGACCCAATACAAGCCGATTTACTTTTTCAACCCAACATGCTGGTGATCTATATGGCCTACCATATAAGGTTCAAATGGAGACATTTTCAAACTTGCTTGATAGCTATTGTTATATGAGAATTCAACTAAATGCAAGTGATCCTCCCAAGAACCTCCAAAATCGAGTATGCAAGCCCGTAATAGATCTTCAAGAATGCGATTCACTCGCTCAGTCTAGCCGTCAGTCTGTGGGTGATAGGCGATACTGAGATTTAACTTCGTTCCCAACTCATTTTTTAATGCTTCCCAAAATTTGCTAGCAAAGATAGGATCACGGTCGCTAACAACGCTACTAGGAACTCTGTTTAAAACAAAAGATTATTATTTAATTTGAAAATGAAATTTTTTATTCAGATAATGATGAAAAAGAAAGATTTAATTTTATTACCCATGCAGCCTGACGATTTCTTTGAAATAGATTTGCGCCAGACTTTGAGCAGTTCTAGTGGACTTGACAGGTATGAAATAAGCGGATTTTGTGAAGCGATCCACGATCACCCATATGCTGTCATTCCCTTTCCTAGTACGAGGCGGACCATCTATAAAATCCATGGAGATTTGGTCCCACTTCCAATCTGGACTTCCAATGGTTGCAACAACCCCACAAGCTTTTGTTGATCACTTTTTACTTGTTGGCATGTAGGACATCTACTCACATAAATGGATATATCCCTCTTCATAGATCTCCACCAAAATGTGCGCTTTAAGTCTTGATACATCTTGCTCACACCGGGATAGATGCAAATCTTTGATTTGTGACCTTGATCCAAAACTTCCCTTATTAGGTCTTTGATATATGGAACACAAATCCGCCCTTGAAATCTAAGAATTCCCTTGCCATCTATTTCGAAGTTCGTGTTTTCACCTGCTTCAATTCTCTTGATCATTCTCTGAATGAATTCATCATCCTTTTGAAGAGCAGAAATTTTATCAATCAAGGAAGGGGTAAAGATGAGGCTTGCGATAATGACGTCCTTTCTACTAAGCGCGTCCGCCACAACATTGGCTTTCCCTGGCGTATATAAGATGTCAAGATCGTATCCCGCCAGAAATTCTAGCCATCGTTGCTGCCTTAAATTCAGATCCTTTTGGTCGAAGAGGTATTTCAAAGATTGATGGTCTGTGAATAATTCAAATTTTTCGCCCAAAAGATAATGTCTCCAAATTTTTAAAGCAAAGACTACGACCAATAACTCTAAGTCGTGGACACGATAGTTTTTCTCATGCGGCTTTAATTGACGACTTGCATAGGCAACAACCTTGCCCCTTTGCATCAGTACTGCTCCAAGACCACCACTTTGAGAAGCATCGGTGTAGACCTTTAAATCTTGATTTCCATCGATGATGGTAAGTACGGGAGTAGTGGTCAAACTCACTTTTAGCTTTTGGAATGTCTCCTCACAATCTGATGTCCAATTGAACTTGGTATGCTTCTTGGTGAGCTTGGTTAATGGGCTAAACAGCTTGGCGAAATCTTTGATAAATTTCCTGTAATATCCGACCAATCCAAGTAAGCTTCTTACTTCAGTGGGTGTACTGGGCTGCTTCCAATCTCGAATGGCGGCAATTTTACTTGGGTCAACAGCAATTCCTTCTTTTGACACAACATGGCCCAAGAATTTTACTTCCTCTTGCCAAAATGTGCATTTGGAAAACTTTGCTTTTAAAACATTTCTTCGCAGAATTTCCAACACTTCCCTTAAATGCCCTTCATGCTCCTCCTTAGTTTTAGAATAGATTAGAATATCATCAATGAAGACTAGGACGAATTTATTTAGGACCTCACGGAAGACCCTATTCATCAAGTCAACAAAGTAGGCTGGAGCATTGCATAGTCCGAACGACATTACTAACCATTCGTAGAATATGTCAGGACCTCTGAAGGCGGTCAAAGGTATGCATTCTTCGGCTATGCGGAGTTGGTGGAAACCTGTGGCCAGGTCCATCTTCGAAAACACCTTGGCCCCATTCAATTGGTCCATTAAATCATCTACGCAGGGCAAGGGGTATTTGTTCTTCAAGGTTTGCTTGTTAAGATCGCGGTAATCAACACAGAGTCTTAGAGTACCGTCGGATTTGGGGACAAACACCGCAACTGCACCCTAATTAGAAAAGCTAGACCGGATGAGTCCTTTACATAAGAGCTGCTTAGTTTGGGTTTGCAATTCTTCCTTTTCTTTAGGAGTCATCCTTCTGATAGCATGAACTATAGGTCTTGCATTTGGAACGAGATCAATCCTGAAATCGATTTCCCTTCGCGGGGGTAGGCTGTCTACTTCTTCAAATACATCCGCGTAATTATTGACCATGGGAATATTTTCTAAAGAAATAGGAGTGATCTCCAGAGAATACCAAAATGCCTTTCTATCCGATTTTGGCCCATGGCAAGGTATAGTAATAGTGTTCCCAAATCATGTTTTCACCTTAACCACTCTTTCTCAGCATAGCACTTCAGCGTCATATTTGGTTAGCCAATCAAGAACGAGGATGATATCAAATTTGGAAAAATTCATAATGGTCAAGTCAAAAGGAAACTGAAAGTAAGAGTAGGAAATAGGCACCCGATAGTACAAATCAAGGACGATAGAACCTCCTACAGGATTATGAACATTAATCGGCTCTCTAAGATTTCTTTGTTTTAGTTTCAATTTCTGGACCATGTTGCTAGAAATAAAACTTCTTGATGCACCCGTATCAAACAAAGCAGTAATAGGAAGGTTTTTAACAGAAATGGTACCATCTAAAACATCAGTCCTACCTGCTCCTTCGGAAGAAGATGGTGCGCTTGCCCCCTCATACACATGTGCAATCTGCGCTCCTTTCAACAGTGGACAATTTGGCTTGATATGACCCTTCTTGTGGCGGTTATAGCATTCCTTGGTGTCGTCGCTTCGGGCCTTCTTCGGATTTCTGCATTCCTTGCTGTAGTGTCCAAACTTCTGGCAGTTGTAGCATTGCACCTTAGACATATCATGAGCCTTAGCAGCTCCAGAACTACTTCCTTCAGTCTTCTTCTCGGATTGTTTCCACTTATTGTTGGCCAAGCTCCTTTCTCTGTCTTGTTGGAAATTCTTCTTATCATTTTCCTCATATCGACAAGCAAACTCCACCAACCTATTGAAAGAAAGGTCGATGTGGGCAGTGGCTCTATCAATATATTTCCTCGCAAGCCCATTTATGAACCTCTTGTTCTTCTGAAAGTCACCCTGAATCAATTCAGGGGCATAGAGGGAGAGGTCTTCAAATCTTCGTACATATTCTAGATGGTCTTGTCGCCTTACTTCAAATTGGCGAATTCATCATGCAGTCTTTCTACCTCCTGTCTTGGAATGTATTTGTCATTGAAAAGCTCCTTAAACCTTGTCCAAGTCATATTATCTGCAATCCCTCCAACCGTGACTGTGTCCCACCAGTTTTGAGCTTCCTCCTGTAGCAGCCATGAAGCCACTAATCTCTTCCTCTGATCTTCCAGCTCTAATCCTCCAAAAATCTTTTCACAGTTCCTCAGCCAAGCTTGAGCTTGTGTCACCGTTTCAGTACCCTTGAATGGCACTCCTCCCACGTTTTTGTACTTCTTCGCCACCTTATTCAAATCAAAGGGCTGCGGTGGTGGCTGTTGAACTGTGGCCTCCTCAGTTTCCGCAATATTTTGCCTCCTTGCTCTAGCTCTAACGGCTCTAGCCGCAGCGGTACTCATTTCTAGTTAGTTCTGTACGATCAAGGAAAGAGTCAGAACAACTAGAATGGTAATTTGAAGAATTGATAAAGATAAAAGGACGGATAAAAAGATAATGATAGAATGACTGACTATTATGTATTCACATGAAATGTTCGCCATAGAATATTTTGATTCTATGTAAATGAATTATCATAAATATGTTATATTCCAAAGCTAAGTTTAACCAAAGCTCTGATACCAACTGTGATAACCCCAAACTTCCACGGAATGAAAGTAAGGAATAATCATTTGGAATACAACATAAATACAATAATACAAATCACAGATACAACATAGCATAGTAAATTCATAGAGTAACAACATCATAGCAACGGAAATATAATGTCATCAACCATAGAAAGTCCACAGTCACAGAATTCTAAGTTATTACATCAAGTTTGCAGAAAAAGAAATAAGTTCCAACTCCAACTTAAACAACATGAAATGAAACAAGTTTAATGTCTGGAATTAAAAAGAGAAAGATGCAATAGCAGCAAATGATAGATGTCTTCAAGCTCCAAGTCATCACCTCTCCAAAAAAGCAAATCCAAGAAAGATAATAAGCAGCTCCAAAGAAAGACTCCAAGCAAAGAATGAACCTGTTTACTTGGATGCCCGTGTAGAAAGGAGGGCACCCGAGTTTGCAAAAAGGTGTAAACAAACAACGGGTCAGTCGTGGGACTAGTGTGAGAGTTCTTAACTAATTTATCACTATTAATAAGACAAATCCAAAGACCACGTCGCTAACGCGGAACGGGTTTTCTCTAATGGATTGCCGTGCATAATTTAAGGTGACAGAATAAATAATAAGTGAATCGTAAAACAACGCTATGCTTTTGAGAAAAATGGAATCACCATAAGACCCAGGTCCCATCACACAATGCAACACAAACCAGAGGATAGGGTTTTACCTTATGGTGATTAAACATGCTAAATACGGCAAATACGAGTTTAATATTATTATTAGTATATATGGAAAACATTTCAAAATAAATGTATCAATCCTAGGACACATAGATACCATAATACTATGCTTCCATACTAGTAATACAATCAAATCCGTAGGGTTGTATTGGAAGTTTGGATTTCCATCATGAGTCAAGGCTAGGGAGGAGCTCCTTACCGATTCGAGACACTCTAGCTAATGTCTCAGGATCCCCCGCAGTGAACCCTTGGATAGCTGCAGGGCCGGTCCACACATACAGCTTCGTGGATTGGCAATTCCTGAACACACGTTTCCCGATCCTATAGGACCTATCATCCGAGGCGCCTCATTCCATCATCCACATAAGTAAAATGTTGGGCCGTGTTAAAGCCCAATCACCACTTCTAGCTAGAAAGAAACGTGCTGCTCTCCCTGCGTTCCCTTCTCCCGTTTTAGACTTCGCCAGTATGTGAGGCTCGTGAAGTCACGCTATACACAAAGCTATGCCTAAACAGGCTATGCTTTGATCGTCCCACAAGGCCTGCTTTTCAACAAAGCCTTGATCATATGCATCTTAGCATGCCACATCGTCACTCCATATCGCACTACCAGTCTTTTGCCGAAATATATGAAAGGGTGTTAAGCAAGAGAATAAATTCTCCGCCACCAAACATCCATACATTCGACAGAAGATTAATAACAAGATATTTAATGGAGTACGATGTCAGACATACAATCCATTTATTAGCTTATGCTCTGGGTCTGAGCGAAAACCAAATCCGTGAAATCAACACGAACTTTTGGGCAATGACCATGACCCTTTAATTGGGAGCAAGTCAAATCAGGGCCTCGATCGTTGTCCATTCGAAGGAAGATTTACAGTCTTCATACGCCATCTTTATACTTCAATTAACGTCCTTTGATTATTTGGAATGAGAGAACTCGGACTTTCCAAATAATCCTCATATATATATATATATATTTAAAATCCTTCGTACTTGCTGACATCATTTTATAATGATTACTTCCTATTTTAATTATTTAAAATAATTAAATTTTTATATAACGACGCCTTAAGTCAATAGGCGACTATGGCGCTGCATTCAACCAATTTTGATTTTTACATTTCTCAGAATCTAACCGTTGGATCTTAACGTAATATATATCGTTGAAAATATTTTTCCAAGACAGTCCTAATGGTTTCAGTTTCAAGAAAATCCGACGGTCGGATCTTCTTGTATAGTCGTTTAAAGGTACGGTTTCAAAACGGGAACTACCGCGCTCCATTCGTTTAATTTTAATTATATTTATATGTATATATAATCGTTTAATCGTAATAACGTCGTTTGATTCGAACAACGCTCTAAACAACTGTCGATCCTCATTAAATTTTAATTCATTTGAAAATGAAGATAATATTACAACATCCTAAATTCATTCTTTACTTTCATTAAAAATGTAAATTCCATCCTTTTCATTTATATGTAAAAATGTAAATTTAATTCCTATGTAAATTCCTATTTTCTATTTGCATGTAAAAATGTAAATTTTGATACAATGCAAAATCCTACTTTTAATTTACATATAAAATGTAAATTTAATTTCAATGTAAATTCATCTTAATTACATAATAAAAATGTAATTTATATTTGCAGTGTGAATCCTATTCTAAATTTACATATAAAAATGTAAATTTAATTACAATGCAAATTCCACTTCCTATTTACATTATAAAAAGGTAATTTTTAATTACAATGCAAACTCTACTTCTTATTTACATTATAAAAATGTAATTTTTAATTACAATGCAAACTCTACTTCTTATTTACATTATAAAAATGTAATTTTTAATTACAATGCAAAATCCTACTTTTAATTTACATATAAAAATGTAAATTTAATTTCAATGTAAATTCATCTTAATTACATAATAAAAATGTAACTTATATTTGTAGTGTGAATCCTATTCTAAATTTACATATAAAAATGTAAATTTAATTACAACGCAAATTCCACTTCCTATGTACATTATAAAAAGGTAATTTTTAATTACAATGCAAACTCTACTTCTAATTTACATTGTAAAAATATGATTTTTAATTACAATGCAAACTCTACTTCTAATTTATATGAATTTTAATTACAACGCATACTCTACTTCTTATTTACATTGTAAAAATATGATTTTTAATTACAATGCAAACTCTACTTCTTATTTACATTGTAAAAATATGATTCTTAATTACAATGCAAACTCTACTTCTTATTTACATTGTAAAAATATGATTTTTATCATATGGTGTAATTTCCTATATAAATTACATATAAAAATATAAATTTTAACATACGATGTAAGTTCACATTTTAATTACATAGAAAAATGTAATTTTTATCATACGGTGTAATTTCCTATATAATTTACATATAAAAATTTAATTTTAACATACAATGTAAATTCACTTTTTAATTACATAGAAAAACGTAATTTTTATCATACGGTGTAATTTCCTATATAATTTACATATAAAAATGTAAATTTTAACATACGATGTAAATTCGCTTTTTAATTACATAGAAAATTGTAATTTTTATCATACGGTGTAATTTCCTATATAATTTACATATAAAAATGTAAATTTTAACATACGATGTAAATTCGCTTTTTAATTACATAGAAAAATGTAATTTTTATCATACGGTGTAATTTCCTATATAATTTACATATAAAAATGTAAATTTTAACATACGATGTAAATTCACTTTTTAATTACATAGAAAAATGTAATTTTTATCATACGGTGTAATTTCCTATATAATTTACATATAAAAACGTAAATTTTAACATACGATGTAAATTCACTTTTTAATTACATAGAAAAATGTAATTTTTATCATACGGTGTAATTTCCTATATAATTTACATATAAAAATGTAAATTTTAACATATGATGTAAATTCACTTTTTAATTACATAGAAAAATGTATTTTTTATCATACGGTGTAATTTCCTATATAATTTACATATAAAAATGTAAATTTTAACATACGATGTAAATTCACTTTTTAATTACATAGAAAAATGTAATTTTTATCATATGGTGTAATTTTACATCTAAATAGTATACCAAAAAAAATCATTTTTATTTTACCGTTCTAATTTACATTTAAACTACATATAAAAATGTAATTTTTATTTCAATCCAAATTCATGTCTAAATTTACATTATAAAAATGTAAATTTCATTTCACTACAATTTCCTAACTTTTATTTACATAAAAAAAAATGTAAATTTATATACATACAACATTCCTACTTTTATTTACATCATAAAAAAAATGTAAACTTTATTTACTATGTTGAATTGATAATCTAGATCAATTCAATTAAAAAGACAAATCTTTATTTTCTATGTTGAATTGATAATCTAGATCAATTCAAATAAACAAAAGCATTAACATAACGATGGCAAACCATGTCTCTTTTATTATAAATCGATAAGTTTGATTAATTCAAATCATACAAAAGCGATAACATAAGAATGTGACAATCATATATTTTGAATTGATAAATTAGATCAATCCAAATCGACATAAGTGATTACATGAGAGGTGATAATCATACGGATCTAAATTATCCATCACAAACACATACCAACCATCATCAAATATGACAAAACAAAATAGATCTATATCATAAGCATGATATTTACCATTCAAACTTCACATAACGCTAGGATAATAATTAAATTAATTAAATTAAAAATAAATTCTCACCGTCGTTCGCGATTAGGCCAAAATTTCAACAGTCCAGAATCGTCTCGTTTCAGTCCAGAGTCGTAGATCTTGTCAATACGATTGCAATGCTTCTGAAATCATGTTATTCTGAGTCCGAACGAATGAGTTATGGTTAAATCAAGCTACAAAACAATTTAAATTAACTAATCCATTAGGGAAATAACCTTTCTTCCACCTTCAGATAGTTCGGCCGTGAGTATTCAGAAATGTCAAATATTTGAATTCGGATTTCAGGAGATTGGGTGAATGGATTGAAGTGCCGTTGGTTGGAGTAGTCGGCCTTGGAGAGGGGCACGTGCGCCGGGCTTCGTGGGGGGTGCGGCTGCACCTGGTGGGGCCGGCGGCGGCTGAAAGGCCGAGCCTTTCGGGGCACGGTACTCAAGCTTCGGGCCACGAGAGAGGTGGATTCGGGTATGAGAATGGAGAGGAGAAGAAGAGCTTTAATTTGATGTAAAGTTTGTGTTCTAATTCGTAGAGAGGAGGGAGAATTTTGTGGAGGAATAATTGAAGGTGGAGGCGGCCAACGATTTGGGGAAGACGACGTACTGTACACGTATTTTTATAATGGGGTATTTAGGGTTTATTTAATTATTAAATTTTTAATTAGCCCAATTTAAGCCCGTTTGGCAAACTCCTTCTTTTTCAGCCTAACGACTATCTATCCTACCTATTTACCCCTATTTCGGACTCATCTGAATATGTCCCGCAGGCCCAATTGGTCATCTTGGCCCCCGTTTCTCAATTTGAAAATTTAAGTCCTTTATTTTTAATTCTACCGTACAAATAAATTTACTAGGGCTACATACTAACTCAGAAAAATCCAGAAAAATTATTTTTGGCTTTCTTATGACGGTACGGTCCTAACAAAGAAATTTTCGCCGAATTCCGAGACTGTTTAAAAAATGGCCATTTTTCAGTCAATTAATTTTGACCGAAATTGACAAAACACAGTTTCTTTTGCCACGCTCACATACTAGCTTCAAAAATCATGAAATTTGAAACCTAGCAATAATTTTACATCCCGGATCCAACAAAAGTGGTTTCATTGAATTCCGAGGTCATATGCAAAATGTCTATTTTCAAGGGCGATATATTCTCTATAGCGACCTTTCTGAAAATTCATTTGGCCATAACTTTTGATTCCCGCTATGAAACTTCGATTTTTCAGATTCGTTAGAAAGATATTCATTAACAGATTTAAACATTTTTCATTTCGCCAAAATCCGGTTTATTCGGCATCCTATGTGGTCAGTCAAAGTTCAGGTTTGACTTTTTCCAACTACCGTCCTTTTCTAATTCCCTTTTATGATTAAATTAAATATATTTGCATTAAATTCAATCAAAATAAATTCCTAGTCATTTTTATTTAAAATAATTCATTTCAACTATTCAAACACCTTTAAAATCTGTAAAATTAAAATTTTAAATTGGCCCCAAATTCTGGGTTGTTACGACACAAATTGGTTATGAACATGAATCATGAACTTGATAATAGGCATAAATTGAAACATGAAACTTGGCATGAAATTTGAACATGGACATTACACTAGAATGAACTTGAAAATGGCAAACTCGAGGTTGGGTTGAATTTGCCGCGTAATTCTGCCCGGAACCGCTCGGCAAATCCAATGACTGCAAACAATAGGATCCAATGTGGGTAGTTTGTCATTTCGCGCTTGAAACCCGAGGTCAGACTGAGTTGTGGCGTAAATCTGCCCGGAACCGCCCGGCATATCCAGTGACCATAACAACAGGTCTGATGTGAAAGGTTGGGGTGCATTAATGAATTAATGCCACATGATAGGGTTAAGTCATGAACATGAAAGACAACACTTAACCAACTTGACACATGATTAGTGGGGTTAAGTCATGAAATTGAAAGACAACACTTAACCAACTTGACATGCTGTAACAACCCGTAAAATGCGAGCCAGTTTGAAATTTTTATTTTGGCAATCTTAGCGAATTTTGATTATTTAAAATAAATTATTTTAAATAATATCGACGAGAAATTTATTTTGAATATAATTCGATCGTATATATTATACGCGTCGTCGTTAGAATATAAATATTTATATATAATTATAAATAGAATTGAAAATGGCGCGGTAGTTCGATAATTCGATTTCAAACTTCAATTGAATGTACCGGGTGCAAAACAATCCGGATTTTAGTGAAACCAAAAATAATGGAATCTAATAGTGAATATCTTTCCAACGAATCCGAAAAATCAAAAGTTCGTAGCGGGAATCAAAAGATATGTCTAGTTGAAAATTCTGAATAGTCGCTATGGAATTCAGGCCCTTAAAAATGGACATTTTGCAAACGACCTCGGATTTCGACGAAACCAGTTTTGTTGGGTCCGGGATGTGAAGTTATTGCTAGATTCCAAATTTCATAATTTTTCGAATCAATATGTGAGCGTGGCAAAGGAAAACGCGTTTGACCAGTTTCAGTTGATTTTAATCGACTGGAAATTGGCCATTTTTCAAACGGTCTCGGAATTCGACGAAACTAGTTTTGTTAGGACCGTATCGTCAATACGAAGCTAGAAAATATTTTTCTAGAATTTTTCTAGTTAGTATGTGACCCCGGTAATTCGAAATGTACGTTAAAAATTCAATATAGTGATTTAAATGTAAATTCAACGGAAACTGATCGAAACGACCGAATCAGCTGGCGATACATATCCCATTGTGTTCGGAATGGGGGTATTTCGCTATGGACGACAGGCGATGGGCCTCGTTTAGACGTCGTTTGAAAAAGTCAACTTTTTAAAATAAATAATAATAATAATAATAAAAAAATTTATATATATCTCTCCTTATAACTACCCAGGCCCCCCCGTTAAAAACTAAATTCAGAAATAAAAGAAAAAAAAAAAGAAAATCGATCTCGCCCCCGCTATTCCACCGCCGACGCGACTGCCACCCACCGCCCTCCGCCACCGACGCCTCCTCCTCTTCCCTCCCTCCGTTCGAACCCTACAGCCCCCCCCCCCCCCCAAAAACCCTAACTCCACGAAGAAACCGACGCCCTAGATCCAAGCCCCCCCCCTCGTCGAAGTCAACGCGCCGCGCCTCAGGGTGGAGGAGCCACCAGTGCCGCACCAGCGCCGCCACCTGCCTAGGCCACCACCGCAATTCAACCCCCCCCCCCCCCCCCCGCTGGTATGTTTTTTTATGTTTATTTTATTTTCTTATTTTATTTTATCTTTAATTTAATTAAAGTACAGAATAAATAAAAACTGATTTTGTTTTATATTTACAGTTTAAAAACTGATTTTATTTAGTTTAAAAACTGATTTTATTTAGTTTAGAAAACTGATTTTATTTAGTTTAGAAAACTGATTTTATTTAGTTTAGAAAACTGATTTTATTTAGTTTAGAAAACTGTTTTTATTTTAGTTAGAAAACTGTTTTTATTTTAGTTAGAAAACTGATTTTATTTTTGTTTAAGAAAACTGTTTTTATTTTTGTTTAGGAAAACCGATTTTTATTTTGGTTTAGAAAGCTGATCTTGTTTTGTTTAGAAAACTGATTTCATTTTGTTTAAAAAACGGAATTTTATTTACTTTAAAACTGGTTTTTATTTATGTTGTAAAGTTATAAAAATATAATCTTTTATGTTGTCGAAATAAAAATAGAATTTTTATATATTGAACTTCAAAATAAAAATAGAATTTTTATATATTGAACTTCGAAATAAAAATAGGATTTTTATATATTGAACTTCGATAGAAAAATAGGATTTTTATATATTGAACTTCGATAGAAAAATAGAAATACTATATATTGAACTTCGATAGAAAAATAGAATTTTTATATATTGAACTTCGATAGAAAATAGCGTGATAAAAATATGATTTTTATATATTGAACATCGTAGTAAAAATTCGATTTTTATATATTGAATAGCGAAGTAAAAATTCGATTTTTACATATGTAGTGGCTACGACAACGAAGCGGTCAAAAAGGGCGAGAACGACGAAGATCTCTACAAAAGAAGTGTCGTGAAGTTGGATAGCTATTGGTGAGAATTTCTCACTCTAAATTTCTTTTCTAGTTATATATATATATACTAGGATGCAGACGGTGTTTAGTAGCACCCGACACCCGTCCACAGACCATGGACTTGTTTGTTTAGTTGAATGTTGGGTGATTGATTTATTCGTTTGGTTGAATGAAATTGATTTGATTGATGTGTGAATGGCGTGGGCCTTCACTAGACCGGGGATAAGGCTAGGCCTTGTCCCGTTTCTAGTATCGTGTCGTTATGCCGCCGAAATTTTCTAAAATATGTTAGAAAAATAAAAATATCATTTTATTGTGTAAATGAATTGAATAGAAATTCATAGGTTGAAATAAAATGTTTTATCGTTAAAAATATAAATTTTTAACGTGAAGTGAATAAAATAAAATATTCATTTATAAGCCGGACGGTTTGTTTATGTACACCTATTTGAACGACATTGATTGGGTCGATAAATTTTACACATCGCCCAACTGCACAAATAAAATATTTGTTTGATTGTTTGAAACCCCACACGGGTGTTAGGATAAAATATGTAGTTCACTCATCCTAATTGATTAAATATGTCGATCGATTGATTGACAGGCTGTTATAAGCGTTGAATATCTATATTTGATGCTTATACAGTGTAGTGCACTTTGGTTGATGGTTGATTATTTTTCAATTCTATTATATACATGTGTTGTATGGAAATCCATATAATTAACTTTATATGGTAATTGATTGGGCCTCATTCCGATTTGAAAAATAAAGAATATTATAAAATAAAAGTTCATGTGTTGACAGTACTCATTCATTGAGATTGGTCATGTGTTGAACGAAATATTTTGATAATAACAACTATTTTGAAAAAGAAATATTTGAAATAGAATATTTCAAAATAGAAATTTATGAAGCCGGGTTGATTAGATTGACGCCATTTTGACGTGAACGATATTTGAATCGATTTCGAAATGAATTGAATTGAAAACGATTTCAAAATGAATTGAATTGAAAACGATTTCGAAATGAATTGAAAACGATTTCAAAATGAATTGAATTGAAAACGATTTCGAAATGAATTGAAAACGATTTCGAAATGAATTGAAAACGATTTCGAAATGAATTGAATTGAAAACGATTTCGAAATGAATTGAAAACGATTTCGAAATGAATTGAATTGAAATTTGAATTGAAAACGATTTCAAAATGAATTGAATTGAAAACGATTTCGAAATGAATTGAAAACGATTTCAAAATGAATTGAATTGAAAACGATTTCGAAATGAATTGAAAACGATTTCGAAATGAATTGAATTGAAAACGATTTCGAAATGAATTGAATTGAAAACGATTTCGAAATGAAATGAATTGAAAACGATTTCGAAATGAATTGAATTGAAAACGATTTCGAAATGAATTGAAAACGATTTCGAAATGAATTGAATTTAAAACGATTTCGAAATGAATTGAAAACGATTTCGAAATGAATTGAATTGAAAACGATTTCGAAATGAATTGAATTGAAAACGATTTCGAAATGAATTGAAAACGATTTCGAAATGAATTGAATTTAAAACGATTTCGAAATGAATTGAAAACGATTTCGAAATGAATTGAATTGAAAACGAATTCGAATTGAATTGAAAGTGAATTGAAATGAATTCAAATTGAATTGAAATTTGAATTGAATAGAAATGAATTTTGAAACGAATTTATAAAGAAGAATTCAATTTTGATTTGAATTGAAAAGGAAGTTGAAATTGCTTTTGAAACGAATTTAAAACTATTTATATAATTCGTTTTAAATAGAAATCGACGAAGTATATATTATATATATTATATATATAATATAATGGCCTGAATAGAAGGCGCCGCGCCGCGGCAGTTCGTGAATTTCGACCATTAATTTCAAACGGACATTGCGGGAGATCCGACCGTCGGATTCTCCTAAAATCGGAACCGTTGGGTTCGTATCGAAAAGAGCTTTCTAATGAATGTTAGAAATTTGAAATCTAACGGTTGGATTTGGAGATACGTCCAAGTCAAATTCGAAAAAGGTCGCTGTAAGTGCAGTTCGATGGCCATTGTTGGAAATCGACTGTACGGGCCTTGATAAAATTATTAAAAATAGTAATAATTTGTGTAAAATCATAAGAAATGATTTAGAAAGAATTGGGATGAAAAACTCCATATTTGAAAAGATAAAAATAGATTTTTATCGAAATGATCTAGTTTTGAACTAGAATTATAATTCTATTTATTTTTAAATAAATAAATTGAATTCGAAAAGGGTTTTAAAAATAACCAAAATTTCCAATGATAGCATTGGAGTGGATTTGAATCGAAATTGTCTTCGGAATATTTCGATGTTGGAATTCGTGATTATACAGGTGTTGTTATGGAAATTTGAAAGATATATATTTATATCGTTATTTCCAATACGACATTTGTTAGTCGTAGAATTCGATATTGAATATAAGCCGATATATTTTCTATTCAGAGCCTTGTATTGAATATCGAATGTGATTTGGGTTTGTCGTGAATGGTGTCTTCACTAACACTGTTCTTGAACCCTGTTGAGAAAAGATTAAATCTTTTTATTTAGATTTAATGACGTGCACCAATTAAATAATATTTAATTGGAATTGAATTGATATTGATTTTTGGGTTTATCGTGAACAGTGTTTTTAAATAACACTCGTTCTTTAACCCGATAATTAATGGAATGATTTTTGGGTTTATCGTGAACAGTGTTTTTTAAATAACACTCGTTCTTTAACCCGATAATTAATGGAATGTGACTTTGGGTTTATCGCGAACCGTGTTTTTAGATGACACTGATTCTTTAACCCAGTCACAGATTAAAACTAAGTAGAGTTTTAATGAATCTTTAATTAGATTGAAATAATCGAAATGGAGTATCACCAGTTCTTGTTGCTGGCCCTGTGTGGGCTGGGTACGCGTGATAGGGGGTTCTCGCTTCGCAGTTTGGTGGCGAACGGGAGACTCTTACCCCTACATGTCCCTTGTGGTGGGGGTTGGTTCGCCAGTGGGCGCGAGACTCGAGAGGGTTGCCGTAAAACAAGTAACTGGGGGACCATGTGAAAGCCACGGTGGGTTTTACCTGCTGCTTGGGGGATGAAGGGATGGTTGCAAAGCCTACCGGAGTTCGTCGGCTATTTTACACGTGGTATCAGAGCTTTGGTTTACAAAGCTAGAGAACAAGACACATTAGAACCATACGAAAGAATTCATCAGATAAGGGATTAGTAAAATCCAATGGGAATGACTCGTTAGAGATGGGATCAGTAGTATCCTAGAACGAGTGTGAAGAGTAAATTTTTAAAGTGAAAACAAATTTTTGTTTTGAAAATTTAAATCAATTATTCATATTTGATTATCTATTTATATTGAGTTGGACAGTCCAATATATAAAGATTTTGCATATACGCCTTGCAAACGTGTATTTGAAATTTTAATATACTGGATAGATATAGAATCACATTCTAGACACCCGGAGATGGTTCTGATGATTGATCGATCATCATCAGAATCTATGTTCGTGTTTTGAAGATGTGATATTTATATATTTCCTATTGATTGGTGTGAGAACCAAAATTAGATAGGGCTTATTGTTGTGATTTGGCATCAAAAATCTGATTTTTGTATATGTATCAAAATTATGAATTTGAAGCTCTAATTCACTAATTGATTGATGTTTGTGTTGTTTGTTCATTTGTTTGCTAATTTTGAACCATTATGCCTAATTGAATCAAATATGGGATTGTATTGAAAATTGGTCGCATTTGTTTGCATATACATATATATCATTGAACAGGTCATAGCAAGAAGGCTAGAGCCAGAGAATAAAATTTGTTTGCCCGACAAATAGGTACATGTTTACTACATAATTTCCTGTTTTGTTTGGGTGATGATGATTTTGTGAGCCTATTGGCTAGCCGCTTGGCTTTTTCTTTTTCTTTTTGAGATCTGAAGGACCGGGGAAGCTATTTGAAATTCCCCGATGCTCCCGGGGCAGGGGAGGTTATGGCGAAATTTTTCAAAAATTTAGGGTGTTAGCCAAATTTTTGAGATTTTGAAAATTCTCAGAAACTAAAGAGTTGGAGAATGGAAGCAAGATCGAGCGTAGAGTGGAATAATCAAACCACTTTCGGCTTTGTTCCTTTTCGGGGACGAAAAGTTTTAAGTGGGGGAGATTGTAACAACCCGTAAAATGCGAGCCAGTTTGAAATTTTTATTTTGGCAATCTTAGCGAATTTTGATTATTTAAAATAAATTATTTTAAATAATATCGACGAGAAATTTATTTTGAATATAATTCGATCGTATATATTATACGCGTCGTCGTTAGAATATAAATATTTATATATAATTATAAATAGAATTGAAAATGGCGCGGTAGTTCGATAATTCGATTTCAAACTTCAATTGAATGTACCGGGTGCAAAACAATCCGGATTTTAGTGAAACCAAAAATAATGGAATCTAATAGTGAATATCTTTCCAACGAATCCGAAAAATCAAAAGTTCGTAGCGGGAATCAAAAGATATGTCCAGTTGAAAATTCTGAATAGTCGCTATGGAATTCAGGCCCTTAAAAATGGACATTTTGCAAACGACCTCGGATTTCGACGAAACCAGTTTTGTTGGGTCTGGGATGTGAAGTTATTGCTAGATTCCAAATTTCATAATTTTTCGAATCAATATGTGAGCGTGGCAAAGGAAAACGCGTTTGACCAGTTTCAGTTGATTTTAATCGACTGGAAATTGGCCATTTTTCAAACGGTCTCGGAATTCGACGAAACTAGTTTTGTTAGGACCGTATCGTCAATACGAAGCTAGAAAATATTTTTCTAGAATTTTTCTAGTTAGTATGTGACCCCGGTAATTCGAAATGTACGTTAAAAATTCAATATAGTGATTTAAATGTAAATTCAACGGAAACTGATCGAAACGACCGAATCAGCTGGCGATACATATCCCATTGTGTTCGGAATGGGGGTATTTCGCTATGGACGACAGGCGATGGGCCTCGTTTAGACGTCGTTTGAAAAAGTCAACTTTTTAAAATAAATAATAAAAAAAAAAAAAATTATATATATCTCTCCTTATAACTACCCAGGCCCCCCCCCCCCCCCCCGTTAAAAACTAAATTCAGAAATAAAAAAAAAAAAAAAGAAAATCGATCTCGCCCCCGCTATTCCACCGCCGACGCGACTGCCACCCACCGCCCTCCGCCACCGACGCCTCCTCCTCTTCCCTCCCTCCGTTCGAACCCTACAGCCCCCCCCCCCCCCAAAACCCTAACTCCACGAAGAAACCGACGCCCTAGATCCAAGCCCCCCCCCCCCTCGTCGAAGTCAACTCGCCGCGCCTCAGGGTGGAGGAGCCACCAGTGCCGCACCAGCGCCGCCACCTGCCTAGGCCACCACCGCAATTCAACCCCCCCCCCCCTCGCTGGTATGTTTTTTTATGTTTATTTTATTTTCTTATTTTATTTTATCTTTAATTTAATTAAAGTACAGAATAAAAAAAAACTTATTTTGTTTTATATTTACAGTTTAAAAACTGATTTTATTTAGTTTAAAAACTGATTTTATTTAGTTTAGAAAACTGATTTTATTTAGTTTAGAAAACTGATTTTATTTAGTTTAGAAAACTGATTTTATTTAGTTTAGAAAACTGATTTTATTTAGTTTAGAAAACTGTTTTTATTTTAGTTAGAAAACTGTTTTTATTTTAGTTAGAAAACTGATTTTATTTTTGTTTAAGAAAACTGTTTTTATTTTTGTTTAGGAAAACTGATTTTTATTTTGGTTTAGAAAGCTGATCTTGTTTTGTTTAGAAAACTGATTTCATTTTGTTTAAAAAACGAAATTTTATTTACTTTAAAACTGGTTTTTATTTATGTTGTAAAGTTATAAAAATATAATCTTTTATGTTGTCGAAATAAAAATAGAATTTTTATATATTGAACTTCAAAATAAAAATAGAATTTTTATATATTGAACTTCGAAATAAAAATAGGATTTTTATATATTGAACTTCGATAGAAAAATAGGATTTTTATATATTGAACTTCGATAGAAAAATAGAAATACTATATATTGAACTTCGATAGAAAAATAGAATTTTTATATATTGAACTTCGATAGAAAATAGCGTGATAAAAATATGATTTTTATATATTGAACATCGTAGTAAAAATTCGATTTTTATATATTGAATAGCGAAGTAAAAATTCGATTTTTACATATGTAGTGGCTACGACAACGAAGCGGTCAAAAAGGGCGAGAACGACGAAGATCTCTACAAAAGAAGTGTCGTGAAGTTGGATAGCTATTGGTGAGAATTTCTCACTCTAAATTTCTTTTCTAGTTATATATATATATACTAGGATGCAGACGGTGTTTAGTAGCACCCGACACCCGTCCACAGACCATGGACTTGTTTGTTTAGTTGAATGTTGGGTGATTGATTTATTCGTTTGGTTGAATGAAATTGATTTGATTGATGTGTGAATGGCGTGGGCCTTCACTAGACCGGGGATAAGGCTAGGCCTTGTCCCGTTTCTAGTATCGTGTCGTTATGCCGCCGAAATTTTCTAAAATATGTTAGAAAAATAAAAATATCATTTTATTGTGTAAATGAATTGAATAGAAATTCATAGGTTGAAATAAAATGTTTTATCGTTAAAAATATAAATTTTTAACGTGAAGTGAATAAAATAAAATATTCATTTATAAGCCGGACGGTTTGTTTATGTACACCTATTTGAACGACATTGATTGGGTCGATAAATTTTACACATCGCCCAACTGCACAAATAAAATATTTGTTTGATTGTTTGAAACCCCACACGGGTGTTAGGATAAAATATGTAGTTCACTCATCCTAATTGATTAAATATGTCGATCGATTGATTGACAGGCTGTTATAAGCGTTGAATATCTATATTTGATGCTTATACAGTGTAGTGCACTTTGGTTGATGGTTGATTATTTTTCAATGCTATTATATACATGTGTTGTATGGAAATCCATATAATTAACTTTATATGGTAATTGATTGGGCCTCATTCCGATTTGAAAAATAAAGAATGTTATAAAATAAAAGTTCATGTGTTGACAGTACTCATTCATTGAGATTGGTCATGTGTTGAACGAAATATTTTGATAATAACAACTATTTTGAAAAAGAAATATTTGAAATAGAATATTTGAAAATAGAAATTTACGAAGCCGGGTTGATTAGATTGACGCCATTTTGACGTGAACGATATTTGAATCGATTTCGAAATGAATTGAATTGAAAACGATTTCAAAATGAATTGAATTGAAAACGATTTCGAAATGAATTGAAAACGATTTCAAAATGAATTGAATTGAAAACGATTTCGAAATGAATTGAAAACGATTTCGAAATGAATTGAAAACGATTTCGAAATGAATTGAATTGAAAACGATTTCGAAATGAATTGAATTGAAAACGATTTCGAAATGAATTGAATTGAAATTTGAATTGAAAACGATTTCAAAATGAATTGAATTGAAAACGATTTCGAAATGAATTGAAAACGATTTCAAAATGAATTGAATTGAAAACGATTTCGAAATGAATTGAAAACGATTTCGAAATGAATTGAATTGAAAACGATTTCGAAATGAATTGAATTGAAAACGATTTCGAAATGAAATGAATTGAAAACGATTTCGAAATGAATTGAATTGAAAACGATTTCGAAATGAATTGAAAACGATTTCGAAATGAATTGAATTTAAAACGATTTCGAAATGAATTGAAAACGATTTCGAAATGAATTGAATTGAAAACGATTTCGAAATGAATTGAATTGAAAACGATTTCGAAATGAATTGAAAACGATTTCGAAATGAATTGAATTTAAAACGATTTCGAAATGAATTGAAAACGATTTCGAAATGAATTGAATTGAAAACGAATTCGAATTGAATTGAAAGTGAATTGAAATGAATTCAAATTGAATTGAAATTTGAATTGAATAGAAATGAATTTTGAAACGAATTTATAAAGAAGAATTCAATTTTGATTTGAATTGAAAAGGAAGTTGAAATTGCTTTTGAAACGAATTTAAAACTATTTATATAATTCGTTTTAAATAGAAATCGACGAAGTATATATTATATATATTATATATATAATATAATGGCCTGAATAGAAGGCGCCGCGCCGCGGCAGTTCGTGAATTTCGACCATTAATTTCAAACGGACATTGCGGGAGATCCGACCGTCGGATTCTCCTAAAATCGGAACCGTTGGGTTCGTATCGAAAAGAGCTTTCTAATGAATGTTAGAAATTTGAAATCTAACGGTTGGATTTGGAGATACGTCCAAGTCAAATTCGAAAAAGGTCGCTGTAAGTGCAGTTCGATGGCCATTGTTGGAAATCGACTGTACGGGCCTTGATAAAATTATTAAAAATAGTAATAATTTGTGTAAAATCATAAGAAATGATTTAGAAAGAATTGGGATGAAAAACTCCATATTTGAAAAGATAAAAATAGATTTTTATCGAAATGATCTAGTTTTGAACTAGAATTATAATTCTATTTATTTTTAAATAAATAAATTGAATTCGAAAAGGGTTTTAAAAATAACCAAAATTTCCAATGATAGCATTGGAGTGGATTTGAATCGAAATTGTCTTCAGAATATTTCGATGTTGGAATTCGTGATTATACAGGTGTTGTTATGGAAATTTGAAAGATATATATTTATATCGTTATTTCCAATACGACATTTGTTAGTCGTAGAATTCGATATTGAATATAAGCCGATATATTTTCTATTCAGAGCCTTATATTGAATATCGAATGTGATTTGGGTTTGTCGTGAATGGTGTCTTCACTAACACTGTTCTTGAACCCTGTTGAGAAAAGATTAAATCTTTTTATTTAGATTTAATGAAGTGCACCAATTAAATAATATTTAATTGGAATTGAATTGATATTGATTTTTGGGTTTATCGTGAACAGTGTTTTTAAATAACACTCGTTCTTTAACCCGATAATTAATGGAATGATTTTTGGGTTTATCGTGAACAGTGTTTTTTAAATAACACTCGTTCTTTAACCCGATAATTAATGGAATGTGACTTTGGGTTTATCGCGAACCGTGTTTTTAGATGACACTGATTCTTTAACCCAGTCACAGATTAAAACTAAGTAGAGTTTTAATGAATCTTTAATTAGATTGAAATAATCGAAATGGAGTATCACCAGTTTAGCTCCAGGCGATAGTTAAATCCTTAATTAGATTTGAACGTGAAATGGTAATAGAATTTACCGATAACACCGTGGTGTTAGATATGAAGTAAAGCCAGTTTTACTTCATGGGATGAATAGGTTGGGATTGGGAAATTAAAACAAATGATTACTTCGGTAAGGTTCGCTAATCCCGACTAGTTTGAATTGATATTCAAAAGCAGATTAAAGCATAAATTCAAGAATTTATCTTTGATAAAAATTAATGGGAACCTTTCCCTATGAATGTGAAATTTAGAAACTAACTGTCGGTTGGCCAAGCAGAATGGTTTTCTGGATATTGATCTGATGTTGGTTTCGGCCTTCGGGGTTAATATTTGGGAAATTATTCTCTTGATTAATTTACGGTTAGTGACTAATGAATTGGAATGAGGCGTATGTTGTGTTTGTGTAACACTTATTTAAAATATACGCGAGTTATTCGGAAAGACCGGGTTTATCCCATTCTGAATAACTGATACGACGATAAGTCGAAGATGAAGACGATGGTCGAAGACCGGAGGTCTTCACGTCGTTTGGGTGATAACTGATGATCTTGATTGGGCTGTACACCCAAGAAGATGGAAACAGTTAGTGATCGTCCAGACGTACTTGGAGATCGATGGATATGCGGGGTACTAGGTGCCTCCGGTTTCGTTCAGACCCAGAACGGACTTGTAAATGGACTGTGTGTCTGACATCGGATTTCATTCTGTGTGACTGATATCGGTTGCATAGGATGGTTTGCCTGTGTGGCATGCTAAGATGCAAATGATCAAGGCTTCTGTTGAAAAGCAAAGTCTTGTGGTGATGATCAAAGCACGGCCTTTGTGGCGTAGCTTTGTGTAACGTTTACCTCGCGTGTTTCACACCAGGTATGAACCAAAAACGGGAGACGGACCTCAGGGAGGACTTGCGTTTCTTTCTAGCTAGAAGTGGCGTCAGTGGTTTTACACGCCCTGACGAGTTTGACTTATGTGGTTGTTGCTGTTGCGAGGCGCCTCGGATTGATCGGTCGTTCTCGAACCGATGGAGTCATTTGTTGGCTCATTGACACCCCAAAGGGTGGGGAAACGTAGTGTTCAGGCATTTTAATCCACATCGGTGGACCGGCCCTGACGATCCAAAGGCTTGACTGAGTACTTGCCTGAGACACGGGCTAGAGCGTCTCGAATCGGTTGAGGACTATCTTTTGCCTCGGTTCATAGACGGAAATCCAATTTCCAAATACGTGACATTTGCGGTTTATTTTGTAAACCTATATATGGCGACATAGTGGCATGGGACGCTCATGTCGCCTATGATTGCTACTTATGATTTGAAGTTGTTTTATACACTATGCACTTATAATAGTATCAAACGATTTGTTTTAACCGTATCAAGCATTCTTTGGCTGTTATAAGGGAAAACCCTATCCTCGGCTGCGTTGCATTGTGTGATGGGACCTGGGTCTTATAACAGCTTCATTTTTCTTTATTTAGCATTGCGCTGTTTGTTTTATGCACTGGTATTCTTGGGAGGAAACCCGTTCCGTGTTATACGGCGTGGTCCCTTGATTTACCTAACGATTTAAAATAAAGATTAATAACTGTTTTAGTTCTCACACCAGTCACATGACTGACCTGGAGTTTATTGTTTTAACCTAAACTCTGGGTGCCCTTATTTTGACACGGGCAGCTAGTAGTTTTGGTTTTGCAGATTTATATTCACAGGATCCTGGTTTACAGCTGGAACGATATCCGGAAAGTTTTGTATCCGTATATCTTCTTCTAGTTGTGTAATGTATTATTTTCCGCTGCTATGTATTTAAATGTAATTTAAATCTCTGATATTTCTGTGTAATATTCAATTATACTCTGTATATTCTTGTAATCTGATGCATTGTTGTAATATATAATGAAATGTTCTTCTGTATGTGTTCTGTTGTGGTTTGTTCTCGAACTATCCGACGCATTCCTTTACGGGGAAGTTACGGGTCTTTACACATGCTAGACTGATAAGGGTTAAGTCACGAATTTAAATGACAACACTTAACCTGTTGGATGGAAACCCTAGTTACGCTGTCCATTTTAGCAGTAACCCACTTAGATGTATCATGGTACCCTGGAACTAGGCAGGGTGGGGCACGAATACTAGGCTGATTGTAAGCGACCAGAACGACGGCTGAGTTGGTGCGCCAGTGTAGGTTTTGGCGGACTATGGTCGTGCACGTAGTCCGGAGTTGAAAAGCAGGCATTGGGCATCAGTAGGTTTACACTGTGCATGCTTGATTTTTGTCGGTGGTTGGCACCCTAGGGCTTGATACACCCTATGGTGGACCTAGCACAGGTGACTGCATTCGTGATAGGGCCGTATGACACAGACACACGATGAGCTAGAACTTGTAGGGAGCCGATCGATTAATGGATCGTTCCTTAGGACCCCGAAATGGGTCATTTCATGATATTGGGCCAAGGGATCATTTCATGGTTAATATATGACATGGGTTTGGGATACTAGTACAGTTGGTGCAGCAAATCTTGAACATGCGATGCTGTACCTAATTTATACTTGATTTATCATGTTATCTTAGTCTATCTTGCCCATCTTTACAGCATCCTTATTTTTACTTTCAGTTTATACATGTTATGTGTAACGACCCGGAAAATCTGAACCAATTTAAAATTTTTAAATTGGCTATTTTAGTGGATTGTAAATATTTAAAATAAATATTTTAAATAATAGCGATGAAATGTATGTTTGAATCGATGTTGAAAATGAAAATAATTAATTTGAATTACAAACAAGGCCTGAAATGGCGCGGTAGTTTCAAAATTTGAATTCAAACTTTGACTGACTGTACCGGGTGCAAAACAAAATGGATTTGAGTGAAACCAAAAATATTTAAATCTGTTGGTGAATACCTTTCTAACAAATCTGAAAAATCAAAGTTTCATAGTAGGAAGCAAAAGTTATGGCCAAATGAATTTTCAGAAAGGTCGTTGTAGGAATTATATAGCCCGTGAAAATAGACATTTTGCAAACGAGCTCGGAATTCGACGAAACCACTTTTGTTGGATCTGGGATGTCAAATTATTGCTAGGTTTCAAATTTCATAATTTTTGAAGTTAATATGTGAGCGCGGCAAAGGAAAATGTGTTTTGGCCAATTACAGTTAAATTGGATCAACCATAAATGGGCCATTTTTCAAACGATCTCAGAATTCGACGAAACTAGTTTTGTTGGGACCGTATCGTCAAAACATAGCTAGATTTATTTTTCTGGAATTTTTCGAATTAGTTTTTGGCCCCGGCAAATTGAAATGCATGTTCAAATTAAATATTATATGTTTTATATTTTAATTTGAAGGAAAACTGACAGAAACATTCGAACGGGCCTTCGAAACATATTCCATTGTAGTCGGAATGGGGGTAAAACGCTAGGGACGACAGTCGTTGGGTTTGGATTGGAGTTCGTGTGTGACAAGGGTTATTTTGAAATTTTAAAAATATATAAATTAATAAAAAAAATCCTAATGGCTAATCACTCTCTCTCTCCCCGTTTTTTCTGAAACCCCCCCTCGATCGACGGCGGCTCGCGCTCCCTCCTTCCCGACCCTTTTCCCGCCGCCTCAGTCACCTACAAGCGCCGCCACCACCCTACCTCGACGGCGCCGACCCTCCTCTTCAAATCCGACCCACCTTCGCCTTCTCCCTCCTCCCCATCGACGAGTGCGAGACCCAGGAAGTTTCGAACTTCCCGCTGCCTGATCTCCTTCCTCCGACCACCGAACGGGCTGCGACCACCATGGCCTGGAGCGCCTCTCCCCCCTCTTCGACACCATATAACCCGATCTTCATACCGTACAGCGAATCAAAAGAAAAATCCATACCTAGTTTCGAGCAGTAAAACGAGGTACACGACTAATTTATTTTGAATTGATTTTTACACTTTTAAGTGTTGCAAACTTGTAAAAATCATATCTTTTTCGTTCCTTGTCGAAATCCAGAGAAACAAGAGACACCGAGACCGGGTGGACGTCTTCTACATTCTAGAAGAGACCGCGTATTTTTCTGAGCCTTCTGCTATTTTTGGTGGAGTGGAACCCAATGTGAGATTTCTAATTTATAAACGATATGGAAAACGATGATGTATAAATTATATAGTCGATGTATGAGTTATATAAGCGTTGTACACCTCATGTATAAGCGTTGTATAAGTTGTACGTTCGATATATAAGTTGTATAGTTGTAAAAATTATATATGTGTTGAAATAGAATTGAAATGCTTATATATATATATACACACGCCCCTCGTCCACAAACCATGGACGATATTTATTGGTTGTGATTGGTGTGAAAATTGGTTGATTACGAATGGTTGATTAGAATTGTTTGTGGTTGAAATTGATTGATTGTGGTTGAAAAATACCCGTTTTTGGTTGAGAAATATTTGGTTGAAACCACATAGGATTAGCTTGTGGAAATGAAAAAAATATACATGCCGCCTGCGTGCGAACTAGATGCATGATTCCCCATTGTCAAAAGCTGCGAGGCTTTAAGGTAGAGCGAGGAGCCGTACTAGGGACGGTCCCGATTTTAACTACCCTGCCGTTATGCTGCCGAAATTTTGAATAATATTCATGTGTTAGAATTATTTTCATGTGTTGAAACTATATTCGTGTGTTGAATGGAAATTCATCTATTTAACGACATTCATGTTTTGAAATAAATTGTTTTGAAAGATAAAAATCACATTTTCACTCTATATATACAAACTATAGAAAACCTTTATGTGTTGAATCGAAATTCATTCATTGAATAGAAATTCATGTGTTGAATGGTATTCGTGTTTTAAATATAAAAATTACCTTTTTATCCATATATACAAACTATAGAAAACCTTCATGTGTTGAATCGAAATTCATTCGTTGAATAGAAATTCATGTGTTGAATGGTATTCGTGTTTTAAATATAAAAATCACCTTTTTATCTATATATACAAACTATAGAAAACCTTTATGTGTTGAATCGAAATCCATTCATTGAATAGAAATTCATGTGTTGAATGGTATTCGTGTTTTAAATATAAAAATCACCTTTTTATCTATATATACCAAATATAGAAAACCTTCATGTGTTGAATCAAAATTCATTCGTTGAATAGAAATTCATGTGTTGAATGGTATTCGTGTTTTAAATATAAAAATCACCTTTTTATCTATATATAAAATATAGAAAACCTTCATGTGTTGAATCGAAATTCATTCGTTGAATTGAAATTCATGTGTTGAATGGTATTCATATTTTGAAATAAATTGTTTTATAATAAGAATCATATTTTTATTACCTATATGAACTATATAAAATAATCTCGTTTTGAAATAAATTATTTTATAATAAAAATCATATTTTTATTACCTATATGAGCTATATAAAATAATCTTGTTTTGAAATGAATTATTTTATTATAAAAATCATATTTTTATTACCTATATGAACTATATAAAATGATCGGGTTTTGAAATGAATTGTTTTACAATAAAAATCACATTTCTACTGTCATGAGTTGTTAAAAATAGTGAAGTGTCGAAGTGAATGTTTGTTGGATAAAAATATCATTTTTATCAAATGAATGAAAAGAATATAGCTTTGAAGTCGAAGAATCGATATATATATATATATAAATAGAATTGAAATATATCGAATAACGAAGCTGCAGTTAGTATTTTGAAACCGTGATTTCAAACGATTAGTGCGGGAGATCCGTCCATCGGATTTTCCCGAAACCGCAACCGTTGGGTTCGCTTTAGAAACATCTTTCCAATGACACCAACTTTGTAAAAATCCAACGGTTGGATTGTCTGGAATGTTCAATTAAATTCTGAAGAAAAACAGTGCCAGAATCGATTATATTTATTTATATATATAAATATAATTATATTTAATCGAATAACGACGCTGCATTTCGTATTTTGAAATCGAAATTTCAAACAATTATACCGGGAGATCCGACCGTCGGATTTTCCCGAAACTGGAACCGTTGGATTTGTTTTGAAAAGATCTTTCTAATGATATGAATTTTGTGAAGATCCAACGGTTAGAATTTCAGATATGTGTAAATCAAACCTGAAGAAAAATAGCGCCACGACCGCATTATGGCCCGAAGCGTCGTTTTGAATAAATTGGCTATTTTAAAATAAATAAAAATAGCGATAAATCATTATAAAATATTATAAACGATATGGTTGCGAAATTTAGAAATTAACTGAAGGTTAGCTAAGTCGAATGGTTCCCTGGATTTTGATTTGATGTTGGTTTCGGCCTTTGGGGTTAAGATTTGGGAAATCGTTCTCTTACTGATTGACGGTTAGTGACTAATGAATTGAAATGATGCGTATGTTGTGTTTGTGTAGCACTTGTTTATTATAAACGCGAGTTGCTTAGAAAGACTGGGTTTATCCCATTCTGAATAACTGAATCGACGATAAGAAGTCGAAGATGAAGACGGTGATTGAAGACCGATCTTCACCTCGTTTGGATGGTAACTGATGTCCTGATTGGGAGGCATCCCGAAATATGGATAATGAGTGGTGATCGTCCAGACGTACGTGGGGATCGATGGATATGCGAGGTATTTAATGCCTCTGGTTTCGTTCAGACCCAAAACGGACTTGCAAATGGACGGTGTGTCTGACATTGGAATTTATTCCGTGTGATTGATAGCCATTAGTCGCATGGTGTGAATTGCCTGTGTGGCGTGCTAAGACGCAGTGATCAAGGCTTCGGTTGAAAAGCAAAGTCTTGTGGTGATGATCAAAGCACCGCATGTGTGGCGTAGCTTTGTGTATAACGTGAATTCGCGAGCCTCACACCCCGGTTTGAACCAGAGACGGGAGAGGACCTCAGGGGGGACGTGCGTTTTCTTTCTAGCTAGAAGTGGCGTCAGTGGTTTTACACGCCCTGACGAGTTTGAATTATGTGGTTGTTACTGTTGCGAGGCGCCTCGGTTATATCGGTCGATCCGGGACCGATGGAGTCATTCGTTGGCTCATTTACGCCCCAAAGGGCGGAGAAACGCATTGTTCAGGCATTATAATCCACTCCATGTGGACCGGCCCTGACGATCCAAGGTACGGTTGCGGTTGTGCCTGATACTCGGGCTAGACAGTCTCGAATTCGGTAAGGACTATCTTTTTCCTTGGTTCATGACGGAAATCCAATTTCCAAATACGACACCGTGCGGTTTTGATTGTATATATATATGGTACCCATGCCGTCTATGATTGATAGTTATGATTGAAATTGTTTTCGAAACCTATAAACACTAGCAATAATATCAAATGCTTTTGTTTTATTCGTATCAAGCATATTTTGGCCATTATAAGGTAAAACTCTATCATCCGGTTTGTGTTGCATTGTGTGATGGGAACTGAGTCTTATAATGGCTTCATTTTTATAAAAATCATTGCGATGTTTAAAAGAATGATTTGTTTTAAAGCACTGGCAATCCAATGGAATAAACCCGTTCCACGAAAGTGGCGTGGTCCTGTGATTGGCCATATATTAAATATGTTGAGTAGATTTCTCATACCAGTCCCATGACTGACTCGTAGTTTGTTTCACTTTCAAACTCGGGTGCCCCTCTTTCTACACGGGCAGCCTTGTATTCAGGTTTTATCTGGCTCTTTCTGGATAGCTGGAGATGAGGATGGATTCTTTTTTTTTAATGTTTTTCAGCTCCTATTGTACATATTATGTTTGTTTTCCGCTGTAGTTATTTATGTATAGCTGAACTGTATTTGTACTAAGTATGATCCTGTTTACTGTGTAACTCTGATGATTACGTTTATCCAGTATATATTATTTTTTCATTATCTGGTGTATTTATTTATTTCTGTTCTGCTGTTATCTGTTTTCTGTATTATATTCCAAAGATTACCCTTGCCACCGTCAGTACGGGGTTTGGGGTCGTCACAATGTGGTATCAGAGCTTTGGTTAAGCTTAGTGCTGGAATATAACATATTAACGAACTCGTCAGGAATAGAACCAGTAGTGTTCTAGGACGGGTAACTCATTACAAATAGGATCAGTAATATCCTAGTATGAGTAAAGCAGAATGAAATACACCCCACTAGACACATTTACAATTGAAGTATATGTTTCTATGTTTTGAAATATCTTTTCTATGACCTGACACTTGATCTGCTGTTTGCAGAAGTACTAGAAAATGAGTGTCAGAAATAGAAGAAATGCAGAACCAGATCTAGAGGCTCTATTTAAGAGATATCGAAATCTGGGTGGAGCACAATTCTTGGGACTCAAGCTTGGATGAGCTCTGCAGAAAAAATATTTGAGCGTTTCCAGCTGAGAGATGACCAGAAAAGGTTAGTAGCATCTTGGGCGCTCAAAGAAGAAGCTTTAATCTGGTGGGAAACAATCATCAAAGATAATCCAGAAGGTGATATCACCTGGGATAGATTCAAGGAGATTTTCCTAGAAAGATTTACTCCTCCTGAGGTGACGGAGCAATTATGCGATGAATTCTCTTATCTGATACAAGGAGATATGACCATTCCAGAATATCATAAGAAATTCAATGAACTTTCTCACTTTGCTCCTCATCTGATTCAAGACCCAAAGAGGAAGAATCTGAGATTTATTCATGGCCTGCAAAGGAGATATCAGAATAGTGTGATGAGGAATGTGAAGCTCCCTTTTTCAGAAATGATTTATATGGCTTATCAATATGAAGATCTTCATAAGAAAGGTATGTTGCGGGACGAAGAGGAAGTCAGTTCTAGTAACAATGTGGAGTCTGTGATTGATAGTCCTCAGGTAAGTAAGAAACCCGGAGCCAAAAGAAAAAGGGGTAAATCTGAGAAGGAACCAGTAACAACTGCCACATGCTCTAACTGCAATAAACAGGGGCATCTGACCAGGAAGTGTAAATCCTCGAAGAAACGAAAGAATGATGGGTTTAAATCCGGCAAGAAGCTCCAGGAAAGTAAAAGATGCAATCAATGCCATTGGTTTGGACATGTAAAACAAGAGTGCCGGCTGTTAAAAACCACCAAAGAAGCTCAGGTAAATGAAATAGCCGAAGTGCCTGCATCTTCGTCTGCTTAGGAAAGGCCAGATGTTTTGGAAGGCAAGCTTACTGTCAAAGATATTCCAGTTAGAGTACTGTTCGACATAGGCGCGTCACGAAGCTTCATTGCCAAGAATGCAGTTAATAAACTAGATTTGAATTTGAAGAAGCTCAAAGAACCAATGACTGTCCAAAATCCGGTCGGGGGTTCCATCGATCTCAGTTGGGTTTGTGGAGTGCCAGTTTCTTTTTCTCGTTATCGGTTCCCTACCATCGCAGTCGTCATGAATTTTACAGAGTTTGATCTTATATTGGGGTTAGACTGGTTGACCAAGTATGAAGCTGAGGTTAAATGCGCCGACAGAGTCGTTAAGGCAAAGATAAAATCAGGTGATTATATAACCATTCCCTATGAAGGTCAGAATGCTAATAGAAAAGACTTCTGGGCAGCTTTGGATGTTTCTCCTGTTCTAATAGAAAATATCCCTGAAGTCACAGAGAATATTCCTGACCTCATCAAAGACATTCCTGTCGTCAAGAACTATGCGGATGTGTTCGAAGAATTTGTTCGCTTACCTCCACAGAGAGAAATAGATTTCAAGATCGCTTTGATTCCGAATGCGAGGCCGGTAGTTCACGCTATTCGAAGAATGTCCTTGAAAGAGAAAGAGGAATTAGACAATCAAACAAGACCGTTTGTATGGAAGGGTCTAATCAGGCCTAGTTTTTCTGATTGGGGTGCAGCAGTGGTGTTTGTCCCAAAATCTGACGGTACTCTACGGCTATGTGTGGATTATCGTGATTTGAACAAGCAGACAATAAAGAACAAATATCCATTGTCGCGAATCGATGATTTATTGGATTGTCTGAATGGAGCACAAGTATTTTCAAGGATGGACCTAGCTACAGGCTTCCATCAGCTTCGTATTGCTGAAGAGTGTGTTCCTATGACAGCGTTCAGAGGTCCAGACTTATTCTACGAGTGGTTAGTAATGCCGTTCGGCTTATGTAACGCTCCAGCATACTTCGTCGATTTGATGAATAGAGTGTTCAGAGGAGTCCTGAATAAGTTTGTTCTGGTTTTTATTGACGATATTCTAATCTTCTCTAAATCAAAGGCCGAACATGAAAAACATTTGGAGCAAGTTCTGGAAATTCTGAGAAAGAATGTATTAAAAGCCAAACTATCCAAATGTATATTCTGGCAAGATGAAGTAAAATTTCTGGGCCATGTCATATCAAAAGAAGGAATTGCTGTGGATCCAAGTAAAATCACATCTATTTAGAATTGGAAACAGCCCAGTACCCCTACAGAAGTCCGCAGTTTTCTCGGATTGGCTAGTTATTACCGGAAGTTCGTTAAAAACTTTTCGAAGATATCTGGTCACTTAACGAAGCTAACAAAGAAGCACTCAAAATTCAAATGGACTCCCGAATGTGAAGAGGCTTTTGAAGAGCTAAAGTTAAGATTAACGACTGCTCCAGTGTTAACCATTATCGACGGCAATCAGGACTTGAAAGTCTGGACAAATGCTTCTAGAGAAGGCCTTAGCGCAGTGTTAATGTAAAGAGATCAAGTGATTGCTTATGCTAGCCGTCAGTTGAAGCCACATGAAAAGAACTACGTAACTCATGATCTTGAGTTGTTGGCTATAGTTTTCTATTTGAAAATCTGGAGACACTATCTTCTGGGTGAGAAATTCAAGCTGTATACAGACCATCAGTCATTGAAGTATTTGTTCACTCAGAAAGACCTGAATCTGAGGCAGCAACGTTGGCTGGAGTTTCTTGCAGCATATGACTTTGAGATTCTATACACTCCCGGGAAAGCCAATGTTGTGGCCGATGCGTTAAGCCGAAAGAATGAAATGATCGCCAGTTTTATTATCACGACTTCATTGATAGATAAAATATCTG
Source organism: Allium sativum (assembly GCA_030737875.1). NCBI lineage: Eukaryota > Viridiplantae > Streptophyta > Magnoliopsida > Asparagales > Amaryllidaceae > Allium > Allium sativum. The sequence continues at coordinate 220,925,989 of CM060927.1, read as the reverse complement.
CTCTTCAGAAGGATGATCACTTTATTCAAAAGATCAGAGAGATAATTCAAAAAGGCGAACCCTCGAGTTTTCAAATTGATAATGATGGGATTCTAAGGCTAAAGGATCGAATCTGTGTTCCTAATATTTCAGAGCTTCCGAAAGGAAGTCCTGGATGAGTGCCACAAGTCAAAGCTTAGTATCCATCCGGGAGTAAGCAAAATGTATAATGACATCAAACGCACTTTCTGGTGGAAGTCGATGAAGAGGGACATTTCTTTATATGTTAGCCGATGCCCTACTTGCCAGCTAGTCAAAAGCGACCAATAGAAACTGACCGGGCTGTTGCAACCGCTGGACGTTCCAGGTTGGAAGTGGGAACATATTTCCATGGACTTCATAGATGGTTTGCCCAGAACCAGAAAAGGAAATGACAGTATTTGGGTGATCGTAGATCGCTTCACGAAGACTGCCCATTTCATACTTGTCAGATCAAACAGAACTGCTCAGAGTCTGGCGCAGATATACTTCAAGGAAATTGTTAGACTACACGGAGTGCCGGTCAGTATAGTTAGTGACAGAGATCCAATATTCACTAGCAAATTCTGGGAGGCATTTCAAGTAGAGCTGGGAACAAAGCTGAACCTAAGCACCGCCTATCATCCTCAGACAGATGGTCAGACTGAGAGGGTGAATCGTATACTGGAAGATCTATTGCGGGCTTGTGTTCTAGATTTCGGTGGATCATGGGAAGACCATTTACATTTGGCTGAATTCTCATACAATAACAGCTACCAAGCGAGCCTGACAATGTCACCATTCAAAGCATTGTAGGGTAGATCGTGGCGATCTCCTTCTTGTTGGGTCGAACCCGGTAATAGACTTGTGTTAGGGCCAGATATGATCCGAGAAGCTGCCGACAAAGTCGATTTTATTAAGAAACGATTACTCGCCGCTCAAAGCCGCCAGAAAAGCTATGCCGATAAGAGAAGGAGAGATATATCGTTTGCAGTTGGCGACTATGTATATTTGAAAGTATCGCCGATGAGAGGAGTTATCCGATTCGGTAAAACTGGGAAGTTGGTGCCCAAATTCATTGGTCTGTTTCCTATTCTGGAACGGATCGGAACTCTCGCTTATAGGGTTAAATTGCCTGATTGATTGCCTAGAGTGCATGATGTATTCCACATATCTCAACTTTGAAAGCACGTTCATGATCCAGACTTGATCGTGGAAGAAGCAGTTCAACAGGATATTGAAATTACTCTAGAATTGGCTGTGAGAAGAGAAGAGAGTGGCTAAAGATTATCGGCAAAGAAACCAAAGAGCCAAGGAACAAGAAGGTTCACTTAGTCAAAGTGCAATGCAGTGGAGATCCGTGAGATTGTACTTGGGAAACTGAGGAGAGCATTCAGAAAGCCTATCCTAAGTGTCGAGTAGATATCTCTGATTGACTCCGGTGCAAGGTACATTTACCATACTTTGCATTACCAATTAGTTCTCTACTTTGTTGTTATTTTCTTTCCATGGATGTGCACTTTTAATTCTATAGTCTGCTTAATTTAAAAAGAGTGTATGAATTAATTAGTATATTTTTGAAAAGTTAAAAACAATTTGATTGTTGTTTGTGTTGTGTGATAGTAGATTTGATTAATTAAATTATTAGAAAGATAGTTAATTTAATTAATAAGAGAATGAATGGTAGGATTTATTCGATTATATCACACATTGAACTGATATGAAAATAGATAGAAATATATATACATGTGCATATATATGTTTGAACAGGTAAATGGATAGCTGTTGAGTAAAGATTTTATTTGCATGCCCGACAAACAGGTAAACCTTAATGAGTTGGATGAGAAATATTATTATATCAACTCCTGTGAATGCCATTGGATGCAGAGTGCTGGTTATTCTGTGTGAAAAAAATTAATGTCGCCATAGGATAGTAACAATTAATTTCGAACTACATTACATGGCATACTTCTTGAAGATAGGCATACTTCATCATATACCACATAAGCATTTGGAGCTTGTGTGAGAGGTGGAAGATTTACCATATGAGCGAGAGGCTTGTATGGCGATGACTATATTTTACAGATTGAACTGATGACTGATATGACCATATAAAATTGTAATGATAAAATTGCCAGATTAATAAAAACCCCACACGGGTCTGGAGTTGACAATGATCACGTCTCTCTAGTCATTAGATACGGCACATGGACTATTTATTTCCCACACGGGACGAGGTGACGAGGATTTATCCTCTGGAGCAATTAAAATACACACTCCCTCAGGCTTTGACAGGGTGACGAGAATTTATTCTCCGGAGTTATTATCTATACACGCTCCCCTGTAAACACCAAAATATATCACTATAAATATGTGTATGCTTTATAGGATTTATTGGGTACCTAATACGGCCCAATAAATTTCCAAACCCCTCCCCGTACAAAGGAGGTTATGGAGAAATTTTTCGAAAATTCCTGGTATTAGCCAAATTTTTGAAGAATTTGAAAGTTCTCAGAAACTGAAAAGTTGGAGAATGGAAGCCAGATAGAACGTAAGGTCGATTAATCAAACCACTTTCGACTTTGTTCCTTTTCGGGGACGAAAAGTTTTAAGTGGGGGAGATTGTAACGACCCGGAAAATCTGAACCAATTTAAAAATTTTAAATCGGCTATTTTAGTGGATTTTAAATATTTAAAATAAATATTTTAAATAATAGCGATGAAATGTATGTTTGAATCGATGTTGAAAAAGAAAATAATTAATTTGAATTATAAACACGGCCTGAAATGGCGCGGTAGTTTTAAAATTTGAATTCAAACTTTGACTGACTGTACCGGGTGCAAAACAAAACGGATTTGAGTGAAACCAAAAATTTAAATCTGTTAGTGAATACCTTTCTAACAAATCTGAAAAATCGAAGTTTCATAGTAGGAAGCAAAAGTTATGGCCAAATGAATTTTCAGAAAGGTCGTTGTAGGAATTATATAGCCCGTGAAAATAGACATTTTGCAAACGAGCTCGGAATTCGACGAAACCAATTTTGTTGGATCTGGGATGTCAAATTATTGCTAGGTTTCAAATTTCATAATTTTTGAAGATAATATGTGAGCGCGGCAAAGGAAAATGTGTTTTGGCCAATTACAATTAAATTGGATCGACCAGAAATGGGCCATTTTTCAAACGATCTCAGAATTCGATGAAACTAGTTTTGTTGGGACCGTATCGTCAAAACATAGCTAGATTTATTTTTCGGGAATTTTTCAAATTAGTTTGTGGCCCCGGTTAATTGAAATGTACGTTCAAATTAAATATTGAATGTTTTATATTTTAATTTGAAGGAAAACTGACAGAAACATTCGAACGGGCCTTCGAAACATATCCCATTGTGTTCAGAATGGGGGTAAAACGCTAGGGACGACAGTCATTGGGTTTGGATTGGAGTTCGTGTGTGACAAGGGCTATTTTTGAAATTTTAAAAATATATAAATTAATAAAAAAATCCTATTGGCTAATCACTCTCTCTCTCTCCCCGTTTTTTTCTGAAACCCCCCCCCCCCCCGATCGATGCCGGCTCGCGCTCCCTCCTTCCCGACCCTTTTCCCGCCGCCTCACCTACCTACAAGCGCCGCCACCACCCTACCTCGACAGCGTCGACCCTCCTCTTCAAATCCGACCCACCTTCGCCTTCTCTCTCCTCCCCATCGACGAGAACGAGACCCAGGAAGTTTCAAACTTCCTGCCGCCAGATCTCCTTCCTCCGACCACCGAACGGGCTGCGACCACCATGGCCTGGAGCGCCTCTCCCCCCTCTTCGACACCATATAACCTGATCTTCATACCGTACAGCGAATCAAAAGAAAAATCCATATCTAGTTTCGAGCAGTAAAACGAGGTACACGGCTAATTTATTTTGAATTGATTTTTACACTTTTAAGTGTTGCAAACTTGTAAAAATCATATCTTTTTCGTTCCTTGTCGAAATCCAGTGAAACAAGAGACACCGGGACCGGGTGGACGTCTTCTACATTCTAGAAGAGACCGCATATTTTTCCGAGCCTTCTGCTATTTTTGGTGGAGTGGAACCCAATGTGAGATTTCTAATTTATAAACGATATGGAAAACGATGATGTATAAATTATATAGTCGATGTATGAGTTATATAAGCATTGTACACCTCATGTATAAGCGTTGTATAAGTTGTACGTTCGATATATAAGTTGTATATGCGTTGTAAAAATTATATATGTGTTGAAATAGAAGTGAAATGCTTATATATAAACAAATATACATACATACATACATACATACTTACATATATATATATATATATATATATATATATATATATATATATATATATATATATACGCCCCTCGTCCACAAACCATGGACGATATTTATTAGTTGTGATTAGTGTGAAAATTGGTTGATTACGAATGGTTGATTAGAATTGTTTGTGGTTGAAATTGATAGATTGTGGTTGAAAAATACCCGTTTGTAGTTGAGAAATATTTGGTTGAAACCACATAGGATTATCTTGTGGAAATGAAAAAAATATACATGCCGCCTGCGTGCGAACTAGATGCATGATTCCCCATTGTCAAAAGCTGCGAGGCTTTAAGGTAGAGGAGGAGCCGTACTAGGGACGGTCCCGGTTTTAACTACCCTGCCGTTATGCTGCCAAAATTTTGAATAATATTCATGTGTTAGAATTATTTTCATGTGTTGAAACTATATTCGTGTGTTGAATGGAAATTCATCTATTTAACGACATTCATGTTTTGAAATAAATTGTTTTGAAAGATAAAAATCACATTTTCACTCTATATATACAAACTATAGAAAACCTTCATGTGTTGAATCGAAATTCATTCGTTGAATAGAAATTCATGTGTTGAATGGTATTCGTGTTTTAAATATAAAAATCACCTTTTCATCTATATATACAAACAATAGAAAACCTTCATGTGTTGAATCGAAATTCATTCGTCAAATAGAAATTCATGTGTTAAATGGTATTCGTGTTTTAAATATAAAAATCACCTTTTTATCTATATATACAAACTATAGAAAACCTTCATGTGTTGAATCGAAATTCATTCGTTGAATAGAAATTCATGTGTTGAATGGTATTCGTATTTTAAATATAAAAATCACCTTTTTATCTATATATACCAAATATAGAAAACCTTCATGTGTTGAATCGAAATTCATTCGTTGAATAGAAATTCATGTGTTGAATGGTATTCGTGTTTTAAATATAAAAATCACCTTTTTATCTATATATAAAATATAGAAAACCTTCATGTGTTGAATCGAAATTCATTCGTTGAATTGAAATTCATGTGTTGAATGATATTCATATTTTGAAATAAATTGTTTTAAAATAAGAATCATATTTTTATTACCTATATGAACTATATAAAATAATCTCGTTTTGAAATAAATTGTTTTATAATAAAAATCATATTTTTATTACCTATATGAGCTATATAAAATAATCTTGTTTTGAAATGAATTGTTTTATAATAAAAATCATATTTTTATAACCTATATGAACTATATAAAATGATCGAGTTTTGAAATGAATTGTTTTACAATAAAAATCACATTTCTTGTGATGGTCCGCCCCGCACCAACCGACATTTACTCCAAAAGTGCGCTGTACACATGTCCAGTTAGCACGGAACGGGTCGTCAGAAGGAAAAGGGAAGAAGGAAATGAACATACAAAGAACCTGTAGAATGTCTCACAGCGCATAGAAAAAAATATAATAATAGCATACTTGACATAAAACAGGAGAGACAGTGCATAAGCTGAAAACCAAAACTAAACATCATGGCAGCGGAAATTCAAAATACAGCTTATTACAACTTTCAAACTGTCTCAAAACAAAAAGCAAGATAAAGGAGGTACACTTAATGCTCAAGTAGTGACCACCAACGACACAGGGAGAATGTGTATATATATCTCATACGTGGAAGACTCCTGCCCGCCTCCGAATCAGCTACTCGCGCATCACCAGCTAACCTGTCTCTAGTCTGCTCGTGTGAGCACCCAGAGTAATAAGAGGAGACATAAAACTCTGAGTCAGACATAAAGCCTGGTATGAGCGATAAGCATCTAAAGTGAACAATAACAGGTAGACTAAAACATACCTGAACCTGGACCTGCAACCAAAGAGTTAGCACTACATATTGTACAACACTCTAAGGTACCATATCAAACGGTATAAAGATACGGAGGTGGGGGAGGTGTGCATGTCATAGTGATGGCAAACAATCAAACATAGCATCCATCCTCACATCTCTCACTCGGTGCGTAAAGCATACGATATTCACCACTTCGATCACCCAACATACCTTGCTACGATCACTTTGCCCCATGAAGTCATAAATGGCTTCACTGCACTGATAACGTAGCCGCAAATCCTTCGCTATGTCCACTTTGCCCCATGGAGTCACAAAAACCCCACTGCACTGGCTCATAGCCTTACTAATCCTTACTATGTCCACTCTGCCCCATGGAGTCACAAGAACCCCACTGCACTGGCTCATAGTCTTACTACGCATCACTTTGCCCCTCGAGTCGTAATGACTCTACTGCACTGATAACGTAGTCTTGCTACCATCACCTTGCCCCTCAGGTCATAATGACCCTACTACACTGATAAGTAGCCATCATTCATTTTTAGTGGTGAATCGAAGTTATGAACGTCGACAACTCCTTAGCACACGTCCCGCAGCAAAGCCCAACCAGGATGTGAACTCATTGGTTCCCAACTGGATCCTGAGCTCTAACTTCCCATATTGGACTACCTTTGCATCTCGGGTTATTGGTCAATACTGGGTCGGTTCGGGTTCCTTCTCGAGCCATCGGTTCGGGTCGGGTGTCCTCCATCTGTTCGGGTCGGGTCTTCTTCTGGTGCGGTTCGGGTCGGGTGTTTCACCTCGGTTCGGGTCAGGTGTTTCTCCTCGATTCGGGTCGGGTGCCATTCCCCTCCAGTTCGTGCTTCCGCTCCGATCCGCCTCCTCATCCTTCACATGCTCCTATCCGATCCGTCTTCATGCTTCCGCTCCGATCCATCCTACTTAATCCGATCCGATCCTAGTTTAGTTAGCGTGGCCTTCCTTTTTGCCAATTTTCTCAAGTGTCAGGTTCCGATGCGATCGGATTCCTTGCCCAGTTCAACATATCCGATCCGAGCCCCATATCCGATCCGATCTGAAACCTGCACTGTTTTCTGAAACTGTTCCAACAAGTGTTTACGCCATTTGACGACGTTTTCGACCATTCTAGCTATTGAAACCAATCACAAAGCATTTCATACAGTCATAGCAACATGCATAATCAACCACAAACATCAAAACATCCATATGATAGGTTAAAATGGATCAAACATACCCAAAATCCCATATTTTCCCCTTAAGCATGTTTAGGTGAAACTAATAATAGGATTAGCAAAACTTAACCAAATTAACCCAAATTCATATCAGATGTCTAAATCATTATTTAGGAATTTATGAACATTTTTCCCGAATTTTATCATGTTTAAATTCGCTAATTAACACTAATCACCCCTAATTAGCCATAATTAGTGCAAAACTATGCAAATCACTCACCTTAGCCACAAATAAACTAAGATCTGAAATAAATATCTGATTTAATGTGAATCTCAATGCTAAACAGCAGCTCCAATGTTGCTTTGGTGTAGATCTTCCTTGATTAGGGGTTGCTAAGCCAAATCCTTGACCAAAAGGTGATTTGGAGGTGATTTAGAGGTTGGAGGCCATTTTTAGGGTTTCTTGGTGATAAGTGGAGGCTAGAAAACTGAAATGGAATGATTCTCCATCTCATTTCAGCCTTCCCATAACCCTAATCCTGAAATGGGTTATGGGCCTACTCACTAATCACCCGATTTGGCCCGGTTAAGCAGTTTTTCACCCTCCAAACCTTGTTTCAGCCATATCTCCCAAACGGTAAGTCCGTTTGGCTATTATGACCACTCTACGGAAAGGTAAACCATCAAACGAATCTAATGGAAGTGGTTTCAGAACAAAATTCCTTTCCAATCAAAAGTTATGGCCAAAACATTACCGACTAGGGGCAAAATGGTCATTTAAAAGTCGACAAAAATCATGAACATGGGAAATGACTCTAATGGATGTTTCCCAAAGTTACATGGCCATACGACTTCATACGGGAAAGAAATAAATATTCTACGATCCCCCGATGCATAGAATGCGGGTCATTACACTCTCCCCCCCTTAAGAAATTTCGCCCCCGAAATTTCCTAATCAAAACACACACAAAGGTTCCCGCATGCCTATCAATCATAGAACAACAATCAAACATGCAAAACAAGTCTACCCTAGCATGCGGAAAAACTAAGTTACGAAGTAAGTCTTACCAAGCAAAGAGTTCTGGATATGCCTTCCTAATGCTCTCCTCTGTCTCCCAAGTACAATCATTCCCGTCCTCGCCCCACTGAACCTTGACTAGCTTCACCGACTTCCTTCGAAGTTGCTTCGTATCGTGCCCCACAATACGAATCGGCTTGCGATTCCCAATCGCCTCGGGTTCTACTTCGAAGTCCTCTAACTGATCAGGTGAAATAGTCACATCTGAGTCGTGAACGAACTTCCTTAGTTGGGAAACATGAAATACATTGTGAAATCCCGCCATCTTCTCTGGTAAGCCAACTCTATAAGCCAAATTCCCGACTAGTTCAAGAACAGGGAATGGGCCAACAAATCTTGGTGCCAACTTGCCTTTCCTGCCAAATCGTATCACGCTTTTTAACGGAGAGATCTTGACAAACACCAAGTCACCAACGGAGAATTTCAAGTCTCTTCTCCTCTTATCAGCATAACTCTTCTGCCTATCTTGGGCAGCTTTTATTCGTTGCTGAATGATCTTGATCTTACTGGAAGTTTCTCTCACCACATCTGGTCCAAGCACAAACTTCTCGCCAGTCTCTATCCAACATGATGGTGAGTTGCATGGTCTTCCGTACAAAGCTTCATATGGAGCCATACCGATACTGGATTGGTAGCTATTATTATATGCAAACTCTACTAGATGCAAATGGTCATCCCATAATCCACCAAAATCCAATATACAAGCTCTCAAGAGATCTTCCAATATACGATTCACCCTCTCCGTCTGACCGTCGGTCTGAGGATGATATGCGGTACTGAGATGTAATCCTGACCCTAGAGCCTCTTGTAAGCTCTTCCAAAACCCACTAGTGAACAACGGGTCTCGGTCACTCACAATGCTTTTGGGTACTCCATGAAATCTCACTACCCACTTCATATACAATTCTGCCAACTTGGCTGCCGTTCTGGTCGATTTGACTGGTATAAATCTTGCACTTTTAGTCAATCGATCCACAATTACCCAAATGCTATCATGTCCCGATCTAGTCCTTGGTAAACCATTGATGAAATCCATTGAGACTTGTTCCCATTTCCATTCGGGAATCTCTAATGGTTGCAACAACCCACTAGGCTTCTTTTGCTCGGCTTTAACTAGCTGGCAATTCATGCATTTGGATATAAACTTCCCAACGTCTCTTTTCATCCCTTCCCAGTAGTAAGTCTGCTTCATGTCTCGATACATCTTATTACCACCGGGTCGATGTATAGTCAGTTTTGAGTGATGACATTCTCTAAGCATTTCATCTCTCAAACCATTCACGTTGGGCACAACTAGTCTTCCATCCTTCCGAAGCCATCCATCTCAGTCAAGCCCATACGCATTCATCTCCTCACCGTCGATGTCCATCTCTAACTTGGAGATGATTTCCAATAGATTAGGATCGTCACTCTGACTAGAACCAATCCGCTCTATCAAAGTGGGTCTGATCGTCAAACTAGCTAGCATGATTGGATCCAATTCGCACTTTGGTCTGAAATCAAACCCCGCGATATACTCCAGTTGCTTCCACTCAAGAAACATTGCCCCTAAGCTGGCATGTCTCCTACTCAAGGCATCGGCTACCGCATTACCCTCCCCAGGTGTGTATGCGATATCAAAATCATACGAAGCCAAGAACTCTAACCATCTATGCTGACGGAGATTCAGATCCTTTTGAGAGAAGAGATACTTTAACGATTTATGATCGGTAAAAAACTCAAATCTTTCTCCCAAGAGATAATGTCTCCACATCTTCATCGCAAACACAATCGCTGCTAGTTTCAAATCATGGGTAGGATACTTCTTCTCATGCGGCTTTAGCTGTCGACTAGCATAAGCTACAACCCTACCTCCTTGCATCAATACAGCACCCAGTCCGGTACCACAAGCATCCGTGTATACCGTCATCTCTTCATTCCCTTTAGGAATGACTAACACTGGCGCACACGTCAACTTCTCTTTTAGACTCTTGAAGGCATCCTCACACACTCCGTCCCAGACGAAGGACTGATTCTTCTTAGTCAACTGAGTCAACGGTGCTGCTATCTTCGAGAAGTCCTGGATAAACTTACGATAATATCCAGCTAATTCCAAGAAACTTCTTACATCTGTTGCATTCTTGGGCGTAGGCCAATCCTGTACCGTAGCCACCTTCGCAGGGTCCACGGCAATACCACTCTCTGAAACAACATGACCCAAGAATCTCACTTTCCTTCTCCAAAAGTGACACTTGGAGAATTTCGCTTTCAATTGGTGTAACGACCCGGAAAAATGCGATCTTGGTTATCCGATATACAACACATATCGAACATCCAAGGATCGAAAATATCCGAATAGTTATTGAAAGAAATTAGAAGGTGAGAAGAGATAAGATAGAAACTTAGAATAGAAGAAGAAGAAGAACACAACATCAGAGTAACACGAACCTCACAGCGGAACGAATAACATATAATAGATAACATAACTTTGAAATATAACAGTTATGTATACAATAGCACTTATCAGAGTATAGCACTTACAACACAGCGGAAATAACTATAGCTATCCGATCTTGAAGCCTCCTGCTCCACGCTCTTCCAGTATATCTGTAAATTCCTGACTACTTGACTGCCCGCACAAAATTAGGCACCCAAGAGTTTAGGGAAAACAAAACAAATAAACTCCGGGTCAGTCATGGGACTGGTATGAGTAAAACAGTTTAAACAGGTATATGAACAAGTAAACGATATCTCATAAGACCACGCCGCAGAACGGAACGGGTTTTTCCCTTATGAGAATCCAAAATATCTTTATATCAAAAACCTTTTGATATTATAATAATGTCTATGTACAGATAGATATCAACTAGCAGAAACGCTTTCATCTCACGTTCTACATATATAGTATACAATCAAAACCGCAAGCACGTATTGGGTAATGGATTTCCAACTATGACAAGGTATGGAATCACCTTCCGATCAGTGTACTCTAGGAACGATACACTGGAGTTCAACAAGAACATCTTGCAACTCAGCCACACATGACCGACCACTCATTTCGCTTGAGTGTATCGAATGTACATCACCAACGGTTGGGATCAGCAACCGTTCCCGTATATATATGGGACAGCATTGATAGATTTAAGAAACAAATGAATATTCTCTAGATAGGTGATTATACACCCTACTTCGGTGCGACCGACTTAGCCATGCTGCCTGCCCGATTTCTGTCATTTACCGGTTGATGAGGCTAGAAGCTACGCTTTATCATCACATCAGATTCACTTCGAATGCTACATTTTCAGATCCATCAGAATCACTAATTGACGTCTACAACCATACATTACGTGTCAGCTAAAAGAAGTTTCCTTCTCCGCTTCCACTCTTGGTATAGTTGAAGAAATCAATGTACGTGACCGTCTAGAAATACTCTGTCATACATCCATCTTCATACAAGTTATCCTCATTCACTTAGAATGTCACATCGTCATACCCGCCAAATCACAAATTGACTTATCCAAAAATAACACGGGTATACAGCTTAGAGAAACGAATTCCTCCGCCACCAAACGTGAATACGTTTGAACAGATCAACTTACGCGATCCATTGGATATACTCTGTCAGACCTTCGTCCATACAAGTTGTCCTGGGACTGGACAAACCGAAGGCACTATTCTGTAAACAGGATAGCCCTTGCATTTTACTCCGTCTTCAATTATCTTTGGCATATATGATTCGCGACGCTTATGCCAATACAGAGTGGTTCTATGGATAATAATCCAACCGGTCTCTCCATATTAACAACGTTAAAATGGTCAAAACTTCGATAGTCGGTGAGTTAACTATCAAAGAAAAACAAGTGTGCAAACAACGATATTATTTCCAAATGGAAATTATATCGAACAAACATCATTTAACATAAATCCCTTTAGTTCATTTATTTACTTATCTCCTATTTCCCTATATTCTAAATTCTTATTTTTCTTTTATCAGAAAACATTTCTGATTCTCGTTTGGAAAACATTTCCAAAACTCCTTTACGATCAAACCTTACCATTTCTTAGTTAAGAAGGAAGTCACTCAAGTTGGGGTATAATTACCTCTCAGACCTTAACTGAACAACGTTATAACTTCGAAATGGTCAAAGTTTATCTTTTAATCTTTAACAACTTCTTTACGCCTTTCTCGGATCCAATTTTTCTAATCCACTTCTATATTTAAAACATTGGTTATAACGATAACGTTATAATCCCTACTTTCGAATTATCTAACTTTAATTATAACTTCTATTCTTATTAGTGAATAATTAACCTAACACTTATTTATTTATAAATAAATAAATCTCTATTTAAACACTGGAAAGTATAAGTACTTTCCCGAATTCGATATAATCAAATTTGCCGATTAACTCTCTTCGATAAATCTCTATTTGATTAACTCTTCTTCGAATAACCTATATTCGATTAACTCCTTCTCGAATAAACGATATTCGAAAATCTCTCTTCGAATAACTAATATTCGAGAACTCCTTCGAATAAACTACATTCGAAAATTCCTCTCGAATAAACGATATTCGATAATCTTCCCTTTCGATTTAACAAATCGATAACTCCTTTTCGAATAACTAAATTCGATAACTCCTTTTGATTTAACTAATCGATACTCCCTTTGATGAAACTAACATCAATAACTCCTTTCGATGAAACTAACATCGATAACTCCTTTCGATGAAACTAACATCGATAACTCCTTTCGATGAAACTAACATCGATAACTCCTTTCGATGAAACTAACATCGATTTATTTAACTTAACTAACTTAACTCGACTAACTTAACTTATTTGGTTCGACCAATTCGATTCAATTAACTAGGCTCGACTAACTTGGTTTATTTAACTCAACTTGATTTACTCCTATCGAATAACTAATATTCGATTTAACTCCATTTAACTCCATTCGAATAACTACTATTCGATTAACTCTATTCAACTCTATTCGAATAAACTATATTCGACTGACTCTATTTAACTCCATTCGAACAACTACTATTCGACAACTCTATTTAACTCCATTCGCTTGACTCTAGATCGCAGCGATCACAATGGTTACGCCTGATTCCCTCAGGAAACATCCGACCGCCTTAGGCTATTTACAGCCCTGCGAATTACGCTAGCAGTCGTACAAGATGGCAACTTATCCTGAATACTATGTTTGACTAACTCTATCTCAAATAACTATATTTGATTAATTCTAGTTCGTGTTAACTCTAATCGATTAACTCTAACTAATTAACTCCAACTGGTTAATTCTAACTGATTAACTCTAACTGATTAACTCTAACTGGTTAACTCTAACTGATTAACTCTAACTGGTTAACTCTAACTGATTAACTCTAACTGGTTAACTCTATTTGACTAACTCGACAAACTAACCCCTTTCGAATAACATATTCGATTAACTAACTTCGAATACCATATTCGATTTCTCCTTTCAAATGTCTATACTCGATTAACTACTTCGAATACCATATTCGATTTCTCTTTTCGATTGTCTATATTCGATTAACTAACTTTGAATACCATATTCGATTTCTCCTTTCGAATGTCTATATTCGATTAACTAACTTCACTTTATAAAGATTTCCTTTTTAACAACGTTTTATTCATTGGAAAAGATTGACTTTTAAATAACGGTTCTACCCTTAAAAAATGATTTCCCTTTTTATAATGTCTCCTTTCCAGTTCTATTTGTAAATGGTTTACAAATATTTCCTTTTCAAATTTATACTTGAAATATTCTAACTCCTTAAATTCCCGGGAAAATTCGCCATAACCTCCTTTGTATCGGGAGCATCGGGAAATTCCCCAAACTCGCCACACAGGCCTTTCCATTCAAAAAGAAATGTTTTGAATTTATTTCCTTTTCAAATATCTCATATTTATAAATATCCCAATTTATAAATATTCCTTATTTATAAATATTCCACTTTATAAATATTCTATTTTTCAATATCACTTTGAAAAATCTCCTTTATCTACATTCCGGTATGTCATGGTATTCAATCATATCAAATCACGATGTTCAATATCGTCCATACACACACAATCAACAACAGGTTATAATTCACATCATATATCAAAATATATGAAAAACAATAAAATAACTGTTGAGGAATCCAGTCGGATTCCTCCAACCTGTTTCCCTGCATCACAGATGTTAGACAATATAGATAACATCAATTTCATCCCAACATGAAATATACTGATAATCAGAATCCATATTTGATTGACGGTTTTCTATATATAACTATATCTACATTTTCAATCAAATCTATTTAACAGTCCAATTTAACAGTCCAATTTAACAATCAATACACAGCAATCAATCATTAAAAATAAAGTACAGTTTATACAAATATAAACTGAACAGAGTTAGTGAGATTTACTCACATTTGCGCGTTAACCGATAAATAACGGTTTGCGTTCATTTGACTGCGACGGACAATTTATTTCACCAGAAATTGTAACGGGCTCGGATTCACTCCTAGTCAGCTTCATTGTGAAGCTCTCGTCCAAACGGTCCCGTCGGATCTTGTTTCGCTGGATTCCGATAACGTACGAAAGAGTTATATGATTTATAAGTTTGAATGCACTATTTGAATTTAAAAACTTAACTTAAAATCTTGTTGGGCCTTTACCCTTATAACTTGGCCCGTCCCCTTTGTACATTTCCAGGCCCGACGTTAGATCCTTTCTTCCCAAATTCATTTCGTTGTTCCCAATCCAAACATTTCCTGCATTTCAATCCCCCTATCCGTTCTCCCTTTACACCTCTCGAAGAATTAAACAAATAATACCTTTATTCTCCTCGTTTAAATCTCTACCTTCTCAACCCATTGATACCTAACTCGAACTCCCTCTTCCTCCTTGCGATCGAGAGTACCCTCGCGCCCATTTCAGCAGGTATCGGCGCTTCTGTTTGTCGAAAGTTCCCAAAAATGAACCACATACTCTACTCGATCTCTTCCTTCACCGATGGGAGCCTGCCTTAGCTACTGTCGTGGTTCTTGAGTGACCGGAGATTACGCACTGAACTTCCACGAGACAAACCAACATCGAGACTTCAATTTCCTGGAATGCCAAGCCCTAGCTCACGTTGACTTTTAGACTAGCAACAAATATGAATCGAACCCGGTAAATCATATATGGTTGAGAAGAGAAAGTGGACTGGAGTTCGAATATACGTATTTCTCCATTTATAGATTTGTGTTGGATTTTCTTTTGATTTATGTTCTTGCGTTTTGTTACTGGGTGAATGAGATCGATGCTTGCGTTTTAACAGACATTTTGTGGTAGAGAATAAGTAGCGTGGCCTTCAATTTTGACCAACAGAGCGGATGGTTTGAGGAGAAAATCGTGGACCTATGTTTTATAATGTAAAGTTTATCATCACGAAATAAAGAATTTTTTTCCTTTACAAACTGTTGTCGACAGAAGTAAACATATCGTTGTAATTAGCTCGGTGCCACGATCCCGAAAATATAATAATACCGGTAGATTGACTCATATTTTGAAACCTCAAAATGTTGATTACAGGGTGCAAAATACCCCAAATAAAAAGTCGCTTATTTAATTAATTAAAATTTTCCATAAAATTCTAAAAATTAAATTATCACTACGTCTCAAAAGAACCTTGTCTAAATTCAACCCCGATATTCAAATATATTGAAAACCCTTTTATAACATAAATAAAGCGTTACTAATTATAAAGGAATTCCACAGCGACTTTTCTGAAATTTGATTTGGACGTAAATCAAAATCTACACGACGAAATCCTGATTTTTCTCTTCCACTAGAAAGATATACTCCACCAGCTCCACACGTTTCTTATTTCATAGAAATCCGGCTTAAAACGAATCATGTACATTCAGTTGAAGTTTGAATCGCCAATTAACGAACTGCAGCGCCATTTCAAGCTCGGTTTTAATTATAATATAATTATACGTTCAAACTGTCGTTTATATAATATATTCATTATTCAAATTCAATTCCAAACTGAATTATACCTTATATATAATCCAATCCACACTGTATTGTGAATTCAGTTATTTCTGACTATTTCGACATTATAATATATTATTATATTATAATTATTAATTAAATATTCAATATTATTTAATTAAACGATCATTAACTTCTCTAAATCACCAATTATATAATTAAATAAATTAATTATATATCGCAGAAAATGCGGGTCATTACATTCTTCCCCACTTAAAATAATTTCGTCCTCGAAATTGCTAAGTTAGAGGACGACCCTGTCTATTGGAATTCCTAAGATTTGTTTACCCCTTATTTCTGATTTCAACAGAACCAATTAATATCGACTAAAATATTTATTCATTCCGAATAACTAAAATTTTAAAAATTTTGAAAATTTTCTAACACTTTAAATTTTTCGGAAAATTTCGCCAGCACCTCCTTTGTACTGGTCAATACGTCAAACCACCACTCGCCTCTCTGGGCCATCTCCAACCCAAAAGAAAATCAAACAGCCAAGCGGCTTGCCAATTCGACTCATAAATCACCAAACTCATATGAAATATAAACTTGTACCTTTTTGTCAGCCATATCATTATATCCCTACCATTCGTCACCACTTCTGCATATAACAATGCATTACCAACTTGATCTCAAATCAGTTCATTCTCAAAACCAAATCATTCGCTTATACCTAAGTCGAATTCTATTTCCACTCGAGTTCCATTCTCGATTTCAACTCTTAACTTATTTATTCAAGTTAATTCCAGATTATTTCTAATTCGATTTATACCATCTCAATCTATTTAACTTCATTAGTTAAATTTTAATTCCAGAACTTAAATTCCTGAGTTTATTTCAAATCAATTTGAAATCATAACACCAATTCAAAACATTTGAATTTCTAAACAACTTGTTTTCTCAAAACAATTTGAAAACAAAACCTTTGGTAGTAATCCACCCCTTAGAACTCGAAAATCACACCGATGATACTGCGCAGTCATTATCGGAATTATTTTCCAGCGACCCAAGTGATTTCAATACTATATCATTTTCAATACCATTACTAAATACTTCCATTTAGAAAACATTTCAAAATCTCCCAGGAACTTAAAATTTCCTTATTTTAATTCCAAATCTGATTTAAATTCATATTTAATTCATCTTATTTCATATACTTTACTTATATGATTCTGATTGGTTATATATAACCATTTCACTTTATAATCTCATTCGATTATAATTACAACTAATATATCTAATATATGATAATATATTACATATCCATACTGTGTCGGTCCATCGTATTCAAGTATTTATTTACTCCTACCGATACAGTGGATCAAACTGATCGACCAGAGCTCATAAACAACTCAGCCAATGAATCTCCACAATATAAAACCATTTTTATATCAAATACAAATACGCACTCGTATATACACTCAACTCAATCTAGGGTATTACTAACCCTATCTCTACCGAGTCACGCCACAGAGTTATGTCCGATCACTAAAACATAAGCTCTGATACCAACTGTAACGACCCGGAAAAATGCGATCTTGGTTATCCGATATACAACACATATCGAACATCCAAGGATCGAAAATATCCGAATAGTTATTGAAAGAAATTAGAAGGTGAGAATAGATAAGATAGAAACTTAGAATAGAAGAAGAAGAAGAACACAACATCAGAGTAACACGAACCTCACAGCGGAACGAATAACATATAATAGATAACATAACTTTGAAATATAACAGTTATGTATACAATAGCACTTATCAGAGTATAGCACTTACAACACAGCGGAAATAACTATAGCTATCCGATCTTGAAGCCTCCTGCTCCACGCTCTTCCAGTATATCTGTAAATTCCTGACTACTTGACTGCCCGCACAAAATTAGGCACCCAAGAGTTTAAGGAAAACAAAACAAATAAACTCCGGGTCAGTCATGGGACTGGTATGAGTAAAACAGTTTAAACAGGTATATGAACAAGTAAACGATATCTCATAAGACCACGCCGCAGAACAGAACGGGTTTTTCCCTTATGAGAATCCAAAATATCTTTATATCAAAAACCTTTTGATATTATAATAATGTCTATGTACAGATAGATATCAACTAGCAGAAACGCTTTCATCTCACGTTCTACATATATAGTATACAATCAAAACCGCAAGCACGTATTGGGTAATGGATTTCCAACTATGACAAGGTATGGAATCACCTTCCGATCAGTGTACTCTAGGAACGATACACTGGAGTTCAACAAGAACATCTTGCAACTCAGCCACACATGACCGACCACTCATTTCGCTTGAGTGTATCGAATGTACATCACCAACGGTTGGGATCAGCAACCGTTCCCGTATATATATGGGACAGCATTGATAGATTTAAGAAACAAATGAATATTCTCTAGATAGGTGATTATACACCCTACTTCGGTGCGACCGACTTAGCCATGTTGCCTGCCCGATTTCTGTCATTTACCGGTTGATGAGGCTAGAAGCTACGCTTTATCATCACATCAGATTCACTTCGAATGCTACATTTTCAGATCCATCAGAATCACTAATTGACGTCTACAACCATACATTACGTGTCAGCTAAAAGAAGTTTCCTTCTCCGCTTCCACTCTTGGTATAGTTGAAGAAATCAATGTACGTGACCGTCTAGAAATACTCTGTCATACATCCATCTTCATACAAGTTATCCTCATTCACTTAGAATGTCACATCGTCATACCCGCCAAATCACAAATTGACTTATCCAAAAATAACACGGGTATACAGCTTAGAGAAACGAATTCCTCCGCCACCAAACGTGAATACGTTTGAACAGATCAACTTACGCGATCCATTGGATATACTCTGTCAGACCTTCGTCCATACAAGTTGTCCTGGGACTGGACAAACCGAAGGCACTATTCTGTAAACAGGATAGCCCTTGCATTTTACTCCGTCTTCAATTATCTTTGGCATATATGATTCGCGACGCTTATGCCAATACAGAGTGGTTCTATGGATAATAATCCAACCGGTCTCTCCATATTAACAACGTTAAAATGGTCAAAACTTCGATAGTCGGTGAGTTAACTATCAAAGAAAAACAAGTGTGCAAACAACGATATTATTTCCAAATGGAAATTATATCGAACAAACATCATTTAACATAAATCCCTTTAGTTCATTTATTTACTTATCTCCTATTTCCCTATATTCTAAATTCTTATTTTTCTTTTATCAGAAAACATTTCTGATTCTCGTTTGGAAAACATTTCCAAAACTCCTTTACGATCAAACCTTACCATTTCTTAGTTAAGAAGGAAGTCACTCAAGTTGGGGTATAATTACCTCTCAGACCTTAACTGAACAACGTTATAACTTCGAAATGGTCAAAGTTTATCTTTTAATCTTTAACAACTTCTTTACGCCTTTCTCGGATCCAATTTTTCTAATCCACTTCTATATTTAAAACATTGGTTATAACGATAACGTTATAATCCCTACTTTCGAATTATCTAACTTTAATTATAACTTCTATTCTTATTAGTGAATAATTAACCTAACACTTATTTATTTATAAATAAATAAATCTCTATTTAAACACTGGAAAGTATAAGTACTTTCCCGAATTCGATATAATCAAATTTGCCGATTAACTCTCTTCGATAAATCTCTATTTGATTAACTCTTCTTCGAATAACCTATATTCGATTAACTCCTTCTCGAATAAACGATATTCGAAAATCTCTCTTCGAATAACTAATATTCGAGAACTCCTTCGAATAAACTACATTCGAAAATTCCTCTCGAATAAACGATATTCGATAATCTTCCCTTTCGATTTAACAAATCGATAACTCCTTTTCGAATAACTAAATTCGATAACTCCTTTTGATTTAACTAATCGATACTCCCTTTGATGAAACTAACATCAATAACTCCTTTCGATGAAACTAACATCGATAACTCCTTTCGATGAAACTAACATCGATAACTCCTTTCGATGAAACTAACATCGATAACTCCTTTCGATGAAACTAACATCGATTTATTTAACTTAACTAACTTAACTCGACTAACTTAACTTATTTGGTTCGACCAATTCGATTCAATTAACTAGGCTCGACTAACTTGGTTTATTTAACTCAACTTGATTTACTCCTATCGAATAACTAATATTCGATTTAACTCCATTTAACTCCATTCGAATAACTACTATTCGATTAACTCTATTCAACTCTATTCGAATAAACTATATTCGACTGACTCTATTTAACTCCATTCGAACAACTACTATTCGACAACTCTATTTAACTCCATTCGCTTGACTCTAGATCGCAGCGATCACAATGGTTACGCCTGATTCCCTCAGGAAACATCCGACCGCCTTAGGCTATTTACAGCCCTGCGAATTACGCTAGCAGTCGTACAAGATGGCAACTTATCCTGAATACTATGTTTGACTAACTCTATCTCAAATAACTATATTTGATTAATTCTAGTTCGTGTTAACTCTAATCGATTAACTCTAACTAATTAACTCCAACTGGTTAATTCTAACTGATTAACTCTAACTGATTAACTCTAACTGGTTAACTCTAACTGATTAACTCTAACTGGTTAACTCTAACTGATTAACTCTAACTGGTTAACTCTATTTGACTAACTCGACAAACTAACCCCTTTCGAATAACATATTCGATTAACTAACTTCGAATACCATATTCGATTTCTCCTTTCAAATGTCTATACTCGATTAACTACTTCGAATACCATATTCGATTTCTCTTTTCGAATGTCTATATTCGATTAACTAACTTCGAATACCATATTCGATTTCTCCTTTCGAATGTCTATATTCGATTAACTAACTTCACTTTATAAAGATTTCCTTTTTAACAACGTTTTATTCATTGGAAAAGATTTACTTTTAAATAACGGTTCTACCCTTAAAAAATGATTTCCCTTTTTATAATGTCTCCTTTCCAGTTCTATTTGTAAATGGTTTACAAATATTTCCTTTTCAAATTTATACTTGAAATATTCTAACTCCTTAAATTCCCGGGAAAATTCGCCATAACCTCCTTTGTATCGGGAGCATCGGGAAAATCCCCAAACTCGCCACACAGGCCTTTCCATTCAAAAAGAAATGTTTTGAATTTATTTCCTTTTCAAATATCTCATATTTATAAATATCCCAATTTATAAATATTCCTTATTTATAAATATTCCACTTTATAAATATTCTATTTTTCAATATCACTTTGAAAAATCTCCTTTATCTACATTCCGGTATGTCATGGTATTCAATCATATCAAATCACGATGTTCAATATCGTCCATACACACACAATCAACAACAGGTTATAATTCACATCATATATCAAAATATATGAAAAACAATAAAATAACTGTTGAGGAATCCAGTCGGATTCCTCCAACCTGTTTCCCTGCATCACAGATGTTAGACAATATAGATAACATCAATTTCATCCCAACATGAAATATACTGATAATCAGAATCCATATTTGATTGACGGTTTTCTATATATAACTATATCTACATTTTCAATCAAATCTATTTAACAGTCCAATTTAACAGTCCAATTTAACAATCAATACACAGCAATCAATCATTAAAAATAAAGTACAGTTTATACAAATATAAACTGAACAGAGTTAGTGAGATTTACTCACATTTGCGCGTTAACCGATAAATAACGGTTTGCGTTCATTTGACTGCGACGGACAATTTATTTCACCAGAAATTGTAACGGGCTCGGATTCACTCCTAGTCAGCTTCATTGTGAAGCTCTCGTCCAAACGGTCCCGTCGGATCTTGTTTCGCTGGATTCCGATAACGTACGAAAGAGTTATATGATTTATAAGTTTGAATGCACTATTTGAATTTAAAAACTTAACTTAAAATCTTGTTGGGCCTTTACCCTTATAACTTGGCCCGTCCCCTTTGTACATTTCCAGGCCCGACGTTAGATCCTTTCTTCCCAAATTCATTTCGTTGTTCCCAATCCAAACATTTCCTGCATTTCAATCCCCCTATCCGTTCTCCCTTTACACCTCTCGAAGAATTAAACAAATAATACCTTTATTCTCCTCGTTTAAATCTCTACCTTCTCAACCCATTGATACCTAACTCGAACTCCCTCTTCCTCCTTGCGATCGAGAGTACCCTCGCGCCCATTTCAGCAGGTATCGGCGCTTCTGTTTGTCGAAAGTTCCCAAAAATGAACCACATACTCTACTCGATCTCTTCCTTCACCGATGGGAGCCTGCCTTAGCTACTGCCGTGGTTCTTGAGTGACCGGAGATTACGCACTGAACTTCCACGAGACAAACCAACATCGAGACTTCAATTTCCTGGAATGCCATGCCCTAGCTCACGTTGACTTTTAGACCAGCAACAAATATGAATCGAACCCGGTAAATCATATATGGTTGAGAAGAGAAAGTGGACTGGAGTTCGAATATACGTATTTCTCCATTTATAGATTTGTGTTGGATTTTCTTTTGATTTATGTTCTTGCGTTTTGTTACTGGGTGAATGAGATCGATGCTTGCGTTTTAACAGACATTTTGTGGTAGAGAATAAGTAGCGTGGCCTTCAATTTTGACCAACAGAGCGGATGGTTTGAGGAGAAAATCGTGGACCTATGTTTTATAATGTAAAGTTTATCATCACGAAATAAAGAATTTTTTTCCTTTACAAACTGTTGTCGACAGAAGTAAACATATCGTTGTAATTAGCTCGGTGCCACGATCCCGAAAATATAATAATACCGGTAGATTGACTCATATTTTGAAACCTCAAAATGTTGATTACAGGGTGCAAAATACCCCAAATAAAAAGTCGCTTATTTAATTAATTAAAATTTTCCATAAAATTCTAAAAATTAAATTATCACTACGTCTCAAAAGAACCTTGTCTAAATTCAACCCCGATATTCAAATATATTGAAAACCCTTTTATAACATAAATAAAGCGTTACTAATTATAAAGGAATTCCACAGCGACTTTTCTGAAATTTGATTTGGACGTAAATCAAAATCTACACGACGAAATCCTGATTTTTCTCTTCCACTAGAAAGATATACTCCACCAGCTCCACACGTTTCTTATTTCATAGAAATCCGGCTTAAAACGAATCATGTACATTCAGTTGAAGTTTGAATCGCCAATTAACGAACTGCAGCGCCATTTCAAGCTCGGTTTTAATTATAATATAATTATACGTTCAAACTGTCGTTTATATAATATATTCATTATTCAAATTCAATTCCAAACTGAATTATACCTTATATATAATCCAATCCACACTGTATTGTGAATTCAGTTATTTCTGACTATTTCGACATTATAATATATTATTATATTATAATTATTAATTAAATATTCAATATTATTTAATTAAACGATCATTAACTTCTCTAAATCACCAATTATATAATTAAATAAATTAATTATATATCGCAGAAAATGCGGGTCATTACAATTGGTGTTTCCTCAACACCTCCATCACTATCCTCAAGTGTCCCTTGTGTTCCTCCTCTGTCCTTGAATAAACAAGGATATCATCTACAAACACAAGAACAAACTTATTCAACTGATCTCTGAATACTCGATTCATGAGATCCACAAAGTAGGCTGGTGCATTGGTCAACCCAAATGGCATGACCAACCACTCATAAAATCCAGACGGCGTCCTAAATGCCGTTTTCGGAACACTCTCATCTGCTACTCGGAGCTGATGAAATCCTGTCGCGAGGTCCAACTGGGAGAACACTCTTGCTCCTCCCAGTTGATCAAACAAATCATCTATCCGCAGTAGAGGATACTTATTCTTCCTCGTCACCTTATTCAACTCGCGATAGTCCACACACAAACGAAGGGAACCATCTGCCTTAGTGGCAAACACAACTGGTGCTCCCCACTCGGAGACACTCCTTCTAATAAATCCCTTCTTCAAAAGATTGCTGACTTGCACCCCGAGCTCTCGCTGCTCCCTTGGTGCCATACGACGAAGTGGCATCACTATAGGTCTGACATCTTTGACTAAATCAATACGGACCTCAATCTCTCGGTGTAGTGGAAGCCCGGTCACCTCCTCGAAGACGTCCAGATACTGGCCAACCACGGGCTCATCTGACAACTCATCTTGCGGGATGTCGAGGGAATTAACAAAACTAGCCATAACCCCATCACTAGGTAGACTACCAAACACTACCCTCCGCCCATCATCCGCACTCACTGTCACCAAAAAGCCCTCACAGTCTACCACCACCCCGTATCTTTGGAGCCAATCGACTCCCAATATAATGCCATACCCAGTAAAGCCCAAAACAAAGCAATCACATACAAACATACATCCATGACTTGATAAGACCAAATTCCTGCAAATCATACTAAGGCTAGTCGAACCACCAATCGGGTTCGTCACAACCAATGGTCTATCGACTATCTCGGGTTCCAGTCCCAATCTATCTACCAGGTCACTAGATATGAAGGAACGGGAAGCATCAGTATCAAACAAAACTCGAACTGGTACATCATAAATAGAAAGCATACCTTGAATAACAACATTCTTTCCTTTCTCCGCCGCAGTTGGGGCATTCGACGAAGAAGGAACAACATCAATAGCATATGCTTTCACAATTTGCTTCTCCTTAAGAGGTTGCGGACACTTATCCTTATGATGTCCCACTTGACCACAGTTGTAGCACTTCCTTTCCGCTGGCTTGGCCCGACATTCTTTAGCATAATGGCCCTTCTTACCACAGCTGAAGCACTCAACATCCTTCTTGCTCTTTTTCTGACCACCTTTAGATTGGTCCTGGTTCCTCTTATTCTGAGAGTTATTCTTGCCTCCACCGCCTGCTTGCGGCTTTGGCCCTTCTGCAGATGCAGCCTTAGTCTTTGACTTAGGGTAAAGACTCTCTGATCTCAAAGCTTTCCCCACGATCGATTCAAAAGTCTCATCGATGTGGTTGATAAGCCTTTCCCCCAAGTATCCATCCAAGCCAGTAATGAACTTCTCATTCTTCTTCTCAGGAGTATCAATGAGAGACAGTCCATACTTCGACAAAGTGTCGAACCCAGCAATATAGTCAGAAACTGCCCTGCCACCCTGCTTGAGTTCCAAGAACCTCTTGAACAACACTGACTTCTGGGCAGCTGGAATGAACTTTTCGCTAAAGCGAGCCTTGAACTGATCCCAAGTAACCTGATCTTCTGGAGTAGCTGTTCTAATAGCATTCCACCAATTCATCGCTCGCCCTTGCAGCTGACGAGACACTAGCCTTCTCTTCATCGCATCCTCAAGACCCAATTCATCAAAGATACGATCACAGCTATCCATCCAATCTTGAACATCTGTGGCCGACTCCGTTCCATGGAACGGCTTTCCACCAAGATAAGTGTAATCCTTGCACAACTTGGCGAAATCGACCCTAGGCGCCTGCACTACTGGGCCAACACCAACTCTGGGATTGGGAACTGCCCCTTGCACTTCTCTAAGCATGTCTCTCATGAGGTTCGTAAAGATCGCCCTCATGTCAGCGGCATTCCCTTGGTTGGTCCCTCTACCAGCACCCCTCGTGTCTCGGCTCATCGTCAATCTGAAAAAGGAAACGATTAACGACCCCATAGTGGTGCTAGTGCAGTGCGACTTCATTCTTATACTACTAATAGTATATATATACATAGCTTTTGAAAACCAAAATAATTACAAATACGCGCTCTCATATACGTACTAACTCTCCCTAGTGTCTTTCCCTAGGTTAACTACGCAACCTAGAGCTCTGATACCAAGTGTGACGGCCCGCCCCGCACCAACCGACATTTACTCCAAAAGTGCGCTGTACACATGTCCAGTTAGCACGGAACGGGTCGTCAGAAGGAAAAGGGAAGAAGGAAATGAACATACAAAGAACCTGTAGAATGTCTCACAGCGCATAGAATAAAATATAATAATAACATACTTGACATAAAACAGGAGAGACAGTGCATAAGCTGAAAACCAAAACTAAACATCATGGCAGTGGAAATTCAAAATACATCTTATTACAACTTTCAAACTGTCTCAAAACAAAAGCAAGATAAAGGAGGTACACTACTAATGCCCAAGTAGCGACCACCAACGACACAGGGAGAATGTGTATATATATATATATATCATACGTGGAAGCCTCATGCCCGCCTCCGAATCAGCTACTCGCGCATCACCAGCTAACCTGTCTCTAGTCTGCTCGTGTGAGCACCCAGAGTAATAAGAGGAGACATAAAACTCTGGGTCAGACATAAAGCCTGGTATGAGCGATAAGCATCTAAAGTGAACAATAACAGGTAGACTAAAACATACCTGAACCTGGACCTGCAACCAAAGAGTTAGCACTACATACTGTACAACACTCTAAGGTACCATATCAAACGGTATAAAGATACGGAGGTGGGGGAGGTGTGCATGTCATAGTGATGGCAAACAATCAAACATAGCATCCATCCTCACATCTCTCACTCGGTGCGTAAAGCATACGATATTCACCACTTCGATCACCCAACATACCTTGCTACGATCACTTTGCCCCCATGAAGTCATAAATGGCTTCACTGCACTAATAACGTAGCCACAAATCCTTCGCTATGTCCACTTTGCCCCATGGAGTCACAAAAACCCCACTGCACTGGCTCATAGCCTTACTAATCCTTACTATGTCCACTCTGCCCCATGGAGTCACAAGAACCCCACTGCACTGGCTCATAGTCTTACTACGCATCACTTTGCCCCTCAATTCGTAATGACTCTACTGCACTGATAACGTAGTCTTGCTACCATCACCTTGCCCCTCAGGTCATAATGACCCTACTGCACTGATAAGTAGCCATCATTCATTTTTAGTGGTGAATCGAAGTTATGAACGTCGACAACTCCTTAGCACACGTCCCGCAGCAAAGCCCAACCAGGAAGTAAACTCATTGGTTCCCGACTGGATCCTGAGCTCTAACTTCCCATATTGGACTACCTTTGCATCTCGGGTTATTGGTCAATACTGGGTCGGTTCGGGTGTCCTCCATCTGTTCGGGTCGGGTCTTCTTCTGGTGCGGTTCGGGTCGGGTGTTTCTCCTCGGTTCGGGTCAGGTGTTTCTCCTCGGTTCGGGTCGGGTGCCATTCCCCTCCAGTTCGTGCTTCCGCTCCGATCCGCCTCCTCATCCTTCACATGCTCCTATCTGATCCGTCTTCATGCTTCCGCTCCGATCCGTCCTCCTTAATCCGATCCGATCCCAGTTCAGTTAGCGTGGCCTTCCTTTTTGCCAATTTTCTCAAGTGTCGGTTCCGATCCGATCGGATTCCTTGCCCAGTTCAACATATCCGATCCGAGCCCCATATCCGATCCAATCTGAAACCTGCACTGTTTTCTGAAACTGTTCCAACAAGTGTTTACGCCATTTGACAACGTTTTCGACCATTCTAGCTATTGAAACCAATCACAAAGCATTTCATACAGTCATAACAACATGCATAATCAACCACAAACATCAAAACATTCATATGATAGGTTAAAATGGATCAAACATACCCAAAATCCCATATTTTCCCCTTAAGCATGTTTAGGTGAAACTAATAATAGGATTAGCAAAACTTAACCAAATTAACCCAAATTCATATCAGAGGTCTAAATCATTATTTAGGAATTTATGAATATTTTTCCCGAATTTTATCATGTTTAAATTCGCTAATTAACACTAATCACCCCTAAATAGCCATAATTAGTGCAAAACTATGCAAATCACTCACCTTAGCCACAAATAAACTAAGATCTGAAATAAATCTCTGATTTGATGTGAATCCCAATGCTAAACAGCAGCTCTAATGTTGCTTTGGTGTAGATCTTCCTTGATTAGGGGTTGCTAAGCCAAATCCTTGACCAAAAGGTGATTTGGAGGTGATTTAGAGGTTGGAGGCCATTTTTAGGGTTTCTTGGTGATAAGTGGAGGCTAGAAAACTAAAATGGAATGATTCTCCATCTCATTTCAGCCTTCCCATAACCCTAATCCCGAAATGGGTTATGGGCCTATTCACTAATCACCCGATTTGGCCCGGTTAAGCAGTTTTTCACCCTCCAAACCTTGTTTCAGCCATATCTCCCAAACGGTAAGTCCGTTTGGCTATTATGACCACTCTACGGAAAGGTAAACCATCAAACGAATTTAATGGAAGAGGTTTCAGGTCAAAATTCCTTTCCAATCAAAAGTTATGGCCAAAACAGTACCGACTAGGGGCAAAATGGTCATTTAAAAGTCGACAAAAATCATGAACATGGGAAATGACTCTAATGGATGTTTCCCAAAGTTACATGGCCATACAACTTCATACGGGAAAGAAATAAATATTCTACGATCCCCCGATGCGTAGAATGCGGGTCATTACATTTCTACTGCACACATGAGTTGTTAAAAATAGTGAAGTGTCGAAGTGAATGTTTGTTGGATAAAAATATCATTTTTATCAAATGAATGAAAAGAATATAGCTTTGAAGTCGAAGAATCGATATATATATATATATATATATATATATATATATATAATTGAAATATATCGAATAATGAAGCTGCAGTTCGTATTTTGAAAATGTGATTTTAAACGATTAGTGCGGGAGATCCGACCATCGGATTTTCCCGAAACCGCAACCGTTGGGTTCGCTTTGGAAATATCTTTCCAACGGCACCAACTTTGTAAAAATCCAACGGTTGGATTGTCTGGAATGTTTAATTCAAATCTGAAGAAAAACAGCGCCAGAATCGATTATATTTATTTATATATATAAAGATAATTATATTTAATCGAATAACGACGCTGCATTTCGTATTTTGAAATCGAAATTTCAAACGATTATACCGGGAGATCCGACCGTCTTATTTTCCCGAAACTGGAACCATTGGATTCGTTTTGAAAAGATCTTTCTAATGATATGAATTTTGTGAAGATCCAACGGTTAGAATTTCAGATATGTGTAAATCAAATCTGAAGAAAAACAGCGCCACGGCCGCGTTATGGCCCGAAATATCGTTTTGAATAAATTGGCTATTTTAAAATAAATAAAAATAGCGATAAATCGTTATAAAATATTATAAACGATATGGTTGCGAAATTTAGAAATTAACTGAAGGTTAGCTAAGTCGAATGGTTCCCTGGATTTTGATTTGATGTTGGTTTCGGCCTTCGGGGTTAAGATTTGGGAAATCGTTCTCTTACTGATTGACGGTTAGTGACTAATGAATTGAAATGATGCGTATGTTGTGTTTGTGTAGCACTTGTTTATTATATACGCGAGTTGCTCAGAAAGACCGGATTTATCCCATTCTGAATAACTGAATCGATGATAAGAAGTCGAAGATGAAGACGATGATTGAAGACCGATCTTCACCTCGTTTGGATGGTAAATGATGTCCTGATTGGGAGGCATCCCGAAATATAGATAATGAGTGGTGATCGTCCAGACGTACGTGGGGATCGATGGATATGCGAGGTATTTAGTGCCTCCGGTTTCGTTTAGACCCAGAACGGACTTGCAAATGGACGGTGTGTCTGACATTGAAATTTATTCTGTGTGATTGATAGCCATCAGTCGCATGGTGTGAATTGCCTGTGTGGCATGCTAAGAGGCAGTGATCAAGGATTCTGTTGAAAAGAAAAGTCTTGTGGTGATGATCAAAGCACCGCCTGTGTGGCGTAGCTTTGTGTATAACGTGAATTCGCGAGCCTCATACCCCGGTATGAACCAGAAACGGGAGAGGACCTCAGGGGGGACGTGCGTTTTCTTTCTAGCTAGAAGTGGCGTCAGTGGTTTTACATGCCCTGACGACTTTGACTTATGTGGTTGTTACTGTTGTGAGGCGCCTCGGTTATATCGGTCGATCCGGGACCGATGGAGTCATTCGTTGGCTCATTTACGCCCCCAAAGGGCGGAGAAACGCATTGTTCAGGCATTATAATCCACTCCGTGTAGACCGGCCCTGACGATCCAAGGTACGGTTGCGGTTGTGCCTGAGACTCGGGCTAGACAGTCTCGAATTCGGTAAGGACTATCTTTTGCCTTGGTTCATGACGGAAATCCAATTTCCAAATACGACACCGTGCGGTTTTGATTGTATATATATATGGTACCCATGTCGTCTATGATTGATAGTTATGATTGAAATTGTTTTCGAAACCTATAAACACTAGCAATAATATCAAATGCTTTTGTTTTATTCGTATCAAGCATATTTTGGCCATTATAAGGTAAAACTCTATCCTCCGGTTTGCATTGCATTGTGTGATGGGAACTAAGTTTTATAATGGCTTCATTTTTATAAAAAGCATTGCAATGTTTAAAAGAATGATTTGTTTTAAAGCACTGGCAATCCAATGGAATAAACCCGTTCCACGAAAGTGGCGTGGTCCTGTGATTGGCCATATTTTAAATATGTTGAGTAGATTTCTCATACCAGTTCCATGACTGACTCGTAGTTTGTTTCACTTTCAAACTCGGGTGCCCCTCTTTCTACACGGGCAGCCTTGTATTCAGGTTTTATCTGGCTCTTTCTGGATAGCTGGAGCTGAGGATGGATTCTTCATTTATTTATTTTATGTTGTTCAGCTCCTATTGTACATATTATGTTTGTTTTCCGCTGTAGACATTTATGTATAGCTG
The DNA here is from genome assembly GCA_030737875.1 of Allium sativum. NCBI lineage: Eukaryota > Viridiplantae > Streptophyta > Magnoliopsida > Asparagales > Amaryllidaceae > Allium > Allium sativum. The sequence continues at coordinate 220,894,832 of CM060927.1, read as the reverse complement.
ACCTGTATTTGTACTAAGTATGATCCTGTATACTGTGTAACTCTGATGATTACATTTATCCAGTATATATTATTTGTTCATTATCTGGTGTATTTATTTATTTTTGTTCTACTATTATCTGTTTTCTGTGTTATATTCCAAAGATTTCCCTTGCCACCGTCAGTACGGGGTTTGGGGCCATCACATCATGTTACCTTTACCTGTTTTTATGCTGAAAGTCACTAGGACTTACCAGTCTTTATGACTGACCCGTTTTCTTTCGCCTCTTTTTCTTTCATTCCCCCCCAGGTTCTCAGGGAGGAAACTCTAACACTTAGCTTGGATTTCTCTTGCTTTCGGTTCAGCTCATGTACGGTTTGATCTTGAGCTCTGCTATGGCTGCATTTCTGCTATCTTGGGGACTTAAGCTATTTTTGCTGTTTAAGCTTTTATGCTTCTTTATCTATTCAAGGAAGCAATTGTTGTAACAGAAAATGATAGTTGGTACTTTAGATGTAAAAGGTTTTGACTCTTTTTGAAAGTAATGAAATAGCTTTTGATTCTTCCGTTGTTTTATTTATGTTCTGTCTTGTAATATTTCTATGATTGTTTACCTCGATAACGCTCCTCTAAAACTAATGCATTCCCTATGTGAGTGACCCTAGCGGAGGTGGGGTGTTACACTTGGTATCAAAGCAGAAGGTTACCAGACTGGGCAAAAGTTTTTAAAACCTTCTAAAACTATTTTCAAAACCGTTTACAAAGAAGCATTTTTCAAGAAAAGTTTTGTTATATTTAAAGGCTATTCCCCAAAAGCCATTAGCACTATCCTTTGTTTCCTCATTTTGAATCTCTTCTTTTTCATTTGAGCATGTCTGGGAATCTTAACCTTTCAGAGGGCTTGCCAATACCTAGCTGGTTCAGGAGGTACTTAGAGGCTAGGGCCAACGATGCAGGCCCAGCAGATATTCCTTCTCCAGCTGCAGCGGTTCCTCCTCCTCCTCCTCGTGCAAATGCTTTCTCAAAGATCTGTAGAGAATTTAGGGCCATGGGTGGAAAGGATTTCAAGGGAACTGAATCATTCGTAAAAGTGAGGAACTGGCTCAAAGAAAATGAGGATCTGTTTGTTATCTTTGAGTTGGATGATAGGCAGAAGGTACAGTTGGCAGTATGGTTGCTCAAAGACGAAGCTTCCTATTAGTGGGAAGTCACCAACGTTGAAAGACTTGTTGACACATGGATGGATTTCAGGATAAGATTTGAGATGAAATTACTCTCACAAGCTGAACGAAGTCTACAACTGGAAAAGTTCTTATCTCTTAAGCAAGGAAGTATGACTGTCAAGGAGTACGTCAATCAATTCAATCAGCTGGCCCGATTTGGACTGGACTTAGTGAATACTCCTCATAAGAAGGCTCTCTGTTAGGTCAAGGGATTGAATGAGCCACTTCACAGCTTGGCTATGACCCACATACCTATGGGGGCTACCTACGAAAAGTTAGTGGACATGGCACTCTTATATGAAGAAGACAAGAATGACAAGAAGGAGGTCAAGGCGAATGAGTCTCAAAACAAGAAGGTAGACTCCGAGAAAGGAGGCAAGAACAACAACAACAATAATGACAACAAGTCACATGAGAAAAGAAAATGCAACTTCTGTGGTATTGATGGGCATACAGTCCAGGATTGTAGAAAGAAGAAGATGAAGCTGGGAGCATGCTTTCAGTGTGGTGATACTAGACATATCAACAAGAACTGCCCTAAGAAGCAAGGGCAAGGCCCGCAAGCAGGACCTTCTGGGGGTACATCTTTAACTTCTTCTCCTATATGCTTTGTTTTGTCTTGTTATCTTCTCGATCTTATCTTGAGAACCTTAGGTAGAACCCTTTTGGATGTAAACATGTAATTGAAACAAGTTATGGTTGATGATTGCAAGTGGTTGCAAGTGATTGCTCGTGGTTGCATAACACACATTAGGCACTAGATCGGCTCAGTCACATATTTCATATTGCATATGCATGGGTGCTTATACTTGTATATGGATGGAAATTTGATATGCTGTTATATGGATGTTGCATATGAATGAATGTTTGTGCACTCATGCAGAGATTATAAAGTATGCTAGGAATTTGCATATATGTTGGACTCATTACACTAACATATTTTGCATTAAGGAGGTTTACTGAATCAGTAACCGCCTGATCTTTTGCATTAGATAAGTACATACACACACACACTCTTGCATAAGTTCATACAGCATTAGAAATCTTTTAAGGAGAATGGTTGCTTGTGGATGATGGTTGAGTAGATGTATGTTGGATGGTAGGACACATTCTTCTTAACTTGAAGATTTCGGGGACGAAATCCTTTAAGGAGGGGAGAATGTAATACTCGTATTTTAATAACATGTAAAAACCATAAATCAAGGCAGAATTAATTTTTAAATTAAGAATCAAGGGAAATGGGTTGCACCATTGCGTTCATCTCAAAATTCTGCTTGGGAACGAGTCCTAGTTTTCGAAAAACGGATTCTATATGAGGGAGATATGACCCTCCGAAGTTTCAGGAATTTCCAGAATCGAAAACAGCTCGAAATTCGAATTCGAAATTCAAATTCAAACCCCAGCGCAGACTGGGCGGGAATTTTCCCGCCCAGGACCAGGTCGACCTAGGGGTCGACACTATGGTCGACCTCCCAGGGGCCAGGTCGACCCTATGGTCGACATGGGAGACGACCTGGTGCCAAAACCCAGTTTTGAGCCTGGGTTCATTCTGATTTTTTGGTCTCGTTTTCAGTCTAGGTTCGTTCGTCTAATCCTATATAAACAGCCCCCTAACCCCATTCTCTTTACACCATTCTTCTCTAACCTTATGATGCACAAATTCTTGATGGACATGGCTGCTTCTTCAAAATTAAATTAAAATAAAAAACGAAGACTATTTTTTGAAGACTACGGCTAGGAATTGCATATCGGGGATTTTCTTCTACAATCAAATCAAGATTCAACGATTCAACAACTAATTTCTATATTCAACTTCTGCATCTCAATTTCTTAGTCCATGATCTGTAAGTTCTAGTTACTTTGAGATTTAAACTCGTTAATTATAATTTGGACATGAGATAAAGTGAAATTGGGCTTAAGTATGATAATCGATTCACATCTATTCTAGTTTCCACCTTGGATCTTGACATTTGGGAATATTGCTATGAAATCAGTTTGGACCTATTCATGTTGTAAATCAAACTCTTTCATGTCCATAACATTATCATGCCTGTGATGTTGAATCAGTCTATTGTTTACAAGTTTGGGACTATCACCTTATGCCATGACTACCACCTTATTATGCTAGATTTGAAATCCTATTATTTTCTATATGCCAGTGATGTTGTAACCAATTATCTCAAGTTATATCATGCTAGTCTTGTAATCCCGTTTATCACTTTATGCTCGTCCTTTTTGCCTATCATAGTTTTGATGTTATTCCCTTTATTTATGGATTTGGATTTACTTGTAATTTAGATCGATTCACGTTTACATGCGATGGGAATACGATTTGGATAGATTAGGCAAAACATGAATTGGTTATGTACATGAATCATGAACTTGATAATAGGCATAAGTTGAAACATGAAACTAGACACGAACTTGACATGAAATTTGAACATGGACATGACACTAGAATGAACTTGAAAATGGCCAACTCGAGGTTGGGTTGAGTTTGCAGTGTAAATCTGCCCGGAACCGCCCGGCAAATCCAGTGACTGCAAACAATAGGATCCAATGTGGGTAGTTGGTCATATCGCGCTTGAAACCGGAGGTCAGACTGAGTTGTGGTGTAAATCTGCCCGGAACCGTCCGGCATATCCAGTGACCACAACAACAGGTCTGATGTGAGAGGTTGGGGTGCATTACTGAATTAATGCCACATGATAGGGTTAAGTCATGAACATGAAAGACAACACTTAACCAACTTGACACATGATTAGTGGGGTTAAGTCATGAAATTGAAAGACAACACTTAACCAACTTGACATGCTAGACTGATAAGGGTTAAGTCACGAATTTAAATGACAACACTTAACCTGTTGGATGGAAACCCTAGTCACGCGGTCCATTTCAGCAGTAACCCACTTAGATGTATCATGGTACCCTGGAACTAGGCAGGGTAGGGCATGATTACTGGGCTGATTGTAAGCGACCAGAACGACGGCTGAGTTGGTGCGCCAGTGTAGGTTCAGGCGGACTACGGTCATGCACATAGTCTGGAGTTGAAAAAGCAGGCATTGGGCATCAGTAGGTTTACACTGTGCATGCTTGATTCGTGTCGGTGGTTGGCACCCTAGGGCTTGATACACCCTATGGTGGACCTAGCACAGGTGGCTACATTCGTGATGGGTCCGTATGACACAGATACACGACGAGCTAGAAATTATAGGGAGCCGATCGATTAATGGATCATTCCATACGACCCTGAAATGGGTCATTACATGATATTGGGCCAAGGGATCATTTCATGGTTAATATATGACATGGGTTTGGGATACTAGTACAGTTGGTGTAGCGAATCTTGAACATGCGATGTTATACCTGATTTATACTTAATTTATCAGGTTATCTTAGTCTATCTTGCCCATCTTGACAGCATCCTTATGTTTACTTTCAGTTTATACATGTCATGTTACCTTTACCTGTTTTTATGCTGAAAGCCACTAGGACTTACCAGTCTTTAAGACTGACCCGTTTTCTTTCGCCTCTTTTTCTTTTGTTCCCCCCTAGGTTCTCAAGGAGGAAACTCTAGCACTTAGCTTGGATTTCTCTTGCTTTCGGTTCAGGTCATGTACGATTTGATCTTGAGCTCTGCTATGGCTGCATTTCTGCTATCTTGGAGAATTAAGCTATTTTTGCTGTTTAAGCTTTTATGCTTCTTTATCTATTCAAGGCAGAACTTGTTGTAATGGAAAATGATAGTTGGTACCTTGGATGTAAAAGGTTTTGACTCTTTTTGAAAGTAATTAAATAGCTTTTGATTCTTCCGCTATTTTGTTTATGTTCTATCTTGTAATATTTCTGTGATTATTTACCTCGATAACGCTCCTCCAAAACTAGTGCATTCCCTTTGTGAGTGACCCTAGCAGAGGTGGAGTGTTACACTTGATTTGAGACTTGTATTGTTTGTGAGTAGTTTGACGAGCCGTCACGATTGCTCTCGTGCAACCCTTTGTTGGCTTTATTTTTAAGAATGTTGGCAACACGTTTGGGCCGTTGAACCATGCGATGGGCCGAGTATTGTGGGCCTAGACTGCTTCTGGTTACCAGACCAAAATGTCGGTTAACACTTGTCCCCCAAAGTATGTCTTGTGTTGATGGGACATGCTTTGAAATGAGATAAGTCTGGTGATGGCTAGAAAGATCTCCATGTTGTGTTTAGCGATTAGTCGTGGCCGTTCTGTTAAGTTGTATACCAGGGAGCATGCTGCTTCGGAGCGCTTTAGATGCATTATTGAAGCTTGTTGGTATGAGTTTGGGATTTCAGCATTATTGAGAGCTTTGACTAACTTGAATGTTGTTGCTCATACTGGAACCAATTTGAAGATCTAATCTCCGTCGATTCAAGAAAATAAATGTTAGTCACTGACGCCCGATTACACCGGAGTGCAAACGGTTCATTATCAGATTGGAGTCGTGTATGCACTCACACGTTTGCACGTGGTTTTGCGCGATGTGATTGGAGTTGAAGTAAGTAATATGACTTTAGATGGCACATTGTGGGCATGCGATCGCATAAGATAACTTCCTGAAAGTTGTCGAATTGGAACTCGGTCGTTTGGCATGTACTCTTGGTCGTTTAAGTCCATGAGTACACAGTTAGTCGGCGTATCGAATCAGTTTCATTGACCGAGATTCTGAAAGCGTGTATGTGTGGTCGTGCCCGTAGCTTGGGAGTGTGATCGCATAAGTTGGTTACTAAAGCATCATTGAATTGGAGCTTGACCGTTTGACGTGTTCCGTTGAAACACTCAGATTCACAAGTACATGATCGTTTAACGATCCATCAAGGTTCCAACGGTTGAAGCTTCGAAAACTCGTATACATGATCTAAAGGTAAAACATAGCACATGCTTCAGCGTTTGATCATATAATTTTTCTTTCGAAACGGGATTGAACTCAGATGTCAAGTACGTATGCTCGGATGGCTGAACACCTGGTGAGTACACGGGTGGCCGTTGAGTCGAAATCAGTTTGGCCGTTTAGGCTTGAAAGATAAGTAAATATGAACTTTTTGTTGGGTTTGTAACTTCCGAATCCCAATCCCGGAGTGCAAATTTGGAGTATGTCGACCCTAGAGTTGACTTTACTTCCTCTCTTTTTTCTTTTGGATGGAAAACCAACCAAGGTATGAGGGATACAAAGTGTAACTGTAACACCCCGTAAAAATATACCCTAAATAGACATAGACAATTAAATTAAGTATATAAACTAGTAAATTAATAAAATATTAATAGGCTCAAAATTAAATTTTGTACAATTATGAATTGGTCCTTGAAAGTATTGTAGTTGCGTTCATAGCGAGATTCTTATCCGTTCTCATATCTTATTCGCTGAAAACGGAGTCCGTATGTAAAAATTATTAATTAATTAAGTTGTACATATATATTAATACACAAAGGTTTGAATTTCAAATAAATATACATACAAGCTCAGAATATATTAAATAGGATAAGCATGAAAAGATTATTCCCTTTAATTTCGAACTTATGTGTGTATACATTCACACATAGTAGGGGACAAGAATAAGTTAACCAAGGAAAGAAATAAAAGGAATTAATTAAGAAATGATGAAAAAAGTAACATTATGGAGGAATTTCCTCCTGGCCTCGCCCTAGAAGAGAGTCGATCACTCCTTTAGGAGGGGTGTCGACTGCCCTTCTACTAGGTAGCCCAGTGAGGGTTGTTTTATATAGGGAATTGTTTATAATATATATCAGTTGGGCTGCCTTTATTTAATCAAATTAATCTAACAGTGAAATACATGATAACAAATATAAATAGCCCCCAAAACCCTCATTTTAAACTCTATCTCCGCTCTCATTGCTGCCTCGGCCTTGCCTTTTTTCCATTGCTAAATCTTCAAAAAAAAAAAATAGGTTCTTTTTCTACCTTTTTAATCTATTTTCATTTCTTATTTTCTATTCTAACTAGATTTAGATTTATTATTATTTCGATATTAGAATTATACATTTAAGAATTCTAATATATGTGATTCTAGCATTTGAAAGGTTGAAGCTTGTTCGATCTCGAAGGCCAAATCCATATTTCTATCCATTCAATTATCTTATTGCTTCTTATTGTAACTTTGTGAGTGAAATCTAACTAAGTTACTATTTCTATAATCTGATAGTTATAGATTTGGACTATTGTGCCTTGAGGGATTTAAGATATACGAAAAGAAGACATAATTAAACCCCCCCCCCCAAATCCTGTGTTTATTTTATTGTTTGTAGAAATGTTCGATCAAGTTATTTTGGTTTTGGGTTGTTGTAATAATAAGAGAAGGACATAGTTCTTTTGTATTATTTTATATATCATTTAGCTTTTCTATATTGAATTCATTCCCTTTTATTCTATTTTTAATGTAAATTCACATGTTTGATTTCTGGGAAAAAGAATAAGATTTGGATAATTGTAAGTTCAATGGGTTTGAATCTCTATTCCTCAAAATAGATAACTTGAACGTATTAATTTCTACATATCTAAATATTAATGTTTTACAAAGCAACAAACATCAGAATAAGGAATCTATTCATAATAGAAATTATAAACGTATACAGTTAACGATATGTTCATCTTTTATTGATATAATAATTAAGCAAAAACTTGGGTTGCAAATTTACATGTTATTGTGATTATTTTTTCCCATTTTATTGTCATATGCTCACTTATGTTGTGGATTAAGGAAAATATGGTAAATTTGACTCGTATACCTTAAGAATTTGATAGGGTTGACATTTTAAATACATGGTAAGGACGTTAATTCTGTTCACTTAAATTACGTTTATATTTATAACTATATCTATAATGTAATCAACGTATACAAATGCATATTTAATGCATTATAAATATGATTAAAGTAGGAATAGAGTTTGAATGTTCCTATAAGATTTGTGTGCTTGTATTTGTGTAAGTTAATGGCTTAATTAATATTAATGACACATAGACACGAGGTTAACCGTTATTTATAGTAGAAGTCTAATGGAACTGACTAGTATATCCAATGTCTACAAGAAAATCTATTAATGTGAGAGGTCTAGGTGTCATAGGCCATTATAATTAGTATGTTATGATGTGAGGTTAAGCCCAACTTATAGTAGAAGTCTTCCCGAAACCGTCCAACAAATCCAGCATTTACAAGTGGTAAGCCTAATGTGAGATATCTAGTGTGCATATATATATATATATATATATATATATATACATACATATATTGTGTGTACAAAGTTGGCATGTCTGGGAAAAATTTATTAATTAGCCGACCTATCTCTTATTGGGAATTAAGTTGTTAATACTGGGTTCATTCCTAAGGTTCACTCCTTTATTTAGGACCTAAGTCATTGGGCCTGCCCTTCGAGAAATAAATGGTTACTGGGTCCATCTTTCTCCTATAAGGTATTAAATGGTCCTAACAGATGATAACGTGTGTGTGGAGGGAAGGGGGTAGTTCTCCAAGTAATGTCTGTTTCTTATTTAGGATGCTAGTGAGAGCTGACCTAGGGACGAATTATGTATACATAACCTAAGGAACCACCATCTAAGGGAAGTATTAATTGGCTAGGGAGTTCACCCGTAGGGACAGCTAGATAGGAACAAGAGGGTTTGCCAGAGGGGTTCTTCCTATAAGAAGCTGTGTTCCTTATCCACAGCCTGGTATTAAGTAACTGTTACTATTTCTCACCCTAGAGGGGGGTGAATAGGGTTTATTGAAAATTAAGCGAGATACTAAAAATATGCAGATCACATATCACAGAAGAAATAGAAATGCAAAAAATAAATGACGCGCAGATATATCCAGCTTCGGCATAACCCTGCCTACTGCTGCACTCCTAAGGTTTCTACTAGGTGCTAATAACAGATCCTGCTTACAGATCCTATAAACTCGCGAACCCCTCGCTCCTGTCCTAACCCTACGCTCAAAACCTTAGACTGGTCTATATCCCCTAGACCAGATTTTCCCCTAGTTTTACAGACTCTAGTAAACTGCCTAGTTTTATAGACAAAATTAGGAAACCACCGAGATTTTACAGACTCTAACAACTGTCAGTTAAACCCCTAACTGAATCCCCTAGAATTTTACAGACTTTAGCAGCTGTTTGACGATTACAAAAGAATTGAAAAAAAATAATACAAAATAGAAAACTAAAAACCCTAGATTTTAAAAGGAAAATAAATTCCCTTTAATACTTGACTTGGCCAGCTCACTTCACAAATTGGTTGCACCACTTTTTTTTTTTCTTTCGCCCGATTTCTCTAGAAAAGAATGTCGGCTACTAAAGACTAGGATTTTTCTGAATTCCTCCAAATCAAATCGACTTCGAATGATGGATAGATGGTTCTCTGAAGCTTGAACTCATGTTGCTCCTTCGTCGTTGAATTGTCCCTCCCTATGGCGATCGAAACCAGAAGGAAATTATGAGTAATCTGAGTTTTCTTTCTTTAATTTGCTATCGGATTGTTTGTGGTTTCGAATCTAGTTTCGCCTATGATGAATGGTGTTATTATATAGGATTATGAAATCCTAAAAACACTCTGATTTCGATTAATTTATTTGTCTGATTTTTCATTGCTTTCCCTTTTTGGTTTTGTGATTCTCGGCTGAATTGGAATGAATCTGGACATGATTCGAAATAGACTCTGGAAAAAAAATTGATTGCCCCTTTTACAATTCGAAACTTGAAACCTCTGCTATAATTTAGCTCAAAAAGATGTCATGACTATTCATGTTATATCCTTGGCTACCTGCTGTCGAAACATGAATGAGTTCTTGCTAAAATTAAATTCTTGTCCAAAAGCTAGAAACCTGATAGCAGTAAATAATTTGTTGCCAAAAATTGTTCTTTGTTGCCTTGATTTCTTGAAAGAATTGGAAATCAATTTAGAACAATTAATGTCCAAAATCTGTTTTGCTAATTCTGAAATTTGCCAAACATGTTTAGAAAACTTAATTTCCAAAAGTGTTGATTTTGTCCTTGAATAAATCCATGACTCCAGACATGAAATCAGCTCCATTATTGCCTCGGCATAAAATGATATTTATGTGACTTACCTATTTTGTTGTCCATGTAAACACTGGTTAATATTGCCGAGAATACTGAATCATTTCTGGAAATATAGATGGAAATAGATAAATGCTTTCTCCTTTTGATCACTGATGGTTTTCTGGAAACAAATTATTTTCCCTTTGCCAAATTTATCCTATGCTTGATTAACACTGGACCCTTATGTGATTGAATTTCAGGAAAGAAAAAAATTTATTTAGAGATTTATTTCTTGCCTTTAAAAAAGCAAACTTATTAATGATTTCAGGAATCCATTAAAAAGACTTGCCAAATATGAATCATTAAAATTCAAGAAAGCTTTATATGCTTGCATGAATTATCCTTTAAAAGTTACATGCCAAACATGTTGATCATTTGTGATTTCTTGGCTTGTATTGTTATTTGAATTCACTGTTATATCTGGAAATTTTCCCTGTTGCTTATCCATGTAGAAACATCCACCAGTTTAGAATATGTTCTTCAGCGACCGAGTTTATATTTCATATACTTATATAGATTTATATAAATATAACATATATAAAAATATGTATATGATCTTGACTTCAAAAACATCTTTATAGGCACCATTGTTTCAAAAACTAACTAGGCTTGAGTTTGGCATTCTTGCCTTTCTTATGCTTTTCTTTGTCCATTGACTTGTGCATACATGTAAACTTCTATAGTAGACTGATTTTGTACTCGACCCTTGAACTTGTATGTTGCCATGTTTGTGTTATCACCATGTTCAATTTGTTACATCCATGCTTGTGTTGTTGCCATGTTTTGTATGAACCAGTTTTGGCCATGCTTTTGTTGTGTACACCAAAGTCCATGAGTTGCACCCTGATTATGCTGTTCTGAAAAGATACTTGCTGCACTAGTCGATTTTGTTGCTTGCCATCATGTTTTACTCGCTTGTGTAGTGTGTACATTGAACTGTTGTTGTTGTACCCTTGTTCACATGAATCATTTCGGTGCTTTTGGCTTGCCTTTTTGTCATTCAGGCTTGCCGACCTATACTTGAATTTGTTTGGCTGACTTGTATTTCACCTATGCCATGTAAACTGTGCATTCTTGAAACCGTACCATGCTGGCTCGACCACACTTGCATGTATCCCTTTGCTCCATTTCACTGCTATGCTGAACATGTTCTGACCTGTATGTATACCTATATGTATATACACACGTATGTGTATATATACGTGTGTGTATGTACATATATATATATATATATATATATATATGTCTATTCAAATATATATCAGCAGACTGCTACACTGTGTTGTGGCTGTTTAGAATCAACTGGTTCTGATCAGCAAACCGGTGTAGTGTGTTGAGGCTGATCAGTGGGTACTGGAAATATATACATATCAGATCAAGTCCTAAAAAATGATGAGAAACGCACGAAAATTCTGGGGCGAATAAAATTTTAAAATAAAATTTGTATTTGCATGTATTTCAAATTTATTTCATTGCAGAGTACTGGTTCTTTTTGTGATAGGTAAGAAGATGTTGACTATACTGACTATGCTGTGAAGACAGAAGACTAGACAATTTCAGTGAATGAGTGAATGTACAACATGAGTGATAAAAGTATAAACTGGGTGATTGAGTGTATCTGTAGTGTATGTATAACCGAGTAACAATGAATCTACTGAGTGATGAGTGATGTAGTGAGGAGATGTGTATTTATATGAATTGTACTGATGTTTGTAATAAACAAATTTGTTTGAAATAAAATATTATTTTATTGTTGTCAAACAAACTTGTCTATTCTATCCAGTTTATTTTTAAGTACAAATTCATATGAAGTGTTTAAATAGTGGAGATATAAATAGTTGTACTATTTGAATGTTTGAAATGTAATATTCAATTTATATAAAATATTGTATGAATAAATGAATGCCTATACAGTCGTATTCTATTTAAACATAAATATTATATTCCTGTCTGTGATGTATATATAGAATAATACAGTAACAAACACATTTAAAATAATATTTATTCGGTTGTTATCATCCAATAAAAATCATATAATTGTGTATAGAACTATGTCATAAGCAATCTCCCCTTTTTGATGATGACAAACAAATAAAAGATTTTGAGCACAATAAATGTGTTTGACAGTGAATATTGAACTCCCCCTATTTATTAGCTCCCCCAAAAACAGAAAGCTCCCCCTATAACTGTGCGTGAGTGATATAAATGAATTTAATGAATTTTCAAAATTAAAAATATTTATAAAATATTCACTCATAAATCAAAATCTCAATCCATTCTCCCCCTCTTGTTATCATCAAAAGGATACAGAAATTAAAATATAGATGAAAAGTGACTAAAAATATAATTTTAGCTTAAGAGGAAGAACGGTCATCATAAATCTCAAACAGTCAAACAAAAATTATAATAAACTAAGAACTAGTGGCATATTTCACATTGTAGAGAATGACAGATTTACAATGAAATTTATATAAATGGAGAGAGATAAAAACATGATTTCCAATTATTTTCAAAAGAATAGAAGCACAAAAACAGTGATGGGTTTGGACTATAGTTAATAATTCAATTTAAGTGACAAAATCGAATAATCTCAAATACCAATAGCTATCAAACAACAAATCATAATACACCATAAGATTTTAACACATTTCACAAGTTAGAATATGGATTGATAGGCTGGTTCTTATACACAAAGGAGAATTTCAAATTAATTTCAATTTATATCACATTAGTTCCTTTTCTTTTATTTTTTATTTAAGAGCATACTGACCACGCATAACCAAATCTTGGATTTTTAAATAAGGTCAGTCGCAACTTAAATTATAAAATGTCTCATAACCATGCATGACCAGAGCTTGGATTTTTAAATAAGGTTAGAGACACACTTATATATTAATTTTATTTATCATTTTCAGCTCCAAAGGAAAAAACTCCTCGGTATATAAAACTAATATGAATGATAGAAATATGGTAGGCATGGAAATGGACTATGAAATAAATTTCTAAATTAATTATATTATGAAATATGCTCGACTGTACCGGGATTTCAATTATCGCTAATTCTGAATAATAACATAGTCCAATTTCTATCACAAATATTTCCACTATTTTTTCAAGAAGATTTAAAAAAAAATATTTAACTCCCCACATTGTTATAAAATCACGATGGATGGCAGAATGATGATAGATGACGAAGATGGTCATGAAATAATAGCCAATTCAAAGATATTATAATAAATGTTCAACCATCATGAAAAAGATTAAAAAAATCTCCTCTTGTTGTGAAATATACTGCAGTCACAATTCATCACAAGTTCAAAATATGATAATAATTTTGATGAATTATTAATACAGTTTGGTTTGGTTATTGATTTCAATTTCTGAATGAATAATCAATAAATAATTTTAAAATTGAAAATCAATTACAAAAGGGAAATGAAAGATCTATACAAGACAAAAATATATACAGGATGAGAATAAGATCAGTAGAAAAAATTTCAACACTTCCTAATTTGATACCACTTGTTGTCTCTGCAAACGAGGATTTAAATATGCCACTGATGGTTAACAAGGGTATCTCAGAAACAAAATTTAATCACAAATTCCAAGCAAACAAAACTAGCAAACCAGTTCCATTAATCAGAGCCACAAGACATGTTCAAAACAAGTTTCACAAGAAAGTTCTTAGACAATTTACAATAAATCCAAGAGGTCAAGTCATGATTCAATTCAGATCATTTTATCAGAGTAGCAGATGATACTAAAACAAGCAGTCCCAAAAATATTTACAAATGAATTTCTTTTAATTAGAGCAGCATTATAAATAATTTTAGGGCAGGCTTATCAAGAAGATGTTTCACAGATATGTCAGATGGTCACAAAGGATATTCAATGATCCAAGATTATAAGATATAGTTTAATTAAGATCATTTGAAGGAATGTGAAAATATCAAAGATTCAATGAATCAGTCACACAAGATTATAAATTTCAGATATAGGATATGTGTGAGAATCAATAAATCAATAATTTCAAATGATTTTAAACAAACATATATTCAAATCAAATAATCATGAAATAACTGTGATTTTCAAAGACCATTTTTCAAAAGAATGTTTAAAGATATTTCTTACAAGTATAAGGGAAATTTCATATCATTTACATCAAGTTTGAGAGGTATTCATGATCCAGAAAATTAAAAATAATTTATTTGAAATCACTTGAATCAATGTCAAGTTTGAGATATAATGAATCAGTCACACAAGATTGATAATTTCGAATTTAAGAGGTGTGTGATATTCAAAATATGAAGAATTTCAGATGATTTCAAGCAAACAGATTTCAACCATAATAATCATGAATAAAGATGAATTTCAAGGTGTATCACTAATTCAAGACAATTTAAAATATTCAAGTCAATCTGAATATTTCTGAAATTATCATAACTAATAAATAACAGAGTGTTGTAATGAGTATAAATTTTCAAGACTTTCCAAAATGAATTAGAAGAGACTCAAAACAGCAAAGGTGTGTGAAATTCCATAAAACTTCCAGATCTTCAAAAATTTAGAATTCAAATCAACAGTATTCAAGATATGACAAGAATACATCAACACTGTTATGAATTCAGAGAATCAGAAAAAAAACTTCAAATCAATTGCACGTGTTTTACAAGATTAAATTCAAGATCTGGAAAAGATTAAAACATTAGAGTTTTGTTCAAAAGATGTAAATTTCCAGAAAAAATATGAATTCTGCAATTGGAATTTAATGAAGCCCATAATAGAAGATGAATAATATGGCAGTGACAAATCAAAGACAAAACAAAAATAGAAAGGATAGAAGGAGGTATAAACAAAGAAAATAAAAACAGAGAATATTTACAAAGGTGAGTTTAGAGATAATAGTAAAATCCAATGTAAATTAGAATCTCTAACTCAACAGACTTGGCTAAGGAACTGTGAATGATCTGAGGATATGAAGCAGTTTGAATTCAGTTTCTCTTTCGCAAAGCAATTCCTCAGCCACCTCCGGTACCTAGCATTTTGTAGGATCGAGTGGTCTAACAAAGGTTGTTTTACCACTCATAGTTGTGTGTAGGACTTTCGGTACCCAAACCGGTATATATAACAATCCCTCTGAATTTACTTTTGTACCCTTAGGAACCCAAATCCATTTAGTTTTCCCAAAAATGGTTTTATTTATTTTTAGGATCCATGATTGTTCAACTGAATTGTTATATAACAAATTCTCATTTCGATTTAGATTTAAAGACCCTTTGAAACTTTCAGAGTTTAAATTTTCAAAATGATCTTTTCCAAGACAATTTGAAGGATTTTCAAAACCATTTAAATTCAAATTTTCAAAGCCATTATTTTTCCCAAAACCGAGATCATTCCTATTACCAGAAGAAAAATGATTTTTCAGTAACATGTTCAAGGATTTTCCACTGCTTGAAAACCGCTTCAAATTCAACTCAAGATTTTGGATTTCATAAAATTATTCTCGTTTACGAGCTTCTCAGTTTTGGATTTACTTTCAGAAATCTCAGAATCATTTTTTTTGTTTTTCCATTTCAAAAATCTTGAAATTTTCAATTTCATTTTCAAGTTCATTCAAAATTGATTTTGAATTCAACAAATTCTTCTTTTCAAAAAAATTATATTTGGAATTAATACTATCCAACTCCTTTTGCAAAGTATGGTTCTTACAAGTTAGCTCATCCCCATTTTGTTTCAAAACAATAATTTCATTTTCAAATTTCTGAAGATTTTGATTGAGATGAGCTAAATCATTTTTCAAATTAAAACAAATTTTGCAATTGGAGTTTCCAATTTTTAACAAATTATTTTTGCGGGTCAACTCAGAATTTCCAGATTTTAGAAGCTTATTTTTCAGTTTGAGATTTTAAACAGACTTAGTTAAATCAATATAAAAATGAACCAGATCTTCAAATGAAACATTTATTATTTCATTGTCTGTTGAGTCTCCATCGCTATCATCATCTGGTTCTTCATCAATAACTCCTGTTAGGCACATCCGAACCTGAGTTAACCATCTGGGGTTTTGAGAAGCTGTTGTTAATTTGTCCATACTTCACGTTGAGAGAATTCTAGATGTCCTGTGCAGTCAAACAATGGAAGATAAGATCAAGTTGATTATTACTAAGATGAGAATAAAGAATATGCATAACACGAGCATTAACATTCCTATCTACTATACTACCTCCATTGTAAACAACATCCCGATATTTAAAATTAACAGATTTCAAATAGAATTTCATTTCTGACTTCCAATTCAAAAATCTGTACCATTAAAAACGTTTGGAATGTGATTGGACTGACTCTCAAAGGACTGACAACTAGGAGACATGACTCTAGAGTTAACCAAAATTACCAGGCTCTGATACCACTTCTTGGATCTAGAATAACCCTAGAGGGGGTGAATAGGGTTTATTGAAAATTAAGCGAGATATTAAAAATACGCAGGTCACAGATCACAGAAGAAATAGAAATACAGAAAATAAATGACACACAGATTTACCCAGCTTCGGCATTACCCTGCCTACTGCTGCATTCCTAAGGTTCCTACTAGATGTCAATAACTGATCACACTTATAGACCCTGTAAACTCGCGAACCCCTCGCTCATGTCCTAACCCTACACTCAAAACCATATACTGGTCTATATCCCCTAGACCAGATTTTCCCTTAGTTTTACAGACTCTAGTAAACTGCCTATTTTTATAGAAAAAACTAGGAAACCACCTAGATTTTACAGACTCTAGCAACTGTCAGTTAAACCCCTAACTAAATCCCCTAGAATTTTACAGACTCTAGCAACTGTTCGACGATTACAAAAGAATTGAAAAAAAATACAAAATAGAAAACTAAAAACCCTAGATTTTAAAAGGAAAATAATTTCCCTTTAATACTTGACTTGGCCAACCCACTTCACAAATTAGTTGCACCACTTTTTTTTTCTTTTGCCCGATCTCTTTGGAAAAGAATGGAGGCTACTAATGTAACACCCCGTGTATTCTATAACAGTGAAATTCACAAATTAAAGTATAATTAATTACAAATCAAAGAATTAAGGGAAACGGGCTGTGCCATTGTGTTCGTCTCGGAAAAATACGTGAAATAGAGTCAGAGTTTTCCAAAATCAGAGTCCGTATGACCAAGTTATGGCCCGTCAAAGTTTTCAGAAAATTTCAAATTCAGAAAATAGCTCGAAGATTCGAATTTCAAACACGCAGGGAGGCAGGGCGGGAAAGTTCCCGCCCAGGACAAGTCGACAGGGGAGTCGACTTGCCAGTCGACACCCCCCCTCCCCCCCCCCCCCCGTGTCGACTGCCCAGTCGACACGGGTGTCGACTTGCAGGTCGACCTGCTTGGTCGGCCTGGCTGGCCTGGTCTGAGCTGGGTCCGAATTTCTGAGGCTTGCTTTGTCACGAGGGCTAGGTGTCAGCTCCTGATTTGTCTCTCTTTCGAATGAATGGCTACGATTAACCCAAGCTACATCGACGGTCCTAATCAGTTCATAAACTCTAAAAAAATGACCCTAGACTCTACCTAATCTATTCATTCAAAAATAAGAATGAGGCCATCATGCTGCTGAGGAACGACTGGGAGTAGCCACCAATTTGAGAGACAATTAGGAGACAAACTCTAAAGCATAAAGCAACTACAAGTTAAACTTAAACAAATCAAATCAACGCCTACATCAAAGGAATAGCATCTCCAAATCCAGAATTCAGATTCCTGAATTGAAGAATTCGTCACACGATTGTAAGTAGAGTACTATTCCGATGTGAATAAATAACTGTGTTTGATTTGTGTAAAATGAGAATTACACTTGATTTGTGGTGATAGTAATTCATATTTGTGCGTTGCTATGATTCTAATTGATTTGGAATGTTGTGATATAACGATTGGATATTCGCAAGTATGTAATTCATGATAAAAACTACATGTTTGCGGTAGTTTACTTGAGATTCATGCAAGTATACGATTGGATATTCGCAAGTATGTAATTCATGTTGAAGCTACATGTTTGTGGATTGTTTAATTAAGATTCATGCAAGTATGTGGTTTTGCTACTATGCCAACATAATGTATATTTTTGTACAAAATCACTTTTTGTGTAATTGGATCAAATTTGGGGTATTATGATTCATATGAAATTATGTTGGAATTGGCATCATGATCTATGTATAAAACCATACTTTTGTATTAGAAACAAAAGTAAGCCTCTTTGTGAACTTATGTTGATTTTATGAATATGACTAGGCTATGTTTGGTATTATGCCTAATTGAAAAATATGTTAGGCCTATATTGTTAACAAGAATTATATGATAATATATGTGACACATAGCTAAGTTAGATTTACATTCCAATTGCAAGTTTGCATGAATAAAGTAAAAACCATGATTTCATGTTTAGGAATATTTATGCCATGATTACATGAATAGATCAAAAACCATGATTTCATGTTTGGGTATATTTGTGCCATGATTATGTGAATAGATTAAAAATCATGATTAAGTTGGAATAATTCTAGTTGAACTATACTTTTGTATTAGTAACAAAAGTAAGCACCTTTGTAAACATATAGTAATTTTATAAACATGATTTGCTTATGTTTGACATTATGCCTAAGTAAAAATATAGGTTTATGTTGTAGTTAAGACTATGTGTCAATAATGATATCTAATTTAGTTAGATTCTTAACTTAACTACAAGTTTACATGGTTTGATTCATGTCACTTATGCTTTATGACCAAAGTATATGTTACTACAATGCAAGTACACCAGTTTCTATTTTGTAGTTCCAACGTTATGTTGCAAGTTCATGCGTTCACATTCCCCTTTTTGTGTATATAATCACGTTTTAAGCCTTCCCTTTTTCACGTGGCTAAGTTGGGCTTAAAAGGCTAAGCCCAACATGTATTATAATAAACGAACGTATTAAACGGGGGAAATAGCGTTGGGCCAAATTAATTAATAAATGAAAATATAAAAGTAGATGGGCCCAAATTCAAGAATGGGTGGGGCCCATGATTGGTGTAAACCTTTACACCATTAGCTTAAATTGATTTTGAATAATGGGCCGCAAATATTTACATATAAGAAAATAAAGAAGAAAGACAAAATATGTAAATGTAGAAAATACGATGTGTTTAACCCGAGGTTGGATTGAGTTGTGATGTAAACCTGCCCGGAACCGCCCGGCTGTCCAGTAGTCACAACAATACCTATCCAATGTGGGTGGTTAAACATGGAGCCCAATAAGGACCCGAGGTTAGATTGAGTTGTGGCGTAAGACTGCCCGGACCCAACCGGCAACAGGCAGCCACAACAATACCTGTCTAATGTGAGAAGTCAAGGCTTTAATAAGACAATTAAGGCTGAGTCAGGACTGATAGGATTAAGTAAATTATATTAATACTTAATCAAAATGGAACATGCTAAACTAAACAGGATGAATGGGGGTTAGGTTTATAAAACACTTAACCAACTTAGCATGTTGGCTAGAAATAGAAAACCTAGTAGCGGGGGACCCTTTTCAGCAGTAACCCTATAAGGTGTATCATGATACCCTGAAACTAGGCAGGGTGGGGCACGATTACTGGACTGACTGTAAGAGGTCAAATCGACGGCGGTGGTGCAGCAGTGTAGGTTCTATCGGGGTGCGGGCGTGCACACACTCCGGCGCAGAAAAATAAGGCACTGGGCACCAGTAGCATACCTGTGCATTCTAGGATTGTGTCGAGCCGCCACCATGGGACTTGATACACCCCATGGTGGGACCAGCATAGGTAACTACAACATCGGGGGCCGTAAGACACATGTAACTATGTGAGTAGGAGCCGATCATCATAAAATGGATCACTTCACCCTGATTATGGGGTGCCGTTGGGAACTAGTTTATATGGGCACAGAGATTAATGTAGGGTATGATAGTATATTCGACCCTAGACAACTTAACTAAGTTTATGATGCTTTCCCATTTCTAGTTTATACTTATCATACCCAGTTCTTTATTCATGGACTGAATAGTCCTAGACTTACTCAGGCTTTATGTCTGACTCTACTTTTCTTTCGCCTTCTTTTCTTCCGTTCCCCCCCCCCCCCTCGCCCCAGGTCCTCAGGGAGGGAATACCGCAGCTTGACCAGCCTTCATATCCAGCTTGAAGAGAAAGAATGTATTGCTTGGATCTTTTCGTTTTGGACTATGGCTTTGGACAGCAACTATGGGACTTTTGCAGTTTATTTATGTTTTCTTTATGCTTCTTTAAATAACGTAATCAAGACAGTTATGAAGATGTTATGTTTTTGGAAGTATTGTAAGACAATTATGGTGTGGTTGTTGTAACACGTATTTTTAATGAAATAAAAGTTGTTGTTTTTCCGCTGTTCAAAAATATGTGTTCTTATATCTGTCTTGTATATCTGTGACTTATACTTATAAACCTCCACCAAAATTAGGGCATTCCCTTTGAGAGTGACCCTAACGGAGGTGGGGTGTTTCACTTGGTATCAGAGCATAGGTTTACCAGATAAGATAAAAAGTTTTGAAAATTTATTTTTCAAAAAGAAATTTAAAGAACCATTTTTAAAAGATAAAATATTATTTTATTTTAAAAGGCAAAGTCCACTCCCCAAAGCCATAGGTACTATCTCTTATCCTTCGTTTTGAATCTATCCTTTTTGTTTCTGCATGTCCGAAGAACTTAACTTGCCAGAGGGTGTACCAATACCTGGTTGGTTTAGACGGTTCTTAGAAGCAAGGGCCACTCAGCCAGTTCCTACCGTTCCTCCTCCCCCAGCTGCAGGAAATCATCCAGCTGCAGCAGCACCTCTTCCTCCACCTCCTCCACGGGGAAACACGTTTGCTAAGATATGTAAAGATTTTAAAGCTATGGGAGGAAAGGATTTCCATGGCACTGAGTCCTTCGTGGCAGCTAGAAATTGGCTGAAAGAAACCGAGGACTTATTTATCATCTTTGAGGTAGAAGATAGGCAGAAAGTACAACTGGCAGTATGGTTGCTAAAAGGTGAGGCTTCCTACTGGTGGGAAGTCACTAATGCAGAAAGACCAGTGGAAACATGGGAGGACTTTAGGGCAAGGTTTGAGGCTAAATTTCTCTCAGACGTGGAAAGGAGTTTGCAGTTGGAAAAATTCTTATTTCTTAAGCAAGGGAACAAGACAGTCAAAGAGTATGTTAATCAGTTCGATGAGCTGGCTAGGTTTGAGCTGGACCTAGTCAACACCCCGCACAAGAAGGCTCTCCGCTTCGTCAAAGGGTTGAATGAGCCATTACACAGTTTGGCCATGACCCATATACCCATGGGAGCCACGTATGAAAGATTGGTACAGATGGCATTGCTGAACGAAGAGGATAAGGGCAAGAAGGAGACAAAGGCAGAAAGCTCTCAAGGGAAGAAAGAGGGTTCGCAGCCTAAGAAGACAGACTTTAAGAAGGGCGGGAAAGGCAATAAAGAGAAGAGGAAGTGTAATTTCTGTGGCAAAGTGGGGCACTTAGTTAAAGATTGCCGTAAAAAGAAGGCCAAGGAGAATGGTGGGTGTTTTTCTTGCGGTGAGACAGGCCACAGGGCTAAGGACTGCCCAAAGAAACGAGGACAGGGGTAGAGGGCTGGATCCACCTCGGGGGCGCAGGTTCATGTGCTAGAAGCGCCACCTCTGCAACAGCGAGGTATAAATACTTCTGTAGAAAGTGTAGTTTATCTTTATGATCACCCCGTTCGCGCTTTATTTGATTCTGGCGCATCATACTCCTTTATCTCGTCTGCTTTAGTAGAATCTCTGCACCTAAAAACTAGTATGGTAGAGGACCCCTTAATTGTTTCAAACCCAATTGGGGGCCCAGCTCATTTGTCTATGATCTGTTTGGGATTGAAAATTTCTATTCTAAGCGTAGAATTTCAATGTAGTGCTTTTGTTTTGGGCTTTTCGGGATATGGTTTGATTTTGGGCATGGATTGGCTATCCAGTAATGGGGCCATCCTTGATTGTGAAAAAAGGGTTGTTGGGCTCCTAACCCAGCTCGGTAATACTTTGGAAATTTCTTGTAATCCCTCGTATGCGGTTATGCTTAGTTACCTTGAATCGCTAGATGCCTCTGTTGAAAATTTGCAATCAGTTAGAGTAGTCCGGGAATATCCGGATGTCTTCGAAGAGGTGAAGGGCTTGCCTCCGAAGCGGGAGATAGACTTCCGCATATACCTTGTAGATAATGCAAAGCCCGTTGCGTTGCCCGTTAGACACATGGCTCCGCGAGAAAGGAAAGAGCTCGGTAAACATATTAAAGAGCTTCTAGAAAAGGGGTTCATTAGGAGGAGCATTTCAGAATGGTGCGCTCCAGTGGTGTTCGCTACAAAGGCGGATGGTTCACTCCGTCTATGTGTTGACTATAGGGAGCTCAACAAGCTAACGAAAAAGAATAGGCACCCTCTCCCCAGAATTGACCATTTGTTTGATCAGCTAGTAGGAGCGTCTGTTTTCTCCCAACTCGATTTAGCGACCGGTTTTCATCAGCTAAGGGTGGCTGAAGATAGTATCGATAAAACGGCATTCAGAACCCCAGACGGCTTCTTTGAATGGCTTGTCATGCCTTTCGGCTTGACAAATGCACCTGCTTACTTCGTGGACCTGATGAGTAGGGTATTCAGAGATTTCCTCAATAAGTTCGTAGTGGTCTTCGTAGACGATATCCTTATCTTCTCAAAGAGTGAAGAGGAACATGCTTAGCACTTAAGGGCAATCATGGAAACTCTGCGAGTCCATCAACTAAAAGCCAAATTCTCCAAATGCCACTTTTGGAGAGAAGAAGTGAGGTTCCTTGAGCACATAGTATCCAAACAAGGGTTAGCAGTGGACCCTGCTAAGGTAGTGGCGGTACAGGATTGGAAGACACCAAGGAATGCAACTGAGGTCCGAAGTTTTCTAGGACTAGCAGGTTTCTATCGAAAGTTCATAAGGGATTTTGCGAAAATCTCAGCTCCGCTCACGAAATTGACCAAGAAGAATCTAGTGTTCAATTGGGACTTGGATTGCGAGTTTGCTTTCCAGCGACTGAAAAGGGCTCTTACAACAGCCCCAGTTTTGACGTTGCCAGATGGAAGCAAGATGTTCACCGTTTATACAGATGCATGTGGGACAGGGCTAGGCGCCGTCTTAATGCAAGAAGGAAGGGTAGTAGCTTATGGTGGGAGGCAGTTGAAAGTGCACGAAAGGAACTACCCGACCCACGATCTTGAGTTAGCTGCCATCGTCTTTGCACTCAAGTCTTGGCGACACTATCTCCTAGGTGAGAAGTTCGAACTTTACACTGACCATAAATCGTTGAAATATCTTTTCTCGCAGAAAGATCTTAACTTGAGGCAACAGAGATGGATGGAGTTTCTTGCCTCGTACGATTTCGAGATCTCCTACACTCCGGGCAAAGGCAACGTAGTGGCAGACGCGTTGAGCCGAAAGAAATTGACCCTAAGCCCGCTGTTTGTTGAAAGACAAAGCCTAGAGTTTATAGCCAGCTTCGACTTTAGGCCTTCCTCCGATTTTGTACCAGGCTTGCTAGCATCTCTCGAAGTGCGCCCGACTTTAGTGGACTCAATAGGGACAGCACAACGCGAAGACCCTCAGCTTGTGGAAACGATTGATAGGCTAATTAGGGGTGAGACTTCAAGTCACCTCAACAGATACTCCATCGACGATAAGGGTTGGCTAAGGCGAGACGGAAGACTATGCGTCCCACAGATAAGGGATTTAGTAAAGAGGGTTCTCGAGGAAGCACATCACTCCAAGATGACGATACACCCAGGCGGAGATAAAATGTACAAGGACATAAAAAGAACTTTCTTCTGGAATGGCATGAAAAGGACGTGGCAGAATTCGTTTCTAAGTGTATGGTGTGCCAACAGGTTAAGGCGGAACAGAAAAAGCCTGGCGGTCTGCTACATCCTCTAGAGGTCCCGCAGTGGAAGTGGGATAGCATCTCGATGGACTTCATCGATGGGCTGCCTAGGTCTAGGAGAGGCAACACTAGCATATGGGTAATAGTGGATAGGCTTACTAAAAGCGCCCACTTTTTACCTGTCAAAAGTAAAAGAACTGCCTCATCCCTAGCATCTCTTTACCTCAAGGAAATCGTTCGACTCCATGGAATACCATCCAGCATTGTTAGTGACCGAGACCCTATCTTCACCAGTGAGTTTTGGCAGAGTCTGCAAGAAGCAGTAGGAACGCAGTTATGCTTGAGCACAACCTATCATCCCCAAACCGACGACCAAACAGAAAGAGTGAACAGAGTTTTGGAGGACCTTTTAAGACTGTGCGTCCTTGACTTCGGAGGGACATGGGAAGACCATCTTCCTTTGGTGGAATTTGCCTACAATAATAGCTATCAAGCAACCATCGGAATGGCGCCCTTCGAAGCTTTATATGGAAGACCGTGCCATCGCCCACTGGTTGGTGGGAGTCTACAGATAAGCTCATACTTGGACCAGATATGATCTGAGAGACTTCAGAGAAAGTAGACTTAATATGAAGAAGGATGAAGACGGCCCAAGACAGACAAAAGTCCTACGCCGACAAGAGGAGGACCGACCTTGAATTTGAGGTTGGGGACATAGTTTTTCTTAAGGTATCTCCGCTAAGGAACGTTGTTCGTTTTGGAACCACAGGAAAGCTAGCACCAAGGTTCGTAGGGCCATTCCCTATCATCGAGAAAATTGGGAAAATGGCCTATAGATTAGAGCTACCCGAAAAGCTGGCCGGAGTTCACAACGTTTTTCATGTTTCACATCTCCGAAAATGTCTATATGAGTCTGCTAAAGTGGTAGAGCCAAATATCCTAGAAGAAGCTGAAGTGGAGCGCGAAGCAACCGTGAGGAAAGTTCCAACCCGCATATTAGGAACGGAAGTGAAGAAGCTACGCAACCGCGAAGTCAAGCTCGTCAAAGTTCAGTGGAGCGACGCCGAGGGAGACGCGACTTGGGAAACTGAAGCTAGAATACGCACTGCCTACCCTTTTCTTTTCGAGGGTACATCCTTGATCTTTCTTTTTCCTTAAGTTGCGCTTTTATCTATCTTTTTAGGTATATTTCCTCGACCTTATCTTTTAGGTAGAAGCCCTTTGGATGAAAACATGTAATTGAAACATGTTATGGATGATGGTTGCAAGTGGTTGCACGTGATTGCTAGTGGTTGCTCGTGGTTGCATATACACACACAATCTAGGTTTTAGATCGGCTCAGTCACTTCATATTGCATATGCATATATGTTTGCATTCGTATATGGTTGAACTTTAATGTGTTGTCATATGGATGTTGCATTTGTATGAATGATTGTGCACTCATGTAGAATCATGAATAGGAAAATTTGCATACATAATGGATTCATGGCACCTACATAATTCGCATTAAGGAGGTCAACTGAATCAGTAGACTGCCTGATTTTGCATTAGATAAGTACATGTACACACACACTTCGCATATGATCATGAAGCATTAGAAGCCTTTTAAGGACAATGGATACTCGTGTTTGATGGATGAGTAGATGGATGTTTGGATGTTAGGATATATATTTTTCCTAAACTTGAAGATTTCGGGGACGAAATCCTTTTAAGTGGGGGAGAATGTAACACCCCGTGTATTCTATAACAGTGAAATTCACAAATTAAAGTATAATTAATTACAAATCAAAGAATTAAGGGAAAAGGGATGTGCCATTGTGTTCGTCTCAGAAAAATACGTGAAATAGAGTCCGAGTTTTCCAAAATCGGAGTCCGTATGACCAAGTTATGGCCCGTCAAAGTTTTAAGAAAATTTCAAATTCCGAAAATAGCTCGAAGATTCGAATTTCAAACACGCAGGGAGGCAGGGCGGGAAAGTTCCCGCCCAGGACAAGTCGACAGGGGAGTCGACTTGCCAGTCGACACCACTCCCCCCCCCCCCCCCCGTGTCGACTGCCCAGTCGACACGGGTGTCGACTTGCAGGTCGACCTGCTTGGTCGGCCTGGTTGGCCTGGTCTGAGCTGGGTCCGAATTTCTGAGGCTTGCTTTGTCACGAGGGCTAGGTGTCAGCTCCTGATTGGTCTCTCTTTCGAATGAATGGCTACGATTAACCCAAGCTACATCGACGGTCCTAATCAGTTCATAAACTCTATAAAAATGACCCTAGACTCTACCTAATCTATTCATTCAAAAATAAGAATGAGGCCATCATGCTGCTGAGGAACGACTGGGAGTAGCCACCAATTTGAGAGACAATTAGGAGACAAACTCTAAAGCATAAAGCAACTACAAGTTAAACTTAAACAAATCAAATCAACGCCTACATCAAAGGAATAGCATCTCCAAATCCAGAATTCAGATTCCTGAATTGAAGAATTCGTCACACGATTGTAAGTAGAGTACTATTCCGATGTGAATAAATAACTGTGTTTGATTTGTGTAAAATGAGAATTACACTTGATTTGTGGTGATAGTAATTCATATTTGTGCGTTGCTATGATTCTAATCGATTTGGAATGTTGTGATATAACGATTGGATATTCGCAAGTATGTAATTCATGATAAAAACTACATGTTTGCAGTAGTTTACTTGAGATTCATGCAAGTATACGATTGGATATTCGCAAGTATGTAATTCATGTTGAAGCTACATGTTTGTGGATTGTTTAATTGAGATTCATGCAAGTATGTGGTTTTGCTACTACGCCAACATAATGTATATTTTTGTACAAAATCACTTTTTGTGTAATTGGATAAATTTGGGGTATTATGATTCATATGAAATTATGTTGGAATTGGCATCATGATCTATGTATAAAACCATACTTTTGTATTAGAAACAAAAGTAAGCCTCTTTGTGAACTTATGTTGATTTTATGAATATGACTAGGCTATGTTTGGTATTATGCCTAATTAAAAAACATGTTAGGCCTATATTGTTAACAAGAATTATATGATAATATATGTGACACATAACTAAGTTAGATTTACATTCCAATTGCAAGTTTGCATGAATAAAGTAAAAACCATGATTTCATGTTTAGGAATATTTATGCCATGATTACATGAATAGATCAAAAACCATGATTTCATGTTTGGGTATATTTGTGCCATGATTATGTGAATAGATTAAAAATCATGATTAAGTTGGAATAATTCTAGTTGAACTATACTTTTGTATTAGTAACAAAAGTAAGCACCTTTGTAAACATATAGTAATTTTATAAACATGATTTGCTTATGTTTGACATTATGCCTAAGTAAAAATATAGGTTTATGTTGTAGTTAAGACTATGTGTCAATAATGATATCTAATTTAGTTAGATTCTTAACTTAACTACAAGTTTACATGGTTTGATTCATGTCACTTATGCTTTATGACCAAAGTATATGTTACTACAATGCAAGTACACCAGTTTCTAATTTGTAGTTCCAACGTTATGTTGCAAGTTCATGCGTTCACATTCCCCTTTTTGTGTATATAATCACGTTTTAGGCCTCCCCTTTTTCACGTGGCTAAGTTGGGCTTAAAAGGCTAAGCCCAACATGTATTATAATAAACGAACGTATTAAACGGGGGAAATAGCGTTGGGCCAAATTAATTAATAAATGAAAATATAAAAGTAGATGTGCCCAAATTCAAGAATGGGTGGGGCCCATGATTGGTGTAAACCTTTACACCATTAGCTTAAATTGATTTTGAATAATGGGCCGCAAATATTTACATATAAGAAAATAAAGAAGAAAGACAAAATATGTAAATGTAGAAAATACGATGTGTTTAACCCGAGGTTGGATTGAGTTGTGATGTAAACCTGCCCGGAACCGCCCGGCTGTCCAGTAGTCACAACAATACCTATCCAATGTGGGTGGTTAAACATGGAGCCCAATAAGGACCCGAGGTTAGACTGAGTTGTGGCGTAAGACTGCCCGGACCCAACCGGCAACAGGCAGCCACAACAATACTTGTCTAATGTGAGAGGTCAAGGCTTTAATAAGACAATTAAGGCTGAGTCAGGATTGATAGGATTAAGTAAATTATATTAGCACTTAATCAAAATGGAACATGCTAAACTAAACTGACTGATTGGGGGTTAGGTTTATAAAACACTTAACCAACTTAGCATGTTGGCTAGAAATAGAAAACCTAGTTGCGGGGGACCCTTTTCAGCAGTAACCCTATAAGGTCTATCATGATACCCTGAAACTAGGCAGGGTGGGGCACGATTACTGGGCTGACTGTAAGAGGTCAAATCGACGGCGGTGGTGCAGCAGTGTAGGTTCTAACGGGGTGCGGGCGTGCACACACTCCGACGCAGAAAAATAAGGCACTGGGCACCAGTAGCATACCTGTGCATTCTAGGATTGTGTCGGGCCGCCACCATGGGACTTGATACACCGCATGGTGGGACCAGCATAGGTAACTACAACATTGGGGGCCGTAAGACACATGTAACTATGCGAGTAGGAGCCGATCATCATAAAATGGATCACTTCACCCTGATTATGGGGTGTCGTTGGGAACTAGTTTATATGGGCACAGAGATTAATGTGGGGTACGATAGTATATTCGACCCTAGACAACTTAACTAAGTTTATGATGCTTTCCCATTTCTAGTTTATACTTATCATACCCAGTTCTTTATTCATGGACTGAATAGTCCTAGACTTACTCAGGCTTTATGTCTGACTCTACTTTTCTTTCGCCTTCTTTTCTTCCGTTTCCCCCCCAGGTCCTCAGGGAGGGAATACCGCAGCTTGACCAGCCTTCATATCCAGCTTGAAGAGAAAGAATGTATTGCTTGGATCTTTTCGTTTTGGACTATGGCTTTGGACAACAACTATGGGACTTTTGCAGTTTATTTATGTTTTCTTTATGCTTCTTTAAATAATGTAATCAAGACAGTTATGAAGATGTTATGTTTTTGGAAGTATTGTAAGACAATTATGGTGTGGTTGTTGTAACACGTATTTTTAATGAAATAAAAGTTGTTGTTTTTCCGCTGTTCAAAAATATGTGTTCTTATATCTGTCTTGTATATCTGTGACTTATACTTATAAACCTCCACCAAAATTAGGGCATTCCCTTTGAGAGTGACCCTAACGGAGGTGGGGTGTTTCAACTAAAGACTAGGGTTTTTCTGAATTCCTCCAAATCAAATCGGCTTTGAATGATGGATAGATGGTTCTCTGAAGCTTGAAATCGTGTTGCTCCTTCATCATTGAATTGTTCCTCTCTGTGGCGATCGAAACCAAATGGAATTTGTGAGTAATCTGAATTTTCTTTCTTTGAATTGTTATTGGATTGTTTATGGTTTCGAATCCAGTTTCGCCTATGATGAATGGTGTTGTTATATAGGATTATGAAATCCTAAAAACACTTTGATTTCAATTAATTGATTTGTCTTATTTTTCATTGCTTTCACTTTTTGATTTTGTAATTCTCGGCTGAATTGGAATGAATCTGGACATGATTCGAAATAGATTCTAGAAAAAAAATTGATTGCCCCTTTTACAATTCGAAACTTGAAACGTCTACTATAATTTAGCTCAAAAAGATGTCATGACTATTCATGTTATATCCTTGGCTACTTGCTGTCGAAACATGAATGAATTCTTTCTAAAAATAAATTATTGTCCAAAAGCTAGAAACTTGATAACAGTAAATAATTTGTTGCCAAAAATTGTTCTTTGTTGCCTTGATTTCTTGAAAGAATTGGAAATCAATTTAGAACAGTTAATGTGCAAAAAAATGTTTTGCTAATTCTAAAATTTGCCAAACATGTATAGAAAATTGAATTTCCAAAAGTGTTGATTTTGTCCTTGAATAAATCCATGACTCCAGACATGAAATCAGCTCTATTATTGCCTCGGCATAAAATGATATTTGTGTGACTTTCCTCTTTTGTCGTCCACGTAAACACTGGTTAATATTGCTGAGAATACTGAATCATTTCTGGAAATATAGATGGAAATAGATAAATGATTTCTCCTTTTGATCACTGATGATTTTCCAGAAACAAATTATTTTCCCTTTGCCAAATTTATCCTATGCTTGATTAACACTGGACCCTTATGTGATTGAATTTCAGGAAAGAAAAGTTGATTTAGAAATTTGTTTCTTGCCTTTAAAAAAAACTTATTGATGATTTCAGGAGTCCATTAAAAAGACTTGCCAAACATGAAACATTAAAATTTTGGAAACCTTTATATGCTTGCATGAATTATCCTTTAAAAGTTACTTGCCAAATATGTTGATCATTTGTGATTTCTTGGTTTGTATTGTTATTTGAATTCACTGTTATATCTGGAAAGTTTCCCTGTTGCTTATCCATGTTGAAACATCCACCAGTTTAGAATATGTTCTTCAACGACCGAGTTTATATTTCATATACTTATATATGTTTATATAAATATAACATATATAAAAATATGTATATGATCTTGACTTCAAAAACATCTTTATAGGCACCATTGTTTCAAAAATTGACTAGGCTTGAGTTTGGCATTCTTGCCTTGCTTATGCTTTTCTTTGTCCATTGACTTGCGCATATATGTAAACTGCTGTAGTAGACTGATTTCATACTCGACCCTTGAACTTTTATGTTACCATGTTTGTGTTATCACCGTGTTCAATTTGTTATGTCCACGCTTGTGTTGTTGCCATGTTTTGTATGAACCAGTTTTGACCATGCTTTTGCTGTGTACACCAAAGTCCATGAGTTGCATCCTGACTATGCTGGTCTGAAAAGAAACTTGTTGCACTAGTTGATTTGTTGTTTGCCATCATATTTTACTTGCTTGTGTAGTGTGTACATTGAACCTTTGTTGTTGTACCCTTGTTCACATGAATCATTTCGGTGCTTTTGGCTGGCCTGTTTTGTCATTCAGGCTTGCTTGACCTGTACTTGAATTTGTTTGGCTGACTTGTATTTCACCTGTGCCATGTAAACTGTGCATTCTTGAAACCGTACCATGTTGGCTCGACCACACTTGCATGTATCCCTTTGCTCCTTTTCACTGCTACGCTGAACATGTTGCTGACCTGTATGTATACATATATGTATATACACACGTATGTGTGTGTATATATATATATATATGTGTGTGTGCATATATATGTGTGTCTATTCAAATATATATCAGTAGACTGCTACACTGTGTTGTGGCTATTCAGAATCAACTGGTTCTGATCAGCAAACCGGTGTAATGTGTTGAGACTGATCAGTGGGTACTGGAAATATATACATATCAGATCAAGTCATGAAAAATGATGAGAAACACATCAAAATTATGAGGCAAATAAAATTTATATCTACATGTATTTCATATTTATTTCTATTGCAGAGTACCATGTTTTTCTGTTTGTGACAGTTAAGAAGATGTTGACTGTACTGACTATGCTGTGAAGACTGGACAATTTCAGTGAATGAGTGAATGTACAACATGAGTGATAAAAGTATAAACTGAGTGATTGAGTGTATCTGTAGTGTATGTATAACTAAGTAACAATGAATCTATTGAGATATGAGTGACGTAGTGAGGAGCTGTGTATTTATATGAATTCTATTGATGTTTGTAATAAACAAATTTGTTTGAAATAAAATATTATTTTATTGTTGTCAAACAAAATTGTCTGTTTAATTTAGTTTATTTATAAATACAAACTCATATGAAGTGTTTAAATAGTGGAGAAATAAATAGTTGTACTGCTTGAATGTTTGAAATATAATATTCAATTCAAATAAAAAACTGTATGAATATATGAATTTTTGTACAGTCGTATTCTGTTTAAACATAAATATTATATTCCTGTCTGTGATGTATATATAGAATAGTACAGTAACAAACACATTTAAAATAATATTTATTTGGTTGTTATCATCAAACAAAAATCATCTAATTGTGTATAGAACTATGCATATACAACACAAGCGAGTTACCACTTATAACGTATTAACGTTAGAACGGGGTCTTAAGTGGCATAAGGTCCGCCATTGGGTACTAAGTGACTAAAGAAGTGTCTCCCCTAAACAAATATGGTATTAAGTGACCGTAGGAAGATGTTCTCTCTTAATTTAGTTTTAGGGCATTAAGTGATGGTTAGGTAGTCCGCCTTATATGTTTGCCTTGTGTGTTTGTTACGAAGACATAACCTGAAAAGTTTACAACTTCCAGTTACATGGAATAGTCTTCTTAACTTATTTGTATTTCATTCAACAAAACTTTATGTTCTGACCTCTCCCTTTTTGACATTAACATCACCATAGGTGAGACATGTGATCAAGGATGAAGGATGATCTCTTGGAGGAGGAGCATCTTGAAGATCTAGTTACTATGGTTATTTCTTATTTACTACTATTGTTGTGTAATTAGGATGAGCAACAATGATGTACCATGTAGTTTGAGACATGTTTTAATTCTAAATTATGGTTTTTAAATAATTGATACATCTTATATTTATGTTTATATATTTCGTCCCATCCACTGTGTGAACTATGATTTCTATTTTAGGTTGCTTTGCATATATGTTTAAATTTATACTTATAGGAACCAACGATCCATTTAGAGTGGTTCTAAGTTCCAATGGGCCTTTTCTAGGTCAGAATTTCAGCTCATCCTAGGCGGGTTGTTATATTTGGTATCAGAGCATAAGTTACCCAATTACAAGGAAATATACGTATGAGATACGTATTTGTTATTTTAAAAGAGTTTCCAAAACTATATATATTTACATTATAGTACTATACCACCAAAACATACATGATTATACTAGGCAATCTTATCTTCTTTCTTTTTGGGCCTTGATACTGTCATAGGAAATCCACTAAAGGTTTTTCCTTTTTTAGATAGTAGATATAGCCGACAATTAGCCCGAACAGGGAAACCAGGCAAGACCTCGTTACTTGCCACAATGGTTCCAAAAGTATCTTTGGACTATGGAACAAGTCCCTGTTGATAATCCTGCCCCAGCGGAATAAATCGCTCAGCCCGCTGAAGGGGCACTCAATTTCCCTCGCCTTTGTAAAGATTTTATAAGTTTAAGAGGAAAGACCTTTTCTGGAACAGAGATCCTTTTGGATGTGAAAGCTTGGATCTTAGAGTGTGAGAGGATTTTTGAGGCTACCCACCGGGAAGATGAACTAAAGCATAGGTAGTAGCCGCGAACTTGAAAGAGGAGGCTCTGGAGTGGTGGAACCTAGTCTCTCAAGAGAACGTAGGTAAGTGTTTACGTGGACAGAGTTTAGGACTTGTTTCGAGAAAAAATTCCTAACTAACACAAAGAAGACCCTACAACTAGAAAAGTTTATCCATTTAAAGTAAGGAGAGATCGAGTTGAAGGAGTATGTGGCAAAGTTTATCTAGTTGTCTATGTTTGGTAAGGGATTGGTGGACAACCTAACGGATAAAGCCCTTAGGTTCGTAAAGGATTTGAATTCACCATTAAAGGAGATGCTTTTGGCACAAATTACTTTTGAAGCAACATTTGAGGCTTTGGTTGAGGCATCCATCTTATATTCTGCTGAAAAAATTAAGGAAGTTAAGATAACAAATAAAGGAGAAGGTACTTCTAGTAATGGGAAGAATAAGAATAAGAAGTACTGGCTTAAGAAGAAGAGCGGCAAATTCAAAAATGAAGACAAGAGTTGTTCTAGGTACCACAAGAAAGGGCTTGAAGAGAAGGACTATAGAGTAAACTTGGTAAAGATAGATTTTAAAAGGAAATGCTTCAATTTCCACGAAGATAGAAACTTAGCGAAGAACTGCCCAAATACAAGGATGGTACAAGGAGGCCAGAACTATGCTCTAGAAGTTACACCAATTTGTATTCATCCCCTAGGGATTAGATACAACCCGCACTGGAAGGTATAATTTCTTTTCTAGGGAATTCTTTGTGTACTTATTTGATTTAGGAGACACCTATTCATTTATTGCTAGGAAGGTTGTAGACTCTTTGAAACTTCCCTTATCCTTTGCCAGCCATCCGATAGAGGTGTCTAGCCCTCTCGGGGAGCTATGCATCTTTCTATTGTTTGTAAAAACCTAGTATTGGGCATTGGTTGATGTCAAATTCTTTTACAATGCGTATGTGCTTGATTTTGAGGGGTATGGTCTTATCTTGGGTATGGACTGGCTATTATTTCATTGGGTCATCCTTAATTGCAATAAGAGAGTGGTTTGTTTGAGAAGTCGCAAAGGCTGCAACATAGAGATTCCTTGTAGGACAAGAAGTAGGGGTTCGACCTTATTTTCTCCATCTTTTGATTTTAAAAGACCAGCCTCAGTATCAGTTGTATGTGAGTTTCCTGACGTTTTTGAGGAAGTCGTAGGGCTCCCAACTAACCGAGTGATATCTTTTAGAATAGACCTCGAAAAGGATGTGAGTCCTATATCATTGCCTTTAAGGCACGTAGCTCATAAGGAAAGGAGAGAGTTAGACAAGCAATCCCGGAATGGTACAGAAGGAATTCATTCATAGAAGTACCTCAGAGTGAGGTGCCCCAGTAGTATTTGACACGAAGTTGGATGGATCTTTAAGGTTGTGTGTTGACTATAGGGAACCTAATAAGCTGACCAAGAAGAATAGGTATCCCTTACCAAGAATTAATGACTTGCTTGGTCATTTGGGAAGAACCCAAATATTTTCCCGTTTAGACTTAGCTACTAGATTTCATCAACAAATGATTTCATAAGAGAATAAGCCCAAGACATCGTTTAGGATGCCAAATGGACAATTCAAGTGGGAGGTTATGCCTTTTGGATCGACGAATGCCCCATTTTCTTTGTAGACCTAATGAGCAGGGTATTTGGGGAATACTAAATAATATCGTAGTAGTCTTCATAAACGGCATACTTATCTTTTCCAAGGAGCATGATGAACACTTGAGAAGGGTCCTACGAATCCTAAGAGAGAACCCGCTTAAAGCCAAATTCTCAAAATGCCATTTCTGGAAGAAGGAGGTCAAGTTTCTAGGGCATATTGTCTTGGGGAATAGATTAGCAGTAGACCCCGCTAAGATTGAAGTTGTTCAGGATTGGAAGATACCTCGAAATGTGACTGAGGTTAGAAGCTTCCTTGGGTTAATAGGTTATTACAGAAAATTTATCAAGGACTTTGCAATGATTGCTACCCCTCCAACCTAACTAACTCTAACCCAACTAACAAAGAAGCATCATAATTTTATATGGACTAAGAAGTGTGGGAATGCCTTTGAGAGATTGAAGGAATCTCTCATAAGTGCATCAATTTTGATTATCTCAGACAGAGCCAAGATGTTTACTATTTTCATTGATTCATGTGGAATAGGATTAGGAGTAGTCCTCATGCAAAAGGGTAGGGTAGTTTCCTACACAAGTAGACAACTCAAGGATCACGAGAAAAGGTACATCATCTATGATTTGGAGTTAACAGTAGCAGTTTTAGCTCTCAAGATGTGGTGGCACTATCTTCTAAGGGATAAGTTTGAGTAACTCACATATCATAAATCCCTTAGGTATTTATTTTCTCCGAAGGGTCTAAACCTTCGGCAGCAGAGATGGATGGAATATCTTGCATCTATTGATTTCACCAGTCCGTATACCCCTTGTTGTATATAACAATATGATTTTTGTTTGATTATAACAAACATATATATATTATTATAAATGTGTTTGTAATTGTACTATTCTACTACATCACATATAGAAACAAATATTTATATTTAAATATAATACTGCTGCATAAGAATTTAAATATTCAGACAGTATATTATTTAAATATAATATTTTATTTCAAATTTTAGTAGTACAAATTTCTAATTCCTATATTGTACATTTCAGTGATAGAATACATTCAAATTCCACTATTACATTCAGTCTTCGCAACACTTAGTGTTCACTCAGTTATATTCAATTTCATGTTCAATTTCATATACATAGTTCCTCACTACATTTCACTCAGTTTCGCTCTTATACATTCATTCACTCATATTCTGTTACATTATTTCTTCAGTTTGCTTCACAGCCAGTCCCGTCACATGCATACCTGTCATAGAAACACATACAGTAAACTGAAACAAAAATTAATTAAAATTTTAGTAGATATAAATTTATTTGCCGCAAAATTTTGATGTGTTTCTCATTATATTTCTTGACTTGGTCTGCAATGTATATACATCTATCAGTGTCTAGACTGCTTGTGATATTCACAGTGATTCTGT
Source organism: Allium sativum (assembly GCA_030737875.1). NCBI lineage: Eukaryota > Viridiplantae > Streptophyta > Magnoliopsida > Asparagales > Amaryllidaceae > Allium > Allium sativum. The sequence continues at coordinate 220,858,303 of CM060927.1, read as the reverse complement.
AAATACAACAAGGTAGACAGTATCTATAGTGCTCACATATATAATTGCATGTGCATGACACATGTATACACATACATGTGTATGTATATACACATATATTTTTTGCATGGGCAATATGGTCAGACATCAGTAAGTGGACATGAATCAAGAAATGCAATGTATGTGACATAGCACATATGGAGAAACACTTATATACAAATATATACACACACATATGTGTATATATGTACATGTATGTATACATGATAGAAAATACTCAAGCGATAGGCAATAAGGCAACAATGTACAAGATTCATGAATACATCATGTACAATTCAAAGAACAAGCTAACAAGCGAAGCAATGTATACAACTACACATAGGATGTAGCAGCATAGGTCAAGTGCATGAACTAGACAAAATAAACAAGTAGCTAGTACTTTCAAAATGAACATGGGAGGTTCATATGCATGAATATGTATATATGACAGTGCAACAACTCTATGTACACAAGTGCATGCAGTAAGCATGAACAAGTGGCATACATGAGTGTAACAGGTCAAGCCATGGCTCAACAGGAAACACAGGTTCAAATACACAAATAGGAATACAAGACATCAACAAATGTAAACCAATAATAACATATGCAAATGCACATAGGTGCATATACATGATAAGGAAGATTGGCACACATTCAAAGCTCAAGTTATATAAACTCAAGCTCAGGTTAGTATGGGACGGAGAAACAATTTGGTTACTTTAACACCCCATAATTTTAACAACACTAAGGAAGATAAATTAAAGAATAATTAATTTAATATTCAGAATTATGGGAAACGGATAGTGCAATTACGTCCATCTCGAAATTCTGGTCAAGATAGATGTTTGGTTTGCATAAAATGGACACTGTATGAAGAAGTTATGAAGGTTTGAAGTTTGTATATGCCTAAGAGAATTATATATATACATATATAATTAAATCCAGTAAATCAGAAAATCAAATTCAGTTCAGAAAATCGAGCAGCAAATTTCCCGCCCAAGGAGTGTTGACCCCTCAAGGGGGTGTCGACCCGTGTGTCGACCCCATAAAGGGGGGTCGACCCACCTAGAGCAGATGTGGCAGTTAGGGTTTGGGGGCTGATGGATATAAATATGGCTCCATTTCTCTTGTTTTCTACACTAAAAAATAATAGAGGTCTAGATGTTATCGGTGCCCAGATAAATCAAACCTTTTTCCTTCTTCTACAATCAAGTTAATCAAGTTATTCAAGCGTAGATCTGTGATTCAACCTCTGCTATTCTTCTCTTTTTCAAGATCCAAACACTATGAGTTTAAGTTACTTTTAGATTTAAATAATTAAAAAGTAAAACATGATATGACTGTAGTTTGGATCTATGCCTGTGACTACTTAAATCATATCAGATATGTAATAACTTGTGAATCTATGATATTCTAACATGTCTATGACTTGAACCTTAACTTTTGTCATGTCAGATCTACCTTTGATTGTAGATCTAATTCACTATTTAGATCACCTTGTACCTATCTTGTTGTGGATAAATTGGATCTGTTACTAGTTGGATATCTAAATTATTGTTTATATTTTATCATGCCTATTATGACATCCCTATTATGTTAGAATCAGTTCTATCATTTCATGTTCACCAGATCTATTCTTATATGCCCATCTTATCAATATGCCAATGTGTGTTTATGTCAATTTTGTTAGTAAAATCATTTCTGTCATCTTCCCTTCATCTTTCCTTTTTTATTTTATATAGCCTGGCTACTTTTGAGACTAGGAATGTCACTAAAATTTGCAAACACGTTAAATGGGAAACGAGGGGACAAACATTGAAATTGGGCATAACTTGTAAATGGAGAATTTGGCATAACTTGAATAATGTTTATGAATATGAATTTAGGGAATAAAGGGGAATGAAAATCTATAACGACATAGGTAAAATTGGCTAATAAAGAAATGCCTAGGATTACAGTAATTAGAAACTATAACTGCGCCTGGACAAAAGTATAGATTACACTTTTGGTGGAAGTCTACCCGAAACCGCCCGGCATATCCAGCGACCATAAGTGGTGAATGTAATGTGAGGGGTCTAGGTGCACAAATACGAGACGTGCTGAGACACAAGGTTGAGCCCGACTTGTGGAAGAAGTTTGCCCGGAACCGACCGGCATATCGAGCATCCACAAGTGGTAGGCTTAATGTGAGGGGTCCAACATATTATAACCGTAAATGGACATGGTAATGAATTGGAATACTTAACCTAGTTGAATCCATAGTGATTGTATGAACATGAACTTGAATTGGGGTTAAGTAAACTTGGTTGAAACAATGGGTGGGTTAAGTAAATCTGGGTAGGGTAGGTAATATTTATATATAGGCCCACAAACTTGACAGTTTGGGGTTATGTAATTAAAGACACCGCTAGTTAAGCATAACCTGTAGAAATGATGGGGTTATGTAATTAAAGACACCAATAGGAATACATAACCTGTGGAAATCCTAGTGGGGATACAAGACAAGGGGGAGAGCTTGTATCATCTTGTGTGTGGGACCCGTTTCAGTCAGTAACCCATCGAATAGTATCAGACGAGTACTCCGCCCTAAGTCGGAGTTGGGACATGCTTACTGGGCTGATTGTAAGAGATCCAAACGTGGAGGACAGTGTAGGCGGCACAAACCGACCGGGACATGTGCGTGCATGTCCGGGAAGAATGGGATAAGACGATTGTGACACCAGTAGATATGGTTGTGCACATCACGAAGGGTTGCCACTTTAGGAAGTGATACCTCCTACTGTGGGGCCAGCACAGGGTATCTACATAGTAGGGAGCCGATCGATTAGGGTAGTGGTTAGGGTACATCCAGACTCTGGTAAAGTTTAGGAGCATATCAGGATTCGGCTGCCTGTGGATTATATGAGGTTAAAAGCTCTCACCAGAAGTACGCCTAAGTCTGCCATCTTATAGTTGTCGGGATCATCTTATTATGGTTATACTAGTATCGGTGCAGAGTAATATTTAGAGAAGCTTATACACTCTATCATGTTTACCTTGTCATACCTGCCTTTTGTGATATTATCTCTCTTATCCTCTTTATATGCCTGTCATGATACTTTTACTTATTTACTTGCTAAAAGTAACTGGACTCGCCAGACTTTATGTCTAACCCTTTTTGTTTCCTCTTCTTTCTTTCGTTTCCCCCCCAGGTTCTCTGGGCGGGAATACTCAAGCTTGACCAGGATTCTGCTATCATTTGCTGGAGATGCTTAGATGTATTGCTCAAGCTCCTATCCTTGCTACTATGGCTATGTTTTTATTTGGGGATTTTGCTACATTTATTTTGTACTATAATATTTAAGTACAAGATAGAAGTTTCTATGATGTACTAGTTTTTATGTAATTCAGAAATATGTTGTTTTGAACAACGATGCTTTATGATTAATGAAGTTTTTTTTATTCCGCTGCTATTTTATATCTATCTTGTAATGTTTCTGTTTCTATTTACCTATAACGCTTCATGAAACTTAATGCATTCTCTTAATGAGTGACACTAACGGATATGGAGTGTCAAAGCTACAGCAAGTTTCAAGTAACGTGTAACACCCCACCTCTGTTAAGGTCACTCACAAAGGGAATGTCTAAACTTTGATGGAGCGTTTTAGTAGACAGAATAGAAATTTACAAGACATATAAAACAGTACTTGAAAAATTTATAATTTTATTACAACAGAAACCGAAATAAGTTTGGTTACATCTTTTCAAATCACAATATCAGAATTCAAGTACAAAATATCAGTCTTGTACAAAAGCCTTCAGAATGCATAGTTTTTTAAGTCATAATCCCCAACATAAACTACCATGGAAAGATAGAGCCAATGCCAAGCGATACTTCAAGCAGAGAAAATCCGAATCAAGCTCCTATATTTCCACCCTAAAAACCTGTGGGGGATGAAAGAAAAGGGGCGAAAACAAGCAAGGTCAGACACAAAGTCTGGCAAGTCCAGTGACTTTCAGCATATGAACAGATAATAATATCATGACATGAAAATAAAGCTGGATAAGAGATAACAGCAATAGGAGTAACAGGTATACTTAAGCTAAACAGAAGAAACAGAATGATATAGCCCAAGTTATGCTTCTTACTTACACCTTACTTCTCTGCACGAATACTAGTACAACAGGATTAGGTGTTACCTTAATGTCTAAACTGAACAGAATAATCTATACAGAAACAGAATGCCAGTAATGGGCCTTTACCACCCCAACAGACAAAAGGTACATAAACGGAATCAGAGACGGAAACAGAATAATCCCTACGGAAACAGAATGTTAGAATTAGGTGTACACTAGTAAATGGGCTTTTACCACCCCAACAGACAGTACCACGCAGAAACAGACAGGTGTTACCACCCAACAGAAACAGACGGTACGCCAACGAAAATAGACAGAACTAAGTGTACTCTAAATCTACCCCAAGCGATCGGCTCCCTAATACATAAATACCTGTGCCAGCCCCACAGAAGGGTGTATCACTCCCTAAAGTGGCAACCTTTGAATGATACAGACCTATTTACAGATGTCACGGCGTCTTACATCCTCAGAGGCGGACCAGGATCCATGCACGCACATGACCTGGTTGGAACGCACCATCAACACCCCTCGCCATTATCAGAATGAACCGCTTATAATTAGTTCAGTAAGCATGCCCAGACCCTACCTACTGTCGGGTCATAGTTTTGATACCAGAAAGGGTTACTGACTAATATGGGTCCAAAACAACAGATGGCACAAGTATTTTCCCTTGTAACCTTGTGTCCCCAGAATAATGGATTTCAGATTAACTTGTTTACAAGTTTTCAGACGTACAGAGTTTAGATCAACTAGTTCACAGATCATAATATCAAGTCAACAGGTTTTCAGACTAACGGATCAGATGTATAGTTTTAACAGACTTACAGATTGTCTAACTTTGTATTTGGCCTACAGATTCATGAAACAGGTTTTTTAATTCGTCAGTCTAGTTGGTTTAGCCCTATCCAACCAACACGTTTTAGACATCATATTTATCTCAATTTGCATTAATTAAATATTAATGCGCAGACCTCTCACATTAGGTCGGTAGCTTGCGGCCGCTGGATAAGCTGGGCGGTTCCGGGCAGACTTCTGCCACAAGCCAGACCTAACCTCGTGTCTAAGCATATTTTAGTTATGCCTACGACCTCTCACATTAGACTAGTAGTTTGCGGATGCTGGTTAAGCCGGTTGGGCCCGGGCAGGCTTCTACCGCAAACATGAGTCTAACCTCGTGTCTCAGCATTTTTATAACAACCAGTTTATTCCATTACAAATTATACAACTATCAGACTAACAGATTTGACTTCTTTTCAAGTCGCAGCAGATTAATCAAATCAACATGTTTTACTCAATCTTAGATCGAGCCTATGGATTTTCATACACAAATTACAAGCATTCAGCTTTTCAGCAGATTTAACAGATTTAGCAGCTCGGGCGGTTCAACAGATTAGCAGATTAGGCAACTCAACAGATTTAGCAGATTAGGCATAATTAGCTAATTAGGCGGTTCAACATATGTAACAGTTTAGGAAATTCAACAAATTATACAGGTAACGGATTTAGCAGATTAGGCAAATTTATCATATTAAGCAGATAACAGTTTTAGCCGATTTAAACATTCCTTAAAGTCCTATTCACATATCTTGCCTAATTCATAAAGTAAGCCTAAACTTATATGTCATAATCCACCATATAACATATGTTCCAAATTTTAGTTAAATTTGCATAGTTCAGAATATTCTCCAAAAACCCTAATCGTGATTCACATATAAATTATGCCAACTATAGTCATTGATTACAATGCATGTCATATGTCCAAAAAACCCCTTACTTAGGTGTATTCACACTTAATAATCATAAAATCTTAATATACACCTAAGTTATATGCAAATTAATTCTCCTTTTTCCAAATTTCAGACTATAATATATATAGTATGTCCAGATCTAGATCTTGAATTACAACTTGTACTATGCATCCAAATCAGTTACATGTTCACAGTTAAAATTTACGCCCCAAATCCCAAGTCATATGTCTAATATTCTTTATGCCTCAAAACTCAAGATATACGTTAAATACACCTTATGTTTTAAATACAACATGCCCAATTATATGCCTCAGATTTATGTTCTAAGTTACAACCTATGTTCTTTATGTTTTAAGTCACAATAATCCTTTCCTTCCAAGTCATAGATTGTCTTATGCAATATGCCTCAAATTTATGTCCAGAATTACAACATGCGTTGTATCCTCAATTTAGTTACAAATCAATTATGCCTCATTCAATATTCTTCCCGAACTTAGCGTTTATGCGTTCGTCTCTTATGAGACTTGGCTCAGGCTCGTGGTAGCCTGGATATCAAACAAAAAAAAGGAAAGGAAGAAGAAATATAGAACAAAAAGAATAATAAAACAGAGGAATAGATCTGATAAATAGAAAAAGGCCCAGTCTCAGATTCAGAATTATAATTATGTCAAGATCATGATTAGATTTCATATCGGAAAATAACTGCACTTGCCTTGATTGGATTATAGAAGAAGAGTTGCAGTTGTTCTCTTTTAATCTTATTCAGATTTGGAAGAAGATGCACTAGTTCTAGTTTTGATCCCAACAGAGTAGCGACGCCATTATTTTATTTATTTATTTCTATTATCTCAAAGGCAGCATAAGGGGAGAAGAATGGTGTAAAGAGAATGGGGCTAGGGGCTGTTTATATAGGATTAGGAGGGCGAATCTAGACTGAAAACGAGACCAGATACATCAGAATGAACCCAGGCTCAAAACTGGGTTCTGGCACCAGGTCGACCCCCAGGTCGACCATATGGTCGACCTGGTCCCTGGGAGGTTGACCATAGTGTCGAACCCCAGGTCGACCTGGCCCTGGGCGGGAAAATTCCTGCCCAGTCTGTGTTGGGTTCGAATTCGAATTTCGAGCTGTTTTCGATTCTGAAAATTCCTGAAACTTCGTAGGGTCATATCTCCCTCATACGGACTCCGTTTCTCGAAAACTCGGACTCGTTTCCAAGAAGAATTTCGAGACGAAAGCAATGGCGCAACCCGTTTCCCCTGATTCTTATTTTAAAATTTAATTCTGCCTTGATTTGGGGTTTTAACATGTTATAAAAATACGGGTTGTTACATAACGTGGATGCTAAAATATGGTGCAACTCGTATGAAAGCACACATTCAAAATTGTACAACATGCAAACAGCCAAGGAATGAAGAAATACAACAGTGTATATACATGTTTGTATATATATGTATATATACATGGTTTAGCATTGCAAATGCCAACATGAAAAGTGCACAAGAATAAAAGTGCAACAAGGACTGGAAAAGAGCTCAAGGCGGTACAAGCACAAGCAAATGAAATAGTGAGCTATACACATGTATACACAGCAAAGCGATACAAGTGCACGAGACCCAGCATGTAAACTAGTGGCCAGTGTCTTTCAACATGACAAAACATGGATATGCACATGGACGAAGCAATAATATGGGACGTCGGTTGTTTTTTAAAGGGGTTAAGGCAAAATTTACATGCCAATAGGATGCCATCACACAAATGAGGCACTTTGAAATATAAATGCACAAGACAATACAAATGAGCATAGTGGGTTTACAAATCACAGGGGATAACTCAAGCAAACAACAACTACATGAATGCACAATCAGTGAAGCAAGGTGTACAACTGGATATATTACAGAAAGATGTTCATGTTTATGTCAAGTCAAGGGAAGTGCAAATGACCCAAGTTAATGTGCATGAGTAACATCATATCAGGAAATTAAAAGGGTTTCAAAAACAGAAAAGTTTGTAATTTGCAATTCTGGGAAATACAATTTTTTGCAAGAACAAATCCATAATTTGAAAATGTTTCCAGATAATAGCATCCTTGGGAATAAATTTAAATTTAGTTTTTCTAGAAATCAGATAGCATTCTTAGGCAAAAAAATCAAACAATTATTTCCAGTAAACATTCAATGATTCTCGATAATTTAATTTACATTATTGGCACATGAATATTTTATAATTCGTTATTGCCAAATCATATTTCCAGAATGAATAGTGATGCAAAATCATCTAAATTCATCAATGAACAACATGCAAGATATTTGGGACCATGCAAGATTACATCAGAGCATCGCAAATAATTTTGGGAAAGAATCCAATCTTTTGTTTCCAGAAAATCAACAGTGCATACACGGTATTTTAATCAAGCGTAATCAAGCAAGAATCAATAAAAATCAAAGCCAAGTAAATTGCGTGAAAATAGAGAATGACAGGGGTTTTAAACCCTAGAAATATTCACATAATTCATCATCGACATTATCGAAACAAAGCAACAAATTCGAGGGTAAAAATCAAATTAGAATACTCATAATTCATAGAGTGTTTTGATTGGAAGGCCCAAATTAGATCGACAAGCAAGCAACAATTTTTGAAGCATTAGAGATTTTGATCAATTGTTTTTTACAAGTCGTGATTTCTAGCAAAGGGGCAAAAACCCTAGTTTTTGTTTCGGCCGCCACCGCAAAGAGGGAACCCAATTAGTAAAGTGACAAAGGAGGAACCGGACAAACATTTTTTAAGGGGGATTTTGTATTTAGTTTTAATTTTTGTTTTTATATATATCTTGTAACTGATCCATCAATTTTCTAGTTTTTCTATAAAACTAGGGTATACTAGCTATATGATTTAAATTTATGGTTTACGAGTTACGGGTTTGTAATTCGGGGAAAATTTGATCTTGGGGATAAAGATCAGTCCAGGGTTTTAAGCGTAGGATTAGAGAAGTAGCAAGGTTTGCGAGTTTACATGGTTTTGTAAGCGGGAATTTATTTTAAAACCTAGTAGAAATCTTGGGAATGTAGCATTAGGCAGGGGTTTGCTGAAGCTGGGTAAAATCTGTGTCATTTACTTTCTACATTTATTTTTTTTCTACTGCAATCTGTGTTGTGATATTTTTAATATCTAATAAAACTCCAATAAACCATATTCACCCCCCTCCAGGGTTAATCTAGATCCAACACCCCTAGGATAGGTAATGTCATAGCCGATGCTTTAAGTCAGAAGCACGCTGTCCTTAATGCGATTACCAAGTGGAGGCAGACAGAGTTTCTCTTTAGTTTTAATTTGCAACCGCCATATGATGCAGCTCAAGGGTTTCTTGGGAAATGGAGATAAGACCAGTTTTATTAGATAGAATCAAGGGTGAACAAGACCTTGACGATGAGTTGAGGAATTTAAGGGAAAAGTTTATAGGGGGGAATCTTTCCCTCATTATAGCAGGTATTTTATTGATATTAGTGACAACTTGAGAAGAAATAGCCGGATTTTTTGTCCCTAAGAGTTTGGATTTTAGGAAGGAGATTCTAAAGGAATGCCATAGGTTAAGGATGACCATTCACCCCGGAGGTGATAAAACATTTAAGGACATGAAGAGGAGTTTCTATTGGGAAGGAATGAAGGGAGACCTGGCAGAGTTTGTTTAGAGATGCTTAACTTGCCAAAGAGTAAAGGTGTAACAAGGGAAGCCTGGAGGATTTTTGTTACCACTAGAGGTTCCCATTTAGAAATAGGAGCACATTTATGTGGACTTTATTTATGAGCTTCCTAGAAGTAAGAAAGGGAATGAGGCTACTTGGCTGATAGTGGACCAATTAACGAAGAGCACTCATTTTATTCCCATCAAGAAGAACATGAATGTCGTCTTATTAGCCCAATTGTATGTTAAGGAGATTATTAGGCTACATGGTATTCCAACTACTATTATGAGTGATTGCCATCCATTATTTACTATTGAATTTTGGAAGAGTCTTCAAGAAGCACTGAGAATGACCCTAAGTTTAAGCACAACCTATCATCCATAGAAAAACGGCCAGACGGGAAGAGTTAATTGAGTTTTGGAGGATTTGCTCAAAGCATGCAAAGTCGACTTTGGAGGAGCATGGGAGCAACACTTACCTTTGGTCGAGTTTTCTTAAAATAATAGTTACCAAGAGACGATTGGTATGGCCCCTTACGAAGCCTTATATGGGGGACCATGCAAATCGCCAACTTGTTGGTGGGAAACTATCGAAAAGGTTTTATTTGGATCGGACCTTATCCATGATTCCACGGAGATTATCGCTTTGATTCGGCAGAGAATGAAGGCTGCCCAAGATCGGCAAAAGTCGTATGCTGATAAAAGGAGAAGAGGATTGGAATTTGATGTTGGAGATTTGGTATTTGTCAAGGTTTCTCTTCTCATTAAGACAGTTCGGTTTGGGAATGTTGGATGACGCTTTATAGCGTTTTGATTATGACAACTAAACATGTTTTTATATATATATATATATATATATATATATATATATATATATATATACATCTTTACTAATAATGCACATACTTCAACATTGGTGAAGCTTTTTTGGACTACCTAAATTGCCCACATACGTAATTAAAAAACATAGGGAAAAAGATGAGGTAAATGGGTCATTTTTATAACTCACTTTCTCTCCCGTTACCATTACACGAACGACCAATCACTCCTCAACTGTGCTTCCGCCTTTTTGTAAAATGCGCTCAAACCACCTCATCCCACATTGCAAAAGTGCATCATTTCACGTTCTTCCCTCATTTCCTACTGCTTCATTCGATGATAACTTCCTCTTCCCCACTTTTCCATCGTTCCAGTCACCTTGAATCCTCCCGCTTTCCACAAAATTATCTTCTCCACTTTTCTGAACTTCTCAACTTTGGACGGAATCAACCAAAGATGGATATAATTCGTATGCGAGTGGATTTGAAGGTCTAGATCTATTGCGATTTAGACAAAACAGGTTTTGCTACATAATTCTTACGCGAGTGGTTTTCTCTTGCCTGCATTTGAATTTTCTCTAATTGGATCTGATAGTTTTGCTACATAATTTAGCTATTGATTAACATGAAGGAAGATATAGGACGAAGGTGAATAACAATGCCCATTCTTTAGTACTTCTTAGATAATATATGAGGTTGGTCATGAATTTCTCAGTTGGTATCTTTATGTTAACAATTATTAAATAGTATGTTTTACTTTAGTGCTTCAGTACCTCTCAGAGAGTAAGTTTCCAAACTTAGGCTGCATGCATTGAATTGTTTTCTTTAAATGAGGAGACAAATGTAATATAAATTGCTTGAGTCTACACATATACTGCAGCTTTATTTAAAATAGTAAAAGATGTGTATAAATGAACGCTTATGTTAAACCTTGAGTTGTTATATTTCTTACTTGCAGCTTATTTATAAAACAATTATTAACCTTAATACGGTATTTTCAAATATTAATGAATTTGAATATTTAATTCAATATGCATTCAGCTTCATTCAAAATGATAACTAATGTAAATAGATGAAGGTGCATAAAATATCTGAAGTAAAGGTAATATTGCAACAAATTCTAATTGCATTTCATCTTCTAAGCATACCAATTTCACTGCAATTTACAATGACTTTTCTTTGGACTTTAGTTCTATGTCATCATTTATTATGTTTAATTTTGGTTATCACTTTTTATTAATGTCCTTATGTTCATTTCATTATGTACTGATTTAACTATATTATAATTTGTGGAATTTTAAACAGGTGTTTAAACTTTAAAGGGATTATTTGACATTTAATGAAAATTTAAGTGAAAGCAACCAATGTTTCAAATAAAATCACCTGTCCCCAAAATTCTCTATCTCCCTGTATCCAATCAATCATCACCCCCTGAATTCCACCTTTTGCAATTAAAACCTCTTTTGTTCTTAGACGTAACCGTAAAAAGATGAAAATCAGGGATTCTTACTGGTTGGGTACAGGGGGACAACGAATTTTAGGGACAGAGGATTAGCTCTCCCAATGTTTAGAGGCTTTTTTTGCTTCCTCTTTCTTAATTGGTTGTCGAAAGCAGTCAATATTTTAAGGACATGAACCAAGCTAGAAAGCTTCCAACCGTGACATGAACTAGCTAATCTATTCTATATTTGCTAATGTAAAATGTATTAGTGAACTATAGAATACATTTGCCGATGTGATATTCCAATATTTCATGCAATATATAGGAATAACTCGAGAACTAGGTTCCTACCTGTTTATTCTAATCAGGTAAACCCTCTAATTTATTTGATGAATTAATTTGCTTTATTACTGGATTTTAATTTATTTATCAGAACTGTACATCCTACTTTCGCTATTTTATTACTATTCATGCTTCCCTTGTCCATTTTATTATGCCCCTATGTGTCAGAATTTCACTGTATCACTATGAGTCCATATATGTTTTATTTGTATTTGTTTCCTACATGTATTGCACCTGCAAAGTTTAAAGTTTGTTTGCTACTGAATGCTGCACTTGAAAAAAAATAACACAACAAAAAGCTTGTTGCGTGTATAGCCGTGTGCTGCTGTATGCAACACTCCAGTGTGAAAAAATTCCAATTCCACTTTTGAAACCACGTTGCAATTTCATTGATGTACGCATATCATTAACCAAAGCATATATACACACACACACATGCACACACATATTAACTGAAGTTTATTTCATTTCCACAGCCATGAATAATGTAAAAACCTATGACTATATTAGTGCTGTAGTGGTAATGATATTAGTGTTGTAGTGGTAATAATATAAAAACCTATTAAATGAAGTTTATGTATTTACACACATGCAAACGTAAAATAGTTCATATCCACTATTAGTTGTAGGTCAACCTGTTTACCTATCGTTATTCAATACACAATGTTGTCTCTATATGCGCTATAATTATAAACCTTTGAACAAATAAACAAAACTAATAAGATAGGAACATTTCTTGCTTTAACACGTTATCTTTGGTCATATTTATCAATGCACACGTCCATCGGACGTGTAGCTAAAATATGTATATTTTATTCTGATTGTTTCTTTTCCTGAGTAGCTTTTTCATGGAGACGATGGGCATCAACTATGATTTCTTCTTTCTATTTGAGATTATTGTGTTATGCTAGAACTTTAATCACTATTCAGTTGTTCCTGTGACTACATTTATCTCTCTATTTATGAATCACTTTGCAATGGCTGGGTACATCCATGGACATAATGGGTTTTAACTAATGTTTTTTTCTCTCTATTTCAGGTTATTATTTGATTTAAGAACATTAATTTCTATTAGGATGCCCATAGGATTAAGTTTCTTTTGGTTTTACAGAACATTTATCACTGTAACGGTTGAGGAATATAAATTATGGATATGTACGTATAACATATAGATATTTGACGGTATGATTGATTTGCCTAATAATTATTTGGTTGTTTGTCATGAATTAATAGAGAAGCTTGCTTTTAAACTTGGGTTGTGCAGTTTCTATATCAACTGCTAGATCATCTAACAAATCATGTTCAGAAATTTTCCATGTCAACTGATGTCGGAGGATTATATTACAACATTCAAGGCAACTAAAGCGTTTGAGAAATAAAGTGGGCTACAGTTGAAAGGTACAGGTAAAACCGGTTGAAATTGATCTAATGTTATAAATTTATCATATTTCAACTGTAACAATATCTAGATATTATTTTACCAATTCTTTATGTTGACTGTAGATATGTAAATTAGGTTGGCAATGGAGTACATCTAATACAAGCGAAAGATAATAATATTTTCTCTATCTTTCTATATTTTGTGATTTTTTTTTTTTTTTGCACATTAAGACAAAATGTTGGTTGGAAACACCTGCACCGTCTAATATATATAACATAAAAAACAAAAAAATCAACATGTTGGATATTTCTAATTTTTTCCTACATTTGATTTCTTCTGCACATTAGCATGTTTGTTCCTTTCATTTTGTAGACCTGACATTGTAAGAATACACTATAATTCGACCAACAAATGCATGTGCCTATTCAAAAAGTTTCATTACGACTATGGTGAAGATGATGGTCAACCCGAGCACGCGATTTCTTAGTCGACCTGAAATATTTATTTATCTATTATTTTTCTTTAAATTATATACTTTACACATGCTAATGCTATATATGTAATTTCCGCAGGTAAGACAATGATTCAAATGGTTCTAAAAAGTTGTATAAAGAGCTATACACCCAACTAAGGTGTTATTTTTCACTGTTATATTTTTATTACCTTCATTGACATTGTTTTTCAGTCACCAATCCCTAAGCTACAACTTCACGTTCCAAAATCAGTTAAATTTGATGCTGACTTCATGATCCTGAGAGAAAGTAAGAAGAACCCGAAAAGCAATAACTTGAGGTTGTGAATGGATCATTATCTACAACGAAATCATTCCTTAGGTTTTTCCTTCCTAATTTTAATTTAATTAAAGTTTTTGTCATTATTCATTTGCACTTATAGATTTGTATGATGATTACGATGATATTATTATGCATATTTTTAGTATGACTCACAAAAAAGTTTGATTCAAGTCTGTTGCACTTCTTTTTCTTAGATTGTAGAATGTGATTCTTGCTGTAGAGTATCTGGCTAAACAGTCAACACTCATACTGATTTCAGCTACTAACCTCAATCCACGTTTACCTATCTCTGTTCAATAATATATGTATTCCAAATAACTATTATTTTTTATATGTACTTGAAATAAACAAACCTTCTAGTGGTTTTTTTGTACCCAGTACATTACTCTTTATATGTATTTCTACTTCTATGTCCAGTGCTTATAACTTCAACTATCGTGAATCTGTCTAATTTTTTAGTGATGTTGGACTGCTTTGCATACTGTCAACCTGCATGAAACTGTACACGGTTGTGTGATATACACGTAAATGTGTATATTTTATCCGCTTATTTATCTTATTTTATTTTTTAAATAATTGATACTGTGCATTTATAGCTGTGTTTATAGATTATTTGAGATGAGTGGATTAATGCATTTAATTGTTGAAAAGTTTGAAGAATTTGTGCAAGAAGAGTGATGAATTTTAGAGTTGGATTAAAGCTTGAAGATCTGTAGAGATGTTGTTGTTGTTCAACTACTTTCTGCTGCATATTTCAGAGTTAAGATTCAATGCTTTTCTGATCACTTGGAGTTCTTATTCATACTCAAGGCAATCGGAGTTGAAGCCCACAACCTATTTTCTCTGCATGCGTTCACACTAGCTCCTTTGCAAGGCTTATCATTCAAACGCGTTCACACTGAGCTACTTGATTAATGTGTTATTTTGAAAAAGGGTTTTTGTCCCACATTGTGGAATTTGCCAAGTAGCCTTGGCCAATACAACTATAAATACCTTATATCTTATTCATGTAAAAACACACTTAGTTTTATTCTGTAATTCTCTTCTTGGAATAAAACTCTTCTTTCTCTTTTCTGTTTAGTTTTATTTACATGTATTTTCTTTTCTGCAATTAGTGTAGCTATTTAGTTAATATCTTTTCTTAAGTCCTTACTAGTTTTTCTTCAATGTTGAAATATATTTGTGTTGAAATAATAACACAAATGAGGAGCTAAACCCCTACAATTTAGGGGTGATGAAGCTCTCTAATCACATAGATTCAACATAGTTTATTCTTCATGGTCTCTATTTGTGTTTATTAAAGAATGGATGTTTAGCGTATTTTGTTAATCATATTTGGTTTTGATGATCTATGCCTCTAATTAATAGAGGATAGATCATGCTTGATCAAATGACACAAATAATTTACCTTTTCATCTATATATTATTTTGGCAACAAGAGGAAGTGTTAATCTACATTTGATATTCTATATTACTAATTATTAGTAAATAGAGTATTCTTAAAATTGATGTTGCTTTCAACTTGTTTTCTTTTTCGTGAGAATTGAATAGTGAATTAGATTTATGTTATAGTTTGATGACTTATATTATGCTAATTAATAGCATAAATATGTCATACTTATAATAAACACAAAATCTAATCTCACTAATGACCAAACAAATAGAGAACATAATTTCATGATGTTGATTTGTGTGATTTAGAGAGTGAAAACACCTCTAAGTTGCTCTTAACCAATAGTTTCATTCTCAACAAAGTCATTAATTTTGTTAAATTTTAGTCAACTCAATTCACAGTTTGGTTTAATTTGATTGAATAGAATTTAAAATTATTCTTTCCCTGAGGATCGACTTGTATTCGCCACGTACTAACAATTGTACGCCGTGCGCTTGCGGTTTATTTCAATATTCGCGACAATTTTCTAATTCATAGAATATTCGTCGTCGAACAAGTTTTTGGCGCCGTTGCCGGGGAAAGAAATTAGTTTTAATTTTATTCTTCGATTTTTTTTTATTTGTGTTCTACTGAAGAAAAAAAAAGTTTATTCCACTTTGTTGTTAGTTGTGTGAATTGCATTTGTTGTTAGCATTTGTTCTGTGTGTGTTTTTATTTTGTGTTTTTAGTTATTAAAAAAAATTGTGTTTGCTTACTTGCTTTTTAATTTTTGTGTGTTCATGCATTTGCATTGATCTCGTTTGCATTGAATTAAAAAAAAATAACACATTCCTTGTGTTTTCAAATTCTTTCCTGTTTCATTTCATTAATTTCTTTCCATCCTTCTTCCATTTACTATTCTTACTAATAAATAAAAAAATCTCTTTCCATTTTTCTCTTTTGTTTTAATTTACTTTATTTCTTTCCCTCTCTTCCTCTCATTTACTTCTCTCTTCTTTACCAATTCTTGCGAAATAAAACAAAAACAATAAAAAAAAAATATTGCTTTCCTTTTTTTTCTTCTTTCTTGACCTCTCTCCATAATTTCTTCCCTTCTCTCCTTAATTTCTTTCCTTCTCTGCTTTATATTCCCTGATTGCCTTCTTTCCTCAGTTCAGTGCTATCCTTTATAAATCAACATTCACCTTCACATACAGACCAATCCCTCTCTGATCTCCTTCATCAAAGTTCACTACTGTTCTTCCATCACCATCCCTCCTCTTTCAAATCACCGAATTCTCAACCCAACGCACCCCTTCAAACAACACCATATTCAACCACAAACAACTTCACAGATCATTAACGACCATCCACGTACCATTCCACCTCATATACAAACAGACCACTACACCACAGACACAGTCATAATTTCACCGTCTACAACAAACCTTTCTGCCCAATGTCCATCTTCACTTCAGCAAGTACCAACCCAGCAAGATCATCACGCCAATTACCCCAATTTCAACATACCACAGACCTCCTACTACCTCTAAACATCACCATCAACCAAAGCTAGCCATACTCTTCCACTTCTAACACCCATCCACCATCAGCAAATCCAACCATTTCAACTTCAACCTCCCAAAAATCGAGCTTCAAAACCGAAAATAAAACGCCTGCCACTCCACGCAATTACAAACCCCATTCCCAATCACATCCAAGTGTTGAATTCCAGTTCGAATACACTTACCTCACAAATCGAACCACAATCACTCGGACCGAGACCACTTCAAACTCTTCTTTGCCAGTTCGTACCTCACCTGCAAAATCACCCCCAACTCGCAAGTTTTAAGCCCTACTCGATCTGAAACTTCAAACCCGAAACCCAATTCGAAAATTGGTACTGCAATTTCTTCACACCTCAAAATCGATTTCGAACCTTATCTCGATATCCAAAAAAAATTAAAGAGAGAAGAGGACGGTTTGATTTCTTTTAGAGGAGATCATGTTCTTGGGTTGACTGCAATTTATAAAAAGAAGTGCGCTTATTTTGGAAAAGGAAAAAGGAGCGTTATTTTCCATTTTGACTGTATTCTTTTGGGTTGCGTCCATCAGAAACAAACAAATTGACAGAGTGTCTGTATATTAGTTAACGCGTGGCCTTCTTTTGAATTAACAACATTTTTGGCTTGCATGTATTTTGAATTGGGGAACTTCTTGTGTGATTTTTTTAAAAAGCACCAACAAGTGTCATTCTCTTTCGGGGTGCGTACTTTCCTTGTTCAGTGTGTGTGTGGCTAGAACTGGGTGCGTTGGACCAAAAACCTTTTGTGTTAGGGTGCTCTGTTTTTCTTTTGCTTGAATTGGGACGTGGTACTGACTAATTTGATTGCTCCTTTTTATTTTGTTTTTGACCTTTTGATTTATTCGAACTTCCTTTGTTTTCAATTTCTTTTCTCCAACTTAAAAAAAAAGAGGAGAAATCAGAACCAAAGTGAAGGAGAGTTCAAGCATCAATCAAAAAATTCAGCGGTCAAGCAATTTGCAATTAGCATAATCTGAATTGTTGGAGTGGTTGCACACCAAGTGGGGTGTGAACGCGCTAGCGCAACTCAATTGCACTGGACGGACTACCGATCTAGGTGAGAAAATATTCTGAACTCTACAGGGACTGCTGCTGCAAATAAAAAAAATATAGACATTGTTTGTAAAAATCTTCTGCAGGGCATCGGCTTGCTTGTAAAAAAAAAAATTCTTCAATTTCTTGTGCTGTGACTGTTATTTGACTGTTCTGAGACTGTTCATTCTGTGACTAATTAAAATATTAAAAAAAATTGCATTCATCCTAGTTTTTTATTTCTAAGGACTTCATTATATTTTGACAAATTGGTTTATTTCTAACGGATTTTTTCTCGGTGTCTAGACTACGGCAGAGTAATAACCGTTTATAAATATTACGGTGATTCGTAAATATTATATCGGTTGTTCCTCTGAAGGTACTTAAACCTTCGGTTGCATTGCTAGGGTGATTACTGGTGCACCGATAACCCCTGCCTGTTAACTGGCTGAGAAACCTTTTGTTGAAATAAATCTAACCGTCATTATATAATTCTAGAAAAATTTTAAATTGCATTAGGTTCATCCATCTTTAAAAAAAAAACTAGTATATTCCTTTTTGTATAAATTTAACTTTTCTCTCTTAAAAAAAAATCTCTTCGATCCTCTTCTCAAATTTGTTCTTTTTCCTTTTCTCATCTTTCTTGCGCTAGTGCATGCGTAGTTGGATCCGTGACCCTTCTACTAATCGTTTAGTCCGAACAAAAATTCCTTTAACCATGGCCGGAGAAAACCCCCCTCGAACTCTTATGGATAGATACTTCCCTGAGCGGGTGTCTATTCCATCTTGCATCATATTGCCCGCTCCAACGGGTAACCACTTTGAAATTCATTCGAACCACATAAATACTCTTCCAAAATTCGGCAATCTTGAACGTGATGATCCTTATATTTTCTTAACCAAATTTGAACAAGTTTGTGCAACCATGAAATTTCAACAATTAAGTGACGATGGAATCAAACTTAGGTTAATTCCATTTGCACTTACCGATTATGCTGAGAAATGGTTGTATAGCTTGCCTTCAAATGTGATTGGAACTTGGAGTGAATTTGTGAACATTTTTCTAAAGAAATTTTACCCTTTGGAAAAAACATCCAAAATTCGAAATGAAATCGTCAATTTTCATCAATTTGGAGGTGAATCCTTTGCAAAATATTTTGAAAGATTTAAAGAGCTTCTAGTCAAATGTCCACATCACAATTTCGAAAAATGGACTCTTTGTCAAATTTTATATGATGGACTTGAAAATAGTTCTCGAACCATGCTTGAATCGATGTGCCAAGGAAATTTTCTAGCCCAAGATCACATTGTCGCCTGGCAATTTCTCGAAAATTTGGCTGAAAAATCAGCTCAATGGGAAAGATCTAACGAGAAATCGATTTATTCCCGATCTAATGCTCATTCAGTAGGATCATCAGTAACTTTAGAAGCTAAAATAGACGCGATGTTAACCAAATTTGATAATGTCCTTTCATCAAACCAAATAAATCAAGCTCAAGCGTCTCAGCCTTCGTGTTACAAATGTAATGATCCTAACCACATTGCTGATCAGTGCCCACATTCATTAGAACAAATCAACGCATTCAACAAGGCTAGAAACGACCCCTTCTCCCCAACGTACAATCCAGGTTGGAGAAATCATCCTAACTTTTCTTGGGTCCAAAACAATGCAAATTCGAATTTGGTTCGACCCCCTTTTCAACCATTTTCGAATAATCCTTCGAATCCTCCCATTCAACAAAATCAATTCCAGAATCTTGCGCCACCTTCTCAAAATCAAGCGCAACCATCTTCTGTTCCCCAGGACAATAACTGATTGACATCACTTGAAAAAACTCTCGAAGAATTGAGTAAAGCAACGACTCAAAATATCCAATCAAATACCAATCTTCAAAATTTATTGACGTCGCACATGTAAAACACGAGTCAATCTTTCGCTAAACTTGAAATGCAAATGAGTCAGTTGGCTACTTCTGTAAGTGAACGGGGAAGAGGCACTTTCCCGAGTCAACCCATTCCAAATCCTAGGAGTCAAAATCCTAATCCAAACCAAGCTCATGTCATCCATGATAGCAATCAAACTCAGTTGAATGCTATCATAACTTTACGATCCGGTAAGAAAGTCGATAATCAAGTTGAAGATCCAAATAACTTACCGAGTGTTCCTCTCGACTCTTCTAAAACCACGAATGATCAAGATCCAAATTCTGAGTCTAGTTCTGCCCCAACTCCAGTAGACCGACCGACTGAGTTTCGCATTCCATTTCCTCATCGTCTTCAACCAAAGAAACATTCTAACCAAATGGAAAAAATGTTGGAAATTTTCAAACAAGTGAAAGTTAACATCCCTCTTCTTGACATCATTCAACAAGTCCCCACCTATGCTAAATTTCTCAAAGACTTGTGTACCCAAAAACGACACACTCATGTACCCAAGAAAGTCTTCTTAGCTACTGGACTTAGCGAAGTCTTGACCCAATCAATCCCGATCAAATACAAAGATCCAGGATGCCCTACAATCTCATGCACGATAGGCGATAAAACAATTAATAAATGCCTAGTTGATTTGGGTGCAAGTGTCAATTTGATTCCATATTCTGTTTACCAACAACTTGGTTTGGGTGAACTTAAACCAACGAAAATAACTCTTCAATTTGCCGATCGTTCAATTAAGAAACCCGTTGGAGAAATCGAGGACGTACTCATCAAAGTTGGTCAATTCATTTACCCTGTCGATTTCATTGTTTTGGAAACTCAGCCTGTCAATAATCCAATGAGTCAAATTCCTTTGATTTTAGGTCGACCCTTTTTGGCTACTTCAAATGCTTTAATAAATTGTCGCAATGGTTCAATGAAAATCTCTTTTGGAAACATGACTGTTGATCTTAACATTTTCAATCTTGAAAGTAATTCGAATGAATTATGTAACCAAACCTTGGAAGTTAATGCCATCCACGAGAACTCTGAAAATGAATCCATTGACTTTAATGAAGAGCGTGAGGTCGAGTACAGAAAAATGTTCCAAGACGCTCCTAACGAAGTCGAATACACACTTCCATTTGAATTGCTTTCAGTTGAGTCCAAATCTCAACCAAGTTCTTTGATCGAGAAACCACCAAAGTTGGATCTTAAACCTCTTCCCGATCACCTTAAGTATGTTTACTTAGGTGATAACGAAACTTATCCTATCATAATTTTTTCAAATTTAACTCTTGATCAAGAAATTTCTCTTCTCTCAACTCTTTCTAAAAATAAAGATGCTATCGGTTGGTCCATTTCTGATATCAAGGGAATTAGCCTTGCAATCGTTCAACATCGTATTCACTTAACCGATGAAGCCAAACCCACTCGTGAAGCACAACGTAGGCTTAACCCTAAGATGAAAGAGGTAGTTCGCGAAGAAATTATTAAACTTCTTGACAATGGTATCATTTACCCCATTTCTGATAGCTTATGGGTTAGCCCCATTCACGTTGTTCCTAAAAAATCCGGACTCACCGTTGTCGCAAATGACCAAAACGAACTTCTTCCAACTCGTACTCAAACGGGTTGGCGTGTTTGCATCGATTATCGAAAATTGAATGCTGCAACGTGTAAAGACCACTTTCCTCTTCCCTTCATCGATCAAATGCTCGAACGTTTAGCTGGTCACGAATTCTACTGCTTTCTTGATGGTTATTCTGGTTATAACCAAATTCTAATCGCTCCCGAAGATCAATAAAAAACGACTTTCACATGTCCATTCGGTACCTTTGCTTACCGACGTATGCCTTTTGGTCTTTGCAATGCTCCTGCAACTTTTCAACGATGTATGGTTGGAATTTTTTCTGATATGATCGAACGCTTTCTTAAAGTCTTTATGGATGATTTTTCGATCTTTGGAGATTCTTTTTCATCTTGCTTACATCATCTTGAACTTGTTTTAAATCGATGTAAAGAAAAAACTTAACTTTGAATTGGGAAAAATGCCACTTTATGGTCAAACAAGGCATTGTCCTTGGACACGTAATTTCAAATAATGGAATTGAGGTAGATAAAGCAAAAGTTGATGTTATTTCAAAACTACCTATTCCAAAATGCGTTAAGGACATTCGTTAATTTCTTGGGCATGCTGGCTTTTACCGACGCTTCGTGAAAGATTTTAGCAAAATTGCTCGTCCTTTGACTACTCTTCTAGGAAAGGACATCCCATTCAAATTTAACTCTGAATGTGTCGCTTCTTTTGAACGTCTTAAAAAAGAACTCATTTCAGCTCCGATAATCTGTTCACCCAACTGGGACCTTCCTTTTGAAATCATGTGTGACGCTTCTAACTTCGATGTTGGTGCTGTCTTAGGGCAACACATCAACAAAATCCTTCACGTCATTTACTACGCTAGTATGACCTTAAACGACGCTCAACTGAATTATACGACCATCGAAAAAGAACTTTTAGCTGTCGTTTTTGCGCTCGAGAAGTTTCGACCTTACTTGATTTGTTCCCATGTCACGGTCTACACAGACCATTCTGCTCTTCGACACCTCTTTGCTAAAAAGGATGATAAATCACGCTTAATTCGATGGATCCTTTTACTTCAAGAATTTGATCTTACAATCAAAGACAAAAAAGGATCCGATAACATCATAGCCGATCACTTATCTCATCTTCCGAACACACCATCTTATTTTCCAATCAATGAAAACTTTCCTGACGAACAACTTCTTTCTGTTTCAATCGACCCTTGGTTCGCCGACATAGTGAACTATCTAGTCACTAAGGAAACACCCTCTTTTTGGTCTAAACAAGATAAATACAAATTCCTTTCCCAAGTGAAATACTTCTATTGGGATGACACATACTTGTTTAAGTATTGTTCGGACCAAATCATTCGTCGATGCATTCCCGATAGCGAAATTAGGAGTGTTCTCTCATTTTGCCATGATCATGCGTGCGGTGGACATTTTGGTCCTAGGAAAACCGTTGAAAAGGTGCTTCAGTGTGGTTTTTATTGGCCCACTCTCTTTAAAGACTTGTTCGAATTCTGTAAAGCTTGCAATCGTTGCCAAATGCTAGGAAAGATTTCTCGACGAAATATGATGCCTTTGAACCCCGTCCTTACGATCGAGCTCTTTGATGTATGGGGTATTGACTTTATGGGACCTTTCCCAAACTCCTTTGGAAAATTGTATATTCTTCTCGCTGTCGATTACGTTTCGAAATGGGTCGAAGCCGTTCCATGTAAAACAAATGATCATAAAATTGTTGTGAAATTTCTAAAAGAGAACATCTTTTCGATGTTCGGTATACCTCGCACAATAATAAGCGACAATGGAACGCATTTCTGTAATCGATCTTTTGAATCCTTAATGAAGAAATACTCAATAACCCACAAGTTATCCATTCCTTATCATCCGCAAACTTGTGGCGAAGTCGAAGTGTCGAATCGTCAAATCAAACAAATTTTGGAAAAAACTGTTAATAAAAATCGAAAAGATTGGTCACAAAAGTTGACTGATGCGCTTTGGGCTTACTGTACTGCTTTTAAAACTAATATTGGAATGTCCCCTTTCCGATTGGTTTTCGGTAAAGCCTGTCATTTACCCGTTGAACTTGAACATAAAGCGCTTTGGGCAATAAAGAACTTAAACTTTGATCTTGAACAAGCTGGCGAAAACCGAAAATTGCAACTCAACGAATTGGAAGAAATTAGGAATGATGCATATGAAAACACAAAAATTTACAAGGAAAAAACCAAAGTTTTTCATGATAAGTCAATCCTAAGAAAAACATTTTCGCCAGACCAAAAAGTTTTACTGTATGACTCATGACTTCATTTATTCCCTGGGAAATTAAAATCGAGATGGACCGGACCATATGTTGTTCGGACTGTTTTTCCTCATGGTGCTATTGAAATAGAAAACCCGAGGGATGGATCCATATTCAAAGTCAATGGTCAACGTCTAAAACCGTTGATCAAGAGGAGGAGCTCATGATTCTTCATGAGCCATGCTACGAGAAGTAAGAAAGTTAAGTTTAACCCTTCTTTGTAATTATGTAAATATTTCTCTTCCGTTCAACTCATGGTGTCATGCATTGACTGTGGGGACACAGTCGGAATCAAGTGTGGGGGGAGTTTCAAATTTATTTTGGTTTTGCATAGAATTTTCTTTTCATTTGTCAAAAAAAAAATCGCATTTCTATTTACTTTTAAATAAGACATGATGGAGTTATTAGCATATAATTTTGGTCGTTAGATTTAAATGTTTGGAAATTTACTTCTCTTAGCGGATAACGAAAGGAAAGTTTGAATTATGAGCAAATTTGGTGTAACTAGTATATTGGGAAATTCGTAGGTGATGAGTATGAGATGTTTTCTGAATTGTAATCCGATTAGATAAATGGTTGATTTAGACTACTTGCGATAATATTTTAGATCGTTTAAGTGAAGTTGTGCTAAGATATTCTCGCTTAACTCTCTCTCTTATGTAATAAAAAGAAAGAAAGAAAAAAGTATATATATATAATTATCCAAGGGTATCCAAAATTGCTAGTACAACTGGCGTTGGTGTGCAAACCCGCCAAGCTCTTTCCGACACCTTGTTGACAAAGTCAGCGTCGGTAAACCTTGGTCTCATTTTATGAGTTGGACACCTAAGGATTACCGACATCTTGTTGAAAAAGTCAGTGTTGGTCTGCACAATCCGCCAAGCTCTTTCCCAAACTCTCACGTCAGTCCACGAGGCAGTGCATGGGTGGTATACCTTGGTCTTTTCGGTTAGGTGTTTGTAAGTAGTAATAATGTAAATATTTTGTAATAAAGAGAGAGTAATACTTGAAATCCAAGCACACTCTTCACTTATTCGACCTAACTTGTTAACAAAAAGGAAGTTGAGACGCCGTTTTGCGATTGTTGATGTAATAACCCGAAAATCTGGGCCAGTTTAAAATTTTTATTTTGGCAATTTTAGCGAATTTTGAACATTTAAAATAGATTATTTTAAATAAAATCGACGAGAAATTTATTTTTAAATATTAATAGAACGTATATATTATATACGTCGTCGTTAGAATATAAATAATTATATATAATTATAAAAAGGAATTGAAAATGGCGCGGTAGTTCGATAATTCGATTTCAAACTTCAATTGAATATACCGGGTGCAAAACAATCCGGATTTTAGTGAAACCAAAAACATTAGGATCTAATTGATGATACCTTTCCAACGAATCCGAAAAATCAAATTTTCATAGCGGGAGTCAAAAGATATGTCCAGTTGAAAATTCTGAATAGTCGCTATGGAATTCAGGCCCTTAAAAATAGACATTTTGCAAATGACCTCGGATTTCGACGAAACCAGTTTTGTTGGGTCCGTGATGTTAAATTATTGCTAGATTCCAAATTTCATAATTTTTGGAATCAATATGTGAGCGTGGCAAAGGAAAACGCGTTTGACCATTTCAGTTGATTTTAATCGACTGGAAAATGGCCATTTTTCCAACAGTCTCAGAATTCGACGAAGCTAGTTTTGTTAGGACCGTATCGTCAATACTAGAAAATATTTTTCTGCAATTTATAGAGTTAGTATGTGACCCAGGTAATTTGAAATGTACGTTTAAAATTCAATATAGTGATTTAAATGTAAATTTAACGGAAACTGATTCAAACAGTCGAATCAGCCTACGATACATATCCCATTGTGTTCAGAAAGGGGGTAAAACGCTATGGACGACAGGCGGTGGGCCTCGTTTAGAGGTCGTATGTAAAAGTCAACATTTTGAAATTAAAATAATAAAAGAAAAATTCTCCCTCCCCTCTTTCTTTCTGCCCCCCTTCAATCATTTTCATTCAACAGAAGAAAAAAAAAAGGAATCGACGCCCCCTCCCCCCCCCCCCAATCGACCCCGACGCCGGCGCCTGGCGATTGCAGCACCCCTCCGTCCAACTCAGCACACACCGACCCCCCGCGATAAGGAAAGGTAATAAAAAGGGTAATAGCATTGATTTTATTCAGTTTTTAATTCGAATTTAATTCTTTTTATTTCCAGTTTTTATTTCCATAAATGCTGGAAAAAAAAACTGATTTTTCTAAGTTATTAACTATAGTATAAAAAGGTGATTTTATATGTATATATATAGCGGTAAAGGCAGTGATCTTATTTTTATAAATCAGTAAAGATAGGATTTTTAAAACTGCAAAGGTAGAATTTTTAACACGGTAAAGCTTTGATTTTTGTTGGAGGAAGAAAAAATATGATTTTTATATTTTTAAAGTATTAAAAATATTTTTTTTTCATGATAGAGATATTAAAAATATCATCTTTATATGAGTAGCAAAATAAAGATGTGATTTTTATAATGTTATTTTTATAAAGGCGAAATCTTTATTTTTATAAAGGCGTAATCTTTATAGTTGAAAAGGCAAGACCTTTATATAGAGGATAACAAAATAGAATTTTTATCTATATAGCATGATAGTAAAAATATGATTTTTATATATTGAATAGCGAAATAAAAATGTGACTTTTATTTTAAAGACATCAAAATATAAAAATGTGTGATTTTTATATATGTAGTGACTACGGGCAACGATGATGATAAAAAGGCGAAAATGAAGAAGATTTCTATAAATGAAGTGTCGTGAAGTTGGATAGTTATTGGTGAGAACTTCTCACTCTTCAACTTCTTTTTCTAGTTATATATATATACTAGGATGCAGACGGTGCTTAGTAGCACCCGACACAATCGTCCACAAACCATGGACTTGTTTGTTTGGTTGCATAAATTAGTTAGATGATTTGGGCTGAATTGAATTGTTTGGTGAATTGAAATGGATTTGATTGATGTGTGAATGGCGTGGGCCTTCACTAGACCGGGGATAAGGCTAGGCCTTGTCCCGTTTCTAGTATCGTGCCGTTATGCCGCCGAAATTTTCTAAAATATGTTAGAAAAATAAAAATATCATTTTTATTGTGTAAATGAACTGAATAGATAAATATTTTTGACGTTAAAAATATAATTTTTAACGTGAATGTGAATAAATAAATATTCATTTACGAACCGGACGGTTTGTTTATGTACACCTATTTGACTGATATTGATTGGGATGATAAATTTTACACATCGCCCAACTGCACAAATAAAATCTGTGTTTGATTGTTTGAAACCCCACACGGGTGTTGGGATGAAATTTGAAGTTCACTCATCCTGATTGATTAAATATGTCGATCGATTGATTGACAGGCTGTTATAAGCGTAAGATATCTATATTTGATGCTTATACAGTGTAGTGCACTTTGGTTGATGGTTGATTAGTTTTCAATGCTATTATATACATGTGTTGTATGGAATCCATATAATTAACGTTATATGGTGATTGATTGGGCCTCATTCCAATCGGGAAAATAATGAATATTATAAAAGAAAATTCATGTGTTGAATATAAAAATAGTCATGTGTTGAGTAAAATATTTTAAATAATAAAAATTACATCTTTATCATATTTACGATTAGAATCTACTTTACGGTGGAGTCTAATTAAAATCAAACGATAGATACCAATATTTTATAAAATATTTTACATAACAAAAATAGTGATATTTTGACAGTACTCATGTGTTGAGATTAGTCGTGTGTTGAATGAAATATAGATTCATGTGTAGAATGGGATAAATATTCATTTGTTGAATAGAATAAAGAAGTTTTTGAAAAATATAAAGCCGTGTTGATTAGAGATGCGTTATTTTGACGCGAACGATATTTACATCGATTTTATTCGTTTTGCAATGAATATGGAAAAGCGATTTCAAAATTTAATATTTGAAATGAATTCAAATTGAATTGAATAGAAAGTGAATTTGAATTCGAATAAAATAGAAATGAATTCAAATTGAATCGAACTGAATTGAATTAAAAACGAATTGAAATCGTTTTGAATGAAATTTAAAACGAACTGAAATTGAACTGAAATCAATCTGAAACGAATTCGAATTGAATCAAATAGAAGGTAAATTCGAATTGAATTGAATTGAAACGAATTATAATTTGAATTGAATTGAAACGAATTTAAATTCAAATTGAAATGAATTCGAATTGAATTGAAATCAAATCGATCTGAGATTGAATATAGTGTTGAAATGGTTTTGAAAACGAATTTAAAACGATTTATAAAATACGTTTTAAAAAGGAAATCGACGAAATATATAATATATATATATATATATATATTATATATATAATGGCCTGAAAAGAACGCGCCGCGCCGCGGCAGTTCGTGAATTTCGACCATTTATTTCAAACGGACATTGCGGGAGATCCGACCGTCGGATTCTCCTAAAACCGGAACCGTTGGGTTCGTATCGAAAAGAGCTTTCCAATGAATACTAGAAATTTGAAATCTAACGGTTGGATTTGGAATTATGTCCAAATCAATTTCAGAAAAGGTCGCTGTAAGTGCAGTTCGATGGCCTTAGATGGAAATCGACTGTACGGGCCTTGATAAAATTATTAAAAATATCTATAATTTGTGTAAAATCATAATATATGATTTGGGAAAAAATTTAGCTGAAGAATTCCACATTTGAAAGGATAAAAATAGATTTTTATCAAAATGAACTAGTTTTGAGCTGGAATTAAAATCAATTTATTTTTGAAATAAATAAATTGAATTTGAAAGTGATTTTAAAAGTAATCAATATTCCCAATACGTGGATTGGACTGGAGTTGAATCGAAATTATCTTCGGGATATTTCGATGTTAGATTTCGTGACTATACATATATTCTTATGGTAATTTGAAAGATATATTTTATATCGTTATTTCCAATACGATATTTGTTGGTTTCAGAATTTGATATTGAATATAAGCCGGTATATTTTCTATTCAGAGCCTTGTATTCAATATCAAATGTGATTTGGGTTTATCGTGAATCATGTTTTAGATGACATTGGTTCTTTAACCCAGTTAAAGGCAAGATGTTGATTTTTGAAAGGATTAAAACTAAGTGGAGTTTTAATGAATCTTTAATTAGATTAAAATGTGAATTGATAATTTTAATTATCAAATCTGAAAGGTGATCGAGAATGGAGTACCACCAGTTTTGCTCCAAAGCGATAGTTAAATCTTTAATTAGATTTGAACGTGAAATGGTAATTAATTTTACCAATAACACCATAGTGTTAGATGTGGAGTATTACCAGTTTTCTCCATGGGATATATAGGTTGGGTTTGGGAAATGAAATAAATAATTACTTCGGTGTGGTTCGTTAATCCCGACTAGTTTTGAAATGATATCCAAAGGAAGATTATAGGATAAATTTAGAAGAATTTATCTTGGATAAAATTAGTGGGAACCTTTCCCTAAGAATGTGATTTTGTGAATAAAAGAATATTCTGAATTGGAATGAGGCGTTTGTTGTGTTCGTGTAACATTCGTTTATTATATACGTGGGTTATTCAGAAAGGCCGGGTTTATACCCATTCTGAATAACCGATTCGACGAGATGTCGAAGATGAAGACGGTGGTAGAAGACCGGAAGTCTTCACATCGTTTGGGTGATTACTGATGATCTTGATTGGGCTGTACACCCAGGATGAGGGAATCAGTTGGTGATCGTCCAGACGTACTTGGAGATCGATGGATATGCGAGGAAAGTGCCTCCGGTTTCGTTCAGACCCAGAACGAACTTGTAAATGGATTGTGTGTCTGACATTGGATTTTATTCTGTGTTGATTGATCTCTATTAAATATACATCTGTTTGGCGGCGAAGAATTTATTCTCTTGCTTAACGCCCTTCTCTGAGACGTACGAGCTCAGAGGTTGTATATTGATGGACATCAGTCGCATGGAGTGAATTGCCAATGTGGCACGCGTAAGTGGCAATTGATCAAGGCTTCTGTTAAAAAGCAAAGTCTTGTGGTTGATGATCAAAGCACGACCTGTGTGGCGTAGCTTTGTGTATAACGTGAATGCGCGAGCCTCACACCTCGGTATGAGTCAAAAACGGGATAGTGACTGCAGGGAGAGCACGACGTTTCTTTCTAGCTAGGGTGGTGTCAGTGACCTACCAGCCCTGACATTTATATACTTTTCACCTGTGTGGTTGTTGGAATGCGAGGCGCCTCGGATATAGGTCTGTAAGGACCGGGAAACGTGTGTTCAGGAATTGCCAATCCTCAAAAGTAAGAGAGGACCGGCCCTGAAGATCCAAGGATCATAGTGGGGTCCTGGGACATTTGCTAGAGTGTCTCGAATCAGAGAGGAGCTTGCCCCTTGCCTCGGCTCATGACGGAATCCAATTTCCAATACGTGTGTTTCGGTTTTATTTGTAGAGCCTAGTATGGCGACATAGTAGACGGTAGCTATGCCGCCTATGATTGATACTTATGATTGAAATTGTTTTGACACTATACACTTATAATAGTATCAAATAATGTGTTTTAAACGTATCAAGCATGCTTTGGCTGTTATAAGGTAAAAACCCTATCCTCCGGCTTGCGTTGCATTGTGTGATGGGACCTGGGTCTTATAACAGCTTCATTTTTCTTTATTTAGCATTGCGTTGTTTGTTTTATGCACTGGTATTCTTGGGAGGAAACCCGTTCCGTGTTATACGGCGTGGTCTCTTGATTTACCTAACTTTAAAAATAAAGATTAATAACTGCTTTAGTTCTCACACCAGTCACATGACTGACCTGGAGTTTATTGTTTTAACCTAAACTCTGGGTGCCCCTATTTTCCGCGCGGGCAGCAAGTAGTTTTGGTTTTGCAGATTTATATTCACAGGGTCCTGATTAACAGCTGGAACGATGCTCGGAAAGCTCTGTATCCGTGTATCACTTTCAGTTTTATTTTGTATATTTTTCCGCTGCTATGTAATTTATTGTAATCTCTGGTATTTGTCGAATGTAATTTATTCATTTATACTCTGTATATTCTTGTATCTGATGGAATTGTTGTAATATACATTGAAATGTTCTTCCGTCTGCGTTCTATTTTGTCTTGTCCTCACAGTAATTCGTTCTTTCTCATCTCTTCGGAGACCGGGGAAGTTCGGTTCGCTTCAGTTGACATCGATTATAGAACTCATTTCATATTTGCACTATGTTTCAACCAAAACAACTGGCCAAGCTGGAGGAGTTTGTAACGATAACATGATTTTTGTTTGAAGTTTTGATTAGTAACGGACTCAAATTTCATAGTGACGACCCAAATTTGTGTTAACTCATTCGTGTAATATTTAAAAGTAAATTATCCATTTGTAAATATTCCTTTAAAAGCTTGCATTCATCTTGTAAATATTTTCTAATCTTGCATTTTGTAAATATTTTTTGCATTTAACTTTTGGATTTTGTGGGTAGTATCCGCTGAAAACCCTCACGAGACAACACTCGTCCTACTAGGGACACCTAGGGGTTTAACGGCTTGTTGCATACGCTAAATGCAATCGTGTTTCCTACGAAAGTGTGACATATCTTAGTTTAGTTTATTCGAGGACGAATAAAAAGATAAGTGTGGGGGCATTTGATATACACGTAAATGTGTATATTTTATCCGCTTATTTATCTTATTTTATCTTTTAAATAATTGATACTGTGCATTTATAGCTGTGTTTACAGATTATTTGAGATGAGTGGATTAATGCATTTAACTGTTGAAAAGTTTGAAGAATTTGTGCAAGAAGAGTGATGAATTTTAGAGTTGGATTAAAGCTTGAAGATCTGTAGAGATGTTGTTGTTGTTCAACTACTTTCTGCTGCATATTTCAGAGTTAAGATTCAATGCTTTTCTGATCACTTGGAGTTCTTATTCATACTCAAGGCAATCGGAGTTGAAGCCCGCAACCTATTTTCTCTGCATGCGTTCACACTAGCTCCTTTCCAAGGCTTCTCATTCAAACGTGTTCACACTGAGCTACTTGATTAATGTGTTATTTTGAAAAAGGGGTTTTTGTCCCACATTGTGGAATTTGCCAAGTAGCCTTGGCCAATACAACTATAAATACCTTGTATCTTATTCATGTAAAAACACACTTAGTTTTATTCTGTAGTTCTCTTCTTGGAATAAAAATCTTCTTTCTCTTTTCTGTTTAGTTTTATTTACATGTATTTTCTTTTCTGCAATTACTGTAGCTATTTAGTTAATATCTTTTCTTGAGTCCTTACTAGTTTTTCTTCAATGTTGAAATATATCTATGTTGAAATAATAACACAAATGATGAGCTAAACCCCTACAATTTAGGGGTGATGAAGCTCTCTAATCACATAGATTCAACATAGTTTATTCTTCATGGTCTCTATTTGTGTTTATTAAAGAATGGATGTTTAGCGTATTTTGTTAATCATATTTGGTTTTGATGATCTATGCCTCTAATTAATAGAGGATAGATCATGCTTGATCAAATGACACAAATAATTTACCTTTTCATCTATATATTATTTTGGCAACAAGAGGAAGTGTTAATCTACATTTGATATTCTATATTACTAATTATTAGTAAATAGAGTATTCTTAAAATTGATGTTGCTTTCAACTTGTTTTCTTTTTCATGAGAATTGAATAGTGAATTAGATTTATGTTATAGTTTGATGACTTATATTATGCTAATTAATAGCATAAATATGTCATACTTATAATAAACACAAAATCTAATCTCACTAATGACCAAACAAATAGAGAACATAATTTCATGATGTTGATTTGTGTGATTTAGAGAGTGAAAACACCTCTAAGTTGCTTTTAACCAATAGTTTCATTCTCAACTTAGTCATTAATTTTGTTAAATTTTAGTCAACTCAATTCACAGTTTGGTTTAATTTGATTGAATAGAATTTAAAATTATTCTTTCCCTGAGGATCGACTCGTATTCGCCACGTACTAACAATTGTACGCCGTGCGCTTGCGGTTTATTTCAATATTCGCGACGATTTTCTAATTCATAGAATATTCATCGTCAAACATTGTGGTTACCCTAAATTTAGTTCTACAACATGTGCGTGATTGCTAATGATTTTGGTGGTCTAATGTTCTTTCTTTCCCACCAATCTCTACTCATAACCCATCCTTGCTTCGGTTGTCTACGCACACGTCCACCAGACGTGCCTCCATACTATATATATATATACACACACATATATATCAACTAAGAAAACCTCAACAATATATTTAAGAGCTCAAATTGAAGATCATAGGTATTTAGAGTCTATTAGTGTTAGTATATATATTGTTAAAATCTTCCTTAGTGAATACACCTATTTAATTTATAAATTTATTTATGAAAACATGTACAAGATATAGACCTGTATCAGTAATCAAATGTTATTTTTATTTCAAGTCAGATGTCTGTTTGTTGAAACAAAAATTATCTCTAGCATAATATTCAGACGTCTGACTTAGAATAAACAGACGTCTGGTTTGACCTCGAAATGGTCTATTTCCTTGTTGTTTGAATTTTATCTAAAAAAAGACATATGAATTTTTAAATCAAACTTCTGAATACGAATGGATGCAACTATTCATTGAAGAGTCACAACTTTTAATTTATATTTTTCTTTGAATATCTTCATGAATGATTGCAACTATTTGATTGTTATAAATAAAAGTTCAATCAAATGTTTTCTTCACGATTTTTATTCTAATTCTGTCTACCCAATCATTTGCAATCATATTTACAAGCATACTCTATTTCTACATTCTTGTGATTACAAATCATTCTTAATCTTTCATATTATTTCATGAACTACACTTACATTATCAATAAAAGATTATAGGAAAGGTGTATATTAATTTGACATATCTGTGTTATCAAGAACACAAATAGTCAACAAATTTATTATATTATCTATGACCTTTTCAGCAGTTGAGGCAAGAAATCCCGTTCGGTTGTTCGGGTTGTTGTAATTGTTGTAAACTTATTCCTCCAGGTGAAGTGAGGGTTGTTAGTAGTGAAATTCCAGAAGGGAGTCTGGGATTGGACGTGGAACGAAGGTTCGAATCAGTATAAATCTTGGTGTCATTTTTACTTACAGCACATTATCCTGTTCATATTCCATATTATACGATCCTACCGCATCATAGACACTTTCATGGAAGACTGCGAAGTTGGCTCCATAATTTATTGGGCCTTTTCGGGTTTTGGATAGGTTTGGGAAGATGGCTTACCGAGTGGACCTTTTCGAGAGTTTGTCAGGAGTCCGCAACATTTTTCATAT
Source organism: Allium sativum (assembly GCA_030737875.1). Classification (NCBI taxonomy): domain Eukaryota; kingdom Viridiplantae; phylum Streptophyta; class Magnoliopsida; order Asparagales; family Amaryllidaceae; genus Allium; species Allium sativum. Next base: position 220,823,784 of record CM060927.1, on the reverse strand, counting down.
TTCCCATCTTCGTGAATGCCTTCATGATTCAATCGAAGACTCGAGCTTGACAATATTGGGGACATAGGAAGCTTGAAGTTGGAGTCTAGGATGCCCCGCTCCACCACAAGGATAGTGGAGCACGGAATCAAACGACTCCGCAACAAATCTATTTGACTTATCCGAGTTTAATGGGGAGATAACCCTACAGAGGACACATGGGAAATTGAGGATAAGATGAGGTTTACTCTCCGAGAACTTTTCCTATGGTAGTTATATTCCCCTAATTTATCGTTTTTGGTTGCATCGTGGTTTCAAGATTGGATGATAGGGAATGGATGTAACACAAATGCACTACGCACTCATATAGAGTTAAATGCATGTTAGGGTGTTTTGCATACATATTGCATCACTTTTTACACTTACACGCTAGGACTGAGCTCGTTATAGCAAGTCCGCGGTTCATACTCACTATGAGTTATGGATGTTTTAAAATAACATGGATGTATAACATGGTTGTTTGCAACGAGTTGTGTTCCTCTCCCCTTCAAGACATTTTTGGACAAAATCTCTAATAGGGGGAGAATGTAACACCTCGTAAAATATATTTAATTTAGACACAAGTTAATTTAATTTAAAAATAAATAGTATTAACTAATAATATATTAAAAGCTTGAAAATGGAATTTTGACCAATTAATAATTGGGCCATGAAAGTATTGTAATTGCGTTCGTGGAGGGATTCTGACCCGTTTTCATATTTTATTTAATGAAAACGGAGTCCGTATGCAAAAGTTATTAATTAATTAAGTTGTATGTATATATTAATACACAAAGGTTTGAATTTCAAATAAATAAATATATATATATATATATAAATATATATATATACAAGCTGGGAATATATTAAATAGGATAAGCATGAAAAGAATATTCCCTTTCATTTAAAACTTATGTGTATATATTCACACACAGGAGGGGACAAGAATAAATTAACTAAGAAAAGAAATTAAGAGAATCAATCAAGGAATGATAAAAAAAGTAACGTATAAGAGACGATTGTCTCCTGGGCTCGACCATGAGGAGGCGTTGACCGCCCTCCTAGAGAGGGTGTCGACCGCCTTTCTACAGGGAAGCCCGGTGAGGGATGTTTTATATAGGAAATATTTATAAATACTATCAATCAGACCGCTTAGATTTAATCAATTAGATCCAACGGTCTGAAAACACGATAGCAACTATAAAAAGAGCCTCAACCCCTCACTCCAAACCTTATCTCCATTCTATTCCCTGCCTTCGCCATGCCTTTCTATCATTGCTAAATCTTTGGAAAAGAAAATAGGTTCTTCTTCTATCTTCTTAATCTATTTTATTTCTCCTATTCTATTCTATTTAAATTTAGACTTATAATTATTCCGAGATTTAGATTTATACATATAAGAATTCTAACATATGCGATTCTTTTATATATATATATATATATATATATATATATATATACACACACACACAAACGGTTGGAGCTTGTTCGTTCCCGAAGGCAAAACTAATACTTTTATCCACTTAATTCTTATGTTACTACTTTTTGTAGCTTTGTGAGTGGAATCCAATTAAGTTACTATTTTCTATAATCTGATAGTTATGAATTAGGATTATTGTGCCTTGGGGGATTTCAGATATAGAAAAAGAAAACATAATTATATCCTCCATTTATTTTATTATTCCTAGAAATGTTCAATTAAGTAATATTTGGGTCTTGGGTTGTTGTAATAATAAAAGAAGGACATAATTCTTTTGTATGATTTTCTATATCGTTTCGATTCACTATATTGAATTGATTCCTTTTTATTCTATCTTCATGTAAATTCACATGTTTGGTTTATAAGCAAAAGATTAAGAATTGGATAGTTTGTAAATTAAATAGGTCTGAATCTCTATTTCTCAAAATAGAGGATTTGAATGTATTATATACTACATATCTAAATATTAATGTTTCATGTATAAACAAACATAAGAAAAAGGAATCTATTCAAAATAGGAGTTATAAACATGTATGGTTAATGCTATATTCATCTTTCACTGTTATAATAATCAAGCAAAAACCTGGGTTGCAAGTTTATATGTTATTGTGGTTGTTTTTCCCATTTTATTGTCATATGCACACTTATGTTATGGACTGAGGCAAATATGGGAAATTACTTGTACGCCTTAAGAATTTGATAGGATTCACATTTCAAATACGTGGTAAGGACACTAATCTCGTTCGCTAAATTTACGTCTATATTTACATATAAATTATAATGTAAGCAACGTATAAATGCGTATTTTGTAACAACCCGTATTTCGATAACGTGTTAAGACAAGAATCAAGGCAGAATTAAATTATAAAATCTGAATCAGGATAAATGGGTTGCGCCATTGCGTTCGTCTCGGAAAAATACGCGAAATAGAGTCCGAAATTTCGTAAATCGGAGTCCGTATGAAGAAGATATGGACGAACGAAGTTAGGCAGAAAAACCGAAAACAAGCCAGAATGCACTGGCGCACTTGTGAAGTGCGCCAGCACAAAAATACACTGGCGCACTTGGGAAGTGCGCCCGTGTCGAGCCAGAAACCTGCACAGCCTTCTGGCTTGACCCTGGCTGGCCTTGTGCACCTGTTTTGGCTCCTGGGTCTTGTTTTGGAGGCTTGTGACGATCTTTGAGGGCTTGGATCTATCCTAGGGTTAATCTAACGGCCTAAACTACTCCTAATCTCTATAAAAAGGACACCTAACCTAGCCTAAACCCTCATTAATTGATCCTACAACTAAACTATGCCAAAATTTCTAATGATCATGGCCTCCACTCAAAACCCTAGCCTACATCCTCTTGCCAAAATGCTATCTTCATTTCTATGAGAGATTCTTTGATCATGTGAGTGTATGAGAGTTTCTATGTTCATATGAGAGCTTCTAAACATGATCTCAAGGCTAAAGCTTTGACCTTTGTTCATCAAGATGGGGTTTTTATTGATTTGGAGCTTTCATCTTTGGGTTTTTGAATGATGGCATGCATAGGCTTTGTCTCAATCTTTAATTTAATCGATTTGTGCCTTCATAGCAATGTAAGCCCTTTCCCTACTCTTAGATAACTATGAAGTTAAATGTTCATGTTGCAAGTTTGGGTTTGATCATTGAGTATGATACATGCTATCATGTCATGCAAGTTTATGAAGTCATTATCTTGATCTTGTGGGCTAAAAGCTACAACCTTTATGTTGAAATGTTGCATTATGCAACATGAGAACCCTCATAACCTTTATGCCAACTTGCATATGAAGTCATAACCCTTATATGATGATATATGCGAGTTACTAGTCATCATTCCATGTCTTTTGTCACCATGATTCGCTTATGTGCCAAGTTTGGGTTTATGCATGTTTTTGAGGCTTAAGAATGTAACATGCAAGTTAATGAACACATTTGTGCCTCATTTGCCACCATGATTAACTTGTGGCTTAATATCCATTTTTGTCATGCCTTTGCCAAGTCTATTCTTTTAATCCATTATGTTGTTGTGAACATATATGCGAGTTTAAAAGCGTTGGGTTATGTTATGGGTAATTTCTAATGGCATGAAAATACAACTTGAAAACATGACTTGAAATATAACATGGAAGTTGACATGTAAGTATGCATAAAAACATAAGCTTGGGAATTTACCTATTAAGTTAGGTCTACCCTTTGGGAATTTACCTATTAAGTTAGGTCTACCCAAATGCTTGAAAACTTGTAACATGTTTTGAGAAACATGATGGACATGACACTTAGATAATATAAGTGTGGCCAACTCGAGGTTGGGTTGAGTTTGCAACGTAAAACTACCCGGAACCGACCGGCCTAACTATTAGTTGCAAACAATAGAACCCAATGTGAGAAGTTGGTCATGTTGTGCTTGAACCCGAGGTTAGACCAAGTTGTAGTGTAAAGCTACCCGGAACCGACCGGCTTAACTAGTAACCACAACAAAGTCTAATGTGAGAGGTGAAGGTGCATTAAGTAATTAATGCCACATGATAGGGTTAAGTTAATTTGATTAATGACTCTTAACCAAATATGACATGGACAAATGGGTTAAGTAATTTGATTAGGCTAATGATACTTAACAAAACATGACAAGGTTGGGTAGGTTAAGTAACTTGATTTGCCTAATGACACTTAACCATTTTTATATGACTAGTGGATGGGGTTAAGTTAACCAACACTTAATCAATCCAATGCGATAACTTGGTAAGGTTAAGTAAGTTTTCTTAATGACGCTTAACCAAAAAATACGGTTAACGAATGGGGTTAAGATTAGACTCAACTAGTCTAAACATGGAAATCGGATGGGGTTAAGTTAGCCTAGACTTAATTAATCCCACTTGGTAGTTTAATGGGGTTAAGTTAAACACTTAACTAATCTAAACATGATGAATTGATGTGGTTAAGTGACCTATACTTATCCAATCTAACTCGTTAATTTATTGTGGTTAAGTTAACCAATACTTAACCAATATAACGTGAAAACATGATAAGGCTAAGTCACGAATCGCTTGAATACACTTGACCGATTTGACTAAGTAAATTGATAGGGTCAAGTTAATATATACTTAAACCAATCTAGAATGATAATTGGACGAGGTTAAGTCGTGAATTGCTTAATATACTTAACCAACTTGAGCATGGTTTGTAGGGTTAAGCCTTGAACTTGGATACTTAGCCAATTTTGACAGGATTTGTAGATGGGTTAAGTCATGAACTTAAGTGACACTTAATCCATTATGTAAACCCTAGTTCTGAGGATTAGGTGGATAACCGTAGTTAACAAGGATAACGGGAACAATGCTAAGTGGTAAACCTTAGTTGAAGAATAACTAAGTAATGATTCTTAGTCAAGGAAATTTAGACCAGTTCATAGATAGATGAGTAACCTGATACGGTAGGTCATCGTTTAAGTATACGAGTAGGAGCAAGTATCTGATTTAGATAAAGGCTCCAGCGAACTGGGAACGAAGCAGCGGCTTCAGGGAACGTGAGGATATTCTTGGTATCCCTCTATGAGCTGCCAGGTGATTATACTAGGCTCATGAGAGGTTAAGGTCTGCGTTAGAAGAACCAAGAGTATGCCTTGGTTGCTATACGAGCGACCTAAAGACGGGGATGGATAGGGGATAGTCGACGATACACGGTCGTACCCTAGATAGCATTTCGTCAGGCTACCTACCATCTTTGGTCAAGCGTGTACGTACGGAAAGGCAGAGAACACCCAAAAGACCATAATTGCTATCTAATTATGGTTGCGGTAAGGCTAGGATTGTGGGTTGGCCAGTAGTGTGTTCTCATACAGGATTTATCCTGTCTTGTCTTTCACTAGTTGAGGGAGTGGTCTCGTGGGACCATAGCCACGTATAGAAAAAAACAGACCTTAGCATCTGCATCGGCAGATAAATCGAAAGCTCCCGACCGAGTCCTGTATTTCCTGGTCTGCCCTGTGACAGGACTCAGATGGCACGATGTGATACATGTGCATACAGTCATGGAAAAACGATTCACGATGAATGCGTGGGAAAAAGGGCGCGGTTGACGGTTAGCGTAAATCCTAGTGGCCCTGGGTGGTTGAACCAAAACCAAGATACGGAACGTGCAATAGGTAAGCATAATCCCTGGTAGCCCTAGGTAGCATAAGTCCTAGTTGTACAAACGATGATTCATGTTGAAAGACCCTAGTTAGATATAGGGTGACAATCCAAAACGATCTCAAGGATCATGAAACTATGTTAAAGTAGTATAGAATCTCATGGGAAAGCCCGTATGGTCTACGGCAAGGGACTGAACATTTACATGGAATAAAACATACGAGTTGAGTAACCTATATATGCGATATATTAGGTTGACATAGACCATTACACGACTTTTGAGTAAGGGTCATTCATGGTTAACACATGATACGATGGGGATACTAGTACGGTAGGTGCAGAGCTAAAAGACAGGATAGATACCATGGGATGTTATACGTGATAGATATCTTGGGGATATTATACTTGGTAGGATCCTGACGATGGGATACCTTGTTTTATCTTGACATCGTAATTTATCATGACACCTTAGTTTATCTGAGTTCAGTAGTTCATCCTGTTATTTTGATTTAGCTTATCTATCTTGTCATCATGCTTATGTTCATCTTAGTTTCTCATGTCAGTTAACTTTACTAGTTTTTATGCTGATAGTAGATAGGGCTTACTCAGTCTTTTTGACTGACCCGTTTTGTTTCGCCTCTTTTCTTCCATTTCCCCCCCAGGTTACAGGGAGGAAATACTGTTGTTTAGTTCGGACTTCTTCTGCTTGAAGGTCATCATGGATGGCTTGGACTTTTCTTGGCTATGGCTACTTTACTGTTTTTACTTGGGGAATAATTTATGAAAAAGTCTTTATGCTTCTTTACTATTGCAAGACAGGTTTTGATGTACTCTGATGTAAAAGGCTTTAGACCTCAATTATTAATGTTTATGAAAGTTCGATTTTACTTCCGCTATTTTATATGTTCTGTCTTGTGATATTTCTGTGCATGTTTACCAATAATGCCCCTCTAAAGCTAGTGCATTCCTTTGCGAGTGACCCTAGCGGAGGCGGGGTGTTACATATTTAGTGTGTTAAAAATACTATTAAATTAGGAATAGAATTTAAATGTCCTCATAGGATTTAGTAATTACTTGTAGTAGAAATATACACGGAACTGAGTGACATATCCATCATCCACAAGTAAATCTGGTTAATGTGAGAGGTTAGGCCCTAAACAAATATGGTATTAAGTGACCGTAGGAAGATGTCCACCCTTAATTTAGTTTTGGGGTATTAAGTGACTGTTAGGACGTTCACCTTACATGTTTGCCTTGTGCGTTTGTTACGAAGACATAACCTGAAAAGTTTACAACTTCCAGTTATATGGAATAGTCTTCTTAACTTATTTGTATTTCATTCCTATGTTTTGACCTCTCTCCTCTTAACATTAATATCACCATAGGTGAGACATGTGATCAAGGATGGAGGATGATCTCTTGGAGGAGGACCATCTTGCAGACCTAGTTACTATGGTAATTTCTTATTTACTACTATTGTTGTGTAATAGGGATGCACAACAATGATGTACCTTATAGTTTGAGACATGCTGTAATTTTGAATTATGATTTTTAAATAATTGGTACAACTCTTATTTATGTTATTATATTTTGTCCTATCTGCTGTGTGAGCTTTGATTTCCGTTTTAGGTTGCTCCGTATATCTGTTTGAGTTAATCCTTGTAGGAACGATCCATTTAGAGTGGCTCTAAGTTCCAATGAGCCTTTTCTAGGTCAGAATTTAGGCCTATTCCGTGCGGTTTATTACGCAGTGACATGGATTCGAGTATCATGGAAACCGAGCCTATATCCAACGCACTAAGTGAGTGAATGTACGGATGGTTGATGGATGCTATGGTTGTTTATTTATCACCATTTAGTACTTAGGATCTATCACACCCTTATCTACTTGATATTTATCATAGTGTAGCATATATGGATTGTTATGTGCTAACTTTATCGATGCAGGGGTAGGACAAGTATGATTCTCCATACCCTCCATGTCATATATACTATTAAGACTTTTATAGTATTTTGAGATTTGTTATCGCTCACACTGGATTGTTGTCTGACCCAAGATTTTATTTCTCTCTTATTATTTTGGGTGCATATCGACGACGTTGATGAGAAGACCAAGTGATGGTACGAGTATTATCTGGACCTACATAGGTGGATTTGTGGGAGGCAATGTTTTACCTATTTATACTTGTATCCTTATTGTTTATTCCATTACATAGCACTGTGCAGCCTTGATAATGTTATGTATTCTTAGTGGAAACAGTTTACCAGTTTGAGTTTGTTTATCACTTGAATAAACTCGATTATTGTTTTTTATAGTTGTATGAGCCTATATACTCTGATTGTGTGGTTAATATATTTGTTTGCATGTTTTATATATGAGATTGTTACTATTATATGTTACTTGGCGTTATGAGATATACGAGAGGTTCTATGACTGTGTCTAAGTTACACTTTCTCATCTTTCTCTTCTCTTCTATTTCCTTCTTTTCTTTCCCTTTTATCTTCCTTTCTACTATTTCTTTCTCTTGACGATCAGTTTACATCGACTAGATACTTGTATAGCGCAAATTTTTTGTTATGAGCACTGTGGTATATACCGGGTCATCACATATAAATTCAAATTATATCAACGAAAGATATCTAATATTATAAACAATATACAATTTTCTCACTCATTTGTAAAGCTTACCCAAATTTTAGACCGGAATTATGACTTTTAAGTTTTATTGTCAAATCCTTATAGATTTATATAACATGTACAATAAGGGGAGATATACATATTAAAATTTGTAGATCTAGAAAAGTGTTGAAATAGGGAAAGAAAAAAGACTAGAAACCTAAGAAATCACCTTGTGCACAAAACTCATCTTTATTTAAAAATTCAAATTCATTCTTTCAAAAAATAAATTAGCAAGGCCTACCGGTTTTTATAGTGATCAGTAACACTGTTTTTATTATAACAAATAACGAATACATAATTATACAGGAGATAAGCTAGTTTCCTATATGTTATAGACATTTTCGAAGCCCTAGCTACAAAATAATACTGCTTGATTTAATCTCCATGCAGGGACATAATCAGAACCAATACATTGAAGGTTAGGAAAGATAAGAACAATTACATTTCACAAGGCAACACACTACTAGTAATAAGCACAAAATAAACCTAAAAAGGCTGCAAAGCAGTCCTGAATATACAACAAATAACCAACTAAGTCAATATCGATTAGAAAAAATCACAAGATAGTCCACCATGCATGCACCACTAGCGACAACCGACACTTCCATTAGGGGAGGCAATGGCAGCTTAACCAACAAAAACCATGTGCAAGACCCACCACAAAGGCAAATACCCTTTGGTAACCCAGATCCAAACCAGCATAACAAATTCTTAGCCCAGAACAACAACCGCTACAAGTCAACCGACCACCACATTGAAACCAAAGACATAACAGTTAAATACCCAAGACGAAACTCACAAATACGCTGAAACTCCACAAAATCACAGCCAAAAGACAAACAACTTCCAAGACATAGCAGTTCCTAAACTCCTCAAAAAGCAAAAAAACTAGAAAAGGTTAAAAGCACCATCAACACGTCATAAAGGATCCACAACTGTTAAGCCTGCCTTTCGGCAGCGCTGGGTAAAACCTTGAAACACCCCACCTCCGTTAGGGTCACTCTCAAAGGGAATGCCCTAATTTTGGTGGAGGTTTATAAGTATAAGTCACAGATATACAAGACAGATATAAGAACACATATTTGTAAACAGCGGAAAAACAACAGCTTTTATTTCATAAAAGCAAATACGTGTTACAAAACATCACCATGATTGTCTTACATCTTTTTCCAAAAACATAACATAACACTTTCATAATCTGTCTTGAGTACATTATTTAAAGAAGCATAAATAAAGCATAGATAAACTGCAAAAGTCCCCATAGTGGATCGTCCAAAGCCATAGTTCAAAACAGGAAAGTCCAAGCAATACATTTCTCTTCTTCAAGCTGGATGTTAAGGTTGGTCAAGCTGCTGTGTTTCCTCCCTGTGGACCTGGGGGGGGGGGGGGAACGGAAGAAAAGAAGACGAAAGAAAAGTAGAGTCAGACATAAAGCCTGAGTAAGTCTAGTACTATTTTGTCTATGAATAAAGAACTGGGTATGATAAGTATAAACAAGAAGTGGGAAAGCACTATAAACTTGGTTAAGTTGTCTAGGGTCGAATATACTATCGTACCCCATGTAAATCTCTGAACCCATATAAACTAGTTTCCAACTGGCACCCCATAATCAGGGTGATGTGATCCATTCAATGATGATCGGCTCCTACTCGCATAGTTACATGTGTCTTACGGCCCCCGATGTTGTAGTTACCTATGCTGGTCCCACCATGGGGTGTATCAAGTCCCATGGTGGCGGCCCGACACAATTCTAGAGTGCACAGGTATGCTACTGGTGTCCAGTGCCTTATTTTTCTGCGCCGGAGTGTGTGCACGCCCGCACCCCGTTAGAACCTACACTGCTACACCACCGCCGTCGATTTGACCTCTTACAATCAGCCCAGTAATCGTGCCCCACCCTGCCTAGTTTCAGGGTATCCTGATACACCTTCTAGGGTTACTGCTGAAAAGGGTCCCCCGTTACTAGGTTTTCTATCTCTAGCCAACATGCTAAGTTGGTTAAGTGTTTTCTAACCTAACCCCCACCAGTCCGTTTAGTTTAGCATGTTCCATTTTGATTAAGTCTTTAGTTCACTTAATCCTAACAATCCTGACTCAGCCTTAATTGTCTTATTAAGGCCCTGACCTCTCACATTAGACAGGTATTGTTGTGGCTGCCTGTTGCCGGTTGGTTCCGGGCAGTCTTACGCCACAACTTAGTCTAACCTCGGGTCCTTATTGGGCTCCATGTTTAACCTCCCACATTGGATAGGTATTGTTGTGACTACTGGACAGCCGGGCGGTTCCGGGCAGGTTTACATCACAACTCAATCCAACCTCGGGTTAAACACATCGTATGTTCTACATTTACATATTTTGTCTTTCTTCTTTATTTTCTTATATGTAAATATTTGCGGCCAATTATTAAGTTAATGGTGTAAAGGTTACACCAATCATGGGCCCAACCCATACTTGAATTTGGGCCCTTCTATTTTATATTTCCATTCATTAGTAATTTTAACCCAACGTTATTTTCCCCCGTTTTACACGTCCGTTTATTACATATATATTGGGCTTAGCCTTTTAAAGCCCAATTTAGCCATGCGAAAAGGGGAGGCTTAAAGCGTGATTACATACACAAAGAGGGGAAGGTGAGCGCATGAACTTGTAATATGACGTTGGAAATACAAAATAGAAACTGGTGTACTTGCATATATACTTTGGTCATAAAGCGTAGATGACATGAATCAAAGCATGTGAACTTGCAGTTTAGATAAGAACGCACAAATATGAATTACTTTATTGCCACAATTCAAGCATACAAACCAACACAATTATTTGTTCATACCAAAGTAATACTCTACTTACAATGGTGTGGCGAATTCTCTAATTTAGGGATTTGAAGATGTGGTTTGATTTGATTGAGTTGCTTTATGCCTTAGAATTTTCCTCCTAATCTTCTCTCCAATTTGGTGGCTACCCCTAGTCGTTCCTCAGCAACATGGCGGCTTTGTTCTTATTTTTGAATGAATAGATTAGGGTTAGTCTAGGGTTGTTTTTATAGGGGAAATGAACTGATTAGAACCATTGATGTTGCTTGGATTGATCGTAGCCATTCATTCGCAAGAGAGACCAATTAGAGCCTGCCACCTAGCCCTAATGACAAAGCAAGCTTCTGAAAATCGGCCAAACCCAGACCTGGCCAGCCAGGGCTAGACCAGACCTGGCTAGCAGGTCATTTTTGACCTGGGGGCACTTGGCAGGTGCGCCAGGTCAAAAATGTACTGGCGCACTTCACAGGTGCGCCAGTTCATTTTTGTTCTGGCGCACTTCCCAAGTGCGCCAGTGCATTCTGACCCTTTTTCGGTTTTTCGCCCAACTTCGTTCGTCCATAACTTCTTCATACGATATCCGTTTTTCGAAAACTCGGACTCTATTTCGCGTATTTTTCCGAGACGAACGCAATGACGTATCCCATTTCCCTTAGTTCTTTGATTTGAAATTAATTATACTTTAATTTGTGAGTTTCACAGTTATAGAATTCACGGGGTGTTACATTCTCCCCCACTTAAAAGGATTTCGTCCCCGAAATCTTCAAGTTAGGAGGAATGTATATCCTAACATCCAATCATCCATCTACTCATCCATCAAACACGAGCATCCATTGTCCTTAAAAGACTTCTAATGCTTCATGATCATATGCGAAGTGTGTGTGTATACATGTACTTATCTAATGCAAAATCAGGCGGTCTACTGATTCAGTTGACCTCCTTAATGCGAATTATGTAAGTGCCATGAATCCATTATGTATGCAAATTTTCCTATTCATGATTCTACATGAGTGCACAATCATTCAATACAAATGCAACATCCACATGACAACACATTAGAGTTCAACCATATACGAATGCAAACATATATGCATATGCAATATGAAGTGACTGAGCCGATCTAAAACCTAGATTGTGTGTGTATATGCAACCACGAGCAACCACTAGCAATCACTTGCAACCACTTGCAACCATCATCCATAACATGTTTCAATTACATGTTTCCATCCAAAGGGTTTCTACCTAAAAGATAAGGTCGAGGAAGTATACCTAAAAAGATAGATAAAAAGCGCAACTTAAGGAAAAGGAAAGATCAAGTATGTACCCTCGAACAGAAAAGGGTAGGCTGTGCGGATTCTAGCTTCAGTTTCCCAAGTCGCATCTCCCTCGGCGTCGCTCCACTGGACTTTGACGAGCTTGACTTCGCGGTTGCGTAGCTTCTTCACTTCCGTTCCTAATATGCGGGTTGGAACTTTTCTTATGGTTGCTTCGCGTTCCACTTCGGCTTCTTCGAGGATATTTGGCTCTACCACTTCAGCTGACTCATGTAGACATTTTCGGAGATGTGAAACGTGAAAAACGTTGTGGACTCCAGCCAACTTCTCGGGTAGCTCTAATCTATAGGCCATTTTCCCAATTTTCTCGATAATAGGGAATGGCCCTACGAACCTTGGTGCTAGCTTTCCTGTGGTTCCAAAACGAACAACGTTTCTTAGCGGTGATACCTTGAGAAAAACTCTGTCTCCAACCTCAAATTCAAGGTCGGTCCTTCTCTTGTCGGCATAGGACTTCTGTCTGTCTTGGGCCGTCTTCATCCTTCTTCGTATTAAGTCTACTTTCTCTGAAGTCTCTCGGATCATATCTGGTCCAAGTATGAGCTTATCAGTAGACTCCCACCAACAAGTGGGCGATCGGCACGGTCTTCCATATAAAGCTTCGAAGGGCGCCATTCCGATGGTTGCTTGATAACTGTTGTTGTAGGCAAATTCCACCAAAGGAAGGTGATCTTCCCATGTCCCTCCGAAGTCAAGGACGCATAGTCTTAAAAGGTCTTCCAAAACTCTGTTCACTCTCTCTGTTTGGCCGTCGGTTTGGGGATGATAGGCTGTGCTCAAGCATAACTGCGTTCCTACTGCTTCTTGCAGACTCCGCCAAAACTCACTGGTGAAGATGGGGTCTCGGTCACTAACGATGCTAGATGGTATTCCATGGAGTCGAACGATTTCCTTGAGGTAAAGTGATGCTAGGGATGAGGCAGTTCTTTTACTTTTGACAGGTAAAAAGTGGGCGCTTTTAGTAAGCCTATCCACTATTACCCAAATGCTAGTGTTGCCTCTCCTAGACCTAGGCAGCCCATCGATGAAGTCCATTGAGATGCTATCCCACTTCCACTGCGAGACCTCCAAAGGATGTAGCAGTCCGCCAGGCTTTTTCTGTTCCGCCTTAACCTGTTGGCACACCATACACTTAGAAACGAATTCTGCCACGTCCTTTTTCATGCCGTTCCAGAAGAAAGTCCTTTTTATGTCTTTGTACATTTTATCTCCGCCTGGGTGTATCGTCATCTTGGAGTGATGTGCTTCCTCGAGAACCTTCTTTACTAAATCTTTTGTCTGTGGGACGCATTGTCTTCCGTCTCGCCTTAGCAAACCCCTATCGTCGATGGAGTATCTGTTGAGGTGACTTGAAGTCTCACCCCTAATTAGCCTATCAATTATTTCCACAAGCTGAGGGTCTTCGCGTTGTGCTGTCCCTACTGAATCCACTAAAGTTGGGCGCACTTCGAGAGATGCTAGCAAGCCTGGTACGAAATCGGTGGAAGGCCTAAAGTCGAAACTGGCTATAAACTCTAGGCTTTGTCTTTCAACAAACAACGGGCTTAGGGTCAATTTCTTTCGGCTCAACGCGTCTGCCACTACGTTGCCTTTGCCCGGAGTGTAGGAGATTTCGAAATCGTACGAGGCAAGAAACTCCATCCATCTTTGTTGCCTCAAGTTAAGATCCTTCTGCGAGAAAAGATATTTCAACGATTTATGGTCAGTGTAAAGTTCGAACTTCTCACCTAGGAGATAGTGTCGCCAAGACTTGAGTGCAAAGACAATGGCGGCTAACTCAAGATCGTGGGTTGGGTAGTTCTTTTCGTGCACCTTCAACTGCCTCCCGCCATAAGCTACTACCCTTCCTTCTTGCATTAAGACGGCGCCTAGCCCTGTCCCACATGCATCCGTATAAACAGTGAACATCTTGCTCCCATCTGGCAGCGTCAAAACTGGGGCTGTTGTGAGAGCCCTTTTCAGTCGTTGGAAAGCAAATTCGCAATCCAAATCCCAATTGAACACTAGATTCTTCTTAGTCAATTTCGTGAGTGGAGCTGAGATTTTCGCAAAATCCCTTATGAACTTTCGGTAGAAACCTGCTAGTCCTAGAAAGCTTCGGACCTCAGTTGCATTCCTTGGTGTCTTCCAATCTTGTACCGCCACTACCTTAGCGGGGTCCACTGCTAACCCTTGTTTGGATACTATGTGCCCAAGGAACCTCACCTCTTCTCTCCAAAAGTGGCATTTGGAGAATTTGGCTTTTAGTTGATGGACTCGCAAAGTTTCCATGATTGCCCTTAAGTGCTGAGCATGTTCCTCTTCACTCTTTGAGAAGATAAGGATATCATCTACGAAGACCACTACGAATTTGTTGAAGAAATCTCTAAATACCCTACTCATCAGGTCCACGAAGTAAGCAGGTTCATTTGTCAAGCCGAAAGGCATGACAAGCCATTCAAAGAAGCCGTCTGGGGTTCTGAACGCCGTTTTATCGATGCTATCTTCAGCCACCCTTAGCTGATGAAAACCGGTTGCTAAATCGAGTTGGGAGAAAACAGACGCTCCTACAAGCTGGTCAAACAAATCGTCAATTCTAGGGAGAGGGTGCCTATTCTTTTTCGTTAGCTTGTTGAGCTCCCTATAGTCAACACATAGACGGAGTGAACCATCCGCCTTTGTAGCGAACACCACTGGAGCGCCCCATTCTGAAATGCTCCTCCTAATGAACCCCTTCTCTAGAAGCTCTTTAATCTGTTTACTGAGCTCTTTCCTTTCCCGTGGAGCCATGTGTCTAACGGGCAACGCAACGGGCTTTGCATTATCTACAAGGTATATGCGGAAATCTATTTCCCGCTTCGGAGGCAAGCCCTTCACCTCTTCGAAGACATCCGGATATTCCCGGACCACTCTAACTGATTTCAAATTTTCAACAGAGGCATCTAGCGATTCAAGATAACTAAGCATAACCGCATATGAGGGATTACAAGAAATTTCCCAAGTATTACCGAGCTGGGTTAGGAGCCTAACAACCCTTTTCTCACAATCAAGGATGGCCCCATTACTGGATAGCCAATCCATACCCAAAATCAAACCATAACCCGAAAAGCCCAAAACAAAGGCACTACATAGAAATTCTACACTTAGAATAGAAATTTTCAATCCCACACAGATCATAGACAAATGAGCTGGGCCCCCAATTGGGTTTGAAACAATTAAGGGGTCCTCTACCATACTAGTTTTTAGGTGCAGAGATTCTACTAGAGCAGATGAGATAAAGGAGTGTGATGCGCCAGAATCAAACAAAGTACAAACGGGGTGATCATAAAGATAAACTACACTTTCTACAGAAGTATTTATACCTCGTTTCTTTGGGCAGTCCTTAGCCATGTGGCTTGTCTCAACGCAAGAAAAGCACCCACCATTCATCTTGGCCTTCTTTTTCCGGCAATCTTTCACTAAGTGCCCCACTTTGCCACAGAATTTACGCTTCCTCTTCTCTCGGGACTTGTTGTCTTTCCCGCCCTTCTCAAAGTCTGTCTTCTCAGGGCAGTCTTTGCTGATGTGTCCAGTCTCCCCACAATGAAAACATTCACCTTGCTTTCTTTTCCTCTTTCTACAATCCTTGGCTATGTGCCCTTCCGTACCACAAAAATTGCATTTCCTTTTTTCTCGTTTCTTATTATTATTGTTATGATCCTTTCTTGTTTGACTATTATTCATTTTCCTACTCTGGGACTCTTCCGCTTGCTGGTTCACGTGGAGGAGGAGGAGTGAAAGCGTCAGCAGCTGGGGAGTAAGGTCTCCAGACATGCTGAAACAGAAAGGATAGATTCAAAACGAAGGATAAGAGATAGTACCGATGGCTTTGGGGGGACTTTGCCTTTTTAAAATAAAAATAACATTTTTCTTTTAAAAATGCTTCTTTAAATTTCCTTTTTGAAAATAATTTTCAAAACTTTTTATCTTATCTGGTAAACCTATGCTCTGATACCAAGTGAAACACCCCACCTCCGTTAGGGTCACTCTCAAAGGGAATGCCCTAATTTTGGTGGAGGTTTATAAGTATAAGTCACAGATATACAAGACAGATATAAGAACACATATTTGTAAACAGCGGAAAAACAACAGCTTTTATTTCATAAAAGCAAATACGTGTTACAAAACATCACCATGATTGTCTTACATCTTTTTCCAAAAACATAACATAACACTTTCATAATCTGTCTTGAGTACATTATTTAAAGAAGCATAAATAAAGCATAGATAAACTGCAAAAGTCCCCATAGTGGATCGTCCAAAGCCATAGTTCAAAACAGGAAAGTCCAAGCAATACATTTCTCTTCTTCAAGCTGGATGTTAAGGTTGGTCAAGCTGCTGTGTTTCCTCCCTGTGGACCTGGGGGGGGGGGGGGGGAACGGAAGAAAAGAAGACGAAAGAAAAGTAGAGTCAGACATAAAGCCTGAGTAAGTCTAGTACTATTTTGTCTATGAATAAAGAACTGGGTATGATAAGTATAAACAAGAAGTGGGAAAGCACTATAAACTTGGTTAAGTTGTCTAGGGTCGAATATACTATCGTACCCCATGTAAATCTCTGAACCCATATAAACTAGTTTCCAACTGGCATCCCATAATCAGGGTGATGTGATCCATTCAATGATGATCGGCTCCTACTCGCATAGTTACATGTGTCTTACGGCCCCCGATGTTGTAGTTACCTATGTTGGTCCCACCATGGGGTGTATCAAGTCCCATGGTGGCGGCCCGACACAATTCTAGAGTGCACAGGTATGCTACTGGTGTCCAGTGCCTTATTTTTCTGCGCCGGAGTGTGTGCACGCCCGCACCCCGTTAGAACCTACACTGCTACACCACCGTCGTCGATTTGACCTCTTACAATCAGCCCAGTAATCGTGCCCCACCCTGCCTAGTTTCAGGGTATCCTGATACACCTTCTAGGGTTACTGCTGAAAAGGGTCCCCGTTACTAGGTTTTCTATCTCTAGCCAACATGCTAAGTTGGTTAAGTGTTTTCTAACCTAACCCCCACCAGTCCGTTTAGTTTAGCATGTTCCATTTTGATTAAGTCTTTAGTTCACTTAATCCTAACAATCCTGACTCAGCCTTAATTGTCTTATTAAGGCCCTGACCTCTCACATTAGACAGGTATTGTTGTGGCTGCCTGTTGCCGGTTGGTTCCGGGCAGTCTTACGCCACAACTTAGTCTAACCTCGGGTCCTTATTGGGCTCCATGTTTAACCTCCCACATTGGATAGGTATTGTTGTGACTACTGGACAGCCGGGCGGTTCCGGGCAGGTTTACATCACAACTCAATCCAACCTCGGGTTAAACACATCGTATGTTCTACATTTACATATTTTGTCTTTCTTCTTTATTTTCTTATATGTAAATATTTGCGGCCAATTATTAAGTTAATGGTGTAAAGGTTACACCAATCATGGGCCCAACCCATACTTGAATTTGGGCCCTTCTATTTTATATTTCCATTCATTAGTAATTTTAACCCAACGTTATTTTCCCCCGTTTTACACGTCTGTTTATTACATATATATTGGGCTTAGCCTTTTAAAGCCCAATTTAGCCATGCGAAAAGGGGAGGCTTAAAGCGTGATTACACACACAAAGAGGGGAAGGTGAGCGCATGAACTTGCAATATGACGTTGGAAATACAAAATAGAAACTGGTGTACTTGCATATATACTTTGGTCATAAAGCGTAGGTGACATGAATCAAAGCATGTGAACTTGCAGTTGAGATAAGAACGCACAAATATGAATTACTTTATTGCCACAATTCAAGCATACAAACCAACACAATTATTTGTTCATACCAAAGTAATACTCTACTTACAATGGTGTGGAGAATTCTCTAATTTAGGGATTTGAAGATGTGGTTTGATTTGATTGAGTTGCTTTATGCCTTAGAATTTTCCTCCTAATCTTCTCTCCAATTTGGTGGCTACCCCTAGTCGTTCCTCAGCAACATGGCGGCTTTGTTCTTATTTTTGAATGAATAGATTAAGGTTAGTCTAGGGTTGTTTTTATAGGGGAAATGAACTGATTAGAACCATTGATGTTGCTTGGATTGATCGTAGCCATTCATTCGCAAGAGAGACCAATTAGAGCCTGCCACCTAGCCCTAATGACAAAGCAAGCTTCTGAAAAGCGGCCAAACCCAGACCTGGCCAGCCAGGGCTAGACCAGACCTGGCTAGCAGGTCATTTTTGACCTGGGCGCACTTGGCAGGTGCGCCAGGTCAAAAATGTACTGGCGCACTTCACAGGTGCGCCAGTTCATTTTTGTTCTGGCGCACTTCCCAAGTGCGCCAGTGCATTCTGACCCTTTTTCGGTTTTTCGCCCAACTTCGTTCGTCCATAACTTCTTCATACGATATCCGTTTTTCGAAAACTCGGACTCTATTTCGCGTATTTTTCCGAGACGAACGCAATGGCGTATCCCGTTTCCCTTAGTTCTTGGATTTGAAATTAATTATACTTTAATTTGTGAGTTTCACAGTTATAGAATTCACGGGGTGTTACAAACCTCCCCTGCTCTGAAGATTGAGGCGGTTAGAAAAAGGGGAATCACGTAAATAAATCTATCAATCACCAGATTCAGGGAGAGACAACTGCGTGGGTACTCCATGGGAAACGATAGTTGGCTATGGCAACATGTAGGGATAAATCGGAAGAGGATGAGAGACTAATATGGGCGAGAAAAGAAAACGATAGTGTTTTGTATTTGAGTTAGGATTACAAGAAATAGTCTCCCACGATGACAAAAGATGGTACGAGGAAGAGAGCGAGGAATCGAGAGAGTAGAGAGGATATCTGAAAGGCGATAAGGGTAGGGTTAGAAGAAAACGGTGAAAAGAAGCTGAGGGCGATTACTAGTTGCCAGTGGAGAAGAAAGTTTCATTCTTTGCAAATATTAATATTTGTTCTCTCTAATTCTTTTTATTTGAATTGAAATGTATCTTATTTAAGAAAGTTTGCAAGAGATTGAAGGAATGAAAATGAAAGAGCTTCACTGCTGCGTATAAAAAAGAGAGGGTCCATGCTTTTATTAATAGACGTTGAAATGACACTGAACCATTAAATAAAACTTCAGATAAATCCATCCGTATAATAATATAATCCTCCTCAAAAACCCTAACCTCCATTGGAGCAATCGACCAAACCACCTTGGTCGACCCGACTCTAATGGGATTGGGTGTTTTAATGGAGGATATATATATATATATATATATATACACACACACACACACACACATGCATATATATATATATGTGTGTGTGTGTGTGTGTGTGTGTGGGATATGATCAAAAGCACCCCCAAATAATGCATCACCCCTTTAGCCCCTTGATTTCCACCACATGCCCTGGTTGCTCTCTCCTTCCACTAACTCTCTCTCCCCCCGTTAACTTATTTTAGTATAAATGAGTGGTCCAGAATATGGTGCAAAAGGGGTGCTACCAAATAGGGTGCCCTGGAGCATGTGTATCTGTGTATATATATGATTTATTTTCCATTTGTATTCATTTTATTAATCCATAAATTCTTAACAGAGACTCCGTTTGCGAAGTTCCAAGCATGAAGTCGACCAGAATACTGTCAAGAACGTAACGGTACAAGTTTTATGGTCAAATTTCATCTTTATAACCTAATTAAATAACTAATTGAACTAGCGTCGGATTTTGAGGTATTACATGAGGTTTTGGAAGGAGTAGGGAGAAATTGGATCGTTTTTATTTATTGAGGAAGGATGTTTTATGATATGATGGGAGAAGGGTTGTTGTTCATTTTGTTATAGTTCAGCCTATTGGTGATTTTTCGAAAAATTACCAACTGACTCCGTTTGTGAAACAAACAGACAACAATATTTTTTCCCACTTCAAGCGATTTTTACATAATGCAAACATGACTTAAAAAGTAAAAAATAATTAAGTATATGAACATGAAGTAAAGATTAGTAACTTCTTAAATATACAAACATGAAGTAAAAATTAATAACTTCTTCAACATACGAACATGAAGTAAAAAGTAACGGATACATCGAACTGCATAAAACGAAGAACAAATATTACATAAACTAACCAAATGTTCATCAATTACATGAAAATGAGCAACACAATTTTCTTCGCTTACACTAATACATAATCAACCATATATAAACATTTATCTACTAATATATGCACATAAAATCAAACAACATGCAAGTGAAGGCATCTTCTTTCGACTTGCAATTGCATCCAGCTTGATCTCTTCTCAATTCTCAAACGAAATTCGACAAATGTCTATTTTCAACTTGCAATTCAAGCATGTATTCCTCTAACACACGTCATAGGATCTATTCGTTCAAAATAGTTACAACACTGAACTTTTTCAGAGTATATTTTGTGGTCCTCATACGAATACATCCAAAAGATCTACGTTCGACATTCTCTTCATTTTCGCATACAACGACTACGCATTCCTCTCCACATCGACAAAACAGATAAGGCCATTTTGTCATAGCAATAAGAACATTATGTAGATGCTCGAGTATATTTCCATTAACACAGATATGTTTTCTCGATCTTTGGTTTGCTACAACTTCGCATAAGCGATCATTTAACGTTGGTGCTCTTATGTGAAATTGATGAGGTACTGAATCGAACTGGGTCTCTGGAACATTGTCGACATCATAATCAATTTTCTTATCTTCCCATTGTCTATATGCACTTCAAATTTATCCAGTGTTTCATCAAGATTTTATCGTCAATCTTCCATGTCTAAGTTCAGAAAGAGTTACACAAAAGTATTCCAAAAACAAAAATAATACGCATTTTAAATAACTATATTACCTTGTAACGAATAACTTATCTCAAGCTTGACACAAATTTGTGCACAATTTAAGAGAATCGACTAAATTTTTATGTGGATCTATCAGAAATTGGATTTTAAGGTTGGGAAATAGGATGAATTATCTGTTGATAAAGTGAAAAGCGAGAGAATATAAAATAATGGCTAGACTTAAGTACAAACAAAAACAACTAGTGGTTTTGATAAACCGTTTGTTGGCGATTTTGCAAAAGTCCCTTGAAAAATCATGTATTATACCCAGTCGATGATTTCTAGAAAATCGTCAGTGGGTGATTTTTAAAAATCGGCAACTAGGTATAACTCAATTAACACTTATATGGTTAAAACTTGCCTAGTTTTGTAATTATTTTTGAAGGTGGCATAAACATGTAATTTTTCCTAAAAACTAACATGCTTGTGAAAATTTCGCTTTTTTTATAAATTAATAGTTGAAGTAAAAGTTTAAATTAAATGAAAATCATATGTTACAAAATAAAAATCAAAATGCATACTTACTACATGTAATTTCAACGTAAAAATATAACTAAATTTAACAATTCATATATCAAGCAATGATATTATATGCAACACTCATTAAAAACATAACACGAAAAGAAAAGCAAGCAAAGCAAGCAAGCATTACACAAATTATATTGTTTTAGCAAAGCTTACATCTAGTTTAGATGTATTTTATTGCTTATATCCATCTCTTTCTTATTGCAATGTATGTTATCCATTGCATTTACAATACATTCAATCAGAAACTGTCACTGTGTTGGCTAACCGTTATTCTTTCTTCAAATATCCCTAAACATCCATAGAAAAAAGAAGGCAGAAATTAAAAAAAGAAGTTAATGTTAAAGCTATCGGCGGATGCTTTTCAATGTGCATAGTTTAACATCTGGATTCGACTTACTTTACTTATTTCTTCATTGCCCTCGTATTATGTACATTTTTAATACATATTAACAAAACACAAAACTCAAAATTTCGTTTTCAAATCAAACAAACCCAACTTTTCCAAGGTAGTGTTTTTCATGCGTAAACTTGCTCAACAAAACGATTTCCTTTCACAAAGCAAGAAACATCTAAGCAATCGAGCACAACCACATGACCGCATTTCATCGAATAGTAGGTACGCTTAACTTTCTAGCGATTCAGCACCACCTCTCGTTCTTACGTTCCCACTCTTAAATCACTTGCTCCGTAGAAATTTTAGCATCCGGACAAAGATGGTTAGCTCTGTCACCGCTAATCGACAAACTCTTTCTTCCTTCATTTCACTCTCCACCAAAGGCGTGTACAACACATTCTCCATCCTGTGCTGCAAACACCTTCTTTCCAACCAATGATGGTGTGACAGCTCGCGTAAGTGTTGCTATTTGCGCATTCAGTTCCCAAAACCCTTGAATTGGGTATTTATGTTACTTCTCTCTTCTTCTTGCTTTAGCATCATCAGTCTACGAAGGTTGATACGACGCCTGACTAGAAGATACAGGTAATTACTTATCGGTTTATGGTTCTATTTACTGAATTAGTTCGGAAAGCACTCCGTTTTTTTAAGGCTGTTTAGTATTATGTTCGTTGATGGTTAACAAGTAGTTGCTAGTGAGCATGATGTAATCGATTTTCGTTAATGGTAACTTCACGGAAGATGATCTCATCTTGCTAGTTTGAGTCTCATATTTCGAAACGGTCATTTACTCAAACAAGTTGTGTGCGTAAATTCCATGCTGAAGTAAAAGAAGCAGCTGCTTTCCAAGTGTGAAAATACAAGGGAATTTTTGAAATCATAAGGATATGCGTTTGTATTCATCAATTATTGTTATTTTAATTCGTTTTTGCCTGTTTGTTGAACCCATCAGTTCGCTAAGCAGATCCGTCGAAAATTTGAAATTTCAACTGATAAGTACATCCAATCTTATTGAACCAACTAATTAAAAGGTATTTCTTTCAATTAAATTTTTTTTTTTAAAAAAAAAAACAAAGCATGTAAGATAATATGTATTGTCCAGGCTTTAGTTACTTTGTTCAATTTATTTTATAACCTACATTCAAATCGTTTAAACTAATATTTCTCGTAAATTTGAGTACATCTGCATATTACCTTTATACATCGTTTCATTTACTCCTAGAATGTGCTACATCACATTTACACGTTACTAAATCAGCTCTGAAAAGAAGGAAAGTATATATGATTGGTTTTTGGACATGATTTATTTATTTACTTTCAAGGCATATGTCTTCTGAAAATAAAAACCTAAACCACAGACTATAAAACATCTGTGATTTCACTGGATTAGTAAATCCAGTATTTGTAACCAAATATGCACAATATTCTTAATTGAATAAATTTGCTAAAAAAAATACTTCTGTTCGAACAATCCAATCTTATAATCAAAAACCTTTTTTTGCATCATATGCACAGCTGGATTTCGCTTCCTATATCCTTGATCATACTGCAAGTACAAAGTATAACATTTCTTTATAAAGAATATTCCTATAAATACGTTGTAGTTCATCATCATATTTGTCTTTTCACCATGATCATAATGTTCACTCAATGCAGGATCCACTGCTCATAATAAATGGAATTACTTCCACTTCACCGCTCCATCCCATGCCGCTTCAATGCCATGACCTCAAAACTCGAAGAAAACAACCAAATCATCAAAATGTCCCATCTCTCCATTAACAAGAAAACTAAACCATTATGTTCTGCATCTAAATCCTCTTCCTCTTTTTCAAATGTGTCAAGCAGAGATGTTGGACTCGCTATACCTAAAAAATCCGACGAAGTCGCTAAAGTCTTAATCCCACCCTTGCCAAATGATTGTAATGGGAACATGAGCTCTCCAATAAGTAGTGGTTTATGGGAGTGGAAACCAAAGCTTAAAGTTCATTATGAGAAATCAGGAGTGGAAAATGTCGGTGCACCGGCTATTTTATTTCTTCCAGGATTCGGTGTTGGTACATTTCATTACGAGAAACAGTTGAAAGATTTAGGACGTGACTATAGAGTGTTTGCTTTGGATTTTCTAGGGCAAGGTATGTCATTGCCTTCTGAAGACCCTGCTCCTTTGGAGAATGAGGAATCATCAAAATGGGGGTTTGGGAATGAGTCTCAGCCTTGGGCTCAAGATTTGGGTTACTCGGTTGATTTGTGGCAAGAGCAAGTTCAAGATTTTGTGGAGCAGGTACATTTTTATAGCTTGCCTTGCATACTTCGATTTTTTTTGTTGTTTCGGACACATCCTTGCTTTGCATTTTGCATGAATACTATTGCTACTACTTTTAATAAATGTTACTACCTTGGGAGGAATATTAATGAAATATATGTGTTCATCACAGATATTCACAATTCGTTTTCACGTAGATGTTGTAGTTGTGTAGCTCAGAATGCACTTATCAGACAATTACAATTCACTCTATTTTGTAGACTCTCTCAGGTTATTTGAGGACCACTGTATATCATAGGAAACTCACTTTGGTGGTTATGTCATAGGCCATCTTGTGCTTCTTTCGTAGCACTGTGCACTTCGAAGCTTTGCATTTTGCATGAATTACCATTGGAACTGATACGAAATGCATCCATAAAACTTGCATGTGTAAAGACCTTTTTTTCTTTCTTTCTTTCTTTCTTT
Organism: Allium sativum; assembly: GCA_030737875.1. Lineage (NCBI taxonomy): Eukaryota > Viridiplantae > Streptophyta > Magnoliopsida > Asparagales > Amaryllidaceae > Allium > Allium sativum. The sequence continues at coordinate 220,798,835 of CM060927.1, read as the reverse complement.
TTTTTTTTTTTTTTTTTTTTTTTTTTTTTGAACATTGATTAATTGATGCAAAATTTTCGAATCCAGTTTCTCTGGATCAACAGTATAAAAGCTCCCGTCTGTTGGGGGACATTCATAAAAAATGTATTTTCGTATTTAAATTTATGATACAGTAGTGTCTGATACACTTGACATGTACGCATATGCACTTGATGTAGAGATGTGACAAAACACACGCACAAAAGAAAGAAAGAGAGGAGGAAGAAAGATGTAAATTATGTAACTTTGACAATGTCTGTAACGGTAAACACCGATGAATTCCATGCAATCAACTCACTTTATCAGTACTGGTTTATGTCACACATGATGTATGCGTGTATGCGCATGATATAGAGATGTGATAGAATATGAGAAAATGCATAGAGTATATGTATAATTTTGATCAAGGTAGTCAAGGCGAAAAAGCCCCAGACTGGCGCCTAGCGCTTTTTGGCGCCTAGGGCTTTTTTGGGCGCCTTGAGCATCAGTTTTGCTGTTTTACAGCAAAAAAAACTGCATTTAAAAAATCGTATAAAACTCAAATTTTGGCTTTTAAAAAGTGCATATAAATGCAATATTCAGATTAAAACATCATAACATCATCATAAACCAAACAAAGGACCGCAGTTTTAATTTTATAAGCTGCATACTGGGAAAAAAACTGAATTTAAAACAAAAAAACCAAAATAACTGCACTTTCTCACTGAGGCGCGCTTTTTTGAACCATCGCTTTTCTGGGGCTTTGGCGCCTCGAGCGCTTTTCTGGCGCCTCAAGCATGGCTGGCGCCTCGCCTAGGGAAAAAGCCCTAGGCTGGCGCCTAGGGCTTTTTGGCGCCTAGGCGCGCCTAGGCGAGCGCCTTGACTACACTGATTTTGATGATGGTTGAAATGACAAAAACTTATGAATCTAGTTTACATATAGCAAGATTAAAGATACATATTTGATTCAGTGCTATGAAAATTTGAGTTAATGTAATACACTAACTTTTCCCCATTTTTTTGTACATTTTCTCAAGGTTATTGGAGGACCAGTGTATGTTATAGGAAACTCACTTGGCGGCTACGTTGCTCTATACTTTGCAGCATGCAATCCTCAACTCGTAAAAGGTGTAACACTGTTAAATGCAACACCTTTTTGGGGATTTCTTCCCAATCCAAAGAAGTCCCTTCGGTTATCAAAACTTTTTCCATGGGCTGGAACTTTCCCTCTTCCTTCAAACATTGCAAAGCTGGTTAAGTTCTTGTATGTATTTTGTTCATGTTTTAAAATCTTGCCTATCACATATCATATATGTGTAATAACCAAAAACAGCACCTTGACTATACATTTTTAAAAAAAATCTTTTTTTGGTGATTCAGATGGCACAAGATAAGTGATCCAAATAGCATAAAGGAGATACTAAAACAAGTTTACAAAGACCATACAACAAACGTCGATAAAGTTTTTACTCGTATAATGGAAATAACAGAACACCCTGCAGCAGCAGCATCCTTTGCTTCAATTATGTTCTCTCCTCAAGGACTGTTGTCTTTCCAAGAAGCCTTGGATAGGTATTACTTCAAATTAAAAATGTACTCATTTAAGTCAATTTTAAAAACTAATTACACGTTTGAACTTCTGTCAAAACTAGTTACTAAACCATGTCTGCTTTCTGATTACATGGAAATGATATTTTGCTAATGTGCTGACACTATTTGAACATCTTCTAAAATATTGTACAGAATTTTATCTTTTTCCATGAAGGGGGAGAGTTGTTTTAGTTTTTCTAAATATTTTCGAATTGATTGAGTATGGAATATGCTTTAGAAAGTGGTCTATATAGGGGCTTCAAAACTTTTGATACTTCAGCGACTTCATGCAATCATTTACCTATACATATACCACTAAGTGACCCGTTAACGCTAAAGCTGACCATATTAAAGAAATGCTTGATCATTTGAATATACGCAGGTGTCAAATTCAAGATATACCAATATGCCTTGTGTATGGCAAAGAAGACCCTTGGGTAAGGCCATTTTGGGGCATGAAAATTAAACAGCAACTTCCAGAAGCACCTTTTTACCAAATTAGCCCTGCTGGTCACTGCCCTCATGATGAAGTTCCGGAGGTATATCCTTGCTTTTCATTCATAACTGATCCTCAGGGCCGGTCCTGGGCTAGTGCGAGACGTGCGACCGCACAGGGCCCATTAGGTCAGGGGGTCCAAAAAAAACTGTATTACCTTTACTAGAGTTGTTTTTCTTGTTAGGATACGTGTACTTGATAGTAATTTATCTATGCAAAAGTAGATATGATTGTATGCTTTGTTGACATCAATCAATATATTAAAATGGAGATGTAACTCGTGTGGACCTCTAGTTGACAGATTGAAAATATGGGTAAAAACATTATGAATTTGCTGAAAAACGCAATTTTCTCAATGTAGATGCACAGTAGAAAAAGCACATTTTCACTTAAGTTCAATTTCATTAAAAAAATAAAAATTAAAGGCCCTAAATTTTGGGCACGCACTAGGCCCATAAATACTCAGGGTCGGCCCTGCTGATCCTATCCCTATATATATATATATATATATATATATATATATATATATATATATATATATATATATATATATATATATATAGGGATAGGATCAGGGAGCCCCCTGAATTTCAGCCCCCCATTTGCATTCGAACCACAGTCATTCATTTATATCAAAGAATGTGAGTGAGAAGTGAGAGAATGAGTGGAAGGAGAGAGAGAGTGTGAAATACTTGGTTGTGGTTGAGGGGCTTTTCGGGTGATGCACTGTTTGGGGTGCTCTCGAACTTGTCCCATATATATATATATATATATATATATATATATATATATATATATATATATATATATATATATGCGCGTGTGTATATATGCATATGTATGTATGTATGCCGGTTATTTGACAATTTTTGATGACATGAATAATCTGAACCGTTGAATCTTTTTGTCTGTATATGAATTGTGGATTTGAGGGGCAATCCAATGATATAGTTTCATTGTGTCACCAATTATGTCATCAGATTGTATACAAATAGACTTTCCATGTATATGTAAATTGAGCGATATTACAAAAAATTAATAATATTACAGGTTGTGAACTATTTATTGCGAGGATGGATCAAGAGCCTTGAATCTCACGGATTTGTTTCATTAGCTCTTCTTGAAGAGTCATCTGAATACGAGGAGTTTGGAGTTTCTAGAAATGTGGAATACATAAGACAAGAAGGTTCTTAAATCAGTTAATGTCCGATATTTAGGGTCAAACTTCACATTCTGGAATGAGGTATATTCTGGGGTTGTATCCAGCCTTGTGAAGTTGAGGAATAAGTGGCAATGAAAAGGTAAAAAAGGAAAATAAAATTAAATAGAAATTGGTTTGTAAATACTTGAATCTGTATAGTAAAAAGTGTTTTATGTATATAGAAAATTGTTTTACGTATATAGAAGATTGTTTATTGTAGTACACTAGAAATCAGTATAAGCTGTTATTTTTAAGGGAATCAGTGCTGTAACATTCATGATCATGGATGAAAATTATAGAAAAATGATTGGGCTTCTGGAAGCATGACCAATATTAACTTCAGAAACATTGCTCTTATTTGCACATATATTTCCCGTGACTGCTTTTTAAAATTGATCTTGATTAGAGTATCTCCAACCCTTCACAATGTAATTCCTATGTGGCACCAAGGGTTAGACAATGTAGAGTAATTTTATTAAAGATCTATTGTATGTTGCAACAAAATTATTTTAATTGTTCCAATGTAAACATGTTTAAATGTTAAAAATAGTGTATGTGTCAAAAAATAAGTGGTTAATAACCTTTAACATTGTGAAATACAAAGTCTAAAACTAGACATTTCATTTCACAATGTCTAACCAAAAAATTGCCACATCATATTGCACATTTCATTAATATCAGCATTGTACACTAAAAACTGAATGAAATTGTTAATTATCTATGTGTTATTTAGTTTATATCAATATAACATGTGCATTAATTGAAGATGCTTTTAGAATTTATTTAATAAGTTTTTAAAATTTTACTAGTAGTTTTTTCATTGCTTTTCTAGGGTTTCTATTTCGCGAAACAGATAAGTCTTCATGATGTTTAATTTGATGCACAACCTTTTAAGGAAAGTATTTAATGACTAGAATGCCTTTTACATAATTTTTTTGTTTAAATTTATGTTTTTTTGTTTTCTTACATGGTGCACTGAAAAAGCCATGCAATGACCTTGCATGATGCTTTGAAGTCATCACATAACGACATTACATGGGAGGATAATTATAAAAAATGAACAAGAGATAATAGAGTTTTGAGAAGGAAATGATCAAATTTGCGAAAATAAAATTATGGACAATGAAACTGAAATCATTGAGATGTATTTTTATTGATTGCTTCAGAATGATTTTGATGCAAATGATAGTATACATACTTCTCTATTTATATTTATATTGATACAAATACAAATGAAAATGGACTTCGAATATAGATTAGTTTGCTTTAATGTTACAACAGATTTTCGGTTGGAAGAGAAAATGGGTAATAGCCTTGTAAATCCAAACTGATGTCTCACCATATAGAAACCCCAATTTCCTCTTTATGTTACCACAACTAAAAAATTAAAACACGTTAAATTTTGTATGCTTCCTAATACCGCATTGATCTATTTCTAATCTCTCACTCAATCATTGATTGCCGAAATAATCATGTATTCAACCGTAGTCTAAAGCGCTAATTCTTTGTTCCTTTACCATCGTTGCTTTTCACGGCTTCAAAATTCATCTTCACTTCTTCTTCTATTTTACTAAATTCGATCTTTATTCACAACTTTTTTATTTGCATCCCCTCATTCTTGTAGTAACGTAGAATTCAGTGAAGAACAAAATTGATGAAGACGTCGAAAACAAAAATCATGGCAGTTTAGAGCTTTCTAAAGAGAAAGAACGGACGAATTGAAGCTGAGAGAGAGAAATAAGTATAAATGGTGGTAGTCCATATTTTTTAATGTAAGGTATTAGGAAGAGTGGAAGACTAATTTTTGTACTATTTTTTAGTTGTAATAATAAGAATAGGAAATTGAGGTGCCATAAACACCACAGTATATAATATCTCAATCATTTGGCAGTCGTTCATTATCTTTTCGTTATTCATTTTAGTAACCCCTCTCAAACCTAGGGTTATGAAAATCCTAGATTTGATTCTGCTTGCGAATCGGGAAAATTGCGTTGAATAACGGAGCGATTAACTTTGAGAGAGAAATTGAGGTTTCAGATTCGAACATCACGATGAGAGAAAAGTCATGGTTACTTGCAGCTGAGAAATTAATTTAGGGAAGTGACGAGACATTGCTTCAGCTACTTCAAAATTAAGATCCGAACTTTTGGCTCTCAAATAAGGGATGTTTGAGGCTCTCTTAATTTTATGGTAAGCGTTTGGTATATGATTCACATGTAACTCCCCTTTCTGAACTAATTCATGAACAAAATAGAGAACCATTTTAATGTGCTTTGTCCTTGCATGTTGCCCTGGATCCTCTGGTATATAAACTACACTTTTATCATCACATCACAATGTGGGTTTGATGTCGGTGGTTTAACCTGAGTTCACTTAGGAGGGATTGAATTTATCTGATTTCTACAGTAATATTTTTAGGCAAATTGTTTGCAAAAATAAACTTCATGTTCCTAGTATCTCCACTTTAGATTGTGAAACACTCAATCTTCCTCCTCTCATTCATTGCAAACTAACACACCTTCCAACACACCTCCTACCTCGTTCCCCACTTCACCCCATTCATCTCCTATGTCCGCAACAAACTCATAACAACCCCCTAATACCACGACTGAGCTTTCCTCTACTTCATCTCAGTCAAACCTCGATATATCCACATCTACAAATTCAACATCCAACAATCTTGTACATTCTCCTCAAATGACCACAATACTTCAACATGACATTAGGAAACCAATCATTAAACTGAATTTAAATGCGGAGGTCCATGAAATGGAGATCCCAAAAAAATATCACCCAAGCATTGAAAAGCCCCGTTTGGCGTAAAGCTATGGATGAAGAGATTAATGCATTGATGAAAAATAGAACTTGGGATCTTGTACCTTCATCTATGTCACAAAATGTAGTGGAAAGCAATTGGATTTTTCATGTGCTTGCAATAAAAGTCATAAACTTCCTTTTTCTACTTCCTCTATTGCGTTTACTGCCCCACTTGAGTATGTTTATTCCGATCTTTGGACATCACCAATTTACTCTCATGATGGCTTTAAATATTATCTTATTTTCATTGATCATTTTTCTAAACACATTTGGTTGTATAATTTGAAATGAAAATCAGATGCAAAACATATATTCATTCGCTATAAAGCTCTAGTTAAAAAGTACTTTCAACTGCCTCTCAAAACTCTCTACTCGGACAACGGTGGTGAGTATGAAAGCCTACGTAACTACCTGTCCATCGATGGAATTTCGCATCTCAAAACTCCACCCCACACCCCTCAACACAATGGCTATTCGTAGTGATGACATCGACACATTGTTGGGACATTTCTATCTCTCTTAACTCATGCTAAAATGCTCCTTGAGTACTGGACAAATGCTTGCTCAACAGCGGTTTACTTGATTAATCGACTTCCCACGCCAACTCTAAACAATGTGTCACCCTACTTTGAATTATTCGGGCGACATCCTAATTACTCCAAGCTTCGAAGTTTTGGATGTCTTTGCTACCCATGGCTTAAACCCTACAATTCTTACAAACTTGAACTCAAATCTCAACCATGTATTTTTGTTGGTTATTCACCTACTCAAAGTGCATATTATTGTCTCGAATTAAACACTAATTGTGTTGATGTTTCTCGTCATGTTCACTTCAAAGAGAACATTTTTCCTTTCTCTAAACTTAAAAATTCTACTTCCTCCTTGTCTGACTTAGTGGAACAATGGGCACCTCTCACATTATCTATATTATCAAACACCCAATCTTCCTCCTCTCATTCATTGCAAACAAACTCACCTTCCAGCACACCTCCTACCTCATTCCCCACTTCACCCCATTCATCTCTTATGTCCGCAACAAACTCATCACAACCCCCTAATACCACGGCTGAGCTTTCCTCTACTTCGTCTCAGTCAAACCTCGATATATCCACATCTACAAATTCAACACCCAACAATCCTGTACATTCTCCTCAAATGACCACAAGACTTCAACTTGGCATTAGGAAACCAATCGGTAAACTGAATTTAAATGCGGAGGTCCATGAAATAAAGATCCCAAAAAATATCACCTAAGCATTAAAAAGCCCCGTTTGGCGTAAAGCTATGGATGAAGAGATTAATGCATTGATGAAAAATAGAACTTGGGATCTTGTACCTTCATCTATGTCACAAAATTAATGTAGTGGAAAGCAACTGGATTTTTCATGTGCTTGCAATAAAAGTCATAAACTTCCTTTTTCTACTTCCTCTATTGCGTCTACTGCCCCACTTGAGTATGTTTATTTTGATCATTGGACATCACCAATTTACTCTCATGATGGCATTAAATATTATCTTATTTTCATTGATCATTTTTCTAAATAAATTTGGTTGTATAATTTGAAACGAAAATCAAATGCAAAACATATATTCATTCGCTATAAAGCTCTAGTTGAAAAATACTTTCAACTGCCTCTCAAAACTCTCTACTCGGACAACGGTGGTGAGAATGAAAGCCTACGTAACTATCAGTCCATCGATGGAATTTCGCATCTCACAACTCCACCCCACACCCCTCAACACAATGGATATTCGGAGCGATGAAATCGACACATTGTTGAGACATTTCTATCTCCCTTAACTCATGCTAAAATGCCCTTTGAGTACTGGACAAATGCTTGCTCAACAGCGGTTTACATGATTAATCGATTTCCCACGCCAACTCTAAACAATGTGTCACCCTACTTTAAATTATTCGGCTGACATCCTAATTATTCCAAGCTTCGAAGTTTTGGATGTCTTTGCTACCCATGGCTTAAACCCTACAATTCTCACAAACTTGAACTCAAATCTCAACCATGTATTTTTGTTGGTTATTACCTACTCAAAGTGCATATTATTGTCTTGAATTAAACACTAATCATGTTTATGTTTCTCGTCATGTTCACTTCAAAGAGAACATTTTTCCTTTCTCTAAACTTAAAAATTAACTTCCTCCTTGTCTGACTTAGTGGAACAATGGGCACCTCTCACATTATCTATATTATCAAACACTCAATTTTCCTCCTCTCATTCATTGCAAACTAACTCACCTTCCAGCACACCTCCTACCTCATTCCCCAGTTCACCCCATTTATCTCCTATGTCCGCAACAAACTCATCACAACCCCCTAATACCACGGCTGAGCTTTCCTCTACTTCATCTTAGTCAAAACTCGATATATCCACATCTACACATTCAACACCCAACAATGCTGTACATTCTCCTCAAATGACCACAAGACTTCAACATGACATTAGGAAACCAATCAGTAAACTGAATTTAAATGCGGAGGTCCATGAAATGGAGATCCCAAAAAATATCACCCAAGCATTAAAAAGCCCCGTTTGGCGTAAAGCAATGGATGAATAGATTAATGCATTGATGAAAAATATAACTTGGGATCTTGTACATTCATCTATGTCACAAAATGTAGTGGAAAGCAATTGGATTTTTCATGTGCTTGCAATAAAAGTCATAAACTTCCTTTTTCTACTTCCTCTATTGCATCTATTGCCCCACTTGAGTATGTGTATTCTGATCTTTGGACATCACCAATTTACTCTCATGATGGCTTTAAATATTATCTTATTTTCGTTGATCATTTTTCTAAATACATTTGGTTGTATAATTTGAAACGAAAATCAGATGAAAAACATATATTCATTCGCTATAAAGCTCTAGTTGAAAAATACTTTCAACTGCCTCTCAAAACTCTCTACTCGGACAACGGTGGTGAGTATGAAAGCCTACGTAACTATCTATCCATCAATGGAATTTCGCATCTCACAACTCCACCCCCACACACTTCAACACAATGGCTATTCGGAGCGACGACATCGAGACATTGTTGAGACATTTCTATCTCTCTTAACTCATACTAAAATGCCCCTCGATTACTGAACAAATGCTTGCTCAACAGTAGTTTACTTGATTAATCGACTTCCCATGCCAACTCTAAACAATGTGTCGCTCTACCTTAAATTATTCGGCCGACATCCTAATTATTCCAAGCTTCGAAGTTTTGGATGTCTTTGCTACCCATGGCTTAAACCCTACAATTCTTACAAACTTGAACTCAAATCTCAACCATGTATTTTTGTTGGTTATTCACCTACACAAAGTGCATATTATTGTCTCGAATTAAACACTAATCGTGTTGATGTTTCTTGTCATGTTCACTTCAAAGAGAACATTTTTCCTTTCTCTAAACTTAAAAATTCTACTTCCTCCTTGTCTGACTTAGTGGAACAATGGGCACCTCTCACATTATCTATATTATCAAACACTCAATCTTCCTCCTCTCATTCATTGCAAACTAACTCACCTTCCAGCACACCGCCTACCTCGTTCCCCACTTCACCCCATTCATCTCCTATGTCCGCAACAAACTCATCACAACCCCCTAATACCACGGCTGAGTTTTCCTCTACTTCATCTCAGTCAAACCTCGATATATCCACATCTACAAATTCAACACCCAACAATCCTGTACATTCTCCTCAAATGACCACAAGACTTTAACATGGAATTAGGAAACCAATCAGTAAACTGAATTTAAATGCGGAGGTCCATGAAATGGAGATCCCAAAAAATATCACCCAAGCATTAAAAAGCCCCATATGGCGTAAAGCTACGGAAGAAGAGATTAATGCATTGATGAAAAATAGAACTTGGAATCTTGTACCTTCATATATGTCACAAAATGTAGTGGAAAGCAATTGGATTTTTCATGTGCTTGCAATAAAAGTCATAAACTTCCTTTTTCTACTTCCTCAATTTCGTCTACTGCCCTACTTGAGTATGTTTATTCTGATCTTTGGACATCACCAATTTACTCTCATGATGGCTTTAAATATTATCTTATTTTCATTGCTAATTTTTCTAAATACATTTGGTTGTATAATTTGAAATGAAAATCAGATGCAAAACAAATATTCATTCGTTATAAAGCTCTAGTTGAAAAATACTTTCATCTACCTCTCACAACTCTCTACTCGGACAACGGTGGTGAGTATGAAAGCCTACGTAACTATCTGTCCATCGATGGAATTTCGCATCTCACAACTCCACCCCACACCCCTCAACACAATGGCTATTCGGAGCGACGACATCGACACATTGTTGAGACATTTCTATCTCTCTTAACTCATGCTAAAATGCCCCTTGAGTACTGGACAAATGCTTGCTCAACAGCGGTTCACTAGATTAATCGACTACCCACGCCAACTCTAAACAATGTGTCACCCTACTTTAAATTATTCGACCGACATCCTAATTATTCCAAGCTTCAAAGTTTCAGATGTCTTTGCTACCCATGGCATAAACCTTACAATTCTCACAAACTTGAACTCAACTCTCAACCATGTATTTTTTTTGGTTAGTCACCAACTCAAAGTGCATAATATTGTATCGAATTAAACACTAATTGTGTTTATGTTTCTCGTTATGTTCACTTCAAAGAGAATATTTTTCCTTTCTCTAAACTTAAAAATTCAACTTCCTCCTTGTCTGACTTAGTGGAACAATGGGCACCTCTCACACTATCTATATTATCAAACACTCAATCTTCCTCCGCTCATTCATTGCAAACTAACTCACCTTCCAGCACACCTCCTACCTCGTTCCCCACTTCACCCCATTTATCTCCTATGTCCGCAACAAACTGATCACAACCCCCTAATACCACGGTTGAGCTTTCCGCTACTTCATCTCAGTCAAACCTCAGTATATCCACATCTACAAATTCAACACCCAACAATCCTGTACATTCTCCTCAAATGACCACAAGACTTCAACATGGCAGTAGGAAACCAATCATAAACTGAATTTAAATGCGGAGGTCCATGAAATGGAGATCCCAAAATATATAACCCAAGCATTAAAAATCCCCATTTGGCATAAAGCTATGGATGAAGAGATTAATGCATTGATGAAAAATAGAACTTGGGATCTTGTACCTTCATCTATATCACAAAATGTAGTGGAAAGCAATTGGATTTTTCATGTGCTAGCAATAAAAGTCATAAACTTCCTTTTTCTACTTCCTCTACTGCATCTACTGCCCCACTTGAGTAGGTGTATTCTGATCTTTGGACATCACCAATTTACTCTCATGATGGCTTTAAATATTATCTTATTTTCGTTGATCATTTTTTCTAAATTCATTTAGTTGTATAATTTGAAACAAAAATCAGATGCAAAACATATATTCATTCGCTATAAAGCTATAGTTGAAAAATACTTTCAACTGCCTCTCAAAACTCTTTACTCGGACAACGGTGGTGAGTATGAAAGCCTACGTAACTATCTGTCCATCGATGGAATTTCGCATCTCACAACTCCACACCACATCCCTCAACACAATGGTTATTCGGAGCGACGACATCGACATATTGTTGAGACATTTCTATCTCACTTTACTCATGCTAAAATGCACCTTGAGTACTGGACAAATGCTTGCTCAACAGTGGTTTACTTGATTAATTGACTTCCCATGCCAACTCTAAACAATGTGTCACCCTACTTTGAATTATTCGGCCGACATCCTAATTATTCCAAGCTTTGAAGTTTTGGATGTCTTTGCTACTCATGGCTTAAACCCTACAATTCTCACAAACTTGAACTCGAATCTCAACCATATATTTTTGTTGGTTATTCACCTACTCAAAGTGCATATTATTGTCTCGAATTAAACACTAATCGTGTTTATGTTTCTCGTCATGTTCACTTCAAAGAGAACATTTTTCCTTTCTCTAAACATAAAAATTCAACTTCCTCTTTGTCTGACTTAGAGAAACAATGGGCACCTCTCACATTATCTATATTATCAAACACTCATTCTTCCTCCTCTCATTCATTGCAAACTAACTCACCTTCCAGTGCACCTCCTACCTCATTCCCCACTTCACCCCCATTCATCTCTTATGTCCACAACAAACTCATGACAACCCCCTAATACCACGGCTGAGCTTTCCTCTACTTCATCTCAGTCAAACCTCGATATATCCACATCTACAAATTCAACAGCCAACAATCCTGCACATTCTCCTCAAATGACCACAAGACTTCAACTTGGCATTAGGAAACCAATCGGTAAACTGAATTTAAATGCGGAGGTCCATGAAATGAAGATCCCAAAAAATATCACCCAAGCATTAAAAAGCCCCGTTTGGCGTGAAGCTATGGATGAAGAGATTAATGCATTGATGAAAAATAGAACTTGGGATCTTGTACCTTCATCTATGTCACAAAATTAATGTAGCGGAAAGCAATTGGATTTTTCATGTGCTTGCAATAAAAGTCATAAACTTCCTTTTTCTACTTCCTCTATTACGTCTACTGCCCCGCTTGAGTATGTTTATTTTGATCTTTGGACATCACCAATTTACTCTCATGATGGCTTTAAATATTATCTTATTTTCATTGATCATTTTTCTAAATACATTTGGTTGTTTAATTTGAAACGAAAATCAAATGCAAAACATATATTCATTCGCTATAAAGCTCTAGTTGAAAAATACTTTCAACTGCCTCTCAAAACTCTCTACTCGGACAACGGTGGTGAGAATGAAAGCCTACGTAACTATCAGTCCATCGATGGAATTTCGCATCTCACAACTCCACCCCACACCCCTCAACACAATGGATATTCGGAGCGATGAAATCGACACATTGTTGAGACATTTCTATCTCTCTTAACTCATGCTAAAATGCCCCTTGAGTACTGGACAAATGCTTGCTCAACAACGGTTTACTTGATTAATCGATTTCCCACGCCAACTCTAAACAATGTGTCACCCTACTTTAAATTATTCGTCTGACATCCTAATTATTCCAAACTTCGAAGTTTTGGATGTCTTTGCTACCCATGGCTTAAACCCTACAATTCTCACAAACTTGAACTCAAATCTCAACCATGTATTTTTGTTGGTTATTACCTACTCAAAGTGCATATTATTGTCTCGAATTAAACACTAATCATGTTTATGTTTCTCGTCATGTTCACTTCAAAGAGAACATTTTTCCTTTCTCTAAACTTAAAAATTAACTTCCTTCTTGTCTGACTTAGTGGAACAATGGGCACATCTCACATTATCTATATTATCAAACACTCAATCTTCCTCCTCTCATTCATTGCAAACTAACTCACCTTCCAGCACACCTCCTACCTCATTCCCCACTTCACCCCATTCATCTCCTATGTCCGCAACAAACTCATCACAACCCCCTAATACCACGGCTGAGCTTTCCTCTACTTCATCTCAGTCAAAACTCGATATATCCACATCTACACATTCAACACCCAACAATGTTGTACATTCTCCTCAAATGACCACAAGACTTCAACATGACATTAGGAAACCAATCAGTAAACTGAATTTAAATGCGGAGGTCCATGAAATGGAGATCCCAAAAAATATCACCCAAGCATTAAAAAGCCCCGTTTGGCATAAAGCTATGGATGAAGAGATTAATGCATTGATGAAAAATATAACTTGGGATCTTGTACATTCATCTATGTCACAAAATGTAGTGGAAAGCAATTGGATTTTTCATTTGCTTGCAATAAAAGTCATAAACTTCCTTTTTCTACTTCCTCTATTGCATCTACTGCCCCACTTGAGTATGTGTATTCTGATCTTTGGGCATCACCAATTTACTCTCATGATGGCTTTAAATATTATCTTATTTTCGTTGATCATTTTTCTAAATACATTTGTTTGTATAATTTGAAACGAAAATCAGATGCAAAACATATATTCATTCGCTATAAAGCTCTAGTTGAAAAATACTTTCAACTGCCTCTCAAAACTCTCTACTCGGACAATGGTGGTGAGTATGAAAGCCTACGTAACTATCTATCCATCGATGGAATTTCGCATCTCACAACTCCACCCCACACCCCTCAACACAATGGCTATTCTGAGCGACGACATCGAGACATTGTTGAGACATTTCTATCTCTCTTAACTCATGCTAAAATGCCCCTTGATTACTGAACAAATGCTTGCTCAATAGTGGTTTACTTGATTAATCGACTTCCCATGCCAACTCTAAACAATGTGTCGCTCTGCCTTAAATTATTCGGCCAACATCCTAATTATTCCAAGCTTCGAAGTTTTGGATGTCTTTGCTACCCATGGCTTAAACCCTACAATTCTTACAAACTTGAACTCAAATCTCAACCATGTATTTTTGTTGGTTATTCACCTACTCAAAGTGCATATTATTGTCTCGAATTAAACAATAATCGTGTTGATGTTTCTCGTCATGTTCACTTCAAAGAGAACATTTTTCCTTTCTCTAAACTTAAAAATTCTACTTCCTCCTTGTCTGACTTAGTGGAACAATGGGCACCTCTCACATTATCTATATTATCAAACACTCAATCTTCCTCCTCTCATTCATTGCAAACTAACTCACCTTCCAGCACACCGCCTACCTCGTTCCCCACTTCACCCCATTCATCTCCTATGTCCGCAACAAACTCATCACAACCCCCTAATACCACGGTTGAGCTTTCCTCTACTTCATCTCAGTCAAACCTCGACATATCCACATCTACAAATTCAACACCCAACAATCCTGTACATTCTCCTCAAATGACCACAAGACTTCAACATGGCATTAGGAAACCAATCAGTAAACTGAATTTAAATGCGGAGGTCCATGAAATGGAGATCCCAAAAAATATCACCTAAGCATTAAAAAGCCCCGTTTGGCGTAAAGCTACGGAAGAAGAGATTAATGCATTGATGAAAAATAGAACTTGGAATCTTGTACCTTCATATATGTCACAAAATGTAGTGGAAAGCAATTGGATTTTTCATGTGCTTGCAATAAAAGTCATAAACTTCCTTTTTCTACTTCCTCTATTTCGTCTACTGCCCTAGTTGAATATGTTTATTCTGATCTTTGGACATCACCAATTTACTCTCATGATGGCTTTAAATATTATCTTATTTTCGTTGCTAATTTTTCTAAATACATTTGGTTGTATAATTTGAAATGAAAATCAGATGCAAAACATATATTCATTCGTTATAAAGCTCTATTTGAAAAATACTTTCATCTGCCTCTCAAAACTCTCTACTCGGACAACGGTGGTGAGTATGAAAGCCTACGTAACTATCTGTCCATCGATGGAATTTCGCATCTCACAACTCCACCCCACACCCCTCAACACAATGGCTATTCGGAGCGACGACATCGACACATTGTTGAGACATTTCTATCTCTCTTAACTCATACTAAAATGCCCCTTGAGTACTGGACAAATGCTTGCTCAACAGCGGTTCACTAGATTAATCGACTACCCACGCCAACTCTAAACAATGTGTCACCCTACTTTAAATTATTCGACCGACATCCTAATTATTCCAAGCTTCAAAGTTTCAGATGTCTTCGCTACCCATGGCATAAACCCTACAATTCTCACAAACTTGAACTCAACTCTCAACCATGTATTTTTTTTGGTTAGTCACCAACTCAAAGTGCATAATATTGTATCGAATTAAACACTAATCGTGTTTATGTTTCTCGTTATGTTCACTTCAAAGAGAACATTTTTCCTTTCTCTAAACTTAAAAATTCAGCTTCCTCCTTGTCTGACTTAGAGGAACTATGGGCACCTCTCACATTATCTATATTATCAAACACTCAATCTTCCTCCTCTCCTTCATTGCAAACTAACTCACCTTCCAGCACACCTCCTACCTCGTTCCCCACTTCACCCCATTCATCTCCTATGTCTGCAACAAAATCATCACAACCCCCTAATACCACGGCTGAGCTTTCCGCTACTTCATCTCAGTCAAACCTCAGTATATCCACATCTACAAATTCAACACCCAACAATCCTGTACATTCTCCTCAAATGACCACAAGACTTCAACATGGCATTAGGAAACCAATCATAAAATGAATTTAAATGCAGAGGTCCATGAAATGGAGATCCCAAAAAATATCACCCAAGCATTAAAAAGCCCCGTTTGGCATAAAGCTATGGATGAAGAGATTAATGCATTGATGAAAAATAGAACTTGGGATCTTGTACCTTCATCTATATCACAAAATGTAGTGGAAAGCAATTGGATTTTTCATATGCTAGAAATAAAAGTCATACACTTCCTTTTTCTACTTCCTCTATTGCATCTACTGCCCCACTTGAGTAGGTGTATTCTGATCTTTGGACATCACCAATTTACTGTCATGATGGCTTTAAATATTATCTTATTTTCAATGATCATTTTTCTAAATACATTTGGTTGTATAATTTGAAACGAAAATCAGATGCAAAACATATATTCATTCGCTATAAAGCTCTAGTTGAAAAATACTTTCAACTGCCTCTCAAAACTCTTTACTCGGACAACGGTGGTGAGTATGAAAGCCTACGTAACTATCTGTCCATCGATGGAATTTCGCATCTCACAACTCCACCCCCACACCCCTCAACACAATTGTTATTCGGAGCGACGACATCGACACATTGTTGAAACATTTCTATCTCTCTTAAGTCATGCTAAAATGCCTCTTGAGTACTGGACAAATGCTTGCTCAACAGCGGTTTACTTGATTAATTGACTTCCCACGCCAACTCTAAACAATGTGTCACTCTACTTTAAATTATTCGGCCGACATCCAAATTATTCCAAGCTTCGAAGTTTTGGATGTCTTTGCTACCCATGGCTTAAACCCTACAATTCTCACAAACTTGAACTCAAATCTCAACCATGTATTTTTGTTGGTTATTACCTACTCAAAGTGCATATTATTGTCTCGAATTAAACACTAATCATGTTTATGTTTCTCGTCATGTTCACTTCAAAGAGAACATTTTTCCTTTCTCTAAACTTAAAAATTAACTTCCTCCTTGTCTGACTTAGTGGTACAATGGGCACATCTCACATTATCTATATTATCAAACACTCAATCTTCCTCCTCTCATTCATTGCAAACTAACTCACCATCCAGCACACCTCCTACCTCATTCCCCACTTCACCCCATTCATCTCCTATGTTCGCAACAAACTCATCACAACCCCCTAATACCACGGCTGAGCTTTCCTCTACTTCATCTCAGTCAAAACTCGATATATCCACATCTACACATTCAACACCCAACAATGCTGTACATTCTCCTCAAATGACCACAAGACTTCAACATGACATTAGGAAACCAATCAGTAAACTGAATTTAAATGCGGAGGTCCATGAAATGGAGATCCCAAAAAATATCACCCAAGCATTAAAAAGCCCCGTTTGGCGTAAAGCTATGGATGAAGAGATTAATGCGTTGATGAAAAATATAACTTGGGATCTTGTACATTCATCTATGTCACAAAATGTAGTGGAAAGCAATTGGATTTTTCATTTGCTTGCAATAAAAGTCATAAACTTCCTTTTTCTACTTCCTCTATTGCATTTACTGCCCCACTTGAGTATGTGTATTCTGATCTTTGGGCATCACCAATTTACTCTTATGATGGCTTTAAATATTATCTTATTTTCGTTGATCATTTTTCTAAATACATTTGGTTGTATAATTTGAAACGAAAATCAGATGCAAAACATATATTCATTCGCTATAAAGCTCTAGTTGAAAAATACTTTCAACTGCCTCTCAAAACTCTCTACTCGGACAATGGTGGTGAGTATGAAAGCCTACGTAACTATCTATCCATCGATGGAATTTCGCATCTCACAACTCCACCCCACACCCCTCAACACAATGGCTATTCTGAGCGACGACATCGAGACATTGTTGAGACATTTATATCTCTCTTAACTCATGCTAAAATGCCCCTTGATTGCTGAACACATGCTTGCTCAATAGTGGTTTACTTGATTAATCGACTTCCCATGCCAACTCTAAACAATGTGTCGCCCTGCCTTAAATTATTCGGCCAACATCCTAATTATTCCAAGCTTCGAAGTTTTGGATGTCTTTGCTACCCATGGCTTAAACCCTACAATTCTTACAAACTTTAACTCAAATCTCAACCATGTATTTTTGTTGGTTATTCACCTACTCAAAGTGCATATTATTGTCTCGAATTAAACAATAATCGTGTTGATGTTTCTCGTCATGTTCACTTCAAAGAGAACATTTTTCCTTTCTCTAAACTTAAAAATTCTACTTCCTCCTTGTCTGACTTAGTGGAACAATGGGCACCTCTCACATTATCTATATTATCAAACACTCAATCTTCCTCCTCTCATTCATTGCAAACTAACTCACCTTCCAGCACACCGCCTACCTCGTTCCCCACTTCACCCCATTCATCTCCTATGTCCGCAACAAACTCATCACAACCCCCTAATACCACGGCTGAGCTTTCCTCTACTTCATCTCAGTCAAACCTCGACATATCCACATCTACAAATTCAACACCCAACAATCCTGTACATTCTCTTCAAATGACCACAAGACTTCAACATGGCATTAGGAAACCAATCAGTAAACTGAATTTAAATGCGGAGGTCCATGAAATGGAGATCCCAAAAAATATCACCTAAGCATTAAAAAGCCCCGTTTGGCGTAAAGCTACGGAAGAAGATATTAATGCATTGATGAAAAATAGAACTTGGAATCTTGTACCTTCATATATGTCACAAAATGTAGTGGAAAGCAATTGGATTTTTCATGTGCTTGCAATAAAAGTCATAAACTTCCTTTTTCTACTTCCTCTATTTCGTCTACTGCCCTAGTTGAATATGTTTATTCTGATCTTTGGACATCACCAATTTACTCTCATGATGGCTTTAAATATTATCTTATTTTCGTTGCTAATTTTTCTAAATACATTTGGTTGTATAATTTGAAATGAAAATCAGATGCAAAACATATATTCATTCGTTATAAAGCTCTATTTGAAAAATACTTTCATCTGCCTCTCAAAACTCTCTACTCGGATAACGGTGGTGAGTATGAAAGCCTACGTAACTATCTGTCCATCGATGGAATTTCGCATCTCACAACTCCACCCCACACCCCTCAACACAATGGCTATTCGGAGCGACGACATCGACACATTGTTGAGACATTTCTATCTCTCTTAACTCATGCTAAAATGCCCCTTGAGTACTGGACAAATGCTTGCTCAACAGCGGTTCACTAGATTAATCGACTACCCACGCCAACTCTAAACAATGTGTCACCCTACTTTAAATTATTCGACCGACATCCTAATTATTCCAAGCTTCAAAGTTTCAGATGTCTTTGCTACCCATGGCATAAACCCTACAATTCTCACAAACTTGAACTCAACTCTCAACCATGTATTTTTTTTGGTTAGTCACCAACTCAAAGTGCATAATATTGTATCGAATTAAACACTAATCGTGTTTATGTTTCTCGTTATGTTCACTTCAAAGAGAACATTTTTCCTTTCTCTAAACTTAAAAATTCAACTTCCTCCTTGTCTGACTTAGAGGAACTATGGGCACCTCTCACATTATCTATATTATCAAACACTCAATCTTCCTCCTCTCCTTCATTGCAAACTAACTCACCTTCCAGCACACCTCCTACCTCGTTCCCCACTTCACCCCATTCATCTCCTATGTCTGCAACAAAATCATCACAACCCCCTAATACCACGGCTGAGCTTTCCGCTACTTCATCTCAGTCAAACCTCAGTATATCCACATCTACAAATTCAACACCCAACAATCCTGTACATTCTCCTCAAATGACCACAAGACTTCAACATGGCATTAGGAAACCAATCATAAAATGAATTTAAATGCGGAGGTCCATGAAATGGAGATCCCAAAAAATATCACCCAAGCATTAAAAAGCCCCGTTTGGCATAAAGCTATGGATGAAGAGATTAATGCATTGATGAAAAATAGAACTTGGGATCTTGTACCTTCATCTATATCACAAAATGTAGTGGAAAGCAATTGGATTTTTCATGTGCAAGAAATAAAAGTCATACACTTCCTTTTTCTACTTCCTCTATTGCATCTACTGCCCCACTTGAGTAGGTGTATTCTGAGCTTTGGACATCACCAATTTACTGTCATGATGGCTTTAAATATTATCTTATTTTCAATGATCATTTTTCTAAATACATTTGGTTGTATAATTTGAAATGAAAATCAGATGCAAAACATATATTCATTCGCTATAAAGCTCTAGTTGAAAAATACTTTCAACTGCCTCTCAAAACTCTTTACTCGGAAAACGGTGGTGAGTATGAAAGCCTACGTAACTATCTGTCCATCGATGGAATTTCGCATCTCACAACTCCACCCCACACCCCTCAACACAATTGCTATTCGGAGCGACGACATCGACACATTGTTGAAACATTTCTATCTCTCTTAAGTCATGCTAAAATGCCTCTTGAGTACTGGACAAATGCTTGCTCAACAGCGGTTTACTTGATTAATTGACTTCCCACGCCAACTCTAAACAATGTGTCACTCTACTTTAAATTATTCGGCCGACATCCAAATTATTCCAAGCTTCGAAGTTTTGGATGTCTTTGCTACCCATGGCTTAAACCCTACAATTCTCACAAAATTGAACTCAAATCTCAACCATGTATTTTTGTTGGTTATTACCTACTCAAAGTGCATATTATTGTCTCGATTTAAACACTAATCATGTTTATGTTTCTCGTCATGTTCACTTCAAAGAGAACATTTTTCCTTTCTCTAAACTTAAAAATTAACTTCCTCCTTGTCTGACTTAGTGGTACAATGGGCACATCTCACATTATCTATATTATCAAACACTCAATCTTCCTCCTCTCATTCATTGCAAACTAACTCACCATCCAGCACACCACCTACCTCATTCCCCACTTCACCCCATTCATCTCCTATGTCCGCAACAAACTCATCACAACCCCCTAATACCACGGCTGAGCTTTCCTCTACTTCATCTCAGTCAAAACTCGATATATCCACATCTACACATTCAACACCCAACAATGCTGTACATTCTCCTCAAATGACCACAAGACTTCAACATGACATTAGGAAACCAATCGGTAAACTGAATTTAAATGCGGAGGTCCATGAAATGGAGATCCCAAAAAATATCACCTAAGCATTAAAAAGCCCCGTTTGGCGTAAAGCTATGGAAGAAGAGATTAATGCATTGATGAAAAATATAACTTGGGATCTTGTACATTCATCTATGTCACAAAATGTAGTGGAAAGCAATTGGATTTTTCATTTGCTTGCAATAAAAGTCATAAACTTCCTTTTTCTACTTCCTCTATTGCATCTACTGCCCCACTTGAGTATGTGTATTCTAATCTTTGGGCATCACCAATTTACTCTCATGATGGCTTTAAATATTATCTTATTTTCGTTGATCATTTTTCTAAATACATTTGGTCGTATAATTTGAAACGAAAATCAGATGCAAAACATATATTCATTCGCTATAAAGCTCTAGTTGAAAAATACTTTCAACTGCCTCTCAAAACTCTCTACTCGGACAATGGTGGTGAGTATGAAAGCCTACGTAACTATCTATCCATCGATGGAATTTCGCATCTCACAACTCCACCCCACACCCCTCAACACAATGTCTATTCTGAGCGAGGACATCGAGACATTGTTGAGACATTTCTATCTCTCTTAACTCATGCTAAAATGCCCCTTGATTACTGAACAAATGCTTGCTCAATAGTGGTTTACTTGATTAATCGACTTCCCATGCCAACTCTAAACAATGTGCCGCTCTGCCTTAAATTATTCGACCGACATCCTAATTATTCCAAGCTTCGAAGTTTTGGATGTCTTTGCTACCCATGGCTTAAACCTTACAATTCTTACAAACTTGAACTCAAATCTCAACCATTTATTTTTGTTGGTTATTCACCTACTCAAAGTGCATATTATTGTCTCGAATTAAACAATAATCGTGTTGATGTTTCTCATCATGTTCACTTCAAAGAGAACATTTTTCCTTTCTCTAAACTTAAAAATTCTACTTCCTCCTTGTCTGACTTAGTGGAACAATGGGCACCTCTCAAATTATCTATATTATCAAACACTCAATCTTCCTCCTCTCATTCATTGCAAACTAACTCACCTTCCAGCACACCGCCTACCTCGTTCCCCACTTCACCCCATTCATCTCCTATGTCCGCAACAAACTCATCACAACCCCCTAATACCACGGCTGAGCTTTCCTCTACTTCATCTCAGTCAAAACTCGACATATCCACATCTACAAATTCAACACCCAACAATCCTGTACATTCTTCTCAAATGACCACAAGACTTCAACATGGCATTAGGAAACCAATCAGTAAACTGAATTTAAATGCGGAGGTCCATGAAATGGAGATCCCAAAAAATATCACCTAAGCATTAAAAAGCCCCATTTGGCGTAAAGCTACGGAAGAAGAGATTAATGCATTGATGAAAAATAGAACTTGGAATCTTGTACCTTCATATATGTCACAAAATGTAGTGGAAAGCAATTGGATTTTTCATGTGCTTGCAATAAAAGTCATAAACTTCCTTTTTCTACTTCCTCTATTTCGTCTACTGCCCTAGTTGAGTATGTTTATTCTGATCTTTGGACATCACCAATTTACTCTCATGATGGCTTTAAATATTATCTTATTTTCGTTGCTAATTTTTCTAAATACATTTGGTTGTATAAATTGAAATGAAAATCAGATGCAAAACATATATTCATTCGTTATAAAGCTCTATTTGAAAAATACTTTCATCTGCCTCTCAAAACTCTCTACTCGGACAACGGTGGTGAGTATGAAAGCCTACGTAACTATCGGTCCATCGATGGAATTTCGCATCTCACAACTCCACCCCACACCCCTCAACACAATGGCTATTCGGAGCGACGACATCGACACATTATTGAGACATTTCTATCTCTCTTAACTCATGCTAAAATGCCCCTTGAGTACTGGACAAATGCTTGCTCAACAGCGGTTCACTAGATTAATCGACTACCCATGCCAACTCTAAACAATGTGTCACCCTACTTTAAATTATTCGACCGACATCCTAATTATTCCAAGCTTCAAAGTTTCAGATGTCTTTGCTACCCATGGCATAAACCCTACAATTCTCACAAACTTGAACTCAACTCTCAACCATGTATTTTTTTTTGGTTAGTCACCAACTCAAAGTGCATAATATTGTATCGAATTAAACACTAATCGTGTTTATGTTTCTCGTTATGTTCACTTCAAAGAGAACATTTTTCCTTTCTCTAAACTTAAAAATTCAACTTCCTCCTTGTCTGACTTAGAGGAACTATGGGCACCTCTCACATTATCTATATTATCAAACACTCAATCTTCCTCCTCTCATTCATTGCAAACTAACTCACCTTCCAGCACACCTCCTACCTCGTTCCCCACTTCACCCCATTCATCTCCTATGTCTGCAACAAAATCATCACAACCCCCTAATACCACGGCTGAGCTTTCCGCTACTTCATCTCAGTCAAACCTCAGTATATCCACATCTACAAATTCAACACCCAACAATCCTGTACATTCTCCTCAAATGACCACAAGACTTCAACATGGCATTAGGAAACCAATCATAAAATGAATTTAAATGCGGAGGTCCATGAAATGGAGATCCCAAAAAATATCACCCAAGCATTAAAAAGCCCCGTTTGGCATAAAGCTATGGATGAAGAGATTAATGCATTGATGAAAAATAGAACTTGGGATCTTGTACCTTCATCTATATCACAAAATGTAGTGGAAAGCAATTGGATTTTTCATGTGCTAGCAATAAAAGTCATACACTTCCTTTTTCTACTTCCTCTATTGCATCTACTGCCCCACTTGAGTAGGTGTATTCTGATATTTGGACATCACCAATTTACTCTCATGATGGCTTTAAATATTATCTTATTTTCATTGATCATTTTTCTAAATACATTTGGTTGTATAATTTGAAACGAAAATCAGATGCAAAACATATATTCGTTCGCTATAAAGCTCTAGTTGAAAAATACTTTCAACTGCCACTCAAAACTCTTTACTCGGACAACGGTGGTGAGTATGAAAGCCTACGTAACTATCTGTCCATCGATGGAATTTCTCATCTCACAACTCCACCCCACACCCCTCAACACAATTGCTATTCGGAGCGACGACATCGACACATTGTTGAGACATTTCTATCTCTCTTAAGTCATGCTAAAATGCCTCTTGAGTACTGGACAAATGCTTGCTCAACAGCGGTTTACTTGATTAATTGACTTCCCACGCCAACTCTAAACAATGTGTCACTCTACTTTAAATTATTCGGCCGACATCCAAATTATTCCAAGCTTCGAAGTTTTGGATGTCTTTGCTACCCATGGCTTAAACCCTACAATTCTCACAAACTTGAACTCAAATCTCAACCATGTATTTTTGTTGGTCATTCACCTACTCAAAGTGCATATTATTGTCTCGAATTAAGCACTAATCGTGTTTATGTTTCTCGTCATGTTCACTTTAAAGAGAACATTTTTCCTTTCTCTGAACTTAAAAATTCAACTTCCTCCCACTATGACTTAGTGGAACAATGGGCACCTCTCACATTATCTATATTATCAAACACTCAATCTTCCTCATCTCATTCATTGCAAACTAACTCACCTTCCAACACACCTCCTACCTCGTTCCCCACTTCACCCCATTCATCTCCTATGTCCGCAACAAACTCATCACAACCCCCTAATACCACGGCCGAGCTTTCCTCTACTTCATCTCAATCAAACCTCGATATATCCACATCTACAAATTCAACACCCAACAATCCTGTACATTCTCCTCAAATGACCACAAGACTTCAACATCGCATTAGGAAACCAATTAGTAAACTAAATTTAAATGCGGATGTCCGTGAAATGGAGATCCCAAAAAATATCAACCAAGCATTAAAAAGCCCCGTTTGGTGTAAAGCTATGGATGAAGAGATTAATGCATTGATGAAAAATAGAACTTGGGATCTTGTACCTTCATCTATATCACAAAATGTAGTGGAAAGCAATAGCAATTAATACAGAATCAAATTAAAACATATGTTCAAAGCTAACTACTGGAAAAGTTTCTGAATTAAGAATAATCAAAAACCGGCAATCTCTAATTGTTATCTGTTTGGGCCCAGCACGCTTCCAATCCCTACGCTTCTCCTTGTTCTCTTACGGTTTCACGGCTCACTCTTGCCAAACGCCAATGAACACTGGATACTAATCAGGACTCCAGGAAATAGCTTAGGGTTTCCAAATGGTAAACAGACTTAGAAGCTTTTGTTTATGATTATCAAAAACTCAGAAATTTTTAACAGAAGATTGCACTCAGAACAAACTTTTATTGATTATTGAGAATATTACAAGCTTAGTACAAACACACTCAAGCTCACACTAATTTACAAAACTTATGAAAATATTTGCTCTGCTTAACTTCGAATGCCTTTCACAAATGTCTTCAGGTCTTCTTATAGCTACTCCAAACTGCCTTAGTCATTTTCAGATAAGGCCACGTTACTCGATGCTTTTACCATTCTTTTATTAAAGAATTCTCTTTTTAGATACCTTTCCATCTGCTTGGACAGGTGTTATTTCTTTTTAAAGTTGCCATATTATCTTGTCGGGACAGCTGGACAGATGTTCATTCATCCAGGGAGTCCTTTTCTTTTCCAGAGTTATCTACAGGTTTGTCATGCGAATCTTTTCTTTTTGAGGGTCCCACTTCACATTGTAATGTTTCCCACTTTATTCCGTGTAATATTAATTTCTTCTGCAGATCCACTGTCATATTCTTTTTGAGAAAGTGTTTATATGCTGCCTTGTGTGCATCCCATCGTAGAATTTTCTCCACAAACTGGATTATATCTTCTTTTGCCCCTGCCTTTGGAACTTTACTAACCGTCAGAATCAATTCATTAGGGTCAGACTCATAAGTCCAAATATTGCTTGATAAGGCTTCAATAGTTCTTTGTATTAAACTTGCTAGCTGCTTTGCTCTTGTTGCTGATATCACATCCTCTTCAACCAGGAACATGTTCTGGAAGAATTTTGGCATCAACCTTTTCGATCCCATCTTCATCTCTACCATAGATATACATTCCTTTCCTTCTTCAGGAATAACTTGATTACATGCTAAGTAAATATTGCTATGCTTAATTGCTTTTGAAAAAGTGTAAACTGCATTTCTTATTTTGGGTAGTCCCTTGAGATTGTTAAGGGTACTGTCTGTATAGATGCAATAAATCAAACCTGCTCTATATAAGTCCTTTACCACTGATGGATCAGCTTCAGGATGAATATATACTTTATTTAGATCATAACCATAACCTGAATAGACTCCTTTGCAAGGATTTGGTTCTAGTAATATTGGTTTTACCCAATTACTAAAACATGTAATAAATTCCTTATTATGCTTTTTTACCTCTGAGGGCTTATGACTGATTTCTCAGACATTTGAGTAACTTCATTAATCATATCTTTTTGCACTTCTCTGAACATAATTTGTGAGTAGGATATCATATGATGGAAGAAGAACCTTAGTTCCTCCTTTTTCTCGTCATCTGCAGTGATTAAATATTGCTCAAAGGCTTCTTGTGCTTTAAGTACTTCATTATATACCTCATCAAAGATACTAAGATAATTAATTGTATCATCATTCCTTCCTGCCATCATGTAATTCTCTGCTCAAAGTATCTGCAAGAAAGTTAGTTTTCCCAGAAATATGTTCAATGTCAAAATTAAATTCAGAGAACCATGATTGCCATCTTATTAATCTTTTATTTGGTCCTATATCAGGAATTTTATTTTTTATTCTAGATTTTGCAGTAATAGAATCTGTGCGAATTTTAAAAGGTTTATTTAAGTATAGATAAAAGGCTTTAATACTATTTTTAATAGCTAAGAGTTCTTTATCATTAGAGTGATAATTCAGTTCACTTTGTTTAAATGTTCCAGATTTATATCTACATAATTTTTCTTGGTTATTTCTAATAGCTACCAAAGCTGCTCCCCAGTATGAATCTGAAGCATCTGTATATATAATTAATTCATCTGTTTCTAATGGTAAAGATAATTTAGGCATATTTTCACAAACCTTTTTAATATGCTGAATATATTTTGTATCATTTTCTGTCCATTGCCATTTATAATTCTTTTTAAGTTTTTGTTGTAAAGGAGCTCTTAATTTTGCTAATTTATTGATAAATATATCAGCATAATTTAGACATCCTAAAAACCTTTGTAACTGTTTCATATCCTCTAATTGATCAAGAATTTCCTTAATTTTTGTAAGAATATGTGGTTGTAATTCTATGTCTCCATTATCTATGGTTATACCCAAAAAATCTATTTTTTGTACTCCAATAACTGCTTTTTTAGCTGAAAGAGTTATTCCTCTTTTTATACTTGTATCAATAACAAAATTGCAGTGTTTAATATGATCTTCTAAATTGTCTGAGAATATTAAAATATCATCTACGTACACAATACAGTAGTTATCATGTTGTTTTAATACTTCATCCATTCTCCTTTGAAATATTTGTGGTGCATTTTTTAATCCGAAAGGCATAACTAGCCATTCATACTGTCCTTGTGGACAACTAAATGCCTTATATGGTATAGATTCTTCAGTTAACTTTATCTGCCAAAATCCACTTTTACAGTCCATTTTTGTAAACCATTTTTTATTCTGTATTTTGTTTAACAATACTTCTTTATTTGGTAAATAATATCCATCAAAGATTGTAGCATCATTTAGGGCTTTATAATTAAAAACTATTCTAGCTTTACCTCTAGCAATTTCACTGTGTTTTCTAACTATAAATGCAGGAGAACTATGTGGACTGTTAGATGGTCTGATTACTTTTAAATCTAAAAGTTCTTTAATTTGGACCTTAAATTCTTCCAGATCCTCTAAGGAATATTTCATGGGTCTTACCCTTATTATTTTATTGGGGTCTTTTAATTTTATTTCTGCCAGTGTTTTATCTTTATCCCAAGCTGCTAAAGGATTTTCATTATATGTTTCTTTAAACCTTTCTTTAATTTTTTCCAAAGGATCAACACTTTCTTGTTTAAGTATTGGAATTTTTCTAAATTTAGGAATATCACCACGCTGTGCTGGCATAGGTTGATAATTTGGATCAATGGCATATGCTTGTTTAAGTCTTGGTGCTAAAATAGGTGTTCCACATGGTGTAGTGAATATAATATGTTCTGTTAACTGGGTCATAGGTTGGTATGCGAGACAAAAATCATTGCCCAATAATATATCTGGGCCTTGGACATTACTAGCCCATAATTTTGGTATTTTAGTTTTAATATTTCCTATGGTAAAAGGAACATTAACTGCATAATCTTTATAACAAATCTCTTTTTCTTGAATATCTAAAGCTATTATAGAAGATCCATCTTGGATCCACCATTTCTGTGGTAAAATATATTTTTTACATAAAGATATTCCTGAGCCAGTATCTATGTATGCATTTAGTTGTATTGGCTGGTAATAAGGTATTTCTATAGTTCCTTCTATATATGTGGAAAATGGTGAGGTAACAATAGCCTTTTTAATATGTTGTTTATCAATTCTTGGAAATTCATACTGATCTAATTGTATATATGAGTCTTTTAAGATAAAAGTATATTTTGTAATAAAATTCATTCCTAGCAATATTTCATTTTTTGCTAACTTATCATCTACTAACATTTCCATTTGTATTTGCAGGACTTTCCCATTCCTATCAATGAGGGATAATCTAGCTACCACGCTCTTTTCTAGTACATGTACATGTCCAAAATAATCTATGTATTTTTAAGGATTTTGTATAATATTATATGGATATGTTTGTACTAAAAAGGCATTGATATGAGAGGATGCCGCTCCTGTATCTAAAAGCACATTTACCTCTTTGTTATCTAAAAAACCTTGTATGTACAATTGTCTATTTGATTCTAGTAAGTTTAATTTATCCAATGTTCTTAAATCTAAGTCTTCTTTGAGAGGTTATATTTATGTCTTTTGATATATCAGAGGTAGATGCCTCATTATCATAGCATATTCTAAAAGAATTTCTGTTATGTGGCTTTACAGTTGGTTGTGTTTTATATCTATCTTTTCTTTGAAGAATTAATTTTTGTGGAAAGTCTAATTCTTCATGCTTTAATTCTCTAGGTGGTATAACTTCACATATGTCAGTAAATGGTTTAACAATATTTATATTTTCTTCTTTAAATTTCTTTGTAGTAATATGATGTCTAGTAGAATACGCGTATACCATACATGCTGTTATACTACATACTTTACTTCCTGGTGGCATTTTGAGCCTTTCAATCTTATGATACATTGTAAGTCCAAGTTCTATATTTTGATCAGACAAAGCAATTGCAAAATCTGGAAATATTCTCATTTTTATCGTTTGATATGCAAAATTTCCTCTAATTACTCCTAATAAAGCGTCTTTTGCATCATGAAGTATTCTATCATCTAATATCCAAAATGTACAAGGAACATTCATTCCCCTTCTACATGCACATTTTATAATAAGTTCTATTCCTCCTAAATGTAACCATTTTACTTGTTTATTAAATTCTTTCGAAAAGTGTTTTCTATCTTCTTTTATTGCCTTTTGTGTTAATAATTTCAGAGGAATTTCTCCTTCCATAGTAAAAACATCTATTGGTTGTTCAAAGGTTTTTATAACATATTTTTCTTTAGACATATATCTTATTAAGGGCATTTCATAACATTCTTCTCTTGAAAGTGTATGTTTTATTTTTTTCTATTTGTTTATATTTTTCTTCTGACATTTGTATAGTTTGTTCATAACCAGTTTCATCATCTTTAGTCTCAGAAATTTCTGATGTTTCAGATGTTGAAATTAGATTTGTTTCCATAAAAGGTTGTTGTTCAATATTATTTTCTTCATTCATTAACTCTTGAAATTCTTCTTCAAGATCTTCTGTGTTATCCGACAAAGTACTACTACTTTCTGTAGATGAGATTTCAGAAATAACTTCTTTTGGTTCTCTTTCTTTTACTACTGTTATCTTTTTTAATGCATCCATATATGTTTGGACACTATATTTTTCTCTATCAAAAATATGTATTTTTCCATTATTCTTTTTACTTACAATTACGTTTTGTCTAGTCTTCATGACACTATATGCTTTATGATCAAAAATATGTTCACATGAAATGACCTTTTTATGTTTAGGTCTCTGTTTTGAATTTTTCTTTTCTAAAGGCTCTTTGAATTCTAAAATATCATATGGTACTGGCTTCTTTACCAGTTTTTCAAATTTTTCATTATATTGTTGTACAAAATTTTGTGAACTTGTTCTTAACATTTTAATATTCACTCATGTGCTTGCAATAAAAGTCATAAACTTCCTTTTTCTACTTCCTCTATTGCGTCTACTACCCCACTTGAGTATGTTTATTCTGATATTTGGACATCACCAATTTACTCACATGATGGCTTTAAATATTATCTTATTTTCGTTGATCATATTTCTAAATACATTTGGTTGTATAATTTGAAACAAAAATCAGATGCAAAACATATATTCGTTCGCTATAAAGCTCTAGTTGAAAAATACTTTCAACTGCCTCTCAAAACTCTCTACTCGGACAACGGTGGTGAGTATGAAAGCCTACGTAACTATCTGTCCATCGATGAAATTTCGCATATCACAACTCCACCCCACACCCCTCGATACAATGGCTATTCGGAGCGACGACATCGACACATTGTTGAGACATTTCTATCTCTCTTAACTCATGCTAAAATGCCCCTTGAGTACCGGACAAATGTTTGCTCAACAACGGTTTACTTGATTAATCGACTTCCCACGCCAACTCTAGACAATGTGTCACCCTACTTTGAATTATTCGGCCGACATCCTAATTATTCCAAGCTTCGAAGTTTTGGATGTCTTTGCTACCCATGGCTTAAAACCTACAATTCTTACAAACTTGAACTCAAATCTCAACCATGTATTTTTGTTGGTTATTCACCTACTCAAAGTGCATATTATTGTCTCGAATTAAACACTAATCGTGTTTGTGTTTCTCGTCATGTTCACTTCAAAGAGAACATTTTTCCTTTCTCTAAACTTAAAAATTCAACTTCCTCCTTGTTTGACTTAGTGGAACAATGGGCACCTCTCACATTATCTATATTATCAAACACTCAATCTTCCTCCTCTCATTCATTGCAAACTAACTCACCTTCCAGCACACCTCCTACCTCGTTCCCCACTTCACCCCATTCATCTCCTATGTCCGCATCAAACTCATCACAACCCCCTAATACCACGACTGAGCTTTCCTCTACTTCATCTCATTCATACCTCGATATATCCGCATCTACAAATTCAACACCCAACAATCCTGTACATTCTCCTCAAATGACCACAAGACTTCAACATGGCATTAGGAAACCAATCAGTAAACTGAATTTAAATGCGGAGGCCCATGAAATAGAGATCCCAAAAAATATCACCTAAGCATTAAAAAGCTCCGTTTGGCGTAAAGCTATGGATGAAGAGATTAATGCATTGATGAAAAATAGAACTTGGGATCTTGTACCTTCATCTATGTCACAAAATGTAGTGGAAAGCAATTGGATTTTTCATGTGCTTGCAATAAAAATCATAAACTTCCTATTTCTACTTCCTCTATTGCGTCTACTACCCCACTTGAGTATGTTTATTCTGATCTTTGGACATCACCAGTTTACTTTGAGGATGGCTTTAAATATTATCTTATTTTCGTTGATCATTTTTCTAAATACATTTGGTTGTATAATTTGAAACGAAAATCAGATGCAAAACATATATTCATTCGCTATAAAGCTCTAGTTGAAAAATACTTTCAACTGCCTCTCAAAACTCTCTACTCGGACAACGGTGGTGAGTATGAAAGCCTACGTAACTATCTGTCCAACGATGGAATTTCGCATCTCACAACTCCACCCCACACCCCTCAACACAATGGATATTCGGAGCGACGACATCGACACATTGTTGAGACATTTCTATCTCTCTTAACTCATGCTAAAACGCCCCTTGAGTACTGGACAAATGCTTGCTCAACAGCGGTTTACTTGATTAATTGACTTCCCATGCCAACTCTAAACAATGTGTGACCCTACTTAAATTATTCGGCCGACTTACTAATTATTCCAAGCTTCGATGTTTTGGATGTCTTTGCTACCCATGGCTTAAACCCTATAATTCTCACAAACTTGAACTCAAATCTCAACCATGTATTTTTGTTGGTTATTCACCTACTCAAAGTGCATATTATTGTCTCGAATTAAACACTAATCGTGTTTATGTTTCTCGTCATGTTCACTTCAAAGAGAACATTTTTCCTTTCTCTAAACTTAAAAATTCAACTTCCTCCTCTTCTGACTTAGTGGAACAATGGGCACCTCTCACATTATCTATATTATCAAACACTCAATCTTCCTCCTCTCATTCATTGCAAACTAACTCACCTTCCAGCACACCTCCTACCTCGTTCCCTACTTCACCCCATTCATCTCCTATGTCTGCAACAAAATCTTCACAACCCCCTAATACCACGGCTGAGATTTCCTCTACTTCATCTCAGTCAAACCTCGATATATCCACATCTACAAATTCAACACCCAACAATCCTGTACATTCTCCTCAAATGACCACAAGACTTCAACATGGCATTAGGAAACCAATCAGTAAACTGAATATAAATGCGGAGGTCCATGAAATGGAGGTCCCAAAAAATATCACCCAAGCATTAAAAAGCCCCGTTTGGCGTAAAGCTATGGATGAAGAGATTAATGCATTGATGAAAAATAGAACTTGGGATCTTGTACCTTCATCTATGTCACAAAATGTAGTGGGATGCAAATGGTTTTTTCGAATCAAAAAGAATAAAGATGGTAACATTATTCAGTACAAGGCTCGCTATGTTGCAAGCGGTTTTAATCAGAGAGTTGGCATTGACTACAGTGAGATTTTTAGCCCCGTCGTTAAACCAGCCACGGTTCGACTTGTGCTCTCACTTGCGGTTAGTCAAGGTTGGTCATTGCGCCAACTTGACATAAACAATGCTTTTCTACAGGGCACACTTACTGAAGATGTATACACCATACAACCTCCTGGCTACACAAATCCTATACATCCAACACATGTATGTAAATTAAACAAGGCACTGTATGGGTTAAAACAAGCTCCAAGAGCTTGGTATAAAGGATTGCGGCAATATTTAATTGAGTTGGGCTTCAAGAATACGGTCTATTATTCGTCCTTGTTCGCATTGCACAAAAATGGTGACATCATTTATTTGTTGGTTTATGTGGATGATATTATTGTTACAAGCAATGCAACTCATGCACTGGAAGCTTTCATAAAAAAATTGGCGACACGTTTCTCACTCAAAGACCTTGGAGAATTGTCTTACTTTCTAGGAGTAGAAGTAATGCCTCATCCAAAAGGTATTTTCTTGAGTCAAAAGAGGTATATTGCTGATATTTTGTGCAAAGCTAATATGGACAATGCAAAACCAGTTGCAACACCATTAGCAACTCATCCTCCGTTAACTATACATGGAAATATTCTCAACGATCCAACTGAGTATCGTACTTTGATAGGAAGTTTGCAATATTTAAGTCTTACAAGGCCTGATGTGGCATTCTCAGTAAACAAGTTAGCTGAATACATGCAGCGTCCAACTGTGGAACACATGCAATCTCTACATCGTCTTCTACGGTATCTAAGCGGTACATCTAATATGGGTTTAATTATACACAAAGATTCACCTCTCACTCTCCACGCTTATTCTGATGCGGATTGGGCTCGTGACAAAGACGACTACATTTCTACAACAGCATATATAGTCTATTTGGGAAAGAATCCTATCTACTGGACATCAAAGAAGCAGCGTACAAGAGCTAGATCATCTACCGAGCCCGAGTACAGGGCTGTGGCAAATGCTACTGCCAAAATTCTTTGGGTAGGAAATTTATTCAAGGAGCTTGGTCATAACCTCACTCTTGCGCCAGTCATCTATTGTGATAATGTTGGAGCTACATATGTGAGTGCAAATCCGGTTTTTCATTCTAAAATGAAGCATCTAGGATTGGATTATCATTTTGTAAGAGAAAATGTGCAAAGTGGAAATTTGAGGGTCTCTTACATCTCCACTAATGACCAGCTTGCGGATGCCCTCACCAAGCCACTACCACATACCTCCTTCAGAACATTGGTTAACAAAATCGGTCTTTCATCTTGGCCGTCTGTTTTGAGGGGGCGTGATAAGGATTGACATAATTTATGTTAATATCTGCATATATGGTATGCCATTGAATAGAATAAATATCATAATAAGGATTGACATAATCTATGTCAATCTATGCATATATGGTATACCATAATATGACAAAAATATAATAAATATCATTTATTATATTTATTCCATAATTGTTGCGGTTATAATAAATACGATGAAATGTAATAAATATCATGATAAGGATTGACTGCATATATTTGTATCTTTATATATTTGTGATTCATGAATAAAAATAAGCATCCTTCTCTTCAACTTTTCGTCAGCATTGCCACATTTGGGTACTTAGCTTCAATAATCGATCTAAATATGATGGACTGTTTTTTTGAACATCATAAATTTAGTTTGCTTCCCCATGTAGAAGCAATACCCAGTTGTTGATCTTCTATCGTTTGGATTAGAGGCCCAGTCAGCATCAACATGTCCATTTATGTTTAGTTGCTTGCATGCTTTTAGTGTTAATTCAAAATTGGTAGTTCCTTTTAAATATCGTAGAACCCTATTTTATAGTTTTTAAATGCTCACTTAGTGAATTTGACATAAATTGAGATGCTTCGTTAGCACTGAAAGTAATATCAAGTCTTATTATAGTTGCATATTGTATGCACTTATAACACTTGCGTATTGGTTAATATTAAATATGGCTTCTCCCCTGTATTTAGAGAAATGTTGATTGCTTATCATAGGAGTTGGTTGAGGATTGACACTGTCCATTTTAATTTTGTTCAATAGGTCAGAAACATAATTCTTATGGCATAGGAAAATTTTAGAATTTGACCTTTTAACTTCAGTGGCTAAAAAGTATGTCAGCTCTCCCAAATCCTTTATTGAGAACTCATGATTAAGATACTGGGTCAAATGATCTATATCTGCAATGCAATCTCCTGTAATTATTAAGTCATCAACATAAATTAGTATGTATGTTGTTGATGAGCTGTTTGTCTTAACAAATAGTGAACTGTCTAATTTGGTAGACTGATAGCCTAACTTAATTACAACACTTTTCAATCTATCAAAACAGACTCTTGGAACTTGTTTGAGCACATATATAGCCTTTTTAAGTCTGTAGACATAGTTTAGGTTTTGAGTGTACCCTTGTGGTTGCCGCATATAAATTTCTTCTTTTAAAATCCCATTAAAAATGGCATTATTAACATCAAGATATTTAATATGCTAATTTTTACTTATAGCAATAGTATGTACTAGTCTAATGGTAGTGGGTTTGGCAACATATGAAAAGTTTTTATTAAAATAAAATCCATATTCCTGTCTGATAATGTTATTATGGCGGTAAGTCGAGTCAAGTCGATATAGGTCCAACTAATCGGACTAGTCATAAACTAGTCGATAAATAAATAAATAAATATATATAAATTAATACATATATTATATAAATAAATAAATGCATCTTTGTAGTGTATTAATAGATAATTGCAGTTTATAAAACATTTATATGCCACTACATATTTGACTTGCAGTGTATTATGTTGTCTATAATAGATAATTGCAAGTCTACCACTTCGTATTATAAATATAGATAATTGTAGTCTTTATATTACAGTTTTTTTTCAATCGTTGCCATCATGGTTCGACTTCGTACTCGACTTCAATTTCATGATTTGGGGGACTTCATGCTTTAGGGCTTCGACTTCAACTTCGACTTCATGATTTAGGGCTTCAACTTCGTGATTTAGGGTTCGAGCCTGACTAATGGCAAGTCGACTCTTTCAGTTGATGCTCCAATGTCGACTAATCGACTAGTCGCGACTAGTCGAGCGCCGTAATAGCAGTGTTGTGTGAGTACCTTTGCCACAAATCTAGTTTTGTGTTTATTATGGTACTTTCTGGGGTTTTCTTGAGTCTGTATGTCCATTTATAACCAACTATATTTTTGTTAGTTGGTGCACAAACTAAATCCTATGCATCAAGAGCATCATACTCATCATCTGTGACACCCCACGTCCATTAAGGTCACTCACAAAGGGGATGCCTTAATTTTGGTGGAGCGTTTATTGTGTATAGAACAGAAAAGTAAACAAGACATATAAATATATTGGTACTTGGAAAGTAAAAAAAACAACTTTTATTGCAGCGGAGAAATAGTTTGGTTACTTCACATCAAAAACCAACTACAAAACCAAATACACTTATTATCCATCTTGACAAATAAGTTCCGAGTACATAAAATAAAAGACATAACCCTAACATAAAATAGCCATAGATAAGATAGGCTGAACTTTACTTCAGCAATCCAAGCAACTTCCAAAAGAAAGAGATAAAGATGTCCAAATCAAGATCCACTAGTACTAGACGCACCCTGAGCACCTTTGGGGGGGGGGGGGGGGAGGAAGAAAAGAGGTGGAAAAAAAGGATCAGACATAAAATCTGGCGAGTGCAATAACTTTAACAATATAATCATTAAAGCAACTAGGATAAGGCATAAGCTGGTAAATAAGGAAATGACTGTGAACAAAGGGGCATGACAGAGTAAACAAAGGAAATAAGATGAACAAAGATAACGTTAAAGGCGCACCTAATCACTATAAGAGAATTACTACATTGCACTACACCAAACACCCTAAAAGTTGATCCCCACCTACTAAACTTAGTAATCATAATAGTAGTTTCGTGTACCCCTAGCTGTCTACATAGGTGCCGCCTACCCCTATCTCCACTAGGTGTACCCACTACCCCCATGCGATCGGCTCCCTAACTCGTAGATACCCGTGCTGGCCCCACAATGGGGTGTATCACTCCCCAAAGTGGCAACCCGATACCACCAAAGATGCACGGCTTATATCTACACGATGCAACAACGTCTTACCTACTAGCCCTGGCCCACGCACGCACATGACCCCGTTGGACTTGTGTTGCCACCGCTAACCCGTTTTGACCTCTTACAATCAAATCCAGTAAGCGTGTCCCGTCCTCGACTTGGGTCGAACTCACAAAGATACTTAATGGGTTACTGGTTTGAAAAGGGCCCTTCCCATGCACGACACAAGCTTTCCACCTATGCTTGGTCCCCACTAAGGTTTCCCACTTAACCCTATTTTTATTCATGTCTTCTTACATGTTTCAACTTGGTTAAGTGCATCTAATCGTATTTCACATGCCACCCAAGGCACCCACTAAATTTCACATGCCACCCAAGGCACCCACTTAACCCCCCATGTCCCACCACATGTTTATCTGGTTAAGTGTTACTTAATTCATTAGAACCGTAACCTTGTAAAGATCTCCCACATTAGACTGGCATTTGCGGTTGCTGGATTTCCCGGGCTGGTCCGGGCAGTCTTATACCGCAAACGAGCCTAACCTCGTGTCTTTACAACTGTTACGCATTTAATTCATGCCTTTGACCTCTCACATTAGACTGGCATTTGTGGCTGTTGGATTTGTCGGGCGGGTTCGGGCATCTTACACCACAAAAGAGTCTAACCTCGTGTCTTAGGCGGTTTATCATTACACATCTTCATTTAACCCCAAATTGGATTAATATCCCTATTCAAATTTGTAAATAAATTCCAAATTTATTTACGTTCATAATTGTCTCTTAAAATTATGTCCATAAATACCAATTATGCCAATTAATGTCTTAAATTAATTATATGCCTTTTTAAGGCCATTTATGCCAATTTCACCATTTTTATGTATATTCAATATTATCCCATCATCTCCACGCTATTCATACGTTTTCATATGACATATGTTAGACTCGCAAAGAGTCTAACTCATAAAAAGAAAAACAACATCACATAACACATAAAATAGATCTAAGGATCATGACATAAGATTACATAGCCAATAACTTGCATATGAATTTCATTCAAACTAGCATATGATACAAAACTAGCATATGTGATGGACATAAACTTGCATAGCTTATGTACTTCTATAGATCCAAACATAAAGGTGTGAACTTGCATATGGATCTAAACATAAAGGTGTAATCATGCATATAGATCTAAACATAAAGATATAATCTTGCTTATGGATCTAATCATAAAGGTGTGAACTTGCATATGGATCTAAACATATAGATTAATGTCACATAAACTAGCATGTGCATATACATGTTTCACATATATTTTAACAACCCAAACTTGCATAAGATTCATATAAGAATATATGATCCAATCACCACAAACTTGCATAAGATATATGATTCAACTTGCATAGGATTCACATAAGAACCAACATATGATCCAACTTGCATAAAATTCACATAAGAACTAACATATGATCCAACTTGCATAAAATTCACATAAGAACTAACATATGATTCTAC
This sequence comes from Allium sativum, assembly GCA_030737875.1. Taxonomy (NCBI): domain Eukaryota; kingdom Viridiplantae; phylum Streptophyta; class Magnoliopsida; order Asparagales; family Amaryllidaceae; genus Allium; species Allium sativum. The sequence goes on along the minus strand of CM060927.1, from coordinate 220,759,925 downwards.
ACCACAAACATACATATAATTTACATCACATGATTCGCAATCATATTCTTATGATCCTAATTATATCTTATCATAATTAAATTAATGAATTATCTTGTGAAAGCTATCATACTCACAATAAAAAAGAATAGTCTTGTCTTTCTGGAATCTGTATTCTGAAATTGATTTAGCTCGCCTTTGAAGTAGACAAATTCATTGTTGTTGTTATGGGCTTGAGTTGAATTGAGTTGATTAGCTTTTCTTTGCTCCTAGTTGGTGGCGACTACTCTTGGTTGCGGGGTGATAGCATGACGGCCATGGTTCTAATTTTTATTAGGTTTAGGGTTTGAGTCTACATGTGTTAATATAGAGATTAGGATTAATTTAGGCCATCCGATCAACCTAGAAGCAACCTGAACCGTCCAAGAAGCCAACTCAACCCTAATGACTCAGCAGCAGCTCAAAATTGGGCTTAATTCAAATCTGCCCAAAGGGGGTAGGTCGACCCCCAGGTCGACCCCTAGGTCGACCCCCAGGTCGACCTATAGGGTAGGTCGACACTAAGGTAGACCCCCTAGTCGACCTGGCCTGGGGCGGTAAATTTCCTGCCCTGTCCGGTTCTGAGTCTGAATTCGTTTTTGAATTTAAAATTTGAATTTCTGGAAACTTCCGACGGCCATAACTTCTTCATACGAAGTCCAATTTACGTAAACTCAGACTCTATCTCAACCAGAATTCCGAGATGAACACAATGGCATAACCTGTTTCCCTTGATTCTCACATTTAAAAATTAATTATTCCTCAATTCGTTAGTTTAATGTTAACAGAAAACACGGGGTGTTACATTCTCCCCTCCTTAAAGGATTTCGACCCCGAAATCTTCAAGTTACGAAGAATACATATCCTACCATCCAATCATCCATCTACTCAACCATCAAACACAGGCATCCATTGTCCTTAAAAGACTTCTAATGCTTTCATGTTCATATGCACAGTGTGTGTACATGTCCATATCTAATGTAAAATCAGGCGGTCTACTGATTCAGTTGACCTCCTTAATGCAAATTATGATAGTGCCATGCGTCCATTATGTATGCAAAAGATCCCTAGTGATACATATTATTTCTACATGCGTGGACAACCATTCATCCGAATGCAGCATCCATATGATAACACAACCATTATACATCCATTAACCTAAATAAGCACACATTTATATGCAGTATGAAAGTGATTGCGCCGCTCTAGTGCCTAATGTGTGTGTATATGCATCCACGAGCAACCACTAGCAAACACTTGCATCCACTAGCATCCATTAATCATAACATGTTTCAAATACATGTTTACATCCATTGGTCTCTACCTAAGGATAAAGAATATGACTGAGGAGATACACTAAAAAGGTAGATACAAGCTTGAATAAACTTAAGGAAAAAGAGATCAAAGATGTACCCTAAAAAGGAAAAGGGTAGGCTGCACATATTTTGGCCTCAGTCTCCCAAATCGCGTCTTCCTCAGCATCGCTCCATTGAACTTTGACAAGCTTAACTTCACGGTTGCGTAGCTTTTTGACTTCCATCCCCAAGGTACGAGTTGGAACTCTCCTCACAGTCGCTTCTCGTTCCACTTACACTAGTATGCTTGGCTCCATAACTTCTGCCGACTCATGTAAGCACTTTCATAGCTGAGAGACATGAAAAACATTATGAACTCCAGCCAGTCTTTCAGGCAGCTCTACTCTGTAGGCCATCGTCCCAATCCTTTCGATGATAGGAAATGGTCCTACAAATCATGGTGCCAACTTTCCTATGGACCCAAAGCGGATGACATTCCTCAAAGGAGATACTTTAAGGAGCACCTTATCCCCAACCTCAAACTCAAGGTCGGTCCTTCTCTTGTCTGCGTAGAATTTCTGTCTATCTTGGGCAGTCTTCATTCACCTTCGTATCAAGTCCACTTTCACTGAAGTCTCTCTAATCATGTCCGGCCCAAGTATAAGTTTATCTGTGGACTCCCACCAACAAGTTGGTGATCGACATGGCCTTCCATATAAAGCTTCAAAGGGTGCCATGCCTATAGTGGCTTGGTAGCTATTGTTATAAGCGAATTCCACCAAAGGGAGATGATCCTCCCAAGATCCTCCAAAGTCAAGAATGCACAGTCTCAAAAGATCTTCCAGTACTCTGTTCACCTTTTCCGTCTGACCATCGGTTTGAGGGTGATAGGCTGTGCTTAAACATAGCTGTGTGCCTACAACCTCTTGCAAACTCCTCCAGAACTCGCTTGTGAAGATAGGGTCTCGATCACTCACTATGCTGGAGGGTATCCCATGGAGTCGAACTATCTCCTTAAGATAGATGGAGGCTAAAGACGAGGCGGTCCTCCTATTCTTGACAGGTATAAAATGAGCGCTTTTCGTGAGCCTATCCACTATTACCCAAATACCAGTATTGCCCCTCCTTGACCTAGGCAACCCATCAACAAAGTCCATCGAGATGCTTTTCCATTTCCATTGCGGAACTTCTAGACGATGAAGCAAACCACCAGGCTTCTTCTGCTCCGCCTTGACTTGCTGGCATATCACACATTTCGAAACAAATTCAGCTACATCTCTCTTCATTCCATTCCAAAAGAAAGCTCTTTTGATATCTTTATACATCTTGTCTCTACCGGGGTATATAGTCATCTTGGAATAGTGTGCTTCTTCCAGAACCATCTTCACCAAATCTCTTGCTTGTGGGACACATAGTCTTCCATCCCGTCTCAAACAACCCTTATCATCGATGGAGTATCTACTGAGGTGACTAGAAGTCTCTCCCCTAATTAGCTTATCTATCACATTAACTAGCTGAGGGTCTTCTCGTTGCGCGGTTCCTATTGAGTCCAATAAAGTAAGTCGCACCTCTAGCATATAAATTACATTTTCATTTCTACTTGACATTTTCTAATAAATGACATTTCCATTTTAACCGTTCTAGTTCAATAAAAATGGTAACTTTATCTTATCAATTTTGTTTCAATAAAAATGTCATTTTTATTTCATACAAATCTAATTTAATAAAAATGGTTCTTTTCATTAACAAAGTTACCACTTTTCATTAACAAAGTTAATACTTTTAATTATACACAAAACAAGTTTCAATCTTTTATTGTACACAAACAAGTTTCAATCTTTTATTAAAAACAAAAGTTCCAATTTTTTTATATAAAGACAACAGTTAACCTCTTTCATATAAAGACAAAAGGTGAAAACTTTATTTAACCACAAAAGGTAAAATCTCTTATTCGACAAAGAAAAGTAAATTCTTTTAATTTGCAAACAAAAGTTAATTATTGTCATTTACAACAAAAGTTAAAAAAAATCTTTTTACTAACAAACAAACGTGAATTCTATTTGTTAACCAACAAAAGTTAAATCTTTTTAATTTACAAACAAGGTTATATCTTTTTAATTTGCAAACAAGATAACAACTTTTAATTTACAAAACAAAGTTGTAATCTTTTTATTAACAAAGTTAAAATCTTTTTATTTTTAAAACAAAGGAAAAATCTTTTTAACTTATTATTGACATTAATTCAAAATAAAAATAAAAAATCAGATCTACTACTCAGATTCAAACAATGGAAATTTCTGGTTATACAAGACCAGAACCATTACATACAAACAATACAATCAGTCACCAACAACAAACAGTAAAATTTAATTGCAACATTCATAGATTCGATTATATAAACATGTGTATATGCAATTCAAACAACAAGGAGTAAAATATATTTTCAAAAATAGAAATCTCACATCGTTATTGGGTTCTGCGCTGTTCAGATCCAAAATTTGTTAAAAATTCAACTTCCTCAGAATCAGGTCTAGTCAGTGTCATCGCGTAGATCTCGGTCTAATAATCGTGGCGAATCTGAAATCGTTCAGTTTCGAGTTCGTATGACTGAGATATGGTTAAATTAAGATTGGTAAAAATTGAATTAAATTAATTAGTCAAATAAAGTTTGAAAAAGTCAACCTCACCCTCATCTTCCTCTTTCACGTTCAAAGCCGTTCCATGAAACCCATATGCTTCCAAACTAGGGTTCCAAATAACTTGAAATTGGCGAAGCTTGAAGACGATCGGAAGGTGGCATATCAGAGAGGGAGGAGAGGGGGTTGGTGGCCCTAGGGGTGGTTGGCCGCGGTGGGCCCTAGGAGGTGTGGCTGGGCTGTTTTGGGCGTGGGTAGGGGGTGTCTTTCCTCGAAATTCGTGTGCTTAAAGATGATCATAGCCGTATGGAATTAAAGCTTCAAATAAGTCTAAAGGAGGGATTGATTTCATTGTGTGAATTGAGAGATATTGAGGAGGGACGTTTGGAGCTCTCTTGGCCATAGAAAGAGGAGATGGCGGCTGGTTTGTTTTAGGGGGGTTAGGGTTTAGAGATTAGTGAATATTTATATTATTTAATTAGTTAATTAGCCCATTAAGGCCCGTTTAGCAACTTTGTCCAATTTCAGTCCAACGACTGTCGTTCTTACCTATTAACCCCTATTCCGGACTCATCTAGCTATGTCACGCAGGCCCAAACGACTGTCTTGACCCAGTTTTCTTTATTTTAAAATATTTACTTTTATTTTTAATTCAACCGTACGAATAAATTCACCGGGGCCACAAATTAACTTCGAAAAATCCTGAAAAATATATGTAGCTATGTTTTGACGTTGCGGACCTAGGAAAATTAATTTCGTTCAATTCTGAGCCCATTTGTAAAATGGCCTTTTTCAAGTCGATTAAAATTGACCGAAATTGACCAAACTGAAATCTTTTTGCCACGGTCACAAATTAATTCTAAAAATTATGAAAAATTAAACTTAGCAATAATTTGACATTCCGAATCCAACAAAAGTGGTTTCGTCGAAATCAGAGGTCGTTTGAAAAATGGCTATTTTTAATATTAAAATATATATATATATATATATATATATATATACATATACATAAATCCTACAGCGACTATTCTGAAATTGAAACTGGGCATAACTTTTGATTCCCACAATAAAATTTTGATTTTTCGGATTCGTTGGAAAGATATTTTAAAAGTGATTCTAATATTTTTGGTTTCACTAAAATCCGTTAAATTTTGCATCCTATACGGTCAGTCAAAGTTCAAGTTTGACTTTCCAAACTACCACGCTATTTCTAACTCCTTTTATAATTAAAATTAAATTATTCATTCCAACTTCGATTTAAATAAATTTTTAATCATTATTAATTTAAATAAATTATTTTAAATTTCAAAACCCATTAAAATTAGTTAAAATAAATTTTTAAATTTACCCCAAAATGCAGGGTTGTTAGAAACTATGCATGTATATATCAGGCGTGGTTGGTTACTCTGATGGTTCATGCCCTTCAGTGTTGTGAGGTATTGAACTTGGAGCATCGACGGCCTCTTTATTCTCTAAGTGATTTCATATTTCAGAGTAGTTTGGTATTGCCGATATGGACTTTCTTACATTATATAGTTCACTGGTACTGTTTATATCTTTTGTGCTGAAGGGAAAGACATGCTCATTGAACAAAACATGCCTACTAATATATATTCTCCCTATATCGTGAATACACTTACATCCTTTTTGATAAGTAGCATAACCAAGAAATATGCATGGTTTAGACCTGAAGTTTAACTTATTAGTATTGTAAGGTGTTGACGTGCGATTTCGGTCAACCGAACTCGAACACCCAAATCCAATGAATCCAAATGCAGAGTGCAGAAAAAAGTAAAGAACACTAATAGTTTATAATGGTTCAACAAGTGTGTCTACGTCCACTGTGAGGTAATCTTATTTATTTATACTGTATGATTACAAATACTGTCCTTTTGATTATAGAAAAGTATAGAAAAGAAGTGAAGTGTTGGCCATGGCAAAGTCCTAGCGTAGAGCCAAGAAGATGATGCAAAACCCAAAGGAGATCCAGAAGTCCAAGAAGCCACGGAAGAATCTCTAAAAATGTCCTTCAACTAAAGAATCTCAGGCCAAGCTAAATGATCAAGTCTTTAGTGCCAAGAACCAAGTAAGAGATTCCAACCAGTCCAAAGGAATCCAAACCTTTGGTTGTCTATGGAATACGGTATTTATAGGTGAGAAACGGAGGAAGAGTAGGTAGAGTGAGCGAGAATCCACTGCCCAAGAGGCCTAATAAATATGTATCGGGATCAGTACCGATCCCCTTGACTTAGCCATCTTCCCAGAATCCTTGACTTCATGTTGGAGTGCTTCAATTCTGTTTTCTCTCCTATCTTCGTATCCGAAGTTTCGAATCCAATTGCCAAATCTTTGATCCTAGTTTTGCATCGATCCTGGGGATACGAAGTTTCCACGCTGATCCCCAAAGAGTTAAAATATTTTCACCAATCCTATAACCATTCGTGTTTCCTACCTATCCCCAAAGAGTTGGGGGATTCTAGCCGATTCGTGAACACCGAGCAGTAGTACCGATCCCCACATACTTTGTAGAGTTATAGAGATCTCGCAGTACTTAGGGATTTATGTAGATCTCGAGAGTTGATTAAGGAAATGTCGACCCAGGATGCTTATGTGAAAATACCGATCCAGGGATACCTATGAAGAAATATCGATCCTGGGATACTTAAGAGAAAATACTGAACCCGGTATACTTAACCTAAAATCCAAGTTTTCGTGAACTCAGCATCTTCGACCAAGTTCATGTGAGTTTTTTGGGATTTTCCCAATTATGTACAAAAGTCTTGAGCCTACCGATAGCTAGAAATCCAAAGCGTGTCTGCCTTGTAAAAAGGAGGGTTAACACTTTTCCTCCAAAACATATCTTTCTGTGGAAGGCATGTTTTGTATAGTTTAGAAATCCATGAATCCAAAAGCCGCAATCTGAGAGATGTCCAAATAGAAATCCAATAACTAAGAAATAAAAACCACGATCGCGTTGGATTGTGTTAATAGAAAACCAGACTTCGAAATCCAAATTGGAAGACCAAAGAAATCCAATAAATTCTAGAAATCTGAAATCCAGAGAACCAACATAATTATAATCCGTACCAGAAAAATAACAGGTGAATCGTTTTGCCAAGTCCAAATAGAAAACCCACATTCAATCGAGTATAGTCCATACTTGAGCCTTATTCAAACGACTCTGTCAAGTCCTAAAAAGACGACCCGACTCTTCCCAAGCATAGTCCATACTTGGGGACCGGTATACAAGTTTTATACTCAACGAGCATAGTCCATAGTCACCAAGTCATTTAAGTTTGAAATTCCAATTTCTGACTCCATACTCCACGAGTATAATCCGTACAAGAGAAGTAATTTTATTAAAGTTGAAAAAATCCTAGTTTATTACAAGTCCAAAGAAAGCCAACAGTTTATAAATGGACATAAAGCATGCCTGAATGTCACATCCTTATCATAATATGAATATCCGACGCTTGAAGTAAAATTTCTGAGATCACATTCTTTTGGTAGGGAGGCAGACCTTATGACCACTTAATACCTCGACGCTTGAAGTAAGCCATTAAGAGTATTCCTTGACACGTTCTTAAAACCATCATGGGTTTTTACAACAAACGATGTCTCATATCTTTTTTACGTACATTCGGCAACTGGAATGTGCAGACTTTGTCGAATGACCCAACTGACCTCGCATCGTAAATGTATTTAGTCCAATCCCCTATTTTTAGTTTGAATATTATTCCTAGATTTAAACAAATCATAAGATAAGATAAGATAAGACTGATAGTTCTAGAATAAGTTATTGGACTTAGTATAATTATGATATTCTTACCTAAGTTCCCACTGTCGCATGCCATTAGTAACCATAACTGCTATTTCCTAAGGCAATGACATTATAATAAATGCCACTAATACCAATCCATTAATTTCCATCAATTCGTATGGGTTGTAACTTATTAATTATCTCTATACTCAGTATAATATTAATTGCCCACAAATTTGAATCAAAATATTTAATCACCAGTTTTACTAATTGCATCTGTTTTGGATCTTACAATTTATTAACACATTAATACCCATAAGCACCAAGGGTACAAATATTAATTCTCCACTTATTACAGGTAACAACTAATTAATACCTACAATAAATGTTGCACTTTTCGAATTCAAACCTAACGTAATCATATACCTAATAATAGTAATCACTAACGTTTATTACATATAATTCGATGGATAAGATATTTATATAAGCGCAATCACTACGTATAATACTAATTTTTCTAATTCTAACAAATTACATTTTACTCCACAATATTAACTAAAACAATCTTTCTATGTTTTGATTTGCCGAAATCCAAATCTAATTAAAAGATCTTTTGCTATAATTTCCATAAATTTGCCCAAAACACCAAAAATAAAAGAATATGTGGTATCTAAAATTTCATGGAAAGATTGGTCTTTTACGTAGAATAAACGGTCTAAACTACATAAAAACGCGTAATTTGCACATCTCTTCCTTTTTATTAATGAATATTCCTTAAAATTTCAAACAAGGTCTTTTGCATAGAAGAAAATTTTGGCTAATTTGTAAGAATTAAAAATATATCCTTACACAAATCAAAACATAGATGTATCTAAATTAAAATGGGCAAATTACACATATCCTGCCTTTACACCTACTTTATAGATTTAGAACACAAGTGCAACCAAAAAAATTAATATCTTTAGGGACTGATTTTTCATATCTACGTGTATACAATAATCAAACCTTTGGAAAGGATATTTAGGTAAGATTTAGATGTCTTAATGAAAAACCTACAATTCTAGTTATTCAATCTGGGCATAGAAATCAGTACTACACCAGTGAAAAAGATTTGATATTATAAACAATATATAAATTTCTCACCCATCTTGCAAAGCTTTCCCAAAACACACATCTGAACTTTAGCTTTAGGTTTTATTCCAAATCCTTACAAATTCATATATAATATATGTAAAAAGGAAGATGTACATGTTAAAATTCACAGATCTAGATAAAGGATTGGAATAGGGAAAGAAAATTAGAATCGTATACCTAAGAAATTTATCTTACATGCAAAACTTATCTTTTCTTACTGATCCGAATTCATTTTCCCCAATATATGTAAATAGAATTGAAATCTATTTATATTAAGAATTTTTTTATAGAGATAAAAGAAATGAAAATGATAGAGCTTCACTTTTGCTTCTCGAAAATGTGAAAAATGATAGATGGTTAGACCTTTATTTGTAGGCATAGAAAAGAACCTGCATCGTTAGACTTAAATTCATTAACGTATGTCCGTTAATTATATAATTTATCTTACAAAAACTTAGCCGACACAAGTTAGAAGTCGATCCAGTGGTTAACAACTTGGTCGAATGCTCCGATCGACAGCCTTGGTCGACTTGACTCTTGTGGGATCAGGTATTAAATAGTATATTAATTATATTTATTTATTTTCCCATCCAATTTATTTTTCATTTATAAATTCTTCGTACAGACTATGCTCGCTAAATTTCAAACTTAAAAGTTGATTATAATTCCATCAAAAGTGCAACAGTGCAAATTTTATGGAAAATTTCCATCGTTTGCACAAATTTCATTTTTGTAACCAAGTTAAATAACTAAATTAACCAACACAAAATTTTGGCTTTGGTTCCTTGTCATTGCTTGCTTTATCCTTGCATAGGGGTGGGTCCACATTAAGGCGAGTTGGGATCAAGGCCCCATTTGAAATTTTGTTTTTTTCTTTAAGTATAATAGGTTTTTTGATATTGGCCCCTCATAAATTAGTATGTCTACCCTAGGTCGCTCAAGAGCCAAGTTCTGCCCCTGTCCTTTGATGTGTGTAACCATATTGTTACCGACACCCCGAAAATGACCTTAACCTCAAGGTAGTAAGTTGATTGCAGCAACATCAAAATGGTGCTTAATTTATGATTGAGCTGACCTTCACCATGTAACCAAGATACCAACCAATAACAAACTCAAATTTTCCGCTCGGATCAAATATAAGGGCTTTACGTTCATCTATATTTTGTGCATATGCAATAGTGATGATTGGGTAAAAGTTAAACAAGGTGGTGGTGGACTTTTTATCAGCAATGATGGTGAGGACTTGAATTTTGAGGAAGAATGCTTTGATGTTTAGGGTGTACCATAGAGTTGAAGCTGGTGAAGAGAAGGCAACATAACGTGAAGGAGTAAGGAAATGGACTTTTGGGGTTAGGTAAGCTTGCGATAGCACTCTAGGAGGATTTTAAGGGGGATCAAGGGAAGGAGAAATAACATAAAGAGTAGTAGTTGTTAGGGTCTTAGGTGAGGGAGATTCAAGTACTTTAGAGCTCATATCGGCTGTAGTTAATGGAGTTAGAGCACTAGCAGTAGCGATGGTGGCCAACGCGGGAAGGTAGACAGGGAGAGGTGGTGGTAGTATGATTTGGAGTTTGATTTTTGTGCTGATCTTGGATAGGAAGCGGAAAACGTGATTGACAGATGTCTTCTGGTCGATGATAGCTTTTTGTTGCATAAGACAGTGGCTTGAATCAAGTTAATGGCATTTTGTCGTTGGATGGTGATTTCACATAGCTGGTGTATGGAGATGGGGTTGTCACGCATAATTTTACAGAAGGCGAGAATCATGATGAAAGGGAGAAGAGAGGTGAGATTAAGATGAAAGGGCTAGTGGAACAGTGCAGATTTGTAGCAAACATAAGGCAAACTGAGGAAAATTTAGAAGGAAAAAGAACGAAGGAGGTAAGGGAAATTGTTCATTCATTGCCTGTCTTGTTTACATTTCCATCGTTACATACATAGAGGCTGGTGATTGTAAAATATAATAAGATAAGATTTTTAACTAACTTTGATATCTCATAGAACTCTTATAAATAGTTATTTTTTAGCCAAACTGGTTATCTTCTTCTCATTTCTTCTATAGTTATCTTTATTTTAGGAATCTTCTTAGTTTGATGATGTCTCTTTTGGACCTTGGTTCTTTGTCACTGCTTGCTCTATCCATGCATGTGTATATTTGTATCAGATTCTTTTCTAGGTTCAGTTATACAATGATTAGGTTTACAACCAAAATAAATTTCTATTCTCTCAAATTTCATTTAATACTAATTACATCAAACTTTATGCGTTAGAGAAACTCCAACAATATTACAGGTCGTAATATTACGACTTGTAATATTATGTGTAATATTGAATGGAGGAGCCAACAGGTGGATGCTGATTTTAACAACGTCCAATATTGAGTGCTGATTTAATCAGCGCCTAGACATAAGACACTATTTAATTCAACCCTTCTATTTAGAGAGTTGACTTAATCAGCGTCTGGGACCAATTTTGAATTCAAAATTGATCCCTGAATTTTCCTCTGAATATTCAAGGGAAAATCGGTTGTTGGGAACGTTTTGCAACGAATAGGGATTTTCGACCTCGAAAGTCGACACAGATACCAATGTCGACCATTCGAGCATCAGAAATACCAGGTCATTAATAGAAAAAAGTTATAGGATGAGAAATAGAAAGAAAATTAGGATAGAAAAAGAAGAAGATCACAAAGAACAAAACTAGAGTAACACGAATCTCACAGCAGAACGAATAAAATATATATTATATAACGTAACTTTTGAAATACAAACTTATATCTGTATATACATACCATTTCAGAGTACAAATCATAACATCACAACGGAAATAAAATATATGTATATCTAATGTTGAAGTCTCCTGCTCCAAGCTCCTCCAAAGGTATCTGTAAAATCCCGACTACTTGACTGCCCGTACAAATTTGCGCACCCAAGAGTTTAGGGTAAAACAAAACAAAATAAACTCTGGGTCAGTCATGGGACTAGTGTGAGTAAACTACAATCATTCAGTTTAACATTTCAAAATTCTTTTCAAAGAAATGATAATCGTAAGACCAATCCACACATAAACACGGATGGTTTTTACCTTACGATAACCCAAAATCTTCTTTTAAAAACAATATTATTCTGATATTATAATAGTGTCTAATACAAGTAAATATCAATCTAGCGGAACGCTTGCATCTCATGGTCTACATATATAATATACAATCATAAACCATGGGCTCTTATTGGGGAATAGATTTCCATCTATGACATGGTATGGAACCACCTTCCGATCAGTGTACTCTAAACGAGATACACTAGAGTTCAATAAGAACATCTTGCAACTCAGCCGCACATGAATGACCATTCATTTCGCTTGAATGTTCCGAATATATTGTCACCTTACGGTTGGTATACCAACATAACCATTCCCGGGGGATACAGAAATAAAAAGAGGTAACAAATATGAATATTCTCTAGATGGTGACAATATACCCTAATTGGGTGCGACCAACTTAGCCATGCTGCCCACCCGATTTTTGTCATTTTCCGGTTAATGAGGCTTAAGGTCATAACGTATCTTTGATAGATCACACCTACATTTACGTTGAAAGCCACATCGTCATACCCGCCAAATCACAAATTGATTTCCCCAAAAATATCATGGGTATATGAAACACCCCGCCTCCATTAAGGTCACTCACAAAGGGAATGCCTTAACTTCGGTGGAGCATTATAGGTAAAAGTTGTAGATAAATTACAAGACAGACAAATAAAGCAATGGAAAAATAAAGTCATTGTATTAACAACTTAATTCAGTCAAGCTTTTACAACAGTTATCTCAATCATACTTAAAAGTAATACATAGAACTTCTGTCTTGATTAAAAAAGAAGCATAAAAATAACAATGATATTCCCCAATAAAGCATGAACCGGCCATAGCAGTGGAAGAGAAAGTCCAAAGTAATACATCGACTATCTTCGAGCTTGGAAAGAAAATTAAGCTAAGTGGTAACATTTCCTCCCTGTGAACCGGGGGGGGGGGGGAATGGAAGAAAAGAGGCGAAACAAAACTAGGTCAGACACAAGTCTGGTAAGGCCAGTGACTTTTAGCATATAAACAGGCAAAAGCATCATGACATGAATAAACTGAATATAAGACAATACCGTGATAACAGGGATAACAAGATAACATACGATAAGCATAAGGTATGATAAGGCAAGAGAAACTGAATGCACTTCTACTCTTTCTCTGCTTTGCTACTATTTTGTTATTCTGATTTCTTTATCTATCTCTGCACCACCTAACTAGTGTCCCAACTAGTAATCTGCATAAAATGATAACTTGATCCCAATCCCCGTAATTGTGGTAGCCTTCAGGTGTACATCTATCGTGAGGATTCCACCTCAATCTGCCTAATTGTCATGAACATGTTAGATGTACCCTTACTACCCTATCGATCGGCTCCCTACTTGTATTAATTTCTTTTGTGTCTGTGTCAATCGGCCCTCTCTTCCTTGTAGATACCCTGTGCTTGCCCCACCACAAGGTGTATCAGTCCTTATGATAGCGACCCGACACGTTTCAAGATGCACAGTGTATAACTATTAGTACCCAGTGCCTGCTTTTTCCCACTCCGGAGTATGTGCACGCCCGTTAACCGTCAGAACCTACACTGATGTACCCTCTGCCACTGTTTTTGACCGCTTATAATCAGCCCAGTAATCGTGCCCTACCCTGCCTAGTTTCAGGGTACCATGATACATCTATGTGGGTTACTGTTGAAATGGGTCCCCGTTATTAGGGTTTCCTGTTGGTTAAGTTTGTGGGCCTATATATACAAATATTACCCACCTACATGAGATGTACTTAACCCTCCCACCGATTCTAGCATGTTTACTTAATGGTTAAGTTTGTGGGCCTCTATGTACTAATATTACCCACCTACACGAGATGTACTTAACCCTCCCATCGATTCAAGCATGTTTATTTAACGGTTAAGTTTGTGGGCCTATATGTACTAATATTACCCACCTACACGAGATGTACTTAACCCTCCCATCGATTCAAGCATGTTTATTTAACCGTTAAGTTTGTGGTCCTATATGTACTAATATTACCCACCTACACGAGATGTACTTAACCCTCTCATCGATTCAAGCATGTTTATTTTAACGGTTAAGTTTGTGGGCCTATATGTACTAATATTACCCACCTACACGAGATGTACTTAACCCTTCCATCGATTCAAGCATGTTTATTTAACGGTTAAGTTTGTGGGCCTATATTTACTAATATTACCCACCAACCCGATACTTAACCCTCCCGTACATTATGTCGTATTGGTTAAGTGTCATCTATCAATTCGGGTTAACTTAACCCATCTACTTGTCATGTTACTTTGGTTAAGTGTTGCCTTCTTGTGTCAACTTAACCCTACCACAAATCAAGTTATATTGGTTAAGTGTTGCCCTCTTGTTTTAACTTAACCTTACCACAAATCAAGTCATATTGGTTAAGTGTTTCTTATTACTTAACCCTACCATTCATCATGCTATACTGGTTAAGTGTTTCCTATTAACTTAACCCTAGTCATTCATGTTATATTGGTTAAGTGTTCAAATGAACTTAACCCTAGTCATTCATCTTGTTCATTAGCATTAATTGATTTATTAATGCACCAACCTCTCACATTAGATGTGTGTTGTTGCGGTTACTGGATGTGCCGGGCGGTTCCAGGCAGTTTTACACCATAACTCAATATAACCTCGTGTTTTTCTTGGGCATGATGCACTAACCTCTCACATTAGATAGGTGTTGTTGTGGTTACTGGATGTGCCGGGCGGTTCCGGGCAGTTTTACACCACAACTCAATCTAACCTCGGGTTAGGCATGTTCATCTTTAATCTACACATTTACCTTATATACGCAAATCTAGATTTTACATGCTAATTATCAAATTCACCAAAACTAGTCATGTTATATTTTACGCCCAATCTAGATTTAATGCTCAAGTTACCCCAAATTCGCAACAATAATAATTTTGCCCAAAACTTGATTTACTTGCCAATTTCATACTTTGTCGTTCATGCCAATTCTAGGTTCAATATGTTAAATTACATATTCCATAATTCATGTCAAATTACCCCAAATTGCATCTTAACAGTCATGTCATACTACATGTTTCAAATTATGCCAAATAATGTCAATTCCATGTTATACCCAATTACCCCCGCTTTCATAACGTACATATTTCGAGATTCAACCCAAGGTTCACAAAATAAGGGGAGAAGAAAGATGGAACATCGTAAGGATAGGCATAGTCATACGATGATAAGAGCTATTGGTCCAATAAACTTGATGTACTAAAAAGACAAGTTTTGCATGGAATCCATCGCAGGCATATAGATATGATTATATCATGAACTTAAAAAGGGTTACAATTCCGATATTCAACAAGGATAAATATGATTGGACTAGTTTCATAGTCAAAAATGATTCCCAAAGATATATATATATATATATATACTCAAGCACAAATTTCAATGAAAGGATAGCTTACATCAGACATATTCTCATATCCATTTTATTAGATGTCACAATTAGATTTAGGTGTTCAAATTTTAAAAAAAGTAACTGATAACAAAACAAAGGCAAATCTTGTTTTCATGCCTAAGCCATACATCACCATACACACTAATCTTCCTTTTCCAAATCATAGACTATCATATATATACATATATATATATATATATATATATATATATATATGCCCCAATTTTTAGATCTTAAACCACAACATGTACTATGCCTTATATTTACAGTTCAATTTATGCCCCAAATCCCAATTTATATGTCCAATACTTTATGTCTTAAATCTCAAGTCATATGTCCAATACTTTATGCCTTAAATCCCAAGTCATATGTTTGACACACTTTATGTTTTGAATACAACATGTGTTATGTCCTCAAATCAGTTACAACTCAATTATGCCCAATTATACACAATTTAATTCTTTTTCCCAAATTTTAGCACTGGTCATGTCCATATCATATATTATGCCCAATTTTATTTCCAACGTACGTTCATCTCTTATGAGATTTGGCTCAGGCTTGCAGTAGCCTGGCTATAAAACAAAAAGGGAAGAAGGAAAGAGGAGACAAAGAACGGACATAATATTATCAATGAGATAGATCCAAAGGATATAGAAAGACATGCATAATCTCAGATCCAGATTTATTACAATGTCATAATCACAATTAACTTCTATTTCTCAAAGTAACGTGAACTTACAAATTACAGAACGGTCTTGAATTCTGGGATCTGTATTCTGAAACTGAATAGCTCTCCCTTGAGGTAGACTATTTGTTATTCTAATTTAGATTTGATTTGATGTTCTTCTTAATCGATTACTAGTTTGAATTTGATTTTCTAGTTTGGAGAGAATGAATGGAGGCTTAGGCTAGCTTGTAGATGAACATCATGATGGCACCATAGTTTTAGGGTTATGATGTTAGAGTTTAGGTTTAGCTACGTATATATAGATGTCTAGTATTATTTAGAGCCCTTAGATGAACTAGGAGTCCATCAGAACCACCCAGCTCAAATACACATCATCTGGCCACTCAGAAGAAGACACATCATCACAAAACACTCCAGAATTTTGTGCTGGATCAGTATGGGCGCACTCGGCAGGTGCGCCAGTGCATTTTTGTACTGGCGCACTTGTGAAGTGCGCCAGTGCATTCTGGTCGACTTCCGGTTTTTCTGCCTAACTTCGTTCGTCCATATCTTCTTCATACGGTATCCGTTTTACGCAAACTCGGACTCTATCTCAAGCAAAATTCCGAGACGAACGCAATGGTGATTTAATTATTCTTTTAATAATTAGTTATTCTTTAATTATCTCTTATGTTCTGTTTTAAAATTATAGGGTGTTACATTCCCCCCCCACTTAATGAATTTCGTCCCCGAAATCTTCAAGTTAAGAAGAATGTATGTCCTACCATCCAACATCCATCTACTTAACCATTCAGTCATAGGCATTCATTGTCCTTAAAAAGGTTTCTAATGTTTTTCATGAACATATGCATAGTGTGTGTACATGTCCTTACCCAAATGCAAAATCAGGCGGTCTACTGATTCAGTTGACCTCCTTAATGCGAATCATGTCAGTGCCATGAGTCCATCATGTATACAACTATTCAACCTACTTTATAACTTCTACATGAGTGCACAATAATTCATACAAATGCAACTTCCATATGATAACACATCAAGTTTCAATTCATATGTATAAAAATTCACTCATGCATATGCAATATGAAAGTGACTGAGCCGATCTAGTGCCTAATGTGTGTATATGCATCCACGAGCAACCACGAGCAAACACTTGCAACCACTTGCATCCACCAAACATAACATGTCTCAAACACATGTTTACATCCATTGGCTTCTACCTAAGGATCGAGGATAGGACCGAGAGGATATACTTAAAAGATAAAGACTAGCATGCATATAAACTTTACAGAAAAAGCGGAATCAAGGATATACCCTTAAAAGGGGTATGATGCGCGTATCTAGTCTTCAGTCTTCTAAGTTGCATCTTATTAAGCTTCACTCCACCGTACTTTAACTAATTTAACTTCACGATTGCGAAGCTTCTTGACCTCCATTTCCAAAACCCACTAGTAAAGATAGGACCTCGATCACTTACTATGCTAGAGGGTATCCAATGTAGTCGAACTATCTTTCCAAGATAAACAGATGTTAACCATGATACCAAGTGTATATACTAAGATGATTAGAGGTCTCTCTTCTATTTAGCTTATTCATCATGTCACAATTTTGAGGGTCGATACCTCTTACGCAAACCATCCTATTCGAACTTGACATCCCTCAAGTACAAGCCCCAAAGGCCTAAAAATTGACTCTGGCTATCCTCGCCAATCTTGCTCCAAAACTATCGTTGACCGCATAACTAGCTTTGCATTGTCATCTAGATATATGTGGGAGTCTACCTCACGTTTTAGGGGACAAACCCCTAACCTTAATCAAAAATATCTGCGTACTCATGGACTACTCCAACGGATCGAAAATCGTCGATAAATACATAAAGTGATTCTAGGTAGCTAAGACAAACTGATCCCTTAGGATCACACGAAATTTCGAGGGTATTCCCGAGGCAAGTCGAAAGTCTAACTACCCTCCTTTCACAATTACTAGCTAATCAATCCATGCCTAGAATCAACGCATAGCCCATGAAACCCAAAAACATAAGTATCTCAAATCCTTACAAACCAAAGATAAATGAGCCGAACCACTAATTGGATTTGAGACAATAATGGGATCCTCTACTATACAAGCTCTAGGGTGCAGAGACTCAACTATGGAAGCAGATATAAACGAATGTAAAGCGCTAAAATCAAAAGAGTACTAACAGGATGATCAACAGAAAACTAAGCTTTTTCAACCGAAGCTTTACTACCTCTCTCTCAGGTATGTTGGCAGTGAGAGCATGTACTTGCCTTCCGGAAAATCCTGTCCTTTGTTCTTGCCCTTGTCCTTAATTATACGACCCGTTATATCATAATAAAGATACTTCCTCTTGTTTTAGGTTTTACTATTCCTTCCTTTTTACCTCCTTTGTGAACCAAGTCTATATCCATGAGTTCTTCATCCTTGGGTTGTGCTCCTTAGCCAAACTCCCTCATTCTCATCTTTGCTATCCTTGTGTAACACGTTGACAAGTCTCTCGAAAGCTGCCTCCATCGCATGGAAAATCCTACAAAGCTTGAAAGAAAATTAGCCGTAGATGAAACTACAGTGGCTATAGATGGAAGTTGGGCACTTGTTTTCCCTTTGACAAGTATCGTAGTCTCGTCGAGCCTACGGAACCATGCCACGATGAGGTTACCTCCCATAAAGCAAGGAGCCCCGGAGACTCAGGAAAGAAGGAAACATGGATTCAAAAGGGGATCAAAAGATAATGCATATGGCTTTGGGGAATAAGCCTTTAAAACAAAACTTTTCTTTTGAAAATGCTTCTTTTAAAACCGTTTTGAAAATAATTTTTCAAATCTTTTATCTGATTCGGTAACCTTCAGCTCTGATACCAAGTGAAACACCCTGCCTCCGTTAAGGTCACTCACAAAGGGAATGCCTTAACTTTGGTGGAGCATTATAGGTAAAAGATGCGGATAAATTACAAGACAGACAAATAAAGCAGAGGAAAAATAAAGTCATTTTATTAACAACTTAATTCAGTCCAGCTTTTACAACAGTTATCTCAATCATACTTAAAATTAATACAAAGAACTTCTGTCTTGATTCAAAAAGAAGCATAAAAATAACAATGATATTCCCCCAATAAAGCATGAACCAGCCATAGCAGTGGAAGAGAGAGTCCAAAGCAATACATCGACTATCTTCGAGCTTGGAAAGAAAACTGAGCTAAGTGGTAACATTTCCTCCCTGTGAACCTGGGGAGGGGGGGGGGGGAACAGAAGAAAAGAGGCGAAACAAAACTAGGTCAGACATAAGTCTGGTAAGTCCAGTGACTTTCAGCATATAAACAGGCAAAAGCATCATGACATGAATAAACTGAATATAAGACAATACCGTGATAACAGGGATAACAAGATAACATAGTATAAGCATAAGGTATGACAAGGCAAGAGAAACTGA
Organism: Allium sativum; assembly: GCA_030737875.1. Classification (NCBI taxonomy): domain Eukaryota; kingdom Viridiplantae; phylum Streptophyta; class Magnoliopsida; order Asparagales; family Amaryllidaceae; genus Allium; species Allium sativum. The sequence goes on along the minus strand of CM060927.1, from coordinate 220,740,410 downwards.
ATGCACTTATACTCTTTCTCTGCTTCGCTACTACTTTGTTATTCTGATTTCTATATCTATCTCTGCACCACCTAACTAGTGTCCCAACTAGTAATCTGTATAAAATGATAACGTGATCCCAATCCCCATAATTGTGGTAGCCTTCAGGTGTACATCTATCGTGAGGATTCCACCTCAATCTGCCTAATTGCCATGAACATGTCAGATGTACCCTTACTACCCTATCGATCGGCTCCCTACTTGTATTAATTTCTCTTGTGTCTGTGTCAATCGTCCCTCCCTTACGTGTAGATACCTTGTGCTGGCCCCACCATAAGGTGTATCAGTCCTTATGATAGCGACCCGACACGATTCAAGGTGCACAGTGTATAACTACTGGTACCCAATGTCTGCTTTTTCCTACTCCGGAGTACGTGCACGACCGTAAACCGTCAGAACCTACACTGACGTACCCTCTGCCGCAGTTTTTGACCGCTTATAATCAGCCCAGTAACCGTACCCTACCCTGCCTAGTTTCTGGGTACCATGATACATCTATGTGGGTTACTGCTGAAATGGGTCCCCATTATCAGGGTTTCCTGTTGGTTAAATTTGTGGGCCTATATATACAAATATTACCCACCTACACGAGATGTACTTAACCCTCCCACCAATTCTAGCATGTTTACTTAACGGTTAAGTTTGTGGTCCTATATGTACTAATATTGCCCACCTACACGAGATGTACTTAACCCTCCCATCGATTCAAGCATGTTTATTTAACGGTTAAGTTTGTGGGCCTATATGTACTGATATTACCCACCTACACGAGATGTACTTAACCCTCCCATCGATTCAAGCATGTTTATTTAACGGTTAAGTTTGTGGGCCTATATGTACTAATATTACCCACCTACACGAGATGTACTTAACCCTCCCATCGATTCAAGCATGTTTATTTAACGGTTAAGTTTGTGGGCCTATATGTACTAATATTACACACCTGTACGAGATGTATTTAACCCTTCCATCGATTCAAGCATGTTTATTTAACGGTTAAGTTTGTGGGCCTATATTTACTAATATTACCCACCAACCCGATACTTAACCCTCCCGCACATTATGTCATATTGGTTAAGTGTCATCAATCAATTCAGGTTAACTTAACCCACCTACTTGTCATGTTACTTTGGTTAAGTGTTGCCTTCTTGTGTCAACTTAACCTACCACAAATCAAGTTATATTGGTTAAGTGTTGCCCTCTTGTTATAACTTAACCTTATCACAAATAAAGTTATATTGGTTAAGTGTTTCTTATTACTTAACCCTACCATTCATCATGCTATATTGGTTAAGTGTTTCCTATTAACTTAACCATAGTCATTCATGTTATATTGGCTAAGTGTTCTTATGAACTTAACCCTAGTCATTCATCTTGTTCATTAGCATTAATTGATTTATTAATGCACCAACCTCTCACATTAGATATGTGTTGTTGCGGTTACTAGATCTGCAGGGCGGTTTCAGGCAGTTTTACACCACAACTCAATCTAACCTCGAGTTTTTCTTGGGCATGATGCACTAACCTCTCACATTAGACAGGTGTTGTTGTGGTTACTGGATGTGCCAGGCGGTTCCTGGTCGTTTTACACCGCTACTCAATCTAACCTCGAGTTAGGCATGTTCATCTTTAATCTACTCATTTACCCTATATACCCAAATCTAGATTTTACATGCTAATTACCAAATTCACCAAAACTAGTCATGTTACATTTTACGCCCAATCTAGATTTAATGCTCAAATTACCCCAAATTCGCAACAATAACAATTTTGCCCAAAACTTGATTTATATGCCAAATTCATTCTTTGTCGTTCATGCCAATTCTAGGTTCAATATGTTAAATTACATATTCCATAATTCATGTCAAATTACCCCAAATTGCATCTTAACAGTCATGCCATACTACATGTTCCAAATTATGCCAAATAATGTCAATTCCATGTTATACCCAATTAACCCCGCATTCAAAATGTACATATTTCGAGATTCAACCCAAGGTTCATAAAATAAGGGGAGAAGCAAGATGGAATGTCGTAAGGATAAGCATAGTCATATGAACGATAAGAACTATTAGTCCAATAAACTTGATGTACTAAAAAGACAAGTTTTGCATGGAATCCATCGCAGGCATATAGATATGATTATATCATGAATTTAAAAAGGGTTACAATTCCGATATACAACAAGGATAAATATGATTGGACTAGTTTCATAGTAAAAAATGATTCCCAAAGATATATATATATATATATATATATATATATATATATATATACATACATACACACACACACTCAAGCATAGATTTCAATGAAAGGACAACTTACATCAGGCATATTCTCATATCCATTTTATTAGATGTCACAACTAGATTTATGTGTTCAAATCTAAAAAAAGTAACTGATTACAAAACAAAGGCAAATCTTGTTTTCATGCCTAAGCCATACATCACCATACATCACTATACACATTAATCTTCTTTTTCCAAATCATAAACTATCATATATATATATATATATATATATATATATATATATATATATATATATATATATATATATATATGACCCAATTTTTAGATCTTAAACCACAACATGTACTATGCCTTATATTTACAGTTCAATTTACGCCCGAAATCCTAAGTCATATGTCCAATACTTTATGTCTCAAATCTCAAGTCATATGTCCAATACTTTATGCCTCAAATCCCAAGTCATATGTTCGACACACTTTATGTTTTGAATACAATATGTGTTATGTCCTCAAATCAGATACAGCTCAATTATGCCCAATTATACACAATTTAATTCTTTTTCCCAAATTTTAGCACTGGTCAAGTCCAAATTATATATTATGCCTAATTTTATTTCCAACGTACGTTCATCTCTTATGCGATTTGGCTCAGGCTCGCAGTAGCCTGGCTATAAAACAAAAAGGGAAGAAGGAAACAAGAGACAAAGAACGGACATAATATTATCAATGAGATAGATCCAACAGATATAGAAAGACAGGCATAATCTCAGATCCAGATTTATTACATTGTCATAATTACAATTAACTTTTGTTTGTGAAAGTAATGTGAACTTATAAATTATAGAACGGTCTTGAATTCTGGGATCTATATTCTGAAACTGAATAGCTCTCCCTTGAAGTAGACTATTTGTTCTTCTAATTTAGATTTAATTTGATGTTCTTCTTAATCGATTACTAGTTTGAATTTGATTTTCTAGTTTGGAGAGAATTAATGGAGGCTTAAGCTAGCTTGTAGACGAACATCATGACGGCACCATAGTTTTAGGGTTATGATGTTAGGGTTTAGGTTTATCTACGTATATATAGATGTCTAGGATTATTTAGAGCCCTTAGATGAACTAGGAGTCCATCAGAACCACCCAGCTCAAATACACATCATCCGGCCACCCAGAAAAAGACACATCATCACAGAACACTCCAGAATTCTGTGCTGGATCAGTATGGGTGCACTTGGCAGGTGCGCCAGTGCATTTTTGTTTTGGCGCACTTGTGAAGTTCGCCAGTGCATTCTGGTCGACTTCCGGTTTTTCTACCTAACTTCGTTCGTCCATATCTTCTTCATACGGTATCCGTTTTACGTAAACTCGGACTCTATCTTAAGTAAAATTCCGAGACGAACGCAATGGTGTAACCCGTTTCATTTAATTCTTCTTTTAATAATTATTTATTCTTTAATTATCTCTTATGTCCTGTTTTAAAATTACAGGGTGTTACAGTATAAATCATAGAGAAATGAATTCCTCCGCCACCAAACATGAAATACAATTGAGGAGATCAATTTACGCGATCTATTAGATATACTCTATCAGACATTCATCCATTCAAGTTGTCCTGGGACTAGAAAAACTGAAGGCACTATTCTGTAAATCCATCTTAGGCAATTTCTACCTAGGATTGCCAGAACATTCCTTGCATAAACTCCGTCTTCAACTATTTTCAGCATATTTGATTCGCAACACTAATGCCCATATGGAGTGGGTTTTATATAATAAATCTGATCCAGGTCTCTCCGTACTAACAACGGAAAAATGGTCAAAAACTTTGATAGCCGGCGATTTAACTATAAAAGGAAAACATACATACAAACAATGGTTGTATTTCCAACTGGAAATCTTACCAATCAATCATAATTCAACACTAAGCCCCTTTATATAGATTTATCAATCATCGTTTTCATATCCCAATTTTCCTTTTATATCTTTACCAGGATATTATTCCAACTCGCTTAGCCTTTCACGATTTCTTAGAAAAAGTTTCCATATATTCACAACTCCTTATTTCCCATATTTCGAAAATATACGTTATTAACATTGAAAAACATTTCCGTATCTTATTCTCGCATCGCTATTCTTTCACATCCATCAGTCCCTAACTTTAAACCAGTAAGAGAATAACTCCCTAAGTATCAAACTCGAAGGCCGAAACTAACATCAGATCAACATTCATAAAGTCATTCAACTTAACTAATCTCCAGTCAGTTTCTAATTCCCGTAATCCCATTTTTTAATTCCTTATCAAATCATTGCTTACGCAATTCTCGAGTTCGGTTTATGAATCTACTTCTTTAACAAAAAACATCGACTATAAAGATAACGTTATAATCTCTGCTTCTGAAATATTTAACTTTAAAAATATAAATTTTATTTGAATGAATAAATAATTAATTTAAATAAATAAATCTTGATCGTACACGGAAAATAAATAGTATTTTCTCGACTTCGACATAATCGAATTTCAACGTATAACTCTCTTTGGAATAATTTATATTCGATTAACATTTCGAACTTTGGAATAAACTCACTATTTCAGGTCAACCCCATTTCTAAATTCATTTCTAAATTTATCACTTCCAACATTTACCAGTTTACTTTTATCACCCTTCCAATTTGCAAAATGTTTGCTTTTAAACAATTTTTCACTTTAAATTGTGAATATTATTTCTTTATAGAAAACTGGATTCAATATCCCAATTTAATCCTCATTTTTATTTATAAATGCCCTTACAGGTTCAAATCCTGTATACCGATTTATTTTATAAATTCATATTCATAATTCACTTCATAAACTCTATTTATAAATCAATTTATTATTAATTATATTTTTAGTTTAAAACTTCATCTCGATTGCATATTCGATTATAAATTTATTGGTTAAAAACCAATATTAATTATCTTGTAAATTTCCAACTTATAAAATATATAATTTCTAAAAATAAATTACTTTAATAACATTCGACATCATCGAATTATAATTACATATCCTCAACTCAAATTCACCTTTCGAACCTTGAAAATAAATTCAACAGTTTCCCTTTCCATTACTCATTTTTAAATTAACATTCACGGATTATTTAATAATAATTATTTAAAGATAATTATTTTATTCCATTGCTAAATATCGTTTATAAATTGAATTACTTGTTTAATATAATTAAAACAAGTTATTACATTCCAATTTATTCGAAATTCAATTTCTATTTTAAAATAGATTTTTCTCCTTTCAAAACCCCAACCATTTTCCAATTTTATTTTTACGATATTTTAAATACCAGATATTTCAGGGTCAATGTTATTCAACATCCTAAAATACACAATAATCAAACATAGATTATTTGTCACATCATATAATGCAATAGATGAAAAACAACAATAAATTATTGAGGAATCTAGTTGGATCCCTCCAACCTGTTTCCCTGCATCCAAATATGTTAATTAATATAAATAACAACAATTTCATATTAATATGAAATATTATAATAAATGCAATCAATATTTAACTAACGGTTTACATATCTAACTGTGTTTAAATTTCAACCAATTAATAAGCAATCATCCAAATAACCATCACCTAGCAATCAATTATCATTTATCAATATTAAATAACGTTTATAACAATTATAGAACTGATCAGATTAGTGTGTTTACTCACTTGGTCGTTAATCATTAAATAACGATTAATGTTCGGTTGATCTGATTAGACGTTTTATTTTGCTTAGAATTTAAATGAGCTCCAAATCGCTCAAGACTGGCAGCCTGCGTCTATACGATCCCAACGTATCCTGTTTCGTTAAATTTGGGTAATGTACGCATAAGTTATTACATTAGCAAGTCGGTATACAGATTTAAATGGTTTTAATTTAAATCATTTTTTTTTATTTGGCCTTGCGGTTATTTGAATATCCCAAATCCGCTACCCACCATTTGCTACAGTAGCCCTCCTTCCCTGCTATTATCTTGAACTTCAGGAATCCAAAAAGCCATCAACGTGAACTCTTAAGCCTCGTTCCAGCAAATATAGCCATCTCCATTTCTTGCGTGCCCTCATATTATTATATTTTTCTTTCTACTGGGCTTACCGTTTGGCCCAACACTTGTATTTCCTTCACCCGCAATTCCTCGTAGCTCCATACAAGTCGTTTTCCACATTTTAACCGCAATCAACTTCAACTTACCCACTCCACAAATAAAACCCCTCATCACTTCACCGTTCTGTTATATACATATATTAATTTCTTGTATTGGCCTTACGTCCCCTACAACCGACCCAAAACAAATCCACCTGCACATGAATAGTGCTCCTCCTTCTTTAATACAATAACTCATGCTCCAGCACCCATACTCCACCAATTTTGCAACTTTAAACTCCCATCTACCCGCTTCATAACCGCGATAGTTCCTTCTCCACTCTGCCAAACCGTAACCCTCCAGCTCTCCCTGAACCAATGCCTGCAACACTTGTTCCCTCAACCCGTTTCATGCGTCGTTTCCATGGCACCTTGCCTGCCAATGGTATTGTATTACTTTTACTATTTCATACCCATGCATGCGTGGGTTCATCCAGATCCTTCCCGTTCATAACAATAAACACAATTTTCCTTATCCTTCCTACTCATGTACGCCCTATTTCTGCTCATTGTTCACCGTTAACCATTCCTCCATCGCCCACAAATCCGCTTACACCTTATATTACCATGGATAGGTTTTCTATATTGAAGAGCTGAGCCATTTCCTCTTTGCGTTTCTACTGTAGGAATGGAGATAGGTTATGTATACCTTTATATATGTTGGGGAGTATATGAAGATGAAGCAGTTTGTTTGTTGGGTAATTTTTTTCTCCATTAAAATATACTACCATCGAAATTTTTGAAAAAAAAAACAAAAAGAAAAGAAGACGTCCTTGTGTTTTCTTTTTATTTGTTGAAGAGATATTTTACGAGGAGGCAGCTTGTATTTATAGATTTACAACAACTTGATGGCCAAGGAGTTCAGCACTAGGTCGGTAGTAGAACTAGACGTAGCTGTCAGCATTTGATTTAATTCCTGAGAACTTAATGGTTAAGGAATAGGGGTACAGGGTGCATGCAGCTTGTGTTATCCTTTTATGGGGTAGCTACTTTAAGAATTGACATTTCGAATCAAAAACATAGGGCATAGCTCACTTTACTTTGCTGCAGTTGATTTAAACTCGGCATGTACCCATGCGTAGACATGCATGTGCTTGACTTAATTTGAAGTTGATGTTTCCAAAAGATCATCAAAACTAAAATGAATACATGATGTTTTTATATGATCACCACATGGACAATATCTCCAGAAGACTTGAAATCGAGACTTTAGATAAATTCTCTCTTTTGTTTGCGTGAATTATGGTATAAAAATAAACTTCACTTCGTAGTTAAATAGTTTATCCATCATGCAAATTCTGTTCACTTACAGACCACTATCGACAAAACTAAAATACCGTTGTGACGGGCAAGGTGTCACGATCCCAAAAATATAATAATATAGACAAGTTAACTTATTTTGTGAAACCCCAAAATGCTGATATAGGTTATAAAATACTCCAAATAAAAAGTTGCTTATTTTCCAAATTAAAAATTACAGTTAAATTCTAAAAATTAAATTAAAACCGCATCTTGGAAATCTTGTCCAAATTCAAAATAAATAATTTATTATAATTAAATAATCTAATAAGGCAAAATCTCGATTTTTTTCACTTCCATTAGAAAAATATAATCTAATAGATTCAAACGTTTCTTGTTTCAAAGAAATCCAACTTGAAACGAATCCTGTATATCCAATTGAAGTTCGAAATGCCAAATTATGAACTGCTACAATGTTACGGGCTCGATTATAAATATATTATAATTTATACATTCAACTCGTTATACATAAATTCATTCATTATAATATTTCAATTCTAGACTGAATTAAATCTGTTAAATTATCCAATTTACACAATATTGTCAATTCAACTATTTCCGACTATCTCGAAAATTAAATTATTATTCCAATATTTATATTAAATAAATATTCAAAATATTTAATTAAATCATTTAAATTACCAAACTAGTATATCAATATAATTAAATAAATTAATTATTAAATCACTAAAAATCAGGGACGTTACATTCCTTGCCCCTTAAAAGAATTTCGTCCTCGAAATTACTAAGTTAGGAAAAATGTTACAAATCTTTATTAACTAGGTTAATTTTTTTTCCTTTACTTCTTAATTTTAGTTTTTAACGGAATAAATTAATTCGATTAAAATATTAATTTATTTCTTACTGATGGCAATTCTCAAAATAACTGAAAATTTTCTAACATCTTAAATTTTTGAAAAATTTCGCCAGCGTCTCCTTTGCACGGCTCAATCCGTACAACCACAACTCACCTCTCTGGGCCTTCCAATCCGAAGTAAAATTAAACAGCCAAGCGTCTTGCCAAACAGGCTCATAAATCTCATATCCAAATAAAATATAAACTTGTACCTTTTTGTTGGGCATTCAACTCTATCTCTTTCAATTGCCATCAATTCAGCATATTTTCAAGCATTCCCAATTGATCTCCAATCTACTTATTCTCAATCCAATCATTTGCTTATATTCATGCAGAATTCCGTTCCAAACTTCGTTTTCAATCCAAATTCCAAATTCTTACTCAACAATCCAATTCCATTCTGGATTATCTCTAATCCAATCCAATCATATTCAACTTAGTTTAAGTAAATTACTAATTTATTTATTCACTTTTATCATTTCAATTTATTTAACTTTATAAGTTAAATTTTAAATTCCAGAACTCAAATACCTGGGTTTTATTTCAAGTCAGTTTGAAATCATATATATAATGATAATAATTCAAAACATTTGAATTTCTGAACAACTTATCTCCTCAAAATAATTAAAATCAAAATCTTTGGTAGTAGTCCATCACTTAGAAACTCGAAAATGAACATTGATGCTGCTGCAGTCATCATCAGAAATATTTTCCAGCAACCGAAGTGAGTTCAACACTATACCACTTTTTGAAACCATTTTTAAACACTTCCATTTTGCATTTGCTTCAAAATATCCTTCAAAATATTTCTAAATCCACTGAGGATCTTAAAATTTCCATATATTCGATCCAAATTCATGTTCATACCACTTTCCAATTTTCTGGTTTTAATTCAAAATCCCTTAAAAATTCAGATTTTATCCATCATATTATAAATATTATACTTATATGAATTCCGAGTGGTAATGTATAACCACCTTAATTTATTTTATTCGATTATAATATTAAACAACACATCAAATTTATTTTAATAATTCAAATATCAATCATCCTTTTATATCAAAATATATTTTGGGCAAAATTATTCCATTTACCCTCTTTTCAAAATATACTATGTCGGTTCATTGTATTCAAGTGTTTAGAAACCCCTATCGATACATTGGATCCTACTGATCGACCGAATTCATAAGCCACTCAACCAATAAATCTCCGCAATATTAATCATTTTTTTATACAATCTACAAATACGCTCTCTCGTCTATATGCAATCAAACTAAATCTAGGATATTACTAATTCCATCTCTATTGAGTCATGCCACAGAGCCAAGTTAATCACTTAACCTTCAGCTTTGATACCATTGTAACGAACAGGGAATTTCGGCAGGCTTTTCAACCATCCCTCTACCCCCATATCAACAAGTTACCATCCCACCGCGGCTTACATAGGTACCCCAGCACCTTGTTTTATGACCAGCCTTTCAACTTCACAACCAACCCGCATTTTCGGGACATGTAAGGGTAAGAGTCTCCCGTCCGCCACCTACCGCGAAGCGAGAACCCCCTATCATGCAACCAAGCACACTGCAAGCAACAAGGACTGGTGTGAGTAAACTCCAGTCATTCGGTTTAACTTTTCAAAATCCTTTTCAAAGAAATGATAATCGTAAGACCGATCCACACGTAAACACGGATGGTTTTTACCGTATGATGACCAAAAATCTTCTTTTAAAAACAATATTATTCTGGTATTATAATAGTGTCTAATATAAGTAAATATTAATCTAGCATAACGCTTGCATCTCACGATCCACATATATAATATACAATCAAAAACCGCGGGCTCTTATTGGGGAATGGATTTTCAACTATGACAAGGTATGGAACCACCTTCCGATCAGTGTACTCTAGTGGGGATACACTGGAGTTCAATAAGAACATCTTGAAACTCAGCCACATATGATCGACCATTCATTTCGCTTGAGTGTTCCGAATATATTATCACCTTAAGGTTGGTATACCAACATAACCGTTCCCAGAAGATACAGAAGTAAAAAGAAGTAACAAATATGGATATTCTCTAGATGGTGACAATATACGCTAATTGGGTGCGACCTACTTAGCCGTGCCGCCTTCCCGATTTTTGTCATTTCCCAGTTGATAAGGCTTGAGGTCATAACGTATCTTTGACAGATCACACCTTCATTTACTTTGAATGCCACATCGTCATACCCGTCAAACCTCAAATTTATTTCCCTAGAAATATCATGGGTATAAAGTTAAGAGAAATGAATTCCTCCGCCACCAAACGTGAAATACTGAAGCAACCCGAACTTCTCCGGTCTCCGAAGAGATGAGAAAGAATTACTGTGAGGACAAGACAAATCAGAACGCAGACGGAAGAACATTTCATTGCTATTACAACAATTCCATAAGATACAAGAATATACAGAGTATAAATGAATAAATTACATTCGACAAATATCAAAGATTTAAATACAGTATTGCAGCGGAAAAATAATACAAAACACAACTGAAAGTAATACACGGATACAGAGCTTTCCGAGCATCGTTCCAGCTGTAAATCAGGATCCTGTGAATATAAATCTGCAAAACCAAAACTACTAGCTGCCCGTGTCAAAATAAGGGCACCCAGAGTTTAGGTTAAAACAATAAACTCCAGGTCAGTCATGTGACTGGTGTGAGAACTAAAACAGTTATTTAAAACTTTACTTTAAAAGAGAGTAATTCAAGGGACCACGCCGTATAACACGGAACGAGTTTCCTCCCAAGAATACCAGTGCATAGAATAAACAGCGCAATTCTTTTTCGAAAAATGAAGCTATTATAAGACCCAGGTCCCATCACACAATGCAACGCAAGCCGGAGAATAGGGTTTTATCTTATAACAGCCAAACATGCTTGATACGTTTAAAAACAAATCATTTGATACTATAATAAGTGTATAGTGTCAAAACAATTTCAATCATAAATATAAATCATAGACGGCATAAGTGCCCCATACCACTATGTCGCCATACTAGGCTCTACAAATAAAGCCGAAATACACGTATTGGAAATTGGATTTCCGTTATGAGTCGAGGCAAGGGGCAAGCTCCTCTCCGCGTTCGAGACACTCTAGCAAATGCCTCAGGACTACACACTCTGGGCAATCCTGGGATCCTCCAAGGTCGGTCCTCACTTACGTTAGAGGATTAGTTATTCCTGAACACACGTTTCCCGGCCCTATAGGACCTATAATCGAGGCGCCTCGCATCCAAACCACAAAGGTGAAAAGTATATAAATGTCAGGGCTGGTAGGTCACTCACACCACCCATAGCTAGAAAGAAACGTCGTGCACTCCTTGGGTTCTCATCCCGTTTTTGACTCATACCGAGGTGTGAGGCTCGTGAATCTACGCTATACACGAAGCTGCTACGTAGGTCGTGCTTTGATCATCAACCACAAGACTTTGCTTTTCAACAGAAGCCTTGATCCATGCAACTCAGCGTGCCACACATGCAATTCATGCCATGCGATTGATATCTATCAATATATAACCTCTAAGCTCGTACGTCTCAGAGAAGGGCGTTAAGCAAGGGAATAAATTCTCCGCCGCCAAGCAGATATATATTTAATAGAAATCAATCAACACAGAATAAAATCCAATGTCAGACACACAATCCATTTACTAGTTCGTTCTGGGTTTGAACGAAACCGGAGGCACTTTTCTCGCATATCCTTCCATCTCCAAGTACATCTGGACGACAACCAACTGATTCCCTCATCTTGGGTGTACAGCCCAATCAAGAACATCAGTAATCACCCAAACGATGTGAAGACTTCCGGTCTTCAACCACCGTCTTCATCTTCGACTTATCGTCGAATCAGTTATTCAAAATGGGTATAAACCCGGACTTTCCGAACAACCCGCGTATATTAAAAACAAATGTTGCATAAACACAACGAACGCCTCATTCCAATCCAGAATATTCTTTTATTCCCAAAATCACATTCCTAGGGGAAAGGTTCCCATTAATTTTATCCAAAATAAATTCTTTAAAATTTATCCTTTAATCTTCCTTTGGATGTCATTTCAAACCAAATTATGGTTTTCCAAACTAGTCGAGATTAGCGAATCACATCGGAGTAATTATTTATTTTATTTCCCAATCCCAACCTATTCACCCCATGAAGCAAAACTGGTAATACTCCATATCTAACACCACGGTGTTATCGATAAAATTAATTACCATTTCACGTTCAAATCTAATTAAAGATTTAACTATCGCTTTGGAGCAAAACTGGTGATACTCCATTCTCGCTCATTTGCGAAATTTGATAATTTAGATTATCAATTCATGTTTCAATCTAATTGCAGATTCATTTAAAACTTCATTTTCTAGGTTAAAGAACTAGTGTCGTTTAAAACACAGTTCACGATAAACCCAAATCACATTCTATTTATTATCGGGTTAAAGAACTAGAGTTATTTAAAACACAGTTCACGATAAACCCATGAATCAATTCTATTTAATCCCATTTCAAATCCAATTTATTTATTTAAAAATAAATGGGTTTTAATTTCAGTTCAAAACTAGTTCATTTCGATAAAAATCTATTTTTATCTTTTCAAACATGGAGTTTTTCATCCCAATTTTTCCCAAATCATTTCTTATGATTCTACACAAATTATTACTATTTTTAATAACTTTATCAAGGCACGTACAGTCGATTTCCATCAACGGCCATCGAACTGCACTTACAGCGACCTTTTTCAAATTTGATTTGGACGTATCTCCAAATCCAACCGTTAGATTTTAAATTTCTAATATTCGTTAGAAAGCTCTTTTCGATACGAACCCAACGGTTCCGGTTTTAGGAAAATCCGACGGTCGGATCTCCCGTAATGTCCGTTCGAAGTAAATGGTCGAAATTCGCGAACTGCCGCGGCGCGGCGCGTTCTATTCAGGCCATTATATTATATATATAATATATATTTCGTCGATTACTATTTAAAACGAATTTTATAAATAGTTTTAAATTCGTTTCAAAAACAATTTCAACCTTTATTACAAATTCAAATCAAAATTGAATTTTTCTATTATAAATCCTTTTTATTTTCATTTCTATTTGATTTCAATTCAAATCGATCTTAATTCGATTCGAATTCATTTTCTTTTCTATTTAATTCAATTTGAATTCGTTTCGTTTTCTATTCAAATCAAATTAAATTCGTTATATATTCAATTGAAATCAAATTCGTTATATATTCAAATCAAATTAAATTCGTTTTCTATTCGATTCGAATTCTTTTCGTTTTCTATTCAAATCAAATTAAATTCGTTATATATTCAATTGAAATCAAATTCGTTATATATTCAATTCGAATTCAATTCGTTTTCCATTCAATTCGAATTCGTTTTCTATTCAATTTAATTCAAATTTCATTTCAAAATATTCGATTTCGAAATCACTTTTCAATATTCATTTTAAAATGAATAAAATCGATATAAATATCGTTCACGTCCAAATGGCGTCAATCTAATCAACACGGCTTCATGTATTTCTATTTTCTAATATTCTATTTCTAATATTTCTTTTTCAAATATTTCCTTTTCGAATATTTCTATTTCAAATATTTCTATTTTAAATATTTCTATTTTTAAAATATTTCGTTCAACACATGACTAATCTCAACGGATGAGTACTTTCAACACATGAACCTTTATTTTATATTGATAAAGATGTGAATTTTATTATTAAAATATTTCGTTCAACACATGACTAATCTCAACGGATGAGTACGGTCAACACATGAACCTTTATTTTATAATGTCCTTATTTTCTAAATTGGAATGAGGCCCAATCAATTACCATATAAAGTTAATTATATGGATTCCATACAACACATGCGTATAATAGCAACGATAAATAATCAACCATCATCCAAAGTGCACTACACTGTATAAGCATCAAATATAGATATCTAACGCTTATAACAGCCTGTCGATCCATCGATCGACATATTTAATCAATCAGGATGAGTGAACTTCAAATTTCATCCCAACACCCGTGTGGGGTTTCAAATCAACAAACACATATTTTTATTTGTGCAGTTGGGCGATGTGTAAAATTTATCGACCCAATCAATATCCTTCAAATAGGTGTACATAGACAAACCGTCCGGTTTGTAAATGAATTTTTATTTTATTCACACTCACTATATTCATATTCACGTTAAAAATTATATTTTCAACGATCAAATTATTTCATTCAACCTATGAATATTCTATTCGGTTCATTTATTAAATAAAACAATTTTTCTAATTTATTTTAGAAAATTTCGGCGGCATAACGGCACGATACTAGAAACGGGACAAGGCCTAGCCTTATCCCCGGTCTAGTGAAGGCCCACGCCATTCACACATCAATCAATCCATTCCATTTCACCAAACAACTCAAATTTCAACCAAATAATCTAACTAATTTTTGCAATCAAACAAACAAGTCCATGGTCTGTGGACGATTGTGTCGGGTGCTACTAAGCACCGTCTGCATCCTAGTATATATATAGCTAGAAAAGAAATTGAAGAGTGGGAAATTCTCACCGATAGCTATCCAATCATCTTGACTCTTCTTTGATAGAAATCTTCATCGTTATCGCATTCTTGTCATCTTCGTTGCTGTAGCCACTACATATGTAAAAATCGAATTTTTACTTCGCTGTTCATTATATAAAAATCGAATTTTTACCTTGTTATTCAATATATAAAAATCGAATTTTTATTATGCTATTCAATATATAAAACTCGAATTTTTACTTCGCTGTTCAATATATAAAAATAGAATTTTTACCTTGTTATTCAATATATAAAAATCGAATTTTTATTATGCTATTCAATATATAAAAATCAAATTTTTATTATGCTATTCAATATATAAAAATCGAATTTTTATTATGCTATTCGATATATAAAAATCGAATTTTTATTATGCTATTCAATATATAAAAATCAAATTTTTATTATGCTATTCAATATATAAAAATCAAATTTTTATTATACTATTCAATATATAAAAATCAAATTTTTATTATGCTATTCAATATATAAAAATCAAAATTTTATTATACTATTCAATATATAAAAATCAAATTTTTATTATACTATTCAATATATAAAAATCAAATTTTTATTATACTATTCAATATATAAAAATCAAATTTTTATTATACTGTTCAATATATAAAGATCTCGCCTTTTCAAATATAAAGATTTCGCCTTTTCAAATATAAAGATTTCGCCTTTTCAAATATAAAGATTTCGCCTTTTCAAATATAAAGATTATATTTTTATATTCAATTCAAACTATAAAAATTCAATCTTTCTACTTATAAAAATCCGTTCTTTTCTATAACAAAAACCCCGCCTTTCACTTATAAAAATATGGTCTTTTCATATAGAAAAATCAAATCTTTTCCATTTTAAAAATTCTAACTTTTCTATTTTAAAAAAAATAATCTCTTCTATTTTAAACAACCCGTCTTTACATTACTAAAAATGTAATCTTTTTATACTAATAAAATCGTATCTCTAAACTAAGAAAAATCATACCTTTATTACAAAAATCATTTCTTTACACCCCTACCTTCTCATATACTATATAAATGAAAACATTAGTTTTAAATAATACTTTAAATAAGCAAACTGAAATTAAATAGAGGACTCACAGTCGGAAATGGGGCTAGGAGGCGCCGGGATCGAGATTGGCTAGCCAAGGGAGGGAGAAAGACGGCGCAGGTGGTTTAGGGGGGGGGGGGGGGGGGGCTCGGCGTCTGAAAGGGCGGTGGCGGCTTCGATTTCCGATGGGGGGGGAGGGGGGGTCTGCGACGCATCGAAGAGGGGGGAGGTGGGTTCGGAGGTGGTGCCGATCGAAGGGGAAAGGAGGAGAAGAAGTGGAAGGGGCGGCGAACCGCAGGGTGGCGACGGCGATTTTCTGGGGGGGGGGGGGGGCGACGAGGTCGTGATCCCCCTTCTGATTTCTCTTTTTTTTCTGTTTCTGATATGAAACATGAAGGGGGGGGCAACGAAATATAGAGAGAAGGGAGGGTTTTAAAATTTTAATTTATTTAATTATTTTATTTTGCAAAAAGTTGACTTCTACATACGACCTAGAAACGAGGCCCACCGCCTGTCGTCCATAGTGTTTCACCCCCATTCCGATCACAATGGGATATGTATCGTAAGCTGATTCGATTGTTTCGATCAGTTTCCGTTAAAATCAACATATAACTCTATATATTGAATTTGAACGTGCATTTCAATTTACTGGGGTCACATACGAATTCTAAAAATTGCAGAAAAATATTTTCTAGCTTCATATTGACGATACGGTCCTAACAAAACAAGTTTCGTCGAATTCTGAGGCCGTTAGAAAAATGGCCATTTTCCAGTTGATTAAAATCAACTGAAACTGATCAAACACGTTTTCCTTTGCCACACTCACATATTGATTCGAAAAATTATGAAATTTGGAATCTAGCAATAATTTGACATCACGGATCCAACAAAAGTGGTTTCGTCGAAATCCGAGGTTGTTTGCAAAATTCCCATTTTTAAGGGCCTGAATTCCATAGCGACTATTCAGAATTTTCAATTGGACATATCTTTTGATCCTCGCTATGAAATTTCGATTTTCCGGATTCGTTGGAAAGATATCATCAATTAGATCCTATTGTTTTTGGTTTCGCTAAAATCCGGATTGTTTTGCACCCGGTACGTTCAATTGAAGTTTCAAATCGAATTATCGAACTACCGCGCCATTTTCAATTCTATTTATAATTATAAATAATTATTTATATTCTAATGACGGCGTATATAATCTACGTTCGAATTATATTCAAAATAAATTTCCCATCGATATTATTTAAAATAATCTATTTTAAATAATCAAAATTCATTAAAATTGCCAAAATAAAAATTTTAAACTGGCTCCGAATTTCCGGTTATTACAATCTCCCCCACTTAAAACTTTTCGTCCCCGAAAAGGAACAAAGTCGAAAGTGGTTTGATCAATCAGCTCTACGTTCGATCTGGCTTCCATTCTCCAACTTTTCAGATTCTGAGAATTTTCAAATTTTCAAAAATTTGGCTAACACCCTAAATTTTCGAAAAATTTCGCCATAACCTCCCCTGCACCGGGAGCCACGGGAAAATCCCGAAATTGCCATATAGGCCTTCTGATCTCAAAAAGAAAAAGCCAAGCGGCTAGCCAATCGGCTCATAAAATCATCATCACCCAAACAAAACAGTAAATTATAGTAAACATGTACCTATTTGTCGGGCAAACAAATTTTATTCTCTGCTCTAGCCTCCTTGCTATGACCTATTCAATATATACACATGTATTTGCAAGCAAATGCGACCAATTTTCAATACAATTCAAAATTTGGTTCAATTAGGCATAATGGTTCAAAATTAGCAAACAAATAAACAAACAACACCAACATCAATCCATTAGTGAATTTAACGTTTCAAATTCGTAATTTTGATACATATACAAAAAATCATGTTTTTGATGCCAATTCACAACAAATAAATCTATCTACATAAGTTTTGGTTCTCACACCAGTCGAATGGAAATATATAGATATCACACCTTCGTCACTCGAAAATAAATGCTGATGATGTTTCGAACCACCATCAGAACATCTCCGGGCTACTAGAGTGCGGTCCTATATCTATCCAGTATATTAAAACTTCGAATATACGTTCATGACGCATATATGCAAAATCTTTATATAGTGGATTGTCCATATTCAAAATAAATAAATATTCAAATACGTGTAAAACGATTTAAATTTCAAAACAAAATCTGTTTTCATTTGAAAAATATACTCTTCACATTCGTTCTAGGATACTACTGATCCTATCTCTAACGAGTCATTCTAATTGGATATTACTAATCCAATATCTGATGAATTCTTTCGTATGGTTCTAATGTGTCTTGTTCTCGAGCTCTGTAAACCAAAGCTCTGATACCAAATGAAGCGACCCGAACTTCCCCGGTCTCCGAAGAGATGAGAAAGAACGAATTACTGTGAGGACAAGATAAATCAGAACGCAGACGGAAGAACATTTCATTGCTATTACAACAATTCCATCAGATACAAGAATATACAGAGTATAAATGAATAAATTACATTCGACAAATATCAGGAATTTAAATACAGTATTGCAGCGGAAAAATAATACAAAACACAACTGAAAGTAATACACGGATACAGAGCTTTCCGAGCATCGTTCCAGCTGTAAATCAGGATCCTGTGAATATAAATCTGCAAAACCAAAACTACTAGCTGCCCGTGTCAAAATAAGGGCACCCAGAGTTTAGGTTAAAACAATAAACTCCAGGTCAGTCATGTGACTGGTGTGAGAACTAAAACAGTTATTTAAAACTTTACATTAAAAGAGAGTAATTCAAGGGACCACGCCGTATAACACACAACGGGTTTCCTCCCAAGAATACCAGTGCATAGAATAAACAACGCAATGCTTTTTCGAAAAATGAAGCTATTATAAGACCCAGGTCCCATCATACAATGCAACGCAAGCCGGAGGATAGGGTATTACCTTATAACAGCCAAACATGCTTGATACATTTAAAAACAAATCATTTGATACTATAATAAGTGTATAGTGTCAAAACAGTTTCAATCATAAATATAAATCATAGACGACATAAGTGCCCCATAACACTATGTCACCATACTAGGCTCAACAAATAAAGCCGAAATACACGTATTGGAAATTGGATTTCCGTCATGAGTCGAGGCAAGGGGCAAGCTCCTCTCCGCGTTCGAGACACTCTAGCAAATGCCTCAGGACTACACACTCTGGGCAATCCTGGGATCCTCCAAGGCCGGTCCTCACTTACGTTAGAGGATTAGTTATTCCTGAACACACGTTTCCCGGCCCTATAGGACCTATAATCGAGGCGCCTTGCATCCAAACCACAAAGGTGAAAAGTATATAAATGTCAGGGCTGGTAGGTCACTGACACCACCCATAACTAGAAAGAAACGTCGTGCACTCCTTGGGTCCTCATCCCGTTTTTGACTCATACCGAGGTGTGAGGCTCGTGAATCTACGCTATACACAAAGCTGCTACGTAGGCCGTGCTTTGATCATCAACCACAAGACTTTGCTTTTCAACAGAAGCCTTGATCCATGCAACTCAGCGTGCCACACAGGCAATTCATGCCATGCGATTGATATCTATCAATATATAACCTCTAAGCTCGTACGTCTCAGAGAAGGGCGTTAAGCAAGGGAATAAATTCTCCGCCGCCAAGCAGATATATATTTAACAGAAATCAATCAACACAGAATAAAATCCAATGTCAGACACACAATCCATTTACTTGTTCGTTCTGGGTCTGAACGAAACCGGAGGCACTTTCCTCGCATATCCTTCCATCTCCAAGTACGTCTGGACGACAACCAACTGATTCCCTCATCTTGGGTGTACAACCCAATCAAGATCATCAGTAATCACCCAAACGATGTGAAGACTTCCGGTCTTCAACCACCGTCTTCATCTTCGACTTATCGTCGAATCGGTTATTCAGAATGGGTATAAACCCGGACTTTTCGAACAACCCGCGTATATTAAAAACAAATGTTGCACAAACACAACGAACGCCTCATTCCAATCCAGAATATTCTTTTATTCCCAAAATCACATTCCTAGGGGAAAGGTTCCCATTAATTTTATCCAAAATAAATTCTTTAAAATTTATCCTTTAATCTTCCTTTGGATGTCATTTCAAACCAAATTATGGTTTTCCAAACTAGTCGAGATTAGCGAATCACATCGGAGTAATTATTTATTTTATTTCCCAATCCCAACCTATTCATCCCATGAAGCAAAACTGGTAATACTCCATATCTAACACCACGGTGTTATCGATAAAATTAATTACCATTTCACGTTCAAATCTAATTAAAGATTTAACTATCGCTTTGGAGCAAAACTGGTGATACTCCATTCTCGCTCATTTACCAAATTTGATAATTTAGATTATCAATTCATGTTTCAATCTAATTGCAGATTCATTTAAAACTTCTTTTTCTAGGTTAAAGAACTAGTGTCGTTTAAAAAACAGTTCACGATAAACCCAAATCACATTCTATTTATTATCGGGTTAAAGAACTAGAGTTATTTAAAACACAATTCACGATAAACCCATGAATCAGTTCTATTTAATCCCATTTCAAATCCAATTTATTTATTTAAAAATAAATGGGTTTTAATTTCAGTTCAAAACTAGTTCATTTCAATAAAAATCTATTTTTATCTTTTCAAATATGGAGTTTTTCATCTCAATTTTTCCCAAATCATTTCTTATGATTCTACACAAATTATTACTATTTTTAATAATTTTATCAAGGCCCGTACAGTCGATTTCCATCAACGGCCATCGAACTGCACTTACAACGACCTTTTTCAAATTTGATTTGGACGTATCTCCAAATCCAACCGTTAGATTTTAAATTTCTAATATTCGTTAGAAAGCTCTTTTTGATACGAACCCAACGGTTTCGGTTTTAGGAGAATCCGACGGTCGGATCTTCCGTAATGTCCGTTCGAAATAAATGGTCGAAATTCGCGAACTGCCGCGGCGCGGCGCGTTCTATTCAGGCTATTATATTATATATATAATATATATAATATATATTCCGTCGATTACTATTTAAAACGAATTTTATAAATAGTTTTAAATTCGTTTCAAAAACAATTTCAACCTTTATTACAAATTCAAATCAAAATTGAATTTTTCTATTATAAATCCTTTTTATTTTCATTTCTATTTGATTTCAATTCAAATCGATCTTAATTCGATTCGAATTCATTTTCTTTTCTATTTAATTCAATTTGAATTCATTTCGTTTTCTATTCAAATCAAATTAAATTCGTTATATATTCAATTGAAATCAAATTCGTTATATATTCAAATCAAATTAAATTCGTTTTCTATTCGATTCGAATTCATTTCGTTTTCTATTCAAATCAAATTAAATTCTTTATATATTCAATTGAAATCAAATTCGTTATATATTCAATTCGAATTCAATTCGTTTTCCATTCAATTCGAATTCGTTTTCTATTCAATTTAATTCAAATTTCATTTCAAAATATTCGATTTCGAAATCACTTTTCAATATTCATTTTAAAATGAATAAAATCGATATAAATATCGTTCACGTCCAAATGGCGTCAATCTAATCAACACGGCTTCATATATTTCTATTTTCTAATATTCTATTTCAAATATTTCTTTTTCAAATATTTCCTTTTCGAATATTTCTATTTCAAATATTTCTATTTTAAATATTTCTATTTTTAAAATATTTCGTTCAACACATGACTAATCTCAACGGATGAGTACTGTCAACACATGAACCTTTATTTTATATTGATAAAAATGTAAATTTTGTTATTAAAATATTTCATTCAACACATGATTAATCTCAACGGATGAGTACGGTCAACACATGAACCTTTATTTTATAATGTTCTTTATTTTCTAAATTGGAATGAGGCCCAATCAATTACCATATAAAGTTAATTATATGGATTCCATACAACACATGCGTATAATAGCAACGATAAATAATCAACCATCATCCAAAGTGCACTACACTGTATAAGCATCAAATATAGATATCTAACGCTTATAATAGCCTGTCGATCCATCGATCGACATATTTAATCAATCAGGATGAGTGAACTTCAAATTTCATCCCAACACCCGTGTGGGGTTTCAAATCAACAAACACATATTTTTATTTGTGCAGTTGGGCGATGTGTAAAATTTATCGACCCAATCAATATCCTTCAAATAGGTGTACATAAACAAACCGTCTGGTTTGTAAATGAATTTTTATTTTATTCACACTCACTATATTCATATTCACGTTAAAAATTATATTTTCAACGATCAAATTATTTTATTCAACCTATGAATATTCTATTCGGTTCATTTATTAAATAAAACGATATCTTTATTTTTCTAATTTATTTTAGAACATTTCGGCGGCATAACGGCACGATATTAGAAATGGGACAAGGCCTAGCCTTATCCCCGGTCTAGTGAAGGCCCACGCCATTCACACATCAATCAATCCATTCCATTTCACCAAACAACTCAAATTTCAACCAAATAATCTAACTAATTTTTGCAATCAAACAAACAAGTCCATGGTCTGTGGACGATTGTGTCGGGTGCTACTAAGCACCGTCTTCATCCTAGTATATATATATATAACTAGAAAAGAAATTGAAGAGTGGGAAATTCTCACCGATAGCTATCCAATCATCTTGACTCTTCTTTGATAGAAATCTTCATCGTTATCGCATTCTTGTCATCTTCGTTGCTGTAGCCACTACATATGTAAAAATCGAATTTTTACTTCGCTATTCAATATATAAAAATCGAATTTTTACCTTGTTATTCAATATATAAAAATCGAATTTTTATTACGCTATTCAATATATAAAAATCGAATTTTTACTTCGCTATTTAATATATAAAAATCGAATTTTTACCTTGTTATTCAATATATAAAAATCGAATTTTTATTATGCTATTCAATATATAAAAATCAAATTTTTATTATTCTATTTAATATATAAAAATCAAATTTTTATTATGCTATTCAATATATAAAAATCGAATTTTTATTATGCTATTCAATATATAAAAATCGAATTTTTATTATGCTATTCAATATATAAAAATCAAATTTTTATTATGCTATTCAATATATAAAAATCAAATTTTTATTATACTATTCAATATATAAAAATCAAATTTTTATTATATTATTCAATATATAAAAATCAAATTTTTATTATATTATTCAATATATAAAGATCTCGCCTTTTCAAATATAAAGATTTCGCCTTTTCAAATATAAAGATTTCGCCTTTTCAAATATAAAGATTATATTTTTATATTCATTTCAAACTGTAAAAATTCAATCTTTCTACTTATAAAAATCCGTTCTTTTCTATAACAAAAACCCCGCCTTTCACTTATAAAAATATGGTCTTTTCATATAGAAAAATAAAATCTTTTTCATTTTAAAAATTCTAACTTTTCTATTTTAAAAAAACTAATCTCTTCTATTTTAAACATCTCGTCTTTACATTACTAAAAATGTAATCTTTTTATACTAATAAAATCGTATCTCTAAACTAAGAAAAATCATACCTTTATTACAAAAAATCATTTCTTTACACCCCTACCTTCTCATATACTATATAAATGAAAACATTAGTTTTAAATAATACTTTAAATAAGAAAACTGAAATTAAATAGAGGACTTACAGTCGGAAATGGGGCTAGGAGGCGCCGGGATCGAGATTGGCTAGCCAAGGGAGGGAGAAAGACGGCGCAGGTGGTTTAGGGGGGGGGGGCTCGGCGTCTTATAGGGCGGTGGCGGCTTCAATTTCCGATGAGTGGGGGGGGGGGTCTGCGACGCATCGAAGAGGGGGGAGGTGGGTTCGGAGGTGGCGCCGATCGAAGGGGAAAGGAGGAGAAGTGGAAGGGGCGGCGAACCGCAGGGTGGCGGCGGCGATTTTCTGGGGGGGGGGGGGGGCGACGAGGTCGCGATCCCCCCTTCTGATTTCTCTTTTTTTTTCTTTCTGATATGAAACGTGAAAGGGGGGCAACGAAATATAGAGAGAAGGGAGGGTTTTAAATTTTTAATTTATTTAATTATTTTATTTTGCAAAAAGTTGACTTCTACATACGACCTCGAAACGAGGCCCACCGCCTGTCGTCCATAGCGTTTCACCCCCATTCAGAACACAACGGGATATGTATCGTAAGCTGATTCGATCGTTTCGATCAGTTTCCGTTAAAATCAACATATAACTCTATATATTGAATTTGAACGCGCATTTCAATTTACTGGGGTCACATACGAATTCTAAAAATTGCAGAAAAATATTTTCTAGCTTCGTATTGACGATACGGTCCTAACAAAACTAGTTTCGTCGAATTCTGAGGTCGTTGGAAAAATGACCATTTTCCAGTTGATTAAAATCAACTAAAACTGGTCAAACGCGTTTTCCTTTGCCACACTCACATATTGATTCGAAAAATTAGGAAATTTGGAATCTAGCAATAATTTGACATCACAGATCCAACAAAAGTGGTTTCGTTGAAATCCGGGGTCGTTTACAAAATTCCCATTTTTAAGGGCCTGAATTCCATAGCGACTATTCAGAATTTTCAATTGGACATATCTTTTGATCCCCGCTATGAAATTTCGATTTTCCGGATTCGTTGGAAAGATATCATCAATTAGATCCTATTGTTTTTGGTTTCGCTAAAATCCGGATTGTTTTGCACCCGGTACGTTCAATTGAAGTTTGAAATCGAATTATCGAACTACCGCGCCATTTTCAATTCTATTTATAATTATAAATAATTATTTATATTCTAATGACGGTGTATATAATCTACGTTCGAATTATATTCAAAATAAATTTCCCGTCGATATTATTTAAAATAATCTATTTTTAATATTCAAAATTCATTAAAATTGCCAAAATAAAAATTTTAAACTGGCTCAGAATTTCGGGTTATTACAAATACATTTGAGGAGATCAACTTACGCAATCTATTAGATCTACTCGGTCAGACATTTGTCCATTCAAGTTGTCCTGGGACTGGAAAAACCGAAGGCGCTATTCTATAAATGCATCTTAGGAAATTTCTACATAGGATTGCCAGAACAGTCCTTGCATTAACTCCGTCTTCAGTTATCTTCAGCATATTTGATTTGCAACGCTAATGCCTATATAGAGTGGTTTTAGATAAAAATCTGATCCCGGTCTCTCCGTATTGACAACGGAAAAATGGCCAAAAACTTGATAGCTAGTGATTTAACTATCATAGTATTTCCAAATGGAAATCTTACCGATCAATCATCAATCAACACTGAGCCCCTTTATATAGATTTATCGATCATCATTTTCATTTCCCAATTTTCCTTTAATATCTTTACTCGAATATTTTTCCAACTCGCTTAGCCTTTCAGATTTCTTGGAAAACGTTTCCATATATTCACAACTCCTTATTTCCCATATTTTGGGAATATACGTTATTAACATTGGAAAATATTTCCATAAATTATTCTCGCATCACTGTTCTTTCACATCCATTTGTCCCTAACTGTGAACCAGTAAGAGAACAACTCGCTAAGTATCAATCCAGAAGGCCGAAACAAACATCAGATCGATATTCAGAAAGCCATTCAACTTAACTAATCTGCAGTCAGTTTCTAACTCCCTTAATCTCATTTCTTAATTCCTTATCAAATCATTGCTTACGCAACTCTCAGATTCGGTTTACAAATCCACCTTTTTAACATAAATCATCGATTATAAAGATAGTGTTATAACCTCTGCTTCTGAAATATTTAACTTTTGAAAAATATAACTTTTATTTGAAAAAAATAAACAAATTTAATTAAATAAATAAATAAATCTTGATCATACACGGAAAATAAATAGTATTTTCTTGACTTTGACATAATCGAATATCAACTTATAACTCTCCTTTGAGTAATTTATATTCGATTAACGTTCTGAACTTCAGAATAAACTCACCGTTTCGGGTCAACTCCATTTCTAAATTCATTTCTAAATTTATCACTTCCAGCATTTACCAATTTACCTTTATCACCCTTCCAATTTGCAAAATGTTTTCTTTTGAACCATTTTTCACTTTAAATTGTGAATATTATTCCTTTACAGAAAACTGGATACATTATCTCAATTTAATCCTCATTTTTATTTATAAATACCCTTGCAGGTTCAAATCCTGTTTACCGAGTTATTTTATAAATTCATATTCATAATTCACTTCATAAACTCTATTTATAAATCAATTTCTTATTAATTATATTTTTAGTTTAAAACTTCATCTCGATTGCATATTCGATTATAAATTTATTGGTTACAAACCAATATTAATTATCTTGTAAATTTCCAGCTTATAAAATATATAATTTCTAAAAATAAATTATTTTAATAACATTCGACATCATCGAATTATAACTTCAAATCCTTATAGTTTTATTCAACTCATACTCACATTTCGAACCTCGAAAATAAATTCAACAATTTCCCTTTCCAGTACACATTTTTAAGTTAACATTCACAGATTATTTAATAATAATTATATAAAGATAATTATTTTATTCCATTTCTAAATATTGTTTATAAATCAAATTACTTGTTTAATATAACTAAAACAAGTTATTATATTATAATTTATTCGAAATTCAATTTCTGTTTAAAAATAGATTTCTCTCCTTTCAAAACCCAACCATTTTCCAATTTTTTAATGGTATTTTAAATACCAGATATTTCACAGTCAATGCTATTCAACATCCCAAAATACATAGTAATCAAACATTGATTATTTGTCCCATCATATAATGCAATATATGAAAAACAACGATAAATTGTTGAGGAATCCAGGTGGATCCCTCGAACCTGTTTCCCTGCATCCAAAGATGTTAATCAATATAAATAACAACAATTTCACATTAATATGAAATATTATAATAAATGGGATCAATATTTAACTAACGGTTTATATATATCTAACTGTGTCTAAACTTCAACCAATTAATAAGAAATCATCCAAATAACCATCACCCAGTAATCAATTATCATTTATCAATATTAATTAATGTTTATAAAAATTATAGAACTGATCAGAGTTAGTGAGTTTACTGACCTTGGTCGTTAATCGTTAAATAACGATTAACGTTTGGTTGATCTAATTAGACGTTTTATTTTTCTTAAAATTTAAACACGTTCCAAATCATTCCAGACTGGTTCCATTGTGTAGCCTGTGTTCATGCGATCCCAACAGATCTTGTTTCGTTAAATTTGTGTAACGTACGCATAAGTTATTACATTAGCAAGTTGGTATACAAATTTAAATGATTTTAATTTAAATCAATTTTTGTTATTGGGCCTTACCGTTATTTGAACAGCCCAAATCCACTACCCACCATTTGCTACAATACTCCTCCTTCCCTGCTATTATTTAGAACTTCAGGAATCCAACAATCCATCAATGTGAACTCTTAAACCTCGTTTCAGCAAATATAACCATCTCTATTTCTTGCGTGCCCTTATATTATTATATTTTTCTTTCTACTAGGCTTACCGTTTGGCCCAACACTTGTATTTCCTCCACCAGCAATTCCTTGTAGCTCCATACAAGTCGTCTTCCACATTTTAACCACAATCGACTTCAGCTTCCCCACCCCACAAGTAAAACCCATTGTCACTTCACCATTATACTATACATATACATACATACATATATATATATATTATTTCTTGTATTGGCCTTACATCCCCTACAACCGGCCGAAAACAAATCCACCCGCATATGAACAGTGCTCCTCCTTCTTCAATACAATAAATCATGCTCCAGTACCCATACTCCACCAATTCCGCAAACTCTAAACTCCCATCTACCCACTTCATAACCGCGATAGTTCCTTCTCCACTCTACCAATCCGAAACCCGCCAGCTCTCCCAGAACCAACGCCTGCAACACTTGTTCCCTCTACCTGTTTCATGTGTCATTTCTATGGCGCCTTGCCTGCCAACGGTATTGTCTTTCTTTTACTATTTTACACCCATGCATGTGTGTGGGTTCATCCAGCTCCTCCCCATTCATAGCAATAAACACAATCTTCTGTATCCTTCCTACTCATGTACGCCCTGTTTCTACTCACTGTTCACCGTTAACCATTCCTCCATTGCCCACAAATCCGCTTATACCTTATATTCCCGTGGATAAGTTTCCTGTATTGAAGAGCTGAGCCATTTCCTCTTTGCGTTTCTACTGTAGGAATAGAAAGGGGTTATGTATATCTTTATATATTTTGGGGAGTATATGAAGATGAAGTAGTTTGTTTGTTGGGTATTTTTTTCCGCCATTAAAATATACTGCCACGGAAATTTTCGAACAAAAAAAGAAAGAAAAGAAGATGTCCTTGCGTTTTCTTTTTATTTGATAAAGAGAAATTTTATAAGGTGGCATCCTGTATTTACAGATTTACATCAACTTGATGGCCAAGGAGTTCAGTACTAGGTCGGCAGTAGAACTAGGCGTAGCTATCAGCGTTTGATTTAATTCCTGGGAACTTAATGCTTAAGGAATAGGGATACAGGGTGTATGCAGCTTGTGTTATTCTTTCATGGGGTAGCTGCTTTAAGAATTGACATTTCGAATCAAAAACATAGTGCAAAGCTCACTTTTCTTTGCTGCAGTTGATTTAAATTCGGCATGTACTTGTGCGCAGATATGCATATGCTCGGCTTAATTGGAAGTCGATGTTTCCAAAGGATCATAAGAACTAAAATGAATACATGATGTTTTTATACGCTCACCACATGGACAATATCTCCAGAAGACGTAAACTTGATACTTTAGATGAATTCTCTCTTTTGTTTGCGTGAATTGTGATATAAAAACAAACTTCACTTCGTAGTTAAATAGTGTATCCATCATGCAAATTCTGTTCACTGACGGACCATTATCGACAAAATTAAAATACCATTGTGACGGGCAAGGCGTCACGATCCAAAAATTATAATAATATAGACAAGTTAACTTATTTTGTGAAACCCAAAAATACTGATATAGGGTGTAAAATACCCCAAATAAAAAGTTGCTTATTTTCCAAATTAAAAATTACAGTAAAATTCTAAAAATTAAATTATAACTACGTCTTGAAAATCTTATCCAAATTCGAAATAAATAATTTATTGTAATTAAATAATCATTATGGTTTATAAACGATTCCATAGCGACTATTTGAAAATTTGATTTGGACATAACTTGTAATCTGTAAGACGAAATCCCAATTTTTCACTTCCATTAGAAAAATATAATCTAATAGATTCAAATGTTTATTGTTTCAAAGAAAACTGACTTGAAACGAATCCTGTTTATCCAGTTCAAGTTCGAAACGCCAAATTATGAACTACTACGACATTACGGGATCAATTATAAATATATTTTATAATTTATACATTCAACTGGTTATATATAAGTTCGTTCATTATAACATTTCAATTCTAGATTGAATTAAATCTATTAAATTATCCAATTTACACAATACTGTCAATTCAACTATTTCCGACCATCTCGAAAATTAAATTATTATTCCACTTTTTGTATTAAATAAATATTCAAAATATTTAATTAAATCATTTAAATTACCAAACTAGTATATCAAAATAATTAAATAAATGAATTATTAAATCACTGAAAATCAGGGACTTCACACGTTTTGTGCATAATACTTTGAATTCAGACATGTAATCGGAGGCTGTTTGAGTTGCTCTTATATAGTCAATCACTTTAGGCTTACATCACTCTATATTTGATATTTTTCTAGTGTATTTTTTTCCATCGAAAAATATATCTAAAATTTAAAGAAGAGAAATGTATATAGGTTGTTCACACGTCCAACACTGCGAGACTCTTAAATTAGCCTCTTTGGTTTCAATGTGATCATGGAATGTTATGCGAAACAGTGAAAGTTAGAGGAAATAACAAGAATTTTTCTGACCATTTAGTTGGTTTAGTGTTTTAGTGTTTTAGTGTGACGTCCTAGATTTCTGGTACCTTTTGAGCTGACTAAACAACACTAGTCCGAACCTAAATTGCACTGGAAATCCAGATGCCAATTGAAAGAATTTAGAGGATGAGAAGAAGATAAGAAAGAAATATTAGAATAGAAGAAGAAGAATCAACACAACACAGAATCTCACATCGCAGTGGAACAAAATATAATATAGAAAAAAACCTTTATTAAGAGCTTTAAATAAAAACTTACAATCATCAAAGTACATCAACACATCTGGATAGTTACAATAACATGTCCTCACATACAGTTACGCAGCGGAATAAATACTAGATATTATACGTCTGAACAACTCCAGCTCGTCTCTAGACTTTGCACCATTCGATAACCTGGACCTGTACAACCTGGTCTAACCCGAGCATTACAAACACCGGGTCAGACTGGTGAACCAAAGTGAGAACAACTTGCAAAGTTTTAAGGGACTCATCCAACTTGATTTTAAAGTTCAAAAATCCTTTCGAAAGAAAAGGATAATCGTAAAACCAAATCCACACATGATTACGGAAATTTTTTACCTTACGACAACCCAAAATATTTTTGAAAACAATATTTATCATCTGATATTATAATAGTGTCTAAATATAGATAAATATCAATCTAGCGCAATACTTGCATCTCACGCTCCACAAATATAGTATACAATCAAAACCGCGGGCGCTTATTGGAGATTGGATTCCGACTATGACAAGATATGGAACCACCTGCCGATAGTCTATCTCTAGAGGGAATACACTGGGTTTAATAAGAACGACTTGCAACCCGGCCCACACATGACCGACTACTCATTTCACTTGAGTGTATCGAATGTATATCACCAACGGTTGGGATTAACAACCGTTTCCCGAAAAGAGACAGCATCGAAATAGATTAAAGAAGCAAAAGGAATTTCTCTAGATAGGTGATTATACACCCTAATGGAAGTGACCCACATAGCCATGCTGCCTGCCCGATTTTGGTCATTTCCCGGTTGTGAGGGTTGAGCTTCTAATTTATCTTTAGAACATCTGGCCACCATTTACTTTGAATGCCACAATATCATATCCTCCATATATCAGTAATTGACGTCCACAAAAATACCCTAGTTGGGAGCTACACAACTATGACACGTTTGAAGAAATCAACGTACGTGACTCCATTGTAAATACTCTGTCAGACATTCGTCCATATAAGTCATCCAGGAACAGGATAAACTGAAGGCACCCTCCTACCATATCCTAGGTACCACCCTATAGATCAGTAGCGAGTAGTCCTTCCAATCCGTAGATTCCAACCACGAAAAAATCACAGTGTATCTCGGGCCGCTAAGCTAGAGATTATAAGTAATCTTTCTGTTTTATGGAGATCCACGGTCTTCAATTGCTCCATCTCGATCAGCTTCTGATATCTTCAACATTTCGTATTTGCTGGACGGAATGGTTTTCGAATATAAATCCGATCCCGGTCTTTCCGTACCAACAATCGTATTGGCCAGATTTGATAGTCGGTTATTTAACTATCAAATAAACAACCATACAACCATAAAATAAAATGAATCCACTAGTTCAGTATTCAATATCACTTAGCCCTTTTTATCGAGAAATAATTTAACTAATGGTTAATTTAAAACTCCTAAAACATTTCATATTTTTAAACATGGAATTAAATTATCCTTTAAATATATTTATCTACTCAAAATCATTCCAATCTAATATTTAGAAAAATATTAATAATCATATCCAATTTCTATCTTACTATTATTTCAAAACAATTATTACAACACCATTTATTATTTATCATTGATTCAACTCGTCACTTGTAAAACAATCGTTACAACATCTCCTTTGGTTTCGTTATTTTAACACTATAATCGTCACAAACCTTTTTAGAATACCTATTCTAAGTCTCATCTTCTTACTTTGAAAATATTGTTATATTTTCACAAATCTCCTTTATTTCCTTTTCTATGGAAATACCATTTCATATTCTCGAGCCCGTTTTAATTTCTTTTTATTTTGGAATCTATTGTATATATTTCCATATTCTCCGAATAACGTTACATTACTATTTATCAAAATAAATTCCTTTTAACATCTTCATACTACAACTAATATCATCCCTCAATAAATCTTGAAATCGTTCGAGTTGGGGCATTTTAAATGACCTTTCCTAACTTGATCAACATTGTTCTTATCTTAACTTGCCATTTACCCATTATATTTCACTTCTAATTCATTCAGCCTTTTTCCTCTTTGAAAGTCTCATTTTAAAAATCCCATCATTAAGTAACGTTAAATTAAAACTTAATGTTTTTGTCTTACCCCCTTTTCAATTTCCATTTACCCCTCTGGTTTAATATAAACCCTTTTTAACTTGATCCCTTCTCATTATATTGGCTTAAAAACTCCTTTATAACTTCGTTTATAAAATCTTGATTTTTAAATGTAAATCCCGCTCCTCACTACTTCCACAGTCCAATTATATTTCATTATCAACTTTGATTTTTACTTCAAAGAATCTCATTCACGGGCTGATCACTTAAATTAAAATAATAATTTATATCCTCATTAACCATCGTAGAAATAGTTAACTTCTTATTTAACTAAATTAAACAGTAGATTTCCTTTCAAAAAAATCTTATTAAAGCTAAAACAAATATTTTATTAGATTAATTAAAATAAATTAATCAAATAACTAATTCCAATTAATTCGACTTCATCAGCTCAAACCATGATTATCTCGTTACACAACTCCAATTAGTTCTTTTCAAAAAAATATAATTATATAATTAATTTCAATAATCTCATTTAATTCCCACTTGAGAAATAATTAATCTCAGTCTTAACCGTTATGTTAATTTCTCCTCGTCTGCTTATAAATCTTATTAACCAAAAGAATCTATTTAAAAAAATCATTTAATAATTACTTTAAAAACTTAAATAATAAATAATATATACTAATTTCCTTTTATTAAACTTTTATTCAAAAGTATCAATTTCAAAAATTCATTTCTAGTTATAAATAAATTTATAACTTCATTACGGTAGATTCCCCCGACGGTAAATCAACATTTATAAAACAATGTAATTTTGGGCCAACCGATACCAATTACTCAACCAATACTATCTATTGGTTAAAATAAGCAACCGTTGAATTTAAATTCACCAGTCAATGATCAATTCAATCATCCATTCATATCAGTTAAACGGTTCATATAATTATAATATAAAAATAAACAACAAATTTGAGGAATTCAGTTGGATCCCTCCAACCTGTTTTCCCTGCATCCAAATACGTTATCTCAACGATATCATCTATTTGAATAAACATATATAATACTCAACCATCACAATAACATCAATCCAAACATCCGTCAGCGAATTAACAATAATAGCACACAAATATTTAAACCCAACTTATATAAAATATAAGTGGGATAAAACTGAGTGAGTTGAACTCACCTTGATCTGTTTGTCGCTGAAACAGTTTGTTCTAATTAAATTAAACTAATGTTTAATTTAATTAAAAACCCCAATAGCTATCGATTCTATTCAACCCAGTTTCATCTGTCGTGCTTGTCGATACGGATATGGTGCCACTTGTTCCATCCGATCCCGTTACTGTATGATAAGTTATAATTCCATACGTTACTCACTGTAAAAATGATATTACTAATATCTTAACAATATTTTATTATTTAGTTCCTTCATATCTTAATTAACGCACTTGAATCCTATTGTGAATAGAAAAATCCGCTATTTTCATTAGGCAATGTAATAGATTAGGCGTATACATAATAACACTTGGGTATACATAAATATTACTGTACATCTCTCTTATATATCTGGAATGCGCTTCCCCACATGAAAACATTATGGTATTTGGGCACTAGAAAAACGTCGTTAGGCTCAATATAAAGTGACTAGGGGCCCTGTTACATATAAAAATAATCAGGCGCAACTTCATATGGTTACAATGTGTTATATAGGTTAGACATGCTAGAGTAAAATAGGCGACGTTGATTAACACATAGTTAGGCACAATTGAAAACTGAATTAGTGACAACCGGCAACGTTGCATTATATAAATCACACATTAGGAAGTTTAGATCTTCTCATCCACTTCTATATTTTATTTGACCACATCGTTTCTTTCCCTGTCACCTTAAATATAAATTATAAAATGTACAATTTAACACCATACTCTAAATACTACTAACGTTGGTTTATAGATAGTGGCCCCTTGTTTAAATCATTAACAGGACCGGTTACTTTTTCCTAAATTAAACTTTATACTTAACAGTGGCTTAGAACCATATAACTAAAATTAGGTACAAGTATAATATAATTAGGCCCGTTGTAGATTATACCCAACATGCACTGTACATCTTCCATTTTACTTAGGAACGTTTTTTTAGTGTACTGTTCATCTACCATTTTTATTTATACCTGCTGTTTCGAGTGCACCATCCATCAGCTATTCCCATTGCCCCAACGCAAACAACATTACTCCACCCCTTCCATCATTCCACCCCTTCCATCGCCAGTGCTTTCTCTGACCATCCATCACCATAGTGCACCATTTCCTCTTCTCTCTCGCAACACCCCTCCCACCGTGGCCTCGCCTACCGCAAAACTTCACACTGTCTTAAACCTAAACAAACCCTGCACGCCTCCTTATCCATCCACCTTCAACCACGCCATACTACAACAACCTGAACCATCCCCTTCTGCTTCTCTTCTTTGCTTCGATACCACGCTTTCTCTTTCCAGCTTCATTCGACAGTCCATTCCCATGCACAAAGACACTCAGCTCCACCACACGCTTTTCTTTTATTTGTTGTTTGCATGCGCTCCCCTCCCCATGCGGTTCGAGTTGCATCAACCCCGGCCGAACACCTGCGTATGTGCTTCCGTCTTCATGCATACGGCTTTATTGACATTTGGAAATCTTACTCATATATCTCAGATCTTCATGCTCCCCCCTCGCAGGTCACACGAGAGTCATCTAGAAGCAAAAGAACTCACTTATTTATTTATTTATTATTATTTGTTTATATATATATGTATATGCGGAGGCCTTGGTATTGTTTCGCTGGATGAAGAAAGAAATGAAGACATGGTTGGTTATTTATAGGGGAGAAGATGTGGGGAGCAAGGCACTGAAAACATATATTTTATTGGGTAGCTTGATGGGCACGGTGAGAAGGTATGGTCGCCAAGGAAAATGAACTAAATTTTTTAAAATTGACTTTGTCCTCTCGTTTTCATATTATCTGAGAGAATGGGGGAAAGAATGTGCATGGATGCTGAAGAAAAAGAATATGCGTGTAGTTGCTGCTTCACATGCGATGCGTGTAGTGTTAAGGCAATGGGCAGATGATTTCAAGGTCATCATTGTGTATGCAAAATATACGTAGATTTTCATGTAGTTGTATAATCAACTATTTGTTGTTATATTATATACTTGTAATAAATATTGAGGAGAACTAGGAATGTAAACTTTGACGCTGATGGAATTATTGGATAGTAGAACGCATGTTGATGAATAGATTAATGGAAGAGAAAATGAGTTTTTGATTGCCGCATTAAACTACTATGATTGGCTTTGCTTGAGCCTTTCCAATGTAGTTTCCGCAATGTTTTCAACAACATTATTTTCAACTATATTTTCGGTAAAGAATTTCATCTCAATATTTACATTTAATTTTATGTTGTTTTTATATGATTATTTTATTTTAATCTACCGCTTTTTATGCTAGCGTTAAATATATGCACTGCAATACCCGATCTCCAAACGCAGTGAAAATAGACACAATGCTATGTCTCAATGTTCCGTTCCTAATGAAATTAATTTTCGTTGAAACGGACTCCGTCTACACAACACATTATTCTAATTTATCGGTTCACCTTTAAATTACACAAACAAATGAAACAATTCCAATTGGCTTCAAGCTGAAAATAGCAAGAATTAATTGTGCGAATTCCAATAAAATTTGTTTCATTGACGACAGAGACTGTTTGAAAAATAATCCTTTCTAACGCCGATATCATTATTAAACAATTTCCCCATGTGCGAAGCACGTGCCTCATCATAAGGTAAGCAATGCATAGATTTGAACGTTCTATTTCATATGATTATTTAATTTTCTTGTCAATCGTCATTAAGTGTTTTATACCCATACCGATATACATGGATTTCAAATCATAAATTTCAAATGCTGCGACGTTTCGAGTTCGAATTATAATTACATATAAATTATACGTTCAAACGTCGTTTAATAGATTATATATTATAAACTCATTTATAATACCAAATCGATATTTTAAAATAATAAAATATATTAAATACTTGACTATCAAAAATACAGGATGTTAAATTCCTTCCCCCTTAAAAGAATTTCGTCCCCGAAATTACTCAAGTAAGAAGAATGTTTCAATCTCCAAATATTTTCAAAATAATTATTATCAAAATTTTAAGTTATATAAATTTACGAAAACTTCGCCAGAATCTTTACCGCACTATCTGTAACACCCCACGTCCATTAATGTCACTCACAAAGGGAATGCATCAATGTCCATGAAGCGTTATTGTTTGTATATAACAGATAAATTACAAGAATAAATAAATAAAACAACACAGCGGAAGATAAAACTTATTTTATTTCATCATAACTCAAAACAAGTTTACATAAGTAGTTTCCAAAACCATTACAATAGGATCAGTAGCCTTTTCCAAAAACTTCAAAGTACATAAAGAAGCAAATACTTTAAATAACATAAATGCATAAATCCCCACCGAGCATAAGCAAAGCCATAAAGATGAGAGAGTCCCAAGCGATACATATACTCTCTTCAAGCAACTGAAAGAAATCGGCACTAAGCTGTAGTACTCCCTCCTTGCAAACTTGAGAGGGGGGGGGGGGGAGGAAGAAATGAGGTGGAAAGGAAAGGGGTCAGACATAAAGTCTGGAATATAATTATCAAAGTAACTAGGCTAAGGCATAAGCTGGAAAATAAGGAAATGACTGTGAACAATTGGGTATGGCAGAACAAAACTAGGAAATAAGATGAACCAAGATATCGTTAAAGGTGCCCCTAATCACTATACGATAATTACTACACTGCCCCACAACTAGTCACCCTAAAGGTTGATCCCGCTTACAGAACTTAATAATGATAACGGCAGTTCGTGTACCCCTAGCTGCCTTCAAAGGTGCCGTCTGCCCCTATCTCCACTAGGTGTACCCACTACCCTCCCCATTCTAATCACAATATTTATTCATAATATGGTAGTTATACTCCTAGCTGTCTTCATAGGTGCCGTCTGCTCCTATCTCCACTAGGTGTACCCACTACCCTCCCCATTCTAATCACAATATTTATTAATAATATGGTAGTTATACTCCTAGCTGTCTTCATAGGTGCCGTCTGCTCCTATCTCCACTAGGTGTACCCACTACCTTCCCTATTCGATCGGCTCCCTAACTCGTAGATACCCGTGCTGGCCCCACACTAGGGTGTATCACTCCCCAAAGTGGCAACCCGATACAACCAAAAATGCACGGCTTATATCTACACGATGCAACAACGTCTTACCTATCAGCCCGGGCCCACACACGCATATGAACCTGTTGGACTTGCGTTGCCACCGCTAACCCATTTTGACCTCTTACAAACAAATCCAGTACGCGTGTCCCATCCTCGACTTGGGTCGAGCCTACAAAGATGCTTAATGGGTTACTGGTTTGAAAAGGGGCCCCACACAAGCTTTCCCCCTATGCTTGGTCCCCACTAGAATTTCCCACTTAACCCCTCTTATTCATGTCTTCTTACATGTTTCAACTTGGTTAAGTGTTTATAATTATATCCCACATGTCGCCCATGTTACTTACTCAACAAATCAACATGTGTTATTTGTTAAGCTTGTCTTAACCCTATCCACTTATCAAATTATTGGTTAAGTTTGTCTTAACCCTACCAGATTAATGTATATTATTGGTAAAGTTTGTCTTAACCCTACCCACTTATCATTTTATTGGTTAAGCTGGTCTTAACCCTTTTTCTTAGTTTATGATTAGGTACTTCTTAGTCCACAGATACATTGGTTAAGAGAATAACTCCCAGAGTACCAACCCCGAAGACTGAGATCAACATCAGATCGTTACTCAGAGAATCACTCGGTCAACCAAATTTCTGTTTGTCATCTGTTAGACCAAAAAATGGTTCTAACAACCAAATTGACTCAAATTCTAATGAAATAAGATCAAAAACAAAAAAGAGGCACAAGATTTATAGTGGTTCGGCCTTAAAGAGCCTACGTCCACTTTATATCACTTTGCTTGATGATGTAGATGAAAGTACAACAAGATATTCACTCAATCTCACTCATTTTACATATAAATTCACTCAATAATATTTGAAATACACTCTAGATGATGATTTGAATTGATTAGTAATGCTAGAATTCAGTTCTCAAGAATTCTCAAACTCTCAAAGTGCCAAAAAATCCTTTTAAATGACCCTTGGGGGTCTATTTATAGGTGGAAACTTCTCCAGAATTCTGTTCGGATCGGACCTATGTGGCTCCCATCCCACCTCTTTCGAGTTCAGATGGATTTTGGAATTGATAGCGCATAGGGTTAGTGGTAGACGTGGGAAGAACGTGGGTGTAACCACCCCGAGTATTAAGGAAAACGTAGGGTAAGAGCTGCTGTAACTTCGGGATCGGATCGAGTAGGCTAGCTTGCGAGGGCTCAGATCGAATTTATACCATCCGCTCCGGCCCGGTCTGTAATGGACTCTAACTTGTCCATTTTCTGTTCCAGTCCGATCCGTTGTGGTAGTGACCATCCGATCCGATCCGATTTGCTTTAGGAAGTAGTGTTCTTCAATGCTTGATATTCTAACTTTTTGACTTTGTGTAGCCTAATTCACAAAGTAGGCTAACATTTTGCCCCCTCAAAGGATGCTTCTGTTGAAGACGAAGCGTGCTTTGTTGTCATCTGCTCATTGGTCTTTGAATTTGAATCGTTGAAAAGTCATTTCCATTGACGTATAGGGGTATACTGCTTAAGAAAGTCGCATCTCTCGATGTCTATATATACATCACGTTGCGTGCAGATTTCTTTCTTCATTTTTAGACAACTTTAAGAGCTTTGCTTGATCTCCAGCGACCTCTCCAGGTAATCTCTATCTTTATTTTTATTTTTATTTCGAATTTAACTTGCTTGTCAGGCCTTTGTGTTAAATCCATTCGGTTCGGATTCGATCCGCATGAAATTCCTTCTTGTCTTGCTTAATACTGAACTAGCAGGCTAGGAGTGGCTCATGGGCTTTTATTCCCGTCCGAGCGGAGAAAAAGAAGGGGGAATATGAGTAGTCCCTATAACTCTATATAAGTTCATTGCCTTCTTCTTCTTTTCTTTCTTTCACTGTTCTTGTCCAATTGATTCCCACGCCGAAACCCTAACCTTCAGGAAAGCTTCATAAAACTCGCAAATCCCTCTCATTTTCCTTTAAATCGAACTCGTAAGTAGACTT
Source organism: Allium sativum (assembly GCA_030737875.1). Classification (NCBI taxonomy): domain Eukaryota; kingdom Viridiplantae; phylum Streptophyta; class Magnoliopsida; order Asparagales; family Amaryllidaceae; genus Allium; species Allium sativum. Next base: position 220,700,499 of record CM060927.1, on the reverse strand, counting down.
TTAATCTTGATCTACCTACTTTTTCTTGACTTCGGCTTGGATTCACGATTATATTAGGCGATTCGACCATGATTTTTTGCCCAATTCCATCGCCATGGCCTTCTCTACTTCACCATCATTGCTAATGGCTTTAATTCCCTCTCGAGGCGATGGTAGAGGGGTTAAGATCCATCGCTAAATCATTCGAGTACGTGGGTACTTGATTTCAGTTGGAACTTTCGATAGAGAATCGGGTTTAACCTTAGAGAGGAGGAAGAGGGAAAAGAAAAGTACGAGGGATCGGCTCGGGTGAGGAAGTATGGAAGATGGAGGAAAAGGAAAGATGGTGAGGTTCGCAAGGCCGGATCGGGTCGGGGCAAAAAGTCAAAGATGGGAACAGAGCTCATTTGACTAGATCGGATCGGACAGGATTCTCAAAATTGAATCGGACCGGAAAGTGAAAATGAGGAGAGGTGCGTGGCTGCTTAATATAATCCGGACCGTTCAAGGAATCCAATTCCGAACCAAACCGACCTTAATTTCTCAGCTCTAATATTTGTCTAAGGCCAAGACAAGGACATTTCCCCCCGATCTGATCCAATGAGGGCCTCCGATCCGAACCGAAGAGCAGTCCAACTTAATGCATAAGAACTTGCTTAACTTGCCAAATCAATTCTTGATATAGTCTACAATTTAATGGACAGTTAGGATAGAGCCTTGCGAACATAAACAAATATCAAGAACCGTTCTGAACATTACTGCTTCCTTGGACATTTACATTATGCTTTCATGTATTTGCTTTGCATCTTTCGCACGCACCGTACACAATTTAGTTCATACACATGCACGGGGGGACACGGGTAACTTTACTCTAATCCTTGTCATTGTCTCTTCAATAGTCTAGTGATCATGGCCAAGAGACGTTCTTCTATATTAGCAAAGAAGAAAGAAATTGCAGGAACTTCTGAGAAGTATACTCTCAGTGACATATCTTCTTCTTCAGACCCTGAATGGGATGACGAGGGATCATATTATGAAGTAGGGGCGCATAATAGCGAAATGCCATCTGACAGCGAAGTTTCTCTGGGCTATGAAGAGGAAGGAGGGGTTGGAGATAATCGAGCTCCTGACGAATTCGAGTCTTCCATCATATTGGAATCACCTCAAGATTCTGTTGAATCGACAATTGACAACGATAGGCTCATTCGAATATGCTTAAAGTACGGAATACTGAAAAAGGATACCCTGGTGCCATCGAAAACTGACTGTCCTCACAACCCTCCAGAAGGATTTATGGCAATCACCCGATTGATGTGCATGGTCGGGGCTATTCCGCCGTTTTCTCCTTTCGTTATCGACTTTCTGAGACAGATGCGGATTGCCCCCATGCAGCTGCATCCCAACTCCTATGCTTACCTATATACCTTATATGTAGCATACCGTGAGATCTTGGGTATAAAGCTCACTTTCAATGACGTTCATTTCTTTTATAACTTCAAGCATCGGACTCGAGAAACTCCTTTCTCTTACTTCGAATCGGTCCCAAAAAGGAAAATAATTTCAGCGTCGTTCAGCAGCAAGGCCGGCGATTCTAAACTGGAATGGTTTTATGTAAAACAACAGCCGGGATGTACCAGAAGATGGACAAAATCAAGTAAAGCATTGGTTTTCTAAATCTCAACTCTGAATATCCATGCCACCACATTAATCTGTTTTCTTTTTGTTTACAGTTGATAATCCAAAACAAATATCGGGTCAAGTGTTCTTTAACCGGATGCACCAGCTCCTCAATGGCGACAAAAAATTTCTAACCATCGATGAAGTCCTGAAGGATGAATATCTTCATCTTCACGGGTTGCTATCCATTACCCGTAGCATAGGTCACGGGTTGGGTCCATATGTATACATCCCCCCGATGGACGTAATTCCAGAAACGAGCGAAAGCTCGAAAACTCCTACAATGCCGCTTCAGGCTTCGCCTTCTCCATCTTCGACTCAAGACGATGAGCTGGCCAACATGGCCGAAAAGCATCGAGAAGGGTACATCGTCCCCGAGGATGCTATCTCTCCGGAGAAGTCGACGTCTTCCAAAGAACCGCCAACGGATACTTCCCAGGGAGATGCCCCTAGTACCGATGATCCTACATTTCAGGGTTTAGGAGATCTCCCCTTACCTGAAACTATCTATACTTCAGAGGATTTTGGAACAAATCCTTTAGTTTTCACTTCTTCAGAAGAGACCACTCCCGCTAAGGCCAAAGAGCCTTCTCGCACTAGTCTGGCTTCGGATTCGGGTTTGTCGGGGGGAAAACACCACTTAGGATGCACTTAGCACAATAGCATCACATTTCACAGCACTTACCTTTTGTGAGAACACTGATTATGAATTCCATTTGCATTGTTGCGCAGGTACAATATCTCGCTCCCATTATGATATCAGGAAACTTCGTTGCAGCATGACTGACCCCCTTCTGACACTGAGCGCGATCGCCGTGAAGGCCGGGGAAGAGAAGATAGAAGGCCTCATGACTCTTATCAGTCGCGGACCTCACGTTCTCGCTCCCCCGCCCGGTCGGATTCAGAACGATACAGAGGCTACCAAGGCCGTTGAGGAGAAGACATGCCGCAATCAAAAGATCAAACTTCTTCTCAAGAAAAACGCTGTAGGGAAAGGAGCCCGCCGAATGATTCCGACTCGCGAGGCAAGCATAAGGTTTCCGATAGGCGGCCTAGGAAGGGTGATACGGCCGTCGTGCCCGCTGATCCTAAGGATACTGAGCTAACATATCGCGCACCTCCACCATTGGATGCTGAAACTAAAGTCAAGCGGGCATATTTGGAGAAATAATTCCTCGAGCACTACTTTGAAAACCTGACTTTCTTACCCGCTCTCGAGCCTATTTCCTCAAGGTGGGCAGACGAGGCCAAAGCGAAAATTGATGCAGTTGAAAAACAATATTCAGAGATGTTCAAGTATTCACGTAACCTCTCCAGAATCATCCGAACTCTGATTACGGATACTGAGTCGATGAAAAATACTGCAATAGCTGACGCTAAAGCCTTGAAAAATTTAAGGAAAGATCTTGAGGACACATAGGCCCAACTTGCCGTTGGCCAGCGGGATGCTACCAACTTCAAGCAACAATTTGAAGAGCTACAAAAACGTTATCATGACTTGCTCGAGTCTCATAATCAAGAGCGTTCGGAGTTGAAAAAGCAAGCAGAAGATGCAAAGTCGGATACTGCTAAAATGCAACTTGCCTACACCGCTCTAGAGCAAGAGAAAGCTGAGTTAGCAAGAAAGAATGCTGAATTGGAGAAGAGAAACGCTGACTTGGCTTCAAGTTGGTGGAGGTTGAGAATAGGGCTGCCCTAGCGGAGGGTAATGTTGAAAGTGTTATCAAATCCGCCGAAGAGACCCGCAAGCAGCTGTCAGAGGCTGAGGAGGAAGTGCACGGTTTCGGCGAATTAATGATCGAATTCTTTGCGCATATAATCCGCCGTCGAAACATCTCTTGGATTGAAGATTATCCGACTACCTTGGTTCACGTATGGATTCAAATTGTTGAATGGGAGAAAGAGGAACTCAAGGTAGAATCTGTTGACGAGGACAAACTTATGGAGAAATATCTAAGAGATAATGAGCCAGCACGCCTGGCCGAGGGGCGTCGCCTCATCGCGGCTGCTATGGAGAAGGAGAAACGGATGGCCAAGCAAAAGAATGTCTTTGAGGCTGGTTCTTCTTCTACTGCCGCTGGAACTTCTGAAGTAGAGGGATATGACCACGAAAACCCGGGGATTCCTCGGGCATCTCTTTTATCCCCCATACCCGAGACGACGTCAGAGACGGCAGCTACTCCAGCTGAGAAATCATCGGAAGGTATTTCTACATTCTCGCCTCAATTCATCAAGGTCGTCTTCACTTTTCATCACATAATTGGACAATCGACGGAGGATCCTTTATTTTCTCCTAAGTTGATAACTGTTACTTCTCATTCTGTAGGTGTTAAACCGACTGAGAAGATTGGTGGGCCTCAAGGAACCACGGCTGGAGCAAAACCCGCGGAGAAGGCTAAAGGGGGAAAGGACAAGGCTGCCACTATTGATTCAGGAGAAGGAACTGAACAGTCTAAGGTTGATGCTCCTCACGATGACGAGATGATAGACGCCTTGAAAGATGATGGCGGCAACGAGGGACATGAGGAAGAGCCTGAGGTGGCTATAGTTGGGGAGTCAAAAAGCGCTGATGACATCACTTTGGCTGCACTGAAAGCTGAGCAAGACAAACGTATGCAGCTTAAAGTTGAAGACTTGGACCCCGAAAGCCTTAAGCCTCTTGCAGTGGTGGATGCTGGATCAAGGTTAGTTGTTAAGCTTTCGACTAGATCTATTACAGAAGAGCTTGCTAAAAAGTCTTCTCTTGATTCCGGTGTTCCAACTCCTAGGAAAAAATCAACCGATTCCAGCACTCCTAGGAAAAAACCAAAGCGCGTTCTAACCGATGCCAAAAGGGAGGCGAAGGATGCTCAGAAGGCTGCTAAAAAATACAAGTCCACTCCAAGGTCCAAGTGATGAAGTTCTTTGTTTATGGCTTTTTGATTGGTCCGCAATTGTTGCAGCGAGCGCGACCCTCGCATCTTCTTTTTTGCTTGTTTTCCTTGTACAAACTCACATGTTTGTGAATAAAAATAGTTTATTTCCTGCAATGTCCGATAGTTGTTAGTTCAGTACTCAAAAGAAAATACACAAGTATCAAAGTCATATAATGAAGTCATCGCTGGAGGAAACATGTATACGCATACATGCCCCCAGTCAATCTTGAATGACCGAGGAAGAACTACTCAAGATTAAATTAAAGAGTCCAAATGTCCCCGATTCTTCGACGGGGGCCATATTCCTTTTGTCATTGATGCCTGTTCTTTCTGGCATATTTATACTCTCCTGTCTCATATCCAGGTTAGAGTTTTCGCTGAGGTGATCTCTCATTTGGGTGCACCTTCACGCCTCAGAGGACGTCGTCTTCCCATCCTTTATACTCTCTCTCGATTCTTGAGAGTTAGAGTTAAGAATGTCATCTTCCCATTCTTCTGTATTTGGTCATACAACTGGATTTCTATTTACTCCTGCACATGGGTCATCCCCAATCTTCTAAGTTAAGTTTAACATTTCATGTTTCACAGTCATGATAAGATATTTGTCGATCGTAAAAATAATGCAGGAAAGTAAATGACACAGGATATTTTTATAGTGGTTCAGCTAAGTCGTAGCCTACGTCCGCTTTATAATCTTTTGTTAATATAAACGGGCTTTTCTAGGCAAGTCATGCCTTTTTACAGAGTTCATAAAAAACAAAAGAAAATACAACATCTCTAATTCAAATATCGCATCAAATGCTGGGCACTCCAAGCCCTAGGCACTTCTTCACCATCTACGGTCGTTAACTTGAAAGCTCATGTCTCAAGTTTCCATTGGACGACGAATGGTCCTTCCCATTTTGGACCAAGATGAGGAAGGGATGGAAAAACTCGCTTTAGCACCAAATCCCCTGGCTCAAATGTTCTAAAGCGAACTTTCTTGTCATAATAGCGTGCCATCTGACGTCGATGTCTTGACGTATGCATGTATGCCTCATCCCTTTTCTCTTCGACTTCATCAAGGGACTCGAGGAGGAGTGCCCGATTCGTCATCGGGTCATAATATGTCACCCTGTGGGAGGGAACTTCAAGCTCTACCGGGATTACCGCTTCTGAACCAAATGAGAGAGAGAAAGGAGTATGGCCGGTAGCTGTCTTAAACGTTGTCTGATATGCCCACAAAGCCAAGGGCAATTCATCCATCCATTTTGCTTTCGCACATTACAACTGCTTCTTGAGGATGGATTTTATGACTTTATTTATTGCTTCTACTTGCCCATTCGACTGTGGATGGGCGACTGCAGTGTACCGCTTGTCAATCTTGTATTTCTGGCAGAAATTTCTGAATTCGGCACCATCGAACTAGGTTCCATTATCAGTTATAATGGTCCTTGGAATCCCAAATCGGCATATGATATTTCTAACCACGAAACTTATCACCTTTCTCGCTGTGATTTTGGTTAAGGGCTCAGCTTCCACCCACTTCGTAAAATAGTCCACGGCGACTATTGCATACTTCACTCCTCCTTTGGCAATCGGTAGGACTCCGATGATGTCAATTCCCCACATGGAAAACGGCCACGGACTCACCATCGACTTGAGCTGGTCGGTGGTGCTCTGGGGATCTTGGAGAACCTCTGGCATTTGTCGCAGCGTCATGAGTAATCAGCTGCATCTTTATTAATAGTGGGCTAGAAATACCCATACCGCAACACCTTTTTTTGCTAAAGTCTGACCCCCCCGTATGATCTCCACACTCACCTTCGTGTATTTCCCTTAGTACACGCTTGATGTCATCGTGCGCTATACACCGTAACAAGGGCATAGAAAATCCTTGCCGATAAAGGGTATTATCTTGAAGGACGTATCTGGTAGCTTTGCGAACTATGGCTCGCCTCTCACTCTTCTTTGGCGGGAGTACTCCATTTCTAAGGAAATTCTTGATTGGGGTCATCCACGACTCCCTCTCCGGTTCTGCTTCGAAATCTAATTCAATTTCCATTAACTCAAAGCTTGGCGATCCCAACGTCTTAATTGGAACCATTTCGGTTTCCTCCGGATTGTCGGAACTTGCCAGCTTCGCTAGCCGGTCCGCCTTCTGGTTTTCAGCTCTTGGGATATGCGTTATGTTATACCGTTCCAAGTTGCTCAACAACTCATTCACTTTTCCAAGATAGGTAATAAGTCGAGGTCCCTGGGCCACAAACTCCTTTCGCACTTGGCAGACGACTATTTTGGAGTCGTAGAATATATCTAATGCCTTTATTCCGAATTCCTTAGCAAGTTTCAGCCCAGCAATCAGGGCTTCATATTCAGAGTCATTATTGGTCGCTGAAAATTCTAGTCGTAGAGCATAATATAACGATCGTCCTTCAGGTGTAACTAAGACAACTCCAGCTCCGGACCTTCGGTCGTTCTTGGCCCTGTCTGTGTATAACTTCCATGGATCTAATTTTAATTCTTCCTCTGATTTGACCACCTTATCATCGATCGTCTCTTCCTCCGGAATTGTGAACTCTGCTATAAAGTCAGCCAAAGCTTACCCCCTGATCGATCTCCGCGGCTGAAAGTTTAAATCAAATTGACTTAATTCAATATTCCACTTGATCAACCGTCCTGATGCTTCAAGTCTTTGCAACACCTGTCTCAGAGGCTGATCAGTGTATATGATTATTGGGTGAGCTTGAAAATAATGACGAAGTTTTCGGGAGGCTATAAGCAAGCTTCTCAATCCTTGGGTAGTTACGTTCTGCGGCTGCCAATTTCTTACTTACATAATATACCGGTCTTTGCACCTTGTCTTCTTCCCTGACCAAGGCGGTGCTAACGGCATGAGCTGACACTGCTAGGTAAACAAACAGCTCTTCATGATCCACCGGCTTTGACAAAATCGGTGGTCTATCTAGTAAGTCCAATAGATTTCGAAAGGCCTCAACATAGTCCGGAGTCCATTCAAAATTTTTCTTTCCCCTTTTTATCAAGTCAAAAAACGGGACACATTTGTCTGTTGCTTTAGAGATAAATCTGCTCAACGCAGCCACCTTCCCTACAAGACTTTGGACGTCTTTGATTCTTCGTGGTTCCTCAATGTACCTTATCGCTGCTATTTGACAGGGATTGATTTCAGTTCCCCGAGAGCTCACGATGAAACCCAGAAACTTTCCAAATGCCACTCCGAACAAGCATTTCAAAGGATTTGGCTTCATTCGATACTTTCGCAGGATACCGAACATCTCTGCCAAGTCTTGCGTATGGCTAGAGGACTGCCTCGATTTGACAAGCATATCATCCACGTAGACCTCCATGGTTTTCCCTATTTGGTTATAAAACATCCTATTCACCAAGCGTTGGTAGGTAGCTCCATCATTTTTCAATCCGAAAGGCATGACCACGTAGCAGTACAACCCCAAATTTGTAATAAAGCTCGTGTGCTCTTGATCGGGCACATGCATGGGAATCTGGTTGTACCCGGAATATTCGTCCATAAAAGAATGAAGTTCATGTCCCGCCGTCGAATCGACAAGCTGGTCTATTCTGGGGAGTGGGAAGCTATCTTTCGGGCAGGTTTTGTTCAAGTATGAAAAATTAATACACGTCCGCCACTTTCCATTTGACTTCTTTACCAAAAAAGGATTCAAAATCCAGTCGGGATATGTCGAATCTCTAATAAATCCGTTCTCTTTCAGCTTCTCCACTTCTTCTTTCAGAGCTGCCGACCTCTCTGGGCCCAACTTACGTCTCTTTTGCTTTACCGGTGGGTGTTTTGGGTTTATACTCAGCGAATGACTCATGATGGATGGTGATATCCCACACATGTCAGCGTGGGTCCAGGCAAACACGTCTAGGTTTGCCTTTAGAAAGTCAGCCAGTTCTTTGGCTTGGTGCGGATCCAACTGGGATCCAATCTACAAAACTTTTGCTGGATCAGCTTCGTCAATGGGTATATCCACTGTCGTTTCGTTAGGAGTTGAGTTTCTATCCTCAGGTTCCTCATCTTCTCAGGGATCTAGATCCTCAGTCATTCCCTTGGGCAACTCCTTCGGGGCTGATCCCTCTAATTGCTATGCTGAACCCTCCTTTGGAGGAGGTGAAGTACTTTTAGTATCGATGTTGAGTCCCTTCATCAACATCTTTAATTCAGCAATATAACAAGCTCACCCGGAGACTTGGTCTCCCCTCATTACTCCTGTTCCGGCTTCAGTTGGGAACTTTAGCAATAAGCACCATGGTGCGATACAAGCCCTGAACTCTGCAAGGGCAGGCCTTCCTAAAAATGCGTTGTAGGGCGAATCGATATTTAGCACTACGAACTGAAGCATTCGTACTCTTCGACGATCCCCTTGTCCCAATGTTACGGGTAATTCTATATACCCCATTGGAGCTGTCGATGCCCTATTGAAGTCTCGAATCCAACCTTCGCAGGGCTTCAAATCTACAGACTCGAGTCTCATCTGATCAAACGACTTCTTAAACAGAATGTTGACAGAGCTTCCATTGTCTACTAGTACCTTATGAACCAATGTCGGCCCAATAGTAGTGATAATAACCAACGGATCTTCGGTAGGTGATTGGATTCCGGTATCGTCTCTGCTACGGAACACCAGATCATCGAACATTGTCCCCTGCTGTTTCACAGGGGTGATATCTTCCAAATCATTACACTCGTCCACATCTATGTGCTTAACTGCATTAACGTATTGGTCCATTGCTCTGAAACTGTGGATAGCTGGATGGGGTCCACCTACTATGGTGTTAATGACAATATCTTTGCCCTTTTGTTGCGCTGTAGGCTTGGGAGCAGACTGATTCTGGTTTGGGGCCTGTCCTCCTTGCCCCCTGTCCCTTGGGGCAGCCTTATACTCATCCAACTTTCCTTCACGCAACAACTTCTCAACCACATCTCTCAAGTGTCGACATTCGTTCATTGAATGTCCGTGGGTTCCGTGAAATAAACAAAATTTTCCGGTAGCAATTTCCTTCTCTGTCAAATCTCGTGGTGGTGATTTTTTGTATTGCAAAACTTTATACGTGTCCAAATAAATGTTCTCCAATGTATCATTCAACGGTGAATAATTTTCAAAAGTTTGGAACCGGGGTCTTTTGTCAGAATTACTTCCTCGGTTCCTGTTTGTCCTATTACCATTCCCATTACGGTTGTTATTGCCCCCGTTTCCATTATTATTGTTTCCATTCTTGTTTCCAACATTCACTTCGACTTTCCCAGAGCTTTCTCCCAACTGCTTTAGAACAACATTTCTCTGAACAACTTCTTTTGAGGCCGCTCCGGATTTTCTCTTTCTGTTTGCCCTTGCTTCCTCCCATCTTAACTGAATATTGGCCTTCTCATAAAACAACTCTCTTGTGGGAGGCGGCTTCCAAGAAAGATAATCTCCAAACTGTGAATCAGGATCAACTCCCTCCATTAAGGCCATCAAGATGGTAGGCTCATGAGGGTCGCTGACTTCTGTTACAGCTAAATTGAAACGGTCTAGATATGACTTCAAGGACTCACCCGGAGCTTGCTTAATTCTCTATAATTCGATAACAGTCTTAGACTTTCGGGCGTGAAGTCGGAATTGATTCATAAAACATTCACTTAATTCTTTGAAATTCGACATCGATCGAGGAGGAAGTCAGGTAAACCATAGTAATGCTACGTCTTCTAAGTAAATCGGGAAAGCCTTACACTTCACTGCATCAGGAGCAGCTGCAGCATTCATAAACCATGCGTATCGCATCAGAAGTTGTCCCGGGTCAGTTCTCCCGTTATATCTGTCCATCTGCGGCAAATTAAATCATCGGGGGAACTGAAAGTCAAGAATGTCATCACTAAAGGGAATATGGCTTCGCTCAATACCATAATCTTCATTGGTGTAATTTCGACTCTCAGACATGATCTGACGCACCATAGCCCATACATCAGCATTGGTCAAGGGCCGTTCAGGCTCCCTGGCCCTGATATTCGGGTTTCCTCTGGGTTCCTGATCAGGGGACACCCTCCTTCTTCTAGCGGCTTCTGCTCTTCTTTGCTCCCTACATTCGCGGTCGATCTCAGGAGGAAGGGGCTGAAGCATTTGTCCTTGAGTAGGGTTGGTAAGGTTAGGATCTCTAGGCAGAACATGAGATCCTCGCATTGGTAATGACATAGGCTCTCTCAGGCTCGGGTCACTGGGTCCTAACACACGAGCAACATCTTCGCGGGATCCCAGAGATCCGAAAGTCATTTGTTCCAAATTCTGAGGTCGTTCAAGCGGCCTTCTTTCACGAGGTCGCTCTTCCTCTGAGGAAGAAGACTGATCCACTGCAGTGTGATGAACTGGGGAAGGGGTTCTCTGCCTGCGAAGCTCACCAATCTCCCTACTCATGGTTCTCATATTCTCTTGCATCATAAGATTGGTGCGCTCATGGATTCTCATAGCCTCCCTAGTGCTCTCAAGCATGTCGAGAAGGTGTGAAAAATCTCCTTGGGTGACAACCGCAGATGGATTGATCTGGTCATTGGTCCTGGTGGCTGGAGTCGAAGCATTTGTAGGGGCTCGAGTAGAGGTTCCTGCATCACCTGGAGTCGGATCGGATCGGAGCAAAGTGACCTGGCCGGATCGGTTCGGGTTGGGGGAATGCACTTCTTCAACGTCTTCTACTCGGGTCGGATCGGAGCTTTCCCTCTGCGACCGGTTCGGATTTCCTGAGCCAGTCCGATCCGCTCCCGAGCTTTGCCCATGAGACGTCGTCACGACCGCGTCTTGATGATCTTCACCAACTTCGTTTCCTCGACTGGTTTGAACTTCCTTGCCTTTTCCTATAGCCATAATTCTTCAACAATCAACCAACAAGTACTTAAAAGCGTCGGAAATTGGGGATTAACTTATTTGAACTCAACGGTCCAAAAAGTAGAACGATAATCCAGAAAAACAGAGAATTCAAATGATTATCAGTGAAAGCGCCAAAATGTTAGACCAAAAAATGGTTCTAACACCCAAATTGACAAATTCTAATGAAATAAGATCAAAAACAGAAAAGAGGCACGAGATTTATAGTGGTTCGGCGTTAAAGAGCCTACGTCCACATTATATCACTTTGCTTGATGACGTAGATGAAAGTACAACAAGATATTCACTCAATCTCACTCATTTTACATATAAATTCACTCAATAATATTTGAAATACACTCTAGATGATGATTTGAATTGATTAGTAGTGCTAGAATTCAGTTCTCAAGAATTCACAAACTCTCAAAGTGCCAAAAGATCCTTTCAAATGACCCTTGGGGGTCTATTTATAGGTGGAAACTTCTCCAGAATTCGGTTCGGATCGGACCTACGTGGCTCCCATCCCACCTCTTTCGGGTTCAGATGGATTTTGGAATTGACAGCGCATAGAGTTAGTGGTAGACGTGGGCAGAACGTGGGTGTAACCACCCCGAGTATTAAGGAAAACGTGGGGTAAGAGCTGCTGTAACTTCAGGATCGGATCGGGTAGGCTAGCTTGCGAGGGCTCAAATCGAATTTATACCATTCGCTCCGGCCCGGTCTGTAATGGACTCTAACTTGTCTATTTTCTATTCCAGTCCGATCCATTGTGGTAGTGACCATCCGATCCGATCCGATTTGCTTTAGGAAGTAGTGTTCTTCAATGCTTGATATTCTAACTTTTTGACTTTGTGTAGCCTAATTCACAAAGTAGGCTAACATCATCCATATTTGTCTTTAATCAGCATTAATTAATTATTGAGACACCTCACATGCCACCCACGGCACCCGCTTAATTTCACATGCCACCTAAGGCACCCACTTAACCCCTCATGTCCCACTACATGTTTATCTGGTTAAGTGTTTCTTAATTCATTAAGACCGTAACCTTATAAAGACCTACATTAGACTGGCATTTTGTGTGCAGCTGGATTTGCCGGGCAGGTCCGGGCAGTCTTACACCACAAACGAGCCTAACCTCGTGTCTTTACAATTGTTACACATTTAATTTATGCCTAAGACCTCTCACATTAGACTGGCATTTGTGGCAGCTGGATTTGCCGGGCGGGTCCGGGCAGTCTTACACCACAAAAGTGTCTAACCTCGTGTCTTATGCGATTAATTACACATAATTAATTACCCCCAATTTGAAATAATTTCCCTATTCAAATTGCCAATCAATTACAAATTTAACTATGTCCGTAATTGACTCAATTATGCCCATCTATTTATGGTTTATAAAATTAAACAAATTAACATCACATTTAAGGCATTTATGCCAATTCTCAATATTAAATCTTTTAATATTATCCCATTGCCCCACGTTGTACGTTCGTTCGTTTAACGTAAAATATACGTTAGACTCGAATAGTCTAACTTATGGAACAAAGAGAAAACATCACAACATGCATAGAATAAAAACAAGATCTAAACATAAGGGGTGAACTTGCATGTGTGAATAAGGTTTTTCATCTAAAACTTGCATAGGCCAAAGTTACAAACTTGCATAAACAATGGATTTCATAGATCTAATCATAAGGTGTAAACTTGCATAGGCAATGGTCACAAACCTGCATAAACTATGGATCTCATAGATCTAATCATAAGGTGTAATTTTGCATAGGCAATGGTCACAAACTTGCATTACATGATTCATACTCCAATATTTATATACTTGCATATGTGATTTATACAACATAGACTATGATGTAAACTTGCATCTAACTCACACATGTCATAGCCTAACCTTAGATCCAATTTACACATAAAATAGATGTCATGAAATATGTAAGGTTGTATATGATTCTCACTAACTTGCATATGATTCATATCTAAATTAACCTCTAAACTTGCATACATACATATGATTTAACATATGAATTAATTTCAACAACATAACCAAACTAGCAAATGAAACATCATTATGAATTGGTTGTACATAAGCCAACAATTAACATGGATTTACAACATAGATGATAACATCACAGCTTTACAACATAGGTAATAACATCATAGATTTACAACATAGATAATAACATACGGTTAATGATTCACAACATAACCATATAATCCAAATCATAGCTCAATCCAATTAAATTGTTAATTATCATATTAAAGAAATGAAACTCACAAAAAGAAGGTCTTGCGTTCTGAAATCTGAGTTCTGAAATTGATTTAGCTCGCCTTTGTAGTAGATTCGTTATTGTTTAGATTAGAGTTGAATAGAATTGAATTGATTAGCTTTGATTTCCCTCTAGTTGGTGGTGGCTACTCTAGGTTACAAAATGACAGCATGACGGCCATGATTCATATTTTTATTTGATTCTAGGGTTTGAGTCTACCCATGTTTATATAGAATTTCAATTTAATTATAGCCCTCGGATGATCTTAGGGTTAATCAAAACCACTCAGTCGGGATAGGGTGACACATCAGTCCTAATGACTCAACAAGGAGTCAGAAAGGACTCAGCAATGAGTCATAATATGGATCAGATTGCACCAGAAAGCTGTGCAAGCTTTCTGCTCGGCCTAGGCGCACTTGGGAAGTGTGCCAATGTATTTTTTTACTGGCGCACTTCCCAAGTGCGCCAGTGCATTTATTTTTTTCTCTTTTTCTTCTGGTTTTTCCCGCCTGACCTCGTTTGTCCATATCTCCTTCATCTGGTATCCGTTTTACGCAAACTCGGACTATATCTCAACCAGAATTCCGAGACGAACACAATGGCGCAACCCGTTTCCCTTAATTCTCATGTCAAAGATTAATTATTCTTGAATTTAGTTAATTCGATTATTCAAAAATTCGGGGTGTTACATTCTCCCATACTTAAAGGATTTCGTCCCCGAAATCTCTAAGTCAAGAAGAACGTATCCTATCATCCAATCATCCATCTACTCAACCATCAACCCCTAGTAACCACGGTCCTTAAAAGATTTCCAATGCTTTTCATGTACATATGCATAGTGTGTATATGTTCCTTATCTAATGCAAAATCAGGCGGTCTACTGATTCAGTTGACCTCCTTAATGCAAACCATGATAGTTCCATGCGTCTATTATGTATGCGAAAGAATCCTATCGATACATATTATTTCTTCATGTGTGTACAACCATTCATCAAAATGCAGCATCCATATGATAACACACATTCAATGTACATTCATTTTACTAAATACATCCATTTATATGCAATATGCAATATGAAAGTGACTGTGTCGATCTAGTGCCTAAAGTGTGTGTATATGCATCCACGAGCAACCACTAGGAAACACTTGCATCCACATGCATTCATCATATATAACATGTCTCAAACACATGTTTCAACCATAGGACTACCCTATCTAAATGTCAAAGATACTAGCGAGAGGACATACTAAAGATAGAATAAGTACAAGCTATGCGATAAAGGAGAAATTAAAAGACATACCCTCGAAAAGAAAAGGGTACTATGAACGCATCTTCTCTTCCGTCTCCCAAGTAGCGTCGTTCCCATCATCTCCCCATTGCACTTTGACTAGCTTGACCTCTCAATTCCTCAACTTCTCAATCTCTGACCCAAGAATGCACGTAGGAGCTCGTCGAATCATCGCATCACGCTCTATCTCCACCTCTCTAAGCAAGCTCGGCTCTACCACTTCCGCGGTCTCGTGCAAGCACTTCCTCAAATGTGATACATGGAATACATCATGTACAACACTAAGTCTCTCAAGCAACTCTACTCTATACGCCATCTGTCCAATCCTCTCCTAGAAGACTTCTTATTTCCGTTGCTTTTCTTGGAACCTTCAATTCTTGGATTGCCGCCACCTTCGCGGGATCTACAGCTATCCCTTCCTTAGAGACCACGTGTCCTAAGATTCCTGCCTTCTTCCTAAAAAAAATGGCATCAACATAGGGTCCTAAACAATCCATTACTTCACATCCCACTCGAGTCATCTCATAACCCTATTGAATCTAACTCGGGGCAGCCCATACCATCGAATAGTCTTATCATGTCACGGGTGCACATCACTTCTCGAGAAAACCAAGATATCATGCAATGAAAATCGCCCCAGCTATTTATCTCACACAAACTATCCTAGTCGAACTCGACATTCCCCAAGCACAAGCCCCAAAGGCCTAAACCAATATCAGACAAGCACCCAAGGAATATCTCCTCCGAATTCGGACAATCTATGTGAGATGATACTAGCAAAGCAACCAAACAATTGAGCACCCCACTCCGATATACTACATCTTGTGAACCCCTTCTCAAGCAACTCCCCTACTTGCTTATTGAGCTCCCTCCTCTCACGAGGAGTCATGTGGCGTACTGGCAGAGATACTGGTTTTGCATTGTCTACAAGATAATTACGAAAGTCTATCTCACGCCTCGGGGGTAAACCTTGAACCTCTTTGAAGACGTTACTATATTCACGGACCACACGAACAGATTTCAAATCATCATTGGGTACGTCAAGAGATTCTAGGTAACTAAACATTACTGGACCTCTAGGGTCACAAGAAATATCAAGGGTCTTTCCACAACGAGTCAAAAATCTAACTACCCTTCTCTCACAATCTAGGACGGCACCGTATCTAGTTAGCCAATCCATACCTAGAATCAAGCCGTAGCCCATGAAGCCAAGAACAAAGGTGTTGCATTCAAACCCAACACCCAAGATAGACACTCTCAAATCCCGACAAATCATGGATAAATGAGCCGACCCACCAATAGGATTTGAGACTACAATGGGATCCATGGCAAGACTAGTATCTAAGTGCAGTGTTTCAACTAATGATGTAGAGATAAACGAATGTGATGCGCCAGAATCGAATAAGGTACGGACAGGGTGATCAAACAGAAAAACTTTCAACGGATATGTTTCTACCTCTCTCCTGTCCCGGTGCCATGAGAGCCTGAACCTGCCCTCCAGAAGTAGACCCTATCCTCTGCCTTTTTATAATGACCCGCATTTGCAGAGGTATTATAATTAATTTATTTAATTATATAAATAGTGATATAGTGAATTAAATGGTGGTTTAATTAAATAGTTGGGAATATTTAATTAAAATAATAATTAAATTATATATTTAATTCTGAAATAATCAGAATTGGCTGAAATGGCGATATGGTGTGAACTGGATCATCTGTGATATTTAATTCAGTTTGGAATTAAATTTGAATAACGAATATATTATATATACGATAGTTTGAATGTATAATTATATTATAATTAAAATCGAGCTTGAAATGGCGTTGCAGTTCGTTATTTGGCGATTTGAACTTCAACTGAATGTACAGGATTCGTTTTAAGTCGGATTTCTATGAAACAAGAAACGCGTGGAGCTGGTGGAGTATATCTTTCTAGTGGAAGAGAAAAATCAGGATTTCGTCGTGTAGATTTTGAATTATTTCCAAATCAAATTTTAGAAAAGTCGCTGTGGAATTCCTTTATAGT
Source organism: Allium sativum (assembly GCA_030737875.1). Lineage (NCBI taxonomy): Eukaryota > Viridiplantae > Streptophyta > Magnoliopsida > Asparagales > Amaryllidaceae > Allium > Allium sativum. Next base: position 220,683,480 of record CM060927.1, on the reverse strand, counting down.
TTATAAAGGAATTATTTATATTTTAAAAAGGAATTTCAATATAAATCGAATATCGGGTTGACCTAGACTGAAATATCAAGTTATAAATCCCAGTAGAGCTGTATGGTATTCCACTATGAATATAGACGATAATATTTATTTTTAAATATTAAATTTAATTATATTTAAATATATTTATATATTTAAATGGGCTATTCAGAGCTATAAAAATAAGCCACTTTTGCAAACGAAGTCGGAATTCGACGAAAATAATTCTGTTGGATCCGCAATATTAAATTATTGTTAGATTTCAATTTCCGTGATTTTTGAAGTCCGTATGTAGCCGTAAGTATTTTTAGAGTGAGAAACAGTCAGTATTTCGACGGTTAAAAATACGCTGTGTGAGCATACGAAGTCAGAATTCGACGAAACCAGTTTTGTTGGGTCTGCAATGTCAAACTCTAGTAGTACGTCCAGTTTGGTGATTTTTGGGTATCGCGTGTGATCACACGGATTTTTAGAAGGCAAAAACAAAAATAAAAGGATAAAAATAAAATATCTAGATATTTAGGCTCTCTATAAATACCCTATCCATCCTCATCTTAACCCTAAACCGCTATTTTTCTAAAACCAGAAACAAGCCTCGGGTTCTTTTTCTCTTCTTCACCGAAAACGTGAAAAAACATCCTCTTTAGATAATCAAAAGAAAATAAAAATCAATAAATCCTTAAACCTATATTTTTGAGCTGCTAAAAGTATTCCGTATGTCCTGTGTGAATCTTTGGAAGCTCGCAAGCTGTTTGTGTACCCGGAAATTTTGGAATAGTGGAAGTTCGTGACCTAGGGTGGGGGAGCGTTTAGTCAAGGGTAGCCGAGGAGTAAAACCGGTGTTGTCGTCGGATTTGTGGTTAGAAGAGGTGGAGTTTGGCAAAATTTGGGGGAAATCGGTGAAAAAACATGACACGCCCTCCCTATACAGTGCGAGGTCGATCGAGAAACGTGATGAACGAGAAGAGTGCGAGTGAGGATTCAAGGTGAGGGAGGGATGGCTCATGCGTTGAGGAGTTCAACGGTGTTACCATTAAGGGAAATCATGGTGAAATGTGGCCGGGAGGAGGATGCAAAGTGACGGAAATGGCTATATGAAGGAGTGATGAAGCCGACGTATTTGTTTGGAGGAGAAGCAATAGTGGCGGGCCTGGGAATTTAGAAAGGATAACGGGCCTGATTCAAAAAAAAATCGAATCGTAAGTTGCGTTGGGACCGTATGGACGAGAGCTTCGCAATGGAACTGACTGGAAGTAGATTGGGGCTCATATGAATTTATGGCGAAATAAATTGTTTGATTCGAATCAAACAAAACAGTTTATCGTTCTTTAACGATGAACTGCCGAAGTGAGTAAATCTCACTAACTCTGAACAGTTTATAATTTCACGTTGTATTTTTAGAACTGTAAATATTGGTTGATTAACTTTGTGTTGACTGTTTGATTGAACTGCTAGTCAGTTAGTTGAATTTCTATATTGATTCTGTTTAACAGTATATATCATATGGAACTGAAAGTGATGTTGATTTAATTATATAACATCTGTGGATGCAGGGAAACAGGTTGGAGGAATCCGACTGGATTCATCAACAGTTATTTTATTGTTTTTCATATATTTTGATATATGATGTGAATTATAACCTGTTGTTGATTGTGTGTATATGAACGATGTTGGACATCGTAATTTGATATGTTAAACACTATAACATACCGGGATTTGGAGAAAAGGGGAATTTGTCAAAGTGAATACTGGAAAGAGAATATTTATAAAATCAGAGGATTTTATAAAAGAGAATATTTATAAATAGAATATTTACAAATAGAAATTTATTTATAAATGGATTATTTATAAATAGAAAATATTTTGAAATAAAAAGGAAAACGTTACTAAAAAGGAAAACGTTACTAAAAAGGAAATCATTTATAAAGTGAAGAACCGTTACTAAAAGTAAATCTTTGTAAATGAATAGTTTATTCGAAAAGGAGTTAATCGAATATAGTTTATACGAATAGAATCAATTGAGTTAATCGAATATTATTTATTAGAATAAGAGTTAAATAGAGTTATCGAATATTAGTTATTCGAATAGAGTTAAATGGAGTTAAAGGAATAAATCGAATATAGTTTATTCGAATGGAATTAAAGGAGTTAATCGAATTTGGTTTATTTGAATAAAGTTAAAGGAGTTATCGACTAGAGTTAAATCAAATAGAGTTAACCCAATAGCGTTAGTCCAATAGAGTTAATTGATAAGGGTTAATCGAATAGAGCAAATTGAATAGATTTATCGAATATACCTTATTCGAAGGAAAGAATTATTGAATAGAGATGATTCGAAAGAGAGTTACGTAAGGAAGTTTGTTAAAGAATTAAAAGGTGAACTTTGTCTATTTCAAGATTAGAAACGTTGTTCAGTTAAGGTCTGAGAGGTAGTATTACCCCAACTTGATTGACTTCATTTTTAACTAAGGAATGGTTAAGGTTCGATAGTGAAGGTGGGTTAAAGGAATTTAGTTAATAAGCGTAATGGTTTGAGTTGGCATCGCAATGGTTTGTTTAAACATCTGTCTAAGTCCAATGAAGGAGTTTTGGAAATGTTTTCCAAATAAGAACCAGAAATGTTTTCTGATATAGAAAATAAGAAATGGAAATGTTTTCCAATGGTAATAACATATATTTTCTAAATTTAGAAAATAAGAAATGTTGAATATAGGGAAACAGGAGATAAGTAAATTAATGAAATAAAGAGATAAATGTTGAATGATGATTGATCGATATAATTTCCTCCTAGAAATAATGTCGTTGTTTGCACACCTGTTTTTCTTTGATGGTTAAATCATAGACTATCGAAGTTTTGACCATTTTAACGTTGTTAATATGGAGAGACCGGTTGGATTATTATCCAAAGAACCACTCTGTATTGGCATAAGCGTTGCGAATCATATATGCCAAAGATAATTGAAGACAGAGTAAAGTGCAAGGGCTATTGTATAAGTCTTAGATAACAGTGCCTAAGATGGATGTACTGAATAGTGCCTTCGGTTCATCCTGTTACTGGATGACTTGTATGGATGAATGTCTAACAGAGTATTTCCAGAAAGGTCACGTACATTGATTTCTTCAACTATATCAAGAGTGGAAGCGGAGAAGGAAACTTATTTAGCTAACACGTAATGTACTGTTGTAAACGTCAATTAGTGATTTTCGATGGATCTGATAATGTGGCATTCGAAGTGAATCTGATGTGATGATGAAGCGTAACCTCAAGCCTCATCAACCGGTAAATGACAGAAATCGGGCAGGCAGCATGGCTAAGTCGGTCGCTCCGAAGTAGTGTGTATAATCACCTGATCTAGAGTTTCATTTATTTATAAAAATCTATTGTCGATACTGTCCCATTAGGGAAACGGTTGCTGATCCCAACCGTTGGTGATGTACATTCGATACACTCAAGCGAAATGAGTGGTCGGTCATGTGTGGCCGGGTTGCAAGATGTTCTTGTTGAACCCAGTGTATTCCTCTCTAGAGGTACACTAGCGAAAGGTGGTTCCATACCTTGTCATAGTTGGAAATCCATTACCCAATACGTGCTTGCGGTTTTGATTGTATACTATATATGTAGAACGTGAGATGAAAGCATTCTTCTAGATGGTTAATATATTGTAGTTGATAGACATTATTATAATATCAAAGGGTTTTTGATATAAAGATAATTTGGATTCTCATAAGGGAAAAACCCGTTCCGTTATACGGCGTGGTCTTATGAGATATCATTTACTAGTTCGAACTGTTTTAAACTGTTTTACTCACACCAGTCCCATGACTGACCCGGAGTTTTTTTTTGTTTTCCCTAAACTCTTGGGTGCCCAATTTTGTACGGGACGTCAAGTAGTCGGGATTTACAGATATACTGGAAGAGCTTGGAGCAGGAGGCTTCAGGATTATATAGCTATAGTTATTTCCGCTGAGTTGTAAGTGTTGTACTCTGATAATGTTATTGTATACATATAATGATTTTATTTCAAGGATATATTATCTATTATATGTTGTTCGTTCCGCTGTGAGATTCGTGTTACTCTGATGTTGTGTTCTTCTTCTTCTTCTATTCTTAGTTTCTATCTTATCTATCCTCACCCTCTAATTTCTTTCATTAATGACCGGTATTTTTCGATGTTTGGTTAGTCGTCATCATGTTTATGTCGATAACCAAAGTCGCCAAAATCCGGGTCACTACAGTTGGTATCAGAGCTTAAGTTAAGAATTACCTTGGCTCTGTGGCATAACTCAGTAGAGATGGGGTTAGTAATACCCTAGATTGAGTTTGAGTGTATGTATACGAGTGAACGTATTTGTTATTCAATATAAAAAAATTGTTTATATTGTGGAGATTTGTTGGTTGAGTCGTTTATGAGTTTTGGTCGATCAGTTTGATCCACTGTATCGGTAGGGATTTTGTAAACACTCAAATATGATGAACCGTCATGGTATGTTTTGAAAGAGGGTAAATGAATTTTTTTTACCCAAATTATATTTTGATATAAAGGATTTATATTGGAATAATTATAATATAGTGGATATATTGGTTGTTATTATAATCAAGTAAGATTATAAATTAAATGGTTATGTAAATAACCAATCAGAATTCATATACGTGAAATACGTGGAATCAGATGAGTTGAATCTGAAATTTTAAACCAGAAATTGAATTAAAACCTGGAAATTTGGATAAGTATTTGTAAATGGATTTGGATTAAAAATAAGGAAAATTTAAGATCCTGGGAGATTTTAAATTGTTTTACAAGTAGTGTGAATTATATTTTGAATTGAATTTCAAAGTGGAAATGTTTAGAAATTGTTTTATAGTATTGAACTCACTTCGATCGCTGGAAAATAGATTCCGATGATGGCAGCTGCATCATCAGTATTCATTTTCGAGTTGTAAGTGACGAATTACTACCAGAGATACTATTTTGAATTTGTTTTGGGAAAGACAAGTTGTGTTGAATTTCAAAATGGGATTTATAATATAGAATTTGAATATATAGAATTTGAATATAGAAATTCAAATGGGATTTATAATATAGAATTTGAATAGAAATTGATACATAGAATTTGAATATAGAAATTCAAATGGGATTTATAATATAGAATTTGAATAGAATTTGATATATAGAATTTGAATAATAGAATTTGATATATAGATTTGAATAATAGAAGTGATATAAAATTTGAATAGAAATTGAATAGAATTAACTAAGTTGAAGAGGAATTAGTTAATCGAGTTTTGAATTTAAAGTTGAACTTTGAAAGGTGAATTGGATTTGTAAATGGATATTCGAAATCGAATATAGAACTTAAATTCGAAATTTGGATTTAAATTAGTTAATAAGCAAGTTAAAATATATTTGAACATGTCATGTTCAAATATAAAAGTGAAATAGACTAAAGAGTTAATTAATAAATTAATTAACGAATTGAGTTAAAACGATCAGGTATAGTTAAAATAGATTGGGCAGGTATAAATATACATGAGATAGGTATGGATAAGGTATGCAGGTATATAAATAGAATGCTCGACGAAAAGGTATGTATTTAATTCATATTTGAGATTTTATGTGCCGTATCGGCTAGCCGCTTGGCTTTTTCTTTTTCTTTTGGATTGGTGAGGGCCATGGGAGGCTATTTGAAATATCCCGATGCTCCTGGTACAAAGGAGGTTATGGCGAATTTTTCCGGGAATTTAAGGAGTTAGAATATTTTTAAGATAATTTGATAGTTAGAAATCAACGTATCGATATATATATAGAAGTCGATAAGGAAACGAACTTAGAAATAGAATAGTAAAATAAAAAAGGAAGACTAAGAATAAAATCTAGTAAGAATAGAAAGAGGAAGCGTATATATGTTTAAAAGTGAATAAGTAGTTGTATGGTATTGATAATTCGAGTAAGTAGTCATATCTGTTTTGACGTTATAAATGTTATTCAGTCAAGGTCTGAGAGGTAGTTATACCCCAACTTGATTGATTTCATTTTTAACAAATAAATAGTAAGATTTCAGGCTCGAAGATCAATGTTGAATAAGAGTTAGTTGAATATAGTATTTGGGTTGTCGTAACGATGTTTTACACAACATCCGTTTTAACCCAAATAAGTGTAAGCTTGGAAATATAATAAAGAATATTTCCTAAGTATAGAAATAAACGAGATCGGAAAAGAGATAAGTAATTGGAATATTTTCCAATTATAAATATCATATATTTTCTAAAGTTTAGAAAATAAAGGAAGGCGATATTCGGAAATGTTTTCCAAATAACATAAAAGGCCAATATGGTTATTGAAAATATTTGGTTAACAAATATTGATAAAGAAATAGAGAAGTGATTTAACTAATGGAATATTAATTAAGGGCTCAATGACATGTTCAAAAGGAAAATTTGATTTTTGAAAAGAGTAAACTGTTTGAAAACTCCCAGGGAAAGACTGTTTGAATTAAAAACAAATTTAACAGAAATTTGTGAAAGCAAAATTGAATTAAAGAAAAGCCAGTAAAGTGGTAACTGAGATTGAATTAGAATGATATCAAGACAAATTGGATTGTGAGATTCAAATTTGAAGTGTAATGTGATAATCAAGTTAAGAGTTGGGAATCGAGAAGAAACTCGAGTTGAAATGACATTTGGCTCGGATATAAGCGAATGGTTGTGTTGTGGATAAAAGCAGATTGGAATTTGATTGGGATGACCCTTGTATCCGCTGAATTGATAACAGGTGGAAAGGATATAATGATATGCCGACAAAGGGTACAAGTTTATATTTCATATGGTATGAGATTTATGAGCCGAATTGGCAAGCCGCTTGGCTATTTGATTTTCTTTTGGGATGGAGATGGCCCAGAGAGGCGAGTTGGAGTTTGACGTATTGACCAGTACAAAGGAGGTGCTGGCGAAATTTTTCAAAAAAATTAAGGCATTAGAAAATTTTCAGGATTTTTGAAAATTTTCGATAATAAGAATTAAATAAATTTCTAATTGAAATTAAATTGGTTCAGTTGAAACTGAAGTTAAGAAGTGAACAAATATGTTCTAACCTGTCGATAGGGTCGTTCTCTACCTTAGCAATTTCGAGGACGAAATTATTTTAAGTTGAGAAGATGGTAATGACCCACATTTGCAGAGGTATTATAATTAATTTATTTAATTATATAAATAGTGATATAGTGAATTAAAAGGTGGTTTAATTAAATAGTTGGGAATATTTAATTAAAATAATAATTAAATAATATATTTAATTCTGAAATAATCAGAATTGGCTGAAATGGCGATATGGTGTGAACTGAATCATCTGTGATATTTAATTTAGTTTGGAATTGAATTTGAATAACGAATATATTATATAAACAACAGTTTAAACGTATAATTATATTATAATTAAAATCGAGCTTGAAACGGTGCTGCAGTTCGATATTTGGCGATTTGAACTTCAACTGAATGTACATGATTCGTTTTAAGTCGGATTTCTGTGAAACAAGAAATGTGTGGAGCTGGTGGAGTATATCTTTCTAGTGGAAGAGAAAAATCGGGATTTCGTCGTGTAGATTTTGATTTATTTCCAAATCAAATTTTAGAAAAGTCGCTGTGGAATTCCTTTATAATTTATAAAGGAATTATTTATATTTTAGAAAGGAATTTCAATATAAATTGAATATCGGGTTGACCCAGTTTAAAATATCTAGTTATAAATCCCAGTAGAGCAGTATGGTATTGCACTGTGAATATAGACGATAATACTTATTTTTAAATATTAAATTTAATTATATTTAAATATATTTATATATTTAAATGGGCTATTCAGAGCTGTAAAAATAAGCCACTTTTGCAAACGAAGTCGGAATTCGACGAAACTAATTCTGTTGGATCCGAAATATTAAATTATTGTTAGATTTCAATTTCCGTGATTTTTGAAGTCAGTATGTAGCCGTAAGGATTTTTAGAGTGAGAAACAGTCAGTATTTCGATGGTTAAAAATACGTTGTGTGAGCATACGAAGTCGGAATTCGACGAAACCAGTTTTGTTGGGTCTGTAATGTCAAACTCTAGCAGTACGCCCAGTTTGGTGATTTTTGGGAATCGTGTGTGATCACACGGATTTTTAGAAGGCAAAAACAAATATAAAAAGATAAAAATAAAATATCTAGATATTTAGGCTCTCTATAAATACCCTATCCATCCTCATCTTAACCCTAAACCGCTATTTTTCTAAAACCAGAAACAAGCCTCGGGTTCTTTTTCTCTTCTTCACCGAAAACGTGAAAAAACATCCTCTTTAGAAAATCAAAAGAAAATAAAAATCGATAAATCCTTAAACCTATATTTTTGAGCTGCTAAAAGTATTCCGTATGTCCTGTGTGAATCTTTGGAAGCTCGCGAGCTGTTTGTGTTCACGAAAATTTTGGAACAGTGGAAATCTGTGACCTAGGGCGGGGGAGCGTTGAGCCAGGGGTAGCCGAGGAGTAAAACCGGTGTTGTCGTCGGATTTGTGGTTAGAAGAGGTGGAGTTTGGCAAAATTTGGGGGAAATCGGTGATAAAACATGACGCGCCCTCCCTGTACAGTGCGAGGTCGGTCGAGAAACGCGATGAACGAGAAGAGTGTGAGTGCGGATTCAAGGTGAGGGAGGGATGGCTCGTGCGTTGAGGAGTTCAATGGTGTTAGCATTGGGGGAAATCATGGTGAAATGTGGCCGGGAGGAGGATGTAAAGTGATGGAAATGGCTACAGGAAGGAGTGATGAAGCCCGCGTAATTGTTTGGAGGAGAAGCAATAGTGGCGGGCCTGGGAATTTAGAAAGGATAATGGGCCTGATTTAAAAAAAAAATTGAACCGTAAGTTGCGTTGGGACCGTATGGACGAGAGCTTCGCAATGGAACTGACTGGAAGTAGATTGGGGCTCATATGAATTTATTGCGAAATAAATTGTTTGATTCGAATCAAACAAAACAGTTTATCGTTCTTTAACGATTAACTGCCGAAGTGAGTAAATCTCACTAACTCTGAACAGTTTATAATTTCATGTTGTATTTTTAGAACTGTTAAATATTGGCTGATTAACTGTGTGTTGATTGTTTAATTGAACTGCTAGTCAGTTAGGTGAATTCCTATATTGATTCTGTTTAACAGAATATATCATATGGAACTGAAAGTGATGTTGATTTTATTATATAACATCTGTGGATGCAGGGAAACAGGTTGGAGGAATCCGACTGGATTCCTAAACAGTTATTTTATTGTTTTTCATATATTTTGATATATGATGTGAATTATAACCGGTTGTTGATTGTGTGTGTATGAACGATATTGGACATCGTAATTTGATATGTTAAACACCATAACATACCGGGATTTGGAGAAAAGGGGAATTTGTCAAAGTGAATACTGGAAAGAGAATATTTGTAAAATCAGAGGATTTTATAAAAGAGAATATTTATAAATAGAAATTTATTTATAAATGGATTATTTATAAATAGAAAATACTTAGAAATAAAACCCTAAAGGAATTATTTGTAAACCATTTGCAAATAGATTAGAAAGAGAAATGTTTGTAAACCATTTAAAAATCAAATAGAAAGAGAAAGGTTTGTAAACCATTTACAAATCAATCAGAAAGAGAAATGTTTGTAAACCATTTACAAATGAGATTGAATAGGAAATATTTGTAAAACCTTACAAATGAAATCGAAAGAGGAATATTTGTAAAACCTTTACAAATGAAATCGAAAAGGAGATATTTGTAAAACCATTTACAAATAGAATTAAAAAGGAAATATTTAGAAAATAAATAGAGTTATAAAAAGGAAATTTTGTTTATAACCGAATAATATGTTATAAAAAGGAAAACGTTATAAAAAGGAAAACATTACTAAAAAGGAAATAATTTGTAAAGTGAAGAACCGTTACTAAAAGTAAATCTTTATAAATGAATAGTTTATTCGAAAAGGAGTTAATCGAATATAGTTTATTCAAATAGAATCAATTGAGTTAATCGAATATTAGTTATTTGAATAAGAGTTAAATAGAGTTATCGAATATTAGTTATTCGAATTGAGTTAAATGGAGTTAAAGGAATAAATCGAATATAGTTTATTCGAATGGAATTAAAGGAGTTAATCGAATTTGGTTTATTCGAATAGAGTTAAAGGAGTTATCGACTAGAGTTAAATCAAATAGAGTTAATCCAATAGTGTTAGTCCAATAGAGTTAATTGATAAGGGTTAATCGAATAGAGCAAATTGAATAGATTTATCGAATATACCTTATTCGAAGGAAAGAATTATCGAATAAAGATGATTCAAAAGAGAGTTACATAAGGAAGTTTGTTAAAGAATTAAAAGGTGAACTTTGTCTATTTCAAGGTTAGAAACGTTGTTCAGTTAAGGTCTGAGAGGTAGTATTACCCCAACTTGATTGACTTCATTTTTAACTAAGGAATGGTTAAGGTTCGATAGTGAAGGTGGGTTAAAGGAATTTAGTTAATAAGCGTAATGGTTTGAGTTGGCATCGCGATGGTTTGTTTAAACATCTGTCTAAGTCCAATGAAGGAGTTTTGGAAATGTTTTCCAAATAAGAACCAGAAATGTTTTCTGATATAGAAAACAAGAAATGGAAATGTTTTCCAATGGTAATAACATATATTTTCTAAATTTAGAAAATAAGAAATGTTGAATATAGGGAAACAGGAGATAAGTAAATTAATGAAATAAAGAGATAAATGTTGAATGATGATTAATCGATATAATTTCCTCCTAGAAATAATGTCGTTGTTTGCACACCTGTTTTTCTTTGATGGTTAAATCACAGACTATCGAAGTTTTGTCCATTTTAACGTTGTTAATATGGAGAGACCGGTTGGATTATTATCCAAAGAACCACTCTGTATTGGCATAAGCGTTGCGAATCATATATGCCAAAGATAATTGAAGACGGATTAAAGTGCAAGGGCTATTGTATAAGTCTTAGATAACAGTGCCTAAGATGGATGTACTGAATAGTGCCTTCGGTTCATCCTGTTCCTGGATGACTTGTATGGATGAATGTATGACAGAGTATTTCCAGAAAGGTCACGTACATTGATTTCTTCAACCGTACCAAGAGTGGAAGCGGAGAAGGAAACTTCTTTAGCTAACACGTAATGTACTGTCGTAGACGTCAATTTGTGATTTTCGATGGATTTGATAATGAGGCATTCGAAGTGAATCTAATGTGATGATGAAGCGTAACCTCAAGCCTCATCAACCGGTAAATGACAAAAATCGGGCAGGCAGCATGGCTAAGTCAGTCGCTCCGAAGTAGGGTGTATAATCACATGATCTAGAGTTTCATTTATTTCTAAAAATCTATTGTCGATACTTTACCATTCGGGAAACGGTTGCTGATCCCAACCGTTGGTGATGTACATTCGATACACTCAAGCGAAATGAGTGGTCGGTCATGTGTGGCCGGGTTGCAAGATGGTCTTGTTGAACCCAGTGTATTCCTCTCTAGAGGTACACTAGCGAAAGGTCGTTCCATACCTTGTCATAGTTGGAAATCCATTACCCAATACGTGCTTGCGGTTTTGATTGTATACTATATATGTAGAACGTAAGATGAAAGCGTTCTGCTAGATGATTATTATATTGTAGTTGATAGACATTATTATAATATCAAAGGGTTTTTGATATAAAGATAATTTGGATTCTCATAAGGGAAAAACCCGTTCCGTTATACGGCGTGGTCTTATGAGATATCGTTTACTAGTTCGAACTGTTTTAAACTATTTTACTCATACCAGTCCCATGTATGACCCGGAGTTTATTTTGTTTTGTTTTCCCTAAACTATTGCGTGCCCAATTTTGTACGGGCAGTCAAGTAGTCGGGATTTACAGATATACTGGAAGAGCTTGGAGCATTCTGCTTCAGGATTATATAGCTATAGTTATTTCCGCTGAGTTGTAAGTGTTGTACTCTGATAATGTTATTGTATACATATAATGATTTTATTTCAAGGATATATTATCTATTATATGTAGTTTGTTCCGCTGTGAGATTCGTGTTACTCTGATGTTGTGTTCTTCTTCTTCTTCTATTCTAAGTTTCTATCTTATCTATCCTCACCCTCTAATTTCTTTCATTAATGACCGGTATTTTTCGATGTTTGGTTAGTCGTCATCATGTTTATGTCGATAACCAAAGTCACCAAAATCCGGGTCACTACACTTTTCCTCGGGCAGTCTTTAATCTTTGATCAGATGTCCTGCCTCACCACAGTGGAAACAACCAGTCTTCTTTTTCTTTCTACAGTCCTTGCTCAAATGGCCCGGTGTTCCACAATAAAGACATTTCCTCTTGTCACGGGGTTTATTATTCTTTGCACCCTCCTTAGGTTCTACTTTCTTACCCTGTGCCCTATCCATGCCTCCACTATACGTTCTCCATTCGTGACCTCCGACCTACAAGAAACTTCGTCCTTCATCAACCAAGCAGCTAGTCGAACCATCCTCCCCTCGTCTATCTCCAAGATACTGACAAGTCCTCCACTTTCTTGAGCCAACTCCTAGTCCCGACAAACGTCTAAGTCCCATGAAGCGGTTTTACGCCCATCGTACGGAAGTCCTCATATATCTAAGGAAAAAGCATCTATACGTGAAGGAAGATATTCAAAAGGGAAAGAGGAAGAGATTCAAAAATGGAGAATCGAAGGAAAGATATATGGCTCTTGGGGATTATGTTAAACTTTCCTTGAAAATAGCTTCTTTAAAACAAGTTTTTGAAAATACTTTCTAGGAAAATAATACTTTTGAAAACACTTTTCAAAACTTTTTATCTGTTCTTGTAACCATAGCTCTGATACCACGTGTAACACCCCACGTCCATTAATGTCACTCACAAAGGGAATGCATCAATGTCCATGAAGCGTTATTGTTTGTATAGAACAGATAAATTACAAGAATAAATAAATAAAACAACACAACAGAAGATAAAACATATTTTATTTCATCATAACTCAAAACGAGTTTACATAAGTAGTTAACAAAAACCATTACAACAGGATCAGTAGTCTTTTCCTAAAACTTCAAAGTACATAAAGAAGCAAATACTTTAAATAACATAAATGCATAAATCCCCACTGAGCATAAGCAAAGCCATAAAGATGAGAGAGTCCCAAGCGATACATCTACTCTCTTCAAGCAACTGAAAGAAATCGGCACTAAGCTGTAGTATTCCCTCCTTGCAAACCTGAGGGGAGGGGGAAGGAAGAAAAGAGGTGGAAAGGAAAGGGGGTCAGACATAAAGTCTGGCGAGTGCGATAACTTTAACAATATAATTATCAAAGTAACTAGGCTAAGGCATAAGCTGGAAAATAAGGAAATGACTGTGAACAATTGGGTATGGCAGAACAAAACTAGGAAATAAGATGAACCAAGATATCGTTAAAGGCGCCCCTAATCACTATAAGATAATTACTACACTGCACCACCACTAGTCACCCTAAAGGTTGATCCCGCCTACAGAACTTAATAATGATAATGGCGGTTCGTGTACCCCTAGCTGCCTTCATAGGTGTCGTCTGCCCCTATCTCCATTAGGTGTACCCACTACCTTCCCCATTCTAATCACAATATTTATTCATAATATGGTAGTTATACTCCTAGCTGTCTTCATAGGTGTCGTCTGCTCCTATCTCCACTAGGTGTACCCACTACCCTCCCCATTCTAATCACAATATTTATTCATAATATGGTAGTTATACTCCTAGTTGTCTTCATAGGTGCCGTCTGCTCCTATCTCCACTAGGTGTACCCACTACCTTCCCCGTTCGATCGACTACCTAACTCGTAGATACCCATGATGGCCCCATAGTGGGGTGTATCACTCCCCAAAGTGGCAACCCGATACAACCAAAAATGCATGGCTTATATCTACACGATGCAACAACGTCTTACCTACCAGCCCGGGCCCACACATGCATATGAACCCATTGGACTTGCGTTGCCACTGCTAACCCGTTTTGACCTCTTACAATCAAATCCAGTACGCGTGTCCCGTCCTCGACTTGGGTCGAGCCCACAAAGATACTTAATGGGTTACCGTTTTAAAAGGGCCCCCACACATGCTTTCCCCCTATGCTTGGTCCCCACTAGAATTTCCCACTTAACCCCTCTTATTCATGTCTTCTTACATGTTTCAACTTGGTTAAGTGTTTATAATTATATCCCACATGTCACCCATGTTACTTACTCAACAAATCAACATGTGTTATTGGTTAATCTTGTCTTAACCCTATCCACTTATCAAATTATTGGTTAAGTTTGTCTTAACCCTACCAGATTAATGTATATTATTGGTTAAGTTTGTCTTAACCATACCCACTTATCATTTTATTGGTTAAGCTGGTCTTAACCCTTTTTCTTAGTTTATGATTAGGTACTTCTTAGTCCACAGATACATTGGTTAAGAGAATAACTCCCTAAGTACCAACCCCGAAGACCGAGATCAACATCAGATCGTTACTCAGAGAATCACTCACTCAACCAAATTTCTGTTTGTCATCCATATTTGTCTTTAATCAGCATTAATTAATTATTGAGACACCTAATCGTATTTCACATGCCACCCAGGGCACCCACTTAATTTCACATGCCACCCAAGGCACCCACTTAACCCCTCATGTCCCACTACATGTTTATCTGGTTAAGTGTTTCTTAATTCATTAAGACTGTAACCATATAAAGACCTCCCACATTAGACTGGCATTTTGTGGCAGCTGGATTTGCCGGGCGGGTCCGGGCAGTCTTACACCACAAACGAGCCTAACCTCGTGTCTTTACAATTGTTACACATTTAATTTATGCCTAAGACCTCTCACATTAGACTAACATTTGTGGCAGCTGGATTTGCCGGGCGGGTCCGAGCAGTCTTACACCACAAAAGAGTCTAACCTCGTGTCTTATGAGATTAATTACACATAATTAATTACCCCCAATTTGAATTAATTTACCTATTCAAATTGCCAATCAATTACAAATTTAACTATGTCCATAATTGACTCAATTATGTCCATCTATTTATGGTATATAAAATTATACCAATTAACATCACATTTAATGCATTTATGCCAATTCTCAATAATAAATCTTTTAATATTATCCCACTACCCAACGTTGTACGTTCGTTCGTTTAACGTAAAATATACGTTAGACTCGAATAGTCTAACTTATGGAATAAAGAGAAAACATCACAACATGCATAGAATAAAAACTAGATCTAAACATAAGGGGTGAACTTGCATGTGTGAATAAGGTTTTTCATCTAAAACTTGCATAGGCCGAAGTTACAAACTTGCATAAACAATGGATTTCATAGATCTAATCATAAGGTGTAAACTTGCATAGGCAATGGTCACAAACTTGCATATACTATGGATGTTATAGATCTAATCATAAGGTGTAATCTTGCATAGGCAATGGTCACAAACTTGCATTACATGATTCATACTCCAATATATATATATATATATATATATATATATATACTTGCATATGTGATTTATACAACATAGACTATGATGTAAACTTGCATCTAACTCACACATGTCATAACCTAACCTTAGATCCAATTTACACATAAAATAGATGTCATGAAACATGTAAGGTTGTATATGATTCTCACTAACTTGCATATGATTCATATCTAAATTAACCTCTAAACTTGCATACATACATATGATTTAACGTATGAATTAATTTCAACAACATAACCAAACTAGCATATGAAACATCATTATGAATTGGTTGTACATAAGCCAACAATTAACATGGATTTACAACATAGATGATAACATCACAGCTTTACAACATAGGTAATAACATTATAGATTTACAACATAGATAATAACATACAGTCAATGATTCACAACAAAACCATATAATCCAAATCATAGCTCAATCCAATTAAATTGTTAATTATCTTATTAAAGAAATCGAACTCACAAAAAGAAGGTCTTGCGTTCTGAAATCTGAGTTCTGAAATTGATTTAGCTCGCCTTTGTAGTAGATTCGTTATTGTTTAGATTAGAGTTGAATATAACTGAATTGATTAGCTTTGATTTCCCTCTAGTTGGTGGCGGCTACTCTAGGTTACAAGATGACAGCATGACGACCATGATTCAGATTTTTATTTGATTCTAGGGTTTTAGTCTACCCATGTTTATATATAATTTCAATTTAATTATAGTCGTCGGATGATCTTAGGGTTAATCAAAACCTCTCAGTCAGGATAGGGTGACACCTCAGCCCTAATGACTCAGCAAGGAGTCAGAAAGGACTCGGCAATGAGTCACAATATGGATCAGATTGCACCAGAAAGCTGTGCAGGCTTTCTGCTCGGCCTGGGCGCACTTGGGAAGTGTGCAAATGTATTTTTGTACTGGCGCACTTCCCAAGTGCGCCAGTGCATTTTTTCTCCTTTTCTTCTGGTTTTTCCCGCCTGACTTCGTTCGTCCATATCTCCTTCATCTGGTATCCGTTTTACGCAAACTTGGACTCTATCTCAACCAGAATTCCGAGATGAACACATTGGCGCAACCCATTTCCCTTAATTCTCTCGTCTGAGATTAATTATTCTTGAATTTATTTAATTCGATTATTCAAAAATTCGGGGTGTTATACTATCGATCAGACCAACTACAAACGCCACTCCGTGCCTCACATCTTATCAAAGAAAACTCGATCCAATCGTCTACCCAACTTAGGGGTATAAAATCAATCACCAATCCGTATAATTAAGGTCTGCCTTTTTGTCGGGCACCCAAACTTAAACTTCAAAGCATGTCCATTAACATCTCATCCTTCTTCAATCAACCTGTGCTCAACTCATTTCCAATGACAGGATAAATACAGGGTTATTTAGTTTTATTTCCTAATCGAATTTTATTCAATTCACTATACTGGAATTTAGTTTTCAATTCATTCAACTCTGCAATTAAATCATTTATGAATTTTATTCCATTAATCTAACAAACAATCTACAATTAATACACAACCAACTAAACCAATCAAATATATATTTTACTCAGCTTCCAAATTTCAAATTGTTTTCATTTAATTCTAAAATCCATTTTTACTCTAATATCCATTTTAATCCAATGTTCATTTCTCAAATTAACTAGACGTAACTAAGTCAAGGTCCAATTAGCTATTTTGCTCCATTTCAAGTTCATATTCAATTAGCTATTTAATTTACTAATTTATTCACCTCCATTTCAAGTTCAAATTCTGATTCTATTTCAAAAATCATTCATTATCTCTTTCTAATATGGTTTTATTTAACTTATCCCCAAGTTAAATTCTAATTCATACATTTCTATTTAACTTTTATTAGTTAAATCTCATCCATCCAATTCCATAATATTTACTAATATATATGAAATTTCTAGTTATATTAAACCAATTCAATTTTTTTTTTGATTTCAATTTGAATTCCATCCAATCAAACTAACAACTTAATATCCAAATAATCTATAACATTTTTTTATTTCTATACAAAAATATGATTTGGCCAATTTTTTTTCAGTTGACCATCTTTTCAAAATGTTATTGTACCAGCTGTCAGTTCGATATTGAACCAATCAAATAACACATTTTAAAATATTTTTATAAAATATACAAATACCCTCTCATATATATACACACACACACACACCAACTCAATCTAGGGTATTGCTAACCCCATCTCTATCGAGTTACGCCAAAGAGCAAAGGATATTACTAAACCTCGCACTGATACCAACTGTGACGTCCCAGATTTCCAGTACCTTTTGAGCTGACTAAACAACACCAGTCCAACCCAAATTACACTGGAAACCTAGATGCCAATTGAAAGAATTCAGAAGATGAGAAGAAGAAGATAAGAAAGAAATACTAGAATAGAAGAAGAAGAATCAACACAACACAGAATCTCACACCGCAGCAGAACAAGATATAATATAGAAAAAAAATCTTTATTGAGAGCTTTTAAATAAAAACTTACAATCAGCAGAGTACATCAACACATCTGGATAATTATAATAACCTATCCTCATATACAGTTACGCAGCAGAGTAAATACTAGATATTATATGTCTGAACAACTCCAGCTCGTCTCTGGACTTTGCAACATCCGATAACCTGGACCTGTACAATCCGGTCTAACCCGAGCATTACAAACACCGGGTCAGTCTGGTGAACCATAGTGAGAACAACTTGAAAAGTTTTAAGGGATTCATCCATCTTGATTTTAAAGTTCAAAAATCCTTTCGAAAGAAAAGGATAATCGTAAGACCAAATCCACACATAAATACAGACGGTTTTTAACTTACGATAACCCAAAATATTTTTGAAAACAATATATGTCATCTGATATTATAATAGTGTCTAAATACAGATAAATACCAATTTAACGGAACGCTTGCACCTTACGCTCCGCATATATAGTATACAATCAAAACTGCGGGTGCTTATTGGAGATTGGATTCTGACTATGACAAGGTATGGAACAACCTGCCGATAGTGTATCTCTAGAGGGGAATACACTAGGTTCAATAAGAACATCTTGCAACCCGGCCCACACATGACCGACCACTCATTTCACTTGATTGTATCGAATGTATATCACCAACGGTTGGGATCTGCAACCGTTTCTCGGAAAGGGACTACATCGAAATAGATTAAAGAAGCAAAAGGAATTTCTCTAGATAGGTGATTATACACCCTAATGGGAGGGACCCACATAGCCATGCTGCCTGCCCGATTTTTGTCATTTCATGGTTGTGAGGCTTGAGGTTATAATTTATCTTTAGAACATCTGACCACCATGTAACACCCCACGCCCATTAATGTCACTCACTAAGGGAATGCATTAACTTTCATGGAGCGTTATAAGAGTATAGAACCGAACATCACAAGACAGATATATAAAATGGTACTTAAAAATTCAAACTTTATTCATTGCATCGGAAAAGCAAAACATGTCTGGTTACAATATCAAAACCAAATACTAAAGCTAAGTACATAAATATCCATCTTGAACAAAATTATTATCAGAGTACATAAAAGTATAACCATAATCCCACTCCAAATAGCAATAATGAAAAAGAGATAAAGCTGAGCATTACTCTCAACACTTCCAAGCACTTCAAGAAGAAAGAAATCCAAGTCAAGCTCCACTAATCCCACCTTGAGGACCCTGAGGGGAGGAAAGAAAAGAGGCGAAACAAACGAGGTCAGACATAAAGTCTGGAAAGTCCAGTGACTTTAACAATATAATCAGTAAACTACCAGGATAAAAACATAAACTGGATTAAGAGATGATTGTAACCTAAGTAGATATGACAAGGTAAACAAGATAAGCAAGATAGAACATTGAATGCGCTGCTAACCACTATAATATATGCTCTGCACCGTACCAACATACTAGTTACATACTAAAAGGTGATCCCTCTTAAATAAATATAATGATGGTAGTTTCGTGTACTTCTAGTTACTATCATAGGTGCCATCTTGATCCTATCCCCACTAGTTGTACCCACTACCTTTCCCATTCGATCGACTCCCTAACCTCGTAGATACATGTACTGGTCCCACAATAGGGTGTGTCAATCCCTAAGGTGGCAACCCTGATACTAATGAAATGCACAACTTATACCTACACGATGCAACAATGTCTTACCTACCATCCCAAACCCACGCACACACATGACTCCGTTGGACTTGCACTGCCACCGCTAACTCTTTATTGACCTCTTACAGTCAACCCAGTAAGCGTGTCCCTGTCCTCATATAGATACTAAAATGGGTTACTGGTTGAAAAGGGTCCCCACACTTGACACAAGCTCCCCTCCTAAGCTTGGTCCCCACTAGGAATTCCCACTTAACCCCTTTTGTATCCCCATGTCTTATCATATGTCTCATCTTGATTAAGTGCTTTTATTATGTTATACATGCTACCCATTCAATACATGCTACCCATGTCACCCACTTAACCCTTTATTATACCCATGCCTTACCATATGTCTTATTTTAGCTAAATGTTCATTAATTCATTATAACCGTAATCTTGCAAGACCTCCCACGTTTGATTACCGTTTGCAGTTGCTGGATATGCCAGGCAGTTCCGGGCAGGCTTATGCCGCAAACCTATCTAACCACATGTCTTTGTGTTATTACGCGTCTAGTTTCTGCCCTTGACCTCTCACATTAGATTACCGTTTGCGGTTGCTGGATATGCCGGGCGGTTCCGGGCAGGCTTATACCGCAAACCAATCTAACCTCGTGTCTTAGGCGTTCATTATTACTTTCTTGATTCAAGTCCCAATTTCAAATATTGGATTATAGTATATTCCAATTACCCATAATTTCCAATCTAAATTATGCTTACAATTTCCATCCAAATTATGCCTATAATCTCATGTGTACAAGTTATGTCAAATTATCCCCAAACCAATTTCCGTGGTTACCCATAATTTATGCCAAACTTCATGTACACAATTTATACCCAATTATGCCCAATCAATAGTCATCAATAATTTGTGCCAAATTTCATATTATTCAATATTTTCCTAACCCTTTCCCAATCGTTCAAATGTCATTCGTACGTATAATTCAACGTAATATGTTAGGGTCGAAGTTAGCCTAATCTCATAAAAATAAAAAGGAAGAGAGGTAGGGAAGAGAATCAAGGCATCAAGACTGGCATAAACATAAGAACATGCATATGAACATAAACATGCATATATGATAAAATAGATCAGAAAGGCATATGACAGGTTTATGGGTATGAATCTAAAAGGTGACGAATTATAAACTTGATAAGATTCATCTTATTTACAGCATACACATTAGATCCAATTTACAATCCTATCACCATTACTTTTTGACTTAATTATATGTGAAAGTGACATAAACTCACAGTGACAGGAATTAGAAGAGAGAATAGTTCTGAATTCTGATTTCTGAATTTGATTAGCTAAACCATTGTTGTAGAATTCAATTCTTATCTTCCAATTTGAATACTCCTATTCTAATTTGCTTTGGTGAAGAAGAAAGGCTAGGCTAATTTAGATTTTAACAGCATGGAGGCGCCACGAATTAGCGTAATGAAATTAGGGTTAGCTCTAGGTGTTTATTTATAGGAATACTAGGTGTATTAGGGCCTTTAGAGTAGGTTAGGAACCATCTGAACCATCCAAACCAGAAAAGCACGTCACTCAGCCAATCCCAGAAGGCCACGTCGGTCCTAATCCACTAAAATACATCATGCCCAGATCTGGGCCGATGGGGTCGACACCCCTATAGGGGGGCGGACACCCCTATAAGGGGGTCGACACCTATGTCGACTCCCCTAGGGGGGTCGACACCCTAGAGCGGGAGATTTCCCGCTCACCCAAATTCGGCTGATTTCGAATTTCGAATTTAATTTTGATTTTTAATTATTTAATTTAAATTTTGCTTAAACTTGAAATCTTCTAAGCTTCATAATTTCTTCATACTGCATCTGTTTTACGCAAACTCGGACTCTATCTCAAGCAGAATTCCGAGACGAACGTAATGGCACAACCCGTTTCTGTTAATTCGTCTTCAAAAAATTAAGTGTCCTTTAATTTGTCAATTTTAATATTGTAAAATTACGGAGTGTTACATTCTCCCCTCCTTAAATGATTTCGTCCCCGAAATCTTCATGTCAAGTAGAACGTATCCTACCATCCAATCATCCATCTACTCATCCATCATCCACAAGCATCCATTGTCCTTAAAAGATTTCTAATGCTATATGAGCATATGTAAAAGTGTGTGTATATGTTCCTTATCTAATGCAAAGATCAGGCGGTCTACTAATTCAGTTGACCTCCTTAATGCGAATTATGTTAGTTCCATGAGTCCAACATGTATGCAATTATTCCTAATGCACTTTATAACTTCTATATGACTGCACAATCATTCGCTCAAATGCAACATCCACATGATAACACATCAAATTTCAATCAATATACAAATATATGCAATATGCAATATGAAAGTGACTGAGCTGGTCTTAGTGCCTAAAGTGTGTGTAAATGCATCCACGAGAAACCACTAGCAACCACTTGCATCCAGTAAATATAACATGTCTCAAACACATATTTTCAACCATAGGATTTTCTACCTAAAGATCGAAGATATACTCGAGAAGATACACTAAACGATAGAACAATATAAGCAAGCGGTAGAAAAAGGAGAAGTTAAGGACATACCCTCAAAAAGAAAAGGGTACGATGCACATATCTTGTCTTCCATTTCCCAAGTCGCATCTCCTTGACCATCTCCCCATTGGACTTTAACCAACTTGACCTCTCGGTTGCGTAACTTCTTGAACTCTGATCCAAGTATGCATGTAGGAGCTCGTCTGTAACACCCTGAATTTTCCGTGTCTATTAAAAGAATGAATTAAAGAACAATTAATTTTTAAAGTGAGAATTAAGGGAAACGGGTTATGCCATTGCGTTCATCTCGAAATTTTACTTGGAATAGAGTCCAAGTTTTCGTAAATCGGACTTCGTATAAGGAAGTTATGGCCCTCAGAAGTTTCAAGAAATTTATATAAATTGAAAACAGTTCAGAGTCAAAATTCAAACGAAAGACGAAGAAGCGGGCTGGGCAGGAAATCCCCCCCCCCCACCCCAAGCCAGGTCGACCAAGTGGTCGACCTCCCCTATACAGGTCGACTAGGGGGTCGACTGTAACAACCCTGAATTTTGGGGGTAAATTTTAAATTTTATTTTAAGTAATTTTAATGAGTTTTTGATATTTAAAATAATTTATTTAAAATAATAATGATTAAAAATTGATTTAAATTGAATTTAGAATTAATAATTTAATTTAATTATAAAAGGACTTAGAAATAGCACGGTAGTTTGAAAAGTCAAACTTGAACTTTGACTGCCGTACAGGATGTAAAATTTAACGGATTTTAGTGAAATAAAAAATATTGGAATCTATTTAAAAATATATTTCTAACGAATCCAAAAAATCAAAATTTTATTGCGGAAATCAAAAGTTATGCCCAGATTAAAATTTAGAAAGGTCGCTATGAAATTTATAAAGGTCAAAAATGCTACTTTTTGCATACAAAGGAATTTGGACTTGAAACCACTTCCATTGACTTCAGAATGATGTTTCTGCATTGAAAAACAGTAAACACTTATATATTTCGAGTTTCGGAAATTATTTGTTTAAAAATGTATTTTTAATATTTAATATACACGCCTTGAAAATAGCCATTTTTCAAACGACCTCTATTTTCGACAAAACCACTTTTGTTGGATTCGGAATGTCAAATAATGGCAAAGTTTAATTTTTCATAATTTTTAGACTTTATTTGTGACTGTGGCAAAAAGATTTCAGTTTGGTTAATTTCGGTAAATTTTAATCGATTTGAAAAATGCCATTTTTCAAATAGGCTCAGAATTGAACGAAATAAATTTTCCTATGTCCGCAGCTTCAAAACATAGCTAAATATATTTTTCGAGAATTTTTGAAGTTAATTTGTGACCCCGGTGAATTTATTTGTATGGTTGAATTAAAAATAAAAGAGTTAATTTTTAAATTAAAGATATGAAACTTGATTTTGTTAATAAAAAGATTGAAACTTGATTTTGTTAATAAAAAGAATGAAACTTGATTTTGTTAATAAAAAGATTGAAACTTGATTTTGTTAATAAAAAGAATGAAACTTGGTTTTGTTAATAAAAAGATGAAACTTGATTTTGTTAATAAAAATATTTACATTTGTTTTGTAAATAGAAATTGACCTTCACTCTTGATCGTAAGTACATGAAATTCACTTTTTTTTTGTAATGAATAAAAATCACTTTTGTTTATAATTAAGGGAATTCATTTTTGTATGTAATGTAATGAAAGAACAAAAGTTCATTCTTGTGTGAAATGAAATAAAAGAACAAAACATTCACTTGTTGTGTTAAAAGTGAAAGGTATGAAATATTTATATTTGCTAAAAAGGAATAACTTCATGGTTTTGTTAAAAATGAATAACTTCATTGTTTGCAAAGGAATACTTCATTGTTTGAAATAAAAAGATGAAATTTAGCATAGCATGTTTATTTACATTTTTAATGTAAATAAAAGAAACCTCTTTTATGTCATGTTTTGTCTAGTATAAAAAGGTAGAATGGAATCATGTTATTGCATATGAAATATATTCATATTTTAGAATCATGTTAATACATATGAAATATAAACATAGATATTAAAAGGAAGAAAATTACTTTTTTTTTTGTAAATAAAAAAAATAGACTTTGTCATTGAAACTAAAATTACATTTCGATGTAATTAAGAGATTAGATTGACGAGAAAGTTTACATTTTTATATGTAGATTAGATTAAAAAGGAAAGTTTACATTTTTATATGTAAATTAGATTAAATAGAAAAGTCACATTTTTCTTAATGTAAATAATTAATTAGAAAAGTTTTACATTTTTCTTAATGTAAATAATGAATTAAAAAAGTCACATTTTTCTTAATATAAATAAGAATTAGAAGAAAATTACATTTTTATGTAATTAAGTTAGAGAATATAAAAATTACATTGTAACAACCCGTATTTTTGAATAACATGTTATAACATAAATCAAGGCAGAATTAAACTATAAAATCTGAATCAAGGGAAACGGGCTGTGCCATTGCGTTCGTCTCGGAAAAATACGCGAAATAGAGTCCGTGTTTTCGAAAATCGGAGTCCGTATGACCGAGATATGGCCTCGCGAAGTTTCACGAAAAATTCAAATTCAAAACAGATTCAAATTTCAGAAAATTCGGGGTAGGCGGGAAAAATCCCGCCCAGACCAGGTCGACCTGGGGGTCGACCTGGGATTCGACCTAGGGGTCGACCTGGGAGTCGACCTGGGGGGGGGGGCAGGTCGACTGGGGAGTCGACCCCAGGGTCGACCTGGGGGTCGACCTGCCTGGTCGGACCCAGGCAACCAGGTGCACCATTTTGGCTGTTTTGACCTGTTTTGTTGGCTAGTGACGGGATTTGATGGCTCTGATTGAATCTAGGGTTAATCCTATGGCTAATACTATCCTAATCTCCTATAAAAAGACCCCTAAACCTAGCCTAAATCACCATTATTCAATCCTACAACTAAACTATGTCAAATTGGTTCCTCTCATGGCCTCCACTCTCATGCTAAAATTCCTAAGTTTATTTCTATGAGAGATTGTGAGTTCATACAAGTGTTTTCAAGCTTGTATGAGTGTTCTTAGCTTGCATTCAAGTCAAGTTGCAACATTTCTATTTCAAAGCAAGGGTTTTTATTGATTTGGCTCAAGGGTTTTTCATTGGAGCATTCATATTTGGGTCTTTTTCGTGATTGCATAAGGGCTTCATCTCAATCTTTATAACAAATATTCATTTGTGTCTTCATAGCATTGTAAGCCCTCTTCTATTTTCTTTTTATTGAACTCTAAAGTTAAATGAATGATGCAAGTTTGGGGTTGATCATTATGATATGCAAGTTTGGTTGATCATTATGATATGCAAGTTTGGTTGATCATTATGATATGCAAGTTTGGTTGATCATTATGCTATGCAAGTTGGTTTAATCATTATGTATGACACATGTTGTTATGTTATGCAAGTTTGGGTTGATCATTATACACATGTTATCATGTTATGCAAGTTAAACTTGAGGTTGTGAGCATAAAGCTCCAAGCTTTATATTAAAGGTTGCATTTTGGCAACATGGAAGTTATCATATCCCTTATGACAACTTGCATGTGAGGCTAAATGCGAACTTCTAGCAACTTCTACATGTCATTTATCACCATGTATCACTCATATGCTAAGTTGGGTTTTGTGCATGCTTTTGAAGCCTAATAATGCAATATGCAAGTATATGAACATATGTACATTTCATATGCCACCATGATAAACTTGTGGCTTCAACACCTTTTTGTCATGATTATGCCAAGTTCCCTATTTTATCCTTTATGCGTTGTTGCGAGTATGTAAACGATGGGATTACGTTGGGGTTGGGTAAAATTATGACATGAACATGATTTTTATAACATGACGTGATATGTTAACTTGTAATTATGTTTTGGAAACATAATGGACATGACACTTAGAAAATATGAGTGTGGCCAACTCGAGGTTGGGTTGAGTTTGTAGCATAAATCTACCCGGACCCGCCCGGCTTAACTAGTGGCTACAAACAATAGGACCCAATGTGAGAAGTTGGTCATGTTGTGCTCGAACCCGAGGTTAGACCAAGTTGTGGTGTAAAGCTACCCGGACCCGCCCGGCTTAACTAGTAACCACAACAAAGTCTAATGTGAGAGGTTAAAGCACATTAAGTTAATTAATGCCTCCTGATTAGGGTTAAGTCATGGTCCACTTAATACTTAATCAATTTGGGCTGGATGGGTTAATCGGGGTTAAGTCATGAACCTTGGGTACACTTAACCAATTTAATCCACGTTTGGATCGGGTTAACCACATTTAACCCGTTAAGGAAACCCTAGTTGTGTGGTCCTTTTCAGCAGTAACCCTCTTGACAGTATCATAAGACCCTAGGACTAGGCTAGGGTGGGGCACGATTACTGGGCTGACATGTAAGCGACCAAAATGACGGCTGAGTAGGTACGCCGGTGTAGGTCCAGGCGGTCTATGGTCGTGCACATAGTCCGGAGTTGGAGAATCAGGCACGGGTACCAGTAGATCTAGACTGTGCATACTTGATTGGTGTCCGAGGTCTACACCCTAGGACTTGATACACCCTGGGGTGGGCCTAGCGCAATTAGCTACATTGCATGTTTGGGCCGTATGACACCGACACTTGACGAGTTAGGCTTATAGGGAGCCGATCGACTAGACCGTGTAGTTGGACCTTGATTTAGGTCATCTCATGATATTGGGCCAAGCTTGGGCCAAGGGATCAATTCTGGTTTTTACTTGACATGTTAGAATGCTAGTACACCCGTGGTGCAAAACTTAACCTTGATTATGCGATGACACCTTTATCTATCTTGTTAGTTAATCACCATGCCAGTATGTTGTTATCCTTATGTTCATCTCAGCTTCTCATGCCAGTTAACTTTACTAGTTCATGGACAGATAGTAGTTAGGGCTTACCAGTCTTTTTGACTGACCTGTTTTCTTTCGCCTCTTTTTTTCTGTCCCCCCCCCTTAGGTTCTCAGGGTGGGAACATTGGAGCTTATCTTGGATCTTTACAGCTTGCTTACTGGATTTGCACATGTACGGTTTTGGACATTGAGCTAGCTATGGTTTACCACTTCACTTTGGGGATAGTACTTTATGTATTTCAGTTTTTCAGTTTATGCTTTTCTCTAGACTTTGTTTGTTGGAAAATAATGACTAAGTACATTGTTGTAACTTAACTATGGTTTTGGAAATGCAAGTTTTATCCGCTGCTTTACTACTCTGTTTTACTTATATGTTCTGTCTTGTGATATCTGCATGCATGTTCACCTTGTTTAACGCCCCTCCAAAGCTAGTGTGCTTGCAAGAGTTACCCTGGCGGAGGTGGGGTGTTACATTTGGTATCAAAGCATAAGGTTTACAAGATTTGAGCAAAAGTGTTTTTAAAACTTACCTTTTGAAAAACTATTTTCAAAACCAATTAAGTATTTTCCAAGAAAAGTCTAGTTATTTTAAAAAGGCTATTCCCCAAAAGCCATAGCACTATCCTTCGTTTCTTCGTTCTGAATCTACCTTTTTCCTTTTTCAGTATGGCCGATCTTAACCTTCCCGAGGGAGTGACCATTCCCGGATGGTTCCGGAGGTACTTGGAAGCTAGGGCCAACGATGTGGGCCCAGCAAATACCCCCAACATAACTGAGGTTCCTCCTCCTCCTCCTCCTCAGAATCCGCAAGCAGATTTCGCTAAGATTTGCAAAGACTTTAAGGCGATGGGTGGCAAGAACTTTATTGGGACGAAGACTTTTGTGGAGGCAAGAAATTGGTTGAAAGAAACTGAAGATCTCTTCGCCATCTTTGATGTGCAAGATCATAGAAAGGTTTTATTGGCAGCATGGTTATTTAAAGAAGAAGCTGCTTATTGGTGGGAGGTCACCAATGCTACGAGGCCTATAGAGACTTGGGCCGACTTTAGGACAAGATTTGGGCTTAAGTTTCTATCATCAGCTGAGTCGAATTTGCAATTGGAGAAGTTCATATCTTTGAAGCAAGGGGACATGACAGTAAGGGAGTATGTGAATGAGTTTAACAAGCTCGCCCGATTCGGTTTGGACATGGTTAATACTCCCCAGAAGAAGGCTTTACGCTTTGCACGAGGGTTGAACGAGCCATTACAGGGTTTAGCCCTATCTCATATACCCATGGGGGCCACTTTTGAGGGACTAGTAGACATGGCATTGCTTCAAGGAGACGATAAGAATGGCAAAAAGGAAGTCAAGGCTAATGAGACTCAAGCCAAGAAGACAGACTCCAAGTGGGGAGGAAATCAAAGCAATCAGAACAACAAAAACAACAAGAACAACAAGGGCAACAAGGCCAAGGCAAAGGATCCAAGAAAATGCCACTACTGTGGGAATGTTGGGCACATAGCTAAAGACTGTAGGAAGAAGAAGAGGAAGTTGGGCGAGTGCTTTCATTGTGGAGAGACCGGACATTTTAGCAAGGATTGCCCCAAGAAGCAAGGACAAGGGCAAGGACGAACTCAGCAAGTAGGACCCACTGGAGGGCAGTTGCAGGCTCTCCTCATTCTTCCAGCTTTCGGTCGAGGTAGTGTTTCTATAAAAAAGTCATGTTTACATTTCTGATTTCCCTGTTCACACCTTATTTGATTCTGGCACATCGCATAGTTTTATTTCTGATCTTATTGAAAGTTTTGCACCTAAGTACTAGTCTAGTTGAGGTCCCGTTAGTGTTTCAAATCCAATTGGGGGGTTCTGCCCATCTACCTATGATTTGTGTGGATTTGAAATCTCTATCTTGAGCATAGAATTCATGTGTAATGTTTAGGTTCTCGGGTTTATGGGATACGGGTTGGTTTTGGGGGTGGATTGGTTGTCCAGTTATGGAGCCATTCTTGACTGTGAGCATAGGGTAGTGAGGCTCATGACTCGCCTCGCTAATACCCTAGAAATTTCTTGTAACCCTAGAGGTCCCGTCATGTTATGTTATCTTGAATCTCTCGACTCGTCCATCGATGATCTGCAATTTGTAAGGGTGGTCCGAGACTATCCCGATGTCTTTGAAGAAGTTAAGGGGTTACCCCTTAAACGGGAGATAGATTTCCGCATTTATCTAGTTGATAATGCCAAGCTAGTATCATTGCCCGTTAGGCACATGGCCCCTCGTGAGAGAAGGGAGCTCAGTAAGCAAATCAAGGAGTTGCTTGAGAAGAATTTTATTAGGCGAAGCATTTCTGAATGGGGTGCTCCGGTGGTATTCGCTACTAAGGCGGATGGTTCGCTTCGTCTATGTGTTGATTATCGAGAGTTGAACAAGCTGACAAAGAAGAATAGGCACCCATTACCAAGAATTGATGATCTCTTTGACCAGCTTGTAGGTGATTCTGTTTTCTCTCAACTTGATCTAGCCACCGGATTCCATCAGCTTAGAGTAGCTGAGGATAGCATTGATAAAACTGCGTTTAGGACTCCAGATGGATTCTTTGAATGGCTTGTCATGCCATTCGGATTGACTAATGCACCCGCCTACTTTGTAGATTTGATGAGTAGGGTGTTCAGGGAGTTCCTAAACAAGTTTGTTGTTGTCTTCGTGGATGATATTCTGATCTTCTCAAAGGATGAGGAAGAGCATGCTAGGCATCTCAAGGAAGTGATGGATACGCTTAGAGCGCATCAGTTGAAAGCCAAGTTCTCCAAATGTCATTTTTGGAGAAGGGAAGTTCGGTTTCTTGGACATATAGTTTCTAAGCAAGGCATAGCGGTGGATCCCGCGAAAGTGGTTGTGGTTCAAGACTGGAAGACTCCAAGGAATGCAACCGAAGTAAGAAGCTTTCTCGGTCTGGCGGGCTACTATAGGAAGTTCATCAGGGACTTCGCTAAGATTTCGGCCCCTCTTACTAAGTTGACGAAGAAGAACTTAGTCTTTGCATGGGACTTGGAGTGTGAGCTTGCTTTTCAAAAGCTCAAAAGATCCCTTACCTCAGCTCCAGTTTTGGCATTACCCGATAGTGGTAAGATGTTTACCGTATACACCGATGCATGTGGCACGGGGTTAGGAGCTGTTCTGAAGCAAGAGGGAGGAGTGATATGTTATGGGGGTAGGCAACTTAAAGTTCATGAGAAGAACTATCCCACTCATGATTTGGAGTTAGCAGCGATCGTCTTTGCACTCAAATCCTGGCGCCACTATCTTCTAGGCGAAAGGTTTGAGTTGTATACTGATCACAAGTCACTCAAATACCTCTTCTCGCAAAAAGATCTGAATCTAAGGCAGCAAAGGTGGATGGAATTATTGGCATCTTATGACTTCGAGATAGCTTATACCCCTGGCAAGGGTAATGTTGTGGCGGATGCACTAAGCAGAAGGAGGTTGACTTTGAGTCCCTTGTTCATTGAGATGAAGAAGTTAGAATTCTTGGCAACCTTCGATTTCACGACGGCTGTTGAGTCGATGACGGGTTCATTAGCATCCCTTGAGCTTAGACCCACACTTCTTGATCAAGTTGGGGCTTCGCAGAGGGAAGATCCGCATATAGTCGAAGTTATGGACAAGTTGATTCGTGGTGAGACGTCTAGTCACGTTGCCAGATATACTATTGATGATAAAGGATGGCTAAGGCGTGATGGGAGATTATGTGTTCCTCGAGTGGGAGATTTAGTCCATAGAGTTCTTGAAGAAGCGCATCACTCGAAGATGACTATACATCCTGGAGGGGACAAGATGTATAGGGATATGAAACGCATTTTCTTTTGGGATGGAATGAAGAAAGATGTAGCAGAGTATGTTTCAAAGTGCATGGTGTGCCAACAAGTGAAAGCCGAGTCGAAGAAACCAGGTGGGCTATTACATCCATTGGAGGTCCCGCAATGGAAGTAGGAGAGTATTTCTACGGATTTTGTGGATGGATTGCCTAGGTCAAGGAGAGGAAACACAAGTATATGGGTCATAGTTGACAGACTTACGAAGAGTGCTCACTTCATCCCAGTAAAGAGTAAGAGGACCGCATCATGGCTGGCATCTATTTATATCCGAGAGATAGTGCGGTTGTATGGAGTTCCTTCTAGCATAGTTAGCGATCATGACCCGATTTTCACTAGCCTGTTCTGGAACAGTTTGCAAGAAGCGATGGGTACGCGATTGAAGCTGAGTACAGCCTATCACCCCCAGATGGATGGCCAAACCGAAAGGGTGAATAGAGTGCTAGAAGATCTCTTGAGGCTTTGTGTTCTCAACTTCGGTGGTACTTGGGAAGACCACCTTCCCCTTGTAGAGTTCGCTTATAATAATAGCTATCAAGCCAGCATAGGGATGGCACCATTTGAAGCTTTATATGGGAGGCCGTGTAGGTCACCATCTTGTTGGTGGGAGACAACAGATAGACTTATACTTGGGCCCGAAATGATACGGGACACATCCGAGAAAGTTGAATTATTGAGAAGAAGGATGAAAGCGGCCCAAGATAGACAGAAATCCTATGCTGACAAACGAAGGGCAGATTTCGAATTCGAAGTGGGAGACATGGTTTTCGTGAAGGTTTCTCCTTTGCGTAATGTGGTACGTCTTGGAGCAGTTGGGAAGCTGGCACCAAGGTTCGTAGGACCCTTCCCTATCATAGAGAGAATTGGAAAGATGCCCTATAAGGTGGAATTGCCCGAAAAGCTAGCCGGAGTGCATAATGTCTTTCATGTCTCGCATCTCCGAAAGTGCCTACATGAATCCGCTGAGGTGGTTGAACCAAGCATTCTTGAAGACATTGAGGTAGAGAAAGAAGCAACCTTGAGAAAGGCTCTGATTCGTATCTTGGGAACAGAGATCAAGAAACTAAGGAATCGAGAAGTCAAACTGGTGAAAGTTCAGTGGGGTGAAGCCGACGAAGATGCAACTTGGGAAACCGAGGAGAAGATGCGTGGGCTTTATCCATTTCTTTTTGAGGGTACATTCTCGACCTCTTTCCTAATTAGCATATCTTCCTTTTTATCCGTGTTTATCCATGTTTATCTAGTTCATCTTGTTTCGTAGATCTTGTCATGAGAACCTTAGGTAGGAACCCTTTGGATGAAACATGTATTTGAAACATGTTATGCTTGATGGTTGCAAGTGGTTGCAAGTGTTTGCACGTGGATACTCGTGGATGCATGATACACATTAGGCACTAAGATCGGCTCACACACTTTCATGTTGCATATGCATGAGTGCTTATACTTATTCATGGATGAAACTTGTTATGATATCACGTGGATGTTGCATATGGATGAATGTTATGTGCACACATGTAGAGATTATAAATTATGTTAGGAATTCGCATACATATGGATTCATTTCACTAACATATTTTGCATTAAGGAGGTTTACTATATCAGTAACCGCCTGATTTTCACATTAGATAAGTACATATACACACACCTTTGCATATGATCATACAACATTTAGAATCCTTTAAGGACAATGACTGCACGTGGATGATGTTTTGAGTAGATGGATGATGGATGGTAGGATACATTCTTCCTAACTTGGAGATTTCGGGGACGAAATCCTTTAAGGAGGGGAGAATGTAACAACCCGTATTTTTGAATAACATGTTATAACATAAATCAAGGCAGAATTAAACTATAAAATCTGAATCAAGGGAAACGGGCTGTGCCATTGCGTTCGTCTCGGAAAAATACGCGAAATAGAGTCCGAGTTTTCGAAAATCGGAGTCCGTATGACTGAGATATGGCCTCGCGAAGTTTCACGAAAAATTCAAATTCAAAACAGATTCAAATTTCAGAAAATTCGGGGTAGGCGGGAAAAATCCCGCCCAGACCAGGTCGACCTGGGGGTCGACCTGGGAGTCAACCTGGGGGGGGGGGGGGCAGGTCGACTGGGGAGTCGACCCCGGGGTCGACCTGGGGGTCGACCTACCTGGTCGGACCCAGGCAACCAGGTGCACCATTTTGGCTGTTTTGACCTGTTTTGTTGGCTAGTGACGGGATTTGATGGCTCTGATTGAATCTAGGGTTAATCCTATGGCTAATACTATCCTAATCTCCTATAAAAAGACCCCTAAACCTGGCCTAAATCACCATTATTCAATCCTACAACTAAACTATGTCAAATTGGTTCCTCTCATGGCCTCCACTCTCATGCTAAAATTCCTAAGTTTATTTCTATGAGAGATTGTGAGTTCATACAAGTGTTTTCAAGCTTGTATGAGTGTTCTTAGCTTGCATTCAAGTCAAGTTGCAACATTTCTATTTCAAAGCAAGGGTTTTTATTGATTTGGCTCAAGGGTTTTTCATTGGAGCATTCATATTTGGGTCTTTTTGGTGATTGCATAAGGGCTTCGTCTCAATCTTTATAACAAATATTCATTTGTGTCTTCATAGCATTATAAGCCCTCTTCTATTTTCTTTTTATTGAACTCTAAAGTTAAATGAATGATGCAAGTTTGGGGTTGATCATTATGATATGCAAGTTTGGTTGATCATTATGATATGCAAGTTTGGTTGATCATTATGATATGCAAGTTTGGTTGATCATTATGCTATGCAAGTTGGTTTAATCATTATGTATGACACATGTTGTTATGTTATGCAAGTTTGGGTTGATCATTATACACATGTTATCATGTTATGCAAGTTAAACTTGAGGTTGTGAGCATAAAGCTCCAAGCTTTATATTAAAGGTTGCATTTTGGCAACATGGAAGTTATCATATCCCTTATGACAACTTGCATGTGAGGCTAAATGCGAACTTCTAACAACTTCTACATGTCATTTATCACCATGTATCACTCATATGCTAAGTTGGGTTTTGTGCATGCTTTTGAAGCCTAATAATGCAATATGCAAGTATATGAACATATGTACATTTCATATGCCACCATGATAAACTTGTGGCTTCAACACCTTTTTGTCATGATTATGCCAAGTTCCCTATTTTATCCTTTATGCGTTGTTGCGAGTATGTAAACGATGGGATTACGTTGGGGTTGGGTAAAATTATGACATGAACATGATTTTTATAACATGACGTGATATGTTAACTTGTAATTATGTTTTGGAAACATAATGGACATGACACTTAGAAAATATGAGTGTGGCCAACTCGAGGTTGGGTTGAGTTTGTAGCATAAATCTACCCGGACCCGCCCGGCTTAACTAGTGGCTACAAACAATAGGACCCAATGTGAGAAGTTGGTCATGTTGTGCTCGAACCCGAGGTTAGACCAAGTTGTGGTGTAAAGCTACCCGGACCTGCCCGGCTTAACTAGTAACCACAACAAAGTCTAATGTGAGAGGTTAAAGCACATTAAGTTAATTAATGCCTCCTGATTAGGGTTAAGTCATGGTCCACTTAATACTTAATCAATTTGGGCTGGATGGATTAATCGGGGTTAAGTCATGAACCTTGGGTACACTTAACCAATTTAATCCACGTTTGGATCGGGTTAACCACATTTAACCCGTTAAGGAAACCCTAGTTGCGTGGTCCTTTTCAGCAGTAACCCTCTTGACAGTATCATAAGACCCTAGGACTAGGCTAGGGTGGGGCACGATTACTGGGCTGACATGTAAGCGACCAAAACGACGGCTGAGTAGGTACTGCGGTGTAGGTCCAGGCGGACTATGGTCGTGCACATAGTCCGGAGTTGGAGAATCAGGCACGGGTACCAGTAGATCTAGACTGTGCATACTTGATTGGTGTCCGAGGTCTGCACCCTAGGACTTGATACACTGTAACGACCCGCAAATCCATGCTATCTGAGTTGACTAAATACACCACACGTCCAACCCAAATAACACAGAAATACGACTCATTATTAGAAAGAAGATAGAGGGTGAGAATAGATAAGATAGAAAATTTAGAATAGAAGAAAACGAAGATCACAAACTCACAGCGGAACGAATAAAATATATTATATAACATAAGCTTTGAAATACAAATCTGTTTAGTACATATATACACATACCATCATCAGAGTACACATAACATTTGATCCAGCGGAAGTAACTCTAAATAACTAACGTTGAAGCCTCCAGCTTCAAGCTCCTCCAAGTGTATCTGTAAAAGCCTGAAACACTTGACTGCCCGTACAAATTTGGGCACCCAAGAGTTTAGGAAAAACAAAACAAAACAAACTCTGGGTCAGTCATGGGACTGGTGTGAGTAAACTCCAACCACTTGTTTAACTTTCAAATTCCTTTTCGAAAGAAAAGATAATAGTAAGACCAGCCCACACATAAACATGGACGGCTTTTACCTTACTATAACCCAAAACACTTTGATATCAAATCCAGTGATATTATAGTAATGTCTACATCAAATAAATAACCAAATAGCAGAACGCTTGCATCTCACGCTCCACATATATATGATAAAATCAAAAACCGCATGGCGCTTATTGGAGATTGGATTTCCAACATGACAAGGTATGGGACCACCTTCCGATGATGTATCTCTAGAGGCGAATACACCTGGGTTCAACAAGAACGTCTTGCAACCCGGCCCACACATGACCGACCACTCATTTCGCTTGAGTGTATCGAATGTATATCACCAACGGTTGGACTCAAACCACCGTTTCCTGAATGGGCAGAATCGATAGATTTAGAAACAAAAGGAATTTCTCTAGATAGGTGATTATACACCCTAATGGGTGCGACCCACATAGCCATGCTGCCTGCCCGATTTTTGTCCTTTCCCGGTTGTTGAGGCCTGAGGCTACGCATACTTACCATTCATTGATAACACAATCACTTTGAATGCCACATTGTCAGATCCGTTAATCACTAGTTGAGTTTGCACAAATATTCTGGATATTATGCTAAGGGATAAATCCGTTGCAACCATATATATTCATATAGACCAACTCAATTGATCATTGGAAATACTTTGTCAGACATTCGTCCATTTACGTTCGTTCTGGGATTGAACGAAACCGAAGGCACTATTTCTATTACTAGAAAAGCCCTTGCACTTTACTCCGTCTTCAATATATTCAGCATACTTGGTTCGCAACGCTTATGCCAATACAGAGTGGTTCTTCGGATAATAATCCAACCGGTCTCTCCATATTGACAACGATGGTCAAAACTTCGATAGTCTGTGATTTAACTATCGAATATAAACAAGTGTTCAATCAACATATCAAACAAATCACGGGGCTCTTTAATTAATATTCATTAATTAAATCTCTTCTCCATCTCCTTATCAATATTTGTTAACCAAATATTTCAATAACCATATTGGCCCTTTATGCCCTTTGGAAAACGTTTCCAAATATCAACTTCTTTTATTTTCTATATATTAGAAAAATCTCTATTTGCAATTGAAAACAATTTCAATCATTTATCTCTATCCCCTTTTGTTTGCAATATTCGATTTTTATATTCACTTTACTATCGAATTCAATACGTCGATACAATGATCTCTAATTATCAAAATATCTTAAAAATATTCTAACTCCTTAAATTTCCGGAAAATTTCGCCATAACCTCCCCTGTATCGGGAGCATCGGGAAATTTCAAATAGCTTCCCGGTATCTTCTAATCTCAAAAAGAAAAAGAAAAAGCCAAGCGGCTTGCCGATACGGCGCATAAAACTCATATATGAATTTAAACATGTACCTTTTTGTCGAGCACTACATTAATAACTTCATATACTTCATATCAAACCTGCTTACACATGTTCACCTGTTTTCAATTCAATTCAATACTATCTAATCGTTTGAATTCAGTTTCGCCCATTTGTTCTTTAATTAGTCGTTTTGCCTATTTCGCTTCTTTGTTAAACATAACATGCTCAAATATGATTCCACTTGCTTATACAAATCAAATTCCTCTTTTTCCCACTTCTAGTTTCATATTTGGTTTGAATATGAAATCACAAGTTAATTTACTTATTCACAGTTTGCTCGATTTAATCATTTTAACTAATTCATTAGTCAGTTTGCAAATTAACTCTTTTGCCTGTATCACTTTGATATTTGAATATAACCTATCCAAATATATTTCAACTTGATTATACTAATTGAATTTCATTTTCAATACACGTTCTATATTCGATTTCAAATATATATTTAAAAATTCCCTTCACCTTTTAAAAGTTTATTTTCAAAATTCGACTAACTAATTTCTCTTTCTCTTAGTCAACTCTATTCAATAACCAAAATATGATTATTGATTTTAAAAACCATTTCTTTCACTTCACTTAAGTTCGCATATATTTTACAACTCAACTCTGAAACTTCCTAAATAGACAATTCGGATTTTATTTGCTTAAAAATCCTTTTATAAAACGAAATAAACCGTTATGGTTTTTAAATAGTTCTGGCGCTGTTTTTCTGAAAATTTGATTTTGACATAACTCAAAATCTATACGACGAAATCCAGATTTTTCTCCTTCATTAGAAAACTATTATCAAATGGGTCCTGACGTTTCTTGTTTCAAAGAATTTCGACTTCAATTGCGTTCTGTATACTCAATTGAAGTTCGAATCGCTAATTTACGAATTGCAGCGCCGCGGCGAGTTCGTTTTAATTATATTTATATATATAAAACCCTTTAAACTTCTTTAAAATGAATTCAACTCTGTTTAGCTCTATTTGAATTCTTGATTCAAATTCCAATCTCACTTTTGAACTCTACATTTCAAATTCAAATTCCTTTTCTATTTGATATCCAAATTCAATACTTAAATTTCTATTTGAATTCCCTATATTCAAATTCTATGTTTGAATTCATTTGAATTCTCTTATTCAAACTCTATTTTTAAATTCCATTTTTACTTCTACATTCCAATTTCTATATTTGAATTCTATTGGAATTCAAATATTCAAACTCCTTTTTAAATTTTATATTCAAAATTTCATAGTTTAAACCCCATTTGAATTTCATATTCAAATCCATTTTCAACACCATTTGAATTTCTATTATTCAAATTCATTTGAATTTCTTCACTCAAATTCATTTGAATTCCCTTGAATTCAAATTCCCTTTTCAAAACTATTTGGATTTCCTATTTTGAAATCCTATTTGAAATTCTATTTCCAATTCTACTTTGAAATCCTATTTTCAAAGTTTATTTCAAATTCTATTCTGAAATCTCATATTCAAATTTCTACTTGAATTTCTATATTCAATTCCATGTTCAAATTCAACACTTGAATTTCTATTTCAAATCTCAATTCAAATTTCATATTTAAATTCCATTCAAATCTCTATTCAAATTTCACATTTGAATTCTTTTTTTTTTTGAAATATTATATTTCAAATTCTATTCAATTCTTCTTTGAAATTCTATATTCAAAGTCTATTTCAAATTCTCTTTTGAAAATTCTATTTTGAAATTCTATTTCAAATTCTATTTGGAAATTCTATTTCAAATGCTCTATATTCAACACCATTTGAATGTTCTATATTCAAATCCACCTTGGATTTTCTATTTGAATTCTAAATTCAAATTTTCTATTTCCTTTTCCTTTTTGAATTCAAATTTCCATTTCCTTTCCTATTATTCAAATTCTATATTTAAATTTCCTTTTGAATCATATTTTCAAAACACTTGTATTCCTATTTCTGAATTATCAAATGATAATTCTTTTCACTTCATTTATAGCTTCGTTATAAAAGAACTATTTATAACTTTGTTTATAAAGAAACTACTTGTTCTTATTTTTCTCAAAACAAGTTTATATTTTTATTTCATTTAAAATTCAAATTCTATTTAAAGATAGAATTTTTCCTTTTTAAATCTCCACGATCCTTTCATGATATTTATATAAATTTACACTTCGGCCCAGTGATAGTTCAAACAACCAAATCAATAAATTTCCAATCATTTGATTTTAACACATCATATATGAATATATATGAAATCAAACAGAACAAACAAACAAATAGATAATATATTTTTGAGGAATCCAGTTGGATTCCTCCAACCTGTTTTCCTGCATCCACAGATGTTAGCACATAAATAATACCCATTCTGCTTCGTGGCAGAATATCGTGGTATAGAAGGTCATCCACTAATCATAGCGTGGAGCGCATAGGGTAATCATCCGCTATGAAACTGCGGGCATCCGCTAATGAGACTGCGGGAATCCAACCAATCAATCAACCCAATATATATATATATAGCCTAAATAACTAATATATATAAAACAACCATAAAACATTCACACAAGCAACAGACAATTATTTTTAATGAAATAAAAATAATTCTAAAGGTGAGTGAGATTTACTCACCGTGATTTTTCCTTTGCTAAGTGTCTCGTGGAAATTCAGATCTTACGGCTTCGAATCGCCTCGAACGAGTTTTATCGTGCTCCTATGAATATTTATTTAACAATCAACATTTCAATTACGCATAAATAAATGTCATATGTATATATATATCCATTTTCCCATTTTATTAAATCACCAAATTGTTTTAATTAAATATCCAACTTCTTTTATTTATCCTGAGTTTGAAATCTAAATCAAACTAATATGGTTTAAATAAAAGAAACAAACTAACTAATTTATTTTCTATAAACTAATTTATATAAATTTATTTGTTCTTTATATAACTAACCCCTCAAAATAAATTCCTACTGCCTTATTTATTTTTCAAATAAATAAAAACAAAATCTAAAAAGGAAAATACCTTAATCTTGTTAAATTCTTCCTTCTTCCTCAATACATTACTGTCGAACAGAGATTCCCATCCCCAGAACTAGAACCGCGAGCTACACTACATCGATGAACTCCAGGGAGCAAGTCGCGATCCCCCAGAATACAGATACCACCACCTCCACGCTGCTCCACCGAACGCTGCTCCTCCCGATCCCCCGAGTTTGCCAACATCGCACCTTCCCCAACAGTCGAGCCTGGCTCGAAACCCTAAATCCGAATCGCCATCGGTTCTCAGCCCTAACCCTGGTTGTATCATCGAGACAACTGGCCTCTCGTACTATGATTCGCGGTGAAACGAAATAGTCAAACCCCTAGATTGCAATTTTCGAACTCGAACCCATTGTCCGTGCTTCCATCGAGGTTGCGACCCCTCAGCTTATCGTTAGGATTGAAGAAAGGGTACCCGAATTTTGAAAAAAATAGGATTCGATTGATTTAGGGGGGTGCGGCCATTTTTATTTTCATTGAAGCTTTCGGTTTTAACTGAGGAACAAATGGTAAAAGCAGTGAAGTAGTCGTTGTTTTATAGGGAAGAACAGGGAGCAGAAAGTACTGGCCATTAATTTTCTGTTTCCTGGATTCTGAAACTTGGAGACAAAGGCGTTGGCTCGAGATGAATAAGTCTGCGCTGATGACAACTTTTAGGGTGGCGCTTAGTTTTTAGGTCGGCTATCCTTTTATATTTATTTTAAATAAATAAAATATCTTGCGGTCTTTTAATTTGAAACCACGAACCACTATTTCAGCAAAACCACCGATGTTCCCAACATTATTTACTATTTTGAATTCAACGAAACTGATTATACAATTTAATTTGAACGTAATATAAAATAACCCCTTTAAATCAATATAATATAATTTAAATTTAAACAAATGAATTCTTCGATAATAAATTATTATTTGTTATCGTTTAAATTCAAAAAAAAACTTCGAGTAAATCAATTTGATTCCATTTCAAATTTAATTACTTAAGATCCTCGTATTACGATAGTTATACTGATAATTCAATATAAAAATTGATTATATTATCAGCTCAATATTTAAAATAATATTAAATATTCAAAATAAATCGACTAGAAAATCTGGGTCGTTACATTCTTCCCCCCTTAAAATAATTTCGTCCTCGAAATTGCTAAAGTAGGAAAAAGGGTACAAATCCATTCCTTTATGTTGAAACTCACCTCTTCATATTTCAACAAATTTTAATTCCACCAAAACCTTTGGTCTTCCTTCACTTAATTCGAATGATCAACGATCAATCCATTTATGTCCAATCTATGTTCTATTAAACCAATCCAAATTGATTCTAGTCGATTGATTCACTTCAATCCATTTAACTAGTCTACGTTAAATTCCAATTCCAGAATCCGAACCCCAGGATTTTTCTTTTCAAATTCTTTTGAAATCACTTAAATATATACATATATATTTATTTCCATTTCAAATTCAAAACATTTGAATATTCAAACCAATTTGTTTTCTTCCAAACAAATTTCCATCAAAACTTTTTCTAAGGTAGCAATTCATCACTTAGAAACTCGGAAATGAACACTGATGATGTTGCAATCATCATCAGAATTATTTCCCAGCCACTGAAGTGAGTTCAGTGCTTTATTATTTCAAAATCCATTCAAATATGATTTCGATTCAAATCCTTTCAAATTAATGCTATATTACCTTAACATACTTTGAAAAATATTTTTCAATTTCCCAGGATTTTGAATTCTTAATTCTGGTTCGAATTTAATTCTAATTCATCTCATTTGTATATTTAATTCCTATACAAATTCAGTTTGGTTATAAATAACCATTTCAATTTTATAATCTCATTTGATTATAAAATCAACATCCAACACATCCATATAATATAATGATTTCAGAAAATTATTCCTTCTATATAAAAATAGAAATTTGGGTAAAATTATTTCATCTACCCACTTGAAAACAATATTATGTCGATTCTTCTGTCCAAGTGTTTAGAAATTCCTATCGACTTCGTGACGTCCCACGATTCGACCAGAATTCATAAACCACTCAACAGACTAGCCAACATAATATAAAACAATTTTATATCCACTTACAAATACGCTCTCTCATATATATATACGCTCAACTCATTCTAGGGTACTATTGGCCCTATCTCTAATGAGTACATACCACACAAGCCTAGGTATTCGATCAACCTAAGCTCTGATACCACCTGTAACGACCCGCAAATCCGTGCTATCTGAGTTGACTAAATACACCACACGTCCAACCCAAATAACACAGAAATACGACTCATTATTAGAAAGAAGATAGAGGGTGAGAATAGATAAGATAGAAAATTTAGAATAGAAGAAAACGAAGATCACAAACTCACAGCGGAACGAATAAAATATATTATATAACATAAGCTTTGAAATACAAATCTGTTTAGTACATATATACACATACCATCATCAGAGTACACATAACATTTGATCCAGCGGAAGTAACTTTAAATAACTAACGTTGAAGCCTCCATCTTCAAGCTCCTCCAAGTGTATCTGTAAAAGCCTGAAACACATGACTGCCCGTACAAATTTGGGCACCCAAGAGTTTAGGAAAAACAAAACAAAACAAACTCTGGGTCAGTCATGGGACTGGTGTGAGTAAACTCCAACCACTTGTTTAACTTTCAAATTCCTTTTCGAAAGAAAAGATAATAGTAAGACCAGCCCACACATAAACATGGACGGCTTTTACCTTACTATAACCCAAAACACTTTGATATCAAATCCAGTGATATTATAGTAATGTCTACATCAAATAAATAACCAAATAGCAGAACGCTTGCATCTCACGCTCCACATATATATGATAAAATCAAAAACCGCATGGCGCTTATTGGAGATTGGATTTCCAACATGACAAGGTATGGGACCACCTTCCGATGATGTATCTCTAGAGGCGAATACACCTGGGTTCAACAAGAACGTCTTGCAACCCGGCCCACACATGACCGACCACTCATTTCGCTTGAGTGTATCGAATGTATATCACCAACGGTTGGACTCAAACCACCGTTTCCCGAATGGGCAGAATCGATAGATTTAGAAACAAAAGGAATTTCTCTAGATAGGTGATTATACACCCTAATGGGTGCGACCCACATAGCCATGCTGCCTGCCCGATTTTTGTCCTTTCCCGGTTGTTGAGGCCTGAGGCTACGCATACTTACCATTCATTGATAACACAATCACTTTGAATGCCACATTGTCAGATCCGTTAATCACTAGTTGAGTTTGCACAAATATTCTGGATATTATGCTAAGGGATAAATCCGTTGCAACCATATATATTCATACAGACCAACTCAATTGATCATTGGAAATACTTTGTCAGACATTCGTCCATTTACGTTCGTTCTGGGATTGAACGAAACCGAAGGCACTATTTCTATTACTAGAAAAGCCCTTGCACTTTACTCCGTCTTCAATATATTCAGCATACTTGGTTCGCAACGCTTATGCCAATACGGAGTGGTTCTTCGGATAATAATCCAACCGGTCTCTCCATATTGACAACGATGGTCAAAACTTTGATAGTCTGTGATTTAACTATCGAATAAAAACAAGTGTTCAATCAACATATCAAACAAATCACGGGGCTCTTTAATTAATATTCATTAATTAAATCTCTTCTCCATCTCCTTATCAATATTTGTTAACCAAATATTTCAATAACCATATTGGCCCTTTATGCCCTTTGGAAAACGTTTCCAAATATCAACTTCTTTTATTTTCTATATATTAGAAAAATCTCTATTTGCAATTGAAAACAATTTCAATCATTTATCTCTATCCCCTTTTGTTTGCAATATTCGATTTTTATATTCACTTTACTATCGAATTCAATACGTCGATACAATGATCTCTAATTATCAAAATATCTTAAAAATATTCTAACTCCTTAAATTTCCGGAAAATTTCGCCATAACCTCCCCTGTATCGGGAGCATCGGGAAATTTCAAATAGCTTCCCGGTATCTTCTAATCTCAAAAAGAAAAAGAAAAAGCCAAGCGGCTTGCCGATACGGCGCATAAAACTCATATATGAATTTAAACATGTACCTTTTTGTCGAGCACTACATTAATAACTTCATATACTTCATATCAAACCTGCTTACACATGTTCACCTGTTTTCAATTCAATTCAATACTATCTAATCGTTTGAATTCAGTTTCGCCCATTTGTTCTTTAATTAGTCGTTTTGCCTATTTCGCTTCTTTGTTAAACATAACATGCTCAAATATGATTCCACTTGCTTATACAAATCAAATTCCTCTTTTTCCCACTTCTAGTTTCATATTTGGTTTGAATATGAAATCACAAGTTAATTTACTTATTCACAGTTTGCTCGATTCAATCATTTTAACTAATTCATTAGTCAGTTTGCAAATTAACTCTTTTGCCTGTATCACTTTGATATTTGAATATAACCTATCCAAATATATTTCAACTTGATTAACTAATTGAATTTCATTTTCAATTCACGTTCTATATTCGATTTCAAATATATATTTAAAAATTCCCTTCACCTTTTAAAAGTTTATTTTCAAAATTCGACTAACTAATTTCTCTTTCTCTTAGTCAACTCTATTCAA
The DNA here is from genome assembly GCA_030737875.1 of Allium sativum. Lineage (NCBI taxonomy): Eukaryota > Viridiplantae > Streptophyta > Magnoliopsida > Asparagales > Amaryllidaceae > Allium > Allium sativum. The sequence continues at coordinate 220,638,922 of CM060927.1, read as the reverse complement.
TAACCAAAATATGATTATTGATTTTAAAAACCATTTCTTTCACTTCACTTAAGTTCGCATATATTTTACAACTCAACTCTGAAACTTCCTAAATAGACAATTCGGATTTTATTTGCTTAAAAATCCTTTTATAAAACGAAATAAACCGTTATGGTTTTTAAATAGTTCTGGCGCTGTTTTTCTGAAAATTTGATTTTGACATAACTCAAAATCTATACGACGAAATCCAGATTTTTCTCCTTCATTAGAAAACTATTATCAAATGGGTCCTGACGTTTCTTGTTTCAAAGAATTTCGACTTCAATTGCGTTCTGTATACTCAATTGAAGTTCGAATCGCTAATTTACGAATTGCAGCGCCGCGGCGAGTTCGTTTTAATTATATTTATATATATAAAACCCTTTAAACTTCTTTAAAATGAATTCAACTCTGTTTAGCTCTATTTGAATTCTTGATTCAAATTCCAATCTCACTTTTGAACTCTACATTTCAAATTCAAATTCCTTTTCTATTTGATATCCAAATTCAATACTTAAATTTCTATTTGAATTCCCTATATTCAAATTCTATGTTTGAATTCATTTGAATTCTCTTATTCAAACTCTATTTTTAAATTCCATTTTTACTTCTACATTCCAATTTCTATATTTGAATTCTATTGGAATTCAAATATTCAAACTCCTTTTTAAATTTTATATTCAAAATTTCATAGTTTAAACCCCATTTGAATTTCATATTCAAATCCATTTTCAACACCATTTGAATTTCTATTATTCAAATTCATTTGAATTTCTTCACTCAAATTCATTTGAATTCCCTTGAATTCAAATTCCCTTTTCAAAACTATTTGGATTTCCTATTTTGAAATCCTATTTGAAATTCTATTTCCAATTCTACTTTGAAATCCTATTTTCAAAGTTTATTTCAAATTCTATTCTAAAATCTCATATTCAAATTTCTACTTGAATTTCTATATTCAATTCCATGTTCAAATTCAACACTTGAATTTCTATTTCAAATCTCAATTCAAATTTCATATTTAAATTCCATTCAAATCTCTATTCAAATTTCACATTTGAATTCTTTTTTTTTTTGAAATATTATATTTCAAATTCTATTCAATTCTTCTTTGAAATTCTATATTCAAAGTCTATTTCAAATTCTCTTTTGAAAATTCTATTTTGAAATTCTATTTCAAATTCTATTTGGAAATTCTATTTCAAATGCTCTATATTCAACAACATTTGAATGTTCTATATTCAAATCCACCTTGGATTTTCTATTTGAATTCTAAATTCAAATTTTCTATTTCCTTTTCCTTTTTGAATTCAAATTTCCATTTCCTTTCCTATTATTCAAATTCTATATTTAAATTTCCTTTTGAATCATATTTTCAAAACACTTGTATTCCTATTTCTGAATTATCAAATGATAATTCTTTTCACTTCATTTATAGCTTCGTTATAAAAGAACTATTTATAACTTTGTTTATAAAGAAACTACTTGTTCTTATTTTTCTCAAAACAAGTTTATATTTTTATTTCATTTAAAATTCAAATTCTATTTAAAGATAGAATTTTTCCTTTTTAAATCTCCACGATCCTTTCATGATATTTATATAAATTTACACTTCGGCCCAGTGATAGTTCAAACAACCAAATCAATAAATTTCCAATCATTTGATTTTAACACATCATATATGAATATATATGAAATCAAACAGAACAAACAAACAAATAGATAATATATTTTTGAGGAATCCAGTTGGATTCCTCCAACCTGTTTTCCTGCATCCACAGATGTTAGCACATAAATAATACCCATTCTGCTTCGTGGCAGAATATCGTGGTATAGAAGGTCATCCACTAATCATAGCGTGGGGCGCATAGGGTAATCATCCGCTATGAAACTGCGGGCATCCGCTAATGAGACTGCGGGAATCCAACCAATCAATCAACCCAATATATATATATAGCCTAAATAACTAATATATATAAAACAACCATAAAACATTCACACAAGCAACAGACAATTATTTTTAATGAAATAAAAATAATTCTAAAGGTGAGTGAGATTTACTCACCGTGATTTTTCCTTTGCTAAGTGTCTCGTGGAAATTCAGATCTTACGGCTTCGAATCGCCTCGAACGAGTTTTATCGTGCTCCTATGAATATTTATTTAACAATCAACATTTCAATTACGCATAAATAAATGTCATATGTATATATATATCCATTTTCCCATTTTATTAAATCACCAAATTGTTTTAATTAAATATCCAACTTCTTTTATTTATCCTGAGTTTGAAATCTAAATCAAACTAATATGGTTTAAATAAAAGAAACAAACTAACTAATTTATTTTCTATAAACTAATTTATATAAATTTATTTGTTCTTTATATAACTAACCCCTCAAAATAAATTCCTACTGCCTTATTTATTTTTCAAATAAATAAAAACAAAATCTAAAAAGGAAAATACCTTAATCTTGTTAAATTCTTCCTTCTTCCTCAATACATTACTGTCGAACAGAGATTCCCATCCCCAGAACTAGAACCGCGAGCTACACTACATCGATGAACTCCAGGGAGCAAGTCGCGATCCCCCAGAATACAGATACCACCACCTCCACGCTGCTCCACCGAACGCTGCTCCTCCCGATCCCCCGAGTTTGCCAACATCGCACCTTCCCCAACAGTCGAGCCTGGCTCGAAACCCTAAATCCGAATCGCCATCGGTTCTCAGCCCTAACCCTGGTTGTATCATCGAGACAACTGGCCTCTCGTACTATGATTCGCGGTGAAACTCTGAGGTCAAACGAAATAGTCAAACCCCTAGATTGCAATTTTCGAACTCGAACCCATTGTCCGTGCTTCCATCGAGGTTGCGACCCCTCAGCTTATCGTTAGGATTGAAGAAAGGGTACCCGAATTTTGAAAAAAATAGGATTCGATTGATTTAGGGGGGTGCGGCCATTTTTATTTTCATTGAAGCTTTCGGCTTTAACTGAGGAACAAATGGTAAAAGCAGTGAAGTAGTCGTTGTTTTATAGGGAAGAACAGGGAGCAGAAAGTACTGGCCATTAATTTTCTGTTTCCTGGATTCTGAAACTTGGAGACAAAGGCGTTGGCTCGAGATGAATAAGTCTGCGCTGATGACAACTTTTAGGGTGGCGCTTAGTTTTTAGGTCGGCTATCCTTTTATATTTAATTTAAATAAATAAAATATCTTGCGGTCTTTTAATTTGAAACCACGAACCACTATTTCAGCAAAACCACCGATGTTCCCAACATTATTTACTATTTTGAATTCAACGAAACTGATTATACAATTTAATTTGAACGTAATATAAAATAACCCCTTTAAATCACTATAATATAATTTAAATTTAAACAAATGAATTCTTCGATAATAAATTATTATTTGTTATCGTTTAAATTCAAAAAAAAACTTCGAGTAAATCAATTTGATTCCATTTCAAATTTAATTACTTAAGATCCTCGTATTACGATAGTTATACTGATAATTCAATATAAAAATTGATTATATTATCAGCTCAATATTTAAAATGATATTAAATATTCAAAATAAATCGACTAGAAAATCTGGGTCGTTACATACACCCTGGGGTGGGCCTAGCGCAGTTAGCTACATTGCATGTTTGGGCCGTATGACACCGACACTTGACGAGTTAGGCTTATAGGGAGCCGATCGACTAGACCGTGTAGTTGGACCTTGATTTAGGTCATCTCATGATATTGGGCCAAGCTTGGGCCAAGGGATCAATTCTGGTTTTTACTTGACATGTTAGAATGCTAGTACACCCGTGGTGCAAAACTTAACCTTGATTATGCGATGACACCTTTATCTATCTTGTTAGTTAATCACCATGCCAGTATGTTGTTATCCTTATGTTCATCTCAGCTTCTCATGCCAGTTAACTTTACTAGTTCATGGACAGATAGTAGTTAGGGCTTACCAGTCTTTTTGACTGACCTGTTTTCTTTCGCCTCTTTTCTTTCGTTCCCCCCCCCTCAGGTTCTCAAGGTGGGAACATTGGAGCTTAGCTTGGATCTTTACAGCTTGCTTACTGGATTTGCTCATGTACGGTTTTGGACATTGAGCTAGCTATGGTTTACCACTTCACTTTGGGGATAGTACTTTATGTATTTCAGTTTTTCAGTTTATGCTTTTCTCTAGACTTTGTTTGTTGGAAAATAATGACTAAGTACATTGTTGTAACTTAACTATGGTTTTGGAAATGCAAGTTTTATCCGCTGCTTTACTACTCTGTTTTACTTATATGTTCTGTCTTGTGATATCTGCATGCATGTTCACCTTGTTTAACGCCCCTCCAAAGCTAGTGAGCTTGCAAGAGTTACCCTGGCGGAGGTGGGTTGTTACATACATTTTTATGTAATTAAGTCAATTTCCATGTGAATTAGATTAAAAGTGGAAGATTTACATTTATCATGTGAATTATGACAAAGGAGATAGTTACATTTTTATGTACTTAAGTTAAGAAGAAAAAAAGTGATAAAGTTTACATTTTTATGTCAATAAGATTTAAAAGAAGTCAGTAGTAAAATTTACATTTTATTGAGATAAATTTTCATTAAAAGATTTGGATATGAAATTTACATCGTCATGAATTGGATTTTCATTTAAAAGATTAAAGGTTCGAAATTTACATTTTTATGTAAATAGGTTAGCATATAAAATATATCCATTTTTGTAGAATTGAAGTTGACGCCAAAATGTATTGCATTTTTGTTAGAAATTGAAATGACACAAAAATACTTATTTTTGTTAAAATTATAAATAACGTACAAGAATATTCATTTTTGGTTGTAATGAAGATAAAACACAAAAATACCTATTTTCGTTGTAGTGGGAATGATTTGTGTAAATTGAAAGCTGAAAGAAACTGTACATTGTTGGGTATAGTATGTGTATGTCAATTATAATAAAAATAAGCATTATTGTGTGTCATGTTATACCTTGATATTATATACACAAATAGGGATATTTGTTGTTAGTAAAATATAGTGAAATGAAATGGACGAAGGAATTATAATTATATATATAATTATATATATATATATATATATAAATTAAAATTAAACGAATCGAGCATGGTAATTCACATTTTGGAATTGTACTTTTAATTGATTATACCGAAATATCCGACCGTCGGATTTTCCCAAAACTGAAATCGTTAGGTTCGCCTTGGGAAGATCTTTCCAATGATATGAATTACGTTAAATTCCAACGGTTAGATTTAGAGAAATGTGTAAAACAAATTTGGGTGAAAACAACGCCAAGGTCGCCTTTTGACTTGAAGCGTCATTAAATGGAATTTAATTCTTTTTTATGAATAAAAATAAAGGTTGATCGTTATAAATTAATATCAACGATATGAAATGATTTTTAAATATATATATATATATATATGCGAGGATCATTTGAAAAGTCCGAGTTCAATCTCATTTCAAATGATCATACGGCGATTGAAAGTCGAAGAGTTAAAGACGGTGATTGAAGACCGGCGATCTTCACATCGAATGGACGACGACTGCTGATGCCCGTGATTGGAGTAGCTACCTTGAAGGGGCTACAGTGGGGGCCGTCTGGACGTAGTGTTGATTTGTACGGATTTGGCTTTCGCTCAGACCCAGAGCATAAGCTTATAAATGGATGTGTGTCTGACGTTGAATTTGTTCTATGTAAATTGATTTCTATTAATATATGGCCATTGGTGGCGGAGAATTTATTCTCTTGCTTAACACCCTTAGAGGTTGTGTATTAATAGTTATCAATCGCATGGCGTGAATTGCCAATGTGGCACGCCAATATGAAGATGATCAAGGCTTTGTTGAAAAGCAGGCCTTGTGGTTATAACGTTACTGCGCTAGCCTCACAACCCTGTTGAGTCTAAAACGGGGGAAGGGAACGCAGGAGAGCAGCACGTTTCTTTCTAGCTAGAAGTGGTGTCGGTGCTTAAACTGGCTGATATTTACTTATGTGGATGATGGAATGTGGCGCGCCTCGGATGATAGGTCCTATAGGACCGGGAAACGTGTGTTCAGGAATTGCCAATCCACGAAGTTGTATGTGTGGACCGGCCCTACAGCTTTCCAAGGGTTCACCGCGGGGGATCCTGAGACATTTGCTAGAGTGTCTCGAATCGGTAAGGGGCTCCTCACTAGCCTTGACTCATGATGGAAACCCAATTTCCAATACGACACCATGCGGTTTTGATTGTAGAACTAGTATGGCGACATAGCAGGATGGGGTACTATGCCGTCTATGATTGATACATTATGATTGAAATGTTTTGGAAAAATATATATACTAATAATAATATCAAATCCGTTTTTAACGTATCAAGCATTTTTAACCATTATAAGGTAAAACTCTATCCTCCGGTTTGCGTTGCATTGTGTGATGGGACTTGAGTCTTATAATGGTTTCATTTTTCTAAAAGGCATTGCATTATTTAATGATTTACTTTAATTATGCACGGCAATCCATTGGAGTAAACCCGTTCCGCGTTAGTGGCGTGGTCCTTGGATTTGCCCTATTATTATTAGATTAGTTAAGTTAGATTTCTCATACCAGTCCCACGACTGACTCGTAGTTTGTTTCACTTTGCAAGCTCGGGTGCCCTCTTTTCCACACGGGCAGTCGAGTAGCTTTTTGCAGATATTTATCGTTTGAGCAGGATGCTGGATTGAAGCTTAAAGCTGTGTCCAGAGCATAGTTATCTTCCGCTGTATCTATTTTATTATTTCCGCTGCAATGTATTAAAATATTGTAATTTATCTTCCGCTGTAATTTTATTCAATGTACTCTGATATTCTGTGCTCTGATGTAACATTATTGTAATGTTTATAAAAGTCTGCTGTTGTTGTTTTGATGTTGTTGTATTCCCAGAGTTAACGTACTCGGGTTTTGAACGATCTTGGTCGATTTTGCGATCGATCGGGTCGGGCCGAATCCGGGTCGTTACAGTTGGTATCAGAGCTTTGGTTAGCTCAAATCTTTGGGATACAACTCATTAGAACTGAACAAAAGACTCATCAGAGATTGGATTAGTAATATCCAATAAGAATACTCATTAGAGAAAGGATCAACAATATCCTAGAATGAGAAAACTCATTAGAGATGGGGTTAGTAATGCCCTAGAATGAGTTGAGAGTAATGAGCTTATAATATACGTATTTGTGATTATAATCTATTTTGGAAAATATGATTTTTGAATATATAAAAGTTATATATATTTTAAAAGTTAATCGACTAATGAAATTAATAAAGAATGAAAAATTTGAGTTGGATAATTAAACACTTTTAGCTTCGTTCCTTTTCGAGGACGAAAAGTTCTTAAGTGGGGGAGATTGTAACAACCCTGAATTTTGGGGGTAAATTAAAAAATTTATTTTAAGTAATTTTAATGAGTTTTTGATATTTAAAATAATTTATTTAAAATAATAATGATTAAAACTTGATTTAAATTGAAGTTAGAATTAATAATTTAATTTAATTATAAAAGGAGTTAGAAATAGCACGGTAGTTTGAAAAGTCAAACTTGAACTTTGACTGACCGTACAAGATGTAAAATTTAACGGATTTTAGTGAAACGAAAAATATTGGAATCTATTTACAAATATATTTCTAACGAATCCGAAAAATCGAAATTTCATAGCGGGAATCAAAAGTTATGCCCAGATTAAAATTTAGAAAGGTTGCTATGAAATTTATAAAGGTCAAAAATGCTACTTTTTGCATACGAAGGAATTTGGACTCGAAACCACTTCCATTGAGTTCAGAATGATGTTTCTGCATTGAAAAACAGTAAACACTTATATATTTCGAGTTTCGGAAATTATTTGTTTAAAAATGTATTTTTAATATTTAATATATACGCCTTGAAAATAGCCATTTTTCAAACGACCTATGTTTTCAACGAAACCACTTTTGTTGGATTCGGAATGTCAAATTATGGCTAAGTTTAATTTTTCATAATTCTTAGACTTTATTTGTGTCCGTGGCAAAAAGATTTCAGTTTGGTTAATTTCGGTAAATTTTAATCGATTTGAAAAATGCCATTTTTCAAATAGGCTCATAATTGAAAGAAATAATTTTTCCTAGGTCCGCAGCGTCAAAACATAGCTAAATATATTTTTCGAGAATTTTTGAAGTTAATTTGTGGCCCCGGTGAATTTATTTGTATGGTTGAATTAAAAATAAAAGAGTTAATTTTTAAATTAAAGATATGAAACTTGATTTTGTTAATAAAACGATTGAAACTTGATTTTGTTAATAAAAAGAATGAAACTTGATTTTGTTAATAAAAAGATGAAACTTGATATTTTGTTAATAAAAATATTTACATTTGTTTTGTAAATAGAAATTGACCTTCACTCTTGATTGTAAGTACATGAAATTAACTTTTTTTTGTAATGAATAAAAATCTCTTTTGTTTATAATTAAGGGAATTCATTTTTGTATGTAATGTAATGAAAGAACAAAAGTTCATTCTTGTGTGAAATGAAATAAAAGAACAAAACATTCACTTGTTGTGTTAAAAGTGAAAGGTATGAAATATTTATGTTTGCTAAAAAGGAATAACTTCATGGTTTTGTTAAAAATGAATAACTTCATTGTTTGCAAAGGAATACTTCATTGTTTGAAATAAAAAGATGAAATTTAGCATAGCATGTTTATTTACATTTTTAATGTAAATAAAAGAAACCTCTTTTATGTTATGTTTTGTCTAGTATAAAAAGGTAGAATGGAATCATGTTATTGCATATGAAATATATTCATATTTTAGAATCATGTTAATACATATGAAATATAAACATAGGTATTAAAAGGAAGAAAATTACTTTTTTTTGTAAATAAAAAAAATAGATTTTGTCATTGAAACTAAAATTATATTTTAATGTAATTAAGAGATTAGATTGACGAGAAAGTTTACATTTTTATATGTAGATTAGATTAAAAAGGAAATTTTACATTTTTATATGTAAGTTAGATTAAATAGAAAAGTCACATTTTTCTTAATGTAAATAATTAATTAGAAAAGTTTTACATTTTTCTTAATGTAAATAATGAATTAGAAAAGTCACATTTTTCTTAATATAAATAAGAATTAGAAAAAAATTACATTTTTATGTAATTAAGTTAGAGAATATAAAAATTACATTTTTTATGTAATTAAGTCAATTTCCATGTGAATTAGATTAAAAGTGGAAGATTTACATTTATCATGTGAATTATGACAAAGGAGATAGTTACATTTTTATGTACTTAAGTTAAGAAGAAAAAAAGTGATAAAGTTTACATTTTTATGTCATTAAGATTTAAAAGAAATCAGTAGTAAAATTTACGTTTTATTGAGATAAATTTTCATTAAAAGATTTGGATATGAAATTTACATCGCCATGAATTGGATTTTCATTTAAAAGGTTAAAGGTTCGAAATTTACAATTTTATGTAAATAGGTTAACATATAAAATATATTCATTTTTGTAGAATTGAAGTTGACGCCAAAATGTATTGCATTTTTTTTAGAAATTGAAATGACACAAAAATACTTATTTTTGTTAAAATTATAAATAACGTACAAGAATATTCATTTTTGGTTGTAATGAAGATAAAACACAAAAATACCTATTTTTGTTGTAGTGGGAATGATTTGTGTAAATTGAAAGCTGAAAGAAACCGTACATTGTTGGGTATAGTATGTGTATGTGAATTATAATAAAAATAAGCATTATTGTGTGTCATGTTATACCTTGATATTATATACACAAATAGGGATATTTTTTGTTAGTAAAATATAGTGAAATGAAATGGACGAAGGAATTATAATTATATATATATATATATATTAAAATTAAACGAATCGAGCGTGGTAATTCCCATTTTGGAATTGTACTTTTAATTGATTATACCGAAATATCCGACCGTCGGATTTTCCCAAATCTAAAACCGTTAGGTTCGCCTTGGGAAGATCTTTCCAATGATATGAATTACATTAAATTCCAACGGTTAGATTTAGTGAAATGTGTAAAACAAATTTGGGTGAAAACAACGCCAAGGTCGCCTTTTGACTTGAAGCGTCGTTAAATGGAATTTTTTTTTATAAATAAAAATAAAGGTTGATCGTTATAAATTAATATCAACGATATGAAATGATTTTTAAATATATATATATATGCGAGGATCATTTGAAAAGTCAGAGTTCAATCTCATTTCAAATGATCATACGGCGATTGAAAGTCGAAGAGTTAAAGACGGTGATTGAAGACCGGCGATCTTCACATCGAATGGACGACGACTGCTAATGCCCGTGATTGGAGTAGCTACCTTGAAGGCGCTACAGTGGGGGCCGTCCGGACGTAGTGTTGATTTGTACGGATTTGGCTTTCGCTCAGACCCAGAGCATAAGCTTATAAATGGATGTGTGTCTGATGTTGAATTTTGTTCTATGTAAATTGATTTCTATTAATATACGACCATTGGTGGCGGAGAATTTATTCTCTTGCTTAACACCCTTAGAGGTTGTGTATTAATAGTTATCAATCGCATGGCATGAATTGTCAACGTGGCACGCCAAGATGAAGATGATCAAGGCTTTGTTGAAAAGCAGGCCTTGTGGTTATAACGTTACTTCGCGAGCCTCACAACCCGGTTGAGTGTAAAACGGGAGAAGGGAACGCAGGGAGAGCAACACGTTTCTTTCTAGCTAGAAGTGGTGTCGGTGCTTAAACTGGCTGATATTTACTTATGTGGATGATGGAATGTGGCGCACCTCGGATGATAGGTCCTATAGGACCGGGAAACGTGTGTTCAGGAATTGCCAATCCACGAAGCTGTATGTGTGGACCGGCCCTGCAGCTTTCCAAGGGTTCACTGCGGGGGATCCTGAGACATTTGCTAGAGTGTCTCGGATCGGTAAGGAGCTCCTCCCTAGCCTTGACTCATGATGGAAACCCAATTTCCAATACGACACCATGCAGTTTTGATTGTAGAACTAGTATGGCGACATAGTAGGATGGGGTACTATGCCGTCTATGATTGATACATTATGATTGAAATGTTTTTGAAAAATATATACACTAATAAGAATATCAAATCCGTTTTTAACGTATCAAGCATTTTTAACCATTATAAGGTAAAACTCTATCCTCCAGTTTGCGTTGCATTGTGTGATGGAACTTGAGTCTTATAATGGTTTCATTTTTCTAAAAGGCATTGCGTTGTTTAACGATTTACTTTAATTATGCACGGCAATCCATTGGAGTAAACCTGTTCCACGTTAGTGGCGTGGTCCTTGGATTTGCCCTATTATTATTAGATTAGTTAAGTCAGATTTCTCATACCAGTCCCACGACTGACTCGTAGTTTGTTTCACCTTGCAAACTCGGGTGCCCTCTTTTCCACACGGGCAGTCGAGTAGTTTTTGCAGATATTTATCGTTTGAGCAGGATGCTGGATTGAAGCTTAAAGCTGTGTCCAGAGCATAGTTATCTTCCGCTGTATCTATTTTATTGTTTCCGCCGCAATGTATTAAAATATTGTAATTTATCTTCCGCTGTAATTTTATTCAATGTACTCTGATATTCTGTACTCTGATGTAACATTATTGTAATGTTTATAAAAGTATGCTGTTGTTGTTTTGATGTTGTTGTATTCCCAGAGTTAACGTACTCGGGTTTTGAACGGTCTTGGTCGATTTTGCGATCGATCGGATCGGGCGGAATCCGGTTCGTTACGTCGACCTACCCCCCTCGCCCAGATCCAAAAAAGTGATGATTCTGACTAGTTGTTGAGTCCTTTCTTACCTGTCGCCGAGTCACTAGGGCTTAGGTGGCAATTCTGGATAACTCTATCTAGTCTGGATGGTTGTGATTGCTCCTAAAATTATCTAACAGCTCACATAAGATTAAACTTCTATCAAAGCAACCCTAATCCTCAAACCCTAAATCACACAAATTCATTCCAAGGAGCCACCATGCTGTCCATGACTATTCTAGCCTTGCCACCATTTCTTCTTCAATTAGAAAGCGAGTCAAAAGCTTCGAATCAAAAACTAACTTAGAGAATTGATAGTCTTCTTCAAGGGATTGCTTTTCAAATTCAGAAAACAAGACTTTCTTTTCTTTGTAAGTCCTGTTATTATTTAGATGTGAACGATTGAAAGTTATGATTTGTAATAAAATGAAAACTAGCGTTATTCCTAGTTGTAAGATAATGATGATGTTGATTCATGTCTATTCTTGTAACGATTCTATCGTATATACTTATGAGACTATTGTGGTTATTATATTGGTACTAAACCAATCATGTATTATGTAAAGTTTGGTGACTTAATCATGTTATGTTACATGCAAGTTGTTAGGCTATGTAGTTATTACGTTGATGTAAACCAATCATGTAAAATTGGTGACTTAATCATGTTTTGTTACATGTAAGTTGTTAGGCTATGTGGTTATTATGTTGATGTAAACCAATCAAGTAAAATTGGTGACTTAATCATGTTATGTTACATGCAAGTTGTTAGGCTATGTGGTTATTATGTTGATGTAAACCAATCATGTAAAATTGGTGACTTATTCATGTTATGTTACATGCAAGTTATTAGGCCAAGACATGTATTATGTTTAGATTTACATTTAGATCTATGAAAATTGGATCCAAGATTAAAGTTCATATTTACATGCCTTGTTAAATTTGTGTAAAACCATATACTTAAGATTCATATTTGTTGGATCCAAAATAAAAGTTCATATTTACATGCATTGTTAAACTTGTGTAATTCCATATGTTTAAGATTCATGATTATTGGATCCAAATTAAAAGTTCACATTCACATGTCTAGTTGAACTTGTGTAATTCTATATGCTTAAGGTTTATGTTTATTGGACCCAAAATAATAGGTTTACATTTACATGCCTAGTTGGATTTGGGTAATTTCTTATGCTTAAAGACTCATGTTAGTTGGATCCAAAAATGCAAGTTCATTATATTATGCCACGTTTACATGACACATGTTTAGTTAGTTCCTTATTATTTTATGTTGTGTGAATGGTACAAGCTCCCTTCTTTCCCCTTTTGTATAAAAGTTAGGCTAAGTTACGAGCCAAACATTCTATGTGAATTTTGCGAACGTTTGACGGGAGTAACGTTAGAAAACCTTAGAAATTATTATTATTGGCATAATTTGGCCCATAAGTAAATGAATGGTTAGTGGCATAAAAATGGTATAAATTTATATACCAAAAAAATTGAAAATATGACTTATAGGGTAAATGGGGCATGACTTGAATGGCAAATGATTTACATATAAATTTGAAAAGATAAATATGTAAATTAAGAAAAAGACGAATATGCCTAACTCGAGGTTAGATTGAGTTACGGTGTTAGACTGCCCGGAACCACCCGGCACATCCAGCAACCGTAACAATATATATCTAATGTGAGAGGTTAGTGCATCAAGCCCAAAAGAACCCGAGGTTAGATTGAGTTGCGGTGTAAGACTGCCCGGAACCGACCGACACATCCAGCAACCGCAATAATATATATCTAATGTGAGTGGTTTATGCTTTAATGAATGAATTAAAGCTAAGATTGTAATGGTAGGGTTAAGTTAATTAAGGCAACACTTAACCAATACAACATGTTAACTAAACTGATGGGTGGGGTTAGGTTAATTTGAGAACACTTAACCATTTTAACATGTTGATTAGGAAACCCTAGTAATGGGGACCCATTTCAGCAGTAACCCACATAGATGTATCATGGTACCCTGAACTAGGCAGGGTGGGGCACGATTACTGGGCTGATTATAAGCGGCCAAAACAACGGCGGGTGGTGCATCAGTGTAGGTTTCGACGGAGTGCGGGCGTGCACATACTCCGGAGTGGAAAAAGCAGGCACTGGGCATCAGTAGTTACACTCTGTGCATCTTGAATTGTGTCGGATTGCCACCAAAGGATTTGATACACCCCATGGTGGGACCAACACAGGTATCTACAATCATGCGGGGCCGAATGACACAAGTGGTAAACGTATGCGAGTAGGAGCCGATCGATAAAAAGGGGATCAACTTTCTTGAACGCATCATGCTAGTTGAAACAGTTGTAAGGAAGTGCAGAGAAGTAGAAATGAGTGTGATAGCATATTCAGCCTTATTATCTTATTTCTAGGGTGGTGTCTTAGATTCAGTTTATTCATGTCATAACCCTTTTCTTGTTTACATGCTAAATAGTCACTGGACTTACCAGACTCATGTCTGACCCATTTTCTTTCGTCTTCTTTTCTTCCGTCCCCCCCCCCCCCCCAGGTTCGCAGGGAGGGAATACTTCAGCTTAGATCGGATCATTTCCAGCTCGAAGAAAGTAGATGTATTACTTGGAATCTTTTTTCATGGGCTTTGGCTTTGGATACTCTCTTATTGGGGATTTATGCTACCGTACTATTGTTTTAATGCTTCTTTATGTTTTAATTCAAGACAGAGTTTTTGTTGTAATAATGTGGAAGTTGGTTTGAGACAGTTGTTGTAATGTTTTATCTGAACCACATACTTATGAAATAAATTTAGTTTTTCCGCTTTTTATATGTCTGTCTTGTAAATTATCTATGTCTTTTACCTATAATGCTCCACCAAAGTTAAGGCATTCCCTTTGTGAGTGACCTTAACGGAGGTGGGGTGTTTCACTTGGTATCAGAGCTGATGGTTGCCAGATCAGATAAAATTTTTGGAAACTTTTCAAAAAGAAGTTTAAAGAAGCGTTTTCAAGAAAATGTGTTGTTTTAAAAGGCATAATCCCCCCCAAAGCCATATGCACTATCTTCCTATCCTTTGTTTTGAATCTTTTCTTTTTCGTTTCAACATGTCTGGGGATCTTAACCTTTCAGAGGGTGTACCGGTACCTGGCTGGTTCAGAAGGTACCTAGAGGCTAGGGCTAATGATGCAGGCCCAGTAGACGTTACTCCTCCCCCAGTTATAGTTGTTCCTCTTCCTCCTCCTCGTGCAAATACTTTCTCCAAGATATGTAAGGATTTTCGAGCCATGGGTGGAAAGAACTTTAATGGAACTAAGTGATGGCCCGCCCCGCACCAGCCGGCATTTCCTCCGAAAGTGCGTTGTACACATGCCTGACTAGCACGGAACGGTCGCCAAAGAAAGGAAAGAAAAGAACGAACTAATCGAAAACCTGTAGAATGTATCACAGTGCATAGAACAAAATATAATAATAATATACTTGACATAAAACAGGTGAGACAGTGCATAAGCTGATAACTAAAACCAACATCAATATCATCATCAGAGTAGCGGAAATCCAAACACACCTTATTACAACTTTACAAATTACTGTCTCTAAACAAAAGAAAGAAAGGTACGCCACTAATGCCCAAAGTAGTGACCGCAACAACACAGGGAGAATATCTATATATATGTATCATACGTGGAAGCCTCCTGCTCATCTCCGGTACAGCTACTCGTGCATACCACCTAACCTGTCTCTAGTATGCTCGTGAGAGCACCCAGAGTAATAAGAAGAGACATAATACTCTGGGTCAGACAAAAAGTCTGGTATGAGCGATAAGCAGCTAAACAGAACAATAACAGGTATACTAAACCATACCTGAACCTGCAACCAAAGAGTTAGCACTACATACCGTACAATACTCTAAGGTGCCACTAATATATGGTTTAAAGAGTATGGGGGTGGGGGTGTGCATGTCATAATGATGGCAAACAAATCAAACATAGCAACCATCCTCACATCTCTCACTCAGTGCGTAAAGTATACGATGTCGACCACTGTCAATCACTAGACCCATCGAAGTAGTGACGGAGTTCGACTTGTACAACTACTGCTACCACCAAGCTTACCCCATGGAGTCATGACCAAATCTTTACAAATGACCCCACCTCATTGGTCTATAGCTCTTTAGTCGTACCTAGGCCACTGTGGCCCTGAATCCGTTCACGTACTCCCTACACATATTGATCCAAAGTTACAGACATCAACAACCCCTTTGCACACGTCCCGCAGCAATGCCCGACTCATGAAGTTAACTCGTTGGTTCCCAACCGGATCCTGAGCTTTACTTCCTATTTGGACTTCCTTTGCATCTCGGGTTTTGGTCGAATTGGAGTTGGTCTTCAAAATAGTCATCGAGTTGAAGTAGTTTAAGTCTGGTTCGGTTCGGCTATACATCATCCTCAAATTTCTCGTTCGGTTCGGTTCGGATTCACCATCATGGTTTGGCTCAGCTCCTTTATTCGGTTCGGTTCGGGTGCCATCCTCCAACTCGGTTCGGTTCGGGTGCCATCCTCCAACTCGGTTCGGTTCTCTATCCCTCCAGTTAGTCTGATCCGATCCCATGCCCTCCTGTCATTCCGATTCGATCCCACTTTCTGGCTCCAATCCGATCCGATCACCACGCCAAGCTTCAGCCCGATCCCAACTCCAACACGATCCCAATAGCCTTCCTTTTTATCATGCTTTATCTTGTGCTAAGTTCCAGTTCGGTTCAGTGCTCCCTTGCCCAGTCCACTATCCGACCCGAGCCCTCTCAACCGATCCGATCCGAAACCCTGCACAATTTTCCTGCGACTTTTCCAGCGACTGTTTTACGCCATACGACAGTGTTTTCGACCATTCTAACTTTTCTAAGCAATCATAAAGCATACCATACAGTCATAGCAACATATAACATCAACCACAAACACCAAAATGACAACTTGATAGGTTAAAATGGATCAAACATAGCCAAAATCCCATGTTTTCCCTTAAGCATGTTTAAGCAAAACTAATGATAGGATTAGTAAAACTTAACCAAATTTTCTAACAGAGGCCTAAAACAATATTTCAAATTTATGAATATTTTTCCAGAATTTATTAATGTATAAATTCGCTAATTATCACTAATCACCCTAATTAACTGTAATTAGTGTCAAAACAATGCTAATCATCACCTTGTCCACAAATAAAACTCAGATCTGAAATGAATCTCTGTTTGGCACGAATACTGATGTCCAACAGTAGCTCTAATCTTGCTTTGGTGCTATCTCTTCTTAATTTGATGTTGCTATGCCTAATCTTCAATTAGAAAGTGGTTTAGAGGTGTTTTGAAGAGATTTAGAGAGTGGAGGCCATGGCTATGTTAAGAGGAATGAATAGTGATGACTGAAAAATGAGAAAAAGGTATTCTCCAAACCCTAATAGCCCTTTTAAACTCCTAATCCCGAAATTCCCCTTTGGGCCTTGCTGTTAATCACCCAGTTAAGCCCAATTAAGCTGTTTTCACCATCTGAAACTTGTTTCAGCCATATCTCCCAAACGGTGAGTCCATTTGGCTAATGTGACCACGCTACAGAATTGTAAACCATCATCCGGAGCCAATGGTTGTGGTTTTAGGTCAAAATTCCTTTACAGTTAAAAGTTATGGTCAAAACAAGATCAGCTAGGGGCAAAATGGTCATTTAAAAATCGGCAAAAATCACGAGCATGGGAAATGACCCCAATAGTCGTCTCCCAAAGTTACATGACCAAACGACTTTGTTTGTGAAAGAAATAAATATTCTACGATCCTTCAATGCATAGAATGCGGGTCGTTACAACTGAGTCATTTGTAGAAGCAAGAAACTGGCTCAAAGAAACCGAGGATCTGTTTGTTATCTTCGAAGTGGACGATAGGCAGAAGATACAGTTGGTCGTGTGGTTGCTTAAAGACGAAGCCTCTTATTGGTGGGAAGTCACTAATGCTGAGAGACCAGTTGAAACTTGGGAGGATTTCAGGATGAGGTTTGAAATGAAATTCCTCTCACAAGCGGATCGTAGCCTACAGATGGAAAAATTCTTAGCTCTCGAACAGGGAAGTATGTCGGTCAAGGAATATGTCAACCAATTCAACCAGCTGGCTAGATTCGTACTGGAGTTAGTGAACACTTCCCATAAGAAGGCTCTCCATTTTGTTAAAGGGTTGAATGAGCCACTGCAAAGCCTAGCTATGTCCCATATACCTATGGGTGCAACTTATGAGAGACTGGTGGACATGGCACTGCTACAGGAGGAAGACAAGGATGGCAAGAAAGAGGCAAAGGTGGAGGCACATCAAAATAAGAAAGGGGAGGGATCCCAGAATAAGAAGATAGACTCAAAGAAGGGCGGGAAGAACAACAAACCCTGTGAAAAGAGGAAGTGTAATTTTTGCGGCATTCCTGGACATCTGATCAAGGACTGCAGAAAGGAAAAGAGGAAGATGGGTGGTTGTTTTCACTGCGACAAGACATGACACATGGCTAAGTACTGCCCAAGAAAGCAAGGGCAAGGGCAGAGGACATGTAAAAACCCGTAACTTCCCCGTGAAGGAAAGAGCGGATACTTTGAGAACAAGCCACATAAGAACGCAAACAGAAGAACATTTCATTGTAAATTACAACAATTCCATCAGAATACAAGAATATTCAGAGTATGAATCAATATTACACATCATAAAATATCAGAGATTACAATACATTACATAGCAGCGGAAAATAATACAATACACAACTAGAGGTAATACACGGATACAGAGCTTTCCGAGTATCGCTTCAGCAGTAAATTAGGATCATGTGAATATAAATCTGCAAAACCAAAACTACTAGCTGCCCGTGTCAAAATAAGGGCACCCAGAGTTTAGGTTAAAAAAATAAACTCCAGGTCAGTCATGTGACTGGTGTGAGAACTAAAACAGTTATTAATCTTTATTTTAAAGTTAGGTAAATTAAGGGACCACGCCGTATAACACGGAACAGATTTCCTCCCAAGAATACCAGTGCATAAAACAACACCGCAATGCTAAATAAAGAACAATGAGGCTATTATAAGACCCAGGTCCCATCACACAATGCAACACAAGCCGGAGGATAGGGTTTTACCTTATAATAGCCAAAGAATGCTTGATACGCTAAATTTCATGTTTTATTATTACTATAAGTGTATAGTGTCAAAAACAATTTCAATCATAAGTATCAATCATAGATGGCATGGGTACCATATATCATGTCGCCAATACTAATTCTACAATTAAAACCGCAAAGTCACGTATTGGAATTTGGATTTCCATCTGTGAACCGAGGCCAGGGATCGTCCTCTACCGATTCGAGACAATCTAGCCTACCATGTCTCAGGCAAGCGTGCAGGCAAGCCTTGGAGCAATAGGGCCAGTCCACTCGATGTGGATTAAACCTAAACCCTGGACACTACGTCTCCCCACCCTATGGGGCGTAAATGAGCCAAATGACTCCATCAACTCCACATAGTCACCGATATATCCGAGGCGCCTCGCAACAGCAACAACCACATAGGTGAAAATAATATAAATGTCAGGGCTGGTAGGTCACTGACACCACCCTAGCTAGAAAGAAACGCATGCCCTCCCTGCCGTCCTCTCTCGTTTCTGGTTCACAACCGGGGTGTGAGGCTCGCGAATCAACGCTACACAATGGGAGAGAAAAAGGGGAGGGTGTTGACCTTATATTATTTAATATATATTATTTAATTTAATTTTATACCAAAAATTAACTTTTTCTTTCGAACTCGAAATCGAACCCACCGACTGTCGTCCATAGCTAATTACCCCCATTCCGAACACAATGGGATATGTATCGTAAGCCGATTCTATCGTTTCGATCTGTTTCCGTCAAAATCAAAATATAAATCTATATATTGAATTTGAACGCACATTCCAATTTACCGGGGCCACATACTGACTCTATAAATTCCAGAAAAATATTTTCTAGCTTCGTATTAACGATACGGTTCTAACAAAACTAATTTCGTTGAATTCTGAGACCGTTAGAAAAATGGCCATTTTCCAGTCGATTAAAATCAACTAAAACTGGTCAAATGCGTTTTCCTTTGCCACACTCACATATTGATTCAGAAAATTACGAATTTTGAAACCTAGCAATAACTTGACATCACGGATCCAAAAAAAGTGGTTTCGTCAAAAACAGAGGTCGTTTGCAAAATTTCCATTTTTAAGGGCCAGATTTCCATAGCGCCTATTCTGAATTTTCAACTGGACATAACTTTTTATCCCCGCTATGAAATTTCAATTTTTCGGATTCGTTTAAAAGATATTTTCATTTAGATTCTAATATTTTTGGCTTCGCTAAAATCCGGTTTATTTTCAATCTTGTACATTCATTTGAAATCGAATTTTCAAACTACCGCGCCATTTTCAATTCCTTTTATAATTAAAATAAAATATTTATATTCTAACGTCGATTCAAACAAATATATATGTTCTAATTCTATTCAATATGAATTTCTCGTCATTATTATCTAAAATAATTCATTTTAAATATTCAAAATTCATTAAAATTGCCAAAATAAAAATTTTAAATTGGCTTAGAATTTCCGGGTTGTTACAGGACTGGATCTACCTCTGGAAGGCAGGTTCACGCTCTCATGGCACCTCCGCAAGAACGAGGTAGAAATATTTCTGTTGAGAGTTTAGTTTATCTTTTTGATCATCCTGTTCGTACGCTCTTTGATTCTGGCGCATCGCACTCCTTTATATCCACTGCTTTAGTTGAATCTCTGCACCTAGACCCAGTATAGTAGAGGATCCCTTAGTTGTTTCAAATCCAATTAGGGGCTCGGTCTATTTATCTATGATTTGTTTGGATTTGGAAATTTCTATATTAAGCGTTGGGTTTAGATGTAATGCCTCTGTTTTGGGCTTCACGGGCTATGGGTTGATTCTAGGCATGGATTAGTTATCCAGTAATGGTGCCATCCTCGATTGTGAAAAGAGAGTGGTTAGACTTATGACTCATCTCGGTAACACTCTCGAAATCTCTTGTAATCCCATACACTCTATTATGCTTAGCTACCTAGAATCTCTTGATGCGTCTGTTGAAAACTTGTAGTCTGTTAGAGTAGTCCGTGAATACTCAGATGTATTCGAAGAAGTGAAGGGCTTACCTCCAAAGCGGGAGATAGACTTTTTCATATACCTTGTTGATAGTGAAAAACCTGTAGCTCTACCCGTTAGACACATGGCTCCAAGGGAGAGAAAGAGCTCAGCAAGCAAGTCAAAGAGCTACTCGAAAAAGGGTTTATAAGGCGGAGTATTTTTGAATGGGGTGCTCCAGTAGTATTCGCAACCAAAGTGGATGGTTCACTTCGCCTATGCGTTGATTATATGGAGCTAAACAAGCTGACTAAGAAGAACAGACACCCACTTCCAAGAATAGACGACTTGTTTGATCAGCTTGTAGGTGCGTCGGTTTTCTCCTAACTAGATCTGGCTACCGGGTTTCATCAGCTAAGAGTGGCTGAAGACAGCATTGATAAGACTACGTTCAAAACCCCGGATGGTTTCTTCGAATGGCTTGTCATGCCTTTCGGCTTGACAAACACACCCGCTTACTTCGTTGACTTGATGAGTAGGGTGTTCAGGGAATTCCTTAATAAGTTTGTGGTGGTCTTCATAGACGACATTTTGATTTTCTCGAAGAATGAAGAAAAGCATGCTTTGTATTTAAGGGAAGTCATGGATACTCTTCGTGCGCATCAGCTGAAAGCCAAATTATCGAAATGCCATTTTTGGAGAGAAGAAGTGAGGTTTCTTGGACATGTGGTGCCCAAAGAGGGGACCCCACAAAAGTAGTTGCGGTGCAAGATTGGAAGGTTCCACGGAATGCAACCGAAGTCTGAAGCTTTCTCGGGCTAGCGGGCTTTTACCGAAAGTTCACTATGGACTTTGCGAAAATCTCAGCCCCACTCACAAGATTGATGAAGAAGAACCTAACTTTCGCTTGGGATTTGAGTTGCGATATTGCTTTCCAACGTTTGAAAAGGGCTCTAACAACAACCCCAGTTCTGACATTGCCTGATGGGAGCAAAATGTTTACCGTATACACAGACGCATGCGGTACAGGATTGGGCACTGTCTTGATGCAAGAAGGCAAGGTAGTTTGTTATGGGGGAAGGCAATTGAAGGTACATGAGAAGAACTACCCAACTCATGATTTGGAGCTAGCTGCCATTGTTTTCGCTCTAAGTCATGGCATCATTACCTACTAGGAGAAAGGTTTGAATTGTTTACTGACCATAAATCATTAAAGTACCTTTTCTCACAGAAAGATCTTAACTTAAGACAACAAAGGTGGATGGAATTTCTGGCCTCATATGATTTTGAGATTTCTTATACACCTGGCAAGGGCAATGTGGTAGCTGACGCCTTAAGTAGAAAGAAGCTGACCCTAAGTCCTCTCTTTGTAGAAAGGAAAAGCTTGGAGTACATAGCAAACTTTAACTTTAGACCCTCCTCTGAAATTGTACCTGGTTTGTTAGCATCGCTAGAAGTGCGGCCTACTCTTTTGGACTCAATAGGAACCACGCAACGTGAAGACCCTCAGCTAGTTGATACGATGGATAAGCTAAGTAGGGGTGAGACTTCTAGTCACCTCAATAGATACTCCATCGATGATAAGGGTTGGTTGAGACGAGATGGAAGGCTATGCGTCCCACAAGCAAGGAATTTGGTAAAGATGGTTCTTGAAGAAGTACACCGTTCTAAGCTGACCATACACCCAAGCGGAGACAAGATGTATAAAGACATAAAAAGGGTTTTCTTTTGGAATGCCATGAAGAGGGATGTAGCTGAATTTGTCGCTAAGTGCTTGATATGCCAGCAAGTCAAAGCGGAGCAGAAGAAACCTGGTGGTCTTCTCCATCCTCTAGAGGTCCCACAGTGGAAATGGGATAGCATTTCGATGGAATTTGTTAATGGGTTGCCTAGGTCAAGAAGGGGCAATACCAGTATTTGGGTAATAGTGGACAGGCTCATTAAAAGCACCCACTTTATACCTGTTAAGAGTAGAAGGACTGCCTTGTCCCTAGCATCCATTTATCTTAAAGAGATAGTTCGACTCCATGGGATACCCTCCAGCATAGTGAGTGATCGAGATCCAATCTTTACGAGCGAGTTTTGGAAGAGTTTGCAGGAGGCTATAGGCACACAATTATGCTTGAGCACGGCCTATCACCCCCAAACTGATGGTCAGACGGAAAGGGTGAATAGAGTATTAGAAGTCCTCTTGAGATTATGCATTCTCGACTTTGGAGGAACATGGGATGATCATCTTCCTTTGGTGGAATTCGCTTACAACAATAGCTACCAAGCCACCATAGGCATGGCACCCTTCGAAGCTTTATATGGAAGACCATGCCGATCACCAACTTGTTGGTGGGAGTCTACAGACAAGCTCGTACTTGGGCCAGACATGATAAGAGAAACCTCAGAAAAGGTGCGCTTGATAAGAAGACGGATGAAGACTGCACAAGATAGACAGAAGTCCTACGCAGACAAAAGAAGGACCGACCTTGAGTTTGAGGTTGGAGATAGGGTGTTCCTTAAATTATCTCCTTTAAGGAATGTCATTCGCTTTGGGTCCGTAGGAAAGCTAGCACCAAGATTTATAGGACCATTTCCTATCATTGAAAGGATTGGGACGATGGCTTACAGAGTAGAGCTACCCGAAAGACTGGCTGGAGTTCATAATGTTTTTCATGTTTCTCAACTTCGAAAGTGCTTACATGAGTCTGCGGAAGTTGTGGAGCCAAGTATACTAGAGGAAGTAGAAGTGGAATGAGAAGCGACTGTGAGAAGAGTTCCAACTCGTATCTTGTGTACGAAAGTCAAAAAGCTACGCAACTGTGAAGTCAAGCTTGTTAAAGTTCAATGGAGTGACACGGAGAAAGATGCAACTTGGGAAACTGAGAGGAAAATACGCGCAGCCTACCCTTTTCTTCTTGAGGGTACCTCCTTGATCTCTTTTTCCATAAGTTTATTCATGCTTATATCTATCTTTTAAGTATATCTCCTTGGTCCTATTCTTTATCCTTAGGTAGAAACCAATGGATGTAAACATGTAAACATGTTATGATTGATGGTTGCGAGTGGTTGCA
This sequence comes from Allium sativum, assembly GCA_030737875.1. Classification (NCBI taxonomy): domain Eukaryota; kingdom Viridiplantae; phylum Streptophyta; class Magnoliopsida; order Asparagales; family Amaryllidaceae; genus Allium; species Allium sativum. Next base: position 220,614,926 of record CM060927.1, on the reverse strand, counting down.
AGTGGTTGCTCATGGATGCATATACACACACACTAGGTACTAGATCGGCTCAGTCACTTTCATATTGCATATGCATATATGTATTTGTATATGGATTGGAACTTGATGTGTTATCATATGGACGTTACAGTTGTATGAATGATTGCGCACTCATGTAGAAAGTATGATTAGGAATAATTGCATGCATAATGGGCTCATGGCACCAACATAATTTGCATTAAGGAGGTCAACTGAATCAGTAAACCGCTTGATTTTGCATTAGATAAGGACATGTACACACACCATGCATATGATCGTGAAAGCATTAGTAGTCTTTTAAGGACAATGGACGCCTGTGTTTGATGGTTGAGTAGATGGACGATTGGATGGTAAGATATACATTCTTCTTGACTTGAAGATTTCGGGGACGAAATCCTTTAAGGAGGGCAGAATGTAACACCCTGAATTTTCCGTGTCTATTAAAAGAACAAATTAAAGAACACTTAATTTTTAAAGTGAGAATTAAGGGAAACGGGTTACGCCATTGCGTTCATCTCGAAATTCGGCTTGGAATACAGTCCAGGTTTTCGTAAATCGGACTTCGTATGAGGAAGTTACTGCCCTTAGAAGTTTCAAGAAATTTATATAAATTAAAAACAGTTCAGAGTCAAAATTCAAGCGAAAGAAGAAGAAGCGGGCTGGGGGGGAAATTTCCCGCCCCAGGCCAGGTCGACCATGGGGTTGACCTCCCCTACACAGGTTGACTTGGGGGTCGACCTACCACCCTCGCCCCAGATACAAAAATGTGACGATTCTGACTAGTTGTTGAGTCCTTTATGACCTGGTGCTGAGTCACTAGGGCTTAGGTGGCAATTCTGGATAACTCTATCTAGTCTGGACATTTGTGATTGCTCCTAAAATGATCTAACGGCTCACATAAGATTAAACTTCTGTAAAAGCAACCCTAATCCTCAAACCCTAAATCACACAAATTCATTCCAAGGAGCCACCATGCTATCCATAACTGTTCTAGCCTAGCCACCATTTCTTCGTCAATTAGAAAGCAAGTCAAAAGCTTCGAATCAAAAACTAACTTAGAGAATTGATAGTCTTCTTCAAGGGATTGCTTTTCAAATTCAGAAAACAGATCCCATAAAACAATACTTTCTTTTCTTTGTAAGTCCTGTTATTATTTAGATGTGAACGATTGAAAGTTATGATTTGAAATAAAATGAAAACTAACGTTATTCCTAGTTGTAAGATAATGATGATGTTTATTCATGCCTATTCTTGTAACGATTCTATTGTATATTCTTATGAGACTATTGTGGTTATTATGTTGGTTTTAAACCAATCATGTATTATGTAAAGTTTGGTGACTTAATCATGTTATTTTACATGCAAGTTGTCAGGCTATGCAGTTATTATGTTGATGTAAACCAATCATGTAAAATTGGTGACTTAATCATGTTATGTTACATGCAAGTTGTTAGGCTATGTGGTTATTATGTTGATGTAAACCAATCATGTAAAATTGGTTACTTAATCATGTTATGTTACATGCAAGTTGTTAGGCTATGTGGTTATTATGTTGATGTAAACCAATCATGTAAAATTGGTGACTTATTCATGTTATGTTACATGCAAGTTATTAGGCCAAGACATGTATTATATTTAGATTTACATTTAGATCTATGAAAATTGGATCCAAGATTAAAGTTCATATTTACATGCCTTGTTAAACTTGTGTAAAACCATATACTTAAGATTCATATTTGTTGGATCTAAAATAAAAGTTCATATTTACATGCCTTGTTAAACTTGTGTAATTCCATATCTTTAAGATTCATGATTATTGAATCCAAATTAAAAGTTCACATTCACATGTCTAGTTGAACTTGTGTAATTCTATATGCTTAAGGTTTATGTTTATTGGACCCAAAATAAAAGGTTTACATTTACATGCCTAGTTGGATTTGGGTAATTTCATATGTTTAAAGACTCATGTTAGTTGGATCCAAAAATGCAAGTTCGTTATATTATGCCACGTTTGCATGACACATGTTTTGTTAGTTCCTTATTATTTTATGTTGTGTGAATGGTAAATGCTCCCTTCTTTCCCCTTTTGTATAAAATTTAGGCTAAGTTACGAGCCTAACATTCTATGTGAATTTTGCGAACGCATGACGGGGGTAACGTTGGGAAAACCTTAGAAATTATTATTATTGGCATAATTTGGCCCATAAGTAAATGAATGCTTAGTGGCATTAAAATGGCATAAATTTATATACCAAAAAAATTGAAAATATGATTTAGAGGGTAAATGGGGCGTGACTTGAATGGCAAATAATTTACATATAAATTTGAAAAGATAAATATGTAAATTAAGAAAAAGACGAATAATGCCTAACCCGAGGTTAGATTGAGTTACGGTGTAAGACCTCCCGGAACCGCCCGGCACATCCAGCAACCGTAACAATATATATCTAATGCGAGAGGTTAGTGCATCAAGCCCAAAAGAACTCAATGTTAGATTGAGTTGCGTTGTAAGACTACCCGGAACCGACCGACACAACCAGCAACTGCAACAATATATATCTTATGTGAGTGGTTGGTGCTTTAATGAATGAATTAAAGCTAAGACAGGAATGGTAGGGTTAAGTTAATTAAGGCAACACTTAACCAATACAACATGTTAACTAAACTGATGGGTGGGGTTAGGTTAATTTGAGAACACTTAACCATTTTAACATGTTGATTAGGAAACCCTAGTAACGGGGACCCATTTCAGCAGTAACCCACATAGATGTATCATGGTACCCTGAACTAGGCAGGGTGGGGCACGATTACTGAGCTGATTATAAGCGGTCAAAGCAACGGTGGGTGGTGCGTAAGTGTAGGTTCCGACGGAGTGCGGTCGTGCATGTACTCCAAAGTGGAAAAAGCAGGCAATGGGCATTAGTAGTTATACTCTGTGCATCTTGAATTGTGTCGGGTTGCCACCATAGGATTTGATACACCCTATGGTGGGACCAGCACAGGTATCTACAATCATGCGGGGCCGAATGACACAAGTGGTAAACGTATGCAAGTAGGAGCCGATCGATAAAAAGGGGATCAACTATCTTGAACACATGATGCTAGTTGAAACACTTGCAAGGGGGTGCAAAGAAGTAGAAATGAGTGCGATAGCATATTCAGCCTTATTATCTTATTTCTAGGGTGTTGTCCTAGATTCAGTTTATTCATGTCATAACCCTTTTCTTGTTTACATGCTAAATAGTCACTGGACTTACTAGACTCATGTCTGACCTATTTTCTCTCATCTTCTTTTCTTCCGCCCCCCCCCCCCCCCCCAGGTCCGCAGGGAGGGAATACTTCAGCTTAGATCAGATCATTCCCAGCTTGAAGAAAGTAGATGTATTGCTTGGAATCTTTTTTCATGGGCTATGGCTTTGGATACTCTCTTATTGGGGATTTATGCTACCTTAATGTTGTTTTAATGCTTCTTTATGTTTTAATTCAAGACAAAGTTTTTTTTGTAATAATGTGGAAGTTGGTTTGAGACAGTTGTTGTAATGTTTTATCTGAAACACGTACTTATAAAATATTTTATTTCAACATAAGAATATTTTATTTATTCCATTTCACATCTCACAATAAAATTTCACAACACAATCAAACAAACAAACAAGTCGTCCATGGTCTGTGGACGACGAGGGTCGGGTGCTACTAAGCACCGTCTGCATCCTAGTATTTATTTCAACTAGAAAATAAATTAAAGTAAGAAGTTCTCACCTTTGGGATCCACTCCGCCGTTCTTTCTTTCTGAACTGTTTGGATTTGTTCGAAATTCCAACGCATCCTTTTCACACGGTTCATACATAAAAATCATATTTTTATCGCCTCATTCCAATAAATAAAAATCATATTTTAATTTCTACTTCATATATATTTACAACACTTCTTTCTATATAAAAATTATATTTTTATATTTCTACCCCTTATATAAAGATCGAAATTTTATTTCGCTTCATATATATTAAAAATCGAAGTTTTATCTTAATGATATCCATATAAAGATCGTATCATTATCGTAATGAAAACATTATAAAAATCGTATTTTTATCTATAAAAATCACATTTTTACAATTCTTTCTACAAAATAAAATTTATATATTTTTTCTTTTAATTTCTCCATTTCATATAAAGAGATTATATTTTTATATCGTTCCCTCCATATAAAAACCATATTTCTATTCTAAAAACATTTCTATAAAAATCATATTTTTATAAATTCGTTATCTATATAAAAATCATATTTTTAATCAAAGAAAGATCATATTTTTATTCGTCTTACATATAAAATAAAAATCCTATTTTGTATAATTCATAAAAATCATATCTTGTTTTTACTTCTAATTCTATATAAAAAATCTGATCTTTTATGCGTTCAAAAATCTAATCTTTTCATCGTTGAAAATCTCGTCTTTTCAATGCATGACATTCATATAAAACAAATCACTTCTTTTATAAATTAAAAATCACTTCTTTTATAAATTAAAAATCATTTCTTTTATAAATTAAAAATCATTTCTTTCTATAAATGAAAATATTATCATTATGTAAATTAAAAACCATAACATATATAAATCTCATATTTAAAAGGAAAGGTAAAAAACTTATTGTTCGAACTGGGAACAGGGGAAAAGGCGGTGGTTGTGCGGGTCCCAGAGGTCAAAGCGCTGACGACGGCTGGAAGGCGATAGGGAGGGTGTGATTGGCCTTTCCGGCGGCGCTAGGGCTTGGGGTGGCGTCTCGATCTTCATGCGAGGTCGTCGCGGTGGAGGAGTTTCTGGAGGGAGCATGACCGCCGGAGGAAGGGGGGCAGCCAGCGAGGTCAGCGGCGGAGGTCCTCCGCGGTGCCGCGACGCGTTGGGGGCCATCGCCCCTTTTTTCTCGTTCGATTTGGGGATATCGATTTGTTTAGGAGCAGATGAATTTAGAGAGGGGGGGAGGGGGTTGACTAAAGATTTATATATAATTATTTTATTTAATTTCTCCTTAAAGTTGATTTTTTTATTCGAATCTCAAATCGAGCCCAACGACTGTCGTCGCTAGCTAATTACCCCCATTCCGAACACAATGGGATATGTTTCACAAGCCAATTCGGCTGTTATGACCAGTTTCCGTTTAAATTAAAATATAAATATATATATTCAATTCAAACGTACATTTCAATTTATTGGAGTCACATACGGACTCTAAAAATTCCCAAAAATATTTTCTAGCTTTGTTTTGACAATACGGTTCTAACAAAACTAATCTCATCAAATTTGGAGACCGTTTGAAAAATGGCCATTTTCTGGTCGAACCAAATTGACTAAAACTGTCAAAACACGTTTTCCTTTTCCACGCTCACATATTGGTTCAGAAATTTATGAATTTTGGAATCTAGCATTAACTTGACATCTCGGACCCAACAAAAGTGGTTTCGTCGAAAACGGAGGTCGTTTACAAAATTTCCGTTTTTAAGGGCCAAAATTCGATAGCGACTATTCCGAATTTTCAATTGGGCATAAATTTTTATTCCCGCTATGAAATTTCAATCTTTCGGATTTGTTGGAAAGATATTTTCAATTAGATTCTAATATTTTTTGTTTCGCTAAAATCCGATTTATTTTGAATCCTATACATTCATTTGAAATTTGAAATCGAATTTTCAGACTACCGCGCCATTTTCAATTCCTTTTATAATTAAAAATAAATAATTATATTCTAACGTTAATTCAAATAAATATATACGTTCTAATTCTACTCAAAATAAATTTCTCGTCTTTATTATTTAAAATAAACCATTTTAAATAATCAAAATTGCCAAAATAAAATTTTTAAATTGGTTCGGATTTTCCGGGTTGTTACAATCTCGTCCACTTAAAATCTTTTCATCCTCGAAAAGGAACGGAGCTGAAATTTGTTTAACCAACCAACTCAACTTTCATTATTTTAATTATGGCTTAAGTTCTTCAACTTTCAGTTTCTAAGAACTTTTCAAATTTTTCAAAAATTTGGTTAACACCCTAAATTTTTGAAAAAATTCGCCATAACCTCCCCTGTATGGGAGCACCGGGAAAATTCCGAAATCGCCATACAGGCCTCTCCAATCCAAAAAGAAAAAAAACCAGCCAACCGGCTCATAAAATCATCAAAAACCCCAAGAAATACAATAAACATGTACCTATTTGTTGGGCAAACAATTTTATGCCTCTGCTTAGCTTCCCTGCTATGACCTGTTCACACATATATATGCACATGCATGCATTTCCCAACAATTTTCAATACAGTTAAATTTTTTATACAATTTGGCCTAAATTTACCTTCCGTTCATATGATGGTTTAAATGAATAATCACCCAACACAATCATCAATCAATTAGTGAATTAACGTTTCAAATTCATAATTTTGATACATATACAGAAAATCATGTTTTTGATGCCAATTCACACAATAGCCCTATCTAGTTTTGGTCCTCACACCAGTCAATTGGAAATATATAGAAATTCCACTTTCGAAACTCGAACACAAACTGCTGATGCTACGTAGTCATCAACAGAATCATCTCCGAGCGACTAGAGTGTGGTTCTATATCAATCCAGTATATTAAAACTTCGAATATACGTTTGCAAGGCGTATATGCAAAATCTTTATATATTAGATTGTCCAAAATTCAATACAAATAAAATATTCAAATACGTTGAATAAGGTTGAAATTTTCAAAACAAAAATTGTTTTCACTTTTATTTTTAAAAATAAAACTCTTCACACTCGTTCTAGGATACTACTGATCCATTCTCTAACGAGTCATTCTTATTGGATATTAATAATCCAATCTCTGATGAATTATTTCATTCGGTTCTAATGTGCCTTGTTCTCGAGCTTTGTAAACCAAAGCTCTGATACCACTGTAAGAACAGGAAACTTCCCCGGTCTCCGAAGAGAAGAGGAAGAACGGATTGCCTTGAGGACAAGACGAATCAGAACACACAGAAGAACATTTCATTGCTTATTACAACAATTTCATCAGAATACAAGAATATACAGAGTATGAACAAATTATATACATTTGATAAACATCAGAGATTTAAATACATTACCGCAGCAGAAAAATAATACAAAACACAACTGGAAGAGATAAACGGATACAGAGCTTTCTAATATCGTTCCAGCTGTAAACCAGGATCCTGTGAATATAAATATGCAAAACTGAAACTACTAGCTGCCCGTGGAAAATAGGGGGCACCCAGAGTTTAGGTTAAAATAATAAACTCCAGGTCAGTCATGTGACTGGTGTGAGAACTAAAATAGTTATTTAAAACTTTACATTAAATCAGATATAATCAAGGGACCACGCCGCATAACACGGAATGGGTTTCCTCCCAAGAATACCAGTGCATATAACAAAACAACACAATGCTTTTTTGTAAAAATGAAGCTATTATAAGACCCATGTCCTATCACAATGCAACGCAAGCCAGGGGATAGAGTTTTCCCTTATAATAGCCAAACATGCTTGGTACGTTTAAAACAAATCATTTGATACTATTATAAATGCATAGTGTATAAAACAACTTCAAATATAAATTTATCAATCCTAGACAGCATGGGTACCATATATCATGTCGCCAATACTAGGCACTACAATCAAAACTGCAATTGTCACGTATTGGAAGTTGGATTTCCATCTGTGAACCAAGGCAAGGGATCGTCATTACCGAATTCGAGACGCTCTAGCCCGCCCCTCAGGATACAACCGCAACTGCACCTTGGATCGTCAGGGCCGGTCCACACGGAGTGGATAAAAATGCCTGAACAATGCGTTTCGCCGCCCAGTGGGGCGTCAACTGGTCATATCCCGACCAAACTATCATCCCCAGAATGACCGATATAACCGAGGCGCCTCCTATCCATCATCCACATAAGTAAAATGTCAGGGCATGCAAAACGCTGACACCACTCCTAGCTAGAAGGAAACGCATGCCCGCCCTGATGTCCTCTCCCGTTTCTGGTTCACACCGGGCTGTGAGGCTCGCGAATTAATGCCACACAATGCTACGCTATATTAAAGCCGTTCTTTGATCATCAACCACAAGACCCTACTTTTCAACAGAAGCATTGATCATTTGCATTTCAGCATGCGACACAGGCAATTCACGCTATGCAACATGAAACACCCCACCTCTTTTACGGTCGCTCACAATGGGAATGCCTTAACGTTCGTGGAGCATTATAGGTAAAAGACATAGATAATTTACAAGACAGACATATAAAAGCAGCAGAAAAACTAAATTTCATACGTGGTTCATAACAAAAAAATTAAAGCAAACTGTCTCAAAACAACTTCCAAATCATTACATCAAAATATCCGTCTTGATTATAACATAAAGAAGCATAAAACACAATAAAACTACATAAATCCCCAAAGAGTAGTGTGTCCAAAGCCATAGCCAAAGATAAGAGGTTCCAAGCTATACATCACAGAGTCTTCAAGCTTGGAAAGATGAACGGTCCAAATTAAGCTGAGCTATTCCCTCCCTGGCTACCTGAGGGGAGGGGGGAAATGGAAGAAAAGAGTGCTAAAGAAAAATGGGTTATACATAAGTCTGGTAAGTCCAGTGATTATTCAGCATGTAAACTGGTAAGAGAACTATGACATGTGTTAGACCGAAATCTGGGCCTAACACCCAAATGCAGATTGTAGATCACAGAATGCAGAAAAGAGTAAATTAAGAGGAGACACACGAGATTTTTATAGTGGTTCAGCTGTAGATGTAGCCTACGTCCACTTTATAATCTTATTGTTATACTGACAGATTACAAGAATCAGTCACATGCAGACACACAATCCGTGTGTTAATTGAGATTAGAAGAGGAGAATTTATGTGGAGAAGGGTGCAAAATCCTTGCACTTCAGTAATGGTGGAAGCAGTGAAGAAGAATGGCCAAAAGTCCCTTGAAAATGCCTTCAAATGGTGTATTTATAGTTATAGGAGAGCTTCTGGGTTGACCGGATCGTGATGGGGTACGTGGCACCCGATCCAGGATAATAGGAGCAAGATGTGGCATAAGAATAGGTCAAAACAGGGAGCGTATCTGTAGGTCTGAAGGTCGGATCGCGATCATGGGGTCGGATCGTGGTCATGGGTCGGATCGTGATATGGCTATCACGAGCCGAGTCTGGTTGTGAGTGGCATGGTGAAGCTAGAGTGAAGTGCTGGCGATCGGGTCGGATCATGAGATGTACCACGGACGGGCCGTGGTCTGAGGAGGGCGGTCCGATGAGGGGCGATCCGATGAGGGACGATCCGAGGGTGCATGATCCATACTCGGATCGTGTGCTGCTTCGTCGCTTTATCCAGGAAATTGCCAGATTACACCAGTTTACGGAAACAGACATAACTTTCAAACCGTAAGTCTGATTGAGCCAAACCGAAGCTCAAACTGAAGCTAACTCAGCGATCTACAAAAGTTATAGAGCTCAGCCCCGTAATCGCTGTTTGCGGCCCCAAAAGAGGTCGTCTGATAGGAGTTTCGGGCCTGTTTATGTTGAGGATGTGATTTTGACCAAATCTCTCAATGTCTTCTGACGTCGTTTCCATCGCTCGAGCATGTTATCATTCAGGAATTCAATGTGTGACAGCTTTTGCCAAAAAATGTGTCAACAACATGACTAACTAGATGCAGAACAGTAACAAAGAAATAAGGTAACATAGGATAAGGCAAGGTAAACAAGGTAAGAAAAACTAATCATACTATCGCACTCATATCCATATTCTCTACACCTACTAGATATTTCAACCATCATCATGAGTTCAAATACAGAGATCCCTTTTTATCGATCAGCTCCTACTCGCACACATTTACTACTTGTGTCATATAGCCCCGCTCGATTGTAGATACCTGTGCTGGTCCCACCATGGAGTGTATCAAATCCTATAGTGGCAACCCGAAACGATTCAAGACGCACAATGTATAACTACTGATGCCCAGTGCCTGCTTTTTCCACTCTGGAGTACGTGCACGCCCGTACTCCGTCGAAACCTACACTGGCGCACCAACTGCCATTGTTTTGACCGCTTATAATCAACCCAGTAATCATGCCCCACCCTGCCTAGTTCAGGGTACCATGATACATCTATGTGGGTTACTGCTGAAATAGGTCCTCGTTACTAAGGTTTCCATATCAACATGTTAAATTGGTTAAGTGTCCAAGTTAACCTAACCCCACCCATCAGTTTAGTTAACATGTTGTATTGGTTAAGTGTTGCCTTAATTAACTTAACCCTACCATTCCTGAGTTAGCTTTAATTCATTCATTAAAGCACCAACCACTCACATTAGATAGGTATTGGTGCAGTCACTGGATGTGCCGGTCGGGACCGGGCATTTTTACACCGCAACTCAGTCAAACCTCGGGTTCTTTTGGGCTCGATGCACTAACCTCTCACATTAGATATATATTGTTACGGTTGCTGGATGTGTCGGGCGGTTCTGGGCAGTCTTACACCGTAACTCAATCTAACCTCGGGTTAGGCATATTCGTCGTTTCTAAATTTACATATTAACCTCTTTATATTTATATGTAAATTATTGTCATTCAAGTCAAGCCCCACTTTCCCTTTAAATCGACTTCATAATTTTAGGTATTAAAATTTATACCACCTTGTGCCATAAAACATTTACATGTTTATGAGCCAAATATGCCAACTATATGTAATTTCATATTTTTTCCCCAATGTTACCCCCGTTAAATGTTCGCATAGATCAAATAAAATGTTAGGCTCGATACATAGCCTAACTTATTCACAAAAGGGGAAAAAGAGGAACATGTAATAATTCCAACATCATAAAAATATGGATCTAACTACACATGTGTCATATGAATTTGGCATAGAACAATATACATTTAATTATGAACTTGCAAATTTAGATCTACTCAACATGAATCGTGAAATAGGGGTTTTACATAAAACTACATAAACTTAAAATTAGGCATATAGTTGTGAACTTGCAAATTAGCATGTAGTTCTAGTCATATATGTGAACATGGTTGAACTTGCATAAACATAGAAAAATTCCCAAATTGACATACAATATATAGGTGTCATTATCAAATCATACAACATGAAATGTCATCGCCAAATTATACAACATGGTATGTCATCGCCAATTTACACAACATGACATGCCATTGCCAAATTATACAACATAATATGTCATCGCCACTTTATTAAACATGATATGTCATCGCCAAAGTATACAACATAATATGTCATCGCTAAATTACACAACATATATGTCATTGCCAAATTATACAACATATGGATTCATTTCCAAGCATTTAACATTTATCATCAAATTACATACAACATGGTCACAAACTTAACATGATAAGAGTCATAGTCTTAATCAATTCAATTTCAACAAAAAGGATAGACATAAATTTACATTAGGCGTTGTTCTACATCCAGTTATTTAATCACGATTCTAATATCATTTAGGTCTAAATGATAACTGGACTTACAAAAAAGGAGACTAGTCTTGTGTTCTGGGATCTGTATTCTGAAATTGAATAGCTCTCCTTTATTGTAGTCGTTGAATTCTCTTATTTGAATTAGATTTGTTTTGTAATTCCTAACTCCCATTCTAGTTGAAGGAGAATGGCGGCTACTCTAGGTTGAGTTCTGACAGCATGACGGTCTTAGGAATATTTTTGTGTGGCTTAGTGTTTAGACTTAGGTTACTTATATAGAAGTTTGATTTAATAGGAGCCGTCAGATCAATCTAGGGAAAATCAAGGCTATTAAAACCTAAGAGAACCAATCAGAACTTGCCACACAAGCCCTAATGACATAGCAAATCGTCACACAAAGAAACACGTCAGTTTTCAGATCTGGCCCAAGGGGGAGGTCGACCTGTATGGGGGGAGGTCGACCTCCTGGTCGACCTGGCCTTGGGCGGGAAAATTCCCGCCCAGCCCGCTTCTGCTTCTGATTTCGAAATTTGAATTTTCTTAACTTTAATCTGAGCTGTTTATTTAAATTCTAGAATCTTCTGAAAGTCATAACTCCTTCATACGGAGTCCGATTTACGCAAACTTGGACTCTATCTCAAGCAGAATTCTGAGACGAATGCAATGGCGTAATCCATTTCCCTTAATTATCACATTTGTAATTAATTATTCTTTAATTCGTTACTTTAATGTTTACAGAAAATACGGGGTTTTACATTCTCCCCTCCTTAAAGGATTTCGTCCCCGAAATCTTCAAGTCAAGAAGAACGTATATCCTACCATCCAATTGTCCATCTACTCAACCATCAAACACATGCATCCATTATCCTTAAAAAGACTTATAATACTTCATGATCATATTCATAGTGTGTGTACATGTCCTTATCTAATGCAAAATCAGGCGGTCTACTGATTCAGTTGACCTCCTTGATGCAAATTATGTCAGTGTCATGCGTCCATTTTGTATGCAATCTTCCCTAATTATACTTTCTACATGAGTGCACAATCATTCATACAAATTCAACATCCATATGATAACACATCAAGTTTCAGTCATATACAAGTACATATATGCATATGCAATATGAAAGTGACTGAGCCGATCTAACACCTAATGTGTGTGTATATGCATCCACAAGCAACCACTAGAAATCACTTGCAACCACTTGCAACCATCAATCATAACATGTTTCAAATACATGTTTACATCCATTGGTTTCTACCTAAAGATCGAGAATAGCACTGAGGAAAATACTAAAAAGATATATACGAGCATGAACAAACTTAAGGAAAAAGAGATCAAAGATGTACCCTCAAAAAGAAAAAGGTAGGCTGCGCGTATCTTGGCCTCAGTTTCCCAAGTCGCATCTTCCTCAGCGTCACTCCGTTGAACTTTAACAAGTTTTACTTCGCGGTTGCATTGATTTTTGACTTCTGTACCCAAGATACGAGTTGGAAATCTTCTCATAGTCGCCTCTCATTCTACTTCTACTTCCTTTAATATGCTTGGTTCCACCATTTCCGCAGACTCATGTAAGCACTTCCGTAGGTGATAAACGTGAAAGACATTATGAACTCCAGCCAATCTTTCGGGAAACTCTACTTTTTCAATGATAGGAAATGGCCCAACAAATCTTGGTGCCAACTTTCCTACGGATCCGAAGCGAACGACGTTCCTCAAAGGAGATACTTTAAGGAAAACCCTGTCTCCAACCTCAAACTCAAGGTCGGTCCTTGTTTTATTTGCGTAGGACTTCTGTCTATCTTGGGCAGTCTTCATTCTTCTTCGTATCAAGTCCACTTTCTCTGAAGTTTCTCTAATCATACCTGGTCCAAGTATGAGCTTGTCTATAGACTCCCACCAACAAGTTGGTGATCGGCATGGTCTTCCATATAAATCTTCGAAGGGTGCCATGCCTATGGTGACTTGGTAGCTGTTGTTGTAGGCAAACTCCACCAAAGGAAGATGATCCTCCCATGTTCCTATAAAGTCAAGAATGCATAATCTCAAGAGGTCTTCTAATAATCTGTTCACCCTTTCCGTCTGACCATTGGTTTGGGGGTGACAGGCCGTGCTCAAGCATAGCTGTGTGCCTACAGCCTCTTGCAAGCTCTTCCAAAACTTGCTCGTAAAGTTAGGATCTCAGTCACTCACAATGCTGGAGGGTATCCCATGGATTCGAACTATCTCTTTAAGATAAATGGATGCGAAAGATGAGGCAGTTCTTCTACTTTTAACGGGTATAAAGTGAGCGCTTTTTGTGAGCATGTCCACTATTACCCAAATACTGGTATTGCCCCTTCTTGACCTAGGCAGCCCATCAATAAAGTCCATTGAAATGCTATCCCATTTCCACTGTGGGACCTCTAGAGGATGAAGCAAACCACCAGGCTTCTTTTGCTCCACCTTGACTTGCTGGCATATTAAGCACTTAGAGACGCATTCAGCTACATCCCTCTTCATGCCATTCCAAAAGAAAACCCTTTTTACGTCTTTATACATCTTGTCTCCACCTAGGTGTATGGTTAACTTGGAATGGTGTGCCTCTTCGAGAACCTTCTTCACCAAATCCCTTGCTTGTGGGATACATAGCCTTCCATCCCGCCTCAACCAACCCATATCATCGATGGAGTATCTATTGAGGTGACTAGAAGTCTCACCCCTAATTAGCTTATCCATCACATCAACTAGCTGAGGGTCTTCATATCGTATGGTTCCTATTGAGTCCAAAAGAGTAGCCCGCACCTCTAGTGATGCTAACAAACCAGTCACATGGTCGATGGAGGGTCTAAAGTCAAAGTTAGCTATGTATTCCAAGCTCTGCCTTTTTACAAAGAAAGGGCTTAAGGTCAGCTTCTTTCTACTCAAGGCGTCTGTTACTACATTGCCCTTGCCAGGGGTATAGGAAATCTCGAAATCGTAGGATGCCAAGAACTCCATCCACCTTTGTTGCCTCAAGTTAAGATCTTTCTGCGAGAAAAGGTACTTCAACGATTTATGGTCAGTATACAATTCAAACTTCTCACCTAGGAGATAATGGCGCCAAGACATAAGCGCAAATACGATGGAAGCCAACTCTAGATCGTGGGTTGGGTAGTTTTTCTCATGTACTTTCAACTGTCTGCCTCCATAAGCTACTACCTTCCCTTCTTGCATCAAGACAACACCTAGTCCTGTACCACATGCATCCGTGTATACGGTAAACATCATGCTCCCATCCGGCAATGTCAGAATTGGGGCTGTTGTTAAAGTCCTCTTTAATCATTGGAAAGCAACATCGCAATCCAAATCCCAATTGAAAGTTAGGTTCATCTTCATCAACCTTGTAAGTGGAACTGAGATTTTCGCAAAGTCTTTGATGAACTTTCGGTAAAAGCCCGCTGGCCCAAGGAAGCTTCGGACTTCGGTAGCATTCTGTGGAACCTTCCAATCTTGCACCGCAACTACTTTTGCAGGGTCCACGGCTAACCCTTCCTTGGACACCACATGTCTGAGAAACCTTAGTTCCTCTCTCCAGAAGTGACATTTGGAGAATTTGGCTTTCAACTGATGTGCTCGAAGAGTATCCATGACTTCTTTTAAATGCTGAGCATGCTCTTCCTTACTCTTTGAGAAAATCAAAATGTCATCTACGAAGACCACCACAAACCTATTGAGGAACTCCCTGAAAACCCTGCTCATTAATTCAACGAAATAATCAGGTGTGTTTGTCAAGTCGAAAGGCATGACAAGCCACTCGAAGAAACCATCTGGGGTTCTGAAGCCACTATTAGCTGATGAAACCTGGTAGCTAGATCTAGTTGGGAGAAAACCAATGCACCTACAAGCTGATCGAACAAGTCATCTATTCTTGGGAGTGGGTGCCTATTCTTTTTGGTCAGCTTGTTTAGCTCCCTATAAGCGAACCGTCCGCTTTAGTTGCGAACACTACTGGAGCACCCCCATTTAGAAATACTCCGCCTTATAAACCCCTTCTCAAGCAACTCTTTAACTTGCTTGCTGAGTTCTTTTCTCTCTCTTGGAGCCATGTGTCTAATGGGTAAAGCAACGAGTTTTGCATTATCAACGAGGTATATGCGGAAATCTATCTCCCGCTTCGGAGGTAACTCCTCCACCTCTTCAAAGACATCCGAGTATTCATGGACTACTCTAACAGACTGCAAGTTCTCAACAGACGCATCAAGATATTCTAGATAGCTAAGCATAACAGAGTTCATGGGATTACAAGAAATTTCGAGAGTGTTACCGAGGCGAGTCATGAGTCTAACCACTCTCTTTTCACAATCGAGGATGGCACCATTACTGGATAGCCAATCCATGCCGAGAATCAACCCATAGCCCGTGAAGCCCGAAACATAGGCATTACATCTAAACCCCACACTTAGTATAAAAATTTCCAAATCCAAACAAATCATTGAAAAATAAGTTGAGCACCCAATTGGATTTGAAACAACTAAGGGATCCTCTACTAAACTGGTGTCTAGGTGCAGAGATTCAACTAAAGCAGTAGATATAAAAGAGTGCGATGCGCCAGAATCAAAGAGTGTACAAACAGGATGATCAAAAAGATAAACTAAACTCTCAACAGAAACATTTCTACCTCGTTCTTGCGGAGGTGCCATGAAAGTGTGAACCTGCCCTCCAGAAGTAGATCTAGCTCTCTTCCCTTGCCCTTGCTTTCTTGGGCAGTCCTTAGCTATGTGTCCCGTCTCGCCGCAATGGAAACAGCCACTCATCTTCCTCTTCTTCTTTCTACAGTCCTTAACCAGATGTCCAGAAATGCCACAAAAATTACACTTCCTATTGTCATGAGGTTTGTTGTACTTCCCGCCTTTCTTGGAATCTGTCTTCTTGCTCTGTGATCCTTCCACTTTCTTATCTTGAGGTACTTCCACCTTTGTCTCTTTCATGCCAACCTTATCTTCTTCTTGTAACAGTGCCATGTCCACTAGTCTCTCATAAGTCGCACCCATAGGTATATGGGACATAGCTACACTATGCAGTGGCTCATTCAATCCATTAAAAAAACGGAGAGCCTTCTTATGTGGAGTATTCACTAACTCCAATCCGAACCTAACCAGCTAGTTGAATTGGTTAACGTATTCCTTGACCGACATACTCCCATGTTTGAGAGCTAAGAACTTCTCCATCTGTAGGCTTCATTCAGCTTGTGAGAAGAATTTCATTTCAAACCTCATTCTAAAATCCATCCAAGTTTCAACTGGTCTTTCAGCATTAGTAACTTCCCACCAATAGGAGGCTTCGTCTTTAAGCAACCATACGGCCAACTGTATCTTCCGCCTATCATCCACTTCGAAGATATCAAACAAATCCTCAGTTTCTTTGAGCCAGTTTCTTGCTTTCACGAAGGATTCATTTCCAATGAAGTTCTTTCCACCCATGGCTCGAAAGTCCCTACATATTTTTGAGAAAGCATTTGCACGAGGAGGAGGAGGAACCGCTGTAGCTGGGAGCGGGGGAATGTTTGCTGGGCCTGCGACATTAGCCCTAGCCTCTAGGTACCTTCTGAACCAGCCAGGTATCGGCACGCCCTCTGGAAGGTTAAGATCCCCAGACATGCTGAAACGAAAAAGGAAAGATTCAAAACAAAGGATAGAAAGATAGTGCATATGGCTTTTGGGGGATTATGCCTTTTTAAAATAAAACACTTTTTCTTGAAAATTGCTTCTTTAAACTTCTTTTTGAAATACAGTTTTCAAAATTTTTATCTGATCTGGTAAACCTTTGCTCTGATACCATGTGAAACACCCCACCTCCGTTAAGGTCACTCACAAAGGTAATGCCTTAACTGTGGTGGAGCATTATAGGTAAAAGACATAGATAATTTACAAGACAGACATATATAAGCAGCGAAAAAAAGCAGCGGAAAAACTGACTTTATTTCATACGTGGTTCATAACAAAAACATTACAGCAAACTGTCTCAAAACAACTTCCAAATCATTACATCAAAATATCTATCTTGATTATAACATAAAGAAGTACAAAACACAATAAAACTGCATAAATCCCCAAGTAGTAGTGTGTCCAAAGCCATAGCCAAGGATAAGAGGTTCCATGCTATACATCACAGAGTCTTCAAGCTTGGAAAGATGAACGATCCAAATTAAGCTGAGCAATTCCCTCCCTGGCTACCTTAGGGGGGAAACGAAAGAAAAAGAGCGAAAAAAAATGGGTCAGACATAAGTCTGGTAAGTCCAGTGATTATTCAGCATGTAAACTGGTAAGAGAACCATGACATGAATAAACTAGATGCAGGACAGTAACAAAGAAATAAGGTAACATAGGATAAGGCAAGGTAAACAAGACAAGATAAACTAATCATACTATCGCACACATATCCATATTCTCTGCACCTACTAGATATTTCAACCATCATCATGAGTTCAAACCCAGTGATCCCTTTTTGTCGATCGGCTCCTACTCGCACGCATTTACTACTTGTGTCATACGGCCCCGCTCGATTCTAGATACCTGTGCTGGTCCCACCACGGGGTGTATCAAATCCTATAGTGGCAACCCGACACGATTCAAGATGCACAGTGTTTAACTACTGATGCCCGATGCCTGCTTTTTCCACTCCGAAGTACATGCACGCCCGTACCCCATCGGAACCTACACTGAAGCACCAACCGCCATTGTTTTGACCGCTTATAATCAGCCTAGTAATCGTGCCCCACCGTGCCTAGTTTAGGGTACCATGATACATCTATATAGGTTACTGCTGAAATGGGTCCTCGTTACTAGGGTTTCCTAATCAACATGTTAAATTGGTTAAGTGTCCAAGTTAACCTAACCCCACCCATCAGTTTAGTTAACATGTTGTATTGGTTAAGTGTTGCCTTAATTAACTTAACCATACCATTTCTGACTTAGCTTTAATTCATTCATT
Source organism: Allium sativum (assembly GCA_030737875.1). NCBI lineage: Eukaryota > Viridiplantae > Streptophyta > Magnoliopsida > Asparagales > Amaryllidaceae > Allium > Allium sativum. The sequence goes on along the minus strand of CM060927.1, from coordinate 220,596,465 downwards.
AAAGCACCAACCACTCACATTAGACAGGTACTGTTTCGGTCACTGGATGTGCCGGTTGGGTCCGGGCATTTTTACACCGCAACTCAGTCTAACCTCGGGTTCTTTTGGGCTCGATGCACTAACCTCTCACATTAGATATATATTGTTGCGGTTGCTGGATGTGTCGGGCGGTTCCGGGCAGTCTTACACCGTAACTCAATCTAACCTTGGGTTAGGCAAATTCTTCTTTTCTAAATTTACATATTTACCTCTTTATATTTATATGTAAATTATTGTCATTCAAGTAAAGCCCCACTTTCCCTTTAAATCAAGTTCATAATTTTAGGTATAAAAATTTATACTACCTTATGCTATAAAACATTTACATGTTTATGAGCCAAATATGCCAATTATATGTAATTTCATATTTTTCCCTAACGTTACCCCCGTTAAATGTTCACATAAATCACATAAAATGTTAGGCTCGATACATAGCCTAACTTATACACAAAAGGGGAAAAAACAGGAACATATAATAATTCCAACATCATAAAAATATGGATCTTACTACACATGTGTCATATGAATTTGGCATAGAACAATATACATTTAATTATGAACTTGCAAATTTAGATCTACTCAACATGAATCGTGAAATAGGGGTTTTACATAGAACTACATAAACTTAAAATTAGGCATGTAGTTATGAACTTGCAAATTAGCATGTAGTTCTAGTCAATATATGTGAACATGGTTGAACTTGCATAAACATAGCAAAATTCCCAACTTGACATACAACATATAAGTGTCATTACCAAATCATACAACATGAAATGTCATCGCCAAATTATACAACATGGTATGTCATCGCCAATTTACACAACATGATATGACATTGCCAAATTATACGACATAGTATGTCATTGCCACTTTATTCAACAAGATATGTCATCGCCAAAGTATACAACATAATATGTCATCGTTAAATTACACAACATATATGTCATTGCCAAATTATACAACATATGGATTCATTCCAAGCATTTAACATTTATCATCAAATTACATACAACATGGTCACAAACTTAACATGATAAGAGTCATAGTCTTAATCAATTCAATTTCAAAAAAAAGAATAGGCATAAATTTACATTAGGCGTTGTTCTACATCCAGTTATTTAGTCACGATTCTAATATCATTTAGGTCTAAATGATAACTGGACTTACAAAAGAGGAGACTAGTCTTGTGTTCTGGTATCTGTATTCTAAAATTGAATAGCTCTCCTTTGTTGTAGACGTTGAATTCTCTTAGTTAATTTAGATTTGATTTGTAATTCCTAACTCCCTTTCTAGTTGAAGGAGAATGGAGGCTAATCTAGGTTGAGTTTTGACAGCTTGACGGTCTTAGGAATATTTTTGTGTGGCTTAGGGTTTAGATTTAGGTTGCTTATATAGAAGTTTGATTTAATAGGAGCCGTCAGACCAACCTAGGGCAAATCAAGGCCATTCAAACATAAGAGAACCAACCAGAACTTGCCACACAAGCCCTAATGAAATAGCAAATCGTCACACAAAGAAACACGTTAGTTTTCAGATCTGGCCCGAGGGGGAGATCGACCCCCAGGTTGACCTGTATGGGGGGAGGTCGACCCCCTGTTCGACCTACTGGTCGACCTGGCCTTGGGCGGGAAAATTCCCGCCCAACCCGCTTCTGCTTCTGATTTCTAAATTTGAATTTTCTGAACTTTAATCTGAGCTGTTTACTTAAATTCTTGAATATTCTGAAAGTCATAACTCCTTCTTACGGAGTCTGATTTACGCAAACTCAGACTATATCTCAAGCAGAATTCCGAGACGAACGTAATGGCGTAACCCATTTCCCTTAATTCTCACATTTATAATTAATTATTCTTTAATTTGTTACTTTAATGTTTACAGAAAATACGGGGTGTTACACAACCGATGTATATCAACCACACAGAATGAAATCCAATGTCAGACACACATCCATTTACAAGTTTGCTCTGGGTCTGAATGAAACCGTAGGCACCTTATTCCTCCCCTATATGTCCAATACAGGGGAGAGGCCCTCGCATATCCATCGTTCTCCATGTACATCTGGATGATTACCACTTATTACCTTATCTTGGGTGTACACCCCAATCAAAACATCAGTAATCATCCAAACGATGTGAAGACCTCCAGTCTTCAACCACCGTCTTCATCCTCGACACATCGTCGAATCAGTTATTCAGAATGGGATAAACCCGGTCTTTCTGAATAACTCGCGTATATAATAAACAAGTGCTGTAAAAACGCAACATACGCCTCATTCCAATCCAGAATATTCCTTTATTCAAATATTCTTATACTTTGGGAAAGGTTCCCATTAATTTTATCAAAGATAAATTCTTTAAATTTATTCTTTAATCTTCCTTTGGATATCATTTCAATCGATGCATTAAAACTCCACTTGGTTTTAATCTTCCAAAAAATCAATATTAACAATTGTTTAACTTGGGAAATCATATCTTGTCTTTAACTGGGTTAAAGGACCAATGTCATTTAAAACACGGTTCATGATAAACCCAAAATCACATTCCATTCCATCAGCCTTTAACCGTAAATTAGCAAGTGAACAATTCCTATGTATTAACCCCAAAGGCCGAAACCAACATCAGATCAATACCCAGGAAACCATTCAACTTAACTAATCTCCAGTTAGTTTCTGATTTTCTAAACTCCATTTTGTCTAAGAACAGTATTATTAAAATATCATTCACGACAACCCAAAATCTTATTCCTGTCTTTAACTGGGTTAAAGAACCAATGTCCTTTAAAACACTATTCACGATAAACCCAAAATCACATTCCATTCCATCAGCCTTTAACCGTAAATTAGCAAGTGAACAATTCCCTAAGTATTAACCCCGAAGGCCGAAACCAACATCAGATCAATACACTGGAAACCATTCAACTTAACTAATCTCCAGTTAGTTTCTGATTTTCTTAACTCCATTGGGTCTAAGAACAGTATTATTGAAGATACCATTCATGACAACCGAAAATCACATTCCATTAACACTAGAATCTTCATGGAAAACAAATCGATATGTATAATCGATATCAATCTCCATATCCGACTAATAATATAAATGGAATAACAGCAAAGCCTTTTAAATTCCATACGTATTAACAGTCTTCCTCCACAGAATTTCATTTCGATTATTATCAATCGAATTCCATTCAATTCCACTTTAATAAAAAAGATTTATAAATTCCAAACTACATTTCACTATAGATCGGGTTAAAGAACGAATGTCGTTAAAAACACAGTTCACAATAAACCCAATTCACGTCCCATCAGTCTCTAACCGTTAATTAGTAAGAGAACAATTCCCTAAGTATTAATCCCGAAAGTCAAAACCAACATCAGATCAGTGCCCAGGAAATCATTCAACTTAGCTAATCTCTAGTTAGTTTCTAATTTTCTTGTCTCCATTGGGTTTAAGAACAGTGTTATTGAAGACACCATTCACGACAAACCCAAAATCCCATTTGATATTAAATACAAGGCTCTGAATAGAAAATATATCGACTTATATTCAATATCAAGTTCTGAAATCAACAAAGATCATATTGGAATAACGATATATATATATATATATATATATATATCTTCCAAATTCCTCCACAATGTCCATATAATCACAGAATCCAATATCGAAATATTCCGAGGATAATTTCGATTCAAATCCATTCCAATTCATATATTGGAAATTCCTGTTATTTTTAAAACCATTTCAAATCCTATTTAATTATTCTAGTTCATAACTAGTTCATTTCGATAAAAAATACCTTTTTATCTTTTCAAATATGGAATTTTTCATCCTAATTCTTTCCAGATCATTTACTATGATTTTACACAAATTATTGATATTTTTAATATTTTTATCAAGGTCCGTACAGTCGATTTCCACAAACGGCCATCGAACTGCACTTACAACGAACTTTTCCAAATTTGATTTGGATATAATTCCAAATACAACCGTTAGATTTCAAATCTCTAATATTTGTTAGAAAGCTCTTTTCGATACGAACCCAACGGTTCCAGTTTTAGGAGAATCCAACGGTTGGATCTCCCGTAATGTCCATTTGAAGTCAATGGTCGAAATTCGCGAACTACCATTGCACGACGCGTTCTATTCAGGCCATTATATTATATATAATATATATAATATATATTTCGTCGATTTCCATTTAAAACGTATTTTATAAATCGTTTTAAATTTGTTTTCAAAACTATTTCAACTTTATATTCAATTTCAAATCAAAATTGAACATTCCATATCATCGATATATAAATGATAGTATTTTCAAAACATTTGATTTTGAAATCAATTCCTTTTCGATATTGCTTATAAAAATGAATAAAATCGATATAAATATCGTTCACGTCAAAATGGTGTTAATCTAATCAACACAGCTTTATATATTTAAATATATTCGTGTCCACCCCAAATCTGACATCAAAATCAAATTTTGAACTTTTACTGAATTTTTTTTAATATTCATTATTTTAAAAAATTCATTCTTTCTGAACTGGAATCAGACATAGTCAATTACCATATAATGTGATTATATGGATTTCATACAACACATGTACACAACAATAATCAAACACATTCAACCATCATCCAGAGTGCATTCTACACTGCATAAGCATTAAATATAAATATTCACCGCTTACACAGCCTGTCAATCAATCGATCGTCATACAGCTAATTATTGGGACAAGTGTATGTCATATATCATCTCAATACCCGTGTGGGGTTTCAATCAACAAATACAGATTTATTTGTCCAGTTGGGCGATGTGTAAAATTTATCGTCCCAATCCATATCAGTAAAATGGGTGTTTATAAACAAATCGTCTGATTTGTAAATGAATATTTTTTTATTCACATCAACATTAAAAATTATATTTTTAACTATAAAATATTTTATCTTAACACAAGAATATTTTATTTATTCTATTCCACATCACACGATAAAATTTCACAACACAAACAAACAAATCGTCCATTGTCTGTGGACGACGGGTGTCGGGTGCTACTAAGCACCGTCTGCATCCTAGTATATATTTCAACTATAAAATAGATTAAAGTGAGAATTTCTCACCTTTGGGATCCACTCTGCCGTTCTTTCTTCCTGAACTATTTGGATTTGTTCGAAATTCCAATGCATCCTTTTCACACTGTTCATATATAAAAATCATATTTTTATCGCCTCATTCCAATAAATAAAAATCATATTTTAATTTCTACTTCATATATTTTTACAACGCTTCTTTCTATATAAAAATTATATTTATATATTTCTACCCCTTATATAAAGATTGAAATTTTATTTCGCTTCGTATATAATAAAAATTGAATTTTCATCTTAATGATATCCACATAAAGATCGTATCTTTATCATAATGAAAACATTATAAAAATCGTATTTTTATCTATAAAAATCACATTTTTACAATTCTTCCTACAAAATAAAATATATATATTTCTTTCTTTTAATTTCGCCATTTCATATAAAGATATTATATTTTTATATCGTTCCCTCCACATTAAAACCATATTTTTATTCTAAAAACATTTCTATAAAAATCATATTTTTTTATAAATTCATTCTCTGTATAAAAATCATATTTTTAATCAAAGAGAGATCATATTTTTATTCGTCAAACATATAAAATAAAAATCCTATTTTGTATAGTTTTTACTTCTACTTCTATACAAAAAATCTGATCTTTTATGCATTCAAAAATCTAATCTTTTCATCGTAGAAAAATCGTCTTTTCAATGCATGACATTCATATAAAAAATCACTTCTTTTATAAATTAAAAATCACTTCTTTTATAAATTAAAAATCATTTCTTTTATAAATTAAAAATCATTTCTTTCTATAAATGAAAATCTTATCATTATGTAAATTAAAAACCATAACTTATATAAATCTCAGATTTAAAAAGAAAGGTAAAAAACTTACTGTTCGAAGTGGGAATGGGGGAAAAGGCTGTGGTTGCGCGGGTCCCAGAGGTCAGGGCGCTGGCGACGGTTGGAAGGCGACGGGGAGGGTGCGACTGGCCTTGGTGGCGGCGCTGGGGCTTGGGGTGACATCTCGATCTTCACGCGAGGTCGTTGCGGTGGAGGGGGATTTGCTGGAGGGAGCATGACCGCCGGAGGAAGGGGAGGCATCCCGCGAGGTCGGCGGCGGAGGTCCTCTGCGGAGGGGGGCATCCAACGAGGTCAGCGACGGAGGTCCTCCGCGGTGGCGTGACGCGTTGGGGGCCATCGCCCCTTTTTTCTCGTTCGATTTGGGAATACCGATTTGTTTAGTAGTAGATGAATTTAGAGAGAGGGGGGGGGTTAACTAACGATTTATATTGTAACAACCCGGAAAATCTGAGACAATTTAAAAATTTTATTTTGGCAATTTTAGTGAATTTTGAATATTTAAAATGAATTATTTTAAATAATAACGACGATAAATTTATTTTGAATAGAAATAGAACGTATATATATTTATTCGAATCGTCATTAGAATATAAATATTTTATTTTAAATATAAAAGGAATTGAAAATTGCGCGGTAGTTCGAAAATTCGATTTCGAATTTCAAATGAATGTGCAGGATTCAAAATAAACCGGATTTTAGCGAAACCAAAAATATTATAATCTATTTGAGAATATCTTTCCAACGAATCCGAAAAATTGAAATTTCATAGCGGAAATCAAAAGTTACGTCTAGTTGAAAATTCAGAATAGTCGCTATGGAATTCTGGCCCCTTAAAAATGGAAATTTTGCAAATGACCTCGGGTTTTGATGAGACCACTTTTGTTGGATCCGGGATGTAGAATTATTGCTAGATTCCAAAATTCATAATTTTCTGAATCAATATGTGAGCGTGGCGAAGTTAAACGTGTTTTGACAGTTTCAGTCAATTTCGATCGACCTGAAAATGACCATTTTTCAAATGGTCTCCGAATTTGACTAAATTAGTTTTGTTAGGACCGTATCGTCAATATAAAGCTAGAAATATTTTTTCTGTAATTTTTAGAATCAGTATATGGCCCTGGTAAATTGAAATGTGCGCTCAAATTCAATATATAGATTTATATTATGACGGAAACTGATCGAAACGATCGAATCGGCTTAGGATACATATCCCGTTGGGTTCGGGATGGGGGTACTTAGTTAGGGACGACAGGCGGTGGGTATCGTTTGGAGATAAAAATTTAAAGTTACTTTTTGGAAATTTTAAATAATTAAATAATTAAATTTTATAAAATACTCTCAACCCTCTCTCTTTTCACTTCAGCCCCCCTCCCCTGTTTACTTTTTCAAAGTAAATAAAAAAAGAAAGAAAAAGAGGGGGGATTGCCGCCGCCGCGGTCCTTAGGGGCGCCGCCGCCGCGGTCCTTAGGGGCGCCGCCGCCGGAGGGAACCGCGAGCCCCCCCCCCCCCCCCGCCTCCTCCTTCCTTCGTCCTTCTCCTCCGTCCTCCAAACCCGAACACCCAAAACTGCACCTCCCCCTTCAGCCCAAAACCGAACGCCATACTCCTAAACCCTAGGAAACCCACCACCTGATAAGGCCGCCGACCACTGCTGATGCCGCCTCCTCCGACCGCCACGAACACCCCCCTTTCCTCCAGTCGACGTACAATACCCCCTCCCCTTTTTCCGATTTGCTGTAGGGAAATAAAAAGGTGAGTTTTTTTATATATTTTGTTAAATTGATTTATGTAATCAAATAAAGATCTGATCTTTTTAAACGTACTTAGCATTGAAGTTGTCTACAGATTTTATATTTATATACATTAGTTTATAAAATCAGTTTTTGTTATATGTGTAGCATGCTAAAAATATGATTTTTATATAATAGAGAATATAAAAATATGATTTTTATATAATAGAGAATATTAAAATATGATTTTTATATAATAGAGAATATAAAAATGTGATTTTTATATGAGTGGCGATATAAAAATATAATCTTTATTAGAAGAAGAACGATATAAAAATATAATTTTTATTATGAAGTTAGCGTGATAAAAATATGATCTTTATTATATGAACACCGTTATAAAAATAGAATTTTTATCTATATAGTAGCGGTATAAAAATAGAATTTTTATCTATATAGTAGCGGTATAAAAATAGAATTTTTATCTATATGGTAGCGGTATAAAAATAGAATTTTTATCTATATAGTAGCAGCATAAAAATGTGATTTTTTATCCATATAGCGTAGTTATAAAAATGTGATTTTTATATACATAGCAACAATATAAAGATGCGGTTTTTATATATGCAGTGGATACGGACAACGAAAGTGACAAAAGGTGAGCACGACGAAGATTTTCTACATATGAAGAATCGCGGCGTTTGGTTTAGCTTCAAGGTGAGAACTTCTCACTTTTAATTTAATTTTCTAGTTAAAATATATACTAGGATGCAGACGGTGCTTAGCAGCACCCGACACCCGTCGTCCATAGACCATGGACGACTTGTATGCTTGTTTGATGTGTTGTGAAGTTTGTTCGTGATGTTGATGTGAAATGGATAATAAAACATTCATGTGTTGAGAATAAAATATTTTATCGTTAAAAATATAATCTTTAACGTGTATGTGAATAAAATAAATATTCATTTACAAACTGGACGGTTTGTTTATGTACACCCATTTGAAGGATATTGATTGGGGCGATAAATTTTACATGTCACCCAACTACACAAATAATATTCGGTATTTGTGGATTGAAACCCCACACGGGTGTTAGGATGATATTAGGAAAACACTAATCCCAATTATTTAGTTGTATGTCGATCGATTGGTTGACAGACTGTATAAGCATTAATTATTTATATTTAATGCTTATGCAGTTGTGTGGTGCGCTTTGGATGATGGTTGATTATTTATCATTGTTATTATATACATGTATTGTATGGAATCCATATAATTAACATTATATGGTAATTGATTAGGCCTCATTCCAATTTAGAGAATAAATTATATTCATGTGTTGAATAAACAAAATAGTCATGTGTTGAGAACATTAATGTGTTGAAAATATTCATGTGTTGAATAAAATATTTATACAATAAAATTCACATTTTATTGTAAGTAAGAATGAATAAATATTCATGTGTTGAATAAAATATATATTCATGTGTTGAAGAAAATATTCATTATTTGAATAGAATAACGAAGTTATTGAAATATATAAAGCCGTGTTGATTAGATATGCGCCATTTTGACGTGATGGATATTTATATCGATTTTATTTGTTTTTATAATGAATATAGAAAAGGAAGTGATTTCAAAATATAACGTTTTGAAAATATTATCATTTATATATTAATGATATGAAATATTCAATTTTGATTTGAAATTGAATATGAAGTTAAAATTGTTTTGAAAACGAATTTAAAACGAAATATAAAATACGTTTTGAATTGAAAACGACGAAGTATATATAATATATATTAAATGGCCTGAAAAGAACACGCCGCGCCGCGACCGTTCGCGAATTTCGACCATTGACTTCGAATGGACGTTACGGGAGATCCGGCCATTGGGTTCGTGTCGAAAAGAGCTTTCCAATGAATATAAGAAATTTGAAATCTAATGGTTGGATTTGGAATTATGTCCAAATCAAATTTGGAAAAGGTCGATGTAAGTGCAGTTCGGTGGCCGTTATTGAAAACCGACTGTACGAGCCATGATAAAATTATTAAAAATATTAATAATTTGTGTAAAATCGTAATATATGAATTGGAAAGAATTAGGGTGAAAAATCCCATATTTAGAAAAGATAAAAATATATTTTTATCGAAATGAACTAGTTTTGGACTAGATTTGAAGTGGTTTTAAAAATAATCAGAATTTCCAATATACGAATTGGAACGGATTTGAATTGAAATTATCTTCGGAATATTTCGATGTTGGATTTCGTGATTATACAGATATGGTGGTGGAAATTTGAAAGATATATTTATATCGTTATTTCCAATACGATATTTGTTGGTTTCAGAATTTGATATTGAATATAAGCCGATATATTTTCTATTCAGAGCCTTGTATTTAATATCAAATGGGATTTTGGGTTCGTCGTGAATGGTGTCTTAAATAACAATGTTCTTGGACCCAGTTTAGAAAAGAATAAATCTTTTAATTAAAATTTAGTGAAATTGTCCAGTTAATTAGTATTTAATTGGAATTGAATTTAAATTGGTTTTTGGGGTTTATCATGAGCGATGTTTTGAATAACACCTGTTCTTTAACCCGATTAACAATGGAAAGTGATTTTGGGTTTATCGTGAACCGTGTTTAAGATGACATTGGTTCTTTAACCCAGTTAAAGATAGGATATTGATTTTTGGGAAGATTAACACTAAGTGGAGTTTTAATGAATATTTAATTAGATTGAAATGATCGAGAATGGAGTATCACCAGTTTTGCTCCAAGCAATTTTTAAATCTTTAATTAGGTTTGAACGTGAAATGGTAATTAATATTTATCGATAATGCTGTGGTGTTAGATATGGAGTATTACCAGTTTTGCTCCATGGGATGAATAGGTTGGGATTGGGAAATAAAATAAATAATTACTTCGGTGTGGTTCGCTAATCCCGACTAGTTTGGAAAACCTTAACATGGTTTGAAATGATATCCAAAGGAAGATTAAAGAACAAATTTAGAAGAATTTATCTTTGATAAAATTAATGGGAACCTTTCCCTAAGAATGTGAATATTTGAATAAAGAATATCCTGAATTGGAATGAGGCGTATGTTGTGTTTGTGTAAAACTTGTTTATCATATACGCGGGTTATTCGGAAAGGCCGGGTTTATACCCATTATGAATAACCGATTCCACAAGTCAAAGATGAAGACGGTGATTAAAGACCGGAGGTCTTCACATCATTTGGATGATTATTGATGATCTTGATTGGGCTGTACACACAAGAGGAGGGAATCAGTTGGTGATTGTCCAGACGTACTTGGAGATCGATGGATATGCGAGGAATAAGGTTCCTCCGGTTTCGTTCAGACCCAGAACGAACTCGTAAATGGACTGTGTGTATGACATTGGATTTTATTCTGTGTGATTGATTTCTATTAAATATATATCTGTTTGGCGGTGGAGAATTTATTCTCTTGCTTAACGCCTTTCTCTTAGACGTACGAGCTCAGAGGTTATATATTGATGGATATCAATCGCATGGCATGAATTGCCTGTGTGGCATGCCTAAGTGGCAAATGATCAAGGCTTCTTTTGAAAAGCAAAGTCTCGTGGTTGATGATCAAAGCACGACCTATGTGGCATAGTTTGTGTATGGCGTTAATCCGCGAGCCTCACACCTCGGTATGAGTCAAAAACGGGATAGTGACTACAGGGAGAGCACGGCGTTTCTTTCTAGCTATGGGTGATGTTAGTGACCTACCAGCCCTGACATATATATACTTTTTACCTGTGTGGTTATTGGATGTGAGGCGCCTCAGATATAGGTAATATAAGATCGGGAAATGTGTGTTCAGGAATAACTAATCCTCAAAAGTAAGAGAGGACCGGCCCCGAAGATCCAGGATCGCTGTGTGTGGTCCTGAGACATTTGCTAGAGTGTCTCGAATGGAGAGGAGCTTGCCCTTTGCCTCGACTCATGATGGAAATCCAATTTCTATGACCTTTGCGGTTTTAATTGTAGAACTAGTATGGCGACATAGTAGATGGTAGCTATGCCGTCTATGATTGATACTTATGATTGAAATTGTTTTAATATTATACACTTATAGTAATATCAAAATAATCTATTTTTAAACGTATCAAGCATTTTTTGGCTATTATAAGGTAAAACCCTATCCTCCGACTTGCGTTGCATTGTGTGATGGGACCTGGGGTCTTATAATAGCTTCTTTTTTCTTTATTTAGCATTGCGCTGTTTGTTTTATGCACTGGCATTCTTGGGAGGAAACCCGTTCCGTGTTATATAGCGTGGTCCCTTGATTTACCTAACTTTAAAAATAAAGATTAATAACTGTTTTAGTTCTCACACCAGTCACATGACTGACCTGGAGTTTATTGTTTTAACCTAAACTCTGGGTGCCCTTATTTTCCGCATGGGCAGCTAGTAGTTAGGTTTTGCAGATTTATATTCACAAGATCCTGGTTTATAGCTGAAGTGATATTCGGAAAGCTCTGTATCTGTGTATTTCTTTCAGTCATGTTTTGTATTATTTTTCCGCTGCTATGTATTTAAATGTAATTTAAACCTCTGATGTTTGTCGAATGTATATTTATTCATACTCTGTATATTCTTGTACTCTGATGGAATTGTTGTAATAAACAATGAAATGTTCTTCTGTTTTTGTTTCGATGTGTGTTGTTCTCAAAGCAATCCGTGCTTTCCTTACGGGGAAGTTCGGGACGTTATATATATATTATTTAATTTTTCTCCATAAAGTTGATTTTTTTATTCGAATCTCAAATCGAGCTCAACGACTGTCCTCCTTAGCTAATTACCCCCATTCCGAACACAATGGGATATGTTTCACAAGCCAATTCGGTTGTTATGACCAGTTTCCGTTTAAATTAAAATATAAATCTATATGTATTCAATTCAAACGTACATTTCAATTTACCAGGGTCACATACGGTCTCTAAAATTTCCGAAAAATATTTTTCAGCTTTGTATTGACGATACGGTTCTAACAAAACTAATTTCGTCAAATTTGGTAATCATTTGAAAAATGGCCATTTTCTGGTCGATCCAAATTGACTAAAACTATCAAAACACGTTTTCCTTTGCCACGCTCACATATTGATTCAGAAAATTACGAATTTTGGAATCTAGCAATAACTTGATATCCCGGATCCAACAAAAGTGGTTTCGTCGAAAACGGAGGTCATTCGAAAAATTTCCATTTTTAAGGGCCAAAATTCCATAGCGACTATTCCGAATTTTCAACTGGGCATAACTTTTTATTCCCGCTATGAAATTTCAATCTTTCGGATTCGTTAGAAAGATATTTTCAATTAGATTCTAATATTTTTGGTTTTGCTAAAATCCAGTTTATTTTGAATCCTGTACATTCATTTGAAATTTGAAATCGAATTTTCAAACTACCGCGCCATTTTGAATTCATTTTATAATTAAAAATAAATAATTATATTCTAACGTCGATTCAAATAAATATATACTTCCTAATTATACTCAAAATAAATTTCTCGTCGTTATTATTCAAAATAAACCATTTAAAATAATAAAAATTCATCAAAATTGCCAAAATAATTTTTTTAAATTGTTTCGGATTTTTTGGGTTGTTACATATATGGTACCCATGCCGTCTATGATTGATACATTTATATTTGAAGTTATTTTTAACATTATGCACTTATAATAGTATCAAATGATTTGTTTTCAAACGTATCAAGCATGTTTGTCTATTATAAGGAAAACTCTATCCTCCGGCTCGCGCTGCACTGTGTGATGGGACCTGAGTCTTATAATAGCTTCATTTTCTTTAATTAGCATTGTACTGCTTGTTTTATGCACTGGTATTCTTAGGGGTAAACCCGTTCCGTGTTATACCGCGTGGTCCCTTGATTTGCTGTACTTGAAAACCAAGTAAAAACTGTTTTTAGTTCTCACATCAGTCCCATGACTGACCTGGAGTTTATTGTTTTAACCTAAACTTTGGGTGCCCCTATTTTCCACACGGGCAGCTAGTAGTTTTGGTTTTGCAGATTTCTATTTTGCAGGAACCTGGATTTATAGCTGGAGCTATATTTGGAATGCTTTATTTCCGTGCATCTCTTTCAGTTGTATGTGTTAATGTATTTCCTCTATGCATTGTATTAATTTTCCGCTGCTTTGTAATTTAAATCTATGATATTTTTCTACTGTATATTATTCATTTATACTCTGATATCTGGTACTCTAATGTAATTGTTGTAAAAGCAATGAAATTCTACTTGCGTTCCGATTTGTCATGTTCTCATTACAATCTGTGTTTTCCGGTCTCCTGGAGGCTAGCGAATTCGAGTCCTAACAACTCATGAGCTTACAACTTATAAATTTGAAAAACATTTACAACTAAGAGGAAACATAGGACACAAATCAAGTATGGTATTTAGAAAATGCTGTACTACTGGAGAAAATATACTATAAATGGATGATATGATGTTATATGCATCCTAACTTAAGCCAAAATGCACTTATAACTATAATACCCAAAAAATTATATTTATAGGAAACATCATCCCACTTGATTCACTTTCTAATTAATAAATCAAGGAAAAAAATTATGTAAACCGTAAACGTATCCATAAATCATAATCAAGCTAGCTCAAAGCAAATGTTCAATAATGATGGTATTAGCGTAGCAATAATGTGCCATTTCACTAATAAGTGTAAATCAGTCAAACTAAATGTACAAGAACTAAGTAATTAAATCAATCAAATCGGAAGACAAATAATTAAATTAATCGAAAACCAAATCGATCGAACTAAATGTACAGAAGACAAATTATAACTAAATCGATCGAAGTACCAGAACAACAGGAACTAGGGCACCATGAAATGGAAATAAGGGAAACACGGAATGATGAAATGATAAAATTGGATTTTAACGCAAGATGAAATCGAACACGGGAAATGAAATCGAAAAAAGGAAACTAAATTTTTTTAGCAGAGGGAAATGAAACTGGAGGCGGGATGTTAGCTATGCGTGTTGATTAGGGTAAATGCTTTATCACACGTGTTGTATCCGCGTTCACCAAGTGTTGAAATCATCAGAAGCATTCGATTGAGTAATGAATTTAGTGGAACCAAAATTTACAGCTTTTGCACCTAAAACGTTGTCATTGATTGTGGTTGAAAGTGATTTTTCTTATAGTGGAGCACGGGTAGTTAGTAGAGTAACGGGGGTTATTGGAGTAAGGAGGAGTATAAGGAGAATTAGAAGTACGATAAGTATATTTTATAAACAAAGATTGTCATCATAAAAAAGGGGAAGATTGTTAGGAACTAAGATGATGATTTTGATGACAACCTTTTACAACTATTTTTTTTTGAAATTGGGTTAATTTGTTAAAACTCTTGAATTGGGCTTTGTAGCCCATGCTATAGCCCGTTTATATACTACAGGTACATAGTAAAAGGAATAAACATAATACAAAAAAACGATCACTTTTCCTCATTCTATGCAAAAGGGAGAAAGTTCGAATAAGGGTTCAGAGCATTCATGGTGGATCCAAACTCTGTCGTAGAATTTCTCCGTTAAATCTCCTATAGTTCCAAATCTCCAATAACAATAATTCTTGTTCCCCTACAATGGTTAGTAATTTCTTCTTAAATCTACCGGTTATCAACGTGATGTATTATTAATGAAATTTGTCACTATTAACATTTCGCACTATTTTTGTTTGAAAGCATGGGAGTTTCTTTCTCTCCATGTATGTCAAGTTGTGGTTGCGAGGTAAATCTTGCCAATCTCTACCACTAGCTTCACACGTTTCCTCTATCATTCAAGTAATTAATTTCATACTTCATACTACCTATGTTGTCAGTCTTGAACGTATATATTTATATCAATTACAAAATGAGATCGTAACGTCACAGTAGTTCGAATCATTTAGTTTTGAATTTCAAATGAATATACATAATTCAATTTAAGTCGGATTTCTGTAAAACAAGAGACGTTAGAATCTATTTGATTATATCTTTCTAATGAAAATGAAAATTTTAGATTTCGTGTTATAAATTATAAGTTATGTCCAAATCAAAATTTCAAAAAGTCCTTATGAAATTGTTTATAAATTATAATGATTTATTAAATAAAATGATTTTATTGTAAATTTGGATATCGATTTGACATGAGTTTTGAAAATATCGAATTATAAACCCAAGTATGTTTGTTTTGGATCTATATAATATTTTATTTTGAATATAGGTGATAGTATTAATTTGTAATTATTGAATTTAACTATTTTCAAATTTATTTATATTTTATTGAATTTATTTAAGCCTTAAAAACAGTCATTTTTCAAAAGACCTCCGTTTTCGATGAAACCAACTTTGTTAGATCCAAAATATCAAATCATTATTAAGTTCAAAATTTCAAGTTAATTGGAATTCATATGTAAACATATGAAATTTAAATGCGTGTTGAAAAACCAATTAAAATCCAATAAGCTAGAAATAAGGCCATTTTAAAACGATCTTCAAATTCGGTGCGACCAGGCTCGTTAGTACCGTATTTGTGAAATGTAGTGAGATTTCGAATTTCATAATTTTTGGTGTTAGTATGTGGTCGTGGAAAATTAAAAAAAGCACTGAAATTCAATATTTAACATTATATTAATTTATATTTTTATTTCAAGAAAAACTAAATAAAAAATCGAATCGGCTTCTGTAACCTATTCCATTGAGTCCAGAATAGGGGTATTTGGCTAGGGACGATAGTCGTTAGGGTTTTGGAGTTAGGAGCATGAAATTTCATAACGAAGTAATAAAGGATTTGAATATTAATATAATTATTATATAAATAACTCTTTTTACTTCTGACCCTATCCCACTTTCATATGTGCCGCCATCCACTAGGTCAATGGCTATAAGCCTCCCAATTTCTTTCCTTAATCATGCCCAAACCGTAACGAATCAGAACTTTACTTCAACATAAAAATTGTAGAACTATTCGAGTCCTTCAAATTCATATGGATTTGATGTGTTTTAGGGTTGCGAATCATCTGATCTCTGGCCACAAAGAGCCGCCGTTCATAGTCGATTTCAGGGGCTAGGGTGGGGTCAAGTTCATCAACATTATTGGCGGTAGGTGGCATTGGGTAGGCGGTTGACATGGTGTAACAAGCCGGAAATCAGAACCAATTTAAAATTTTTATTTTAGCTATTTTAATGAATTTTGAATATTTAAAATGGTTTTTTTCAAATAATAACGACTATAAATTTATTTGAATTGAAGTTAGAATGTTAAATTTTATTTTAATTATAAGTAGAGTTTGAAATGGCGCGGTAGTTTGAAAATTCGATTTCAAACTTTAACTGAATGTACAGGATTCAAAATAAATCGGATTTCAGTAAAACCAAAAATATTTAAATCTGTTTAAAAATATCTTTCTAACGTATCTGAAAAATTAAAATTTCATAGAGGGAATAAAAAGTTATGGCCAGTTGAATATTCAGAATAGTCGCTATGAAATAAATATAGCCCTTAAAAATAGCCATTTTGCAAACGACCTTCGTTTTCGATGAAACCACTTTTGTTGGATCCCGGATGTCAAATTATTGCTATATTCCAATTTTCATAATTTTTGGAATTAAAATGTGAGCGTGGCAAAAGAAAACTTGTTTTGTCAATTTCAGTCAAACTAGATTGACCAGAAAATGGCCATTTTTCAAACGGACTCCAAATTCGATGAAATTAGTTTTGTTAGGACCGTATCATCAAAACAAAGCCAGATATAATTTTTTAGTAATTTTTGAAGTCAGTATGTGGCCCCAGTAAATTAAAATGTATGTTTAAATTAAATATATATTGATTTATATTTTAATTTTGATGAAAATCTGATCGAAATAGTCGAATTGGCTTGTGAAACATATCCCATTGTATCCGAAATGGAGGTATTTGGCTAGGGGCGACAGTCGTTGGGTTTGATTTGGAGTCCGGAGGTAAAAATTCATAATGAAGCAATTATCAGAATTTAATATTAATAAATTAAATATTATATAAGGGCCAAAACTGGAACCCTAATTCCTCATTCTGTTTTATGCCACCAACAATTATTTCGACAACCGATTACATCAGAAATTATCCATTAAAAATATCTAATCCCGTTTAATATTTTCGAGAACATTCAAAAGGAAAAAGCTAGGGCTCCTCGAGATCTCCACTGTCAACGGTGAAGATCGTCACTAGTTCAATGTGGAGGCCTGATTTCGCTTCCAAAGTTGTCGTGCTCGCACTCATTTTCGGGGAGGAAGAGGCTTTCGAATTGGCTGAGAACCAGGGTGTAGGGGGAGAGTGCATAGGCGGACGTCGTTGTGGTGTCAGATCGTCGACCGATGCCTCGGTGATCAGCCAGTTTGGAACCCTAGTCAGCGTGTTAGGTTGGGTTTTGCTGAAGCATGATCCAGTAATGGACGATAGCGGAAGAAAGGGATTAGAGCAACCACGATTATTTTGAATGTAATTATGGTTTTTAATTAAATTTTAATTAGGGTATTAATGTTTATTAATGTAATCAATTTATTAGTTGCAATATCTCTTTCATACGATATCGAAATTCAGTGATTTTGGACATGTTGGAATCATGGAAGCGAGCTCTTCAACATAGAATTGACCAGAACGGAAACGAAGCAGATTTGAATTTAGGGAAAATTCAAATCTGAGAAGTTCTGAAATTCAGAAACAAACACTGATGGAGTGGAAACCGACAGTGAGAACTCCTTCTCACTCAAACTTTTTTTACAGTTAAATATATGCTAGGTTGCAGACGGGGCTTAGTAGCTCCTGACACCGTTATCCACAGACCATGGACGACTTGTTTGATTGTATTGTGTTGTGGAAATTGATTGTGATTTTATATATGAACCGTATAAAATATTCATGTGTTGAATAAAATATTTGAACAATAAAAATCACATTTCTATTGTATATATGAATTGTATAACTATTCATGTGTTGAATAAAATATTTGAACAATAAGAATCACATTTTTATTATATATATGAACTGTATAAAATATTCATGTGTTGAAATAAATATTCATAAACAAATCAGACGGTTTGTTTATGTACACCCGTTTATCTGATACTGATTGGGACGATAAATTTTACACATCGCCCAACTGCACAAATAATAACAAGTATTTGTTGTTTGAAAACCCCACACGGGTGTTGGGAGGATATTTGACATACACTGATCCCAATAATTAGTGGTATGTCAATCAATGGGTTGACAGGCTGTGATGAGCGTTAACTATTTATTTTTAATGCTTATGTAGTTGTAAATTGCACTTTGGATGATGGTTGATTGTATATCATTACTATTATGTACATGTGTTGTATGAAATCCATATAAATAAAATTATATGGTAATTGACTGTGTCTAATTCCAATTCAGAAATGAAGAATATTTTCAAATAGAAATATTCTAAAATAAAGAATAGTTTGAAATAGAAATATTTTAAATAAAGAATAGCTTGAAATAGAAATATTTTAAAATAAAGAATATTTTGAAATAGAAATATTTTAAAATAAATAATAGTTTGAAATAGAAATATTTTAAAATAAAGAATATTTTGAAATAGAAATATTTTAAAATAAATAATAGTTTGATATAGAAATATTTTAAATTAACGAATATTATAAAATAATATTCAGTAAAGGATTAAAATATGGATTTGATGTCCGATTTTGGATGGACACGAAAATGTTGAAATATATGAAGCCGTGTTGATTCGAAATGCGCCATTTTGAAGCGAACGATATTTATATCGATTTTATTCATTTTTGTAATGAATATCGAAATGGAAATTATTTCAAAATAAGATATTTTGAAAATAATATCATTTATAGTATAATGATATAGAATATTCAATTTTTGGTTTAAAATTGAAAAGGAAGTTGGAATCGATTTTAAAACAAATTTATAAAACACGTTTTGAATGATATATATATATATATATATATATATATATATATATTATATGGCTTGAATAGAATGCGCTGCGACCGTTCGCGAATTTCGACCATTGACTTCGAATGGACATTACGGGAGATCTGACCGTCGGATTCTCCTAAAACCAGAACCGTTGGGTTCGCATCGAAAAGAGCTTTCCAACGAATATAAGAGATTTGAAATATAATGGCTGGATTTGGAATTATGTGCAAATCAAATTTGAAAAAGGTCGCTATGGATGCAGTTCGATGGCCATTAGCGCAAATCGACTGTACGGGCCTTGATAAAATTATTAAAAATATCAATAATTTGTGTAAAATCATAATAAATGATTTGGAAAGAATTGGGATGAAAAATCCCACATTTGTAAAGATAAAATTATATTTTTTTCACAATGAACTAGTATTAACTAGAATTTAAATCCAGTTATTTTTAAATAAATATATTGGATTGAAAATGGGTTTTAAGATAACCAGAATTTCCAATATATGAATTGGAATGGATTTGAATTGAAATTCTCTTCGGAATATTTCGATATTAAATTCCGTGATGATATAAATATTGTTATTGGAATTTGGAAGATATATTATATATCGTTATTCCCAATACGATATTTGTTGATTTCAGAATTTGATATTGAATATAAGCCGATATAATTTCTATTCAGAGCCTTGTATTTAATATCAAACTGGATTTTGGATTTGTCATGAATAGTGTCTTCATTAACGCTGTTCTTAAATCCCGTGAAAAAGAATAAATCTTTTAATTAAGATTTTTAAAGTTTCCAGTTAATTAACATTTAATTGGAATAAAATAGAACGTGAATTGGGTTTATCGTGAACTGTGTTTTTAACAACATTCATTTTTTAACTCGATTTACAATGAAACGTGATTTGGAATTTATAAATCTTTTAGTTAAGATTTAAGAGAAATTTTCCAAAGAAAAGTTTCCAATTTAATATATTGGAATGGAATGGAATTCGATTGGATAATAATCGAAGTGAACTTCTATGGAGGAAGACTGTTATTATATATGGAATTTAAAAGGCTTTACCGTTATTCCATTTATATTACCGGTTGGATATGGAAGTTTATATCGATTATATATATATATATATATTGATCTGTTTTCCGTGAAGATTCCATTGTTAATAGAATGTGATTTTGGGTTTATCGTGAGCAGTGTTTTAAATGACATTAGTTCTTTAACCCAGGTAAAGATAAGATTAATTTCTTAACTTTGAATAATCATTTAGTAATGATAGTTGAGATTAAAACTTAATTAGAGTTTTAATGAATCTTTAATTAGATTGGAATGTGAAGGAGGTAATTAAATTTATCGAATTAATGAAATGATCGAGAATGGAGTACCACCAGTTTTACTCAAGGCGATAGTTAAACCTTTAGTTAGATTTGGATGTGAAATGGTAATTAAATTTACCAATAATACAGTGGTGTTATATATGAAGTATTACTAGTTTTGCTCCCTAGGATGAATAGGTTGGGATTGGGAAATAAAACAAATGATTACTTGGGTAAGGTTCGCTAATCCCTACTAGTTTGGATAAACCTTGCTTTGGTTTATATTGATATCCAAAGGAAGATTAAAGAATAAATTTAAAGAATTTATCTTTGATAAAATTAATGGGAACCTTTCCCAAAGGATATGAATATTTGAATAAAAGAAATTTCTGAATTGGAATGAGGCGTACATTGTGTTTGTGTAGCACTAGTTTGTAATATACGCGAGTTATTCGGAAAGACCGAGTTTATCCCATTCTGAATAACTGATTCGATGATAAGTCGACGATGAAGATGGTGGTTGAAGACCAGAGGTCTTCACATCGTTTGGATGATTACTGATGTCTTGATTGGGCTGTACACCCAAGACAAGGTAATAAGCGGTGATCGTCCAAAAGTACTTGGAGATCGACCGAATATGCGAGGACCTCTCTCCTGTATTGGACATATGAGACGAGGAATAAGGTGCCTTCGGTTTCGTTCAGACCCAGAATGAACTTGTAAATGGACTGTGTGTCTGACATTGGATTTCATTCTATGTGATTGATAGACATTAGTTGCATGGCGTGAATTGCCTGTGTGGCATGTCGAGATGCAAATGATCAAGGCTTTTGTTGAAAAGCAGAGTCTTGTGGTTGATGGTCAAAGCACGGCTTTAATATAGCATAGCTTTGTGTATAGCGTTAATTCACGACCCTTACACCCCGGTATGAAATAGAAATGGGAGAAAGATCTAGGGAGAACATGCGTTTCTTTCTACCTAGGAGTGGTGTCAGCGTTTTGCAAGCCCTAACGTTTTACTTATATGGATAATGGGTTGCAAGGCGCCTCGGATATATCGGTTACTACAGAGCCAATGGATATTGAGTTATTTAGCTCATTTACGCCCCATAGGGCGGGAAACGCATTGTTTAGGCATTTCAATCCACTTCGTATGGACCAGCCCTGTGGCTCCTAGGTGCAGTTGCGGCTGAATCCTGAGGCTCGGGATAGACAGTCTCGAATTCGGTAAGGACGATCCCTTGCCTTGGTTCACAGACGGAAATCCAGCTTCCAATATGTGACATTTCGGTTTTAATTGTAGAGCCTAGTATGGAGACATAGTGAGATGGGGCGCTCATGCCGTCTATGATTGATACATTTATATTTGAAGTTGATTTCTTCACTTATAGTAACAATAAAATATGAAATTTCGCGTACCAAGCATATTTGGCTATTATAAGGTAAAAATATATCCTCCGACTTGCGTTGCATTGTGTGATGGGACTTGAGTCTTATAATAGCTTCATTTTTCTTCTTTAGCATTGCGTTGTTTGTTTATGCACCGGTATTCTTAGGGTTAAAACTCGTTCCGTGTATACGGCGTGGACCCTTGATTTACCCAACTGTAAAATCAAATTAATCACTGTTTTAGTTCTCACACCAGTCACATGACTGACCTGGAGTTTATTATTTTAACCTAAACTCTAGGTGCCCTTATTTTGCAAACATGCAGCTAGTAGTTGGGTTTTTGCAGATTTATCCTTACGGGATCCTGGTTTACAGCTGAAGCGATATTCGGAAAGCTCTGTACTCGTGTATTTCTTTCAGTTGTGTTATGAATTATTTTCCGCTGCTATGTATGTATTTAAATCTCTAATATTTTCTAAAGTATATTATTTATTCATACACTATTATATTCTTGTACTCTGATGTAATAGTTGTAATAAGCAATGAAATGTTCTTCTATTTGTGTTCTGAGTTGTCGTTTTCTCAAAGTAATCCGCCTTCTTGTTCGGTTTAGGCCGGCCGGGAAGTTCGGGTCGCTACATTGGCTTCTGATTGTTGCCCGACGGCTTGTAGGTGGCGCAACGAAGAAAGAGGAGGGGGCGCTTTTTCGTGAGTGTTGCCTGTAGAAGCAACAAAATAGAAAGAGGGTTAAGGAGATACTTAGGTTAATTATAAAATTTAATTATCTTAAGAAATTTTATTTATGTAATTATTGTGTAAAATATCATAACTTGTCCAAATAGAAGCAGAATAGTGCAAAACAACTTGCATTGGAATCGTGACGACGAGAGCTTCGCAAATGGAACCAATTTGGACAATATTTGAATCAGTTTAAATCTTTTATTAAATTAAACGTCCAGTTTAATTTAATTCAAACAAACGTTCTATAACGATTTCGAACTGATCAATGTGAGAACTCTCTCACTCAACTGTTTTGTTATATTATTATGATCATATTTAAATATGTATTGACTGTCTGTGACTGCAATGTTTGATTTACGGTTGATGATGTTTACGGTTATTACTGTACTATTATTAAACTATGAATATAAGCGTTGACAATGAAAACGCTTATATTATAATTATTGATTGATGGATGGTAGTTGATATGGATTGTTTAAATGTTTGACACAAAATTTACACCATGAATATGAAATTTTGGAATTGAATAAATTTCATTTTATTTGAAATTTTAAATGAATTTTATATTTATTTAAATTAGATTTGATAACAAAGTAGAATTTGGATATTAAAATCCAAACTTATTTTAACATGGAATGGTTATAATTTCACACAACTTTTGAAATGATTAAAATGGAGTTGACAGAAATTTTGATTAAAAATGGATTATTTTAATTCAAATTGGATTTTGAATAATAAATTCAGAATGTGAATTCGAGTTAGGTATATAAACGATGTTTTTAACTCGAATGGATTTTTTCCATCGATCTTATTTATTTTTTTAACAGATATCGGAAAAGTTTGGATTTCAAAATCTGATATTTTGGAAAATATTTTATTTTAATATTATAATAATATAGAATATTCAATTTTGGTTTAAAATTGAATTGGGGATTGAATGGTTTTTAAGAAGAATTAATAAATGGTTTATAAAAGACGTTTTCGACAAAGTTATTTAAAAGGTTCGAATAAGACGAGTCGTGCAATGACCATTCGTGAATTTTGACTGTTAACTTCAAGTTGATGTACCAGAAGATCCGACTGTCAGATTTTTCTCGAAACGAAAAACATTTGGTTCAGAATAAAAAGAAGAATGAAAAGTTTTACAATCTAATGGTTAGATTTTGAGATAAATTCAAATCAAACTTGAATAAAAACAACGCTATTTTTGTAAATGACCTGAAATGAGTTTTTAATGAATTGAGCTATTTTAAAATTATTAAAAATAAGGGAAAAATTATGATAAATCATAATAAATGATTTAAAAGTTATTTGAACTAAATATATTTAGTTCTGGATAGTAGAATGCTATTTTGTGAAAATTAGCTATTTTGACAAAAGTGATTGAAACGGTATGAAGTTAATTAATGCTTCACCAAGTTAAAATTTTCCAATATAGGAATTGAATGGAAATAATCTTTGGATATTTCGATACTAGATTTCGTAGTTATACAGATACTATTTTGAGGAATTTGGAAGAAATCGATATCGTTATTCTCGATACGGTATCTGTTGATTTCAGAACTTAATGTTGAATATAAGTTTGACACGATTTCTATTCAAAAGCTTATATTTGATATCAAATTGGATTTTGGGTTTGTCGTGAATGGTGTCTTTAATAAAACTATTCTTAAACCCAGTTGTAAACAAAGTTTATGGAATAAATCTTTTAATTAATATTTAATGAAAATTTTGAAAGCTGAGTTTCCAACTAATGAATTAAAGTGGAATTGAATGGGAATCTATTTAGTTATAATCGAGATGAACCTCCGTCGAGGAAGACCATTACTATTTAAGGAACTTAAATGACTTTGCCATTATTCGTCTTATAGTGTTAGTCTTATACGGAAATTTATAATGATTGTTAACTGATAAGATTTCTGTGAAGATTCCACTTTCAATGGAAGTTTGATTTTAGGTTTATCGTGAACGATGTTTTAAATAACATTTGTTCTTTAAACCCGTTAAAGCCATGTTTGATATCCAAAGTTAAGCAACCATTGAATAATGATTTTCGAAGATAAAAACAATGTTAGAGTTTTAAAAAACTCTTTCAATAAAGGTTTGATTTGGATAAATTGGAGATTAAAACTATATTAGAGTTTTAAATAAATCCTTTAACAAAGATTTGGAATGAAAGAAGGTAATTAAATTTACCAAATACGATGGGTGTTAGATATGGAGTACCACCAGTTTTACTCCATAGGATGAATATGATGGGAATGAGATGATGATAATAGAGATTACCTTTTTGTAATGCTCGATAATTCTGATAATGAAAAACTTGCATTCATCTTGAATACTTTTTTTTTGAAATAAGATGATCTCTTGTTAATTGGGTCATCATCTAATTCCATTTCTTCTCTTTCTGCTTCTCCCCATCCACCGCCTCCTCCTCTGCCATCTCCTCCTCCTCTGATTCCACTGGATCCTTTTGATTGTTAATTCAGATTTTGGTACTTCTTTTGCAAATGTTAATTCAGATCTTCAAGATTCAAAATCCTCTTTTGATTTCAAAATATAGTACTTCTCTTTTTTCTAATCCTACAAATACTAATGTTCGAACCAGTAATTATGTGGTCCCTAACTTTATCAATTCATCAAACACTTCGGAATCTATTCCTCCTATTGCTATTTCTAGATCTGAAAATCAAGAATTGGCTAATACTTTCCCTGGAAGTGCTGTTAATGATATTCAAGCTTCTTTAAATCAAAAACTGAAACACCCCACCTCCATTAAGGTCACTCACAAAGGGAATGCCTTAACTTTGGTGGAGGGTTATAGGTACAAGACACAGAAAAATTTACAAGACAGATAAATATAAGCTGCAGAAATCAAACATTTATTGCATACGTGGTTCAATACAAAAGCATTAAAGCAAAATGTCTCAAAATAACTTCCAAAACATTACACCATAATTTATGTCTTGATTATTTAATAAAGAAGCATAAACCATAAATAAAACTGCATAAATCCCCAAGTGTAGTGTCCAAAAGCCATAGCCAAGGTAAGAGAGTCCCAATCATACATATACTTTCTTGAAGCTTGCAAAGAGTTTGACTAAGCTGGAGTATTCCCTCCCTGTGGACCTAGGGTGGGGGGAAACGGAAGAAAAGAGGACGAAAGAAAATAGTCAGACAATAAGTCTGGTAAGTTCAGTGATTACTAGTATTTAAACAAGGAAAGGGATCATGACAGAGATAACAGAACACAGGACAACACCCTAATATAAGATAAGATGAACATGTGATCGCACCTATTAGTATAGTCTCTGCACCTACTAACCATTGGTTCAACCAGCCTCACGTGTTCATAACGAACGATCCCCTTAATGATCGGCTCCTACTCGCATGCATTCATATCCTGTGTCATTCGGCCCCGCTTGACTGTAGATACATGTGTTGGTCCCACCGTGGGTTGTATCAGTCCCTCTGGTGGCAACCCGACACGATTCAAGATGCACAGTGTATACTACTGATGCCCAGCGCCTACTTTTTCCACTTCGGAGTACGTGCACGCCCATACTCCGTCGGAACCTACACTGATGCACCAACCGCCGATGTTTTTGACCACTTATAATCAGCCCAGTAATCGTGCCCCACCCTGCCTAGTTCAGGGTACCATGATACATCTATGTGGGTTACTGCTGAAATAGGTCCCCGTTACTAGGGTTTTCTAATCAACATGTTTATTTGGTTAAGTGTCCAAGTTTACCTAACCCCACCCATCAGTTTAGTTAAAATGTTGAATCAGTTAAGTGTTTCCTTAATTGACTTAACCCTACCAATCTTGACTTAGCTTTAATTTATTCATTAAAGCACCAACCACTCACATTAGACAGGTCTTGTTGTGGTCACTGGATGTGCTGGTTGGTTCCAAGCAGTTTTACACCACAACCCTTAGGTCCTTTTTGGGCTTGATGCACTAACCACGCACATTAGACAGATCTTGTTGTGGTCACTGGATGTGCCGGTCGGTTCCGGACTGTTTTACACCATAACTCAGTCTAACCTCGGGTTAGGCATATTCGTCATTTCTAAATTCACATATTTTCTATATATGTCTAATTTTATATGTAAATTAATCTTAATTTAATCATGCCATAATTATCCTTTTGATTATGCTCACAATAAATGGTATACCAAATATACCATTTCATGAACCAATCTATGCCATGAAATTTTCATGTTTTCCCAACGCTACCCCCGTGGTAAGTTCGCATTAATTACATAAAATGTTGGGCTAGTAAATTAGCCCAAACCCATAAACAAAAAGGGTAATAAACAAGGGACATGAAATAAGCATACAATAACATACTTTTAACTTATCATGTGTAACTTGGCATAGAAGCATCACTAACTTAATTAAACAGGTAAGGGTGAACTTGTGACTAAGTTGGATCTAATTATCATGCAAACTTGATATAGGTCTAACATGGAGGTTTAACATATAAACACAATTTTAAACCACAACTTAGCATATTAACTTATGTATTTAAATCACAACTTAGCATGATAACTTATGTGTGTTAAAACATAAGAGGGCTACAAATCCAATCTAGCAACATAAATAGGTTCAACTTAACATAGTTCTAAATATGCATAAATGTTGATCTAACATGTAGGCATGTGATTTAGATCATAAACTTGCAAGTAATCACCAAATTATAACATGACATGTTCATTACTAAGTTGGCATAATAAGTTCATTACCCAATCATAATAGATTCCAATAACATACAATAGGGTACGTTCATCACCACAAACATATAGGCATGATCAATCGAAATGGTAATTTAAGATAAATGAGAATCATACTTTATTTATATTATACACAAGCATCATTCTATATTCGAGTTACAACATGTCATGATTTCATTTAAAAGAACGTTTAAATCTACGTAATAACCAACTTACAAACTAAAAGGAATTCTTGATTTCTGGAATATGAATTCTGAAGTTGAAATGCTCGCCTTTGATGTAGATCGTTGAATTAGATTAGTTTTAATTTGATTTTGATGTAGGCTTTTATCTCGTCTTTGAATTGAAAGCGGTGACGGCTACTCCAAGTTCTCTATTGATGACATGACAGTTCCAAGATTATTTTTGTGTGATTTTAGGTTGAGTATTAGGTTGTTCATATAGAATTTCTATTTAATTAGAGCCGTCGGATGAACCTAGAGTTAACCACAACCATTCAGACCAGATCAGAACTATCTAGAAACCTTAGTGACTCAGCAACAAGTCATAAGTCGTCAAAATTCAGATCTGGCCGGGGGGGGGGCAGGTCGACCTGCAGGGGGGGAGGTCAACACTAAGGTCGACTCCCTGGTCGACCTGGGTCCTGGGCGGGAATTTTCCCGCCCAGCCCGCTTCTGACTTTTGTATTGAATTTTGAACCCGGTTTCGAGCTGTTTGAATTTTTAAAACTTCTAAAGGCCATAACTTCTTCATACGAAGTCCAATTCACGCAAACTCAGATTCTATCTGAAGCAGAATTCCAAGACGAACGCAATGACGTAACCCGTTTCCCTTAATTCTCACATTTGAAATTAAGTATTGTTTAATTCATTATTATAACATTAACAGAAAATATGGGGTGTTACATTCTCCCCTCCTTTTAGGATTTCGTCCCCGAAATCTTCAAGTAGAGAAGAACTTATATCCTACCATCCAATCACCCATCTACTCAACCATTAAACACAGGCGTCCATTGTCCTTAAAAGACTTCTAATGCTTCATGATTATATGCATAGTATGTGTACATGTCCTTATCTAATGCAAAATCAGGCGGTCTACTGATTCAGTTGACCTCCTTAATGCAAATTATGTCAGTGCCATGAGTCCATTATGTATGCAATTTTTCCTACTCAAAATTTCTTACATGAGTGCACATCATTCATAAAAATGCAACGTTCATATGATAACACATCAAGTTTCAATCCATATACAAATACATATATGCATATGCAATATGAAAGTGACTAAGCCGATCTAATACCTAATGTGTGTGTATATGTATCCACGAGCAACCACTAGCAATCCACTTGCAACCATCAACCATAACATGTTTCAATTACATGTTTACATCCAAATAGGTTTCTACCTAAGGATAAGGATAAGGTCGAGGAGATATACCAAAAAAGATAGATACAAGCATAAACTTAAGGAAATAGAGGTCAAAGATGTACCCTCAAAAAGAAAAAGGTAGGCGACACGTATTCTGTCCTAAGTTTCCCAAGTCGCGTCTTTCTCGGCGTCGCTCCACTGAACTTTGACAAGCTTGACTTCACGATTGCGTAGCTTTTTGACTTATGTTCCCAAGATACGGGTTGGAACTCTCCTCACAGTTGCTTCTCTTTCAACTTCTACATCCTCTAGCACGCTTGGTTCCACCACTTCCGCAGACTCATGTAAGCACTTTCGCAGGTGAGAGACATGAAAGACATTATGAACCCCAGCCAATCTTTCGGGCAGCTGTACCCTATAAGCCATCTTCCCAATTTTATCGATGATAGGGAATGGCCCTACAAATCTTAGTGCTAACTTTTCTGCGGATCCAAAGCGAACGACGTTTCTCAAAGGAGATACTTTAAGGAACACCTACTCTCCAACTTCGAACTCAAGGTCGGTTCTTCTTTTGTCTGCATAGGACTTCTGTCTATCTTGGGCAGTCTTCATTCTTCTTCGTATCAAGTCCACTTTCTCTGAAGTTTCTCTAATCATGTCTGGTCCAAGTATGAGCTTGTCTGTGGACTCCCACCAGCAAGTTGGTGACCGACACGGTCTTCCATATAAATCTTTGAAGGGTGCCATGCCTACGGTGGCTTGGTAGCTATTGTTGTAAGGGAATTCCACCAAAGGTAAAAGATCCTCCCATGTACCTCTGAAGTCAAGAATGCATATTTTCAAGAGGTCTTCTAATACTCTATTGACTCTTTCCGTCTGGCCATCGGTTTGAGGGTGATAGGTCATGCTTAAGCATAACTGTGTGCCTACAGCCTCTTGTAAACTCTTCCAAAACTCGCTCGTGAAGATAGGATCTCGATCACTCACTATGCTGGAGGGTATCCCATGTAGTCGAACTATCTCTTTAAGATATATGGATGCTAGAGATGAGGCAGTCCTTCTACTCTTGATGGGTATAAAGTGGGCGCTTTTTGTGAGTCTGTCCACTGTTACCCAAATACTGGTATTGCCCCTCCTTGACCTAGGCAACCCATCAACAAAGTCCATTGAAATGCTATCCCATTTCCACTGGGGACCTCTAGAGGATGAAGCAAACCTCCAGGCTTCTTCTGTTCCGCCTTGACTTGCCAGCATATCATGCACTTGGAGACGAATTCAGCTACATCTCTTTTCATGCCACTCCAAAAGGAAACCCTTTTTATGTCTTTGTACATTTTGTCTCCACCGGGGTGTATGGTCAACTTGGAATGGTGTTCCTCTTCGAGAACCTTCTTCACCAAATCTCTTGCTTGTGGGACGCATAGTCTTCCATCCCGTCTCAACCATCCCTTATCATCGATGGAGTATCTATTGAGGTGACTCGAAGTCTCACCCCTAATCAGCTTATCTATTATATCAACTAGTTGATGGTCTTCACGTTGCGCTGTCCCTATTAAGTCCAAAAGCATAGGCCGCACTTCCAATGTTGTTAATAGGCCAGGTACAAATTTAGAGGAGGGTCTAAAGTCAAAGTTGGCTATATACTCCAAGCTTTGCCTTTCTACAAAGAGAGGGCTTAAGGTCAGTTTCTTTCTACTCAAGGCGTCTGCTACTGCATTGCCCTTGGCAGGAGTGTAGGAAATCTCAAAATCATACGAGGCAAGAAACTCCATCCATCTTTGCTGCCTCAAGTTGAGATCTTTCTGCGAGAAAAGTATTTCAACGATTTATGGTCAGTAAACAATTCAAACTTCTCACCTAGGAGATAATGGCGCCAAGACTTAAGTGCAAAAACGATGGCTGCTAACTCTATATCGTGGGTTGGGTAGTTTTTCTCATGTAATTTCAACTGCCTTCCACCATAAGCCACTACCTTCCCTTCTTGCATCAGAACAGCGCCTAGTCCCGTGCCACATGCATCTATGTATACCGTAAACATCTTGCTTCCATCAGGCAATGTCAGAACTGGGGCTATTGTCAGAGCCCTTTTCAAATGTTGGAAAGTAATATCGCAATCTAGATCCCAAGCGAAAACTAGGTTCTTCTTTGTCAACCTTGTAAGTGGAGCTGAGATTTTCGCAAAATCTATGATGAATTTTCGATAAAAGCCTGCCATAGAAAGCTTTGGACTTCGGCTGCGTTCCGCGAAACCTTCCAATCTTGCACAACAACCACTTTTGCGCGGTCTACAGCTAACCCCTCTTTGGACACCACATGTCCAAGGAACCTAATTTCTTCTCTCCAGAAATGGCATTTGGAGTATTTGGCTTTCAACTGATGTGCACGGAGAGTATCCATGACTTCCCTTAAGTGCTGAGCATGCTCTTCCTCACTCTTTGAGAAGATCAAAATATCGTCTACAAAGACCACCACAAACTTATTGAGGAACTCAATGAACACTCTGCTCATCAAATCAACGAAGTAAGCAGGTGCATTTGTCAAGCCGAAATGCATGACAAGCCACTCGAAGAAACCATCCAGAGTTCTGAACACGGTCTTATCAGTGCTGTCTTCAGCCACTCTTAGCTGATGAAACCCGGTAGCTAAATCTAATTGGGAGAAAACCGATGCACCAACAAGCTGATCGAACAAATCATCTATTCTCGGGAGTGGGTGCCTATTCTTCTTGGTCAGCTTGTTTAGCTCCCTATAATCAACGCATAGGCGAAGTGAATTGTCCGCTTTAGTTGCGAACACTACTGGAGCACCCCATTCAGAAATACTTCGCCTTATAAACCCCTTTTCTAGGAGCTCTTTAACTTGCTTGCTGAGCTCTTTCCGCTCCCTTGGAGCCATGTGCCTAACGGGTAAGGCAACGGGTTTTGCATTGTCAACGAGGTATATGCGGAAGTCTATCTCCCGCTTCAGAGGTAAGCCCTTTACCTCTTCAAATACATACAAGTATTCACAGACTACCTTTACAGACTGCAAGTTCTCAACAGGTGCATCAAGAGATTCTAGATAACTAAGCATAACAGAGTTCATGGGATTACAAGAAATTTCGAGAGTGTTACCGAGGCGAGTCATGAGTCTAACCACTCTCTTTTCACAATCGAGGACGGCACCATTACTGGATAGCCAGTCCATGCCTATAATCAACCAATAGCCCGTGAACCCCAAAACATAGGCATTGCATCTAAACCCCACACTTAGTATAGAAATTTTCAAATCCAAACAAAACATTGACAAATAAGTTGAGCCCCCAATTGGATTTGAAACAACCAAGGGATCCTCTACTAAACTAGTGTCTAGGTGCAGAGATTCAACTAAAGCAGCAGATACAAATGAGTGCGATGCGCCAGAATCAAATAGTGTGCGAACAGGATGATAAAAAAGATAGACTAAACTTTCGACAAAAATATTTCTACCTCGTTCTTGCGGAGGTGTTGTGAGAGCGTGAACTTGTCCTCCAGAAGAAGGTCCAACTCTCTGCCCTTGCTTCCTTGGGCAGTCCTTAGCCATATGTCCTGTTTCTCCACAATGGAAACAACCACCCATCTTCCTTTTCTTCTTCATACAGTCTTTGACCAGATGTCCAGGAATGCCACAAAAATTACACTTTCTCTTGTCATGGGGTTTGTTGTTCTTCCCTCCTTTCTTTGAATCAGCCTTCTTGTTCCGTGACCCCTCCACCTTCTTATCTTGAGACACTTCCACTTTTGCCTCTTTCTTGCCCTTGTCTTCCTCATGTAAGAGTGCCATGTCTACTAACCTCTCGTAAGTAGCCCCCATAGGTACATGGGTCATAGCCAGGCTGTGAAGTGGCTCATTCAATCCCTTGACAAAACGGAGAGCCTTCAAATGAGGAGTATTCACTAAGTCCAGTCCAAATCGGGCCAGCTGGTTGAATTGGTTGACGTACTCCTGGACCGTCATACTTCCTTGCTTAAGAGATAAGAACTTCTCCACTTGTAAGCTTCGTTCAGCTTGTGAGAGGAATTTTATCTCAAACCTTATTCTGAAATCCATCCATGTTTCAACTGGTCTTTCAGCGTTAGTGACTTCCCACCAATAGGAAGCTTCGTCTTTGAGTAACCATACTGCCACCTGTATCTTCTGCCTATCGTCCACCTCGAAGATAACGAATAGATTCTCAGTTTCTTTGAGCCAGTTCCTTGCTTCTACGAATGATTCAGTTCCCTTGAAATCCTTTCCACCCATGGCTCTAAATCCTCTACAAATCTTTGAGAAAGCATTTGCACAAGGAGGAGGAGGAGGAGGAAGAACCGCTGCAGCAGCTGGGGGAGGAGGAATGCTTATTGGGCCTGCGTCGTTGGCCCTAGCCTCTAAGTACCTCCTGAACCAACCAGATATCGGTACACCTTTTGGAAGGTTAAGATTCCTAGACATGCTGTAACGAAAAAGAAAAGATTCAAAACAAGGGATAGAAAGATAGGGCATATGGCTTTGGGGAATTATGCCTTTAAAATAAAATAACACTTTTTCTTGAAAAACACTTCTTTATATTTCTCTTGAAAATAGTTTTCAAAAACTCTTATCCGATCTGGTAAACCTTTGCTCTGATACCAAGTGAAACACCCCACCTCCGTTAAGGTCACTCACAAAGGGAATGCCTTAAATTTGGTGGAGGGTTATAGGTACAGGACACAGAAAAAGTTACAAGAAAGATAAATATAAGTAGCGGAAATCAAACAATTATTGCATACGTGGTTCAATACAAAAGCATTACAGCAAATTGTCTCAAAATAACTTCCAAAACATTACACCATAATTTATGTCTTGATTATTTAATAAAGAAGCATAAACCATAAATAAAACTGCATAAATCCCCAAGTGTAGTGTCCAAAAGCCATAGCCAAGGTAAGAGAGTCCCAATCATACATCTACTTTCTTGAAGCTTGCAAAGAGTCTGACTAAGCTGGAGTATTCCCTTCCTGTGGACCTGGGGAGGGGGGGAACGGAAGAAAAGAATACGAAAGAAAATAGGCCAGACAATAAGTATGGTAAGTTCAGTGATTACTAGTATTTAAACAAGGAAAGGGATCATGACAGTAATAACAGAACATAGGACAACGCCCTAATATAAGATAAGATGAACACGTGATCGTACCCATTACTATAGTCTCTACACCTACTAACCATTGGTTTAACCAGCCTCACGTGTTCATAACAAACGATCCCTTTAATGATCGGCTCCTACTTGCATGCATTCATATCCTGTGTCATTCGGCCCTGCTTGACTGTAGATACTTGTGCTGGTCCCACCAAGGGGTGTATCAGTCCCTTTGGTGGCAACCCGACACGATTCAAGATGCACAGTGCCTGCTTTTTCCACTCCGGAGTACGTGCACGCCCGTACTCCGTCAGAACCTACACTGATGCACCAACCGCCGACGTTTTTGACCGCTTATAATCAGCCCAGTAATCGTGCCCCACCCTGCCTAGTTCAGGGTACCATAATACATCTATGTAGGTTATTGCTGAAATGGGTCCCCGTTACTAGGGTTTTCTAATCAACATGTTTATTTGGTTAAGTGTCCAAGTTTACCTAACCCCACCCATCAATTTAGTAAAAATGTTGAATTGGTTAAGTGTTTCCTTAATTGACTTAACCCTACCAATCTTGACTTAGATTTAATTTATTCATTAAAGAACCAACCATTCACATTAGACAGGTCTTGTTGTGGTCACTGGATGTGCTGGTTGGTTCCGGGCAGTTTTACACCACAACTCAGTCTAACCTCGGGTCCTTTTTGGGCTTGATGCACTAACCACCCACATTAGACAGATCTTTTTGTCGTCACCGGATGTGCCGGTCAGTTCCGGGAAGTTTTACACCACAACTCAGTCTAACCTCGGGTTAGGCATATTCGTCTTTTCTAAATTCACATATTTTCTATATATGTCTAATTTTATATGTAAATTAATCTTAATTTAATCATGCTATAATTATCCTTTTGATTGTGCTCACAACAAATGGTATATCAAATATACCATTTCATGAACCAATCTATGCCATGAAATTTTCATGTTTTCCCAACGCTACCCCCGTGGTAAGTTCACATTAATTACATAAAATGTTGGGCTAGTAAATTAGCCCAAACCCATAAACCAAAAGGGTAACAAACAAGGGACATGAAATAAGCATACAATAACATACTTTTAACTTATCATGTGTAACTTGGCATAGAAGCATCACTAACTTAATTAAACAGGTAAGAGTGAACTTGTGACTAAGTTGGATCTAATTATCATGTAAACTTGATATAGATCTAACATGGAGGTTTAACATATAAACACAATTTAAAACCACAACTTAGCATATTAACTTATGTATTTAAATCACAACTTAGCATGATAACTTATGTGTGTTAAAACATAAGAGGGCCACAAATCCAATCTAGCAACATAAATAGGTTCAACTTAACATAGTTCTAAATATACATAAATGTTGATCTAACATGTAGTCATGTGATTTAGATCATAAACTTGCAAGTAATCACCAAATTATAACATGACATGTTCATCACTAAGTTGGCATAATAAGTTCATTACCCAATCATAATAGATTCCAATAACATACAATATGGTACGTTCATTACCACAAACATATAGGCATGATCAATCGCTTCGGAAATTTAAGATAAATGAGAATCATACTTTATTTATCTTATACACAAGCATCATTCTATATTCGAGTTACAACATGTCATGATTTCATTTAAAAGAACGTTTAAATCTACGTAATAACCAACTTACAAACTAAAAGGAATTCTTGATTTCTGGAATCTGAATTCTGAAGTTGAAATGCTCGCCTTTGATGTAGATCGTTGAATTAGATTAGTTTTAATTTGATTTTGATGTAGGCTTTTATCTCATCTTTGAATTGAAAGCGGTGACGGCTACTCCAGGTTCTTTATTGACGGCATGACAGTTCCAAGATTATTTTTGTGTGATTTTAGGTTGAGTATTAGGTTGTTTATATAGAATTTCAATTTAATTAGAGTCGTCGGATGAACCTAGAGTTAACCACAACCATTCAAACTAGATTAGAACTATCCAGAAACCCTAGTGACTCAGCAACAAGTCATAAGTCATCAAAATTCAGATCTGGTCGGGGAGGCAGGTCAACCCCCAGGTCGACCCCTAGGTCGACCCCCAAGTCGACCTGTAGGGGGAGGTTGACACTAGGGTCGACCCCCTGGTCGACCTGGGTCCAGGGCGGAAAATTTCCCGCCCAGCCCGCTTCTGACTTCTGTTTTGAATTTTGAATCCGGTTTCAAGTAGTTTGATTTTATTTGAACTCTGAAACTTCTGAAGGCCATAACTTCTTCATACGAAGTTCAATTCACGCAAACTCGGACTCCATCTCAAGCAGAATTCCGAGATGAACGAAATGGCGTAATCCGTTTCCCTTAATTCTTACATTTGAAATTAAGTATTGTTTAATTCTTTATTATAACTTTAACAGAAAATACAGGGTGTTACAAAAACCTTCCAATCCGCTTTGCAATAATTCATCAAACAGCTCTAATCCTAAACGTCATCCTCGAAATTTGATTATCTTTCCCTTTTAACAAAACTTCCTCGCAATGCTTGTGCTTATAAACCAATGCAATTTGATATAGATAGAGATGGTCGGTCAAATGCTCTTCTTGAATTGGTTAAAGCTGAAGGAATGAAATATTGGAAAGATTACTTGGTGGGTTTTTTCTTGGACGGTACACTCTCATATATCAATGTTGTGAATTTCTTGCTTGTTTTTTAAAAACTTCAGGGTGATGTTGATATT
This sequence comes from Allium sativum, assembly GCA_030737875.1. Classification (NCBI taxonomy): domain Eukaryota; kingdom Viridiplantae; phylum Streptophyta; class Magnoliopsida; order Asparagales; family Amaryllidaceae; genus Allium; species Allium sativum. The sequence goes on along the minus strand of CM060927.1, from coordinate 220,559,332 downwards.
AAGTCTAATGGAGTTAAATTCTTCTTCAAATTTGCAAATGAAATAGAAAGAGAAAGGGTTTTAAAATCTGATCCTATTTTTATAAAGGGTAGGATGTTCATAATTACTAAATGGGATCCTTCTATTGGAGATTCTCAATTGCAAATTAAGAAGGTACCAATTTGGATTCATCTTTAACGAATTCCTATTTTGCTTTGGACATTAGTATGAATCAATTGGTTGTCGTGCCATGTTGGAAAATTAATCTGTTTTGACTCAAGTACAGAGAGGCTTCAAAGATTTAGTTATGCAAAAGTGTTAATTGAGATATCCCTTGATTATGAGCTACCGGATTAGATTGATATGGGAGTAATAGATGAAAAATATCCACCAGTAAGAGTCGTATATGATTAGAGGCCATTAATTTGTGCTCATTGCAAGGTATTTGGGCATTTATCTAATAAATGTGTAACAACCCGGAAAATCAGAACCAATTTAAAATTTTTATTTTGGTAATTTCAATGAATTTTGAATATTTAAAATGAAACATTTTAAATAATGATGACAAGAAATTTAATTTGAATAGAATTAGAATGTATATATTTATTTGAATCGACGTTAGAATATAAATATTTATTTTAAATTATAAAAGGAATTGAAAATGGCGCGGTTGTTTGAAAATTCGATTTCAAATTTCAAATGAACGTACAAGATTCAAAATAAACCGGATTTTAGCGAAACCAGAAATATTAGAATCTATTTGAAAATATCTTTCCAACGAATCTGAAAAGTTGAAATTTCATAGCAGGGATAAAAAGTTATGCCCAGTTGAAAATTTAGAATACTCGCTATGGAATTTTAGGCCTTAAAAATAACCATTTTGCAAACGACCTCCGTTTTTGATGAAACCTTTTTTCTTGGATCCTGGATGTAAAATTATTAGTAGATTCCAGTTTTCATAATCTATGGAATCAATATGTGAGCGTGGCAAAGGAAAACGTGTTTTAACAGTTTTAGTCAATTTGGATCGACCAGAAAATGGCCATTTTTCAAACTGTCTCCAAATTTGATGAAATTAGTTTTGGTAGAACCGTATCGTCAATACGAAGCTAGAAATAATTTTTTTGGAATTTTTGGAGTTCGTATGTGACCCCAGAAAATTGAAATGTGCGTTCAAATTCAATATATAGATTTATATTTTGGTTTTGACGGAAACTGATCGAAACGGTCAAATCAGCCTATGATACATATCCCATTGTGTTCGGAATGGGGGTAATTAGTTATGGACGACAGTCGGTGGGTCTCGTTTGGAGGTCGAAATAAAAAGTTACTTTTAGGATTTAAAATAAAATAAATATATAATAATATATATTAGCCTAAGGCCCCTTCTCTCTCCCCTCAAAGTCAAAACCCAATCAGTTAAATAAAAGGAAACAAAAAGGGAGAAACTCGATCGTGCGCCTCTCCTTGTTCGACGCCTGACCCCTCCGCCATACCCACCACCGTCGCCACCCCTTCTTCCCCTTCGTCTCTCCCCTTCCTCCCTCCGGCTCCCCCGTACCCTCTCTCCCCTTATTAAATCGTGCCCCCCTGCCCCGGTGAAAACCCTAGTCGCCACCGCCACTACTCCGCCTCTACCTCCCATTGGACTGCGCTGCCTTTAGCGAAACCCCCCCTCCGATGATGGTGCAGCAGCCCCCCTTCCATTTTAAAGGTAAGTCTTTATTTATTTTAGTTTAATTATTTTTGTTTTTGTTTATGTAAGGTAATTGGTTTTATAAGATAAAAATTAGTTTTTTTTGTGATTTGATTTTTAATGAGGAACAAGATTTGATTTTGAAATGTATAAAGATTGGAATTTTAAATATAAAAAGGATTGATTTTTAGTTAGGTAAAATATGATTTTTATCTATATAGATTTGAAATAAAAATCGATTTTTATAGACATGAAAGCTAAAAAAATTCGATTTTTATAGATATGAAAATATTTATTTTTTCTTTATAAATAGATTTGATTTTTAGTTATGAAAAGATATGATTTTTGAATAGGAAAAGATACAATTTTTAATATGATAAAAATATAGTTTTTGCATAGAAAAAGGTTTGATTTTTATCGTATGGAAAATAAATTTTTAGTTAGAAGGAAAATATGGAGTTGATGTTATAAAAATTCGATTTTTATATAGGAAGTATCGAAGTAAAAATATAATTTTTACCGAAGTAAAAATATAATTTTTAGCATCAAAATAAAAATGTGATTTTTTTACTATGAACAGCGTGAAAAGGATGCGTTGGAATTTCGAACAAATCCAAACCGTTCAGAAAGCACGGCGGAGTGGAATCCAAAGGTGAGAACTCCTCACTAAAATTTTCTTTATACAGTTATTTATTTTGTAACTGCTTATATGAATTGTTCCCCGTCGTCCATAGACCATGGACGACTTATTTGATTGATTGGTTTGGTTGATTAGATTATTTGGTGGAATTTGGTTGTTTGGGTGAAATGAATTGATTAGAATTGTTATGTGTGTATGGCGCAAGCCAATATCAAGAGAGGGGTAATGCTAGACATTACCCGATTTTGGTATCGCGCCGTTATGCTGCCAAAATTTTCTAAAATGTGCTAGAACAATAAAAATATTATTTTTATTGTGTAAATAAATTGAATAAATATTTTATCATTCAAAATATAATTTTTAACGTGTATATGAATAAAATAAATATTCATTTGCAAATCGGACGATTTGTTTATGAACACCCATTTTACTGATATGGATTGGGACGATAAATTTTACACATCGCCCAACTGCAAAAATAAAATTCACTATTTGTTGATTGAAACCTCGCACGGGTATTGGGGTGATATTGGACATACACTAGTCCCAATATTTAGTTGTATGTCGGTCGATTGATTGACAAACTGTTGCAAGCGTTAAATATTTATATTTAATGCTTATACAATGTAGAATGCACTTTGGATGATGGATGGTTATTTATCACTGTTGTTGTATACATGTATTGTATGAAATTCATATAATCAAATTATATGGTCATTAACTGTGTCTGATTCCTATTCAGAAATAACGAATATTTTAAAATAACGATTATTTTAAAATAATGAATATTTTCAAATAATATTCGGAATAGAATCAAAATATAATTTTGATGTCCAATTTGGGATCGACACAAATATATTTAAATATATAAAGCCGTGTTGATTAGATTAACGCCATTTTGACGTGAATGATATTTATATCGATTTTATTCATTTTTATAATGAATATCGAAAAGGAAATGATTTCGAAATATAATGTTTTGAAAATATTATCATTTATATATTAATAATATGGAATATTCAATTTTGATTTGAAATTGAATATGAAGTTGAAATCATTTTGAAAACGAATTTAAAACGATTTATAAAATACGTTTTAGATGGAAATCGATGAAATATATATTATATATATAATATAATGGCTTGAATAGAACGCGCCGCGCTGCGGCAGTTCACGAATTTTGACCGTTGACTTCGAATGGACATTACGGGAGATCCGACCGTCGGATTCTTCTAAAACTGGAACCATTGCGTTTGTATTGAAAATAGCTTTCTAATTAATATTAGAGATTTGAAATCTATTGGTTGGATTTGGAATTATGTCCAAATTAAATTTGGAAAAGGTCATTGTAAGTGCAGTTCGATAGCCGTTTATGGAAATCGACTGTACGGGCCCTGATAAAATTATTAAAAATATAAATAATTAGTGCAAAATCATAAGAAATGATTTGGAAAGAATTGGGATGAAAAATTCTATATTTGAAAAGATAAAAATAGATTTTTATTGAAATGAACTAGTTATGAACTAGAATTATGAAATCCAATATTTTTAAATAAATAAATTGGATTTGAAATGGTTTTAAAAATAACCAAAATTTCCAATATATAAATTGAAATTGGATTTGACTCAAAATTGTCTTCGGAATATTCTGATGTTGGATTTCGTGATCATACAAATATTTTTATGGAAATTTGAAAGATATATTTATATCGTTATTTCCAATATGATATTTGTTGGTTGTGGCATTTGATATTGAATATAAGCCGATATTTTTTCTATTCAGAGCCTTGTATTTAATATTAAATGTGATTTTGGGTTTGTCATGAATGGTGTCTTCATTAACACTGTTCTTGAACCCAGTTGAGAAAAGATTAAATCTTTTAATTTAGATTTAATGAAGTATACCAATTAATTGATATTTAATTGGAATGGAATTGAAATTGGTCTTTGGGTTTATCGTGAATGATGTTTTAAATAACACTTATTCTTTAACCCGATTAACAATGGAATAAGATTTTAGGTTGTCGTGAATGGTATCTTTAATAATACTTTTCTTAGACCCAATGGAGTTAAGAAAATCAGAAACTAACTGGAGATTAGTTAAGTTGAATGGTTTCCTGGGTATTGATCTAATGTTGGTTTCGGCTTTCGGGGTTAATACTTAGGGAATTGTTCACTTGGTAATTTACTGTTAAAGACTGATGGAATGGAATGTGATTTTGGGTTTATCGTGAACCGTGTTTTAAAGGACATTGGTTCTTTAACCTAGTTAAAGATAGGAATACGATTTTGGGTTATCGTGAATGGTATCTTTAATAATACTGTTCTTAGACCCAACGGAGTTAAGAAAATCAGAAACTAACTGGAGATTAGTTAAGTTGAATGGTTTCCTGGGTATTGATCTTATGTTGGTTTTGGCCTTCGGGGTTAATGTAACACCCCGTATTTTCTGAGAATATTAAAAAAAAATGGTTAATTATGAAGAAGTTATTAAGCCTTGAAGTTTGTATGCATTTGAGAGAAATATATATAGATATATATAAAAATTAAATAAATAAACATGCAAAAAAGGTTCAAAACAACGAATTGGGAGGGGGAATAACCGAACCGGCCCATTATTGAGGTCGACCCGAGGCTCGCTAGGTCGACTAGGGGTTAATCCAGGGTGTTTGGCTGCCATCCCGTGGGCCAATTCGCTCAAATGCAGATTTTGCATTTGAATGGTTCTCATGATTCAGGGTTAATCTAATGGTCCTAAATAACTTCCTACACCTATATATACATCCCTAACCTAAACCTAAATCTCATATACAAATCTCTAGCCTCCATTTCTCTCTTCCTCTCTAAAAATAAATAAATCAATGGCGTCTCTACTCTGCTGAAACCTAAGCTAGGACTTGTGCTTCTTCTTCCTCCAATTCTGATTAGGATTAAAAGAGAACAGCTACAACACCTTTTTCTTTTAGAATCCAACCAAGGCAAGTGCAGTTATTTTCCGATATAAACTTTAATTATAATTGTGACATGATTGTAAATCTGAATTTGAGATTGCGTATGTTCTGTTCTGATCTATTTTATTCTATATCTCTTACTTCTTTCTGTTCTATAGCCAGGCTACCCCGAGCCTGCGCCAAATCTCATAAGAGATTAACGCACGAACGTTAAACTTTGGGACAAATAATGAATGATGGCATAATTGGACATGGCTAATCTGTGACTAAAATGACATAGCTTGTAAACTAGATTTAGATATATGCATATTCTGTGAATTGGAAGAAGAGGAACCATTGTATATTAACATGTGACTTGAGACATTGGACATAACGCATATTTTTGAATTAAAGATCTGTTATAATTTAAAGTTCTAGATTGTTGGGCATATTGTTTATATAGATATTCATGATTTGGGATAAAAAGGGAATATGACTTAGGTGTGAAGATTTATGTTAAGATTTGATAGCTATTAAATGTGAATAACAACTAAGTGGGAGATTTTTGAATATATGACATGCATTGAAATCAATGGCTATATTTGGTATAATTTATATGTGAATCTTTTGTACTAGGCAAGTTTAACTAAATTTGAGACGTGTGTTATAAGGTAAATTATGACCATAATCTGTGCCATGTAAATTCAATGCAAACGTGGGGTATATGATCATAATGTGAATCATGACAACTATTTAGGCATGCAAACTTAGGCTAAATTTATAATTAGGCAAGATATGTTTATGAAACTTTAAGGAATGATTAAATCTGTTATATAGCCTAATCTGCTAGTTCTGTTATATTGCCTAATTTGTTAGTTCTGTTATATTGCCTAATCTGCTAGTTCTACTATAATCTGCTATATCTGTTCATATACCAAATCTGTCATCTGCTAAGTCTGCTGAAGATGCCTAAACTGTTATATGCTAAATCTGCTAAACTGCTTAATCTGCTGAATCCGTTAAGTCGCCTAATCTGCTAAATCTATTATCTGCTATATCTGTTGAGTTGATATATTTAGTCTGTTATTGACATAATCTGAATTGGCTATAATTATGAAAAATGAAATGTATATTAGGCGTGGGCATAAATGGTAAATTAATAATTAATTGGCCGCAAAGATAAACATGGCTGACTCGAGGTTAGAATGAGTTTGCAGCGTAATCCTGCCCGGAACCGCCCGGCACATCCAGTGGCTGCAAACAATAGGTTCTAGTATGAGAAGTTAGTCATAACATGCTTGAAACCCGAGGTTAGACCCAGTTTGCGGCAGAAATCTGCCCGGAACCAACCGGCCTAACCAGTAGCCGCAAACTGTCAGTCTAATGTGAGAGGTCTGGGCATTAATATTTAATTAATGAAAATCTGAGATAAATATAATGTCTAAAACGTGTTGGGCGGATAGGGTTAAACCCACTAGACTGATGAGTTTAATAAATCTGTTCCGTGAATCGGTAGACCCAATTACAAAGTTAGACAAATCTGTAAATCTGTTAAATCCGTATGTCTGACCCGTTAGTCTAAAACTTGTCTGACCTATGAACTAGTTGATCTGAATTCTGTATGTTTGAACTTGTTAATCTGAAATCTGTTAGTCTGGGGACACAAGGATAGGAGGGAATTACTTGTGTCATCTGTTGTTTGGGACCCATATTAGTCAGTAACCCTTTCTGGTATCAAAACACTGACCCAACAGTAGGTAGGGTCCGGGCACGCTTACTGAACTAATTATAAGCGGTTCATTCTGATATTGGCGAGGGGTGTTGATGGTGCGTTCCAACCGGGTCATGTGCGTGCATGGATCCCGGTCTGCCTCTGAGGACGTAAGACGCCGTGACATCTGTAAATAGGGCTGTGTCATTCAAAGGTTGCCACTTTAGGGAATGATACACCCTTCGGTGGGGCTGGCACAGGGTATTTATGTATTAGGGAGCCGATCGCTTGGGGTAGGGTTTTAGGGTACACTTAGTTCTGTCTGTTTCTGTTGGTACCGTCTATTTTTGTTCGGTGGCAATACCTGTCTGTTTCTGCGTGGTACCGTCTGTTTGGGTGGTAAAGGCCCAATTACTAGTGTACACCTTATGCTACATTCTGCTTCTGTCTGTTTCTGATCGGGTGGTAAAGGCCCATTACTAGCGTGGAAATTATTCTGTACCTGTTTCTGTTTCAGTTTAGACATTAGGGTGACACCTAATTCTGTTATACTAGTATTAGTGCAGAGAAGTGTAAAGCAATAGCTTATATCATTCTGTTCTTCTGTCATATCTGCTACATCTGTTATAGTTATCTCTCATCCAGTTTTATTTTCATGTCATGTTATTATTATCTGTTCATAACTGAAAATCACTGGACTTGCCAGACTTTTGTCTGACCCTTGTTGTTTCGCCTCCTTTCTTCCGTTTCTCCCCCCCAAGTTTTGTAGAAGGGAATACTCTAGCTTGATCCAAATTTCTTCCGCTTGCAGTGCTTAAAGTATGGCTTGTCTTCTTCTGTGGGGATTATGATTTTAAACTATGCATTCTGAAGGCTTTTGTACAAGACTGATATTTTGTACTTGAATTCTGATATTGTGATTTGAAAGGATGTAACCAAGCTTCTATTGAAATAAATTTATAAATTTTTTTCAAGTATTATTTTATCTGTCTTGTAAGTTTCTGTTCTGTTTACTAAAATACTCCACCAAAGTTAAGGCATTCCCTTGTGATTGACCTTAACGGAGGTGGGGTGTTACATTTGGTATTAGAGCTGAAGGTTACCAGATTGGGTAAAGTTTTTGAAAACTATTTTCAAAAAGGTTTTAAAAGGAAGTATTTTTAAAAATAAAGCTTATTTTGAAAAACATGATCCCCAAGAGCCATATATCTTTCCTTCAGTCCTTTTTTTTGTATTGAATCTTTCCATTTTTTTTCGTTTCAGCATGTCTGAAGCATCTGAGATACCAGAGGGTGTTCACGTACCCGGTTAGTTTCGTCAATATCTTGAGGCTAGGACCGCCACCGCAGGTCCAGCAAATGATCCTCCTCCTCAACCCCCTCATCGTGCAATTACTTTTTCAAAGATCTGTAGAGATTTTAGGGCCATGGGTGGGAAGGATTTCAAAGGAATTGAATCATTCGTAGAAGCGAGGAACTGGCTCAAAGAAACTGAGGATCTATTCGTTATCTTCGAGGTGGACGATAGGCAGAAGGTACAGTTGACGGTATGGCTGCTCGAAGACGAAGCTTCCTACTGGTGTGAAGTCACTAACGCCGAGAGGCCGGTTGAGACATGGATGGATTTCAGAATAAGGTTTGAGACAAAAGTCCTCTCGCAAGATGAACGAAGTTTACAACTGGAAAAGTTCTTATCTCTTAAGCAAGGAAGTATGACGGTCAAGGAATACGTCAACCAGTTCAACCAACTAGCTAGGTTCGGATTAGATTTAGTCAACACTCAGCATAAAAAGGCTCTCCGCTTTGTTAAAGGATTGAACGAGCCACTGCACAGCCTAGCCATGACTCATGTACCCATGGGAGCGACTTACGAGAGATTGGTGGACATGGCACTACTGCACGAGGAAGACAAAGGCCCGAAAGAGACAGAGAAGGAAGAACCACAGAATAAGAAAGCAGGGCCCAAAAAGGAAAAGCAAAGGAATGATGAGAAGTCTGAAGTTAAGAAGGGGAAAAAGTGCTTTACTTGTGGAAGCTCGACTCATCTGAACAAGGATTGCAGAAAAAGGAAGGGCGCTTGCTTCAACTGTGGGGAGATGGGACACTTCACTAGGGACTGCCCGAAGAGACGAGGACAAGGAGGGCAGGCGAACACTCTTGAGGCTAGTGGCTAGGATAGAAGTAGGAAAATTCCTATAGTAGGTTTAATTTCTTTATCTGATTATGGAGTTAAGACTCTTTCTGATTCTGGTATTTTGATTTTGTAATTGATAATCTGCACTTTAATACTAGTATTGTTTCTGATTCCGTTGTAGACTCAAACCTATAAGGGTTATGACTCATCTGTTTATTATAGATTGGGGTTAGAGGGATATCTGTGTTAGACGTCAAGTATGACGCATACATTCTGAGTTTTTGTGGGATATGATTTTATCATGCTTAGCTTCCTAAGAATCATTAGGGAACCTGATCTGTACCAGTAGTCTATAAATATTTGAATAATTTTGCTTTCCAGTTTTGACATTGTCTAAAGGAGGTAATCCTCTGGGTGTCAATCTGATGTTGATTTCGATCTTCGGGGTTGATACTTAGGGGAATTATTTTCTCAACCAATGTCTAATGGGAACCAAGTCTTTGTCTTATCTGTACCCTCTTCCATCATTCGACTGTATCCTACCGATCGAATCTTCGAACTTTAGGTAGAAACTAATGGGTGTAAACATGTGTTTGAGACATGTTATGTTTGATGGTTGCAAGTGGATGCAAGTGGTTGCTAGTGGTTGCTTGTGGATGCATATACACACACTAGGCACTAGATCGGCTCAAAAACACTCTCATACTGCATATGGATGTGTGTGCATTTTTCAATTTTTGAGGATGCAGAATAATTGACTCCTCACATGGATGTTGCATTTGGATGAATGGTTATGCACTCATATAGAAATGATGTGTATCAAATAGGATTTCTTGCATACATATTTGGACTCATGACACTAACTTGATTCGCATTAAGGAGGTCAAATGGATCAGTAGACCGCCTGATTTTGCATTAGATAAGAAACATATACACACACTTTGCATATGTTCATACGACATTAGAAACCTTTTAAGGACAATGGATGCCTGTGATTGAATGGTTGAGTAGATGGATGTTGGATGTTAGGATACATTCTTCTTAACTTGAAGATTTCGGGTACGAAATCCTTTAAGGAGGGGAGAATGTAACACCCCGTATTTTCTGAGAATATTAAAAAAATGGTTAATTATGAAGAAGTTATTAAGCCTTGAAGTTTGTATGCATATGAGAGAAATATATATAGATATATATAAAAATTAAATAAATAAACATGCAAAAAAGGTTCAAAACAGCGAATTGGGAGGGGGAATAACCGAACGGACCCATTTTTGAGGTCGACCTGTAACACCCCATGTATTTTATAACAGTGAAATCCACAAATTAAAGTATAATAAATTCTAGTTAAAGTATTAAGGGAAACAGGATATGCCATTGCGTTCGTCTCGGAAAAATACGCGAAATAGAGTCCGAGTTTTCGAAAAACGGAGTCCGTATGACCAAGTTATGGCCCGATGAAGTTTCAGAAAATTCGAATTTCGAAAACAGATTTAAAATTCAGCCCAATCAGAGTAGGCGGGGAAATTCCCACCCAAACCCACCAGGTCGACCTGGGGGTCGACCCTAGGGTCGACCTGCCAGGCCAGGTCGAACTGGGACTCGACCTAGGTGTCGACCTGCTCAGGCAGGTCGACTCTAGAGTCGACCTGGGGGTCGACTAGGGAGTCGACCTGGCCCCTGAGCCAGGTCGAACCCAGCCCACCCTGGCTGGCCAGGTCTATGTTTGGTCAATTTTTTGAGCCTTGCCTTGTCACTAGGACTAGGTGTCAGCTCCTGGTTGGTCTCTTCTTTGAACGAATGGCTATTGTTAAACCAAGCTTCATCGACGGTCTAAATTAACTCAAAAACTCTATAAAAAGGACCTAAGACTAACCCTAATTCACATAAACTAAAATGGAGATGAGACCGTCATGCTGCTGAGGAGAGACTGAGGATAGCCGTCAGAAATAGAGAGACAATTAGGAGATAAATCAAAGGCTTAAAGCAACGTTAATCAAATCAAAGCAACGCCTACAACAAAGGATAGCATCTCCATATTCAGAATTCAGATTCCTGAATTGAAGATTCGTCACTCGTTGTAAGTAGAGTGCTATTCCGATGTGAATTAAATAATTGTGTTGATTTGTGTAAAGTAAGAAATGGAATTATGGCGATAATAATCTATATTTGTATGTTGCTCTGATGCTAAACGATTTGGGAATATTATGGTATACGATTGGATATTTGCAAGTACGCGATTTGCGTTGGAATTTAACAACGAAATGGAATTGTGGCGATAATAACTTATGTTTGTATGTTATTTTGATTTGGCAATGCTATGGTGTACGATTTGATTCATACAAGTATATGGTTTATGTTGACAACCACATGTTGTGGAATTTTAGTTGGGATTCATGCAAGCATATGATTCATATTGAAAACTACATGTTTGTGGTAGTTATTTACAACACCTATTTGATAATTGCAAGTATATGACTCATGTTGAAAATAACAACTATATGTTGTAATAGTTTATTTGAAATTCATGCAAGTATATGATTTTTTGTTATGCCAACATGATGTATAATTCTATGGTCATCTTTAGTGTAATTTGATCCACTTAAGTATTATGATTCATATGAAGGTTATGTTGGAGTTGACATCATAGTTCAAGTATAAAAATCATGATTTTGTAATAGTGACAAAAGCAAGCGTCTTTGTAAGCTTGTATTAATCTTATGAACATGACTAAACTATGTTTGTTATTATGCCTAGTTGAAAACATGTTTCTAGGATTATGTTGTTATCATAATCATATGATAATATATTTGGCACATAAGTTACATTAGAAATTACACTAGAATTACATCCCACTTACAAGTTACATAGGTAGGATAAAAACCATGATTATATGAATAGTAGGATTCATGTTCAATTATGTTTATGCCATGACTATATGAATAGAAGGATTCATGTTCAATTATGTTTATGCCATAATTATATGATTAGAATGGTTCATGTTTAAGTATCATTTATGCCATGACTACACGAATAGAATGATTCATGCTTTGTTTATACCATGATTATGTGAACAGAATGATTCATGTTTAAGTATTGCTTATATTATATGTTGTTACAATTGCAAGTTCACATGCGCCTACCTTATGTTAATTGAATCGTTATGTTGCAAGTTCATGTGTTCACACTCCCCTTTTTATGTTACCTTATAAACACCATGTTATAAGCCTCTCCTTTTTATATGGCTAAATTGGGTTTAAGTATTAAACCCAACACACCTTACATTTGAACGAACGTGTAAAACGGGGGTATTGACGTTTGGGCTAAAATATAGAACATATGTGTTGGCATGTTTGACGCATGCCAACAACCTTGAAAAACAATTAAGTGGCCTAAATAAATCTTAATTAATAAAGATGAATTTGAATAATGGGCCGCAAATATTTACATATAAAAAGAAAAGAGACAAAATATGTAAATGTAGAAAATACGATGTGTTTAACCCGAGGTTGGATTGAGTTGTGATGTAAACCTGCCCGGAACCGCCCGGCTGTCCAGTAGTCACAACGATACCTATCCAGTGTGGGTGGTTAAACACGGAGCCCAATAAGGACCCGAGGTTAGACTGAGTTGTCGCGTAAGACTGCCCGGACCCAACCGACAACAGGCAGCCACAACAATACATGTCTAATGTGAGAGGTCAAGGCTTTAATAAGACAATTAAGGCTGAGTCAGGATTGATAGGATTAAGTGAATTAAGACTTAATCAAAATAGAACATGCTAAACTAAAGAGACTGATTGGGGGTTAGGTTTATAAAACACTTAACCAACTTAGCATGTTGGCTATAAATAGAAAACCTAGTAACGGGGGACCCTTTTCAGTAGTAACCCTACAAGGCGTATCATGATACCCTGAAACTAGGCAGGGTGGGGCACGATTACTGGGCTGACTGTAAGAGGTCAAATCGACGGCGGTGGTGTATTAGTGTAGGTTCTAACGGGGTGTGGGCGTGCACTCACTCCGGCGCAGAAAAATAAGGCACTGGGCACCAGTAGCATACCTGTGCATTCTAGGGTTGTGTCGGGCCGCCACCATGGGACTTGATACATCCCATGGTGGGACCAGCATAGGTAACTACAACATCGGGGGCCGTAAGACACATGTAACTATGCGAGTAGGAGCCGATCATCATAAAATGGATCACTTCACCCTGATTATGGGGTGCCTGTTGGGAACTAGTTTATATGGGTACAGAGATTAATATGGGGTACGATAGTATATTCGACCCTAAACAACTTAACTTGGTTTATGGTGCTTTCCCATTTCTAGTTTATACTTATCATACCCAGTTCTTTATTCATAGACTGAATAGTCCTAGACTTACTCAGGCTTTATGTCTGACTCTACTTTTCTTTCGTCTTCTTTTCCTCCGTCCCCCCCCCCCCCCCCAGGTCCACAGGGAGGGAATACCGCAGCTTGACCAGCCTTCATATCCAGCTTGAAGAGAAAGAATGTATTGCTTGGATCTTTTCGTTTTGGACTATGGCTTTGGACAACAATTATGGAACTTTTGCAGTTTATTTATGTTTTCTTTATGCTTCTTTAAATAATGTAATCAAGACAGTTATGAAGATGTTATGTTTTTGGAAGTTTTGTAAGACAATTATGGTATGGTTGGTGTAACACGTATTTTAATGAAATAAAAGTTGTTGTTTTCCGCTGTTCAAAAATATGTGTTATTATATCTGTCTTGTATATCTGTGATTTATACTTATAAACCTCCACCAAAATTAGGGCATTCCCTTTTGAGAGTGACCCTAACGGAGGTGGGGTGTTTCACTTGGTATCAGAGCATAGGTTTACCAGATAAGATAAAAAGTTTTGAAAATTTATTTTCAAAAAGGAAATTTAAAGAAGCATTTTTAAAAGATAAAATATTATTTTATTTTAAAAGGCAAAGTCCCCCCCCCCCCCCAAAGCCATAGGAACTATCTCTTATCCTTCGTTTTGAATCTATCCTTTTTGTTTCAGCATGTCCGAAGAACTTAACTTGCCAGAGGGTGTACCAATACCTGGTTGGTTTAGACGGTTCTTAGAAGCAAGGGCCACTCAGCCAAGTCCTACCGTTCCTCCTCCCCCAGCTGTAGGAAATCATCCAGCTGCAGCAGCACCTCTTCCTCCACCTCCTCCGCGGGGAAACACCTTTGCTAAGATATGTAAAGATTTTAAAGCTAAGGGAGGAAAGGATTTTCATGGAACTGAGTCCTTCGTGGCAGCTAGAAATTGGCTGAAAGAAACCGCGGACTTATTCATCATCTTTGAGGTAGAGGATAGACAGAAAGTACAACTGACAGTATGGCTACTTAAAGGCGAGGCTTCCTACTGGTGGGAAGTCACTAATGCAGAAAGACCAGTAGAAACATGGGAGGACTTTAGGGCAAGGTTTGAGGCTAAATTTCTCTCAGACGCGGAAAGGAGTTTGCAGTTGGAAAAATTCTTATTTCTTAAGCAAGGGAACAAGACAGTCAAAGAGTATGTTAATCAGTTTGATGAGCTGGCTAGGTTCGGACTGGACCTAGTCTACACCCCGCACAAGAAGGCTCTCCGTTTTGTCAAAGGGTTGAATGAGCCGTTACACAGTTTGGCCATGACCCATATACCCATGGGAGCTACGTATGAAAGGTTGGTACAGATGGCGTTGCTGAACGAAGAGGATAAGGGCAAGAAGGAGACAAAGGCAGAAAACTCTCAAGGGAAGAAAGAAGGTTTGCAGCCTAAGAAGACAGACTTTAAGAAGGGCGGGAAAGGCAACAAAGAGAAGAGGAAGTGTAATTTCTATGGCAAAGTGGGGCACTTAGTGAAAGATTGCCGGAAAAAGAAGGCCAAGATGAATGGTGGGTGCTTTTCTTGTGGTGAGACAGGCCACATGGCAAAGGACTGCCCAAAGAAACGAGGACAGGGGCAGAGGGCTGGATCCACCTCAGGGGCACAAGTTCATGTGCTAGAGGCGCCACCTCTGCAACAGCGAGGTATAAATATTTATCTAGAAAGTGTAGTTTATCTTTATGATCACCCCGTTCGCACTTTATTTGATTCCGGCGCATCACACTCCTTTATCTCGTCTGCTTTAGTAGAATCTCTGCACCTAAAAACTAGTATGGTAGAGGACCCCTTAATTGTTTCAAACCCAATTGGGGGCCCAGCTCATTTGTCTATGATCTGTTTGGGATTGAAAATTTCTATTCTAAGCGTAGAATTTAAATGTAGTGCCTTTGTTTTGGGCTTTTCGGGATATGGTTTGATTTTGGGCATGGATTGGCTGTCTAGTAATGGGGCCATCCTTGATTGTGAAAAAAGGGTTGTTATGCTCCTAACCCAGCTCGGTAATACTTTGGAAATTACTTGTAATCCCTCGTATGTGGTTATGCTTAGTTACCTTGAATCGCTAGATGCCTCCATTGAAAATTTGCAATCAGTTAGAGTGGTCCAGGAATATCCGGATGTCTTCGAAGAGGTGAAGGGCTTGCCTCCGAAGCGGGAGATAGACTTCCGCATATACCTTGTAGATAATGTAAAGCCTGTTGCGTTGCCCGTTAGACACATGGCTCCACGGGAAAGGAAAGAGCTCAGTAAACAGATTAAAGAGCTTCTAGAAAAGGGGTTCATTAGGAGGAGCATTTCAGAATGGGGCGCTCCAGTGGTGTTTGCTACAAAGGCGGATGGTTCGCTCCGTCTATGTGTTGACTATAGGGAGCTCAACAAGCTAACGAAAAAGAATAGGCACCCTCTCCCCAGAATTGACGATCTGTTTGATCAGCTTGTAGGAGCGTCTGTTTTCTATCAACTCGATTTAGCGACCAATTTTCATCAGCTAAGGGTGGCTGAAGATAGTATCAATAAAACGGCATTCAGAACCCCAGAAGGCTTCTTTGAATGGCTTGTCATGCCTTTCGGCTTGACAAATGCACCTGCTTACTTCGTGGACCTGATGAGTAGGGTATTCAGAGATTTCCTCAATAAGTTCGTAGTGGTCTTCGTAGACGATATCCTTATCTTCTCAAAGAATGAAGAGGAACATGCTCAGCACTTGAGGGCAATCATGGAAACTCTGCGAGTCCATCAGCTAAAAGCCAAATTCTCCAAATGCCACTTTTGGAGAGAAGAAGTGAGGTTCCTTGGGCACATAGTATCCAAACAAGGGTTAGTAGTGGACCCTGCTAAGGTAGTGGCGGTACAAGATTGGAAGACACCAAGGAATGCAACTGAGGTCCGAAGTTTTCTAGGACTAGCAGGTTTCTATCGAAAGTTCATAAGGGATTTTGCGAAAATCTCAGCTCCGCTCACAAAGTTGACCAAGAAGAATCTAGTGTTCAATTGGGACTTGGATTGCGAGTTTGCTTTCCAGCGACTGAAAAGGGCTCTTACAACAGCCCCAGTTTTGACGTTGCCAGATGGAAGGAAGATGTTCACCGTTTATACAGATGCATGTGGGACAGGGTTAGGCGCCGTCTTAATGCAAGAAGGAAGGGTAGTAGCTTATGGCAGGAGACAATTGAAAGTGCATGAAAAGAACTACCCGGCCCACGATCTTGAGTTAGCTGCCATCGTCTTTGCACTCAAGTCTTGGCGACACTATCTCCTAGGTGAGAAGTTTGAACTTTACACTGACCATAAATCGTTGAAATATCTTTTCTCGCAGAAAGATCTTAACTTGAGGCAACAGAGGTGGATGGAGTTTCTTGCCTCGTATGATTTCGAGATCTCCTATACTCCGGGCAAAGGCAACGTGGTGGCAGACGCGTTGAGCCGAAAGAAACTGACCCTAAGCCCGCTGTTTGTTGAAAGACAAAGCCTAGAGTTTATAGCCAGCTTCGACTTTAGGCCCTCCTCCGATTTTGTACCAGGCTTGCTGGCATCTCTCGAAGTACGCCCGACTTTAGTGGACTCGATAGGGACAACACAACGCGAGGACCCTCAGCTTGTGGAGACGATTGATAGACTAATTAGGGGTGAGACTTCAAGTCACCTCAACAGATACTCCATCGACGATAAGGGTTGGCTAAGACGAGACGGAAGACTATGCTTCCCGCATACAAGGGATTTAGTAAAGAAGGTTCTCGAGGAAGCACATCACTCCAAGATGACGATACACCCAGGCGGAGATAAAATGTACAAGGACATAAAAAGAACTTTCTTTTGGAACGGCATGAAGAAGGACGTGGCAGAATTCGTTTCTAAGTGTATGGTGTGCCAACAGGTTAAGGCGGAACAGAAAAAGCCTGGCGGTCTGCTACATCCTCTAGAGGTCCCGCAGTGGAAGTGGGATAGCATCTCAATGGACTTCATTGATGGGCTGCCTAGGACTAGGAGAGGAAACACTAGCATTTGGGTAATAGTGGATAGGCTTACTAAAAGCGCCCACTTTTTACCTGTCAAAAGTAAAAGAACTGCCTCATCCCTAGCATCTCTTTACCTCAAGGAAATTGTTCGACTCCATGGAATACCATCCAGCATTGTTAGTGACCGAGACCCTATCTTCACAAGTGAGTTTTGGCGGAGCCTGCAAGAAGCGGTAGGCACACAGTTATGCTTGAGCACAGCCTATCATCCCCAAACCGATGGCCAAACAGAAAGAGTGAACAGAGTTTTGGAGGACCTTTTAAGACTGTGCGTCCTTGACTTCGGAGGGACATGGGAAGACCATCTTCCTTTGGTGGAATTTTCCTACAACAACAGCTACCAAGCAACCATCGGAATGGCGCCTTTCAAAGCTTTATATGGAAGACCATGCCGATCGCCCACTTGCTGGTGGGAGTCTACTGATAAGCTCATACTTGGACCATATATGATCCGAGAGACTTCAGAAAAAGTAGACTTAATACGAAGAAGGATGAAGACGGCCCAAGACAGACAAAAGTCCTACGCCGACAAGAGGAGGACCGACCTTGAATTTGAGGTTGGGGACAGAGTTTTTCTTAAGGTATCTCCGCTAAGGAACGTTGTTCATTTTGGAACCACAGGAAAGCTAGCACCAAGGTTCGTAGGGCCATTCCCTATCATTGAGAAAATTGGGAAAATGGCCTATAGATTGGAGCTACCCGAAAAATTGGCCGGAGTTCACAACGTCTTTCACGTTTCACATCTCCGAAAATGTCTACATGAGTCTGCTGAAGTGGTAGAGCCAAATATCCTAGAAGAAGTTGAAGTGGAACGCGAAGCAACCGTAAGGAAAGTTCCAACTCGCATATTAGGAACAGAAGTGAAGAAGCTACGCAACCGCGAAGTCAAGCTCGTCAAAGTTCAGTGGAGCGACGCCGAGGGAGACGCAACTTGGGAAACTGAAGCTAGAATACGTGCTGCCTACCCTTTTCTTTTCGAGGGTACATCTTTGATCTTTCCTTTTTCCTTAAGTTGCGCTTTTATCTATCTTTTTAAGTATATCTCCTCGACCCTATCTTTTAGGTAGAAACCCTTTAGATGAAAACATGTAATTGAAACATGTTATGGATGATGGCTGCAAGTGGTTGCAAGTGATTGCTAGTGGTTGCTCGTGGTTGCATATACACACACAATCTAGGTTTTAGATCGGCTCAATCATTTCATATTGCATATGCATATATGTTTGCATTCGTATATGGTTGGACTTTAATGTATTGTCATATGGATGTTGCATTTGTATGAATGATTGTGCACTCATGTAGAATCATGAATAGGAGGATTTGCATACATAATGGATTCATAGCACTTACATAATTCGTATTAAGGAGGTCAACTGAATCAGTAGACCGCCTGATTTTGCATTAGATAAGTACATGTACACACACACTTCGCATATTATCATGAAGCATTAGAAGTCTTTTAAGGACAATGGATGCTCGTGTTTGATGGATGAGTAGATGGATGTTTGGATGTTAGGAGGTACATTCTTCCTGAACTTGAAGATTTCGGGACGAAATCCTTTTAAGTGGGGGAGAATGTAACACCCCGTGTATTTTATAACAGTGAAATCCACAAATTAAAGTATAATAAATTCTAGTTAAAGTATTAAGGGAAACATGATATGCCATTGCGTTCGTCTCGGAAAAATACGCGAAATAGAGTCCGAGTTTTCGAAAAACGCAGTCCGAATGACCAAGTTATGGCCCGATGAAGTTTCAGAAAATTCGAATTTCGAAAACAGATTTAAAATTCAGCCCAATCAGAGTAGGCGGGGAAATTCCCGCCCAAACCCACCAGGTCGACCTGGGGGTCGACCCTAGGGTCGACCTGCCAGGCCAGGTCGACCTGGGAGTCGACCTAGGTGTCGACCTGCTCAGGCAGGTCGACTTTAGAGTCGACCTGAGGGTCGACTAGGGAGTCGACCTGGCCCATGAGCCAAATCGAACCCAGCCCACCCTGGCTGGCCAGATCTATGTTTGGTCGATTTTCTGAGCCTTGGCTTGTCAGTAGGGCTAGGTGTCAGCTCCTGGTTGGTCTCTTCTTTGAACGAACGACTATTGTTAAACCAAGCTTCATCGACGGTCTAAATTAACTCAAAAACTCTATAAAAAGGACCTAAGACTAACCCTAATTCACATAAACTAAAATGGAGATGAGGCCGTCATGCTGCTGAGGAGAGACTGAGGATAGCCGTCAGAAATAGAGAGACAATTAGGAGATAAATCAAAAGCTTAAAGCAACGTTAATCAAATCAAAGCAACGCCTACAACAAAGGATAACATCTCCAAATTCAGAATTCAGATTCCTGAATTGAAGATTCGTCACTCGTTGTAAGTAGAGTGCTATTCCGATGTGAATTAAATAATTGTGTTGATTTGTGTAAAGTAAGAAATGGAATTGTGGCGATAATAATCTATATTTGTATGTTGCTTTAATGCTAAACGATTTGGGAATATTATGGTATACGATTGGATATTTGCAAGTACGCGATTTGCGTTGGAAGTTAATAACGAAATGGAAATGTGGCGATAATAACTTATGTTTGTATGTTATTTTGATTTGGCAATGCTATGGTGTACGATTTGATTCATACAAGCATATGGTTTATGTTGACAACCACATGTTGTGGAATTTTAGTTGGGATTCATGCAAGCATATGATTCATATTGAAAACTACATGTTTGTGGTAGTTATTTACAACACCCATTTGATAATTGCAAGTATATGATTCATGTTGAAAATAACAACTATATGTTGTAATAGTTTATTTGAAATTCATGCAAGTATATGATTTTTTGTTATGCCAACATGATGTATAATTCTATGGTCATCTTTAGTGTAATTTGATCCACTTAAGTATTATGATTCATATGAAGGTTATGTTGGAGTTGACATTGTAACACCCCGTATTTCTGTTAATACTAATATTCACAAATTAAAAGAATTAATATTGAGAATTTGCACGAAATAGCCTTAAAAAGGCATATAACAAATTTGAGATATGTGAATTGCCTTAAAAGGCGAAAAATGGAATTAAGACATTAATTGGAAAATTAATGTGTAGAAATGGTCATAAGTTAATTATGGATTAATTTGAATTCATGAATAGGTGCGTGTGTATATATATATATATATATATTTATATATATATATGGGCAGTTAATGTAAACATGAATAGAAGTTTATTAATTTGCTGAGTGTTTGCTGAGTCACTTCTGACTCATTGCTGAGTCAATAAGATAAACCCCATCTGGTCTGAATGGCTGCGGTTATTTCTAGGTTAAATCTAATGGCCTAAATGAATCCTAACATCTATAAATAAGTGGGTAGACTCTAACCCTAAATCACTTGAAAAATTGGAGAGCTACCGACATGCCGTTGCCATGGAGTTCAGCATAGCCGTCACAAAGTAAAGAAGAAGAAGGCCTAATCTACAAACTAAATCTACTCAAATCAAATCAAAAGCTCTCTCTCTTTCTATTTCTCTTCTTTAAAATTGTGAGTATGATGAATCTCACAATATTATTATAAAATAATTTGATTAAGTTATGAATGGATCACAAGAAAGTGATATGAATTGTTATGTATTTGTAAATTATGTTGTGAATCTCTTGTTATGCTATTATGTTATCATATATATGTTGTTATGTTGTAGTGATTATGTTGTAAATAATCCTATGCTATGTCATATGTGATTAATCATGCTATGCTATGTTAAAAATCATGTTATGCCATGTTGTAAATCATGCTATGCCATGTTGTAAATCATATCATGCTATGTTGCAAATTATGATATGCTATGTTGTAAATCTTATATATGTTGTAGATCTCATATTATCACATATGTTGAAATACTTATGTTATATGATAATGATGTCATGTTGTGTTGAATCATACAAGTTTTAAAATCATGATGTTATTATTTATGCGAATTGGATCATGTTTAAAGTTTATGTTTTTTTAATAGATCTTGATTATGGGAATTAGCCTATTGAGTTAGGTGTACCCATATACATGAATCTACAAATTAATTGGATCTTGAATATGGGAATTTGCCTATTGAGTTAGGTGTACCCATATACATGAACCTATGATTAAATGAATTTTGATTTTTGGGAATTTTCCTATTGAGTTAGGTGTACCCATATAAAACCATATTGTTAATGATGTTGATTCACACATGTCCTATACAAGTTTATGAAATTTGATCAAAATCATATTATGTGAATTATGAATAAGTTGACACCCTTAGATCCATGACATGTACAACCTTATGCAAGTTGTAATTTTGGATGCATGCAAGTTTCACCCCTTGTTATGATTTATTTAGTCACATATATATGTTGTTGTTGTGAATATTTTCTTTTATGCTGTGAGTTAGACTAATCGGGTCTAGCATACATTTTGCAAATAAACGTTCAAACGTGGGGTAGGGCTAATATTAGGAAATTAATAAATTGGGGTGCAATTGATATGATTTTGCATGCCTTAAATGGTTGTCCATAATTGAGTCAATTATGGACATTGTTAAATTTGGAATTAATTAATAATTCAAGTAGGGAATTATTAAAATTGGGGAAAGTGGATTATTAATAATAATTAATGCTTAGGACACGAGGTTGGACCCGTTTGTGACGTAAACCTGCCCGGACCCGCCCGGCAAATCCAGTAGTCACAAATGTCGGCCCAATGTGAGAGGTCCTAGGCCCAAACTAAAGCATAACAGTTGTAAAGACATGAGGTTAGACTCTTTTATGGTGTAAGACTGCCCGGACCTGCCCGGCAAATCCAGCTGCCATAAATGCCAGTCTAATGTGAGAGGTCTTTATGAGGTTATGGCTTTAATGAATTAAGAAATACTTAACTAGATAATCATGTAAGGTGGGACATGGGGGTTAAGTAGGTGCCTTGGGTGGCATGAGGAATCTAGTGGTTGCCTTTAGAGGCATTTTGAAATACGATTAGACTTAACCAAACACACATGTAAATGAAAATGACTAAGTGGGTTAAGTGGGATGGACTAATGGGGACAAGCTTAGGTGGAATGCTTGTGGTAAATAATGGGGGCCCATTTCAACCAGTATCCCAAAACGTATCTTTGTGGGCTCGACCCAAGTCGAGGACGGGACATGCATACTGGGTTTGACTATAAGAGGCCAAAACAGGGAGCGGTGGCAACGCAAGTCCAACGGGTTTCATATGCGTGTGTGGACCCGGGCTGGTAGGTAAGACGTTGTTGCATCGTGTAGGTATAAGCCGTGCATATCCGTTATATCGGGTTGCCACTTTAGGGGAATGATACACCCCACTGTGGGGCCAGCACGGGTATCTACGAGTAGGGAGCCGATCGAAAAATGGAAAGTGGGATACACCTAGTGGAGATAGGGGCAGGCGGCACATATGTAGTCAGCTAGGAGTACATAAAGCCATTAAGAAAGTTTCTAAGTGAAGCTAAGTGGAATCAATCTTTAGGGTGACTGGTGTGGTGCAGTATAGTGTTTATCCTTTAGTATTTAGGAGCGCCTATAACGTTTCCTTTAGCGATTGTCTATGTCCTTAATCTGCTCTTTCATAGACATTTCCTTGTTTTCCAGCTTATGCCTTAGTCCAGTTATTTTGATAATAGTATTGTAGAATTATCATACTCGCCAGACTTTATGTCTGACCCCCTCTTTTCCATCTTTTTCTCCCTTTAGGTCCTCAGGTTGGGCCAAGTTCCAGTGGAGTCTGATTGGATTGCTTATCTCTTGGAAAGCTTGGACTGCTGATGTAAAGTCCAGCTTGTTATCTTTCTTTTTAATGGCTATTTATGTAATGGGATTATGTACTTGTTTTATCAAGATAGATATTGTACTTGACTTTGATTATGGTGTTATGTTGTAATCAAACATGTTTTGACTTCTGCAATTGAAATAAAGTTTTTAAATTTCCAAGTACTATTTTATATCTGTCTTGTTGTAATTTTACTGTTCTATATTCACCCAAAACCTCCATAGAAGTTAATGCATTCCCTTTGTGAGTGACATTAATGGACGTGGGGTGTTACACGTGGTATCAGAGCATAAGGTTACCAGAACAGATAAAAATTTTAGAAAAATATTTTTCTAAAGTATTTTTGGAAGAAGTGCTTTCAAAAACATGTTATTTAGAGAAAGTTTTTATGAAAAACATAATCCCAAATAGCCATATCCTTATCTTTATCTTTCGAATTCTCCATTTTGAATCTTTCCTTTTTCGTTTCAGCATGGCTGAAGATCTTAATCTCCCAGAAGGTGTGACGGTTCCAGGGTGGTTTAGGAGATATTTGGAGGCTAGGGCCACCACTGCAGGCCCAGCAGATGCTTCTCCACCCCCAGTTGCACCCATTCCTCCTCCTCGTGTTGACACTTTTGCAAAGACGTGCAAGGAATTTAAGGCTATGGGAGGAAAAACTTTTCAAGGGACTGAGACGTTTGTGGAGGCCAGAGACTGGCTTAAGGAGACTGAGGAATTGTTGGATATCTTTGAAGTGGAAGATGGGAGGAAAGTCCGTTTAGCTGCTTGGTTAATGAAGGGAGAGGCCTCGTTTTGGTGGGAGGTCACTAACGGGGAACGTCCAGTTGATTCATGGGCGGATTTCAGACGAAGGTTTGAGGCAAAGTTTCTTTCAAGGGCAGAGGAGAATTTAAATATGGAAAAATTCCTGACATTAAAGCAAGGGAGCTTATCAGTGAAGGAGTATGTCAATAAATTTAATCAGTTAGCAAGGTTTGGCTTGGAGTTGGTGAACACGCCAGAGAAGAAAGCTTTGAGGTTCGTTAGAGGCTTGAATGAACCGTTGCAAGGGTTGGCTATGACCCACATCCCTATGGGAGCCACCTTTGAAAGGCTAGTAGAAATGGCACTTATGCATGAGGATAAGGTAGTTGAAAAGAAAGGGGATCAGAAGAAACCCCAACAGCGAAATAAGAAGGGTGGTAAAAACAATAATGGCAAAGGGAAGAAGAGATGCTTCAATTGTGGGACGCCTAGCCATCTCAGCAAAGATTGTAGAAAGAAAAAGAAGACTGGTTGTTTTCATTGTGGAGATGCGGGACATTTGGTGAAGGACTGCCCAAAGAAGGGGCAGAGGGAAGGGTCTACCTCGGGAGGACATGTGCAGGCTCTTATGGCACCAGGGCAGGCAAGGGGGCAAGTTCAGGCTATTGCGGCCCCACCGCTGCAAGAAATAGGTAGAACAATTTCTGTTGAAAGCTTAGTTTTTCTGTTTGATCATCCTGTCCGTACCTTATTCGATTCTGGCGCATCTCATTCGTTTATCTCTGCATCATTAGTTAAATTACTGCACTTGAACACCAGTTTAGTAGAGGATCCCTTGGTTGTTTCAAATCCAATTGGGGGTTCGGCTCATTTGACCATGATATGTTTGGATTTGAAAATCTCTATACTTAGCGTTGAATTTAGATGTGATGCTTATGTATTGGGCTTCACGGGCTATGGGCTAATTTTAGGAATGGATTGGTTATCTAGAAATGGGGCCATTCTTGATTGTGAAAGGAGAGTAGTTAGGCTTGTGACTCGCCTTGGTAATGCTCTCGACATCTTTTGTAGTCCCATAAATTCCGTTATGCTAAGTTATCTTGAATCGCTTGACGCGTCTGTAGAGAATCTGCGAACGGTAGAGGTGGTCCGGGAATATCCGGATGTGTTTGAGGAGGTGAAGGGCTTATCTCCAAAGCAGGAGATAGACTTTTGAATTTATCTTGTGGATAATGCTAAACCCGTATCTTTGCCAGTGCGCCACATGGCTCCTCGTGAAAGGAGGGAACTCAATAAGCAAGTGAAGGAGTTGCTTGAGAAGGGGTTCATAAGACGTAGTATATCAGAGTGGGGTGCTCCAGTAGTATTTGCTACAAAGGCGGATGGGTCCCTTAGACTTTGTGTGGACTATAGAGAACTAAACAAGCTTACTAAAAAGAACCGACACCCACTGCCGAGGATTGACGATCTCTTTGATCAATTAGTTGGCGCCTCAGTGTTTTCGCAGTTGGACTTAGCCACTGGCTTTCATCAACTGAGAGTGGCTGAGGATAGTATAGATAAGACTACTTTTAGGACTCCTGACGGATTCTATGAATGGCTAGTGATGCCCTTTGGTTTGACAAACGCCCCCGCATATTTTGTTGATTTGATGAGTAGGGTGTTTAGGGAGTACCTTAACAAATTCGTGGTAGTCTTTGTGGATGACATCTTAGTCTTTTCTAAGAATGAAGAAGAGCATGCCCTACATCTTAGGGAAGTGTTGGAAACCCTTCGAGCGCATAACCTTAAGGCAAAATTTTCTAAGTGTCACTTCTAGAGGAAAGAAGTACGGTTCTTAGGGCACGTGGTTTCCAAGGAAGTGATAGCAGTGGATCCCGCAAAGGTGGTGGCCATCCAAGATTGGAAGGTCCCTAAAAATGTAACTGAAGTAAGAAGTTTCTTAGGGTTGGCTGGCTATTATAGGAAGTTTATCAAAGACTTCGCAAAAATATCATCTCCATTAACACGGTTAACGAAGAAGAACCTGGTTTTTACGTGGGACGAAGATTGTGATGATGCGTTCCAACGTTTAAAGAGAGCCTTAACTTCAGCCCCAGTCTTAGTGCTGCCAGACGGGAATAAACCGTTTACCATCTATAGTGATGCTTGTGGGACGGGACTTGGCGCGGTCCTCATGCAAGAGGGAAGAGTAATAGCCTATGGTGGAAGGCAGTTGAGGGTTCATGAAAAGAATTACCCTACGCATGACCTTGAGTTATCCACAATTGTTTTCGCGCTTAAGTCTTGGCGTCACTATCTTCTTGGTGAGAAATTCGAACTGTTCACTGACCACAAATCATTAAAATACTTATTCTCTCAGAAGGATTTTAATTTAAGACAGCAACGGTGGATGGAATTCTTAGCCTCCTACGATTTTGAAATAGCATATACCCCGGGCAAGGGTAACGTGGTAGCAGACGCCTTAAGGAGGAAAAGGTTGTCCTTGAGTCCGTTGTTTGTTGAACGACGAAGCTTAGAATTCATCTCCATGTTTGACTTTAGACCATCCGTTGACCTAGTACCTGGTTTGTTAGCATCCTTGGAGGTTAGACCTACACTTCTAGGATGAGTTGGTGAGGCACAGCAAGACGACCTCCAGTTGGTTGAGATAGTAGAAAAGCTCAAAGGAGGGGAGTCGTCTAGCCGTCTTCGTAGGTATACCCTAGACGATAAGGGTTGGTTACGAAGGGATAATAGACTTTTTGTACCACAAGACGAAGACTTAAGGAAGGCCATTCTTGATGATGCTCATCGCTCAAAGATGACCATTCATCCCGGCGGAGACAAGATGTACAAAGATATGAAGCGGGTTTTCTTTTGGGCCGGTATGAAAAAGGATGTGGTCGAGTACGTCGCTAGATGCTTGGTGTGCCAACGAGTAAAAGCGGAACAAAAGAAACCCGGTGGGTTGCTTCACCCATTGAAAGTTCCACTATGGAAATGGGAAAGCGTCTCAATGGATTTTGTGGATGGATTACCAAGATCAAGGAAGGGTAATACGGGGATTTGGGTTATAGTAGATAGACTTACTAAGAGCGCCCATTTTATTCCCGTGAAAAGTAAGAGGACTGCTCCGTGGTTGGCTTCTGTATACATTAAAGAGATAGTTCGTTTGCACGGTATTCCTTCTAGTATAGTAAGCGACTGTAATCCCATCTTCACTAGCGAATTTTGGAAGAGTTTACAAGAGGCGGTAGGGACTCAGCTATGTTTGAGCACCGCATATCATCCTCAGACGGACGGCCAGACCGAGAGGGTGAATCGTATTCTAGAGGATCTTTTAAGGCTTTGTATCCTAGACTTTGGGGGTACATGGGAAGAGCACCTTCCGTTGGTAGAATTCGCATATAATAATAGCTTTCAGTCTAGTATTGGCATGGCACCTTTCGAAGCTCTTTATGGAAGGCCTTGTCGTTCGCCTATATATTGGTGGGAATCTACCGATAAAATCCTACTTGGGCCCGATATGGTTAGGGAAACCTCGGAGAAGATTGATTTGATTCAAAGGAGGATGAAAGCAGAACAAGATAGGCAGAAATCGTATGCTGATAAGAGGAGGACAGATCTTGAGTTTGACATTGGGGACATGGTTTTTATCAAAGTGTCTCCGTTACGGAATGTTGTTCGCTTTGGGTCCGTTGGGAAATTAGCGCCAAGGTTTGTAGGGCCGTTTCCTATAAAAGACAGGATTGGGAAGATGGCGTATAGGCTGGAGTTGCCTGAGAAACTTAGTGGAGTACACGACGTATTCCATGTATCACATTTGAGGAAGTGTTTGCACAAGACCGCGGAGGTGGTAGAGCCGAGCTTGCTTAAAGAGGTGGAAATAGAGCGTGATGCAACAATTAGACGAGCTCCTACATGCATTCTTGGGTCGGAGATCAAAAAGTTGAGAAATCGAGAGGTCAGACTAGTTAAAGTGCAATGGGGAGATGATGAGAGCAACGCTACATGGGAGACAGAAGGGAAGATGCGTTCGCTATACCCTTTTCTTTTTGAGGGTATGTCTTTTAATTTCTCCTTTATCGCTTAGCTTATCTTATCTAATCTTTAGTATGTCCTCTCATTAGTATCTTTGACCTTTAGTTAGGATAATCCTATGGTTGAAACATGTGTTTGAGACATGTTATGTATGATGGATGCAAAATGGATGCAAGTGGTTGCTAGTGGTTGCTCGTGGATGCATATATACACACACTTTAGGCACTAGATTGGCTCAGTCACTACATATTGCATAAATGAATGTATTTAGTATAATGGATGTATAATGGTTGTACCATCATATAGATGCTGCATTCGGTTGAATGGATGTGCACGCATATAGAAGTAGTTTATAAGCAATTAGGATCTTTTGCATACATAATGGATGCATGGCACTATCATGAATTGCATCAAGGAGGTCAACTGAATCAGTAGACCGCCTGATTTTGCATTAGATACGGACATAGACACACACACTGTGCATTTAAACATGAAAGCATTAGAAGTCTATAAGGACAATGGATGCCAGTGTTTGTTGATTGAGTAGATGGTTGATGATAGGATATAAACTTGAAGATTTCGGGGTCGAAATCCCTTAAGGAGGGGAGAATGTAACACCCCGTATTTCTGTTAAAACTAATATTCACAAATTAAAAGAATTAATATTGAGAATTTGCATGAAATAGCCTTAAAAAGGCATATAACAAATTTGAGATATGTGAATTGCCTTAAAAGGCGAAAAATGGAATTAAGACATTAATTGGAAAATTAATGTGTAGAAATGGTCATAAGTTAATTATGGATTAATTTGAATTCATGAATAGGTGCGTGTGTATATATATATATATTTGTGTGTATATATATATATATATATATATATATATATATATATATATATATATATATATGGCCAGTTAATGTAAACATGAATAGAAGTTTATTAATTTGCTGAGTGTTTGCTGAGTCACTTCTGACTCATTGTTGAGTCAATAAGATAAACCCCATCTGGTCTGAATGGCTGCGGTTATTTCTAGGTTAAATCTAATGGCCTAAATGAATCTTAACATCTATAAATAAGTGGGTAGACTCTAACCCTAAATCACTTGAAAAATTGGAGAGCTACCGACATGCCGTTGCCATGGAGTTCAGCATAGCCGTCACAAACTAAAGAAGAAGAAGGTCTAATCTACAAACTAAATCTACTCAAATCAAATCAAAAGCTCTCTCTCTCTTTCTATTTCTCTTCTTTAAAATTGTGAGTATGATGAATCTCACAATATTATTATAAAATAATTTGATTAAGTTATGAATGGATCACAAGAAAGTGATATGAATTATTATGTATTTGTAAATTATGTTGTGAATCTCTTGTTATGCTATTATGTTATCATATATATGTTGTTATGTTGTAGTGATTATGTTGTAAATAATCCTATGCTATGTCATATGTGATTAATCATGCTATGCTATGTTAAAAATCATGTTATGCCATGTTGTAAATCATGCTATGCCATGTTGTAAATCATATCATGCTATGTTGCAAATTATGATATGCTATGTTGTAAATCTTATATATGTTGTAGATCTCATATTATCACATATGTTGAAATATTTATGTTATATGATAATGATGTCATGTTGTGTTGAATCATACAAGTTGTAAAATCATGATGTTATTATTTATGCGAATTGGATCATGTTTAAAGTTTAGGTTTTTTTCAATAGATCTTGATTATGGGAATTTGCCTATTGAGTTAGGTGTACCCATATACATGAATCTACAAATTAATTGGATCTTGAATATGGGAATTTGCCTATTGAGTTAGGTGTACCCATATACATGAATCTATGATTAAATGAATTTTGATTTTTGGGAATTTGCCTATTGAGTTAGGTGTACCCATATAAAACCATATTGTTAATGATGTTGATTCACACATGTCCTATACAAGTTTATGAAATTTGATCAAAATCATATTATGTGAATTATGAATAAGTTGACACCCTTAGATCCATGACATGTACAACCTTATGCAAGTTGTAATTTTGGATGCATGCAAGTTTCACCCCTTGTTATGATTTATTTAGTCACATATATATGTTGTTGTTGTGAATATTTTCTTTTATGCTATGAGTTAGACTAATCGGGTCTAGCATACATTTTGCGAATAAACGTTCAAACATGGGGTAGGGGTAATATTAGGAAATTAATAAATTGGGGTGCAATTGATATGATTTTGCATGCCTTAAATGGATGTCCATAATTGAGTCAATTATGGACACTGTTAAATTTGGAATTAATTAATAATTCAAGTAGGGAATTATTAAAATTGGGGAAAGTAGATTATTAATAATAATCAATGCTTAGGACACGAGGTTGGACCCGTTTGTGACGTAAACCTGCCCGGACCCGCCCGGCAAATCCAGTAGTCACAAATGTCGGCCCAATGTGAGAGGTCCTAGGCCCAAACTAAAGCATAACAGTTGTAAAGACACGAGGTTAGACTCTTTTATGGTGTAAGACTGCCCGGACCCGCCCGGCAAATCCAGCTGCCATAAATGCCAGTCTAATGTGAGAGGTCTTTATGAAGTTATGGCCTTAATGAATTAAGAAATACTTAACCAGATAATCATGTAAGGTGGGACATGGGGGTTAAGTAGGTGCCTTGGGTGGCATGAGGAATCTAGTGGTTGCCTTTAGAGGCATTTTGAAATACGATTAGACTTAACCAAACACACATGTAAATGAAAATGACTAATTGGGTTAAGTGGGATGGACTAATGGGGACAAGCTTAAGTGGAATGCTTATGGTAAATAATGGGGGCCCATTTCAACCAGTATCCCAAAACGTATCTTTGTGGGCTCGACCCAAGTCGAGGACGGGACACGCATACTGGGTTTGACTATAAGAGGCCAAAACAGGGAGCGGTGGCAACGCAAGTCCAACGGGTTTCATATGCGTGTGTGGACCCGGGCTGGTAGGTAAGACGTTGTTGCATCGTGTAGGTATAAGCCGCGCATCTCCGTTATATCGGGTTGCCACTTTAGGGGAATGATACACCCCACTGTGGGGCCAGCACGGGTATCTACGAGTAGGGAGCCGATCGAAACATGGAAAGTGGGGTTCACCTAGTGGAGATAGGGGCAGGCGGCACCTATGTAGTCAGCTAGGAGTACGTAAAGCCATTAAGAAAGTTTCTAAGTGAAGCTAAGTGGAATCAATCTTTAGGGTGACTGTTGTGGTGCAGTATAGTGTTTATCCTTTAGTATTTAGGAGCGCCTATAACGTTTCCTTTAGCGATTGTCTATGTCCTTAATCTGCTCTTTCATAGACATTTCCTTGTTTTCCAGCTTATGCCTTAGTCCAGTTATTTTGATAATAGTATTGTAGAATTATCATACTCGCCAGACTTTATGTCTGACCCCCTCTTTTCCATCTTTTCTCCCTTCAGGTCCTCAGGTTGGGCCAAGTTCCAGTGGAGTCTGATTGGATTGCTTATCTCTTGGAAAGCTTGGACTGCTGATGTAAAGTCCAGCTTGTTATCTTTCTTTTTAATGGCTATTTATGTAATGGGATTATGTACTTGTTTTATCAAGATAGATATTGTACTTGACTTTGATTATGGTGTTATGATGTAATCAAACATGTTTTGACTTCTGCTGCAATTGAAATAAAGTTTTTAAATTTCCAAGTACTATTTTATATCTGTCTTGTTGTAATTTTACTGTTCTATATTCACCCAAAACCTCCATAGAAGTTAATGCATTCCCTTTGTGAGTGACATTAATGGACGTGGGGTGTTACAGACATCATAGTTCAAGTATAAAAATCATGATTTTGTAATAGTGACAAAAGCAAGCGTCTTTGTAAGCTTGTATTAATCTTATGAACATGACTAAACTATGTTTGTTATTATGCCTAGTTGAAAACATGTTTTTAGTCTTATGTTGTTATCATAATCATATGATAATATATTTGGCACATAAGTTACATTAGAAATTACACTAGAATTACATCCCACTTACAAGTTACATAGGTAGGATAAAAACCATGATTATATGAATAGTAGGATTCATGTTCAATTATGTTTATGCCATGACTATATGAATAGAAGGATTCATGTTCAATTATGTTTATGCCATAATTATATGATTAGAATGGTTCATGTTTAAGTATCATTTATGCCATGACTACACGAATAGAATGATTCATGCTTTGTTTATACCATGATTATGTGAATAGAATGATTCATGTTTAAGTATTGCTTATATTATATGTTGTTACAATTGCAAGTTCACATGCGCCTACCTTATGTTAATTGAATCGTTATGTTACAAGTTCATGCGTTCACACTCCCCTTTTTATGTTACCTTATAAACACCATGTTATAAGTCTCCCCTTTTTATATGGCTAAATTGGGTTTAAGTATTAAACCCAACACACCTTACATTTGAACGAACGTGTAAAACGAGGGTATTGACGTTTGGGCTAAAATATAGAACATATGTGTTGGCATGTTTGACGCATGCCAACAACCTTGAAAAACAATTAAGTGGCCTAAATAAATCTTAATTAATAAAGATGAATTTGAATAATGGGCCGCAAATATTTACATATAAAAAGAAAAGAGACAAAATATGTAAATGTAGAAAATACGATGTGTTTAACCCGAGGTTGGATTGAGTTATGATGTAAACCTGCCCGGAACCGCCCGGCTGTCCAGTAGTCACATAAATACCTATCCAATGTTGGTGGCTAAACACGGAGCCCAACAAGGACCCGAGGTTAGACTGAGTTGTGGCGTAAGACTGCCCGGACCCAACCGGCAACAGGCAGCCACAACAATACCTGTCTAATGTGAGAGGTCAAGGCTTTAATAAGACAATTAAGGCTGAGTCAGGATTGATAGGATTAAGTGAATTAAGACTTATTCAAAATAGAACATGCTAAACTAAATAGACTGATTGGGGGTTAGGTTTATAAAACACTTAACCTACTTAGCATGTTGGCTAGAAATAGAAAACCTAGTAGCGGGGGACCCTTTTCAGCAGTAACCCTACAAGGCGTATCATGATACCCTGAAACTAGGCAGGGTGGGGCACGATTACTGGGCTGACTGTAAGAGGTCAAATCGACGGCGGTGGTGTAGCAGTGTAGGTTCTAACGGGGTGTGGGCGTGCACTCACTTCGGCGCAGAAAAATAAGGCACTGGGCACCAGTAGCATACCTGTGCATTCTAGGGTTGTGTCGGGCCGCCACCATGGGACTTGATACACCCCATGGTGGGACCAACATAGGTAACTACAACATCGGGGGCCGTAAGACACATGTAACTATGCGAGTAGGAGCCGATCATCATAAAATGGATCACTTCACCCTGATTATGAGGTGCCTGTTGGGAACTAGTTTATATGGGTATAGAGATTAATATGGGGTACGATAGTATATTCGATCCTAGACAACTTAACTTGGTTTATGGTGCTTTCCCATTTCTAGTTTATACTTATCATACCCAGTTCTTTATTCATAGACTGAATAGTCTTAGACTTACTCAGGATTTATGTCTTACTCTACTTTTCTTTCGTCTTCTTTTCTTCCGTTCCCCCCCCCCCCCCAGGTCCACAGGGAGGGAATACCACAGCTTGACCAGCCTTCATATCCAGCTTGAAGAGAAAGAATGTATTGCTTGGATCTTTTCGTTTTGGACTATGGCTTTGGACAGCAATTATGGGACTTTTGCAGTTTATATATGTTTTCTTTATGCTTCTTTAAATAATGTAATCAAGACAGTTATGAAGATGTTATGTTTTTGGAAGTATTGTAAGACAATTATGGTATGGTTGGTGTAACACGTATTTTAATGAAATAAAAGTTGTTGTTTTCCGCTGTTCAAAAATATGTGTTATTATATCTGTCTTGTATATCTGTGATTTATGCTTATAAACCTCCACCAAAATTAGGGCATTCCCTTTTGAGAGTGATCCTAACGGAGGTGGGGTGTTTCACGACCCAAGCCCCGCTGGGTCGACTAGGGGTTAATCCAGGGTGTTTGGCTGTCATCCCGTGGGCCGATTCGCTCAAATGCAGATTTTGCATTTGAATGGTTCTCATGATTCAGGGTTAATCTAATGGTCCTAAATAACTTCCTACACCTATATATACATCCCAAACCTAAACCTAAATCTCATATACAAATCCTCTAGCCTCCATTGCTCTCTTCCTCTCTAAAAATAAATAAATCAATAGCGTCTCTACTATGCTGAAACCTAAGCTAGGACTTGTGCTTCTTCTTCCTCCAATTCTGATTAGGATTAAAAGAGAACAGCTACAACACCTTTTTCTTTTAGAATCCAACCAAGGCAAGTGCAGTTATTTTCCGATATAAACTTTAATTATAATTGTGACATGATTGTAAAACTGAATTTGAGATTGCGTATGTTCTGTTCTGATCTATTTTATTCTATATCTCTTTCTTCTTTCTGTTCTATAGCCAGGCTACCCCGAGCCTGCGCCAAATTTCATAAGAGATTAACGCACGAATGTTAAACTTTGGGACAAATAATGAATGATGGCATAATTGGACATGGCTAATCTGTGACTAAAAGGACATAGCTTGTAAACTAGATTTAGACCTGTGCATATTCTGTGAATTGGAAGAAGAGGAACCATTGTATATTAACATGTGACTTGAGACATTGGACATAACGCATATTTTTGAATTAAAGATCTGTTATAATTTAAAGTTCTAGATTGTTGGGCATATTGTTTATATAGAGATTCATGATTTGGGATAAAAAGGGAATATGACTTAGGTGTGAAGATTTATGTTAACATTTGATAACTATTAAATGTGAATAACACCTAAGTGGGAGATTTTTGAATATATGACATGCATTGAAATCGATGGCTATATTTGCTATAATTTATATGTGAATCTTTTGTACTAGGCAAGTTTAACTAAATTTGAGACGTGTGTTATATGGTAAATTATGACCATAATCTGTGCCATGTAAATTCAATGCAAACGTGGGGTATATGATCATAATGTGAATCATGACAACTATTTAGGCATGCAAATTTAGGCCAAATTTATAATTAGGCAAGATATGTTTATGAAACTTTAAGGAATGATTAAATCTGTTATATGGCCTAATCTGCTAGTTCTGTTATATTGCCTAATTTGCTAGTTCTATTATATTGCCTAATCTGCTAGTTCTGCTATAATCTGCTATATCTGTTCATATACCAAATCAGTCATCTGCTAAGTCTGCTGAAGATGCCTAAACTGTTATATGCTAAATCTGCTAAACTGCTTAATCTGCTGAATCCGTTAAGTCGCCTAATCTGCTAAATCTGTTATCTACCATATCTGTTGAGTTGATATATTTAGTCTGTTATTGACATAATCTGAATTGGCTACAATTATGAAAATTGACATGTATATTAGGCGTGGGGATAAATGGTAAATTAATAATTAATTGCCGCAAAGATAAACATGGCTGACTCGAGGTTAGAATGAGTTTGCGGCGTAATCCTGCCCGGAACCGCCCGGCACATCCAGTGGCTGCAAACAATAGGTTCTAATGTGAGAAGTTAGTCATAACGTGCTTGAAACCCGAGGTTAGACTCAGTTTGCGGCATAAATCTGCCCGGAACCAACCGGCCTAATCAGTAGCTGCAAACTGTCAGTCTATGTGAGAGGTCTGGGCATTAATATTTAATTAATGAAAATCTGAGATAAATATAACGTCTAAAACGTGTTGGGCGGATAGGGTTAAACCCACTATACTGATGAGTTTAATAAATCAGTTCCGTGAATCGGTAGGCCCAATTACAAAGTTAAACAAATCTGTAAATCTGTTAAATCCGTATATCTGACCCGTTAGTCTAAAACTTGTCTGACCTGTGAACTAGTTGATCTGAATTCTGTACGTCTGAACTTGTTAATCTGAAATATGTTAGTCTGGGGACACAAGGATAGGAGGGGAACTACTTGTGTCATCTGTTGTTTGGGACCCATATTAGTCAGTAACCCTTTCTGGTATCAAAACTTTGACCCAACAGTAGGTAGGGTTCGGGCACGCTTACTGAACTAATTATAAGTGGTTCATTCTGATAATGGCGAGGGGTGTTGATGGTGCGTTCCAACCGGGTCATGTGCGTGCATGGATCCCGGTCTGCCTCTGAGGATGTAAGACGCCGTGACATCTGTAAATAGGTCTGTGTCATTCAAAGGTTGCCACTTTAGGGAATGATACACCCTTCGGTGGGGCTGGCACAGGGTATTTATGTATTAGGGAGCCGATCGCTTGGGGTAGGGTTTTAGGGTACACTTAGTTCTGTCTGTTTTTGTTGGTACCGTCTCTTTCTATTGGGTGGCAACACCTGTCTGTTTCTGCGTGGTACCGTCTGTTCGGGTGGTAAAGGCCCAATTACTATTATACACCTTATGCTACATTCTGCTTCTGTCTGTTTCTGATCGGGTGGTAAAGGCCCATTACTAGCGTGGAAATTATTCTGTACCTGTTTCTGTTTCAGTTTAGACAATAGGGTGACATCTAATTCTGTTATACTAGTATTAGTGCAGAGAAGTGTAAAGCAATAGCTTATATCATTCTGTTCTTCTGTCATATCTGCTACATCTGTAAGAGTTATCTCTCATCCAGTTTTATTTTCATGTCATGTTATTATTATCTGTTCATAACTGAAAATCACTGGACTTGCCATACTTTTGTCTGACCCTTGTTGTTTCGCCTCCTTTCTTCCGTTTCTCCCCCCAGGTTTTGTAGAAGGGAATACTCTAGCTTGATCCAGATTTCTTCCACTTGCAGTGCTTAAAGTATGGCTTGTCTTCTTCTGTGGGGATTATGATTTTAAACTATGCATTCTGAAGGCTTTTGTACAAGACTGATGTTTTGTACTTGAATTCTGATATTGTGATTTGAAAGGATGTAACCAAGCTTCTGTTGAAATAAAGTTATAAATTTTTTTCAAGTACTGTTTTATCTATCTTGTAAGTTTCTGTTCTGTTTACTAAAATGCTCCACCAAAGTTAAGGCATTCCCTTGTGAGTGACCTTAACGGAGGTGGGGTGTTACAGTTAATACTTAGGGAATTGTTCACTTGCTAATTTACGGTTAAAGACTGATGGAATGGAATGTGATTTTGGGTTTATCGTGAACCGTGTTTTAAAGGACATTGGTTCTTTAACCCAGTTAAAGACAGGAATAAGATTTTCGGTTGTCGTGAATGGTATCTTTAATAATACTATTCTTAGACCCAATGGAGTTAAGAAAATCAGAAACTAACTGGAGATTAGTTAAGTTAAATGGCTTCCTGGGTATTGATCTGATGTTGGTTTCGACGTTCGGGGTTAATACTTAGGGAATTGTTCACTTGCTAATTTACGGTTAAAGGCTGATGGAATGGAATGTGATTTTGGGTTTATTGTGAACCGCGTTTTAAATGACATTGGTTCTTTAACCCAGTTAAAGACAGGATATGATTTCCCAAGTTAAACAATCATTAGTATTGATTTCTGGAAAGATTAAAACCAAGTGGAATTTTAATGCACCTTTAATTAGATTGAATTGATATCCAAAGGAAGATTAAAGAATAAGTTTAAAGAATTTATCTTTGATAAAATTAATGGGAACCTTTCCCAAAGTATATGAATATTTGGATAAAGAAATATTCTGGATTGGAATGAGCCGTATGTTGTGTTTTTATAGCACTTGTTTATTATATACGCGAGTTATTCAGAAAGACCGGGTTTATCCCATTCTGAATAACCGATTCGACAATGTGTCGAGGATGAAGACGGTGGTTGAAGACCAGAGGACTTCACATCGTTTTTATGATTACTGATGTATTGATTGGGCTGTACACCCAAGGCGAGGTAATAAGTGGTGATCGTCTAGATGTACTTGGAGATCGACCGGATATGCGAGGGCCTCTCCCCTGTATTAGACATATGGGGGAGGAATAAGGTTCCTCCGGTTACGTTCAGACCCAGAACGAACTTGTAAATGGATGTGTGTCTGACATCAGATTACATTCTGTGTGATTGATAGACATCAGTTGCATAGCGTGAATTGCCTGTGTGGCATGCTGAGATGCAAATGATCTAGGCTTCTGTTGAAAAGTAGAGTCTTGTGGTTTATGATCAAAGCACGGCTTTAATATAGCGTAGCTTTGTGTAGCTTTAATTCGCGAGCCTCACACCCCAGTGTGAACCAGAAACGGGAGAGGACTTCAGGGAGGACATGCGTTTCCTTCTAGCTAGGAGTGGTGTCAGCGTTTTACAAGCCCTGACGTTTTACTTATGTGGATGATGGATAGCAAGGCGCCTCAGTTATATCGGTCATTTTGGGGCCGATAGTTTGGTCGGGATATGACCAGTTGACACCGCATGGGGCGGCGAAACATAGTGTTCAGGCATTTTAATCCACATTGAGTGGACCGGCCCTGACGATCCAAGGTGCAGTTGCGGCGGTATCCTGAGGGGCGGGCTAAAGCGTCTCGAATTCGGTAAGGACGATCCTTGCCTTGGTTCACAGATGGAAATCCAACTACCAATACGACATTTTGTGGTTCTGATTGTAAAGCCTAGTATGGCGACATAGTGGGATGAGGCACTCATGCCGTCTATGATTGATACTTATGATTGAAATTGTTTTGATAATATACACTTATAGTAATAATAAAAGATGAAATTTCACGTACCAAGCATTTTTTGCTATTATAAGGTAAAAACTCTATCCTCCGGCTTGCGTTGCGTTATGTGATGGGACCTGAGTCTTATAATAGCTTCATTGTTCTTTATTTAGCATTGCGTTATTTGTTTTATGCACTGGTATTCTTGGGAGGAAACCCGTTCCATGTTATATGGCGTGGTCCCTTGATTTACCTTACTTTAAAACCAAGATAATAACTGTTTTCGTTCCCACGCCAGTCACATGACTGACCTGGAGTTTATTGTTTTAACCTAAACTCTGGGTGCCCCTATTTTCCGCATGGGCAGCTAGTAGTTTTGGTTTTGCAGATTTGCATTCACAGGGTCCTGATTTATAGCTGAAGTGATATTCGGAAAGCTCTGTATCCGTGTATTACTTTCAGTTGTGTTTTGTATTATTTTCCATTGCTATGTATTTAAATGTGGTTTAAATATCTGATATTTGTCGAATGTATATTATTTATTCATACTCTGTTATATTCTGATGAAATTGTTGTAATAAGCAATGAAATGTTCTTCAGTTTGTGTTCTAATTCGTCTTGTCCTCAATTCAATCTGTTCTTTACTTCACGGGGAAGTTCGGGTCGCTTCATTTGGTATCAGGGCTTTGGTTGCAGGGCTCGGAGAACAAGACGCGTTAGAACCAAACGAAAGAATTCATCAGAGATTGGATTAGTAATATCCAATACGAATGACTCGTTAGAGATAGGATCGGCAGTATCCTAGAACGAGTCGAACGAGTGTTATCTTTAAAATAAAAATGAAAACAAATTTCATTTTGAAAATTTAAACCTTTTCATACGTGTTTGAATATTTTATTTTAAATTGATTTGGACAATCAAGTATATAAAGATTTTGCATATAGGTCTGATCCACGTGTATTCGAATTTTTAATATACTGGATAGATATAGAATCACAATCTAGTCGCCCGCAGATGATTCTGATGATTG
Organism: Allium sativum; assembly: GCA_030737875.1. Taxonomy (NCBI): domain Eukaryota; kingdom Viridiplantae; phylum Streptophyta; class Magnoliopsida; order Asparagales; family Amaryllidaceae; genus Allium; species Allium sativum. The sequence goes on along the minus strand of CM060927.1, from coordinate 220,519,575 downwards.
AAGCTTCATCATTAGAATTTATGTTTGAGTTTCGAAAGTGGGATATCTATATATTTCCATTAGACTGGTGTGAGAACAAAAGCTAGATAGGGTTCATTGTTGTGATTTAGCATCAAAAATCTGATTTTTGGACTATGTATCAAAGTTATGAATTTGAAAAGCTAATCAACTAATTGATTGATGATTGTATTGTGTGATTATATATTTAAATCAACATGTGAAAGAAAGGAAAAATTGTTTGGAAATGCTTGCATGTACATATATATATATGTGTGAACAGGTCATTGCAAGGAGGCTAGAGAAGGAATAAAATTGTTTGCCTGACAAATAGGAACATGTTTATTGTATTTCTTGGGGTTTTTGATGATTTTATAAGCCGATTGGCGAGACGCTTGGCTATTTCTTTTTCTTTTTGAGATGAGAGGGCCTGTGTGGTGGTTTGGGGATTTTTCCGGTGCTCCTGTACAAAGGTGGTTATGGTGAAATTTTTCGAAAATTTAGGGTGTTAGCCAAATTTTTGAAAAATTAGAAATTCTTAGAAACTGAAAGTTGAGTTGATTGGTAAAATAACTTTCTGCTCTGTTCCTTTTCGTGGACGAAAGATTTTAAGTGGGGGAGATTGTAACAACTCGGAATATCAGAACCAATTTAAAATTTTTATTTTGGTAATTCCAATGAATTTTGAATATTTAAAATGAATTATTTTAAATAATGACAACGAGAGATTTAATTTGAATAGAATTAGAACATGTATATTTATTTGAATCGACGTTTGAATATAAATGTTTATTTTAAATTGTAAAAGGAATTGAAAATGGCGCGGTAGTTAGAAAATTCGATTTCAAATTTCAAATGAACGTACAAGATTCAAAAATAAACCGGATTTTAGCAAAACCAAAAATATTAGAATCTATTTGAAAATATCTTTCCAACGAATTCGAAAAGTTGAAATTTCATAGCGGGGATAAAAAGTTATTCCCAGTTGAAAATTCAGAATAGTCGCTATGGAATTTTAGATCTTAAAAATAGCCATTTCGCAAACGACCTTCGTTTTCGACGAAACCACTTTTGTTGGATTCGGGATGTCAAATTATTGCTAGATTCCAATTTTCATAATTTATGGAATCAATATGTGAGCGTGGCTAAGGAAAACGTGTTTCAGTCAATTTGGATTGACCAGAAAATGGCCACTTTTCAAATGGTCTCCAAATTTGACGAAATTAGTTTTGGTAGAACTGTATCATCAATACGAAGCTAGAAATAATTTTTATGGAATTTTTGGAGTCCGTATGTGACCCAAGAAAATTGAAATGTGTGTTCAAATTCAATATATATATTTATATTTTGATTTTGATGGAAACTGATCGAAACGATCGAATCAGCCTACGATACACATCCTATTGTGATCGGAATGGGGGTAATTAGTTATGGACGACAGTCAGTGGGTCTCGTTTGGAGGTCGAAATAAAAAGTTACTTTTAGGATTTAAAATAAATATATAATAATATATATTGGCCTAAGGCCCCTTCTCTCTCCCCTCAAAGTTAAAACCCGATCAGTTAAAAAAAAGAAAAAAAGGGGAGAAACTCGATCGTGCGCCCCCCCTCGTTCGACGCCTGACCCCTCCGCCATACCCACCACCGTCGCCACCCCTTCTTCCCCTCCGCCTCTCCCCCTTCCTCCCTCCGGCTCCCCCGTACCCTCTCTCCCCTTATGAAACCATGCCCCCCCCCCCCCCCGGTGAAAACCCTAGCCGCCACAGCCACTACTCCGCCTCCACCTCCCATTGGCCTGCGCCGCCTTGAGCGAAACCCCCCTCCGATGATGGTGCAGTAGCCCCACCCTTCCATTTTAAAGGTAAGTCTTTATTTATTTTAGTTTAATTATTTTTGTTTTTGTTTATGTAAGGTAATTGTTTTTATAAGATAAAAATCAGTTTTTTTTTGTAATAGAAAAAAAAAAAGATTTGATTTTTAATGAGGAACAAGATTTGATTTTGAAATGTATAAAGATTGGAATTTTAAATATAAAAAGGATTGATTTTTAGTTAGGTAAAAATATGATTTTTATCTCTATAGATTTGAAATAAAAATTCAATTTTTATAGACATGAAAGCCAAATAAAAATTTGATTTTTATAGATATGAAAAGATTTAATTTTTCTTTATAAAAAGATTTGATTTTTAGTTATAGAAAGATATGAATTTTAAATAGGAAAAGATACGATTTTTAATATGATAAAAATATAATTTTTGCATAGAAAAAGGTTTGATTTTTATCGTATGGAAAATATATTTTTAGTTAGAAGGAAAATATGGAGTTGAAGTTATAAAAATTTGATTTTTATATAGAAAGTTGCGAAGTTAAAATATAATTTTTAGCATTGAAATAAAAATGTGATTTTTTTACTACGAACAACGTGAAAAGGATGCGTTGGAATTTTGAACAAATCCGAACCGCTCAGAAAGAACAGCGGAGTGGAACCCAAAGGCGAGAACTCCTCACTGGAATTTTCTTTATACAGTTATTAACTGCGTATATGAACTATTCCCCATCGTCCATAGACCATCGACGACTTGTTTGATTGATTAGTTTGGTTGATTAGATTATTTGGTGGAATTTGTTTGTTTTGGTGAAATGAATTGATTAGAATTGTTGTGTGTGTATGGCTCAAGCCAGTATCAGGAGAGGGGTAATGCTAAACATTACCTGATTTTGATATTGCACCGTTATGCCGCCAAAATTTTATAAAATATGTTAGAACAATAAAAATATTATTTTTATTGTGTAAATGAATTGAATAAATATTTTATCGTTAAAAATATAATTTTTAACGTGTATATGGATAAAATAAATATTCATTTGCAAATCAGACGATTTGTTTATGAACACCCATTTTACTGATATGGATTGGGACGATAAATTTTACACATCGCCCAACTGCAAAAATAAAATACATTATTTGTTGATTGAAACCCCACACGGGTATTGGGGTGATATTGGACATACACTAATCCCAATATTTAGTTGTATGTCGATCGAGTGATTGACAAACTGTTATAAGCGCTAAATATTTATATTTAATGCTTATACAATGTAGAATGCACTCTTGATGATGGATGATTATTTATCGCTGTTGTTGTATACATGTATTGTATGAAATCCATATAACCAAATTATATGGTAATTGACTGTGTCCGATTCCAGTTCAGAAATAACGAATATTTTAAAATAACGATTATTTTAAAATAACGAATATTTTCAAATAATATTCAGAAAAGAATCAAAATATAATTTCGATGTTCGATTTGGGATGGACATGTAACGACCCATGTTTTTTACAGTCAAATATTTATTTTAATTTATTATTTTAAATATTATATTTGGAATATTAATGTATTTTAATATTGAATTCGTTATTAAAAACGAAGTTTGAACGTCATATATATATATATATATATATATATATATATATATCGAGCTCGCAATGGCGCTGCAATTCGTAATATGGAGTTTTGAACTTCAACTGAATATACGGGATCCGATATAAGTCGGATTTCTGTGAAACAAGAAACATTGGAAGCGTGTTGATGATAATTTTCATATGAAAGAGAAAATTTCAGATTTCGTATTTTAAATTGTAAGTTATGGCCAAATCAAAATTTAAAATAATCGCTGTGGAAATCGTTATTTAAATATAGGACTTTAAAATAGCCATTTTTCAAATGGTCTCTATTTTCGACGAAACCAGTTTCATTGGAACCGTAACGTTAAATTATTGCAAGGTGTTAAATGGCATGGCAAACTGATGTCGTATGTGGCCACGGTAGCCGTAAATGCCCAGTTATTTTCTATAGCGCTTAATTAAATTAAATTAATTTAATAAATGGATATTTGAGTGTAACTTGAGCAGACCATCGAATTAAGCGACGAAACCAGTTCCATTGAGTTCGTAACGTCGATTAGAGTCAGGATAGCTATATAGTTTGTTATTTTTGAAGACCGGGTAAGTTGGTGCCCAAAATGGCATTGCGGTGCATATAAAAATAGCTTACCAAGAAAACAGTCTCGGAATGTGTAACGTCCCGCCATTTAGACCGCTTTAAATTGGTGATTAAACCAACATAAAACGTTCAAATCGATGGTTCGTTATTTAGCTTACCAAGTTCAAAATAGAATCAACACAGAAAATATAGAATAAAATAAATTACACAGTATTGAAAGCAAAATAACCTTTCATATATTAATCAGAATTTTTGATACAAAGATTTTTCTGTACAGCGGAATGTAAAAAAAAAAAGTTGAATACAATAGAAAAATATTTACTGCTTTTAAATCTTCAAAGTGCGTCATCTCTTGGAATCCCCCAACTTTGACTGTCTTCGAATCCTATGCTGAAATCTTTAGATCTGTAACATTCGGGTCTGACCCGAGTATTCCACGCAAAACATAAAATACTCGAGTCAGGATTATACTTAATTTCAAGTAAATCAATTTTAATATAACACTACAACAGTTAATCCCAACACCAATCACATGTCATAAGCACGATATACAGATATGTAGGCATCCTCCAGGGACCCTGACCCCAGGAGCTTGCATATACACACATGTACAGGTACATGTGTGCACCGCCTCAGCATCCCAGAAAATCAAAAATAAATAGAGTGAGCCAAGATATCAAAGATGGTGGTATCATACATATAGGCAGAAACGAACCAATGGATAGAGTGCACAAATCCACTGACTAGTACAGCAGTGGCAAATTTTCAAAGAACAGATCATGCAGGTTCACAACAATACATGAAATAATCATGTTATAAGTAATCAGCATGTAAGTTTAGGATGTAGTAAGGTTACATAGTCCATACGGGATGTACAACATTTAAATACAAGGGCTGGAAACAAAATATGCTTTTTAATTTATGTGTAGATGTCGATAGTCATGGTTAGCATAAATTTGGTATAAAATCAAACAACAAGAGATACAAGTTTAAAAACTCAACCAGATATGTATTATAACAAGGTAGGCATGAGAACAAGTATGTATAGCAGTGAGGTGTCTATGTGCAGTATAGTTATATTAATGTCATATTTCTTTACTTAGAATTTCACAATTTGGTTAACAATAACTCGTGCATAGTGTAACAATATAAAAGCACAACTAATATGCAACAGCTAGAGGTGTTTTTATGCTCATGTAATAGGCTGCTATGCAACATGTCCATGTAAAATGTCAAAATTTTCAAAGAATTTATACTGACATTAGCGTTCATAAAATAATAGAAGCACACAAAAGGTGTATATCCCTAAATGGAAAGCATGAGTGCATTAAGACAGTGACTTCAGTTTATAAAATAAGGTGGAGGTTTATGATTCCAAATTTTACATCCGGGTAACCGAGTTGTGACGAGCAGGAATTTCGCTCGGTCCGAACCAGTCGCTAAACCGATCCAGGCCGTTCGAAACCCCTGATCGTTTGAGAACATGACAAATCAAAACATAAACAGAAGAACATTTCATTGTTATTATCACAACAATGCATCAGATTACAAGAATATACAGAGTATAAACAAATAAATATTACACAGAAATATCAGAGATTTAAATTACATTTAAATACATCGCAGCAGAAAATAATACAATACACAACTAGAAGGAGATATACAGATACAAAGCTTTCCGGATATCGTTACAGCTGTAAACCAGGATCCTGTGAATATAAATCTGCAAAACCAAAACTACTAGCTGCCCGTGTCGAAATAGGGGCACCCAGAGTTTAGGTTAAAACAATAAACTCCAGGTCAGTCATGTGACTGGTGTGAGAACTAAAACAGTTATTAATTCTTTATTTTTAAAGTTAGGTAAATCAAGGGACCACGCCGTATAACACGGAACGGGTTTCCTCCCAAGAACACCAGTGCTTAAAACAACAGCGCAATGCTAATTAAAGAAAAATGAAGCTATTATAAGACCCAGGTCCCATCACACAATGCAACGCAAGCTGGAGGATAGGGTTTTTACCTTATAATAGCCAAGAATGCTTGATACGTTTAAAACAAATCATTTGATACTTTTATAAGTGCATATTGTATAAAATATCTTCAAATCATAAGTATCAATCATAGACGGCATAAGTGCCCCATCCCACTATGTCGCCATACTAGGCTCTACAAATAAAGCCGGAATACACGTATTGGAAATTGGATTTCCATCATGGTGGCTCCTGATTCGAAAGATCGATCGCGTAATGCAATTCACCACGGCTTACATCCCAACAAGAGAACACCGTCTGCATCCGCACATTTGGGACCAGAGTACCACCGCGGCTTACGTCCCAGCGAGAGAAAACACCGCTTACTCTATATATCCCTGAGCACTAGGCTCATCTCGGTCGACCGAATCCACGACACCACTAAGGTGCCCATCCACGAAAAAGCATACTGATCAAACCATCAGTTTGCCACCATACCGGGGTGTGAGGCTCGCGGATCAACGCTATACACAAAGCCATGCTATATCAGTTGCGCTTTGATCATCAACCACCAAACTTTGCTTTTCAACAAAAGTCTGGATCTCTGCATCTCAGCATGCCACACTATCAATCCATATCATACCACTGATTTCTGCCAATATATAACCTCTGAGCTCATATGTCTCAGAGAAGGGCGTTAAGCAAGAGAATAAATTCTCCGCCGCCAAACAGATATATATTTAGCAGAGATCAACAAATACAATATAAAGGAATACAATGTCAGACACACCATCCATTTACAAGTCCGTTCTGGGTCTGAACGAAACCGGAGGCACTTTCCTCGCATATCCATCCATCTCCAAGTATGTCTGGACGACCACCAACTATTTCCATCCTCTTGGGTGTACAGCCCAATCAGGATCGTCAGTAATTATCCGAACGATGTGAAGACTTCCAGTCTTTAGCCACCGTCTTCATCTTCGACATATCATCGAATCGGTTATTCAGAATGGGTATAAACCCGGACTTTCCGAACAATCCGCGTATATTAAAACAAATGTTACATAAACACAAAATACGCCTCATTCCAATTCATTAGTCACTAACCGCAAATTAGCAAGAGAACAATTTCCCAAACATTAACCCCGAAGGCCGAAACCAACATCAGATCAATACCCAGGAAACCATTCTTCTTAGCCAACCTACAGCTAGTTTCTAAATTCCACATTCTTAGGGAAAGGTTCCCATTAATTTTATCCAAGATAGATTCTTTAAAATTTATCCTGTAATCTTCCTTTGGATGTCGTTTCAAACCAAATTATGGTTTTTTCTAAACTAGTCGAGATTAGCGAACCACACCGAAGTAATTATTTATTTTATTTCCCAATCCCAACCTATTCATCCCATGAAGCAAAACTGGTAATACTCCATATCTAACACCACGGTGTTATCGGTAAAATTAATTACCATTTCACGTTCAAATCTAATTGAAGATTTAACTATCGCTTTGGAGCAAAACTGGTAATACTCCATTCTCGTTCATTTTCTAAATTTGGTAATTTAGATTACAAATTCACATTTCAATCTAATTGCAGATTCGTTAAAACTCCTTTTACTGGGTTAAAGAACTAGGTGTTATTTAAAACACAGTTCACGACGAACCCAAATCACATTCTATTTATTATCGGGTTAAAGAACTAGTGTTATTTAAAACATAGTTCACGATAAACCCATTTCAAATCCAATCAAATATATTAGGAATTCCGATTATTTAAAACCCCTTTTTAAATCTAATTTATTTATTTAAAAACAAATCAGGTTTTAAATTTAGTCCAAACTAGTTCATTTCGATAAAAATCCATTTTTATCTTTTCAAATATGGAGTTTTTCATCCCAAATTTTCCCAAATCATTTCTAATGGTTTTACACAAATTATTGATATTTTTAATAATTTTATCAAGGCCCGTACAGTCGATTTCCATCAATGGCCATCGAACTGCACTTACAGCGACCTTTTTCAAATTTTATTTGGACGTATCTCCAAATCCAACCGTTAGATTTCAAATTTCTAATATTCGTTAGAAAGCTCTTTTCGATACGAACCCAACGGTTCCGGTTTTAGGAGAATCCGACGGTCGGATCTCCCGTAATGTCCGTTTGAAATAAATGGTCGAAATTCACGAACTGCCGCGGCGCGGCACGTTCTATTCAGGCCATTTATATTATATATATAATATATATAATATATATTTCGTCGATTTCTATTTAAAACGAATTATATAAATAGTTTTAAATTCGTTTCAAAAGCAATTTCAACTTCCATTTCAATTCAAATCAAAATTGAATTCTTCTTATAAATTCGTTTTAAAATTCATTTCTATTCAATTCAAGTTTCAATTCAATTTGAATTCATTTCAATTCGTTTTAAATTCAATTCGAATTCATTCTATATTCAATACATTTTGAAATCGTTTTATATTCATTTCATTTCGAAATCGTTTTCAATTCATTTCATTTCGAAATCGTTTTCAATTCAATTCATTTCGAAATCGTTTTCAATTCAATTCATTTCATTTCGAAATCGTTTTCAATTCATTTCATTTCAAAATCGTTTTCAATTCAATTCATTTCGAAATCGTTTTCAATTCAATTCATTTTGAAATCGTTTTCAATTCAATTCATTTCATTTCGAAATCGTTTTCAATTCATTTCATTTCGAAATCGTTTTCAATTCAATTCATTTCGAAATCGTTTTCAATTCAATTCATTTCATTTCGAAATCGTTTTCAATTCAATTCATTTCGAAATCGTTTTCAATTTAATTCATTTCGAAATCGTTTTCAATTCAATTCATTTCGAAATCGTTTTCAATTCATTTCATTTCGAAATCGTTTTCAATTCAATTCATTTCGAAATCGATAAAATCGATATAAATATCGTTCACGTCAAAATGGCGTCAATCTAATCAACACGGCTTCATAAATTTCTATTTCAAATATTCTATTTCAAAATAGTTGTTATTATCAAAACATTTCGTTCAACACATGACCAATCTCAATGGATGAGTACTGTCAACACATGAACCTTTATTTTATATTGATAAAGATGTAAATTTTATTACTAAAATATTTCGTTCAACACATGACCAATCTCAATGGATGAGTACTGTCAACACATGAACCTTTATTTTATATTGATAAAGATGTAAATTTTATTACTAAAATATTTCGTTCAACACATGACCAATCTCAATGGATGAGTACCGTCAACACATGAACCTTTATTTTATAATATTCTTTATTTTCTAAATTGGAATGAGGCCCAATCAATTACCATATAATTTTAATTATATGGATTTCCATACATCACACTTATATAATAGCGTTGAAAAATAATCAACCATCAATCAAAGTGCACTACACTGTATAAGCCTCAAATATAGATATCTAACGCTTATAATAGCCTGTCAATCAATCGATCGACAGATTTAATCAATCAGGATGAGTGAACTTCATATTTCATCCCAACACCCATGTGGGGTTTCAAACAATCAAACACATATTTTATTTGTGCAATCGGGCGATGTGTAAAATTTATCGACCCAATCAATGTCCTTCAAATAGGTGTACATAAACAAACCGTCCGGTTTGCAAATGAATATTTTATTTTATTCGCTTCCACGTTAAAAATTATATTTTTAACGATCAAAATATTTTATTCAAACTATGAATATTCTATTCGGTTCATTTATTCAATAAAATGATATTTTTATTTTTCTAACATATTTTAGAAAATTTCGGCGGCATAACGGCACGATACTAGAAACGGGACGAGGCCTAGCCTTATCCCCGGTCTAGTGAAGGCCCATGCCATTCACACATCAATCAACCAATTTCAATTCTCCGAACAACCAAATTCAAATCAAATAATCCAACTAATCTATGCAACCAAACAAACAAGTCCATGGTCTGTGGACGATTGTGTCGGGTGCTACTAAACACCGTCTGCATCCTAGTATATATATATATATATATATATATATATATATATATATATAACTAGAATAAGAAATTTAGAGTGAGGAGTTCTCGCCCTTTCGCTAAACTGAATGACGCAATTCTTCATGGGTAGGAAATCTTCACCGTGCTTTTCTTTCGTCTATTTCGTTGCCCTTATCCACTACCTATATAAAAATCACATTTTTACTTTGCTATTCAATATATAAAAATTGAATTTTTACTATGCTATTCAATATATAAAAATCGAATTTTTACTATGCTATTCAATATATAAAAATCGAATTTTTACTATGCTATTCAATATATAAAAATCGAATTTTTACTATGCTATTCAATATATAAAAATCGAATTTTTACTATGCTATTCAGTATATGAAAATCGAATTTTTACTATGCTATTCAGTATATAAAAATCGAATTTTTACTATGCTATTCAATATATAAAAATCGAATTTTTACTATGCTATTCAATATATAAAAATCGAATTTTTACTTCGTTATTCAATATCTAAAAATCCCGCCTTTTCAAAAATAAAGATTTCGCCTTTTCAAAAAGAAAGATTTTACCCTTTCAAATAGAAAGATTTTTCCCTTTCAAATAGAAAGATTTGTAATATTACTATCATGTAGAAATTATATTTTTAATTCTCTACATAACAAAAATCATATTTTTACGCCTTCTATATAGTAAAGATTGTATTTTTAATACTTTAAAAATATAAAAATCATATTTTTAATTCTTTAAAAGTATAAAAATTATATTTTTATCACGCTACTTTAAACACTTTATCCTCATAGTAAAGATCACACTTTTATCACTTTTCTATTTAAACAAAATTTCGATTTTTTTTCCAATGTTTTTATTATGAACAAACATCTTGATTTTCTTTCATATATATATATACAAAACTAATCTTCCTTTTTCATAACGTATAATCATAAAAATCAGAACTTTAAATTAACCAGACAAAATAAAAGGAAATTAAACTCACTGTTATTTTCGGTTTAGGTGTTGGTGGAGGCTGTCTTGGGGCTTGAGATCGCTGGAGGAGGGGGAATGGCCTGGTGCTCGTCGCGGTGGCGGTCAGCAGGGGTGGCGCGGCTGCGGTTTGGGCACGACGAGGAGGTGCGGTCCTTGACAGGAGGGAGGGGGAGAAGGAGGAGCAGCTCGAGGTGGGGAAGAAGGAGGAGAGGGGCGGAGAGGCTCTGGTGACGGTTGGAGCTCGGGCGATGGCGTTGGGAGGGTCGGCGTTCGATTCGAACGAGCGTTGTTTTTTTTTCTTTTCTTTCAATTCTGTTTTCTGATTGATGAATCGGGGGGGCCAAAGTATAGGAGAGGGTGAGGAGAGAGAAGAGCTTTTAATTATTTGATTATTATTTTTTTCTCAAAAAGTTGACTTTTACATATGACCTCGAAACGAGGCCCCCCGCCTATCGTCCATAGCGTTTTACCCCCATTCCGAACACAATGGGATATGTATCGTAAGCTGATTCGATTGTTTGAATCAGTTTCCACTGAATTTAAAGAATAATTCTTCATATATTCAATTTAAACGCACATTTCAATTTACCGGGGTCACATACGGACTCGAAAAATTACAGAAAAATTATTTCTAACTTCGTATTGACGATACGGTCCTAACAAAACTAGTTTCGTCGAATTCTGAGACCGTTTGAAAAATGGCCAATTTCCAGTCGATTAAAATCAACTAAAACTGGTCAAACGCGTTTTCCTTTGCCACGCTCACATATTGATTCAAAAAATTATGAAATTTGGAATCTAGCAATAATTTAACATCACGGACCCAACAAAAGTGGTTTCGTCGAAATCCGAGGTCGTTTGCAAAATTCCCATTTTTAAGGGCCTGAATTCTATAGCGACTATTCAGAATTTTCAACTGGACATATCTTTTGATTCCCGCTATGAAATCTCGATTCTTCGGATTCTTTGGAAAGATACTATCAAATAGATCCTATGATTTCTGGTTTCACTAAAATCCAGATTGTTTTGCACCCGGTACATTCAATTGAAGTTTGAAATCGAATTATCGAACTACCGCGCCATTTTCAATTCTATTTATAATTATATATAAATATTTATATTCTAACGATGGCGTATATAATATATACGTTCGAATTATATTCAAAATAAATTTTTCGTCGATATTATTTAAAATAATTCATTTTAAATAATCAAAATTCGCTAAAATTGCCAAAATAAAAATTTTAAACTGGCCCAGATTTTCCGGGTTATTACAATCTCCCCCACTTAAAACTTTTCGTCCCCGAAAAGGAACAAAGTCGAAAGTTGTTTAACAATTCAACTCAACTTCCATTGTGTTGATTACGGCTTAAGTTCTTCAACTTTTCAGTTTCTAAGAACTTTTCAAAAATTTGGCTAACACCCTAAATTTTCGAAAAATTTCGCCATAACCTCCCCTGCAATGGGAGCATCGGGAAATCTCAAATAGCTTCCCCGGTCCTTCAGATCTCAAAAAGAAAAAGAAAAAGCCAAACGGCTAGCCAATAGGCTCATAAAATCATCATCACCCAAACAAAACAGTAAATTATGTAGTAAACATGTACCTATTTGTCGGGCAAACAAATTTTATTCTCTGCTCTAGCCTCCTTGCTATGACCTGTTCAATGTAAGTACAAGTATATGCATGCAATTTCAATCAAATTCCAAAACATTCTAATATGCGGTGCTAAATTCACCTTAGTTCAATCATTCCTCTTACACTAGCTATATTATACAATATCGATGCAATTTTAAAACAAAAGCATATTTAAGTTCATACAAGTATCATACACATCCACACATATATCCAAAATGCTAGTTCATTACATTAAAACCCAACTTTCTAGGAAGTCGTGCCTCCTCCCTGCATAATTTCCAAAGTAGATATCTCCTTTCCTTTGGATTTCTTATCACCCTTCTTTAACGGGCAATTTCGGGCTAGATGCCCTATATCTTTGCATCGGAAGCACTTCTTTTCTTTTCCTAATTTTCTGGATTTTTTCTTAACGTTTGGACACTTATCCACAAAATGTCCCGTTTCTTTGCACTTAAAACAAACTATGTCCATTCTTATCTCTTTCTCCTTGCTTCTCTTTCTCTCAGGGCACCGAACCGCATAATGCCCTTCTTCTCTACATATATGACAATAAACACCCACGTATGTTCCTAAGTTCAACTTCCTTTCTTTTTCGGCTTTCTGCTGGGCCCTCCTTGTTTGTTTCGGAGTCATACTGAAGTCAGCATAAGATAAGCCATAGAGAACCATCTCCTACATTATATTTGAGGATTTTATCAAGAGAGTTTGCATTACTTTTCATTAACAAATATCTTGATTTATGCTTTATATATCATTCCAGTATTTCTATTAGTTGAATTAATAATCATCACAGCTAGCAATCAATGTGTTGGTTAACTTTCAAAGGTATAATTTTTTTATATATATACTAAAAATCATGTTTTTGATGCCAAATCACAACAATAAATCTATCTAGTTTGGTTCTCACACCAGTCGATTGGAAATATATAAATATCTCACTTTCGAAACTCGAACATGAACACTGATGATGAGATCTCAATCATCAGTATCATCTCCGGGCGACTAGAGTGTGATTTTATATCTATTCAAAATATTAAAACTTCGAATACACGTTTGCGAGGCGTATATGCAAAGTCTTTATATATTGGATTGTCCAAATTCAATATAAAACAAATATTCAAATACGTATAAAATGGTTTAAACTCCCAAAACAAAGTTTGTTTAAATCTTTATTTTTAAAAATAACACCCTTTTGACTCGTTCTAGGATACTACTGATCCCATCTCTAACGAGTCATTCTTATTGGATATAACTAATCCAATCTCTGATGAATTCTTTCGTTTGGTTCTAAGGTGCCTTGTCCTCTGAGCTTTGTAAACCAAAGCTCTGATACCAACTGTGACGAGCAGGAATTTCGCTCGGTCCGAACCAGTCGCTAAACCGATCCAGGCCGTTCGAAACCCCTGATCGTTTGAGAACATGACAAATCAGAACACAAACAGAAGAACATTTCATTGTTATTATCACAACAATGCATCAGATTACAAGAATATACAGAGTATAAACAAATAAATATTACACAGAAATATCAGAGATTTAAATTACATTTAAATACATCGCAGCGGAAAATAATACAATACACAACTAGAAGGAGATATACGGATACAAAGCTTTCCGGATATCGTTCCAGCTGTAAACCAGGATCCTGTGAATATAAATCTGCAAAACCAAAACTACTAGCTGCCCGTGTCAAAATAGGGGCACCCAGAGTTTAGGTTAAAACAATAAACTCCAGGTCAGTCATGTGACTGGTGTGAGAACTAAAACAGTTATTAATTCTTTATTTTTAAAGTTAGGTAAATCAAGGGACCACGCCGTATAACACGGAACGGGTTTCCTCCCAAGAACACCAGTGCTTAAAACAACAGCGCAATGCTAATTAAAGAAAAATGAAGCTATTATAAGACCCAGGTCCCATCACACAATGCAACGCAAGCCGGAGGATAGGGTTTTTACCTTATAATAGCCAAGAATGCTTGATACGTTTAAAACAAATCATTTGATACTTTTATAAGTGCATATTGTATAAAATATCTTCAAATCATAAGTATCAATCATAGACGGCATAAGTGCCCCATCCCACTATGTCGCCATACTAGGCTCTACAAATAAAGCCGGAATACACGTATTGGAAATTGGATTTCCATCATGGTGGCTCCTGATTCGAAAGATCGATCGCGTAATGCAATTCACCACGGCTTACGTCCCAACAAGAGAACACCGTCTGCATCCGCACATTTGGGACCAGAGTACCACCGCGGCTTACGTCCCAGCGAGAGAAAACACCGCTTACTCTATATATCCCTGAGCACTAGGCTCATCTCGGTCGACCGAATCCACGACACCACTAAGGTGCCCATCCACGAAAAAGCATACTGATCAAACCATCAGTTTGCCACCATACCGGGGTGTGAGACTCGCGGATCAACGCTATACACAAAGCCATGCTATATCAGCTGCGCTTTGATCATCAACCACCAAACTTTGCTTTTCAACAAAAGTCTGGATCACTGCATCTCAGCATGCCACACTATCAATCCATATCGTACCACTGATTTCTGCCAATATATAACCTCTGAGCTCATATGTCTCAGAGAAGGGCGTTAAGCAAGAGAATAAATTCTCCGCCGCCAAACAGATATATATTTAGCAGAGATCAACAAATACAATATAAAGGAATACAATGTCAGACACACCATCCATTTACAAGTCCGTTCTGGGTCTGAACGAAACCGGAGGCACTTTCCTCGCATATCCATCCATCTCCAAGTACGTCTGGACGACCACCAACTATTTCCATCCTCTTGGGTGTACAGCCCAATCAGGATCGTCAGTAATTATCCGAACGATGTGAAGACTTCCAGTCTTTAGCCACCGTCTTCATCTTCGACATATCGTCGAATCGGTTATTCAGAATGGGTATAAACCCGGACTTTCCGAACAATCCGCGTATATTAAAACAAATGTTACATAAACACAACATACGCCTCATTCCAATTCATTAGTCACTAACCGCAAATTAGCAAGAGAACAATTTCCCAAACATTAACCCCGAAGGCCGAAACCAACATCAGATCAATACCCAGGAAAACATTCTTCTTAGCCAACCTACAGCTAGTTTCTAAATTCCACATTCTTAGGGAAAGGTTCCCATTAATTTTATCCAAGATAGATTCTTTAAAATTTATCCTGTAATCTTCCTTTGGATGTCGTTTCAAACCAAATTATGGTTTTTTCTAAACTAGTCGAGATTAGCGAACCACACCGAAGTAATTATTTATTTTATTTCCCAATCCCAACCTATTCATCCCATGAAGCAAAACTGGTAATACTCCATATCTAACACCACGGTGTTATCAGTAAAATTAATTACCATTTCACGTTCAAATCTAATTGAAGATTTAACTATCGCTTTGGAGCAAAACTGGTAATACTCCATTCTCGTTCATTTTCTAAATTTGGTAATTTAGATTACAAATTCACATTTCAATCTAATTGCAGATTCGTTAAAACTCCTTTTACTGGGTTAAAGAACTAGGTGTTATTTAAAACACAGTTCACGACGAACCCAAATCACATTCTATTTATTATCGGGTTAAAGAACTAGTGTTATTTAAAACATAGTTCACGATAAACCCATTTCATATCCAATCAAATATATTAGGAATTCCGATTATTTAAAACCCCTTTTTAAATCTAATTTATTTATTTAAAAACAAATCGGGTTTTAAATTTAGTTCAAACTAGTTCATTTCGATAAAAATCCATTTTTATTTTTTCAAATATGGAGTTTTTCATCCCAAATCATTTCTAATGATTTTACACAAATTATTGATATTTTTAATAATTTTATCAAGGCCCGTACAGTCGATTTCCATCAATGGCCATCGAACTGCACTTACAGCGACCTTTTTCAAATTTTATTTGGACGTATCTCCAAATCCAACCGTTAGATTTCAAATTTCTAATATTCGTTAGAAAGCTCTTTTCGATACGAACCCAACGGTTCTGGTTTTAGGAGAATCCGACGGTCGGATCTCCCGTAATGTCCGTTTGAAATAAATGGTCGAAATTCACGAACTGCCGCGGCGCGGCGCGTTCTATTCAGGCCATTTATATTATATATATAATATATATAATATATATTTCGCCGATTTCTATTTAAAACGAATTATATAAATAGTTTTAAATTCGTTTCAAAAGCAATTTCAACTTCCATTTCAATTCAAATCAAAATTGAATTCTTCTTATAAATTCGTTTTAAAATTAATTTCTATTCAATTCAAGTTTCAATTCAATTTGAATTCATTTCAATTCGTTTTAAATTCAATTCGAATTCATTCTATATTCAATACATTTTGAAATCGTTTTATATTCATTTCATTTCGAAATCGTTTTCAATTCATTTCATTTCGAAATCGTTTTCAATTCAATTCATTTCGAAATCGTTTTCAATTCAATTCATTTCATTTCGAAATCGTTTTCAATTCATTTCATTTCAAAATCGTTTTCAATTCAATTCATTTCGAAATCGTTTTCAATTCAATTCATTTCGAAATCGTTTTCAATTCAATTCATTTCATTTCGAAATCGTTTTCAATTCATTTCATTTCGAAATCGTTTTCAATTCAATTCATTTCGAAATCGTTTTCAATTCAATTCATTTCATTTCGAAATCGTTTTCAATTCAATTCATTTTGAAATCGTTTTCAATTCAATTCATTTCGAAATCGTTTTCAATTCAATTCATTTCGAAATCGTTTTCAATTCATTTCATTTCGAAATCGTTTTCAATTCAATTCATTTCGAAATCGATAAAATCGATATAAATATCGTTCACATCAAAATGGCGTCAATCTAATCAACACGGCTTCATAAATTTCTATTTCAAATATTCTATTTCAAATATTCTATTTCAAAATAGTTGTTATTATCAAAACATTTCGTTCAACACATGACCAATCTCAATGGATGAGTACTGTCAACACATGAACCTTTATTTTATATTGATAAAGATGTAAATTTTATTACTAAAATATTTCGTTCAACACATGACCAATCTTGTAATGACCCGGGTATTTCACTGGTCACTAACATAGATACTGAGTGATCGTGAGTACGTATTTTTAAATACGATTTAAAAATCAAGACTTTAAATTGTTTAAAACATGTCGAAAGTTTGAATTTGAATTTCTTTAACTTTGCGTAGATATAATAGCATGTATAGCACAGCACTAGCTAAAACTGGTTTGTACACATTCATATATGATAGCATCTGTTTGATAGCATTTATTTAAAGTGATCTTTATACATGTTTGGAAAATAACACTTTTTAATAGCATGTAATTGAGATGCCATTTTTATTGTACATGTTTGTTCTTTTTTTTTCTCAAGGGATTTAAGAAATCAAAGGTTGGAAAATCCTTGCTTTAAAAGTTTTAACCCTTGAATTAAAAATATGACAAGGTCATTTTTGTTGTCAAAAACAAGTATTTAAAATAAGACTCTAGTTTACATATACATAGAAAAAAAAATGCCTAAAAACATTTCTTTGTCTCAAAACAAAGGCAAGAATAATATTTGTATTTTTAAATCATAGATCATGTATTGTCAAAATCATTTGTAAAATCACATTTTTTGCATTCATATGTCACATATATCATAAATGTGATGAGATCATTTTAGACAAAAAGATTTTTAGTTTTAAATCCTTTCTATCTCCTCTCATTTGACTTTGTTGGTGAAAATACAATTCATATTCATATGAATCATCATATCATGAACAAGTGAAAATCCTTGCATTAGAACCTAGAAACATGTATTGTCATGTTCTCTTTTCAAATCATGGATTTTTGTCTAAGTATTTCTATATGTTTTCACTTCATGCTATATGTTTATAGGGTACCACATTTTCAGATTTTTGGCCAACTTTACAAGGCAAGAAAATGTGTTTTATATATTTTGTTAAATCAATCTTTTTATGAAAAGATAGGGGTTGTAAACACAAGGCTAAAACTGAGTTTTGATGACACAAGAATGATGTTTTACATTGTTTGAAAACCAAGATGATGTGTGAAAGTTCATATGCATTTATGGCATGGCAGATGCATGAGAACAAATGGAGTACAGGAGGGGGTTGGCCTAGGGGTTTTAGGGGGAGTAAGGCTGAGGTAAGGCCATGTGCTTTTGGGTTGTGGTGTTGAGATGTGACAAGAGAGGCTATATTTTTTCTTGAGTTGTCAAAAGCTGAAAAACAGTTTTTTTATACACCCTTATTTTAATGTTCTTTCACCTATAAATAGGACCAACACACACGTATTTTACAAGCACACAAACACTCTTGTATAAGGTCAGAAAGAGGAAGAAAAAAAACACAGCAAGGGTCAAGCCAAATTTTGTGAGTAAACTACTTCTAATTTCTGTTTAAAGCCTCCTGCATCTTTCTGATTTGATATGATATATGCATGTATATTTTGTATGAGTTACTTTTAGCATCTTTATGTTGAACCTGTGTATGGAAATCTAAGAATAGAACAAAAGACTAAGTAAAATTTCCCCATTTTCATACTGATTGTTGATAACATTTCGTACGCATATGTGCATATAAAAGTGTTGGTTTGGTTAAGTCAGTATGCTTACCAACTAAAACTGAAATGAAACAAGCCTGGAACCAAAAACTATAGACAACTTATGTGAGTAAAAATCCTTTCATTGATTTTTGATGAAGTGCTTGAAGGTGTATGTTTGTTGTGTACATAATGCTCATATATAGATCTGTATAAAGCACCATGAACCATGGCATTAGTCGGTGTGTTATTACAAAAAGAAAAATAGAAAAAAACAAAACAAAACTGGAACATAAACTAAAGACTGTGATCAAGCTATGAGGGTAAACTCCTTTTCTGTTTGAATCTATTCGTGTTTGATATTTATAAAATGTAGCATAAACTTATACATCTGAATAGATGTGGGTTTAAAACAATCTGATCCTCATGAATAAAAACTTGGAATGTTATACAGCTTGTGAACAATGGAAAGTAAGGCTCTGTTCTTCAATAAACATGTAGCTGGAAGAAGAAAAATCCATAACTCAAATACCAATGAGAATTAGAACTTGAGTTCTATATGGAACTGATCAGGTATACCAGTAGTTTATCTTAAAAATAATCTCAACTTGAATAAGACTCTATGTGGACAAAAATAGGAAATATTTACAGTGAGAAATTTAAAACTCAACCTTTTGACCAACATAATTTGTAAATCCAGAATTATGAACGCATTAGTGATTAAAAATAATGATTTTTAAAACTGGTTTCAAGATTTTTAACGATCTAGATTGTGTGCAAGGATTTAATGGTTGGGTTTGGGATAAAAATTAAATCCTGTCGATCTTAGTGATGGAATCGAAATCTGCTGTTGGTGAAGCTTCCTAAGGGATGTTCGGAGTTGTGGGTGAAGCGCCAGGTTTTCTGATGATCCGAGGAGGCCAGGCGAGGTTGATTTGTGGAAATTGGGCTGTTTCAGAAGTGGGATTTTGACTCGTTCGTTAGGGCTGGAGGGAGGATCGAGTGTGGAGCTGTTGGAAGGGGAGGGAGTCAAGGGGACGGACTTCGGTTTGGTGGTGGAGGCACGGCGTCCGGCGGCCAGAGTGGCGTGGTGACTGCGATCTTGTGAGGTCAACCTGAAGACAATGGTTCAAGGTTTAATGGAGGAGGGTGAATCAGAGAAAGGAGATGGGTTAGGTCATGGAGTTGGGTCCATGGTGATGTTGGGTGACAGTCGGGTTTGCTGGCAATGGCGCGGTGTCCTCATGGTGGCTGGTGGCAGTGTGCACGTGCACGCACTACGAGGAGATGGCAACAGAAGGGAAGAAGAAGAAGTACCAGATGGTTGTTTGAAAATCGTGGGGTTTAGGTTGATTTGGCAAGGGGCACTACCACGTTTTAAAGTGGTACTTCATTTAAAGTGGTACTTTGCCATTTCTAGATTAAAAATGAAGATTTTAAATATATATTTTTAATCCAAACTAGTTCTAAATTTAGATAATGATTTAACGAAAGTAGGAAATAAATATTTTAGATAAAAATAGAATTTTTATTCACAAGAAAATAAAGAGAAAGTTAATCAGAAAAAAATGCCGTTTTCGTCGAGATTTGAAAACTAAATACAGAAGTTGCATTTTAAAATTTAATTAAGAATTAATTTGTCTGATGAAACTGTAACGTTAACAAAGAAGGCGTTCAAGAATAACAGATTATGTGTCGTTTAACAAGAGGTCAAGAAATCAGCATGGAAGCTGTAAATTTGTTGAATTATAAATTTATTTTGTAATTTAAATAGAAAATATTTTCTGGGAGAATATTTAAAAGTGTAAATAAAACAAGGTAGGGAAACCGTATGTAACCTATACGATTTGTCAGTTTTAAATGTAGACTGAACGCTCGGATACAAGTAACTAAACAGGAACAGTCCTGTAAGGATTGTAAATGATATTTTTAAATCGTGGTTGGTTTAAAAAAAAAAAGAGAAAATAATTATTTAAATAAAAATAGGATTTTTATTTAAATAGCAAGTCGAGACAGATTGTGGAATCAAGATTTAAAAGACAGTTTTGTCAGGATCTGAAATTCAAAACACAAAACTGTAGTTTTAAATTAAGTATTAGAAATGATTTTCTAATGAGATATTTAAACTGTGAGATCGAAAGAAGTCGATCAAGTGGAAAGGGTCGAGTAGGGTTTTAACAAAGGACAAGAAGTAAACACAGTAACTGAAATTATAAATTTTGATTTATAATTTAAATTCTGAATTTTTTTTTTTAAACGAAATGTTTAAATTCAAAACAAGGTAGAAACTGTATGTAACACATACGGTAGAACTTGTCAGTTTTTTTTTTCTGATAACTGAAATATCTGATATAAGAACTGATCATGAACAGTTCTGAACTATACAAAACAAGAACTGTGCATAAATGTTTTAACCGTGTCAGACTGATATAAGGAAGGAAATTTTATCAGTATAGAAAGGAATTAAGGAGATCAAGAATGAACGATCAAAAAGGGAAAATTTGACGAAAAATTACCAAGTGTAAAAGTATAACGTAAATGATTAAACCACAGTTTAAGTCATTTACGAATGATCGGCTTAAGGGATGGTGATGAGTAAAACTTTCTAAAGAGAAAATAAAGTAAAATTCATGTGTAAAGATGATGAACAGAACCCGTGCGATGCACACACTGGAATTGATCGTTTTGAAAGGATTATCAATATACCAGATATTGACCAGATAATCATATACTGTTGGTTTGACAATAACTGTATATGATGATTAGGTTATAATTCTGTTTAGATTTATAATTTAAAGTGAAAAATGTTCGTTGATCATTTCAAAGAGACCGGAATTTATATTCCACTTTGATTTGATTATACGCCGCGCGTCAGAGATTGTAGAATTGAAGACGGTGAGATACAAGGACTATTTTCGAATAGTGCCTTCGGATTGTCCAGTCCCAGGACAACTTGTATGGACGAATGTCTGACAAAGTATACCTAACAGATCGCGTAAGTTGGTCTTTTCAAAACTTAGTTTGGTGGCGGAGGAATTCGTTTCTCTTAGCTTCATACCCGTGGTTTTGGCCAGATCAATTTGTGATTTGACGGGTTTGACGATGTGGCATTCAAAGTAAATGGTGACCAGATGTTCTGGAAGATAAACGTGAATCTAACCTCAAGCCTCACACCCAGGAAATGAAAAAAATCGGGCAGGCAGCATGGCTATGTGGGTCGCTCCCATTAGGGTGTAGCATCACCTATCTAGAGAAATTCCTTTTGTTTCTTAATCTATCGATTCTGCCCATGCGGGGATGGTTGCCGTACACAACCATCGGTGATATACATTCGATACACTCAAGAGAAATGAGTGGTCGGTCATGTGAGGGCCGGGTTGCAAGAAGTTCTTGTTGAACCCAGATGTATTTGCCTCTAGAGATACATCAGCGGAAGGTGGACCCATACCTTGTCAAGTTGGAAATCCAATTTCCCTAAGCGCCAAGCGGTTTTTATTTGTATACTATATCGGAGAATGTGAGATGCAAGCATTCTCCTAGATTTCTAAATCATTTGTGAAACCCTTGATATTATAATAATATCTGATTTCAAGTATACAAAGTGTTTTGATCTCATAAGGTAAAAACCCGTTCCGTCTTTACGGCGTGGTCTTATGAGATATTTTCTTTAAACTGTTTTCAACCGTTTACTCATACCAGTCCCCTGACTGACCCGAAGTTTATTTTTCTGTGTTTTCCCTTAAACTCTTGGGTATTCATAACACTTGTTATGAATAGACAAGTGAATCAGGATTTGGATAAACCTGTGAAGCTGGAATGAAGACTTTGCTGTGTGCTGGTCCATCTATCTACTGTATAATTAAGTCTATTAGTCGATCATCTATGTTATGTATAATTACTAATGTACTATGAATGAGTTATATCCCTAGACCTATGGTGTCCTGATGTAATATGTACTGTTGTGAAATGTTATAAAGTATGATCTTTTGTGAAAATTTCCCCTGTGAGATTCTGATGTTCTGTAATTTTTCTTCTATCTATTCTCATTTCTTATTAATGGCACAACTTGAGATGTGTTCAAAAAGTTGGGTCGTTACAGTTGGTATCAGAGCCAGGTTCTTGATTACCTAGGCTTTGGGTGAGTATTAGAGAGCGTATTTTTATATAAAATGAACTTAAAACAACTTGGATGTTATACCTAGGTTAGATATACCCTATCAAGACTCGATTGACAACCTGTTATAGTCAGGTGATCAAAATGAGCACCCGTGCACGAAGAGGTCGAGCTAGAGGGTCGTCCACTACTACTGGTCGTACTATTGGATCCCAGGATCAAGTAGAAACAATGGAGGAAGTTGCACCAGTTCAATAAGACAAAAGTTTTGCGACTATTTGTAAGGAGTATACGACTCTAGGAGGAAAAGTTTTCAAGGGAACTGAGTCGTTTACTGAAGTTCAAGCTTGGATGAGATCCTGTGAAAGGATTTTCAAAGGGTTGAAATTGAATGATGAGCAGAAGCGTCTTTTGGCATCATGGCAACTTCAAGAAGCTGCTGGGATTTGGTGGGACGCTCAGACTACTAATGTTCCCGAGGAAGATTTCACTTGGGACAAGTGCAAAGAGGCGTTTGAAGCACAGTTTCTGCCCGCTGCAGGAAAGACAAGGATGTATCGAGATTTTATTGATCTCAAGCAGGGGAACATGAAAGTATCAGAATATGAGAACAAATTCAACTCGCTTTCTTGTTTCGGGCCAGAACTGATAAACACTTCACTTAAGAAGAATGAAATATTTATAGCAGGATTAAAGGATAGCCTACAAGTTCAGATGATTGGACATCTCAAGGTTTCATTCGTTGATCTAGTGGATATGGCTGTTCGTTATGAGGCACTGGAAGGTAAGAAGACAGTGGCAAAAGCAGCACAGACAGGAGGATCTAGTGGTGAGAATCCAAACAAGAGGAAATTCAATCCGAACTGGAACAAAAACAATGGAGTACCTAAGATGGGAGGAAAGGCCAAAGAACGATTCAAAGATACCATATGCCACAACTGTTTGCAGAAAGGACATATTGCCAAGTTCTGCACCAAACCAACAGCAGAAAAGCCACAGCAGACTCAACAGCCGGAGCAACCTCAACCAAAAGGAACAGGTGATGCTATTCCGCAGAAGTTTTTATGCTATAACTGTCATCAGCCGGGACACTTGGCTAGAGACTGCCCACTGAAGAAGGCACAGCAACCGAAGGTCTATGCTTTAATGGATAAGCCATCGACTTCTTAGAATGTGGAAGGAGTTTCTGAAGGTAATTTACTCTTTTTATTATAAAAGGAGTTAATTAAGTAGGGTCATCCCCTAGATAAAGTTAGTATGGTTGGATTAAGATAGAAGAATATCCATTCACGTTAATACCGGAAATCAAGTTAGAATTTTAAATTGAGTTAAAATTTGGATTTCCTGGAGTTAAGGCTAGGCTTGAGGGTTTATTGGATATGAACTCAGGAAAGGTGAATTGGTCGATTTGTGAAAACCAATCATAATTATGAATCCCAAACTGAATATGATTAACAGAGTAAATGAATATTTTGGAAATACTTAATGGAGTTAAGTAAATTGGCTGATGGGTTAGAAGAGAAACTTTGATAGATATTTTGGTTTTGAATAGGGAATGGCTGATGTGTGTTTTATTTATCGATGTGTGTTTATATATAAGTCAATAACTAGAATCTACTGTTTACAAATTTCGGGGACGAAATTTTTATAAGGGGGGTAGAATGTAATGACCCGGGTATTTCACTGGTCACTAACATAGATACTGAGTGATCGTGAGTACGTATTTTTAAATACGATTTAAAAATCAAGACTTTAAATTGTTTAAAACATGTCGAAAGTTTGAATTTGAATTTCTTTAACTTTGCGTAGATATAATAGCATGTATAGCACAGCACTAGCTAAAACTGGTTTGTACACATTCATATATGATAGCATCTGTTTGATAGCATTTATTTAAAGTGATCTTTATACATGTTTGGAAAATAACACTTTTTAATAGCATGTAATTGAGATGCCATTTTTATTGTACATGTTTGTTCTTTTTTTTTCTCAAGGGATTTAAGAAATCAAAGGTTGGAAAATCCTTGCTTTAAAAGTTTTAACCCTTGAATTAAAAATATGACAAGGTCATTTTTGTTGTCAAAAACAAGTATTTAAAATAAGACTCTAGTTTACATATACATAGAAAAAAAAATGCCTAAAAACATTTCTTTGTCTCAAAACAAAGGCAAGAATAATATTTGTATTTTTAAATCATAGATCATGTATTGTCAAAATCATTTGTAAAATCACATTTTTTGCATTCATATGTCACATATATCATAAATGTGATGAGATCATTTTAGACAAAAAGATTTTTAGTTTTAAATCCTTTCTATCTCCTCTCATTTGACTTTGTTGGTGAAAATACAATTCATATTCATATGAATCATCATATCATGAACAAGTGAAAATCCTTGCATTAGAACCTAGAAACATGTATTGTCATGTTCTCTTTTCAAATCATGGATTTTTGTCTAAGTATTTCTATATGTTTTCACTTCATGCTATATGTTTATAGGGTACCACATTTTCAGATTTTTGGCCAACTTTACAAGGCAAGAAAATGTGTTTTATATATTTTGTTAAATCAATCTTTTTATGAAAAGATAGGGGTTGTAAACACAAGGCTAAAACTGAGTTTTGATGACACAAGAATGATGTTTTACATTGTTTGAAAACCAAGATGATGTGTGAAAGTTCATATGCATTTATGGCATGGCAGATGCATGAGAACAAATGGAGTACAGGAGGGGGTTGGCCTAGGGGTTTTAGGGGGAGTAAGGCTGAGGTAAGGCCATGTGCTTTTGGGTTGTGGTGTTGAGATGTGACAAGAGAGGCTATATTTTTTCTTGAGTTGTCAAAAGCTGAAAAACAGTTTTTTTATACACCCTTATTTTAATGTTCTTTCACCTATAAATAGGACCAACACACACGTATTTTACAAGCACACAAACACTCTTGTATAAGGTCAGAAAGAGGAAGAAAAAAAACACAGCAAGGGTCAAGCCAAATTTTGTGAGTAAACTACTTCTAATTTCTGTTTAAAGCCTCCTGCATCTTTCTGATTTGATATGATATATGCATGTATATTTTGTATGAGTTACTTTTAGCATCTTTATGTTGAACCTGTGTATGGAAATCTAAGAATAGAACAAAAGACTAAGTAAAATTTCCCCATTTTCATACTGATTGTTGATAACATTTCGTACGCATATGTGCATATAAAAGTGTTGGTTTGGTTAAGTCAGTATGCTTACCAACTAAAACTGAAATGAAACAAGCCTGGAACCAAAAACTATAGACAACTTATGTGAGTAAAAATCCTTTCATTGATTTTTGATGAAGTGCTTGAAGGTGTATGTTTGTTGTGTACATAATGCTCATATATAGATCTGTATAAAGCACCATGAACCATGGCATTAGTCGGTGTGTTATTACAAAAAGAAAAATAGAAAAAAACAAAACAAAACTGGAACATAAACTAAAGACTGTGATCAAGCTATGAGGGTAAACTCCTTTTCTGTTTGAATCTATTCGTGTTTGATATTTATAAAATGTAGCATAAACTTATACATCTGAATAGATGTGGGTTTAAAACAATCTGATCCTCATGAATAAAAACTTGGAATGTTATACAGCTTGTGAACAATGGAAAGTAAGGCTCTGTTCTTCAATAAACATGTAGCTGGAAGAAGAAAAATCCATAACTCAAATACCAATGAGAATTAGAACTTGAGTTCTATATGGAACTGATCAGGTATACCAGTAGTTTATCTTAAAAATAATCTCAACTTGAATAAGACTCTTTGTGGACAAAAATAGGAAATATTTACAGTGAGAAATTTAAAACTCAACCTTTTGACCAACATAATTTGTAAATCCAGAATTATGAACGCATTTCAAGATTTTTAACGATCTAGATTGTGTGCAAGGATTTAATGGTTGGGTTTGGGATAAAAATTAAATCCTGTCGATCTTAGTGATGGAATCGAAATCTGCTGTTGGTGAAGCTTCCTAAGGGATGTTCGGAGTTGTGGGTGAAGCGCCAGGTTTTCTGATGATCCGAGGAGGCCAGGCGAGGTTGATTTGTGGAAATTGGGCTGTTTCAGAAGTGGGATTTTGACTCGTTCGTTAGGGCTGGAGGGAGGATCGAGTGTGGAGCTGTTGGAAGGGGAGGGAGTCAAGGGGACGGACTTCGGTTTGGTGGTGGAGGCACGGCGTCCGGCGGCCAGAGTGGCGTGGTGACTGCGATCTTGTGAGGTCAACCTGAAGACAACGGTTCAAGGTTTAATGGAGGAGGGTGAATCAGAGAAAGGAGATGGGTTAGGTCATGGAGTTGGGTCCATGGTGATGTTGGGTGACAGTCGGGTTTGCTGGCAATGGCGCGGTGTCCTCATGGTGGCTGGTGGCAGTGTGCACGTGCACGCACTACGAGGAGATGGCAACAGAAGGGAAGAAGAAGAAGTACCAGATGGTTGTTTGAAAATCGTGGGGTTTAGGTTGATTTGGCAAGGGGCACTACCACGTTTTAAAGTGGTACTTCATTTAAAGTGGTACTTTGCCATTTCTAGATTAAAAATGAAGATTTTAAATATATATTTTTAATCCAAACTAGTTCTAAATTTAGATAATGATTTAACGAAAGTAGGAAATAAATATTTTAGATAAAAATAGAATTTTTATTCACAAGAAAATAAAGAGAAAGTTAATCAGAAAAAAATGCCGTTTTCGTCGAGATTTGAAAACTAAATACAGAAGTTGCATTTTAAAATTTAATTAAGAATTAATTTGTCTGATGAAACTGTAACGTTAACAAAGAAGGCGTTCAAGAATAACAGATTATGTGTCGTTTAACAAGAGGTCAAGAAATCAGCATGGAAGCTGTAAATTTGTTGAATTATAAATTTATTTTGTAATTTAAATAGAAAATATTTTCTGGGAGAATATTTAAAAGTGTAAATAAAACAAGGTAGGGAAACCGTATGTAACCTATACGATTTGTCAGTTTTAAATGTAGACTGAACGCTCGGATACAAGTAACTAAACAGGAACAGTCCTGTAAGGATTGTAAATGATATTTTTAAATCGTGGTTGGTTTAAAAAAAAAAAGAGAAAATAATTATTTAAATAAAAATAGGATTTTTATTTAAATAGCAAGTCGAGACAGATTGTGGAATCAAGATTTAAAAGACATTTTTGTCAGGATCTGAAATTCAAAACACAAAACTGTAGTTTTAAATTAAGTATTAGAAATGATTTTCTAATGAGATATTTAAACTGTGAGATCGAAAGAAGTCGATCAAGTGGAAAGGGTCGAGTAGGGTTTTAACAAAGGACAAGAAGTAAACACAGTAACTGAAATTATAAATTTTGATTTATAATTTAAATTCTGAATTTTTTTTTAAACGAAATGTTTAAATTCAAAACAAGGTAGAAACTGTATGTAACACATACGGTAGAACTTGTCAGTTTTTTTTTTTTTTCTGATAACTGAAATATCTGATATAAGAACTGATCATGAACAGTTCTGAACTATACAAAACAAGAACTGTGCATAAATGTTTTAACCGTGTCAGACTGATATAAGGAAGGAAATTTTATCAGTATAGAAAGGAATTAAGGAGATCAAGAATGAACGATCAAAAAGGGAAAATTTGACGAAAAATTACCAAGTGTAAAAGTATAACGTAAATGATTAAACCACAGTTTAAGTCATTTACGAATGATCGGCTTAAGGGATGGTGATGAGTAAAACTTTCTAAAGAGAAAATAAAGTAAAATTCATGTGTAAAGATGATGAACAGAACCCGTGCGATGCACACACTGGAATTGATCGTTTTGAAAGGATTATCAATATACCAGATATTGACCAGATAATCATATACTGTTGGTTTGACAATAACTGTATATGATGATTAGGTTATAATTCTGTTTAGATTTATAATTTAAAGTGAAAAATGTTCGTTGATCATTTCAAAGAGACCGGAATTTATATTCCACTTTGATTTGATTATACGCCGCGCGTCAGAGATTGTAGAATTGAAGACGGTGAGATACAAGGACTATTTTCGAATAGTGCCTTCGGATTGTCCAGTCCCAGGACAACTTGTATGGACGAATGTCTGACAAAGTATACCTAACAGATCGCGTAAGTTGGTCTTTTCAAAACTTAGTTTGGTGGCGGAGGAATTCGTTTCTCTTAGCTTCATACCCGTGGTTTTGGCCAGATCAATTTGTGATTTGACGGGTTTGACGATGTGGCATTCAAAGTAAATGGTGACCAGATGTTCTGGAAGATAAACGTGAATCTAACCTCAAGCCTCACACCCAGGAAATGACAAAAATCGGGCAGGCAGCATGGCTATGTGGGTCGCTCCCATTAGGGTGTAGCATCACCTATCTAGAGAAATTCCTTTTGTTTCTTAATCTATCGATTCTGCCCATGCGGGGATGGTTGCCGTACACAACCATCGGTGATATACATTTGATACACTCAAGAGAAATGAGTGGTCGGTCATGTGAGGGCCGGGTTGCAAGAAGTTCTTGTTGAACCCAGATGTATTTGCCTCTAGAGATACATCAGCGGAAGGTGGACCCATACCTTGTCAAGTTGGAAATCCAATTTCCCTAAGCGCCAAGCGGTTTTTATTTGTATACTATATCGGAGAATGTGAGATGCAAGCATTCTCCTAGATTTCTAAATCATTTGTGAAACCCTTGATATTATAATAATATCTGATTTCAAGTATACAAAGTGTTTTGATCTCATAAGGTAAAAACCCGTTCCGTCTTTACGGCGTGGTCTTATGAGATATTTTCTTTAAACTGTTTTCAACCGTTTACTCATACCAGTCCCCTGACTGACCCGAAGTTTATTTTTCTGTGTTTTCCCTTAAACTCTTGGGTATTCATAACACTTGTTATGAATAGACAAGTGAATCAGGATTTGGATAAACCTGTGAAGCTGGAATGAAGACTTTGCTGTGTGCTGGTCCATCTATCTACTGTATAATTAAGTCTATTAGTCGATCATCTATGTTATGTATAATTACTAATGTACTATGAATGAGTTATATCCCTAGACCTATGGTGTCCTGATGTAATATGTACTGTTGTGAAATGTTATAAAGTATGATCTTTTGTGAAAATTTCCCCTGTGAGATTCTGATGTTCTGTAATTTTTCTTCTATCTATTCTCATTTCTTATTAATGGCACAACTTGAGATGTGTTCAAAAAGTTGGGTCGTTATAAATCTCAATGGATGAGTACTGTCAACACATGAACCTTTATTTTATATTGATAAAGATGTAAATTTTATTACTAAAATATTTCGTTCAACACATGACCAATCTCAATGGATGAGTACTGTCAACACATGAACCTTTATTTTATATTGATAAAGATGTAAATTTTATTACTAAAATATTTCGTTCAACACATGACCAATCTCAATGGATGAGTACTGTCAACACATGAACCTTTATTTTATAATATTCTTTATTTTCTAAATTGGAATGAGGCCCAATCAATTACCATATAATTTTAATTATATGGATTTCCATACATCACACTTATATAATAGCGTTGAAAAATAATCAACCATCAATCAAAGTGCACTACACTGTATAAGCCTCAAATATAGATATCTAACGCTTATAATAGCCTGTCAATCAATCGATCGACAGATTTAATCAATCAGGATGAGTGAACTTCATATTTCATCCCAACACCCGTGTGGGGTTTCAAACAATCAAACACATATTTTATTTGTGCAATCGGGCGATGTGTAAAATTTATCGACCCAATCAATGTCCTTCAAATAGGTGTACAAAAACAAACCGTCCGGTTTGCAAATGAATATTTTATTTTATTCGCTTCCACGTTAAAAATTATATTTTTAACGATCAAAATATTTTATTCAAACTATGAATATTCTATTCGGTTCATTTATTCAATAAAATGATATTTTTATTTTTCTAACATATTTTAGAAAATTTCGGCGGCATAACGGCACGATACTAGAAACGGGACGAGGCCTAGCCTTATCCCCGGTCTAGTGAAGGCCCACGCCATTCACACATCAATCAACCAATTTCAATTCTCCGAACAACCAAATTCAAATCAAATAATCCAACTAATCTATGCAACCAAACAAACAAGTCCATGGTCTGTGGACGATTGTGTCGGGTGCTACTAAACACCGTCTGCATCCTAGTATATATATATATATATATATATATATATATATATATATAACTAGAATAAGAAATTTAGAGTGAGGAGTTCTCACCCTTTCGCTAAACTGAATGACGCAATTCTTCATGGGTAGGAAATCTTCACCGTGCTTTTCTTTCGTCTATTTCGTTGCCCTTATCCACTACCTATATAAAAATCACATTTTTACTTTGCTATTCAATATATAAAAATCGAATTTTTACTATGCTATTCAATATATAAAAATCGAATTTTTACTATGCTATTCAATATATAAAAATCGAATTTTTACTATGCTATTCAATATATAAAAATCGAATTTTTACTATGCTATTCAATATATAAAAATCGAATTTTTACTATGCTATTCAATATATAAAAATCGAATTTTTACTATGCTATTCAATATATAAAAATCAAATTTTTACTTCGTTATTCAATATCTAAAAATCCCGCCTTTTCAAAAATAAAGATTTCGCCTTTTCAAAAAGAAAGATTTTACCCTTTCAAATAGAAAGATTTTTCCCTTTCAAATAGAAAGATTTTTAATATTACTATCATGTAGAAATTATATTTTTAATTCTCTACATAACAAAAATCATATTTTTTACGCCTTCTATATAGTAAAGATTGTATTTTTAATACTTTAAAAATATAAAAATCATATTTTTAATTCTTTAAAAGTATAAAAATTATATTTTTATCACGCTACTTTAAACACTTTATCCTCATAGTAAAGATCACACTTTTATCACTTTTCTATTTAAACAAAATTTCGATTTTTTTTCCAATGTTTTTATTATGAACAAACATCTTGATTTTCTTTCATATATATATACAAAACTAATCTTCCTTTTTCATAGCGTATAATCATAAAAATCAGAACTTTAAATTAACCAGACAAAATAAAAGGAAATTAAACTCACTGTTATTTTCGGTTTAGGTGTTGGTGGAGGCTGTCTTGGGGCTTGAGATCGCTGGAGGAGGGGGAATGGCCTGGTGCTCGTCGCGGTGGCGGTCAGTAGGGGTGGCGCGGCTGCGGTTTGGGCACGACGAGGAGGTGCGGTCCTTGACAGGAGGGAGGGGGAGAAGGAGGAGCAGCTCGAGGTGGGGAAGAAGGAGGAGAGGGGCGGAGAGGCTCTGGTGACGGTTGGAGCTCGGGCGATGGCGTTGGGAGGGTCGGCGTTCGATTCGAACGAGCGTTGTTTTTTTTTCTTTTCTTTCAATTCTGTTTTCTGATTGATGAATCGGGGGGGGGGGGGCAAAGTATAGGAGAGGGTGAGGAGAGAGAAGAGCTTTTAATTATTTTATTATTATTTTTTTCTCAAAAAGTTGACTTTTACATATGACCTCGAAACGAGGCCCCCCGCCTGTCGTCCATAGCGTTTTACCCCCATTCCGAACACAATGGGATATGTATCGTAAGCTGATTCGATTGTTTGAATCAGTTTCCATTGAATTTAAAGTATAATTCTTCATATATTCAATTTAAACGCACATTTCAATTTACCGGGGTCACATACGGACTCAAAAAATTTCAGAAAAATTATTTCTAACTTCGTATTGACGATACGGTCCTAACAAAACTAGTTTCGTCGAATTCTGAGACCGTTTGAAAAATGGCCAATTTCCAGTCGATTAAAATCAACTAAAACTGGTCAAATGCGTTTTCCTTTGCCACGCTCACATATTGATTCGAAAAATTATGAAATTTGGAATTTAGCAATAATTTAACATCACGGACCCAACAAAAGTGGTTTCGTCGAAATCCGAGTTCGTATGCAAAATTCCCATTTTTAAGGGCCTGAATTCTATAGCGACTATTCAGAATTTTCAACTGGACATATCTTTTGATTCCCGCTATGAAATCTCGATTCTTCGGATTCGTTGGAAAGATACTATCAAATAGATCCTATGATTTCTGGTTTCACTAAAATCCGGATTGTTTTGCACCCGGTACATTCAATTGAAGTTTGAAATCGAATTATCGAAATACCGCGCCATTTTCAATTCTATTTATAATTATATATAAATATTTATATTCTAACGACGGCGTATATAATATATACGTTCGAATTATATTCAAAATAAATTTTTCGTCGATATTATTTAAAATAATTCATTTAAATAATCAAAATTCGCTAAAATTGCCAAAATAAAAATTTTAAACTGGCCCAGATTTTCCGGGTTATTACATGAGTGCACTAGACAACAACATGGAAGTATGTTATATGATATGCTACTGTCAAAATGAATGATGCAAAGATGGCCAGACAGGAGCAAAAATATGGATATATATATACACATACACATATATATATATATATATATATATATACATACACAGATAATCTAAGAACAAGAAAGCGCAACCATGAAGAATAGCTACCTTAATGAGTTGTCGGTCTCTTTAGTCAACAATTATTTCGCTCCTTATTTCTAGAAGTTCATATAATCTAAACGACATACCCAGCCGATTATTCACCATCCCCAGGTGTGAAGTGAGTTAATATTGTTTCATTTAAAAAAAAAAATTCATCCAAAGATGGCATGTAAACTAAACACTAATACCATGATACATATCAGTTTAATACTTAAAGGACAAAGCCTCAGTACTGCCAACAAGAATCTAGGAAGTAATAGAAAATATTACATGGAGTGCTGCAATTAACGAGAAGAAAGCATTTATGGTTAACATTTAAAACAATTACTATGATATGGACACATGAATTAAATTAAATTGTCAACACACCAAACATCTCTCATCTTTAACAATCAAATTCATAGTTCATAACATAATTTGATGAAGGCAAATTTTCTTTTTCTACACTATCTTCTGTTCGCTCTTTGAAAAAAAATAAGAAAATCGTTTCTGGGAAAGTTTCACTTCGTATTCCAAGTGTTAACACTACTAAAAAGGGTTGGAACAGTGACAGTTCGGATGTAGGCTTCAAAAATATGATTTTTCAACAATAATTGGTCCAAATCTTTCAAGTTTGCAACTTAAATAGAGGCAAGTGACATATTGATCCGAGTTTTACATATGACACTCCAATCAAATGAGTTGTAATTAAATTCAAGTTTAAAGATTTATATGTTTATCAAGTAATAGAAAATTACTGTACGCTGATATAGTACGGTTAAAGCCGAACCTAAACATTTTTTTCCCTGAAGTTAAGAACATCCAATGCCTAAAACTTGTGTAAAGGTCAACAGGATCATCTGAAAACTGTGCAATTTACCCATCAACAAAGCCATGGCATACACATACGAAGTGGATATACGTATACACACCCCCGCATTAGCCACCTCAAATATATAAATTTAATCTCCCCAAATTCAAACAAGCAACAAGGTTCTCAAATATTCCACAGTAAACGATAATCCCAAAACGCAAAATATATTTTAGTCGAAGTACTTGAAATAAGAAATCGTGAGTGAGGGGAACTCACCTGTAGCGGCAAGTGAAGAAGGCAAAGCAACGAATCGCAAATTGACGAGGTGGGCTTCGAATTGTTGGTTGTAGATGTTGCGTGTGGCTCCGTTGCTGAAGCTCTGATTTTTGACCAAGAAGAAGAAGCAACTTGATCTATTGTGGAAGGAGGCTGATTCGATTGAGCGAACAGAGGCGATTTAGGTTTTAGTGTCTTTGATTTGGAAGCGATGCGGCTTTGACTCGAGTAGATGGCAATTTAATCGGTCGCCATTATTATGAGGGGAAGAACTGATTTTCCTTTTTGCTGAATGAACTTTGGGGAACGAGGGCTTCAATTTATAAAGAAAGAATCCGTGGGAACCAAGGCAAAAACAGTAGCTTACGAATTTAACTAAGGAGGGTAATACCTGGGGAGACAACGTATGGGAAAGGGATTTATTCAGGGTAGGTGATAACACGGTTAAATTTTACCGCGAATAACCATGTTCCGCTCTGATTTCGAACCGCAAACACAGTCTCCAAACACGACAAGAATTACATGTACCATTTCGTTTCAACGTTATAATCACAATAAAATTGATCTGGTCGGATTCTAACTTTGTTTGCATATGACATTATTTTATTTTATATTAGTTATCGGCTCACAGATTTTATTCCGCTTGTTCATAAAACAATATCGTTAAATTCCCAATTTGAAATGTTAAATTAAATTCCCTTTATCTACACAAATCCAAGCCTATTCACAAATAAAATCCTCCAATTTATTTAACGTTAATTAACATCTATTTTTAAATCCAATCGTTATATATATATATATATATTTCTAGTCGAATCAATATCTAACAAATTTTCAATTTAAATATTCAACATTAATATTTGATTTCCAACCAACCATTTTGAATTAAATATTTCGCTTAATTCATACATAAGACCAATATAATAGATTTTAATCCAAATATCAACATAAATTGATTATTAATAGTAAATTCTTTAATTAATCGTCTATTCAAATCGTCAAAATTTCTGGGTCATTACATTCTTCCGCCCTTTAAAACTTTTCGTCCTCGAAAAGGAAAAATCGTTAGAGTTATACAAATGTACACTTCATATTTCCATATTTGTGTGAAATTATTCCACAACTGATTTAAATATCGATATTCAAGTCATCGATCTTCTTTGTTTCCATCATATTCAATTTTTTTCTGATCGTTAAATTTCTTTCCAAAACTAACTTCTTCTTAAATTTCAAAATTCGCATAAGTTGGATTTACGCCTCTCAGATTATTCCAAATTTCTTTATAGACTCCATCTGTCAAAGTTTACTTATCCATCATTGCGATTGAAATGGTCCAGGTTAGCAACCCTCAACCCAATCTGCTTATATTCAATCTATTAATCTTCTCCTCATTGAAGAGTGTAATTATCATTTCTTCTTCAAGTTACCAATTGTCTACTTGAAAATTTTCCATGATCAAAAATCTTTTATAATACGAATTTCATGTAGAAAATATTTGTATATAATTGAAATAACTCGAAAACCACTCTTCTTAACTTATTTAAATTATTGTTTCGAAAATACTTGATAACTCGAAGTTTGACAAGTATATTGTCGTTCTCACAGATATTAGGCATACCCTGGCCATGCGCACGACTAAAATCTTCAAGTACTAAATATCCTTGCTTTAACCCCCTATGAAAATATTTCAAAAATCCTTTCTAAAAACAGATACGGAAAGTACCGATGTGATATTGATGTTGATCGTTCAAGAATTGCAGATACACAATGGTTTCGTCTGGATCCCCCAGAAAACATCCGTATCCGTAGGAAATCACTTCCCTGCGAATTTCCTCATGGACAGATCATCAGAACAAAATTTAAGAAGAAAATCCGAGGTTACTGAGCGTTGGTTGCTCTCTCTCAGGGTCACGAAATCAAATCATCCAATGAGGAGATATATCAAGTCACGAAGACAAACTTCTGCATTAAACAGGTGGCTCACTATCACTAAGATATATCAGTGGACCGCAGGTACACAATGGTTACGCCTGGGTCCCCCAGGAAACACCCATACCCATAAGCTTTCACAGCTCTGCGGATTACGCCCTTATAATTCGACTATATATCGCGACAGTCACAATGGTTACGCTTGGTTCCCCCAAGAAACATCTGTCCGTCGTAGGCTACCTGCAGCCCTGCAAATTACGCTACACGGTCGAATTCAACGACTCTAGATCGCAACGATCACAATGGTTACGCCAGATTCCCTCAGGAAACATCCGACCGTCGTAGGCTATCTGCAGCCCTGCGAATTACGCTAGCAGTCGTGTTCAATGGCAACTCGTTAGTTTTATGTCCGGACAACCTACTACCACCAGCAGCATATCTCAACTAAGCTCGAAATTCATAGGGAAGGAAGGTACTTTCCTTATCTTGATTTTTGAAAACATATAATACTACGTATATATAGTACTTAATTTCATATTTCTCATAAATCATACTTATGTCAACTTACATAAGATTTTTTTTCCAAAACAAGTTTGCAAACGCCTTATTCTTATATAAATTCTGCTATATAAGCTTTATCCCAATTCATTACCTTTCAAATGGTTTCCGAATTCGCTATATTCTTATATACTTTCATATAAGTTCAGAAATTTCTATATCCATATCCAGATTCGAATATCCTTAAAATTCCATTTAATTTCAAATTTTCAGTTTCGATCTCTTGATCAATCCAGATTTTTCAAACTCGGATTTATGAATCCATTGCTATAAACCAATTTTCTTCCAATTTTCCAATTTATTAAATTCATTGCTTAATTCAAATCTTTAAGCTCTCACCTCCTCGGGATTTCATTCCTATAACAAATTCTCGTTCATGCCTCGTCACTCTTTCCCATTCACATCCTTTGACCGTAAATTAGCAAGTGAACAACTCCCTAAGTATCAACCCCGGAGACCGAAACCAACATCAGATCAACACCCAAGAAATTATTCAACTTAACTAATCTCCAGTCAGTTTTGAATTTCCTAGACTTAATTTCTTAATTTCTTACCAAATCATTTCTCATGCAGTACTCGAATTTAGTTTAAGAATCTACTTCTTTTATGAAAAACATTGATTATAACGATATCATTATAATTTTCACTTAGAAATATTTCACTTTCAAATTTTCAAATAACATCATACAAATGAGATTAAACCATTAATAGCAATTTCATAGAGTTTAAAATTTTCATACCCATTCTATTTAAATAATTATACATAGTCTCAATCTATTCAAAACACGTACATAGGAGATTTAGGATTACAAACGATAGTATTACGAAACAGAGCTAACTTAATTAGAATTTACAACCTTCTATGTTTGTCTGCTTTTCGATTGATGATCCACATCTCTGCGTAAATTACTTTCACGATATTAAATTTTCTGGAGTCTCCACAAAAGGATTAGTGCATTTCTCATCCACATGACCCCACTTCTTGCAGTTCTTACAATAATGCGAGATGGAGCCGTCTTTATCTACGTACTTCACAGTTTTCTCTCTAGCGACATGCAACACTGCCTGTTGTCCTTGTTGTCTCTCGGAACAGCTTCGGGGTGTATGTCCAACTTGCTTACAATGATAGCAAGTGATTGGTTCACCTGATGTCTCAGAAATGGCAGGCTTCTTCTTTCTCACTTTAAGACAACAACTGGGAAAATGTCCCTTCTCTCTACATTTAAAATAGAAAATATTGGATCGGTAAATTTTCCCTTCTTTCTTCTTTCCCTTGTCTCTCTCTCCGCACGTAGCCGCGTAATGTCCTTTTTCTGACATCTGTAACAAACGATATTGTCATAGGGGTTGGTTGTCTGTTTTTCCTTAATTCTCTTCTCATATTCCAACATTACTTGTTCCCTTCTTTTATGTTCTGTCGCTCTTCGTTCTCGACGTGCGGCTTTTTGCTCTTCAGTCCTCACCATTCTGATTTATTATCAAAACTCGTTAATTTCTTGCGATCTTTTAAAAACATTTCTACTTACCATATTTATTTTCTATAATTCTTACCGGAAAACATTTCTATGTATTTACAAATCTTTATTTTCTATAGAAAATATATTTAATTCATCTTGGGAAACATTTTTAAATTCGTTATTTGAATTAAACAGATATTAAATAAAGCACTGTTATTTCCACTTAACCGTGGACACTCATTTCTTCACTTAACCATTTCTTAGTCAACAATGAAGTTAATCAAGTTGGGGTATATTTACTCTCAGACCTTAATTGATCAACATTATTAACTTCGAAATAGATCAAGTTCACAGCAAAACATCCATTCACTTCTTTTACGAAAATCATTGATTATGGAAATAGTTCACGCCTTTAACTTTAAAGATACACTTTATTCTTTAATCTGAATAAACACTTTATTAATAATATATTAATTAATTTTCTTTTCAATAAAACAGAAAGTAACCAGTATTTCTTGAAATTTGACATAGTTGTCTTCCTTTCAAGCAATCTCTCAATCGATAATATATATTCCGAACATCGGAAAGTCCCATTTACATTGTAAACTTCAGAAAAATTTCACCATACTGGTCAACTTCATATCCTTTATTCCCATTCTCATTTGCAACATTTCTGCTTCCAATGTTACTTACTTCCAAAAGTAGCATTATTCCCTTTATAGGAATCTGGACTCGTCGCCTCAAATCAGCTTTGACTTCACTTGAACAACTATTCTAATCTCTAAAAAAAAAATATTCACACTCCGCTCCATTTACACCCCCCGTTCAAATTTACTTCTTGTTAATTAATTAACAAGTTTATACTTCACCATTGAATGCTTGTGTTCGATTATACACTATTGGTTTGAACCCGACTTATAATTTATCTTGTCACGTTCTGAATTAATTTAATTTGACATAGTCGTATTCTCATTATATCCCTTTTCCAATTTTATTTCTATTTATTTCTATCCGAATATCAAAATAAATTTCATCGTTTCATTTTTGAAACGTTTTCAAATTTCCCTTTCATTTTAATTTCAATCTGAAATCTTATTTCCAATCAATTTCAGTTATCATTGATTTCTAAACACCCAATCAATTCATTTATTCTCTTATACTTTTTTTTCTTTTTTTTTTCTTTCACTCGATCACGGATTCGAGATTCAAATCTAAGAGGGACCCTATCAAAGAATAGCTTTGGCATATCTGGATTCGAAGACTTCCGAAGATTGGGGATTCCGAACAAATTTTTTAAACAAAATTTTACTTCCGCTGTATCAGTTCTAAAATGCTAAATTTCAAAGTATATAATATTTCCAAAATAATTTTCCTTTCAAAAATCTATTTTTCAAAACCCTTTTTATTTTTAAAAATCTTTTTTTTTTCTAGTGTCGATCCTATTCCTTTAAACCCGATAAGCTATGCTTTGAATAAACCAAAGCTCTGATACCAGTTGTAACGTCCCGCCATTTAGACCGCTTTAAATTGGTGATTAAACCAACCTAAAACGTTCAAATCGATGGTTCGTTATTTAGCTTACCAAGTTCAAAATATCAACACAGAAATACAGAATAAAATAAATAACACAGTATTGAAAGCAAAATAACCTTTCATATATTAATCAGAATTTTTGATACAAAGATTTTTCTGTACAACGGAATGTAAAAAAAACAGTTGAATACAATAGAAAAATATTTACTGCTTTTAAATCTTCAAAGTGCGTCATCTCTTGGAATCCCCCAACTTTGACTGTCTTCGAATCCTATGCTGAAATATTTAGATCTGTAACACTCGGGTCTGACCCGAGTATTCCACGCAAAACATAAAATACTCGAGTCGGGATTATACTTATTTCAAGTAAATCAATTTTAATATAACACTAGTTAATCCCAACACCAATCACATGTCATATGCACGATATACAGTTATGTAGGCATCCGCCAGGGACCCTGATCCCAGGAGCTTGCATATACACACATGTACAGGTACATGTGTGCACCGCCTCAGCATCCCGGAAAATCAAAAATTAATAGAGTGGGCCAAGATATCAAAGATGGTGGTATCATACATATAGGCAGAAACGAACCAATGGATAGAGTGCACAAATCCACTAACTAGTACAGCAGTGGCAAATTTTCAAAAACCAGAACATGCAGATTCACAACAATACATGGAATAATAATGTTATAAGTAATCAGCATGTAAGTTTAGGATGTAGTAAGGTTACATAGTCCATACGGGATGTACAACATTTAAATACAAGGGCTGGAAACAAAATATGCTTTTTAATTTATGTGCAGATGTCGATAGTCATGGTTAGCATAAATTTGGTATAAAATCAAACAACAAGAGATACAAGTTTAAAAACTCAACCAGATATGTATTATAACAAGGTAGGCATGAGAACAAGTATGTATAGCAGTGAGGTGTCTATGTGCAGTATAGTTATATTAATGTCATATTTCTTTACTTAGAATTTCACAATTTGGTTGACAATAACTCATGCATAGTGTAACAATATAAAAGCACAACTAATATGCAACAGCTAGAGGTGTTTTTATGCTCATGTAATAGGCTGCTATGCAAAACGTCCGTGTGAAATGTCAAATTTGTCAAAGAATTTATACTGACATTAGCGTTCATAAAATAATAGAAGCACACAAAAGGTGTATATCCCTAAATGGCATGCGTGAGTGCATTAAGACAGTGACTTTAGTTTATAAAATAAGATGGAGGCGTATGATTCCAAAATTTTACATCCGGGTTACCGAGTGCACTAGACAACAACATGGAAGTATGTTATATGATATGCTACTGTCAAAATGAATGATGCAAAAATGGCCTGACAGGAGCAAAAATATGGATATATATACATACACATACATATGTATATACACATACACAGATAATCCAAGAACAAGAAAGCACAACCATGAAGAATAGCTACCTTAATGAGTTGTCGGTCTCTTTAGTCAACAATTATTTCGCTCCTTATTTCCAGAAGTTCATATAATCTAGACGACATACCCAGCCGATTAATCGCCATCCCCAGGTTTGAAGTGAGTTAATATTGTATCAGTTTAAAAGAATTTTCATCCAAAGATGGCATGTAAACTAAACAATAATGCCATGATACGTATCAGTTTAATACTTAAAGGACAAAGCCTCAGTACTGCCAACAAGAATCTAGGAAGTAATAGAAAATATTACATGGAGTGCTGCAATTAACGAGAAGAAATCATTTATGGTTAACATTTAAAACAATTACTATGATATGGACACATGAATTAAATTAATTTGTCAACACACCAAACATCTCTCATCTTTAACAATCAAATTCATAGTACATAACATAATTTGATGAAGGCAAAATTTCTTTTTCTACACTATCTTCTGTTCACTCTTTGAAAAAAAATAAGAAAATCGTTTCTTGGAAAGTTTAACTTCGTATTCCAAGTATTAACACTACTAAAAAGGGTTGGCACAGTGACAGTTCGGATGTAGGCGTCAAAAATATGATTTTTCAACAATAACTGGTCCAGATCTTTCAAGTTTGCAACTTAAATAGAGGCAAGTGACATATTGATCCGAGTTTTACACATGACACTCCAATCAAATGAGTTGTAATTAAATTCAAGTTTAAAGATTTATATGTTTATCAAGTAATAGAAAATTACTGTACGCTGATATAGTACGGTTAAAGTCGAACCTAAACATTTTTTTTCCTGAAGTTAAGAACATCCTATGCCTAAAACTTGTAAAGGTCAACAGGATCATCTGAAAACTGTGCAATTTACCCATCAACAAAGCCATGGCATACACATACGAAGTGGATAAACGTATACACACCCCCGCATTAGCCACCTCAAATATATAAATTTAATTTCCCTAAATTCAAACAAGCAACAAGGTTCTCAAATATTCCACAGTAAACGACAACCCCAAAACGCAAAATATATTTTATCGAAGTACTTGAAATAAGAAATCGTGAGTGAGGGGAACTCACCTGCAGCGGCAAGTGAAGAAGGCAAAGCAACGAATCACAAATTGACGAGGTGGGTTTGATGCTGTGTGTGGCTCCATTGCTGAAGCTCTAATTTTTGACCAAGAAGAAGAAGCAACTTGATCTATTGTGGAAAGAGGCTGATTCGATTGAGCGAACAGAGGCGATTTAGGATTTAGTGTCTTTGATTTGGAAGCGATGCGGCTTTGACTCGAGTAGATGGCAATTTAATCGGTCGCCATTTTTATGAGGGGAAGAACTTATTTTCCTTTTTGCTGAATGAACTTTGGGGAACGAGGGATTCAATTTATAAAGAAATAATCCATGGGAACCAAGGCAAAAACAGTAGCTTACGAATTTAACTAGGGAGGGTAATACCTGGGGAGACAACGTATGGGAAAGGGATTTATTCAAGATAGGTGATAACACGGTTAAATTTTACTGCGAATAACCATGTTCCACTCTGATTTCGAACCACAAACACAGTCTCCAAACACGACAAGAATTACATGTACCATTTCATTTCAACGTTCTGATCACAATAAAATTGATCTGGTCGGATTCTAACTTTGTTTGCATATGACGTTATTTTATTTTATATTAGTTATCGGCTCACCGATTTTATTCCGCTTGTTCATAAAACAATATCGTTAAATTCCCAATTTGATATGTTAAATTAAATTCCCTTAATCTACACAAATCCAAGCCTATTCACAAATAAAATCCTCCAATTTATTTAACGTTAATTAACGTCTATTTTTAAATCCAATCGTTATATATATATTTCCAGTCGAACCAATATCTAACAAATTTTCAATTTAAATATTCAACATTAATATTTGATTTCCAACCAACCATTTTGAATTAAATATTTCACTTAATTCATACACAAGACCAATATAATAGATTTTAATCCAAATATCAACATAAATTGATTATTAATGGTAAATTCTTTAATTAATCGTCTATTCAAATTGTCAAAATTTCTGGGTTGTTACAGAATGCGACGAAACTAGTGCCGTTGGGTCGTATTAAATAATTATTATAGGATTTCAAAGTTTTAAGTTGATTGGATTTATTTAGTGATCGTAGTAAATTTAAACGCGTGTTTTTCGCTGGTTTTATAAAGGAATTT
Organism: Allium sativum; assembly: GCA_030737875.1. Taxonomy (NCBI): domain Eukaryota; kingdom Viridiplantae; phylum Streptophyta; class Magnoliopsida; order Asparagales; family Amaryllidaceae; genus Allium; species Allium sativum. The sequence continues at coordinate 220,475,512 of CM060927.1, read as the reverse complement.
TTTTCAAATGATGTCGGAATTCGACGAAACCTGTCCCATTGGGTTCGGAATATTTTTTTTATACTAAGATTAGCTTTTTTCAGAAAACAGAAATCATTTGTTGTGGATTTTATCAATTACTTCATGCTGAAGTTTCGTTATATATTATTTAATTCAATTGGCACCTTATAAATACCCTTAAACCCTAGGATTTTGGGGTCAAAAGTGTTCTTGCGGTTAACTAAACAAGGGAGCCGCCACAACACGTTCAATGGTCAGAACCCTCCTTCAATTTATCCTCCAAAATCCGAAAATCCACTTATTAATTCATCAACCTTTTAACAGTGTTTTGTTGATCTCGACAAGAACTAAATAATGAGCGGTGACGATCAGATCTCCTTCAACGTGGTGGCTTGAATTGGTCGTGGAAGCACCTGCGCTCGGAGTCCATTTACAAGCGAACGGGATGACAAGGGGAGACGAGGCTTCAGGCAAACTTTAGTGGAGATTGGGCGCACTAACTGGTGATCTTAGATGAGGCTCAGAGGGTCCTGTGTTCATGTCGTTTGTGAGATGGAGCAGTACGTGATGTTTCGAACCAAAGAAATGGAATTGGTCCTTTTTTTCTCCAATCCAAAAGTAATTAGTATTAAGCTAATTTATCCTTAAGAAGAACTACTATATACTTAAATGTTGAGCTGCGTTCAAGAAATATGATGATGGAAACGTGGCAAGAGGACTCGTGCTATTGCACAAGGAATGAAGAACGTGAGGGAGAATTCTGGAGTGAAGCGTGAAGAAGACAGAAGGGTTTAAATCATACTTAGTGAACAAAGTGGTTGGGACTGTTGATAATACGTGAACATGGGGGTAGCAGGTTTAAACATTTGCAGAAGTGGTTCATGGCTTTTCGAACAACAACAAAGAAAAACAAAAGGTTTAAATCAGCCAGTATTCAAATTAAAGTAATTAAAACTTGATTGGTTATTAATATTAGTGAATAATTAAGGATTTAATTATGATCCATTGCCAGGTACTCAACTGAATCGATAGCAACAATCTGGAAGGAAGGAAATGTGAAGACAGAAAGGAAGTGTGAAGAGAACAAACAGATCAATCCTGTTGTAGTTGACTGAAAGTAATTGAGTTTAATTAAAATTTCATTAAAGGGCTAATTATATTCATTAAAATCGTATAATAAAATTATTCATAACTTATGCCTATATTATTAGAAATGGACCAAACAAGTTACGTTGGGATCATGGAAATGAACTCCACAATTAGGAACTAATTTGAGCAGAACTAGAGGCAGATGGAAATTCTAGTTAAATTAAACGCTGTTTAATTTAACGGTGAACCGTATCGACAAATGAAATTCGGTGAGTTAAACTCACTCAGTTCTTTCCATTTATATTTTATATAAATTGGGTTTTTATTTTGTGTGCCCTGTTTGCTATGATTGACCGTTCGTTAGTTATATATCTATTTATTAATTTGACTGATAAAATTAAACCGTCGTTTAATTTCAGTGAAATGCCAAATCGTTATTTTAACAAATTGGCCCCAATGAAGGTAACTCACCTCGTTGGGCACGTTTATGAAAATAATCGTGTTTTGTTTGAATGGTTTAAATTGACTGAATTTTTATGTTGGTTGGCTGGTGTTATGTAGTCGTTATTTCCTGAATGGAATTAAATGATCTGATTTGAGATAACCGATTTGATTTTAGGGAAGAACAGGTTGGAGGGATCCAACGAGATTCCTCAAATGTATTATTTATTTTCATATTATCATATGAATTGTCATTGATTGGAAAGTCAACCTATGTTTGGTTTTAACCAATGGACTATATTGGTTGAGTAATCGGTAGTAAATGGCCTAAAAGTAAATTATTTATTTATATCGATTTACCGTCAGGTAAATTGATAGAACTTAAGTTATAAAATTTATTTTATAACTAAAGATAGATTTTTAAAATATATTTTTTTAAATAAAAGTTTATAATGGAAATAAATATTTGTTATTTATTATTTAAGTTAAAATTAATTATTAATTGGTTTTATCCTGTTGATAATCAGAGTTCTAAAATAGTGAATAGAAATTAACCTAACGGATAAATTTGGATAATTGTTTTAAGAAACAATTAAATGGAAATTAGTTAAATTAATTATATTATTAATTAATTTAAAGGGGAAAACGAATTGGAATCGGTTAATGAGATAACCGTGTTTTGAGTTGACTAAGTCAACCATTTTAACTGGAGATGATTATTAAATTGTTTGTTTTGAATTAATAATAAAAAGGGGGTTTAATGAATATTGTTTAGATTCTAATAAAATTTTATAAAAGGGATTTTGTAACGACCCGCATTCTACGCATCATAGGATCGTAGAATATTTATTTCTGTAACATACGAAGTCGTATGGTCATGTAACTTTGGGAGACGACTATTAAGGTCATTTCCCATGTCCATGATTTTTCCCGATTTTTAAATGACCATTTTACCCCTAGTTATCACTGTTTTGGCCATAACTTTTGACTGGAAACGAATTTTGACCTGAAACCACTTCCATTAGCTCCAGATGATGGTTTCTCTTTCCGTAGAGTGGACATAATAGTCAAACGGACTTACCGTTTGGGAGATATGGCTGAATTAAGGTTTAAAGGGTTATTTTCAGCTAATTGGGCTTAACCGGGTAGTTAGTAATTAGGCCCATTGGGGGATTTCGGGATTAGTGGTATTTAAGGGCTGCTAGGGTTAGGATTTCGGTTTTTCACTCATTTTCCAGCCGCCACAAACATTTTAGAAGCTCCAACAATGGCCTCCAACATCTAAAAACACCCCTAATCACTTCTTAATCCAGTTTTGGCTTAAACTACATCAAATCAAAAGGGAATAGCATCAAATCAGAGTTGGAGCTGCTGCTAGGCATTGGAATTCGACCCATACAGTAGATTATTTCAGATTTGAGATTTTATTATTGCCAAGGTGAGTGATTTGCTTTGTTTTACACTAATTACGGCTAATTAGGGTAATTAGCGAAGATTAGCGAAATTATAACTCAGAAAAATCTAGAAAAATTCCTAAAATTCTAAAACATCATTTTATGCCTCTGATATGAATTTGGGTTAATTTCGACTAATTTTGTTAATCCCGGAATTTGGGGGATGAAGGGGTGATTAGTGGAAATTAGCGAATTTATGCATGTTAAAAATTTGGAAAAATATTTATAAATTCTAAAATATTATTTTAGACCTCTGTTAGAAAAATTAGCTAATTCGGTTAAATTTTGTTAATTCTATCATTAAGTTTGCTTGAACATGCTTAAGGGAAAAATATGGTTTTTGGGTATATTTGATCCATTTCACATGCTACGATTTATGTTTTGCTGTTTGTGGATGTTTCTACATGTTGCTATGACTGTATGGTTTGCTTTGCAATTTATTAGAATAGTTAGATTGATCAAAAACGCCGTCGGGTGCCGTAAACAGTCGCTGAAAGAAGTTGCAGGAAAATGTACAGGACCGAATCGGATCGCCCCCATGTCCCACGAACCGATCCGTGGCGATGGACTAGGGAGACCGACCAGACTGGGTAAGACCGACCACTATGCGATGTTCGACCGTCCCCATACGATGATGAAATACCGACCGGGGGAAAACAGAACGACTGACCAGGTTCCAGACCGACCAGGAATGAAGGAGGTTTCAGACCGACCAAGTCTGGAACGACCAAGGGAGTTTCGAACGACCGAGTTTGGACCGACCAGGGGGGTTTCTGATCGACCGACCCCGTAGGAACTTCAGACCGACTAGGATGGGTGAATTGCGACCAGAGGAGGTTTCAGACCGACCAGGGGAGACCGATCAGGTTGGGAAAGACCGACCACTATGCGATGTTCGACCGTCCCCATACGATGATGAAATACCAACCGACCAAGGATGGTGAAGTACGACCGACCAGGAATGGTGAAGTGTTCGACCGACCAGGGATGGTGAAGTACGACCGACTAGGGATGGTGAAGTACGACCGACCAGGAATGGTGAAGTGTTCGACCGACCAGGGATGGTGAAGTACAACCGACCAGGGATGGTGAAGTACGACCGACCAGGAATGGTGAAGTGTTCGACCGACCAGGGGGCGATACCGACCGACCAGGGTAGAGATGATGAAAACCAACCAGAATGAAAGGTTCTTGACCGACCGACCCGAACAGGAGGAAACCAATAACCCGAGATGCAAAGGTAGTCCAAATGGAAGTTAGAGCTCAGGATCCCGGACCCAGTTGGGAACCAATGAGTTCACTTCATGATTGGGCTTTGCTGCGGGACGTGTGCTAAGGAGTTGTCGATGTCTGTATCTTTGGATCACTATGTATGGGAAGTATGTGAACGGATTCAGGGTCACAGTATGTAGTGACCTAGGTACGACTAAAAGTAGCTATAGACCAATGAAGTGGGATCATTGAAAAGGTTTGGTCATGATTCCATGTGGGTAAGCTTGGTTGTAGCAGTAGTTGTACAGAGTCGAACTCCGTCACTACTTCGATGAGTCTAGTGATTTACAGTGGTGGACATCGTATGCTTTACGCGCTGAGTGAGAGATGTGAGGATGGTTGTATGATTGATTTGTTTGCTATCATTATGACATGCACACCCCCACCCCCGTATCTTTACACCACTTGTTTTGAGGCACCTTAGAGTATTGTACAGTATGTAGTGCTAACTCTTTGGTTGCAGGTCCAGGTTCAGGTATGGTTTAGTATACCTGTTATTGTTCTGTTTAGTTGCTTATCGCTCATACCAGACTTTTGTCTGACCCAGAGTTTTATGTCTCTTCTTATTACTCTGGGTGCTCACACGAGCAGACTAGAGACAGGTTAGGTGGTATGCACGAGTAGCTGATCCGGAAACGAGCAGGAGGCTTCTACGTATGATATATAGATATTCTCCCTGTGTCGCAGCTGGTCACTACCTTGGGCATTAGTAGTGTACCTTTCCTTTTTGCTTTAGAGACAGTATTTTTAAGTTGTAATAAGCTGTATTTTGGATTTCCGCTGCTATAATGGTTCTGATTTAGTTTTCAGCTTATGCACTGTCTCGCATGTTTATGTCAAGCATATTATTATTATATTTTATTCCATGCGCTGTGAGATATGTTACAGGTTCTGTGCTAATTCAACTCTTCAAATCCCTTTCCTTTTCCTTTCTTTTGGCGACCGTTCCGTGCTGGTTGGACATTAGTACAACGCATTTCAGTGAAATGTCGACTGGTGCGGGGCGGGCCGTCACACTTGGTATTAGAGCTCTAGGTTGCGTAGTTCACCTAGGGAAGGACACTAGGGAGAGATAGTACACGTATATGAGAGCGCGTATTTGTGATTATTTTGGTTTTCAGAAAGCTATATATATACTACTAGTATAGATAAAGATAGGGTTGTACTGCACTAGCACCACTATGGAGTCGTTAATCGTTTCCTTTTCTAGATTGACGATGAGCCGAGATACTAGAGGTGCTGGTAGGGGAGCCAATAATGGGAATGCTGCTGACATGAGGACGATGTTTACTGACCTCATGAGAGAGATGCTTAGAGATGTACAGAGGGCAGCTCCCAATGGTGGAAATGGTGGTGGTCCAATAGTGCAGGCGCCGAGGGTCGACTTCGCCAAGCTGAACTAGGATTATACTAGTCTTGGTGGGAAGCCGTTCCACGGAACGGAGTCGGCTACAGAAGTTCAAGATTGGCTTGATAGTTGTGAGTGCATCTTTGAAGATTTGGGAATCGAGGATGAGATGAAGAGAATGCTAGCATCCCGTCAATTGCAAGGACGAGTTATGAATTGGTGGAACGCTATTAAGGCAGCTACTCCAGGGAATCAAGTTACTTGGAATCAGTTTATGACTCGTTTCAGCGAAAAGTTCATTCCAGCTGCTCATAGATCAAAATTGTTCAGGAGGTTCTTAGAGCTTAAGCAGAATGGCAGGGCAGTCTCGGAGTATATTGCTGAATTCAACACTTTATCAAAATATGGATTTTCCCTTATCGATACAGTCGAGAAGAAGAACAAGAAGTTTATAATTGGCTTGGATGGGTACTTGGGGGAAAGACTTGTAAACCATATCGACGAGACGTTTGAGTCTATTGTAAGAAAAGCATTAAGGTCTGAGAGCCTTTTCCCTAAGTCGAAGACTGAGGTTGCTATTGCATCTACAGAAGAGCCAAAGCCGCAAGCAAGTGGTGAAGGCAAGAAGAATTCTCAGAGCAAGAGGAAACAAGACCAGGTTAAGGATGGTCAGAAAAAGAAAAATAGGAAAGATGGCGAGTGCTTTAGTTGTGGCAAGAAGGGCCATTATGCTAGTAATTGTCGGGCCAAGCCAGCGGATAGGAAGTGCTTCAACTGTGGCTAAATGGGACACCACAAGGACAAGTGTCCACAGCCCCCTAAAGAAAAGCAAATGGTGAAAGCATATGCTCTCAATGCTATTCCTTCTTCGTCGAATGCCCCAACTGCGGCGGAGAAGGGAAAGAATGTCGTCTTTCAAGGTATGCTTTCTGTTTATGATGTTCCTGTTAGAGTTTTATTGGATACCGGAGCTTCCAGTTCTTTCATATCTAGTGACCTGGTAGATAGGTTGGGATTGGAGCCCGAGATTGTCGATAGACCTTTAGTAGTAACGAACCCGATTGGTGGTTCGACTAGCCTTAGCATGATTTGTCGTAATGTGGTCCTATCGAGTCATGGATGCATGTTTGTTTGTGATTGCTTTGTTTTGGGCTTTACTGGGTTTGGCATTATTTTGGGAGTAGATTGGCTCCAAAGATACGGGGTGGTGGTAGACTGTGAGGGCTTGTTGGTGACAGCTAGAGCGGATGATGGACGGAGGATAGTGTTTGGTGGTCTACCCAGTAAGGGGGTATTGGCTAGTTTTCTAAACTCCCTCGACATTCCGCATAGTGAGTTGTCAGGTTTGCCCGTGGTTGGCCAGTATCCGGATGTTTTCGAAGAAGTGACCGGGCTTCCACCACACCGAGAGATTGAGTTTCGTATTGATTTGGTAAAGGATGCCAGGCCTATAGTGATGCCACTTCGTCGTATGGCACCAAAAGAGCAGCGAGAGCTCGAGGTGCAAGTCAGCGATCTTTTGAAGAAGGGATTTATCAGAAGGAGTGTTTCTGAATGGGGAGCACCAGTTGTGTTTGCTACCAAGGCGGATGGTTCCCTTCGTTTGTGTGTAGACTACCGTGAGTTGAATAAAGTGACGAGGAAGAACAAGTATCCTCTACCGCGGATAGATGATTTGTTCGATCAGTTGAGTGGCGCGAGAGTATTTTCTCAGTTGGATCTCGCGACAGGTTTTTATCAGCTTAGAGTGGAAGCTGAGAGTATAGCTAAAATGGCATTTCGAACGCCGTCTGGATTTTACGAGTGGTTGGTCATGCCATTCGGGCTGACCAATGCCCTAGCATATTTTGTGGATCTTATGAATAGGGTATTCAGAGATCAGTTGAATAAGTTTGTCCTTGTGTTCGTTGATGATATTTTGGTCTACTCGAGGACAGAGGAAGAACACAAGGGACATTTAAGAATAGTGATGGAGGTGTTGAGAAAACACCAATTGAAAGCAAAGTTTTCTAAGTGTCACTTCTGGAAGAGGGAAGTGAGGTTCTTGGGCCATGTTGTATCAGAAAATGGGATTGCCGTGGACCCGGCGAAGGTGGCTACGGTACAGGATTGGCCTACGCCCAAGAATGCAACAGATGTAACAAGTTTCTTGGGATTAGCTGGACATTATCGTAAGTTCATCCAAGATTTTTCCAAGATAGCAGCACCGTTGACTCAGTTGACAAAGAAGAATCAAGCTTTTGTTTGGTTGTTTTGCTAGTATCATATCATGTAGATTTTATGAATTCGGAGGAGATATTCCTTGGGTGCTTGTCTGATATTGGTTTAGGCCTTTGGGGCTTGTGCTTTGGGAATGTTGAGTCCGACAAGGATGGTTTACGTGAGAGATAAATAGTTGTGGCGATTTTTCATCAAGTGCATTGAGTTGGAGACATGTCAGTCTAAGGGTTATGTTTCTAGGTTGGAAGCAACTAGAGTATATCACGGAATATGATTTTAGACCTAAGAGCAAATTGGATTCAGAAACGCTAGTAAGCTTGACGATTAGATCGATTTTGATTGAGTGGGTTGGTTCCAGTCAAAGGAACGATCCTAACCTATTGGAAATCATCTCTAGGAGGGAGGTGTGTATCGACGGTCAAACAGATAGGGTGAATCGAGTATTAGAAGACCACTCAAGATAGGTAGAGGAGTTATACTGATAAGAGACGAAGAGATTTAAGTTCTCCGTAGGTGACATGGTACTCGTCAAGATTTCTCCGTTGAAGAGTGTGATTCGTTTTGGTAAAAGAGGAAAGTTGGCACTAAGATTTGTTGGTCCATTCCCGGTTATTGAGCAAGTTGGAAATGTGGCATATAAGGTAGAGTTACCAGACAAGATGACAGGAGTTCACAATGTATTTCATGTCTCCTCGTTAAGGAAGTTTGTGCACGACCCCGATATGACTATTTCACTTGGTCAGTTGGACGATGCCGAAGTATGACTTGAGGAGGTAGGGAACCGCAAGCCGATGCGTATTGTCGAGTACGATACGAAGCTACTTCGAAGGAAAGCGGTGAAACTAGTAAAGCTTCAGTGGGGAGAGAATGAGAGTGACTGTACTTGGGAAACAGAGGAGAGTACTAGGAAGACGTATCCTGAACTCTTTGCTTGGTAAGGTTTTGGTTTCGATTTAATTATTCCGCATGCTAGGATAGGCTTGCTTTGTTTGTTTTGTATGCTTTATTGTTTGTAAATGATTGATAGGCATGCGGGATCTTTTGTATGTTTTGGGTTAAGGAATTTCAGGGACGAAATTTCCTAAGGGGGGGAGAATGTAACGACCCGCATTCTACGCATCATAGGATCGTAGAATATTTATTTCTGTCACATACGAAGTCGTATGGTCATGTAACTTTGGGAGACGACTATTAAGGTCATTTCCCATGTCCATGATTTTTCCCGATTTTTAAATGACCATTTTACCCCTAGTTATCACTGTTTTGGCCATAACTTTTGACTGGAAACGAATTTTGATCTGAAACCACTTCCATTAGCTCCAAATGATGGTTTCTCTTTCCGTAGAGTGGTCATAGTAGTCAAACGGACTTACCGTTTGGGAGATATGGCTGAATTAAGGTTTAAAGGGTTATTTTCAGCTAATTGGGCTTAACCGGGTAGTTAGTAATTAGGCCCATTGGGGGATTTCGGGATTAGTGGTATTTAAGGGCTGCTAGGGTTAGGATTTCGGTTTTTCACTCATTTTCCAGCCGCCACAAACATTTTAGAAGCTCCAACAATGGCCTCCAACATCTAAAAACACCCCTAATCACTTCTTAATCCAGTTTTGGCTTAAACTACATCAAATCAAAGGGAAATAGCATTAAATCAGAGTTGGAGCTGCTGCTAGGCATTGGAATTCGACCCATACAGTAGATTATTTCAGATTTGAGATTTTATTATTGCCAAGGTGAGTGATTTGCTTTGTTTTACACTAATTACGGCTAATTAGGGTAATTAGCGAAGATTAGCGAAATTATAACTCAGAAAAATCTAGAAAATTTCCTAAAATTCTAAAACATCATTTTATGCCTCTGATATGAATTTGGGTTAATTTCGACTAATTTTGTTAATCCCGGAATTTGGGGGATTAAGGGGTGATTAGTGGAAATTAGCGAATTTATGCATGTTAAAAATCTGGAAAAATATTTATAAATTCTAAAATTGTATTTTAGACCTCTGTTAGAAAAATTGGCTAATTCGGTTAAATTTTGTTAATTCTATCATTAAGTTTGCTTGAACATGCTTAAGGGAAAAATATGGTTTTTGGGTATGTTTGATCCATTTCACATGCTATGATTTATGTTTTGCTGTTTGTGGATGTTTCTACATGTTGCTATGACTGTATGGTTTGCTTTGCAATTGATTAGAATAGTTAGATTGGTCAAAAACGCCGTCGGGTGGCGTAAACAGTCGCTGAAAGAAGTTGCAGGAAAATGTACAAGACCGGATCGGATCGCCCCCATGTCCCACGAACCGATCCGTGGCGATGGACTAGGGAGACCGACCAGACTGGGTAAGACCGACCACTATGCGATGTTCGACCGTCCCCATACGATGATGAAATACCGACCGGGGGAAAACAGAACGACTGACCAGGTTCCAGACCGACCAGGAATGAAGGAGGTTTCAGACCGACCAAGTCTGGAACGACCAAGGGAGTTTCGACCGACCAAGTCTGGAACGACCAAGGGAGTTTCGAACGACCGAGTTTGGACCGACCAGGGGGGTTTCTGACCGACCGACCCCGTAGGAACTTCAGACTGACCAGGATGGGTGAAATGCGACCAAAGGAGGTTTCAGACCGACCAAGGGAGACCGATCAGGTTGGGAAAGACCGACCACTATGCGATGTTCGACCGTCCCATACGATGATGAAATACCGACCGACCAGGGATGGTGAAGTACGACCGACCAGGAATGGTGAAGTGTTCAACCGACCAGGGATGGTGAAGTACGACCGACTAGGGATGGTGAAGTACGACCGACCAGGAATGGTGAAGTGTTCGACCGACCAGGGATGGTGAAGTACGACCGACCAGGGATGGTGAAGTACGACCGACCAGGAATGGTGAAGTGTTCGACCGACCATGGGGCGATACCGACCGACCAGGGTAGAGATGATGAAAACCGACCAGAATGAAAGGTTCTTGACCGACCGACCCGAACAAGAGGAAACCAATAACCCGAGATGCAAAGGTAGTCCAAATGGAAGTTAGAGCTCAAGATCCCGGACCCAGTTGGGAACCAATGAGTTCACTTCATGATTGGGCTTTGCTGCGGGACGTGTGCTAAGGAGTTGTCGATGTCTGTATCTTTGGATCACTATGTATGGGAAGTATGTGAACGGATTCAGGGTCACAGTATGTAGTGACCTAGGTACGACTAAAAGTAGCTATAGACCAATGAAGTGGGATCATTGAAAAGGTTTGGTCATGATTCCATGTGGGTAAGCTTGGTTGTAGCAGTAGTTGTACAGAGTCGAACTCCGTCACTACTTCGATGAGTCTAGTGATTTACAGTGGTGGACATCGTATGCTTTACGCACTGAGTGAGAGATGTGAGGATGGTTGCTATGATTGATTTGTTTGCTATCATAATGACATGCACACCCCCACCCCCGTATCTTTACACCACTTGTTTTGAGGCACCTTAGAGTATTGTACAGTATGTAGTGCTAACTCTTTGGTTGCAGGTTCAGGTATGGTTTAGTATACCTGTTATTGTTCTGTTTAGTTGCTTATCGCTCATACCAGACTTTTGTATGACCCAGAGTTTTATGTCTCTTCTTATTACTCTGGGTGCTCACACGAGCAGACTAGAGACAGGTTAGGTGGTATGCACGAGTAGCTGATCCGGAAACGAGCAGGAGGCTTCTACGTATGATATATAGATATTCTCCCTGTGTCGCAGCTGGTCACTACTTTGGGCATTAGTAGTGTACCTTTCCTTTTTGCTTTAGAGACAGTATTTTTAAGTTGTAATAAGCTGTATTTTGGATTTCCGCTGCTATAATGGTTCTGATTTAGTTTTCAGCTTATGCACTGTCTCGCATGTTTATGTCAAGTATATTATTATTATATTTTATTCCATGCGCTGTGAGATATGTTAAAGGTTCTATGCTAATTCAATTCTTCAAATCCCTTTCCTTTTCCTTTCTTTTGGCGACCGTTCCGTGCTGGTTGGACATCTGTACAGCGCATTTCAGTGAAATGTCGACTGGTGCGGGGCGGGCCGTCACAGATTTACTTTCTATTTTAGTTAATAAAGTAGTCAAGGATAGAAATAAATTATTATTTTTAATAATAATTTGGAGAATTACTTTTTAAATGGAAATTCATTTAAAATGTAATTGGAATGAAATCAAACTGAATGATGAAAAGAGTTTACGAACAGGTTTTGTTAAAAAACCTGAGTTTTATAACAAAGTTATAAAAGGAATTCTTAAGCGAATATTATAACTTAAAATATTACTTAATTAATTGAATTAAGTAAGATGAAAAATAGATAAAAGAGTTGATGATAAACTAAAGTTATATAAAAGGGGTTTGAGAAATTATATCGTAAATTCTAAGTTAATGTTACTTAATAATGTGATTAAGTAAGAGTGGAGAATTGAAATAAGAGTTTCAAAGCGGGAAAGGTTGAATAGATTTGAAAGGAGATTGGTAAAAGGTGAATTTGGGTAAAGAAGTGGGTCGTGGGATTTTGTAAACAAAAATCCGAATTATAAAATGGGTTTGGTTAAAGAGGGAAAGTAAAAGGGGTTTATGAAACCGTATTTGAATAAAATGGTTAAATGGAAGTGGTGTGGATATCGAAATGAAAGATTTTTTTTTTGGAGTACAACTGGTATTTATCTTAAGGTATTAATGTTGTTGATCAAGGTCTGAGAGGTAGTTTAAAATACCCTAACTTGAACGATTTCAGGGTTATCTTAAGATGATATTAGTTGTAATGGTAAAGGGAGTTAGCCAAATTTATTATTTCATTAGAGAAATAATAACGCAACATTTTGGGAATGATTTGGAATATATATATAATAAGGATTTCCAAAGTAAAGAGAATTAAAAAGGGGATTGCATAAATTATAACGATATTATCGAGATTTAAAAAGGAAATGTAAAGATGAGTTTATTATATAAGAATAAGTAGGAATTACCGTTTTTAAGTAAATGAATAAAAGACATGTTGTAACTTTGTTTTAGGTATATAAATAAGTTGATTTGATTTCCCAATATTTAACAATAATGTGGATAATGTTTTTGAAAGTGAAATAAAAATCTGGATATGTATAGAACTTTCTTGAGTAGTAAATTGAATTGGTTTAAAGGGAAATCTTATGATAAATAAGAAGTGAAAATATATTTATAAGATCGAAATACATAAGAGTTTTAAATGTACATTTGTTTAATTTAATAGGCCATGTGGTGCTGAATACTGAACCAGTGAACTCACTGGATTATCATGATTGAATCACTGTTTATTTTGATAGTTAAATCACCGACTATCAAATCTGTCCAATACGATTGTTGGTACGAAAAGACCGGGATCGAATTTATATTCGAAAACCATTCCGACCAACAAATACGTGAAGATACCAGAAGATGATCGAGATGGAGCGTTGAAGACTGTAGAATTTTGTAAATGGAAGAACTGCTAATAATCTCTGGTCTGCAGCCAGAGAGGTACTGTGGTTCTGTAGTGGTTGGAATCTACGGATTGCAAGGACTTCTCGCTACAGATCCATAGGGTGATTCCTTGGATGTGTTAGGAGGGTACCTTCGGTTCATCCTATTCCTGGATGACTCGTATGGACACATGTCTGACAGAGTATTTCCAAAGGGATCGCGTACGTTGATTTCTTCAAAACGTACTATAGTTGATGGCGGAGAAATGGTTTTTCCCTAGCCAAATAACCAGAGTATTTTTGTGGACGTCAATTAGTGATATCTGGAGGATCTGACGATGTGGCATTCAAAGTGAATGGCGACCAGGTGTTGTAAAGGAAATTCAAACCTCAAGCCTAATCAACCGGGAAATGAAAAAAATCGGGCAGGCAGCATGGCTATGTGGGTCGCTCCCATTAGGATGTATAATCACCTATCTAAAGAAAATCCTTTTGCTTCTTTAATCTATTTCGATGTTGTCCCTTCTCGGGAAATGGTGGTTTGAGCCCAACCGTTGGTGATATACATTCGATACACTCAAGGAAATGAGTGGTCGGTCATGTGAGGGCCGGGTTGCAAGACGTTCTTGTTTAACCCAGTGTATTCGCCTCGAGAGATACACTATCGGCAGGTGGTCCCATACCTTGTCATAATTGGAAACCAATCTCCAATAAGCGTCCGCGGTTTTGATTGTATACTATATATGTGGAGCGTGAGATGTAAGCGTTCCACTAGATTGATATTCACTTGTATTTAGACATTATTATAATATCAGAAAAGATATTGATTTCAAAAACTATTTTGGATTATCGTAAGGTAAAAACCATCCATTTTATGTGTGGATTTGGTCTTACAATTATCTTTTTCTTTCGAAAAAAATTTAACTTTAAAACCAGGTTGTGTGATATCCTTAATACTGTGCGAGTTTATCTCACTCTAGTTCACCAGACTGACCCGGTGTTTTGTAAATGCTCGGGTTAGCCCGGGGCGTACAGGTTTAGGTTATCGAAGGCTGTGAAGAGACGAACTGGAAGAGTTCAGACGTATGATATTATATAGCTACTATTCCGCTGTGTGTTGTATATGAGGACAGGTTATTATAACTGTCCAGATGTGTGATGTACTCTGATGGTTGTAAGCATTTTTTTAAAGCTCTCAATAAAGACTTATTTCTGTATTATATTTTGTTCCGCTGCGATGTGAGACTCTGTATTGTGGTGTTTTCTTCTTCTTCTTCTTCTATTCTAATATTTCTTTCTTTCTTATCTCATCCTCTAATTTCTTTCTAATAACGTTCCATTGTTTTCGGTGTTTAGAAGGTCAGCATGAGATAGAGTAAATGTATTTATGTCAATTTTCGGGGCCAAAAATCTTTGGGTCGTTACAGTGGTATCAGAGCTATTGGTTTAGTAATAACCTTGGCTCTATGGTGTAACTCGATAGAGATAGGGTTAGTAATACCCTAGATCGAGATTGAGTGTTTATCTATGAAAGCGTAATTGTAAATTTTATACACAAGTGTTTTGTATTGTGTTGGTTGACTGGTTCAACTGTTGAGAAGCATTGAACTGGCAATGAATACAATATTGTTTTGCAATGGTGGTAAATGAAATAATTTTACCCAAATTATATTTTTGTATAAAAAAGAAATAATTTTATCAAATTATGGAAATATTAGTGTGTTCGATTGATTTGAATGGAATTCAAATCGGATTGAAAATTTGAATTGAAATTTAACCTCTTTAAGTGAAAGTAATAATGATATTGGAATTAAATTTAATAAATTAAAAATTTAATAAATGATAATCAAATTGAAATCAATCGGATATTAATCAATTGATGTTCAAACATGTTAAACCAAAATAGAATGTTAATATTGAATGTAAATTAAATTGATTCGGTTGTGTATTGCTTGTTGATTATGAATTGGTTGTATTGGATGATAGTTTGTTTGATAGGATAATTAACAAATTTAAGGGAGCTAAATGATTTATAAACTAAAGAATAGTTTCTGGTATAACTTAACTGGAATAAAAGTGAATATGAATTGGATTTATTATTTAACCCTGTGTTTGATAATGAATTGATGTTGTGTGTTTGTGAAACGATAAGGAATTTCGCTCGATCCGAATCAATCGCTAAACCGACCAAGACTGTTCGAAACCCCTGATTGTTTTGAGGACAAGACGAATCAGAACACAAACAGAAGAACATTTCATTGCTTATTACAACAATTCATCAGAATACAAGAATATACAGAGTATAAACAAATAATATACATTTGATAAATATTAGTGATTACAATACATTACATAGCAGCGGAAAAATAATACAAAACACAACTGAAGGAGATATACGGATACAGAGCTTTCCGAATATCATTCCAACTGTAAATCAGGATCCTGTGAATATAAATCTGCAAAACCAAAACTACTAGCTGCCCATGTCAAAATAAGGGCACCCAGAGTTTAGGTTAAAACAATAAACTCCAGGTCAGTCATGTGATTGGTTTGAGAACTAAAACAGTTATTAATCTTTACTTTAAAGTTAGGTAAATCAAGGGACCACGCCGTATAATACGGAACGGGTTTCCTCCCAAGAATACCAGTGCATAAAACAACGCAATGCTAAAATAAAGAACAATGAAGCTATTATAAGACCCAGGTCCCATCACACAATGCAACACAAGCCGGAGGATAAGGTTTTACCTTATAATAGCCAAAGAATGCTTGATACGCTAAATTTCATCTTTTATTATTACTATAAGTGTATAGTGTCAAAACAATTTCAATTATAAGTATCAATCATAGACGGCATGGGTACCATATATCATGTCGCCAATACTAGGCTCTACAATCAAAACCGCAAAGTCATATATTGGAAGTTGGATTTCCATCTGTGAACCAAGGCAAGGGATCGTCCTCACCGAATTCGAGACGCTCTAGCCCGCCTCTCAGGAACAACCGCAACTGCCCCTTGGATCGTCAGGGCCTGTCCACTGATGTGGATTATAATGCCTGAACACTGCGTTTCCCCGCCCTTTGGGGCGTCAATGAGCCAAATGACTCCATCGGCTCCACATAGTCACCAATATATCTGAGGCGCCTCGCAATCCAACAACTACACAGGTGAAAATAATCTAAATGTCAGGGCTGGTAGGTCACTGACACCACCCTAGCTAGAAGGAAACACATGCCCTCCCTAAGGTCCTCTTTCATTTCTGGTTCATAACCGGGGTGTGAGGCTCGCGAATTAACGCTACACAAAGCTGTGCCACACAGGCAGTGCTTTGATCATCAACCACAAGACTCTGCTTTTCAACAGAAGCCGTGATCATTTGCATCTTAGCATGCGACAAAGGCAAACCACTCCATGCAACCGGTATCCGGCAATCACACAGAATGATATCCAATGTCAGACACACAGTCCATTTACAAGTCCGTTCTAGGACTGAACGAAACCGGAGGCACCTTGTACCTCGCATATCCATCGATCTCCAAGTACGTCTGGACGATCACCAACTGATTCCCTCATCTTGGGTGTACAACCCAATCAAGATCATCAGTAATTAACCAAACGATGTGAAGACCTCCGGTCTTCGACCACCGTCTTCATCCTCGACACATCGTCGAATCAGTTATTCAGAATGGGATAAACCCGGTCTTTCTGAATAACTCGCGTATATAATAAACAAGTGTTACACAAACACAACATACGCCTCATTCCAATTAAGAATATTATTTTATTCAAATATTCTTATACTTTGGGAAAGGTTCCCATTAATTTTATCAAAGATAAATTCCTTAAATTTATTCTTTAATCTTCCTTTGAATATCAATTCAAACCATATTATGGTTTATCCAAACTAGTCGGGATTAACGAACCTTACCGAAGTAATCATTTGTTTTAATTTCCCAATCCCAACCTATTCATCCCATGAAGTAAAACTGGTAATACTTCATATCTAACACCACGGTGTTATCGGTAAATTCAATTACCATTTCACGTTCAAATCTAATTAAAGATTTAACTATCGCCTGGAGCAAAACTGGTGATACTCCATTCTCGATCATTTCAATCTAATTAAAGATTCATTAAAACTCCACTTGGTTTTAATCTTCCCAAAAATCAATATTAATGATTGTTTAACTTGGGAAATCATATCCTGTCTTTAACTGGTTTAAAGAACCAATGTCATTTAAACACGGTTCACAATAAACCCAAAATCACATTCTATTCCATCATCCTTTAACCGTAAATTAGCAAGTGAACAATTCCCTAAGTAATAACCCCGAAGGCCGAAACCAACATCAGATCAATACCCAGGAAACCATTCAACTTAACTAATCTCCAGTTAGTTTCTGATTTTCTTAACTCCGTTGGGTCTAAGAACGGTATTATTAAAGATACCATTCACGACAACCCAAATCACATTCCATTAATTATCGGGTTAAAGAACAAGTGTTATTTAAAACACTGTTCACGATAAACCCAAAAATCAATTCAAATTCAATTCCAATTAAATGCCATTTAATTGGTATACTTCATTAAATCTAAATAAAAAGATTTAATATTTTTCTCAACTGGGTTTAAGAACAGTGCTAGTGAAGACACCATTCACGACAAACCCAAATCCCATTTGATATTAAATACAAGGCTCTGAATACAAAATATATCGGCTTATATTCAATATCAAATTCTACGACCAACAAATATCGTATTGGTAATTACGATATAAATATATCTTTCAAATTTCCATAACAATATCTGTATAATCACGAAATCCAACAACGAAATATTCCAAAAGACAATTTCGATTCAAATCCATTTCCACTTTATATATTGGAAATTCTAGTTATTTTCAAAACCATTTCAAATCCACTTTATTTATTTTAAAAATAAATGGGATTATAATTCTAGTTCAAAACTAGTTCATTTCGATAAAAATCTATTTTTATCTTTTCAAATTTGGAATTTTTCATCCCAATTCTTCACAAATCATTTCTTATAATTTTACACAAATTATTACTATTTTTAATAATTTTATCAAGGCTCGTACAGTCGATCTCCATCAACGGCCATCGAACTGCACTTACAGCGACCTTTTCCAAATTTGATTTGGACATAATTCCAAATCCAACCACTAGATTTAAAATCTATAATATTCGTTAGAAATCTCTTTTCGATACGAACCCAACGGTTCCGGTTTTAAGAGAATCCGACGGTCGGATCTCCCGTAATGTCCATTCGAAGTCAATGGTCGAAATTCGCGAACGACCGCGGCGCGGCGCGTTCTATTCAGGCCATTATATATATATAATATATATATTATATATATTTCGTCGATTTCCTTTTAAAACGTATTTTATAAATTGTTTTAAATTCATTTTCAAAATGATTTCAACTTTATATTCAATTTCAAATCAAAATTGAATATTCCATATCATTAACGTATAAATGATAATATTTTCAAAACGTTATATTTTGAAATCACTTCCTTTTCGATATTCATTATAAAAATGAATAAAATCGATATAAATATCGTTCGCGTCAAAATGGCACATATCTAATCAACACGGCTTTATATATTTCAATAACTTTGTTATTCTATTCAACAAATGAATATTTTCTTCAGCACATGAATTTTCTTTTATTCAACACATGAATATATATTTTATTCAACACATGAATTTTCTATTATTCAACACATGAATATATATTTTATTCAACACATGAATTTTCTATTATTTCTTTCTTACAATAAAAATGTGAATTTTATTGTATAAATATTTCGTTCAACACATGAATAGTTTCAACACATGAATATTCTCAACACATGAGTATTGTCAACACATGACTATTTTGTTTATTCAACACATGAATATAATTTATTTTCTGAATTGGAATGTGTAATGACCCGCATTGGCAGAGGTATTATAATTAATTTATTTAATTATATAAATAGGGATATAGTGAATTAAATGGTCGAGGAATTAAATAATGGTGAATATTGAATTAAAATAATAAATTAAATAATATATTTAATTCTGAAATAATCAGAATTGGCTGAAATGGCGATATGGTGTGAACTGGATCATCTGTGATATTTAATTCAACTTAGAATTGAATTTGAATAATGAATATATTATATAAATATAAGTTTAAACGTATAATTATATTATAATTAAAATCGAGATTGAAATGGCGCTGCAGTTCGTAAATTGGCGATTCGAACTTCAACTGAATGTACAGGATTCGTTTTAAATCGGATTTCTGTGAAACAAGAAACGTACGGAGCTGGTGGAGTATATCTTTCTAGTGGAAGAGAAAAATCAGGATTTCGTCATGTAGATTTTGATTTATGTCCAAATCAAATTTTAGAAAAGTCGCTGTGGAATTCCTTTATAATTTAAAAAGGAATTATTTATATTTTTAAAAGGAATTTCATTATAAATCGAATATCGATTTAATCAGGATTTGAAATATCAAGTTAGAAATTCATAGAGGAATATTCCAGAGCTGTATGGTATTCCAATGTGAATATAGGCGATAATTTTTATTTTTAAATATTTAATTTAATTATATTTAAATATTTAAATGGGTCATTCAGAGCTTTAAAAATAACCACTTTTGCAAACGAAGTCGGAATTCGACGAAACTAATTTTGTTGGATCCGCAATGTCAAATAGTTGTTAGATTTCCAGTTTCATGATTTTTAGGGTCACTGTGTGGCCGTACGGATTTTTAGAGTAAAAAACAGTCAGTATTTTGACGGTTAAAAATACGTTGTGTGAGCAAACGAGGTCGGAATTCGATGAAACCAGTTTCGTTGGGTTCGTAATGTTAGACTGTAGCCGCATGTCCAGTTTCGTGATTTTTGGGTATCGTATATGAGCATAGGAATTTTTAGAAGACAAACTGCATATAAAATGAATAAAATAAAATATCTGAAAATATCTAATAAATATCTAGATATTTATTTTCCCTATAAATATAGGACTAACCTTCTAAAACCCTAAGTTTTTATTTCCTTGGTCAACAGAAATATGCGCAGCCGCAAAAGAAATTCAAACAGTAAGAGTTCGATCAAAATAAAATCAAAACATCTCCAATAAAATTCTGAAAATCATAAAACCCTATCCACTGACATCCTCTGATCATAAGCTTCATGTTAATACCCCTTTTTCAATACTCGATGTCGGTTCTGAGTTCACCGCGGACAAGAGTTGAGCTAAGGTTGAGTTTATAGGTAGATTCAAGCTTCCGATCATGAAATGGTTGATGGAATTGAGTTTGTGACAGAAATTGGAGAGAGTATGGATGGTTTGGTGGATTCCGATGATGAAATGGGACGTGCGACATCCTGTACCGCGAGCTAGGAGTTGAGAACGCGATTCCATATGGGACTGCGAGTTGAGAAATTTGGGGATGGAAAGGTTGAGATTTCGATGAGAAGAAGTATGGTATTATCGGTTTGTGTTTATGATGAAAGAAAGAGGAGATGGGTGGAGGTTTGCATTCGAAAATGATGAAGGAAATACTGGAGCAGCTCACGGCAGTACAAACGGGGAAGAAAGGCACAAGCGGGTACGGGCTTTTAAGGGAGAAGGTGGGCCGAATAATAGTGGTAAAGCCCAATTAAAGTTTAAGTTTGGTTTTAATTTAATTTAAAATTTTGTATTAACTTGTGAATGTTGTATCTTGACCATACGATGTTAGAATCACAAAACGTAAGATCCGTTGGGATCGTATGGACGGTGGCTACACGCTGGAACTGACTGGGAGTGGATTTAAGCTCGTCTGAATTTATGGCGAAATAAATTGTCCGACTGAATCGAATAACGCAAACCGTCATTTAACGATTAACGCGCAACTGTGAGTAAAACTCACCAACTCTGAATAGTTATATTTTCATGTTGTATTTTTAGAAGTGTTAGAAATTGTCTGATTGACTGTGTGTTGACTGTTTGATTGAACTGCTAGTTAGTTAGTTGAATTTCTATAATTGATTCCGTTTAACAGGATATATCATATGGAACTGAAAGTGATGTTGATTTTATTGTGTAACATCTGTGGATGCGGGGAAACAGGTTGGAGGAATCCGACTGGATTCCTCAACATTTATTTTACTGTTTTTTATATATGTTGATATATGATGTGATATATAATCTGTTTGATTATGTGTGTTTTAAATGATATCGATCATTGTGGTTTCGCCATTTTAAATATCATAAGAAACCCTGGGATGTAAAAAAGGAATATTTCAACGTATATTGAAATAAAGGAATTTTATAAAATCAACCGATTTTATAAAAGGAAATAAGGAGAATATTTATTTAGAAAATAAATAGGAGATTATAAAGGAGAATATTTATTTAGAAAATAAATAGGATAAAGGAATATATATTTAGGAAATGAATAGGGTAAATCGATTAGAGTAAATCAAATAGAGTAAATCGATTAGAGTAAAACATACATAGTTATTCGGGATGAGATTCCATTTAGCACGACTGCTAGCGTAATTCGCAGGGCTACATATAGCCTACGGCAGTCGGATGTTTCCTGAGGGAATCAGGCGTAACCATTGTGATCGCTGCGATCTAGAGTTAAGCGAATGGAGTTAAATCGAACATAGTTATTCGAATTAGAGTTAATCAATAAGAATTAATCGAAAATTAGTTATTCGAATTAGAGTTAATCAAATAGAGTAAATCGAATAGAGGTAAAGAAATAGAGTTAAACAAGATTAGAAACTGACTAGAGATTAGTTAAGTTGAATAGTTTTCTGAGTATCGATCTGATGTTGGTCTCGGCCTTCGGGGTTTATACTTAGAGAATTGTTCTGTTACTAGTTTACAGTCAGGGACTGATAGTTGTGAAATAATAGTGATACGTAAATAAGTTATGGAAATGTTTTCCAGTGTTAATAACGTATATTTTCTAAACATAGAAACTAAGGAAATATATATATATATATATATATATATATGATTGATGATTGATTGATAGAATTTCTATCTGGAAATGATATCGTTGTTTGCACACCTGTTTTTCTTTGATGGTTAAATCACAGACTATCGAAGTTTTGACCATTTTTACGTTGTTAATATGGAGAGACCGGTTGGATTATTATCCAAAGAACCACTCTGTATTGGCATAAGCGTTGTGAATCACATATGCCAAAGAAAATTGAAGATGGAGTAAAGTGCAAGGGCTATTGTATAAATCTTAGATAAAAGTGCCTAAGATGGATATACTGAATAGTACCTTCGGTTCATCCTGTCCCTGGATGACTTGTATGGACGGATGTCTGACAGAGTATTTCCAGACGATCACGTATATTGATTTCTCCAACCGTACCAAGAGTGGAAGCAGAGAAGGAAACTTCTTTTAGCTAACACATAATGTACTATTGAGGACGTCAAACGATGATTTGATGGATTTGACGACGTGACATTCGAAGTGAATCTGGTGTGATGATAAAGCGTAGCTTCTAGCCTCATCAACCGGTAAATGACAGAAATCGGGCAGGCAACGTGGCTAAGTCGGTCGCTCCGAAGTAGGGTGTATAATCACCTGATCTAGAGTTTCATTTAGTTTTAAAAATATATTGTCGATACTGTCCCATTCGGGAAACGGTTGTTGATCCCAACCGTTGGTGATATACATTCGATACACTCAAGCGAAAGTCATGTGTGGTCGGGTTGCAAGATGTTCTTGTTGAACCCAGTGTATTCCTCTCTAGAGGTACACTAGCGAAAGGTGGTTCCATACCTTGTCATAGTTGGAAATTCATTACCCAATACGTGCTTGCGGTTTTGATTGTATACTATACATGTGGAATGTGAGATGAAAGCGTTTCTGCTAGATGATTAGTATATTATGGTTGATAGACATTATTATAATATCAAAAAGTTTTTGATATAAAGATATTTTGGATTCTCATACGGGAAAAGCCCTTTCCGTTATACGGCGTGGTCTTATGAGTTATCGTTTACTTGTTCAAACTGTTTTACTCATACCAGTCCCATGACTGACCCGGAGTTTATTTTGTTTTTGTTTTCCCTAAACTCTTGGGTGCCCAATTTTGTACGGGCATTCAAGTAGTCGGGATTTACAGATACTTGAAGAGCTGGAGCAGGAGGCTTCAGGATCATATAGCTATAGTTTATTTTCGCTGTGTTGTAAGTGTTGTACTCTGATAATGTTATTGTATACATATAATGATTTTATGTCAAGGATATATTATCTATTATATGTTGTTCGTTCCGCTGTGAGATTCGTGTTACTCTGATGTTGTGCTCTTCATTTTCTTCTATTCTAAGTTTCTATCTTATCTTTTCTCACCCTCTAATTTCTTTCATTAATGACCGGTATTTTCGATCCTTGGATGTTCGATATGTGTTGTATATCGGATAACCAAGATCGTCAAAAACCCGGGTCATTACAGTTGGTATCGGAGCTTAAGTTAAGCGAATTACCTTGGCTCTGTGGCATGACTCGGTAGAGATAGGGTTAGTAATACCCTAGATTGAGTTTGAGTGTATATATACGAGTGAACGTATTTGTTATTGATATAAAAATTGTTTTATATTGTGGAGATTCATTGGTTGAATTGTTTATGGGTTCTGATCGATTAGTTTGATCCATTGTATCGGTAGGAGTTTATAAACACTCGAATACGATGGGTCGACATGATATGTTTTGAAAAGAGGGTAAATTAAAATAAGTTTACCCAAGGTATATCTTGATATAGAGAAGATATATATATATATATCAAAATTATAATATATTGGATATATTGGTTGGCATTATAATCGAATAAGATTATAACTGAAATGGTTATGTAAATAACCAATCAGAATTCATATAAGTGAAATACGTGAAATCAGATGAGTAAAATCTGAAATTGAATTTAAAACTCTGGAAAATTGGATAAGTGTTTGTAAATGGATTTGGATTAAAAATAAGGAAAATTTAAGATCCTGGGAGATTTTAAATTGTTTTACAAACCGTGTGAATTATATTTTGAAATGAATTTCAAAGTGGAAATGTTTAGAAATGGTTTTATAGTATTGAACTCACTTCGATCGCTGGAAAGTAGATTCTGATGATGACAGCTGCATCATCAGTATTCATTTTCGAGTTGTAAGTGACGAATTACTACCAGAGATACTATTTTGAATTTGTTTTGGGAAAGGCAAGTTGTGTTGAATTTCAAAAAGGAAAATTTGATTTTTGAAAAGTGTAAACTGTTTAAAAACTCCCAGGGAAAGACTATTTGAATTAAAAACAAATTTAACAGAAATTTGTGAAAACAAAATTGAATTAAAGTAAAGCCAGTAAAGTGGTAACTGAGATTAAATTAGAATGATATCAAGACAAATTGGATTATGAGATTCAAATTTGAAGTGTAATGTGATAATCAAGTTAAGAGTTGAGAATCGAGAAGAAACTCGAGTTGAAATGATATTTGGCTTAGTAAAAAGCGAATGGATGTGTTGGAGATAAAAGTGATTTCAGAATTTGATTGGGATAACATTGGTATATGCTGAGTTGATAGCATATGGAAGTGATAGAGTTGATATGCTTGACAAAAAGGTACAAGTTTATATTTCATATGGTATGGGATTTTGATGAGCCGAATTGGCAAGCCGCTTGGCTGTTTGATTTTCTTTTGGGTTGCAGATGGCCCAGAGAGGCGAGTTGGAGTTTGACCGATTAACCAGTACAAAGGAGGTACTGGCGAAATTTTTCGAAGAGTTAAGGCATTAGAAAATTTTCAGGTTTTTTGAAAATTTTCGTTGATAAGAATTAATTAATATTAAATTGAAATTAAATTGGTTCAGTGAAAACTGAAGTTAAGAAGTGAACAAATATGTTCTAACCAGTCGATAGGGTCGTTCTCTACCTTAGCAATTTCGAGGATGAAATTATTTTAAGTGGCGAAGATTGTAATGACCCGCATTGGCAGAGGTATTATAATTAATTTATTTAATTATATAAATAGGGATATAGTGAATTAAATGGTCAAGGAATTAAATAATGGTGAATATTTAATAAAAATAATAAATTAAATAAAATATTTAATTCTGAAATAATAAGAATTGGCTGAAATGGCGATATGGTGTGAACTGGATCATCTATGATATTTAATTCAGCTTGGAATTGAATTTGAATAACGAATATATTATATAAATGACAGTTTAAACGTATAATTATATTATAATTAAAATCGAGATTGAAATGGCGCTGCAGTTTGTAAATTGGCGATTCGAACTTCAACTGAATGTACAGGATTCGTTTTAAATCGGATTTCTGTGAAACAAGAAACGTACGGAGCTGGTGGATTATATCATTCTAGTGGAAGAGAAAAATCGGGATTTCGTCGTGTAAATTCTGATTTATGTCCAAATCAAATTTTAGGAAAGTTGCTGTGGAATTCCTTTATAATTTATAAAGGAATTATTTATATTTTTAAAAGGAATTGCATTATAAATCGAATATCGATTTAATTGGGATTTGAAATATCAAGTTAGAAATTCATAGAGGAATATTCTAGAGCTGTATGGTATTCCACTGTGAATATAGGCGATAAGATTTATTTTTAAATATTTAATTTAATTATATTTAAATATTTAAATGGGTCATTCAGAGCTTTAAAAATAGCCACTTTTGCAAACGAAGTCGGAATTCGACGAAACTAATTTTGTTGGATCCGCAATGTCAAATAGTTGTTAGATTTCCAGTTTCATGATTTTTAGGGTTACTGTGTGGCCGTACGGATTTTTAGAGTGAAAAACAGTCAGTATTTTGACGGTTAAAAATACGTTGTGTGAGCAAACGAGGTCGGAATTCGACGAAACAAGTTTCGTTGGGTTCGTAATGTTAGACTGTAGCCGCATGTCCAGTTTCGTGATTTTTGGATATCGTATATGAGCATAGGAATTTTTAGAAGACAAACTGGATATAAAATGAACAAAATAAAATATCTGAAAATATCTAATAAATATCTGGATATTTATTTTCCCTATAAATATAGGACTAACCATCTAAAACCCTAAGTTTTTATTTCCTTGGTCAACAGAAATATGCGCAGCCTCAAAAGAAATTCCAACAGTAAGAGTTCGATCAAAATAAAATCAAAACATCTCCAATAAAATTCTGAAAATCATAAAACCCTATCCACTGACATCCTCTGATCATAAGCTTCATGTTAATACCCCTTTTTCAATACTCGATGTCGGTTCTGAGTTCACCGCGGACAACAGTTGAGCTAGGGTTGAGTTTATAGGTAGATTCAAGCTTCCGATCATGAAATGGTTGATGGAATTGAGTTTGTGACAGAAATTGGAGACAGTATGGATGGTTTGGTGGATTCCGATGATGAAATGGGATGTGCGACATCCTGTACCGCGAGCTAGGAGCTGAGAACGCGATTCCATATGGGACTGCGAGTTGAGAAATTTGGGGATGGAAAGATTGAGATTTCGATGAGAAGAAGTATGGTATTATCGGTTTGTGTTTATGATGAAAGAAAGAGGAGATGGGTGGAGGTTTGCATTCGAAAATGATGGAGGAAATACTGGAGCAGCTCACGGCAGTACAAACGAGGAAGAAAGGCAGGAGCGGGTACTGGCTTTTAAGGGAGAAGGTGGGCCGAATAATAGTGGTAAAGCCCAATTAAAGTTTAAGTTTGGTTTTAATTAAATTTAAAATTTTGTATTAACTTGTGAATGTTGTATCTTGACCATATGATGTCAGAATCACAAACCGTAAGATCCGTTGGGATCGTATAGACGGTGGGTACACGTTGGAACTGACTGGGAGTGGATTTGAGCTCGTCTGAATTTATGGAGAAATAAATTGTCTGACTGAATCAAATAATGCAAACCGTTATTTAACGATTAACACGCAACTGTGAGTAAAACTCACCAACTCTGAATGGTTATATTTTCATGTTGTATTTTTAGAACTGTTAAAAATTGTCTGATTAACTGTGTGTTGACTGTTTGATTGAACTACTTGTCAGTTAGTTGAATTTCTATAATTGATTCCGTTTAACAGGATATATCATATGGAACTGAAAGTGATGTTGATTTTATTGTGTAACATCTGTGGATGCAGGGAAACAGGTTGGAGGAATCCGACTGGATTCCTCAACATTTATTTTAATGTTTTTCATATATGTTGATATATGATGTGATATATAATCTGTTTGATTATGTGTGTTTTAAATGATATTGATCATTATGGTTTCGCCATTTTAAATATCATAAGAAACCCTGGGATGTAAAAAGGAATATTTAAACGTATATTGAAATAAAGGAATTTTATAAAATCAACCGATTTTATAAAAGGAAATAAGGAGAATATTTATTTAGAAAATAAATAGGAGATTATAAAGGAGAATATTTATTTAGAAAATAAATTGGATAAAGGAATATATATTTAGGAAATGAATAGGGTAAATCGATTAGAGTAAATCAAATAGAGTAAATCGATTAGAGTAAAACATACATAGTTATTCGGGATGAGATTCCATTTAGCACGACTGCTAGCGTAATTCGTAGGGCTGCAGATAGCCTACGGCAGTCGGATGTTTCCTGAGGGAATCAGGCGTAACCATTATGATCGCTGCGATCTAGAGTTAAGCGAATGGAGTTAAATCGAACATAGTTATTCGAATTAGAGTTAATCAATAAGAATTAATCGAAAATTAGTTATTCGAATCAGAGTTAATCAAATAGAGTAAATCGAATAGAGGTAAAGAAATAGAGTTAAACAAGATTAGAAACTGACTAGAGATTAGATAAGTTGAATAGTTTTCTGAATATCGATCTGATGTTGGTCTCAGCCTTCGCGGTTTATACTTAGAGAATTGTTCTCCTACTAGTTTACAGTCAGGGACTGATAGTTGTGAAATAATAGTGATACGTAAATAAGTTATGGAAATGTTTTCCAGTGTTAATAACGTATATTTTCTAAACATAGAAAATAAGGAAATATACATACATACATACATATATATATATATATATGATTGATGATTGATTGATAGAATTTCTATCTGGAAATGATATCGTTGTTTGCACACCTGTTTTTCTTTGATGGTTAAATCACAGACTATCGAAGTTTTGACCATTTTTACGTTGTTAATATGGAGAGACCGGTTGGATTATTATCCAAAGAACCACTCTGTATTGGCATAAGCGTTGTGAATCACATATGCCAAAGAAAATTGAAGATGGAGTAAAGTGCAAGGGCTATTGTATAAATCTTAGATAAAAGTGCCTAAGATGGATATACTGAATAGTACCTTCGGTTCATCCTGTCCCTGGATGACTTGTATGGACGGATGTCTGACAGAGTATTTCCAGACGATTACGTATATTGATTTCTCCAACCATACCAAGAGTGGAAGCGGAGAAGGAAACTTCTTTTAGCTAACACATAATGTACTGTTGAGGACGTCAAACGGTGATTTGATGGATTTGACGACGTGACATTCGAAGTGAATCTGGTGTGATGATAAAGCGTAGCTTCTAGCCTCATCAACCGGTAAATGACAGAAATCGGGCAGGCAGCATGGCTAAGTCGGTCGCTCCGAAGTAGGGTGTATAATCACCTGATCTAGAGTTTCATTTACTTCTAAAAATCTATTGTCGATACTGTCCCATTCGGGAAACGGTTGCTGATCCCAACCGTTGGTGATATACATTCGATACACTCAAGCGAATTGAGTGGTCGGTCATGTGTGGTCGGGTTGCAAGATGTTCTTGTTGAACCCAATGTATTCCTCTCTAGAGGTACACTAGCGAAAGGTGGTTCCATACCTTGTCATAGTTGGAAATCCATTACCCAATACGTGCTTGCGGTTTTGATTGTATACTATACATGTAGAACGTGAGATGAAAGCGTTTTAGCTAGATGATTAGTATATTGTGGTTGATAGACATTATTATAATATCAAAAGGTTTTTGATATAAAGATATTTTGGATTCTCATAAGGTAAAAACCCGTTCCGTTATACGGCGTGGTCTTATGAGATATCGTTTACTTGTTCAAACTATTTTACTCATACCAGTCCCATGACTGACCCGGAGTTTATTTTGTTTTTGTTTTCCCTAAACTCTTGGGTGCCCAATTTTGTATGGGCAGTCAAGTAGTCGGGATTTACAGATACTTGAAGAGCTGGAGCAGGAGGCTTCAGGATCATATAGCTATAGTTTATTTCCGCTGTGTTGTAAGTGTTGTACTCTGATAATGTTATTGTATACATATAATGATTTTATTTCAAGGATATATTATCTATTATATGTTGTTCGTTCCGCTGTGGGATTCGTGTTACTCTGATGTTGTGCTCTTCTTTTTCTTCTATTCTAAGTTTCTATCTTATCTTTTCTCACCCTCTAATTTCTTTCATTAATGACCGGTATTTTCGATCCTTGGATGTTCGATATGTGTTGTATATCGGATAACCAAGATCGTCAAAAACCAGGGTCATTACAGAATGAGACCCACTCAATTACCATATAATGTTATTTATATGGATTCTATACAACACATGTATGTAATAGCAATGATAAATAATCAACCACCATCCAAAGTGCACCACACAACCGCATAAGCATTAAATATAAATAATTAATGCTTACACAGTTTGTCAACCCATCGATTGACATACAACTAAACAATCGGGATTAGTGTACGTCAAATATCATCCCAACACCCGTGTGGGGTTTCAGTCAACAAACACAGATTTTTATTTGTGTAGTTGGGCGATGTGTAAAATTTATCATCCCAATCAATATCCTTCAAATGGTTGTACATAAACAAATCGTTCGATTTGTAAATGAATTTTTATTTGTTTACATTCACGTTAAATTTATATTTTTAGAGATAAATAATTTATTTCAACAAATGAATATATTTCCATTCATTTCACATTCCAACCAATTTTCACCACACAACAAAATCAAACAATTCGTCCATGGTCTGTGGACGACGGGTGTCTGGTGCTGCTAAGCACCGTCTGCATCCTAGTATATATTTTTAACTAGAAACAAGATTTAAAGTGAGAAGTTCTCACCTTAGGGTTCCACTCCGCCGTTTCATTTCTAAATGGCATGGATTTGCCCAAAATTCAACGTAATCCTTTACACGCTGTTCATAGTAAAAATCACATTTTTATCTCAACATATATATAATAAAAATCAGATTTTTATTTCGCTACATATATAAAGACCAAATTTTTATTATCTATATATTATAAAAATCATACTTTTATTATCTCTAAAATATAAAAATCATATTTATTATCTCTAAAATATAAAAATCATATTTTTATTATCTCTATAATATAAAAATTATATTTTTATTATCTCTAAATTATAAAAATCATATTTTTATTATCTCTATAATATAAAAATCATATTTTTATATCTTCTATATAATAAAATTATATTTTTATTTCAAATAAAATAAAATAAAAATCTTATCTTTTCTATGATAATAATCTAATCTTTTCCTTTTATAAAAATATAATCTTCTCTATAACAAAATATAATCTCTTCCATAATAAAGATATAATCTCCTCTTTAACAAAGATATAATCTCTTATATATCCAAAAATATATTTTTTCCATTTCTAAAAATCTATTCGTGTTCATTCTAAAAATCAAATTTTGTTCATAAAAAAAACAAATCTTTATCGATCTAAAAATCATACTTTTACTATGTTGTATAAACATAAAAACACATTTTTATTTTAAGCTACAAATCGTTTATAAAATTAATAGCATAACTAAATTACCTCCTTAAGCTTTAATCCCTACTACATCCCTCTACACTATCGCTAGAGGCTAGAAGGAGGAGGAAGCGGTGACTTGAAGGTCGGGGGAGGCGACTGGGTGTGTGGGTGGATGGCGGGGGGACTTCTATGGTTTGGGGGTTCAAACGAGGAGGGAGATGGAAGGGGGAGCGAGGCGGCGTCGGGGTCGGTGTATGCTACGGGCGGAGGAAGTCGAGCGGTAGCTGGAGGAGGGCAGGTCGACGGCGACGAGGTTGAAGCCTGGGGTGGCGGATTCTTGAATTTGGGGTTTTTTTCTTTGAAAGAAACCGACGGGGAGAGGAGTAAAGGAAAGGGGGGATAAGGGGAATATTATAATTTATTTAATTATTATATTTTTCTATTTTAATTTCAACTAGGTTGACTTTCCATTTGAACACCTATTTGAACCCAACGACTGTCGCCCCTAACTAGTTACCCTCATTCCGAACACAATGGGATATGCTGCGTAAGCCAATTCGGTCGTTACGATAAGGTTTGTGTAAGAACCCGTAACTTCCCCGGTAAGGAAAGAACGAATTGCTTTGAGGACAACACACATCGGAACGCAAATAGAAGAATATTTCATTGTTTATTACAACAATTCCAACAGAATACAAGAATATACAGAGTATGGATAAATATTATACAACAGAGAATATCATGGATTTAAATTGCATTTAAATACATAGCAGCGGAAAAATAATACAACACACAACTGAAAGGAATACACGGATACAGAGCTTTCCGAGTATCGTTCCAGTCGTAAACCAGGATCCTGTGAATATAAATCTGCAAAACCCAACTACTAGCTGCCCGTGTCGAAAATAAGGGCACTCAGAGTTTAGGTTAAAACAATAAACTCCAGGTCAGTCATGTGACTGGTGTGAGAACTAAAACAGTTATTAATCTTTATTTTTAAAGGTAGGTAAATCAAGGGACCACGCCGTATAACACGGAACAGGTTTCCTCCCAAGAATGCCAGTGCATAAATCAAACAGCGCAATGCTAAATAAAGAAAAATGAAGCTATTATAAGACCCAGGTCCCATCACACAATGCAACTCAAGCCGGAGAATAGGGTTTTACCTTATAATAGCCAATGAATGCTTGATACGCTAAATTTCATCTTTTATTATTACTATAATTGAAGAAAACAACTTCAAATATAAATGTATCGATCATAGATGGCATAGTACCCCATGCTACTATATCGCCATACTAGGCTCTACAAATAAAACCGAAATGTCACGTATTGGAAATTGGATTTCCGTCATGATTCGAGGCCTGGGGCAAGCTCCTCTCCGTTCGAGACACTCTAGCAAATATCTCAGGACCACACACAGTGATCCTTGGATCCTCCAAGACCGGTCCTCTCCTACTTTTAAGGATTGATTATTCCTGAACACATGTTTCTTGGTCCTATAGGACCTATATCCAAGGCGCCTCGCATCCAACAACCACACAGGTAAAAATAATATTAATGTCAGGGCTGGTAGGTCACTGACATCACCGATAGCTAGAAAGAAACATCGTGCACTCCTTGGGTCCTTATCTCGTTTTTGACTCATATCAAGGTGTGAGGCTCGTGAATTAATGCCATACACAAAGCTATGCCACACAGGCCGTGCTTTGATCATCAATCACAAGACTTTTCTTTTCAATAGAAGCCTTGATCATTTGCCACTTAGGCATGCCACACAGGCAATTCATGCCATGCGATTGATATCTATTGATATATAACCTCTAAGCTCGTATGTCTCAGAGAAGGGTGTTAAGCAAGAGAATAAATTCTCCGCCTCCAAACAGATATATATTTAATCGAAATCAATCACACAGAATAAAATCCAATGTCAGACACACTCTCCATTTACAAGTTCGTTCTGGGTCTGAACGGAACCAGAGGAACCTTATTCCTCACATATCCGTCGATCTCTAAGTACGCCTGGACGATTTCCAACTTATTCCCTCATCTTGGGTGTACAGCCCAATCAAGATTGTTAGGAATCAACCAAACGACGTGAGACCTCCGGTCTTCAACCACCGTCTTCATCTTCGACTTATCGTCGAATACGTTATTCAGAATGGGTATAAACCCGGACTTTTCGAATAACTCGCGTATATAATAAACAAGTGCTACACAAACACAACATACGCCTCAATCCAATTCAGGATATTCTTTATTCAAATAATCACATTCTTAGGGAAAGGTTCCCATTAATTTTATCAAAGACAAATTCTTCTAAATTTATTCTTTAATCTTCCTTTGGATATGATTTCAAACCATGTTAAGGTTTTCCAAACTAGTCGCGATTAGCGAACCACTCCGAAGTAATTATTTATTTTATTTTCCAATCCTAACCTATTCATCCCATGGAGAAAAACTGGTAATACTCCATGTCTAACACCACGGTGTTATCGGTAAATATTAATTACCATTTCACGTTCGAATCTAATTAAAGATTTAACTATCGCTTTGGAGCAAACCTGGTGATACTCCATTCCCGATCACTTAAATCTAATTAAAGATTCATTGAAACTCAACTTAGTTTTAATCTTCCCAAAAATCAATATCCTGTCTTTAACTGGGTTAAAGAACCAATGTCATCTAAAACACGGTTCACGATAAACCCAAAATCACATTCCATTGTTAATCGGCTTAAAGAACAGGTGTTATTCAAAACACCGTTCACATTAAACCCCAAAATCACTTTCCATTGTTAATCGGGTTAAAGAACAGGTGTTATTCAAAATACCGCTCACGATAAACCCAAAATACCATTTGATATTAAATACAAGGCTCTAAGTAGAAAATATATCGGCTTATATTCAATATCAAATTCGGAAACCAACAAATATCTTATTGGAAATAACGATATAAATATATCTTTCAAATTTCCACAACCATATCTGTATAATCACGAAATCCAACATCAAAGTATTCCGAAGATAATTTCGATTCAAATCCATTCCAGTTCGTATATTGGAAATTCTGATTATTTTTAAAACCACTTCAAATCTAGTTCAAAACTAGTTCATTTTGATAAAAATATATTTCTATCCCAACAAATGTGGAATTTTTCATCCCAATACTTTCCAATTCGTATATTATGATTTTACACAAAACATTAATATTTTTAATAATTTTATCAAGGCCCGTACAGTTGATTTCCAATAACGGTCGTCGAACTGCACTTACAGCGACCTTTTCCAAATTTGATTTGGACAAATTGCCAAATCCAACCGTTAGATTTCAAATTTCTAATATTCATTGGAAAGCTCTTTTCGATACAAACCCAACCGTTCTAGTTTCAGGAGAATCCGACGGTCGGATCTCCCATAGCGTCAACTCGAAGTCAATGGTCGAAATTCGCGAACTGCAGCGGCGCGGCGCGTTCTATTCAGGCCATTAATAAATATAATATATATATTATATATATTTCATCGATTTCAATTCAAAACATATTTTATAAATCGTTTTAAATTCGTTTCAAAACAATTTCAACTTCATATTCAATTTCAAATCAAAATTGAATATTTCATATCATTAATATATAAATGATAATATTTTCAAAATATTATATTTTGAAATCACTTCCTTTTCTATATTCATTATAAAAACGAATATAATCGATATAAATATCGTTTGCGTCAAAATGGCGCAAATCTAATCAACACGGCTTTATATATTTCAATAACTTCGTTATTCTATTCAACAAATGAATATCTTCTTCAACACATATATATTTCTTTCAACACATGAATATTCTCAACACATGAGTATCGTCAACACTTGACTATTTTTGTTATTTAATATATTTTAGAAAATTATGATTTCTATCGTTTAATGCTTAATCAGACTCCAACCGTAAATTAGTAACAGAACGATTCCCTAAGTATTAACCCTGAAGGCCGAAACCAACATCAGATCAATACCCAAGAAACCACTCATCTTATCTAGTTTCCAGCTAGTTTCTAATTTTATATATGATAAAGATGTAAATTTTATTGTTAAAATATTTCGTTCAACACATGATAATTTTCAACACATGAATATTCTCAACACATGAGTATCGTCAACACATGACTATTTATTCTATTCAACACATGAATCTTTATTTTATAATATTCTTTATTTTCCCAATTGGAATAAGGCCCAATCAATTACCATATAATGTTAATTATACGGTTTCCATACAACACATGTATATAATCGCAACGATAAATAATCAACCATCATCCATTGTGCACCACACAACTACATAAGCACTAAATATAACTAATTAATGCTTACACAGTCTGTCAATCAAACGATCGACATACCACTAAACAATTGGGATTAGTGTACGTCGAATATCATCCCAACACCCGTGTGGGGTTTCAAATCAACAAACACAGATTTTTATTCGTGCAGTTGGGCGATGTGTAAAATTTATCATCCCAATCTATATCAATCAAATGGGTGTACATAAATAAATCGTTCGATTTGTAAATGAATATTCATTTATTCACATTCACGTTAAAAATTATATTTTTAACGATAAAATATTTTTAACTATATAAATATTTTATTTCATTCGACATCGCACAATAAATTTTCATAACCACATAAAATCAAACATACAAGCCATCCATGGCCTTGGACGACGGGTGTCGGGTGCTGCTAAGCACCGTCTGCATCCTAGTATATATTTTAACTAGAAAAAAAGAATTAAAGTGAGAAGTTCTCACCGAGAAGCTAAACCAAACACCGCAACTCTTCATATGTAGAAATCTTCGTCGTGTTTGCCTTTTGTCACTTTCGTTGTCCGTATCCACTACGTATATAAAAATCACATTTTTATATTGTTGCTATGTATATAAAAATCACATTTTTATTACTACGCTATATGGATAAAAATCACATTTTTATACTGCTACTATATTGATAAAAATTCTATTTTTATACCGCTACTATATAGATAAAAATTCTATTTTTATACCGGTACTATATAGATAAAAATTCTATTTTTAGACCGGTACTATATAGATAAAAATTCTATTTTTAGACCGGTACTGTATAGATAAAAAATTCTATTTTTATACCGGTATTATATAGATTAAAATTCTATTTTTATTCCGCTAATATATAGATCAAAATTCTATTTTTATACCGTTACTATATAGATAAAAATTATATTTTTATACCGGTGCTCATATAATAGAGATCATATTTTTACCACGCTAACTTCATAATAAAAATTATATTTTTATCGCTCTTCTTCTAATAAAGATTATATTTTTTATCTCCACTCATATAAAAATCACATTTTTATATTCTCTATTATATAAAAAAAATCATATTTTTATACTCTCTTCATATGATAAAGATTATATTTTTTATTTATTTCGCTAATCAAACAATAAAAATCCTATTTTTACTTCGCTACTTTTTAAAATAAAAATCACATTTCACACCACGACCATATATGAAAAAAATCTCATCCTTAAGGGAATAAAAATCTCAGATTTATCTATATTCAAAAATCTAAATTTCTATGTAATGCTCTAAAAAATAAAAAATAAAGAAAAAAGTATATATAAATAAAAATGAAAGAGGCTCACTGTTTTTGGCCGGAGCAGAGGACGCGGGTGTTGTTAGAGAGGGTGGAGGGGCTACGTCAGGCGGAGGCGGCATCAGGGCTGGGTGTAGGGTGCGGTGGGCCCTAGAGGGGTAACGACGGCGGTTCACTCAGTAGAGGAGGTAGGAAGAGGGAGCGGGAGGAGGAGGGAAGAGGAGGAAGGGGAATCGAAAAAGGGGAGGCGCGAAAGGTGAGGCGGCGGCGATGCCCCCCCAGATGCGCGGCGGCACGATTCTGCCCCTTGGGTTTTTTTTACTTCTTCCTGACGTCAGGGAAAGAGAAAAGGCAAAAGGGGGAGGGAGTTTAAGTATATATATATATATAATATAATAATTTAATATATATTTTTCCTTAAAAAGTTGACTTTACATTCGAACACAAAATGAGGCCCAACGACTGCCGTCCCTAGCGTATTACCCATATTCCGAACATAATGGGATATGTATCGTAAGCTGATTCGATCGTTTCGATCAGTTTCCGTCAAAATCAAAATATAAATCTATATATTGAATTTGAACGCACACTTCAATTTACCGGGGCCAGATACGGACTCTAAAAATTCCCGAAAAATATTTTCTAGCTTCGCATTGACAATACGGTTCTAACAAAACTAATTTCGTCAAATTCCGAGACCGTTTGAAAAATGGCAATTTTCCAATCAATTAAAATCAACTCAAACTGGTCAAACGAGTATTCCTTTGCCACGCTCACATATTGATTCGGAAAATTATGAATTTTGAAACCTAGAAATAACTTGACATCACGGATCCAACAAAAGTTGTTTCTTCAAAAACCGAGGTCGTTTGCAAAATTTTCATTTTTAAGGGCCAGAATTCCATAGCGACTATTCTGAAATTTCAACTGGGCATATCATTTGATTCCCGCTATGAAATTTCAATTTTTCGGATTCATTGGAAAGATATTCTCAAATAGATTCTAATATTTTTGTTTTCACCAAAATCCGGTTTATTGTGAATCCTGTACAGCCATTTGAACTTTGAAATCGAAATTTCAAACTACCGCGCCATTTCAGGCTCGTTATATAATTAAAATAAATTTATTCGTTTTAACTTCGTCAAAAATAAAATTTTCGTTGTTATTATTTAAATAATTCATTTTAAATATTCACAATTCATTAAAATTGCCAAAATAAAAAATTTAAATTGGCTCAAAATTTTCGGGTTGTTACAATCTCCCCCAATTAAAACTTTTTGTCCTCGAAAAGGAACGAAGCTGAAAGTTGTCTAACTAACCAACTCAACTTCCATTATTTTCTTTACGGCTTAATTTCTTCAACTTTTCAGTTTCTAAGAAATTTTCAAATTTTTCAAAAATTTGGCTAACACCCTAAATTTCCGAAAAATTTCGCCATAACCTCCCCTGCACCGGGAGCTTCGGGATATTTCAAATAGCCTCCCATGGCCCTCATCAATCCAAAAGAAAAAGAAAAAGCCAAGCGGCTAGCCAATCGGCTCATAAAATCATCAAATCCCCAAGAAATACAATAAACATGTACCTATTTGTCGGGCAAACAATTTTATTCCTTATCTTTAGCCTCCTTGCTATGACCTGTTCAATGTAAGTACATGTATATGCATGCATTTTCAAACAATTTTCAATACAGTTCAATATTCGGTTCAGTTTGGCATAATGGTTCAAAATTTCAAACCAATAATCAAACAATACAATCAAGAATCAATTAGTGGATTAGAATTTCAAACACAAAACTTTAATACATAGTCAAAAATCATATTTTTGATGCCAAATCACAACAAATAATTCTATGTAAGTTTTGGTTCTCACACCAGCCAATGGAAATATATAGAAATTCCACTTTCGAAACTCGAACACAAATACTGATGATGTTGCAATCACCAGAATTGTCCCCGGGCGACTAGAGTGTGATTCTATATCTATCTAGTATATTAAATCTTCGAATATACGTTCATGACCCGTATATGCAAAATCTTTATATACTCGATTATCCAAATTCAATATAAATAAAATGTTCAAATACGTACCATTACATATAAATTTTACAAACAAAGTTTGTTTCCAATTTTATTTTAAAAATATACTCTTCACACTCGTTCTAGGATACTACTGATCCCATCTCTAACGAGTTATTCTTATTGGACATTACTAGTCCAATTTATGATGAATTCTTTCGTTTGGTTCTAACGTGTCTTGTTCTCAAGCTCTGTAAACCAAAGTTCTGATACCACTGTAAGAACCATAACTTCCCCGGTAAGGAAAGAACGAATTGCTTTGAGGACAACACACATCGGAATGCAAACAGAAGAACATTTCATTGTTTATTAAAACAATTCCATTAGAATACAAGAATATACAGAGTATGGATAAATATTATACAACGGAGAATATCAGGGATTTAAATTACATTTAAATACATAGGAACGGAAAAATAATACAACACACAACTGAAAGGAATACACGGATACAGAGCTTTCCGAGTATCGTTCCA
This sequence comes from Allium sativum, assembly GCA_030737875.1. NCBI lineage: Eukaryota > Viridiplantae > Streptophyta > Magnoliopsida > Asparagales > Amaryllidaceae > Allium > Allium sativum. The sequence goes on along the minus strand of CM060927.1, from coordinate 220,436,263 downwards.
GCCGTAAACCAGGATCCTGTGAATATAAATCTGCAAAACCCAACTACTAGCTGCCCGTGTCGAAAATAAGGGCACCCAGAGTTTAGGTTAAAACAATAAACTCCAGGTCAGTCATGTGACTGGTGTGAGAACTAAAACACTTATTAATCTTTATTTTTAAAGTTAGGTAAATCAAGGGACCACGCCGTATAACACGGAACGGGTTTCCTCCCAAGAATGCCAATGCATAAATGTAACAACCCGGAAAATCTGGGCCAGTTTAAAATTTTTATTTTGGCAATTTTAGCGAATTTTGATATTTAAAATGAATTATTTTAAATAATATCGACGTGAAATTCATTTTGAATATAATTCGAACGTATATATTATATACGTCGTCGTTAGAATATATAATAATTATATATAATTATAAAAGGAATAGAAAATGGCGCGGTAGTTCGAAAATTCGATTTCTAATTTCAAATGAATATACAGAATTCAATATAGGTCAGAATTGAACGAAACAAGAAATATTTGAATCTGTATAACTATATCTTTGTAACGAAGTTAACAAACTGAGATTTTATCTTAGAAATGATAAGATATGTCCAGTTTAAAATTAGAAATAGTCGCTGTGGAATTTATATATATTTTTATATATATATAAGGCCCTTAAAAATAGCAATTTTGCAAACGACCTCGGATTTCGACGAAACCAGTTTTGTTGGGTCCGTGATGTTAAGTTATTGCTAGATTCCAAATTTCATAATTTTTCGAATCAATATGTGAGCGTGGCAAAGGAAAACGCGTTTGACCAGTTTCAGTTGATTTTAATCGACTGGAAATTGGCCATTTTTCTAACGGTCTCAGAATTCGATGAAACTAGTTTCGTTAGGACCGTATCGTCAATACGAAGCTAGAAAATATTTTTCTAGAATTTTTAGAGTTCGTATGTGGCCCCGGTTATTTGAAATGTACGTTTAAAATTCAATATAGTGATTTAAATGTAAATTCAAAGGAAACTGATTGTAACGATCGAATCAGCTGGCGATACATATCCCATTGTGTTCGGAATGGGGGTGAAACGCTATGGACGACAGGCGGTGGGCCTCGTTTTGAGGTCGTATGAAAAAGTCAACTTTAAGTTGAATTAAATAATTAAATAATAATAAAATAAAATAAAATAAACACCCCCCCCCCTTTATCTTCTGCCCCCCCCCCCCCCCCCCCGTTCTTCAAACAGTTAAGAAAAAAAAAAAAAAAAAAAAAGAAATCGGCTGAAGCCCTCGATGGAGCAGCTCCACCCAATCGCCCGCGCCGTCGAGCCTGCTTCCCCCTCCTCCTCGAATCAAAGTCGCTCCCTCCTCCTCACACCGCCTCTCTCCTCCTTCTACCCTCCGCTGCTTCGATCCCGCACCCCCCCTCCTTCAAACGCCACCGAGTTCGACGAGGTTGAAGGCGGAGGTTGGCATTGCTGGCAACTCCAAGGTGGCAGGCTCCGATCAGATCTATAGCGAGGGTGGCAGCGACAAGTCAATGCCCTAGGGAGAGGCGAGCTCGGTTCAGCGTGCTCCAGGAAAAAAAAAGGGTATTAACCTTTAACCGTTGAAAAAAAAAAATATGGTAATTATGTATTGTTGAAATATAAAAAGAATCTGGTTTTTAGATAGACAAATTTAAAATAAAATATGGGTTTATTTATATATATTATTTGAAAATAAAATATATACGAAGTTGTTTTAATAAAAATATAAATATACCTTTGTTTTTGAAATATACGAACTAGAACTTGTTTTTGAAAGGTATGAAATAAAAATTCAATTTTTATATATTGAACTTTGAAATAAAAATTCGATTTTTATATATTGAACTTTGAAATAAAAATTCGATTTTTATATATTGAACTTTGAAATAAAAATTCGATTTTTATATATTGAACTTTGAAATAAAAATTCGATTTTTATATATTGAACTTTGAAATAAAAATTCGATTTTTATATATTGAACTTTGAAATAAAAATTCGATTTTTATATATTGAACTTTGAAATAAAAATTCGATTTTTATATATTGAACTTTGAAATAAAAATTCGATTTTTATATATTGAACTTTGAAATAAAAATTCGATTTTTATATATTGAACTTTGAACTAAAAATTCGATTTTTATATATTGAACTTTGAAATAAAAATTCGATTTTTATATATTGAACTTTGAAATAAAAATTCGATTTTTATATATTGAACTTTGAACTAAAAATTCGATTTTTATATATTGAACTTTGAACTAAAAATTCGATTTTTATATATTGAATAGCGAAGTAAAAATGGGATTTTTACATATGTAGTGAAAGCGGACAACGAAGGTGACAATAAGGCGAAACGACGAAGACTTCTGCAAAGGAAGGGCCGTGGAGCTAGGATAGCTATAGGTGAGAACTTCTCACTCAAATTCTACTTTTCTAGTTATATATATATATACTAGGATGCAGACGGTGCTTATTAGAAGCACCCGACACCCGTCCACAGACCATGGACTTGTTTGTTTGACTGTTTGGTGATTGATTGCGATATTGGTTTGAATGTGATTTGTGGTGTGAAAAATCGAATCGATAAATTGGTTAGGATTAGACGTGCGCCGTTATAAGGCGAAGGAGTAAGGCTAGGTTAGACCCTTACTCCAAGTTTTGTGGTTTGCAAAATGAAATTGATTTGATTGATGTGTGAATGGCGTGGGCCTTCACTAGACCGGGGATAAGGCTAGGCCTCGTCCCGTTTCTAGTATCGTGCCGTTATGCCGCCGAAATTTTCTAAAATAAGTTAGAAAAATAAAAATAGCATTTTATTTAAAGAATGAACTGAATAGAAATTCATATGTTAAAATAAAATGTGTTATCGTTAAAAATATAATTTTTAACGTGAATGTGAATAAATAAATATTCATTTACAAACCAGACGGTTTGTTTATGTACACCTATTTGAATGACGTTGATTGGGTCGATAAATTTTACACATCGCCTAACTGCACAAATAAAATATGTGTTTGATTGTTTGAAACCCCACACGGGTGTTAGGATGAAATTTGAAGTTCACTCATCCTGATTGATTAAATATGTCGATCGATTGATTGACAGGCTGTTATAAGCGTTGAATATCTATATTTGATGCTTATACAGTGTAGTGCACTTTGGTTGATGGTTGATTATTTTCAATGCTATTATATACATGTGTTGTATGAAAATCCATATAATTAATTCTATATGGTAATTGATTGGGCCTCATTCCAGTTTTGAAAAAGAAATATTTGAAATAGAATATTTGAAAATAAAGGAATATATGAAGCCGTGTTGATTAGATTGACGCCATTTTGACGTGAACGATATTTATATCGATTTTAAAAACGATTTCGAAATGAATTGAATTGAAAACGATTTCGAAATGAATTGAATTGAAAACGAATTCAAAATGAATTGAAAACGATTTCGAAATGAATTGAATTGAAAACGAATTCAAAATGAATTGAAAACGATTTCGAAATGAATTGAATTGAAAACGAATTCAAAATGAATTGAAAACGATTTCGAAATGAATTGAATTGAAAACGAATTCAAAATGAATTGAAAACGATTTCGAAATGAATTGAATTGAAAACGATTTCGAAATGAATTGAATTGAAAACGAATTCAAATGGAATTGAAAGCGAATTGAAATGAATTCAAATTGAATTGAAATTCGAATTGAATAGAAATGAATTTTAAAACGAATTTATAAAGAAGAATTCAATTTTGCTTTGAATTGAAATAGAAGTTGAAATAGAATTTGAAACGAATTTAAAACTATTTATATAATTCGTTTTAAATAGAAATCGACGAAATATATATTATATATATTATATATATAATATAATGGCCTGAATAGAACGCGCCGCGCCGCGGCAGTTCGCGAATTTCGACCATTTATTTCAAACGGACATTACGGGAGATCCGACCGTCGGATTCTCCTAAAACCGGAACCGTTGGGTTCGTATCGAAAAGAGCTTTCTAATGAATGTTAGAAATTTGAAATCTAACGGTTGGATTTGGAATTATGTCCAAATCAAATTCGAAAAAGGTCGCTGTAAGTGCAGTTCGATGGCCGTTGATGGAAATCGACTGTACGGGCCTTGATAAAATTATTAAAAATAGTAATAATTTGTGTAAAATCATAAGAAATGATTTGTGAAAGTTTGGGATGAAAAACTCCATATTTGAAAAGATAAAAATAGATTTTTATCGAAATGAACTAGTTTTGAACTAGAATTATAATTCTATTTATTTTTAAATAAATAAATTGAATTCGAAAAGGGTTTTAAAAGTAACCAAAATTCCAATGATTGCATTGGAGTGGATTTGAATCGAAATTGTCTTCGGAATATTTCGATATTGGAATTCGGGATTATACAGGTGTTGTTATGGAAATTTGAAAGATATATATATTTATATCGTTATTTCCAATACGACATTTGTTAGTCGTAGAATTTGATATTGAATATAAGCCGATATATTTTCTATTCAGAGCCTTGTATTGAATATCGAATGTGATTTGGGTTTGTCGTGAATGGTGTCTTCACTAACACTGTTCTTGAACCCAGCTGAGAAAAGATTAAATCTTTTGATTTAGATTTAATGAAGTGTACCAATTAAATAATATTTAATTGGAATTGAATTGATATTGATTTTTGGGTTTATCGTGAACAGTGTTTTAAATAACACTTGTTCTTTAACCCGATAATTAATGAATGTGATTTGGGTTTGTCGTGAATGGTGTCTTCACTAACACTGTTCTTGAACCCAGCTGAGAAAAGATTAAATCTTTTGATTTAGATTTAATGAAGTGTACCAATTAAATAATATTTAATTGGAATTGAATATCGAATGTGATTTGGGTTTATCGTGAATGGTGTCTTCACTAACACTGTTCTTGAACCCAGTTGAGAAAAGATTAAATCTTTTTATTTAGATTTAATGAAGTGTACCAATTAAATGATATTTAATTGGAATTGAATTGGTATTGATTTTTGGGTTTATCGTGAACAGTGTTTTAAATAACACTTGTTCTTTAACCCGATAATTAATGGAATGTGATTTTGGGTTTATCGTGAATCGTGTTTTAAATGACACTGATTCTTTAACCCAGATAAGGATTAAAACTAAGTGGAGTTTTAATGAATCTTTAATTAGATTGAAAAGATCGAGAATGGAGTATCACTAGTTTTGCTCCAGGCGATAGTTAAATCTTTAATTAGATTTGAATGTGAAATTTAGAAACTAACTGGCGGTTAGCCAAGCAGAATGGTTTTCTGGATATTGATCTGATGTTGGTTTCGGCCTTCGGGGTTAATATTTGGGGAATTATTCTCTTGATTAATTTACGGTTAGTGACTAATGAATTGGAATGAGGCGTATGTTGTGTTTGTGTAACACTTATTTAAAATATACGCGAGTTATTCGGAAAGGCCGGGTTTATCCCATTCTGAATAACTGATACGACGATAAGTCGAAGATGAAGACGATGGTCGAAGACCGGAGGTCTTCACGTCGTTTGGGTGATAACTGATGATCTTGATTGGGCTGTACACCCAAGAAGATGGAAACAGTTAGTGATCGTCCAGACGTACTTGGAGATCGATGGATATGCGGGGTACTAGGTGCCTCCGGTTTCGTTCAGGCCCAGAACGGACTTGTAAATGGACTGTGTGTCTGACATTGGATTTCATTCTGTGTGACTGATATCGGTTGCATAGAGTGGTTTGCCTGTGTGGCATGCTAAGATGCAAATGATCAAGGCTTCTGTTGAAAAGCAAAGTCTTGTGGTGATGATCAAAGCACGGCCTTTGTGGCGTAGCTTTGTGTAACGTTTACTTCGCGAGTTTCACACCCGGTATGAACCAAAAACGGGAGGGACATCAGGGAGGACTTGCGTTTCTTTCTAGCTAGAAGTGGCGTCAGTGGTTTTACACGCCCTGACGAGTTTGACTTATGTGGTTGTTGCAGTTGCGAGGCGCCTCGGTTATATCGGTTTCGGCCGAATGCATTCTGGTCGGCTGACGGACCAGACTTACACCCCATAGGGTGGGGAGACGTATTGTTCAGGCATAATAATCCACTCCGTGTGGACCGGCCCTGACGATCTAAAGGGTTGATGCGTTCTGATCCTGTGGCTCGGGCTAGAGAGTCACGAATCGGTTGAGGACTATCTTTTGCCTCGGTTCATAGACGGAAATCCAATTTCCAAATACGTGACATTTGCGGTTTTAATTGTAACCCTATATATGGCGACATAGTGGGATGGGGCGCTTATGCCGCCTATGATTGATACTTATGATTTGAAGTTGTTTTATACACTTATAATAGTATCAAATGATTTGTTTTAAAACGTATCAAGCATTCTTTGGCTGTTATAAGGTAAAAACCCTATCCTCGACTGCGTTGCATTGTGTGATGGGACCTGGGTCTTATAACAGCTTCATTTTTCTTTATTTAGCATTGCGCTGTTTGTTTTATGCACTGGTATTCTTGGGAGGAAACCCGTTCCGTGTTATACGGCGTGGTCCCTTGATTTACCTAATGATTTAAAATAAAGATTAACTGTTTTAGTTCTCACACCAGTCACATGACTGACCTGGAGTTTATTGTTTTAACCTAAACTCTGGGTGCCCCTATTTTTGACACGGGCAGCTAGCAGTTTCGGTTTTGCAGATTTATATTCACAGGATCCTGGTTTACAGCTGGAACGATATCCGGAAAGCTTTGTATCCGTATATCTACTTCTAGTTGTGTATTGTATTATTTTCCGCTGCGATGTATTTAAATGAAATTTAAATCTCTGATATTTCTGTGTAATATTCATTTATACTCTGTATATTCTTGTAATCTGGTGCATTGTTGTAATATACAGTGAAATGTTCTTCTGTATGCGTTCTGTTTTGTCGTGTTCTCAAACGATAGGGTGTTTCGAACGGTCTGGGTCGGTTTAGCGACTGGTTCGGACCGAGCGAAATTCTTTGCTCGTCACAGTTGGTATCAGAGCTTTGGTTTACAGAGCTCGAGAACAAGACACATTAGAACCATACGAAAGAATTCATCAGATATTGGATTAGTAATATCCAATTAGAATGACTCGTTAGAGATAGGATCAGTAGTATCCTAGAACGAGTGTGAAGAGTATATTTTTCAAATGAAAACAATTTTGTTTTTAAAATTTAAATCGCTTTATGCGTATTTGATTATTTATTTATATTGAATATGGACAATCGAGTATATATAGATTTCGCGTATACGCGTCATGAACGTATAGTCGAAGTTTTAATATACTGGGTAGATATAGAATCACATTCTAGATATCCGGGGATGATTCTGATGATGGTGCATCATCATCAGTATTCATATTCGAATTTCGAAGGTGTGATTTCTATATATTTCCATTAGACTGGTGTGAGAACCAAAACTTAGATAGATAGATTCATTTGTTGTGAATTGGCATCAAAAACATGGTTTTTTTGTATATGTATCAAAATTATGAATTTGAAACTCTAATTCACTAATTGATTGATGTTTGTGTTGTATGTTTATTTGTTTGATAATTTTTAGCCATTTAGCCTAATTAAATCAAATATTGAACTGTATTGAAGATTGGTCGCATTTGCTTGCATATACATATATATATTGAACAGGTCATAGCAAGGAGGCTAGAGCCAGAGAATAAAATTTGTTTGCCCGACAAATAGGTACATGTTTACTACATAATTTCCTGTTTTGTTTGGGTGATGATGATTTTGTGAGCCTATTGGCTAGCCGCTTGGCTTTTTCTTTTTCTTTTTGAGATCTGAAGGACCGGGGAAGCTATTTGAAATTCCCCGATGCTCCCATTGCAGGGGAGGTTATGGCGAAATTTTTCGAAAATTTAGGGTGTTAGCCAAATTTTTGAAATTTTAGAAATTCTCAGAAACTAAAGAGTTGGAGAATGGAAGCCAGATCGAGCGTAGAGCGGAATAATCAAACCACTTTCGACTTTGTTCCTTTTCGGGGACGAAAAGTTTTAAGTGGGGGAGATTGTAACAACCCGGAAAATCTGGGCCAGTTTAAAAATTTTATTTTGGCAATTTTAGCGAATTTTGATATTTAAAATGAATTATTTTAAATAATATCGACGTGAAATTCATTTTGAATATAATTCGAACGTATATATTATATACGTCGTCGTTAGAATATATAATAATTATATATAATTATAAAAGGAATAGAAAATGGCGCGGTAGTTCGAAAATTCGATTTCTAATTTCAAATGAATATACAGAATTCAATATAGGTCAGAATTGAACGAAACAAGAAATATTTGAATCTGTATAACTATATCTTTGTAACGAAGTTAACAAACTGAGATTTTATCTTAGAAATGATAAGATATGTCCAGTTTAAAATTAGAAATAGTCGCTGTGGAATTTATATATATTTTTATATATATATATAAGGCCCTTAAAAATAGCAATTTTGCAAACGACCTCGGATTTCGACGAAACCAGTTTTGTTGGGTCCGTGATGTTAAGTTATTGCTAGATTCCAAATTTCATAATTTTTCGAATCAATATGTGAGCGTGGCAAAGGAAAACGCGTTTGACCAGTTTCAGTTGATTTTAATCGACTGGAAATTGGCCATTTTTCTAACGGTCTCAGAATTCGATGAAACTAGTTTCGTTAGGACCGTATCGTCAATACGAAGCTAGAAAATATTTTTCTAGAATTTTTAGAGTTCGTATGTGGCCCCGGTTATTTGAAATGTACGTTTAAAATTCAATATAGTGATTTAAATGTAAATTCAAAGGAAACTGATTGTAACGATCGAATCAGCTGGCGATACATATCCCATTGTGTTCGGAATGGGGGTGAAACGCTATGGACGACAGGCGGTGGGCCTCGTTTTGAGGTCGTATGAAAAAGTCAACTTTAAGTTGAATTAAATAATTAAATAATAATAAAATAAAATAAAATAAACACCCCCCCCCCTTTATCTTCTGCCCCCCCCCCCCCCCCCCCGTTCTTCAAACAGTTAAGAAAAAAAAAAAAAAAAAAAAAGAAATCGGCTGAAGCCCTCGATGGAGCAGCTCCACCCAATCGCCGGCGCCGTCGAGCCTGCTTCCCCCTCCTCCTCGAATCAAAGTCGCTCCCTCCTCCTCACACCGCCTCTCTCCTCCTTCTACCCTCCGCTGCTTCGATCCCGCACCCCCCCTCCTTCAAACGCCACCGAGTTCGACGAGGTTGAAGGCGGAGGTTGGCATTGCTGGCAACTCCAAGGTGGCAGGCTCCGATCAGATCTATAGCGAGGGTGGCAGCGACAAGTCAATGCCCTAGGGAGAGGCGAGCTCGGTTCAGCGTGCTCCAGGGAAAAAAAAAGGGTATTAACCTTTAACCGTTGAAAAAAAAAAATATGGTAATTATGTATTGTTGAAATATAAAAAGAATCTGGTTTTTAGATAGACAAATTTAAAATAAAATATGGGTTTATTTATATATATTATTTGAAAATAAAATATATACGAAGTTGTTTTAATAAAAATATAAATATACCTTTGTTTTTGAAATATACGAACTAGAACTTGTTTTTGAAAGGTATGAAATAAAAATTCAATTTTTATATATTGAACTTTGAAATAAAAATTCGATTTTTATATATTGAACTTTGAAATAAAAATTCGATTTTTATATATTGAACTTTGAAATAAAAATTCGATTTTTATATATTGAACTTTGAAATAAAAATTCGATTTTTATATATTGAACTTTGAAATAAAAATTCGATTTTTATATATTGAACTTTGAAATAAAAATTCGATTTTTATATATTGAACTTTGAAATAAAAATTCGATTTTTATATATTGAACTTTGAAATAAAAATTCGATTTTTATATATTGAACTTTGAACTAAAAATTCGATTTTTATATATTGAACTTTGAAATAAAAATTCGATTTTTATATATTGAACTTTGAAATAAAAATTCGATTTTTATATATTGAACTTTGAACTAAAAATTCGATTTTTATATATTGAACTTTGAACTAAAAATTCGATTTTTATATATTGAATAGCGAAGTAAAAATGGGATTTTTACATATGTAGTGAAAGCGGACAACGAAGGTGACAATAAGGCGAAACGACGAAGACTTCTGCAAAGGAAGGGCCGTGGAGCTAGGATAGCTATAGGTGAGAACTTCTCACTCAAATTCTACTTTTCTAGTTATATATATATATACTAGGATGCAGACGGTGCTTATTAGAAGCACCCGACACCCGTCCACAGACCATGGACTTGTTTGTTTGACTGTTTGGTGATTGATTGCGATATTGGTTTGAATGTGATTTGTGGTGTGAAAAATCGAATCGATAAATTGGTTAGGATTAGACGTGCGCCGTTATAAGGCGAAGGAGTAAGGCTAGGTTAGACCCTTACTCCAAGTTTTGTGGTTTGCAAAATGAAATTGATTTGATTGATGTGTGAATGGCGTGGGCCTTCACTAGACCGGGGATAAGGCTAGGCCTCGTCCCGTTTCTAGTATCGTGCCGTTATGCCGCCGAAATTTTCTAAAATAAGTTAGAAAAATAAAAATAGCATTTTATTTAAAGAATGAACTGAATAGAAATTCATATGTTAAAATAAAATGTGTTATCGTTAAAAATATAATTTTTAACGTGAATGTGAATAAATAAATATTCATTTACAAACCAGACGGTTTGTTTATGTACACCTATTTGAATGACGTTGATTGGGTCGATAAATTTTACACATCGCCTAACTGCACAAATAAAATATGTGTTTGATTGTTTGAAACCCCACACGGGTGTTAGGATGAAATTTGAAGTTCACTCATCCTGATTGATTAAATATGTCGATCGATTGATTGACAGGCTGTTATAAGCGTTGAATATCTATATTTGATGCTTATACAGTGTAGTGCACTTTGGTTGATGGTTGATTATTTTCAATGCTATTATATACATGTGTTGTATGAAAATCCATATAATTAATTCTATATGGTAATTGATTGGGCCTCATTCCAGTTTTGAAAAAGAAATATTTGAAAAAGAAATATTTGAAATAGAATATTTGAAAATAAAGGAATATATGAAGCCGTGTTGATTAGATTGACGCCATTTTGACGTGAACGATATTTATATCGATTTTAAAAACGATTTCGAAATGAATTGAATTGAAAACGATTTCGAAATGAATTGAATTGAAAACGAATTCAAAATGAATTGAAAACGATTTCGAAATGAATTGAATTGAAAACGAATTCAAAATGAATTGAAAACGATTTCGAAATGAATTGAATTGAAAACGAATTCAAAATGAATTGAAAACGATTTCGAAATGAATTGAATTGAAAACGAATTCAAAATGAATTGAAAACGATTTCGAAATGAATTGAATTGAAAACGATTTCGAAATGAATTGAATTGAAAACGAATTCAAATGGAATTGAAAGCGAATTGAAATGAATTCAAATTGAATTGAAATTCGAATTGAATAGAAATGAATTTTAAAACGAATTTATAAAGAAGAATTCAATTTTGCTTTGAATTGAAATAGAAGTTGAAATAGAATTTGAAACGAATTTAAAACTATTTATATAATTCGTTTTAAATAGAAATCGACGAAATATATATTATATATATTATATATATAATGTAATGGCCTGAATAGAACGCGCCGCGCCGCGGCAGTTCGCGAATTTCGACCATTTATTTCAAACGGACATTACGGGAGATCCGACCGTCGGATTCTCCTAAAACCGGAACCGTTGGGTTCGTATCGAAAAGAGCTTTCTAATGAATGTTAGAAATTTGAAATCTAACGGTTGGATTTGGAATTATGTCCAAATCAAATTCGAAAAAGGTCGCTGTAAGTGCAGTTCGATGGCCGTTGATGGAAATCGACTGTACGGGCCTTGATAAAATTATTAAAAATAGTAATAATTTGTGTAAAATCATAAGAAATGATTTGTGAAAGTTTGGGATGAAAAACTCCATATTTGAAAAGATAAAAATAGATTTTTATCGAAATGAACTAGTTTTGAACTAGAATTATAATTCTATTTATTTTTAAATAAATAAATTGAATTCGAAAAGGGTTTTAAAAGTAACCAAAATTCCAATGATTGCATTGGAGTGGATTTGAATCGAAATTGTCTTCGGAATATTTCGATATTGGAATTCGGGATTATACAGGTGTTGTTATGGAAATTTGAAAGATATATATATTTATATCGTTATTTCCAATACGACATTTGTTAGTCGTAGAATTTGATATTGAATATAAGCCGATATATTTTCTATTCAGAGCCTTGTATTGAATATCGAATGTGATTTGGGTTTGTCGTGAATGGTGTCTTCACTAACACTGTTCTTGAACCCAGCTGAGAAAAGATTAAATCTTTTGATTTAGATTTAATGAAGTGTACCAATTAAATAATATTTAATTGGAATTGAATTGATATTGATTTTTGGGTTTATCGTGAACAGTGTTTTAAATAACACTTGTTCTTTAACCCGATAATTAATGAATGTGATTTGGGTTTGTCGTGAATGGTGTCTTCACTAACACTGTTCTTGAACCCAGCTGAGAAAAGATTAAATCTTTTGATTTAGATTTAATGAAGTGTACCAATTAAATAATATTTAATTGGAATTGAATATCGAATGTGATTTGGGTTTATCGTGAATGGTGTCTTCACTAACACTGTTCTTGAACCCAGTTGAGAAAAGATTAAATCTTTTTATTTAGATTTAATGAAGTGTACCAATTAAATGATATTTAATTGGAATTGAATTGGTATTGATTTTTGGGTTTATCGTGAACAGTGTTTTAAATAACACTTGTTCTTTAACCCGATAATTAATGGAATGTGATTTTGGGTTTATCGTGAATCGTGTTTTAAATGACACTGATTCTTTAACCCAGATAAGGATTAAAACTAAGTGGAGTTTTAATGAATCTTTAATTAGATTGAAAAGATCGAGAATGGAGTATCACTAGTTTTGCTCCAGGCGATAGTTAAATCTTTAATTAGATTTGAATGTGAAATTTAGAAACTAACTGGCGGTTAGCCAAGCAGAATGGTTTTCTGGATATTGATCTGATGTTGGTTTCGGCCTTCGGGGTTAATATTTGGGGAATTATTCTCTTGATTAATTTACGGTTAGTGACTAATGAATTGGAATGAGGCGTATGTTGTGTTTGTGTAACACTTATTTAAAATATACGCGAGTTATTCGGAAAGGCCGGGTTTATCCCATTCTGAATAACTGATACGACGATAAGTCGAAGATGAAGACGATGGTCGAAGACCGGAGGTCTTCACGTCGTTTGGGTGATAACTGATGATCTTGATTGGGCTGTACACCCAAGAAGATGGAAACAGTTAGTGATCGTCCAGACGTACTTGGAGATCGATGGATATGCGGGGTACTAGGTGCCTCCGGTTTCGTTCAGGCCCAGAACGGACTTGTAAATGGACTGTGTGTCTGACATTGGATTTCATTCTGTGTGACTGATATCGGTTGCATAGAGTGGTTTGCCTGTGTGGCATGCTAAGATGCAAATGATCAAGGCTTCTGTTGAAAAGCAAAGTCTTGTGGTGATGATCAAAGCACGGCCTTTGTGGCGTAGCTTTGTGTAACGTTTACTTCGCGAGTTTCACACCCGGTATGAACCAAAAACGGGAGGGACATCAGGGAGGACTTGCGTTTCTTTCTAGCTAGAAGTGGCGTCAGTGGTTTTACACGCCCTGACGAGTTTGACTTATGTGGTTGTTGCAGTTGCGAGGCGCCTCGGTTATATCGGTTTCGGCCGAATGCATTCTGGTCGGCTGACGGACCAGACTTACACCCCATAGGGTGGGGAGACGTATTGTTCAGGCATAATAATCCACTCCGTGTGGACCGGCCCTGACGATCTAAAGGGTTGATGCGTTCTGATCCTGTGGCTCGGGCTAGAGAGTCACGAATCGGTTGAGGACTATCTTTTGCCTCGGTTCATAGACGGAAATCCAATTTCCAAATACGTGACATTTGCGGTTTTAATTGTAACCCTATATATGGCGACATAGTGGGATGGGGCGCTTATGCCGCCTATGATTGATACTTATGATTTGAAGTTGTTTTATACACTTATAATAGTATCAAATGATTTGTTTTAAAACGTATCAAGCATTCTTTGGCTGTTATAAGGTAAAAACCCTATCCTCGACTGCGTTGCATTGTGTGATGGGACCTGGGTCTTATAACAGCTTCATTTTTCTTTATTTAGCATTGCGCTGTTTGTTTTATGCACTGGTATTCTTGGGAGGAAACCCGTTCCGTGTTATACGGCGTGGTCCCTTGATTTACCTAATGATTTAAAATAAAGATTAACTGTTTTAGTTCTCACACCAGTCACATGACTGACCTGGAGTTTATTGTTTTAACCTAAACTCTGGGTGCCCCTATTTTTGACACGGGCAGCTAGCAGTTTCGGTTTTGCAGATTTATATTCACAGGATCCTGGTTTACAGCTGGAACGATATCCGGAAAGCTTTGTATCCGTATATCTACTTCTAGTTGTGTATTGTATTATTTTCCGCTGCGATGTATTTAAATGAAATTTAAATCTCTGATATTTCTGTGTAATATTCATTTATACTCTGTATATTCTTGTAATCTGGTGCATTGTTGTAATATACAGTGAAATGTTCTTCTGTATGCGTTCTGTTTTGTCGTGTTCTCAAACGATAGGGTGTTTCGAACGGTCTGGGTCGGTTTAGCGACTGGTTCGGACCGAGCGAAATTCTTTGCTCGTCACAATAAAACAAACAGCGCAATGCTAAATAAAGAAAAACGAAGCTATTATAAGACCCAGGTCCCATCACACAATGCAACGCAAGCCGGAGGATAGGGTTTTACCTTATAATAGCCAAAGAATGCTTAATACGCTAAATTTCATCTTTTATTATTTCTATAAGTGAAGAAAACAACTTCAAATATAAATGTATCAATCATAGACGGCATAGTATCCCATGCTACTATGTCGCCATACCAGGCTCTACAAATAAAACCGAAATGTCACGTATTGGAAATTGGATTTCCATCATGAGTCGAGGCAAGGGGCAAGCTCCTCTCCGTTCGAGACACTCTAGCAAATGTCTCAGGACCACACACAGCGATCCTTGGATCCTCCAAGGCCGGTCCTCTCCTACTTTTTAGGATTAATTATTCCTGAACACATGTTTCCCGGTCCTATAGGTCCTATATCCGAGGCGCCTCGCATCCAACAACTACACAGGTAAAAATAATATAAATGTCAGGACTGGTAGGTCACTGACATCACCCATAGCTAGAAATAAACGTCGTGCACTCCTTGGGTCCTTATCCCGTTTTTGACTCATACCGAGGTGTGAGTCTCGCGAATTAACGCCATACACAAAGCTATGCCACACAGGTCGTGCTTTGATCAGCAATCACAAGACTTTGCTTTTCAACAGAAGCCTTGATCATTTGCCACTTAGGCATGCCACACAGGCAATTCGTGCCATGCGATTGATATCTATCGATATATAACCTCTAAGCTCGTATGTCTCAGAGAAGGGCGTTAAGCAAAACAATAAATTCTCCGCCGCCTAACAGATATATATTTAATAGAAATCAATCACATAGAATAAAATCCAATGTCAGACACACAGTCCATTTACAAGTTCGTTCTGGGCCTAAACGAAACCGGAGGAACCTTATTCCTCGCATATCCGTCGATCTCCAAGTACACCTGGACGATTTCCAACTTATTCCCTCATCTTGGGTGTACAGCCCAATCAAGATTGTTAGGAATCAACCAAACGACGTGAGACCTCCGGTCTTCAACCACCGTCTTCATCTTCGACTTATCGTCGAATCAGTTATTCAGAATGGGCATAAACCCGGCCTTTCCGAATAACTCGTGTATATAATAAACAAGTGCTACACAAACACAACATACACCTCAATCCAATTCAGGATATTCTTTATTCAAATAATCACATTCTTAGGGAAAGGTTCCCATTAATTTTATCAAAGATAAATTCTTCTAAATTTATTCTTTAATCTTCCTTTGGATATCATTTCAAACCATGTTAAGGTTTTCCAAACTAGTCGGGATTAGCGAACCACTCCGAAGTAATTATTTATTTTATTTTCCAATCCCAACCTATTCATCCCATGGAGAAAAACTGGTAATACTCTATGTCTAACACCACGGTGTTATCGGTAAATATTAATTACCATTTCACGTTCAAATCTAATTAAAGATTTAACTATCGCTTTGGAGCAAAACTTGGGATACTCCATTCCCGATCACTTTAATCTAATTAAAGATTCATTGAAACTCCACTTAGTTTTAATCTTCCCAAAAATCAATATCCTGTCTTTAACTGGGTTAAAAATCCAATGTCATCTAAAACACGGTTCACGATAAACCCAAAATCACATTCCATTGTTAATCGGGTTAAAGAACAGGTGTTATTCAAACAACGCTCATGATAAACCCCAAAATCACTTTCCATTGTTAATCAGGTTAAAGAATAGGTGTTATTCAAAACACCGCTCACGATAAACCCAAAATCCCATTTGATATTAAATACAAGGCTCTGAATAGAAAATATATCGGCTTATATTCAATATTAAATTCAGAAACCAACAAATATCATATTGGAAATAACGATATAAATACATCTTTCAAATTTCCACAACCATATCTTTATAATCACGAAATCCAACATCGAAGTATTCCGAAGATAATTTTGATTCAAATCCATTCCAATTCGTATACTGGAAATTCTGATTATTTTTTAAACCACTTCAAATCTAGTTCAAAACTAGTTCATTTTGATAAAAATATATTTTTATCCCTACAAATGTGGAATTTTTCATCCCAATTCTTTCCAATTCATATATTATTATTTTACACAAATTATTAATATTTTTAATAATTTTATCAAGGCCCGTACAGTCGATTTCCAATAACGGTCATCGAACTGCACTTACAACGACGTTTTCCAAATTTGATTCGGACATAATTCCAAATCCAACCGTTAAATTTCAAATTTCTAATATTCATAGGAAAGCTCTTTTCGATACAAACCCAACGGTTCTGGTTTCAGGAGAATCCGACGGTCGGATCTCCCGTAACGTCGACTCGAAGTCAACGGTCGAAATTCGCGAACTACCGCGGCGCGACGCGTTCTATTTAGGCCATTAGTATATATAATATATATATTATATATATTTCGTCGATTTCAATTCAAAACGTGTTTTATGAATCGTTTTAAATTCGTTTCAAAACAATTTCAACTTCATATTCAATTTCAAATCAAAATTGAATATTTCATATCATTAATATATAAATGATAATATTTTCAAAACGTTATATTTTGAAATCACTTCCGTTTCAATATTCATTATAAAAACGAATATAATCGATTTAAATATCGTTCGCGTTAAAATGGCGCAACAACACGGCTTTATATATTTCAATAACTTCGTTATTCTATTCAACAAATGAATATCTTCTTCAACACATGAATATATATTTCTTTCAACACATGAATATTCTCAACACATGAGTATCGTCAACAAAGTTCTATTTTTGTTATTTAATATATTTTAGAAAATTATGATTTCTATCGTTTAATTCTTAATCAGACTCCAACCGTAAATTAGTAAGAGAATGATTCCCTAAGTATTAACCCCGAAGGCCGAAACCAACATCAGATCAATACCCAGAAACCACTCATCTTATCTAGTTTCCAGCTAGTTTCTAATTTTATATATGATAAAGATGTAAATTTTATTGTTAAAATATTTCGTTCAACACATGATAAGTTTCAACACATAAATATTCTCAACACATGAGTATCGTCAACACATGACTATTTATTTATTCAACACATGAATCTTTATTGTATAATATTCTTTATTTTACCAATTGGAATGAGGCCCAATCAATTACCATATAATGTTAATTATATGGTTTCCATACAACACATGTATATAATCGCAACGATAAATAATCAACCATCATCCATAGTGCACCACACAACTACATAAGCATTAAATATAACTAATTAATGCTTACATAGTCTGTCAATCAAACGATCGACATACAACTAAACAATTGGGATTAGTGTACATCGGATATCATCCCAACACCCATGTGGGGTTTCAAATCAAAACACAGATTTTTATTCGTGCAGTTGGGCGATGTGTAAAATTTATCATCCCAATCTATATCAGTCAAATGGGCGTACATAAACAAATCGTTCGATTTGTAAATGAATATTTATTTATTCACATTCACGTTAAAAATTATATTTTTAACGATAAAATATTTTTAACTATATAAATATTTTGTTTCATTCCACATCGCACAATAAATTTTCACAACCACATAAAATCAAATATACAAGCCATCCATAGTCTGTGGATGACGGGTGTCGGGTGCTGCTAAGCACCGTCTGCATCCTATTATATATTTAACTAGAAAACAAGAATTAAAGTGAGAAGTTCTCACCAAGAAGCTAAACCAAACACCGCGACTCTTCATATGTAGAAATCTTCGTCGTGTTTGCCTTTTGTCACTTTCTTTGTCCGTATCCACTACATATATAAAAATCACATTTTTATAACTACGCTATATGGATAAAAATCACATTTTTATACAGCTACTATATCGATAAAAATTCTATTTTTATACCGCTACTATATAGATAAAAATTCTATTTTTATACCGGTACTATATAGATAAAAATTCTATTTTTATACCGCTACTATATAGATAAAAATTCTATTTTTATACCGGTACTATATAGATAAAAATTCTATTTTTATACCGCTACAATATAGATAAAAATTCTATTTTTATACCGCTACTATATAGATAAAAATTCTATTTTTATACCACTACTACAAAGATAAAAATTCTATTTTTATACCGGTGCTATATAGATAAAAATTATATTTTTATACCGGTGCTCATATAATAGAGATCATATTTTTACCCCACTAACTTCATAATAAAAATTATATTTTTATCGCTCTTCTTCTAATAAAGATTATATTTTTTTTATCACCACTCGTATGAAAATCACATTTGTATATTCTCTATTATATACAAAATCATATTTTTATACTCTCTTCATATGATAAAGATTATATTTTTTATTTATTTCGCTAATCAAACAATAAAAATCCTATTTTTACTTTGCTACTTTTTAAAATAAAAATCACATTTCACACCTCTACTATATATGAAAAAATCTCATCCTTAAGCGAATAAAAATCTCAGATTTATCTATATACAAAAATCTAAATTTCTATGTAATGCTCTAAAAAATTAAAAAGAAAAAGAAAAAAGAATATATAAATAAAAATTAAAGGGCTCACTATTTTTGGCCGGAGCAGATGACGCGGGTGCTGTTAGAGAGGGCGGAGGGGCTAGGTCAGGCGGAGGCGGCGTCAGGGCTGGGTGTAGGGTGCGGTGGGCCCTAGGGGGGTAACGACGGTGATTCACTCAGCAGAGGAGGGAGGAAGAGGGAGAGGGAGGAGGAGGGAAGAGGAGGAAGGGGAATCGAAAAAGGGGGGGCGCGACGGGCGAGGCGGCGGCGATGCCCCCACCCTTAGAGGCGCGGCGGCGCGATTCTGCCCCTAAGGTTTTTTTTAATTTATTTTACTTCTTCCTGACGTCGGGGAAAGAGAAAAGGAAAAAGGGGAGGGAGTTTAAGTATTTATATAATATAATAATTTAATATATTTTTTTTCCTTAAAAAGTTGACTTTACATTCGAACACCAAACGAGGCCCAACGACTGTCATCCCTAGCGTATTACCCCTATTCCGAACACAATGGGATATGTATCGTAAGCTGATTCGATCGTTTCGATCAGTTTCCGTCAAAATCAAAATATAAATCCATATACTGAATTTGAACGCACACTTCAATTTACCGGGGCCACATACAGACTCTAAAAATTCCCGAAAAATATTTTCTAGCTTCGCATTAACGATACGATTCTAACAAATCTAATTTCGTCAAATTCCGAGACCGTTTGAAAAATGGCCATTTTCCAGTCGATTAAAATCAACTAAAACTGGTCAAATGCATTTTCCTTTGCCACGCTCAAATATTGATTCAGAAAATTATGTATTTTGAAACCTAGCAATAACTTGACAGCACGGATCCAACAAAAGTGGTATCGTCGAAAACCGAGGTCGTTTGCAAAATTTTCATTTTTAAGGGCCAGAATTCCATAGCGACTATAATGAAATTTCAACTGGGCATTTCTTTTGATTCCCGCTATGAAATTTCAATTTTTCGGATTCGTTGGAAAGATATTCTCAAATAGATTCTAATATTTTTCGTTTTGCCAAAATACGGTTTACTTTGAATCCTGTACAGTCATTTGAACTTTGAAATCGAAATTTCAAACTACCGCGCCATTTCAGGCTCGTTATATAATTAAAATAAATTTATTCGTTTTTACTTCGTCGAAAATAAATTTTTCGTCGTTATTATTTAAAATAATTCATTTTAAATATTCATAATTCATTAAAATTGCCAAAATAAAAATTTTTAATTGGCTCAGAATTTCCGGGTTGTTACAGTTTGCTTTAAATTAAATTATAAACCAATATATTCAATTTTAAACGTACATTTCAATTTACCGGGGCCACATATTAACTCTAAAAATTCCCAAAAAATTATTTCTATCTTCATATTGACGATACGGTCCTAACAAAACTAATTTCGTCAAATTCTGAGACCGTTTGAAAAATGGCCATTTTATTGTCGATCGAAATTGATTGAAACTGTTAAAACACCTTTTCTTTTGCCACGCTCACATATTGATTCAGAAAATTATGAATTTTGGAATCTAGCAATAACTTGACATCACGGATCCAACAAAAGTGGTTTCGTCGAAAACCAAGGTCGTTTGCAAAATTTCCATTTTTAAGGGCTAGAATTCCCTAGCGACTATTCTGAATTTTCATCTAGGCATAACTTTTGATTCCCGCTATGAAATTTCAATTTTTCTGATTCATTGGAAAGATATTCTCAAATAGATTCTAATATTTTTGGTTTCGCTAAAATCCGGTTTATTTTGAATCTTGTACATTCATTTGAAATTTGGAATCGAATTTTCAAACTACCGCGCCAATTTCAATCCCTTTTATAATTAAAAATAATTATTTATATTCTAACGTCGATTCAAATAAAAATATACGTTCTAATTCTATTCAAAATAAATTTCTCGTCGTCATTATTTAAAATAATTCATTTTAAATCTTTAGAATTCACTAAAATTGCTAAATAAATTTTTTAAATTGGCTCGGATTTCCGGGTTATTACAATCTCCCCCACTTAAAACTTTTCAGCCCCGAAAAGGAACGAAGCTGAAAGTTGTTTTACAAACCAACTCAACTTTCATTATGGCTTACGTTCTTCAACATTTCAGTTTCTAAGAACTTTTCAAATTTTTCAAAAATTTAACTAAAACCCTAAATTTTTGAATTTTTTTGGCATAACCTCCCCTGCACCAGGAGCTTCGGGATATTTCAAATAGCCTCTCATGGCCCTCACCAATCCAAAAAGAAAAAGAAACAGTCAAGCGGCTAGCCAATCGGCTCATAAAATCATCAAAAACCCAAGAAATACAATAAACATGTACCTATTTGTCTGGAAAACAATTTTATTCCTCTTCTCTAGCCTCCTTGTTATGACCTGTTCAATGTAAGTACATGTATATGCATGCAAATGCGACTAATTTTCAATATAACTCACTATTTGATCAATTTGGCTAAATGGTCCAATTTTTAATTAATCAACCAATAATCAAACAATGTAATCAGCGATCAATTAATTGATTAACGTTTCAAATTTATAATTTTGATATATATACAGAAAATCATGTTTTTGATGCCAAGTCACAACAATATGTTCTAACTATATTTCGGTTCTCACACCAGTCAATTGGAAATATATAGATATCCCACTTTCGGCACTCGAATATAAACACTGATGATGGCGTGCCATCATCAGAATCAGACCCGGGCGACTAGAGTGTGATTCTATATCTATCGAATATATTTGAGGCTTCAATACACGCGGATCAGACGTATGCTAAAATCTCTATATACTTGATTGTCCAAATCAATATAAAAATAATATTCAAATGCGAACAATTGATTTAAATTTTCAAAACAAAAATTGTTTTCAATTTTATTTTAAAAACAGTACTCTTCACACTCGTTCTAGGATACTACTAATCCCATCTCTAACGAGTCATTTCCATTGGATATTATTAATCCAATCTCTGATGAATTATTTCGGTTGGTTCTAACGTGTCTTGTTCTCCGAGCTTTGTAAACCAAAGCTCTGATACCAAATGAAACGATAAGGAATTTCGCTCGATCCGAATCGATCGCTAAACCGACCAAGACCATTCGAAACCCCTGATTGCTTTGAGGACAAGATGAATTAGAACACAAACAGAAGAACATTTCATTGGTTATTACAACAATTCATCAGAATACAAGAATATACAGAGTATAAACAAATTATACATATTTGATAAATATCAGAGATTACAATACATTACATAGTAGCGGAAAAATAATACAAAACATAACTGAAGGAGATATACAGATACAGAGCTTTCCGAATATCATTCCAGCTGTAAATCAGGATCCTGTGAATACAAATCTGCAAAACCAAAACTACTAGCTGCCCATGTCAAAATAAGGGCACCCAGAGTTTAGATTAAAACAATAAACTCCAGGTCAGTCATGTGACAGGTGTGAGAACTAAAACAGTTATTAATCTTTATTTTAAAGTTAGGTAAATCAAGGGACCACGTCATAAAACACGGAACAGGTTTCCTCCCAAGAATACCAGTGCATAAAACAACAGCGCAATGCTAAAATAAAGAACAATGAAGCTATTATAAGACCCAGATCCCATCACACAATGCAACACAAGCCGGAGGATAGGGATTTACCTTATAATAGCCAAAGAATGCTTGATACGCTAAATTTCACCTTTTATTATTACTATAAGTGTATAGTGTCAAAACAATTTCAATCATAAGTACCAATCATAGACGGGATGGGTACCATATATCATGTTGCCAATACTAGGATCTACAATCAAAACCGCAAAGTCACGTATTGGAAGTTGGATTTCTATCTATGAACCGAGGCAAGGGATCGTCCTCACCGAATTCGAGACGCTCTAGCCCGCCCCTCAGGAACAGCCGCAACTGCCCCTTGGATCGTCAGGGTCGGTCCATCAATGTGGATTATAATGCCTAAACACTACGTTTCCCCTCTCTTTGGGGCGTCAATGAGCCAAATGACTCCATCGGCTCCACACAGTCACCGATATATCTGAGGCGCCTCGCAATCCAACAACCACACAGGTGAAAATAATATAAATGTCAGGGCTGGTAGGTCACTGACACCACCCTAGCTAGAAGGAAACGCATGCCCTCCCTGAGGTTCTCTCCCATTTCTGGTTCACAACCGGGGTGTGAGGCTCGCGAATTAACGCTACACAAAGTTGTGCCACGCAGATGGTGCTTTGATCATCAACCACAAGACTCTGCTTTTCAACAGAAGCCTTGATCATTTGCATCTTAGCATGCCACACAGGAAAACCACTCCATGCAACTAATATCCATCAATCACACAGAATGATATCCAATGTCAAAGGTCTGAACGAAACCGGAGGCACCTTGTACCTCGCATATCCATTGATCTCCAAGTACGTCTGGACGATCACCAACTGATTCCCTCCTCTTGGGTGTACATCCCAATCAAGATCATCAGTAATTATCCAAACGATGTGAAGACCTCCGGTCTTCGACCACAATCTTCATCCTCGATACATCGCCAAATCAGTTATTCAGAATGGGATAAACACGGTCTTTCTGAATAACTCGCGTATATAATAAACAAGTGTTACACAAACACAACATACGCCTCATTCCAATTCAGAATATTATTTTATTCAAATATTCTTACACTTTGGGAAAGGTTCCCATTAATTTTATCAAAGATAAATTCCTTAAATTTATTCATTAATCTTCCTTTGAATATCAATTCAAACCAATTATGGTTTATCCAGACTAGTCGAGATTAATGAACCTTACCTAAGTAATCATTTGTTTTAATTTCCCAATCCCAACCTATTCATCCCATGAAGTAAAATTGGTAATACTTCATATCTAACACCACGGTGTTATCGGTAAATTAAATTACGATTTCACATTCAAATCTAATTAAAGATTTAACTATCGCCTGGAGCAAAACTGGTGATACTCCATTCTCGATCATTTCAATCTAATTAAAGATTCATTAAAACTCCACCTGGTTTTAATCTTCCCAAAAATCAATATTAATGATTGTTTAACTTGGGAAATCATATCCTGTCTTTAACTGGGTTAAAGAACCAATGTCATTTAAACACGGTTCACAATAAACCCATAATCACATTCAATTCCATCAGCCTTTAACAGTAAATTAGCAAGTGAACAATTCCCTAAGTAATAACCCCGAAGGCCGAAACCAACATCAGATCAATACCCAGGAAACCATTCAACTTAACTAATCTCTAGTTAGTTTCTGATTTTCTTAACTCTGTTGGGTCTAAGAACGGTATTATTAAAGATACCATTCACGACAACCCAAATCACATTACATTAATTATCGGGTTAAAGAACAAGTGTTATTTAAAACACCGTTCACGATAAACCCAAAATTCAATTCAAATTCAATTCCAATTAAATACCATTTAATTGGTATACTTCATTAAATCTAAATAAAAAGATTTAATCTTTTTCTCAACTGGGTTTAAGAACAGTACTAATGAAGACACCATTCACGACAAACCCAAATCCCATTTGATATTAAATACAAGGCTGTGAATAGAAAATATATCGGCTTATATTCAATATCAAATTCTACGACCAACAAATATCGTATTGGAAATAATGATATAAATATGTCTTTCAAATTTCCATTACAATATCTTTATAATCACGAAATCCAACATCGAAATATTCCAAAAACAATTTCGATTCAAATCCATTTCCACTTTATATATTGGAAATTCTGGTTATTTTCAAAACCATTTCAAATCCACTTTATTTATTTTAAAAATAAATGGGATTATAATTTTAGTTCAAAACTAGTTCATTTCGATAAAAAACTATTTTTATCTTTTCTAATTTGGAATTTTTCATCCCGATTCTTCACAAATCATTTCTTATGATTTTACACAAATTATTACTATTTTTAATAATTTTATCAAGGCTTGTACAGTCGATTTCCATCAACGGCCATCGAACTGCACTTACAGCGACCTTTTCCAAATTTGATTTGGACATAATTCCAAATCCAACCATTAGATTTCAAATCTCTAATATTCGTTAGAAAGCTCTTTTCGATACGAACCCAACGGTTCCGGTTTTAAGAGAATCCGACGGTCGGATCTCCCGTAATGTCCATTTGAAGTCAATGGTCGAAATTCGCGAACGGCCGCGGCGCGGCGCGTTCTATTCAGGCCATTATATATATAATATATATTATATATATTCCGTCGATTTCCTTTTAAAACGTATTTTATAAATCGTTTTAAATTCGTTTTCAAAATGATTTCAACTTCATATTCAATTTCAAATCAAAATTGAATATTCCATATCACTAACATATAAATGATAATATTTTCAAAACGTTATATTTTGAAATCACTTCCTTTTCGATATTCATTATAAAAATGAATAAAATCAATATAAATATCGTTCGCGTCAAAATGGCGCATATCTAATTAACACGGCTTTATATATTTCAATAACTTTGTTATTCTATTCAATAAATGAATATTTTCCTCAACACATGAATTTTCTTTTATTCAACACATGAATATATATTTTATTCAACACATGAATTTTTGATTATTCAACGCATGAATATATATTTTATTCAACACATGAATTTTCTATTATTTCTTTCTTACAATTAAAATGTGAATTTTATTGTATAAATATTTCGTTCAACACATGAATATTCTCAACACATGAGTATTGTCAACACATGACTATTTTTTTTATTCAACACATGAATATAATTTACTTTCTAAATTGGAATGTGACCCACTCAATTACCATATAATGTTATTTATATGGATTCTATACAACACATGTATATAATAGCAATGATAAATAATCAACCACCATCCAAAGTGCACCACACAACTGCATAAGCATTAAATATAAATAATTAACGCTTACACAGTCTGTCAACCCATCGATTGACAAACAACTAAACAATTGGGATTAGTGTACGTCAAATATCATCCCAATACCCGTGTGGGGTTTCAGTCAACAAACACAGATTTGTGTAGTTGGGCGATGTGTAAAATTTATCGTCCCAATCAATATCCTTCAAATGGGTGTACATAAACAAATCGTTCAATTTGTAAATGAATTTTTATTTGTTCACATTCACGTTAAATTTATATTTTAACGATAAATAATTTATTTCAACACATGAATATATTTCCATTCATTTCACATCACAATCAATTTTTACCACACAACAAAATCAAACAAGTCGTCCATGGTCTGTGGACGACGGGTGTCGGGTGCTGCTAAGCACCGTCTGCATCCTAGTATATATTTTTAACTAGAAAACAAGATTTAAAGTGAGAAGTTCTCACCTTGGGGTTCCACTCCGTCGTTTCATTTCTGAATTTCTGAATGGCATGGATTTGCTCGAAATTCAACGCAATCCTTTACACGCTGTTCATAGTAAAAATCACATTTTTATCTCAACATATATATAATAAAAATCAGAGTTTTATTTCGCTACATATATAAAGACCAAAATTTTATTCTTTATATATTATAAAAATCATATTTTTATTATCTCTAAAATATAAAAATCATATTTTTATTATCTCTAAAATATAAAAAACATATTTTTATTATCTCTATAATATAAAAATCATATTTTTGTTATCTTTAAAATATAAAAATAATATTTTTATTATCTCTAAAATATAAAAATCATAATTTTATTATCTCTATAATATAAAAATCATATTTTTATATCTTCTATATAATAAAATTATATTTTTATTTCAAATAAAATAAAAATCTTATCTTTTCTATGATAAAAATCTAATCTTTTCCTTTTATAAAAATATAATCTTCTCTATAACAAAATATAATCCCTTCTATAACAAAGATATAATCTCCTCTTTAACAAAGATATAATCTCTTCTATATCCAAAAATATATTTTTTCCATTTCTAAAAATCTATTCGTGTTCATTCTAAAAATCAAATTTTGTTCATAAAAAAAACAAATCTTTATCGATCTAAAAATCATACTTTAACTATGTTGTATAAACATAAAAACACATTTTTATTTTAAGCTAAAAAACATTTGTAAAATTAATAGCATAATTAAATTACCTCCTTAAGCTTTAATCCCTACTACATCCCTCTACACTATCGCTGGAGGCTAGAAGGAGAAGGAAGCGGTGACTTGAAGGTCGGGGGAGGCGACTGGGTGCGTGGGTGGATGGCGGGGGGACTTCTAGGGTTTGGGGGTTCAAACGAGGAGGGAGATGGAAGGGGGGAGCGAGGCGGCGACGGGGTCGGTGGAGGCCAGGGGCGGAGGAAGTCGAGCGGTAGCTGGAGGAGGGCAGGTCGACGGCGACGAGGTTGAAGCCTGGGGTGGCGGGTTCTTGAATTTGTGGTTTTTTTTCTTTGAAAGAAACTGACGGGGAGAGGAGTAAAGGAAAGGGGGGATAAGGGGAATATTATAATTTATTTAATTATTATATTTTTCTATTTTAATTTCTACTAGGTTGACTTTCCATTTGAACACCTATTTGAAACCAACGACTGTCGCCCTTAGCTAATTACCCCCATTCCGAACACAATGGGATATGCTGCATAAGCCAATTCGGACGTTATGATAAGGTTTGCTTTAAATTAAATTATAAACCAATATATTCAATTTTAAACGTACATTTCAATTTACCAGGGCCACATATTAACTCTAAAAATTCCCGAAAAATTATTTCTAGCTTCGTATTGATGATACGGTCCTAACAAAACTAATTTCATCAAATTCTGAGACCATTTGAAAAATGGTCATTTTCTGGTCGATCGAAATTGATTGAAACTGCTAAAACACGTTTTCTTTTGCCCCGCTCACATATTGATTCAGAAAATTATGAATTTTGGAATCTAGCAATAACTTCACATCACGGATCCAACAAAAGTGGTTTCATCGAAAACCGAGGTCATTTGCAAAATTTCCATTTTTAAGGGCTAGAATTCCATAGCGACTATTATGAATTTTCATCTGGGCATAACTTTTGATTCCTGCTATGAAATTTTAACTTTTCTGATTCATTTGAAATATATTCTCAAATAGATTCTAATATTTTTGGTTTAACTAAAATCTGGATTATTTTGAATTTGTACATTCATTTGAAATTTGAAATCGAATTTTCAAACTACCACGCCAATTTCAATCCCTTTTATAATTAAAAATAATTATTTATGTTCTAACGTCGATTCAAATAAAAATATACGTTCTAATTCTATTCAAAATTAATTTCTCATCGTCATTATTTAAAATAATTCGTTTTAAATCTTCAAAATTCACTAAAATTGCCAAAATAAAATTGTTAAATTGGCTCGGATTTCCGGGTTATTACAGTTTGATTTTAGAATTGGTATAGTATTACCAGTTGATTACTGAAATATTATTTCAAAATTTCACATATTTATTACTGATATGTGAATTGAGTTAAGTACAGGTGCCACATGGATAGGCAAACTGATATTGGTTGAGCAAATCACATATACGTTGAGTAGATATGCTCAATAACGCTCGTAGAGGTACGCCTTCACGAAAATATGAAATTTTGGGTTTTGATTTTTTCTTTCCGACCGTGTTGGTCGAAGTATATATATTATTTGTTCCTGCGATATTGCAGATGTCACTCCGTGCAGGGGAGACTCTGCCGAATTTTTCCGGGAATTTAAAGTGTTAGAAAATTTTCGATATTTTTGAAGATATTTATTTACGATATTGAATTGGTTTTTGATTTAAAATAAATTTGATTTGGAAATTAATGGGTTTGTATCGTTCTTTCTTACCTTAGCAATTTCGAGGACGAAATTATTTTAAGGAGGGAAGAATGTAACGACCCGTATTTTTGACTGTCAAATATTTAATTTAATTTATTATTTTAAATATTATATTTGGAATATTAATGTATTTTAATATTGAACTCGTTATTAAAAACGAAGTTTGAATGTAACAACCCGTAAAATCTGAACCAATTTAAAAATTTTAAATTTGCTATTTTAGTGGATTTTAAATATTTAAAATAAATATTTTAAATAATAACGACGAAAAGTAAGTTTGAATCGACGTTTGAAAATAAATATAATTAATTTTAATTACAAAAAAGGCCTGAAATGGCGCGGTAGTTTCAAAATTTGAATTCAAACTTTGACTGACTGTACGGGTGAAAATTAAAACGTATTTTAGTGAAACCAAAAATATTTAAATCTGTTAGTGAATTTCTTTCTAACGAATCTGAAAAATTGAAGTTTCGTAGCGGGAAGCAAAAGTTATGGCCAAATGAATTTTCAGAAAGGTCGCTATAGAGTTTATATAGCCCGTGAAAATGGCCATTTTGCAAACGACCTCATAATTCGATGAAACCACTTTTGTTGGATCCGGGATGTCAAATTATTGCTAGGTTTCAAATTTCATAATTTTTGAAGCTAGTATGTGAGCGTGGCAAAGGAAAATGTGTTTCGTCGATTTCTATTAAATTGGATCGACCAGAAAAGGGCCATTTTTCAAACCATCTCAGAATTCAACAAAACTAGTTTTGTTGGGACCGTATCGTCAAAACATAGCTAGATTTATTTTTCGGGAATTTTTAGAATCAGTATGTGGCCCCGGCAAATTGAAATGTACATTCAAATCAAATATTGAATGTTTTATATTTTAATTTGAAGAGAAAATGACTCAAACAGTCGAATGGGCCTACGAAACATATCCCATTGTGTTCAGAATGGGGGTATTTAGCTAGGGGCGACAGTCGTTGGGTTTGGATTGGATGTCGTGTTAGAAAACCCTCTTTTAAAATTTTAAATAGCTCCCGGCCAATCAGATTTTTATAAAAAAAAAGGAAAATTCTCTCTCCTCGACATCGCGATAAACGGCGGAAGCCACCTCCCAACTTCCCGATCAGATTCCGACCACTCCGTCCATCTTCAGACTTCCCACCATTTGAGTTTTTCGTAGATCTCTCCTCAGGCTTCCAATCCATACCCGATTTACCCTCCCCCATTTCGAGAATCTCGAGATCAGAACCTCGAAAGTCACACCCTTTAAAGCGCCATCGAGCTCGCCTCAGGCCACCGAAGTGGTCCCTACTTCTGGCGTAGGAGCGCCCCTCCAAGCCCTTCCACGTGGCAGTGACCGATCGTCGTATCGAGCAACGGATTTCACGAAAAATCAAAACCTAGTTTTGAACAGGTTTAGAGAGGTACGGCTGTGATAATATTAAACTAATTAATAGCACTTTAAAGTGCTACGGTTTTTAATTTCGTTGTAAAAATCATATCTATTTGCTATGTTAACGAAATTCAGTGAAACAAGAGACAGCGGACTCGTGTGGACGTCTTCTACATTCTAGAAGAGACCGCATATTTTTCTAAGCCTTCGGCAATTTTTGGTGGAGTGGAACCCAATGTGAGATTTCTAAATTATAAGGGATATGGAAAATGACGATGTATAAATTATATAGTCGATGTATGAGTTATATAAGCGTTGTACACCTCATGTATAAGCGTTGTATAAGTTGTACGTTCGATGTATAAGTTATATATGCGTTGTAAAAATTATATATGTGTTGAAATAGAAGTGAAATTTACTTATATATATATATATATATATATATATATATATATATATATATATATATATATACACCCCTCGTCCACAAACCATGGACGATATTTATTGGTTGTGATTGGTGTGAAAATTGGTTGATAGCGAATGGTTGATTTGAATTGTTTGTGGTTGAAATTGATTGATTGTGTTTGAAAAATACCCGTTTGTGGTTGAGAATTATTGGTTGAAACCACATAGGATTAGTTTGTGGAAAAGAAAAAAATAATAATAAACATGCCGCCTGCGTACGAACTAGATGCATGAAATCCCCATTGTCAAAAGCTGCGGGGCTTTAAGGTAGAGCGAGGAGCCGTACTAGGGACGGTCCCGGTTTTAACTACCCAGCCGTTATGCTGCCGAAATTTTCAATAATATTCATGTGTTAGAATTATTTTCATGTGTTGAAACTATATTCGTGTGTTGAATAGAAATTCATGTGTTGAATAGAAATTCATGTGTTGAACGACATTCATGTTTTGAAATAAATTGTTTTATAATAAAAATCCTATTTTTATCATTTATATGAACTATATAAAATAGTCGTGTTTTGAAAGAAATTGTTTTATAATAAAAATCCTATTTTTATCATCTATATGCACTATATAAAATAGTCGTGTTTTGAAAGAAATTGTTTTATAATAAAAATCTTATTTTTATCATCTATATGAACTATATAAAATAGTCGTGTTTTGAAAGAAATTGTTTATAATAAAAATCCTATTTTTATCATCTATATGAACTATATAAAATAGTCGTGTTTTGAAATAAATTGTTTACAATAAAAATCACATTTTTATTATGTACATGAAGTGTTAAAAATAGTGAAGTGTTGAAATAAATGTCTGTTGGATAAAAATATCATTTTTATCAAATGTATGGAAAGAATATGGTTTTGAAATCGAAGAATAGATTATATTTATATATATATACATAATTAAAATTAATCGAATAACGAAGATGCAGTTCGTGTTTTGAAACCGTGATTTCAAACGATTAGTGCGGGAGATCCGACCATCGGATTTTCCCGAAACCAAAACCGTTGGGTTCGCTTTGGAAATATCTTTCCAACGACACCAACTTTGCAAAGATCCAACGGTTGGATTGTCTGGAATGTTTAATTTAAATATGAAGAAAAACAGCGCCAGAATCGATTATATATATATATATAATTAAATCGAATAACGACGCTGCAGTTCGTATTTTGAAATCGAAACTTCAAACGAGTGTACCGGGAGATCCGACCGTCGGATTTTCCCAAAACCGTAACCGTTGGATTCGTTTTGAAAAGATCTTTCTAATGATATAAATTTTGTGAAGATCCAACGGTTAGATTTTCAAATATGTGTAAATCAAATCTGAAGAAAAACTGCGCCACGGCCGCGTTATGGCCTGAAGCGTCGTTTTAATAAATTGGCTATTTTTAAATAAATAAAAATAGCGATAAATTGTTATAAAATATTATAAACGATATGGAATTGAAATAAACCGAATTTACCCGGTTTATTAGATATTTGATGGTTGAATGTGTTTGACATGAAAATTATACTAAAGAATTTATCTTCGATAAAAATAATGGGAACCTTTCCCTAAGAATGTGAAATTTATAGACTAACTGAAGGTTAGCTTAGTCGAATGGTTTCCTGGGTTTTGATTTGATGTTGGTTTCGGCCTTCGGGGTTAATACTTGGGAAATCGTTCTCTTACTAATTTACGGTTAGTGACTGATGAATTGGAATGAGGCGTATGTTGTGTTTGTGTAGCACTTGTTTATTATATACGCGAGTAGCTCAGAAAGACCGGGTTTATCCCATTCTGAATAACTGAATCGACGATAAGAAGTCGATGATGAAGACGGTGGTTGAAGACCGGAGATCTTCACCTCGGTTGGATGATAACTGATGTCTTGATTGGGAGGCATCCCGAAATATAGATAATAAGTGGTGATCGTCCAGACGTACGTGGAGATCGATGGACATGCGAGGTATGTGGTGCCTCCGGTTTCGTTCAGACCCAGAACGAACTTGTAAATGGACTGTGTGTCTGACATTGGAATTCATTCTGTGTGATTGATAGCCATCAGTTGCATGGTCTGAATTGCCTGTGTGGCATGCTAAGATGCAGTGATCAAGGCTTCTGTTGAAAAGCAAAGTCTTGTGGTTGATGATCAAAGCACGGCCTGTGTGGCATAGCTTTGTGTATAACGTGAATTCGCGAGCCTCACACCCCGGTTTGAACCAGAAATGGGAGAGGACATCAGGGAGGGCATGCGTTCCTTTCTAGCTAGAGGTGGTGTCAGTGCTTAAACTGGATGACATATATATTATTTTCACCTGTGTGGTTGTTTCTGTTGCGAGGCGCCTAGGATATATCGGTGACTATGTGAAGCCGATGGAGTCATTCGTTGGCTCATTTACGCCCAAAAGGGTGGGGAAATGAAGTGTTCAGGCACAATAATCAACATCGGTGGACCGGCCCTGACGATCCAAAGCTAGTCTGCGCCTTGCCTGAGGCTCGGGCTAGAGAGTCTCGAATTCGGTAAGGACTATCTTTTGCATTGGTTCATGATGGAAATCTAATTTCCAAATACGAAACCGTGCAGTTTTGATTGTATATATATATATATATATATATATATATATATATATATATATGGCGACATGATATATGGTACCCATGCCGTCTATGATTGATACTTATGATTTGAAACTTTTTTTGAAACATATAAACACTAGTAATGATATCAAATTCTTTTGTTTTATTCGTATCAAGCATATTTTGGCCATTATAAGGTAAAACTCTATCCTTCGGTTTGCGTTGCATTGTGTGATGGGAACTGAGTCTTATAATGGCTTCATTTTTATAAAAACCATTGCGATGTTTAAAAGATTTACTTGTTTTAAAGCACTGACAATCCAATGGAGTAAACCCGTTCCGCGAAAGTGGCGTGGTCCTGTGATTAGCCATATTATAAAATGTGTTAAGTAGATTTCTCATACCAGTCCCAAGACTGACTCGTAGTTTCACTTGCAAACTCGGGTGCCCCTCTTTCTACACGGGCAGCCTTGTATTCAGGTTTTAGTAGGCTCTTTCTGGATAGCTGGAGCTGAAGATGGATTCTGCCATTTATCTCTTTTTATGCTGTTCAGCTCCTATTGTACATATTATGTTTTGTTTTCCACTGTAGACATTTATGTATAGCTGAACTGTATTTGTACTAAGTATGATCCTGTATACTGTGTAACACTAATGATTATGTTTATCCAGTGTATTATTTTTACATTATCTGGTGTATTTATTTAATTTTGTTCTGCTATTATCTGTTTATGTGTTATATTCCAAAGATTACCCTTGCCACCGCGTACGGGGTTTTGGGGTCGTCACAACGTGGTATCAGAGCTTTAGTTAAGCTTAGTTCTGGAATATAACATATTAACAAGCTCGTCAGAAATAGAACCGGTAGTGTTCTAGGACTAATAACTCATTACAGAAAGGATCAGTAATATCCTAGTATGAGTATAGCAGAATGAAATACGCCCGATAGATACATTTACATTCAAGTATATGTCTCTATGCTTTAAAATATCTTTTCTGTTGACCTGACACTTGATCTGCTATTTGTAGAAGTACTAGAAAAAGAGTGTTAGAAACAGAAGGAATGCAGAACCAGATCTAGAGGCTCTATTTAAGAGATATCGAAATCTGGGTGGAGCACAATTCTCGGGCAATGAATCGATTATTCGAACTCAGGCATGGATGAGTTCTGCTGAAAGAATTTTTGAGCGTTTCCAGCTGAGAGACGATCAGTAAAGATTAGTGGCATCTTGGGCGCTCAAAGAAGAAGCTTTAATCTGGTGGGAAACAATCACTAAGGATAATCCTGTAACACCCCGCCTCCGCTAGGGTCACTCGCAAAGGAATGCACTAGCTTTAGAGGGGCATTATTGGTAAGCATGCACAGAAATATCACAAGACAGAACATATAACATAGCGGAAGTAAAATCGAACTTTTATAAACATTAATAATTAAGGTCCAAAGCCTTTTACATCAGAGTACATCAAAACTTGTCTTGCAATAGTAAAGAAGCATAAAGACTTTTTCATAAATTATTCCCCAAGTAAAAACAGTAAAGTAGCCATAGCCAAGAAAAGTCCAAGCCATCCATGATGACCTTCAAGCAGAAGAAGTCCGAACTAAACAGCAGTGTTTCCTCCCTGTAACCTGGGGGGGGAACGGAAGAAAAGAGGCGAAACAAAACGGGTCAGTCAAAAAGACTGAGTAAGCCCTATCTACTATTAGTATAAAAACTAGTAAAGTTAACTGACATGAGAAACTGAGATGAACATAAGCATGATAACAAGATAGATAAGCTAAATCAAAATAACAGGATGAACTACTGAACTCAGATAAACTAAGATGTCATGATAAATTACGATGTCAAGACAAAACAAGGTATCACATCGTCAGGTTCCTATCAAGTATAATATCCCAAGATATCTATCACGTATAACGTCCCATGGTATCTATCCTGTATATCTGCTCTGCACCTACCGTACTAGTATCCCAACTGTATTACGTGTTATCCGTGAATGACCCTTACTCAAAAGTCGTGTAATGGTCCCTGTCAACCTAATATGCCGCATATATAGGTTACTCAACTCATATGTTTCTTTCCATGTATAAGTTCAGTTCTTTGCCGTAGGCTGTACGGGCTTTCCCATGTAAACGGTTTATCCTTGAAGTTGTTTTGGGCTGCAACCCTTGATCTAGTTGTGTTTCCTTACCATGAACTATCGCGCGTCCACTTAGGATTTATGCCACCTAGGACCGCTAGGGATTATGCTACCTAATGAACGTTTCCGTGTCTCGGTTTGGGTTTTGGCCACCTAGGACCACTAGGGATTACGCCACCCGTCAACCGCGCCCTTGATCCCACGTATGTATCGTGAATCGTTTTCCATGTCTAGATGCACATGTTCCCCAATGTGCCATCCGAGTTCCGTGCCAGGGCAAATCAAGAAATACGGAACTCGGTCGGGAGCTTTAAATTGTCTGCCGATGCAGATATCAAGGTCTGTTTTTGTACCCATGGCTATGGTCCCACGTGACCCCTCCCACAACTACTGAAAGGCAATCCAAGAAAAATCATGTATGAGAACCACTCCACGGCCCCACTATAGCCCACTTTCCTACGGGCCAACCTCACCCATGACTCGATAGCAAGCACATGGTCTGTTGGGGGTTCCCTGCCTTTCCGCACGTACACGATTGACTAAAGATGGTAGGTAGTCGGCGATGCGCTATCCAGGGCAAAAACAAGAATCGTCGACTCCACGCTAATCCATCCCAGTCTTTAGGTTGCTGGCATAGCAACCAAGGCATACTCTTGGTCCTTCTAACACAGACCTTAACCTCTCATGGGCCTAGTATAATTACCTGGCAGCCCACAGAGGGATCCCAAGAATATCCTCACGTCCCCCGAAGCTTCCACTTCGGCACCCAGTGCGCTGGAGCTTTTATCCAAGTCAGATAACTTGCTCCCCCTCGTATACTAAGCGATGACCTACCGTATCAGGTTACTCATCGTTTTGAGAATTAGTCCTATGTCCTTAGCTAAGAATTATTACTTAGTTACCCTTAACTAAGGTTTACCACTTAGCTTCCTTTCCCGTTATCCTTGATTAACCACGATTTTCTACCTAGTTCTTCTAGCTAGGGTTTGTCTATTGGGTTAAGTGTTATCATTCAAGTCCATGACTTAACCCGCCCACGAATCACGTCAAAGATTGGCTAAGTATTTAAGTTCAAGACTTAGTCCCACAAGTTGGTTAAGTGTACCCAGAGGCTCATGACTTAACCCTATCAAGTCAAATTGGTCAAGTACTAGATTACCTTAATCCTATCGAATTATCTTGCTAGATCGATTAAGCATAGATTATCTTAATCCCATCAAATTATCGAGTCGGATTGGTTAAGTATAGGTTGGCTTAACCCCATCCTCTAATCGTACTACAATGGTTAAGTATATTCTAAAAAGGTCTTGTGACTTAACCTTATCAGGTCCGCGTATTAGATTGGTTAAGTGTAAGTTACTTAACCCCATCAAATCATCATGTATAATTGGTTAAGTATAAGTTGCTTAACCCCATTAAATTATCACGTTAAGTTGGTTAAGTATTGGTTACTTAACCTCATTGAATTACCGAGTTTAAATTGGTTAAGTGTTTAACTTAACCCCATCGAATTACCGTGGTTAGATTAGTTAAGTGTGGATTACTTAACCCCATCTAATTACCGTGTCGGATTAGTTAAGCGTAAATTACTTAACCCCATCCCCTAATCATCTTGTATGGTTAAGTTTCATTAAGAAAACTTACTTAACCTTGCCAAATTATCATGTTGGATTGATTAAGTGTTGGTTAACTTAATCCCCATCCACTAGTCGTATAAAAATGGTTAAGTGTCATTAGGCAAATCAAGTTACTTAACCTACCCAACCTTGTCATGTTTTGTTAAGTATCATTAGCCTAATCCAATTACTTAACCCATTTGTCCATGTCATATTTGGTTAAGAGTCATTAATCAAATTAACTTAACCCTATCATGTGGCATTAATTTCTTAATGCACCCCAACCTCTCACATTAGACTTTGTTGTGGTTACTAGTTAAGCCGGTCGGTTCCGGGTAGCTTTACACCACAACTTGGTCTAACCTCGGGTTCAAGCACAACATGACCAACTTCTCACATTGGGTCCTATTGTTTGCAACTACTAGTTAGGCCGGTCGGTTCCGGGTAGCTTTATGTTGCAAACTCAACCCAACCTCGAGTTGGCCACTTTCATGTTTAGTCTAGTGTCATGTTCATATTCAAGTTTTCAAGCAATTGGGTAGACCTAACTTAATAGGTAAATTCCCAATGGGTAGACCTAACTTAATAGGTAAATTCCCAAGCTTATGTTTTTATGCATACTTACATGTCACTTCCATGTTATATTTCAAGTCATGTTTTCAAGTATAAACACATGTCATATTTAACGTTACACGTTGTCATGTTTATACCCATTTACCCAAATCATGTTCATATCATTATGTTTTCCCATAATGTGACCCCAACGCTTTTTAAACTCGCATATACGTTCACAACAACGTAATGGATTAAAAGAAGAGACTTGGCAAAGGCATAACAAAAATGGATATTAAGCCACAAGTTAATCATGGTGGAAAATGAGGCACAAATGTGTTCATTAGCTTGCATGTTACATTCTTAAGCCTCAAAAACATGCATAAACCCAAACTTGGCACATAAGCGAATCATGGTGACAAAAGACATGGAATGATGACTAGAAACTCGCATATATCATCATATAATGGTTATGACTTCATATGCAAGTTGACAAAAAAGGGTATGAAGGTTCTCATGTTGCATAATGCAACATTTCAACATAAAGGTTGTAGCTTTTAGCTTATAAGATCAAGATAATGACTTCATAAACTTGCATGACATGATAGCATGTATCATTCTCAATGATCAAACCCAAACTTGCAACATGAACATTTAACTTCATAGTTAATATCTAAGAGTAGGAAAAGGGCTTACATTGCTTTGAAGGCCTAAATCGATTAAACTAAAGCTTGTGAGGAAGCCTATGCATGCCATCACCCAAAAACTGTAACAACCCAGAAAATCTGAACCAATTTAAAATTTTTAAATTGGCTAAAATAAGGGATTTTAAATATTTAAAATAAATATTTTAGATAATGGCGATGAAAACTGAGTTTGAATCGACAATTGAAAACGAATATAATTAATTATAATTATATATAGAATTGAAAATGGCGCGGTAGTTCGATAATTCGATTTCAAACTTCAATTGAATATACCGGGTGCAAAACAATCCGGATCTTAGTGAAACCAAAAATAATGGAATCTAATTGATGATATCTTTCTAACGAATCCGACCAATCGAAATTTGATAGCGGGAATCAAAAGATATGTCCAGTTGAAAATTCTGAATAGTCGCTATGGAATTCAGGCCCTTAAAAATGGACATTTTGCAAAAGACCTCGGATTTCGACGAAACCACTTTTGTTGGATCCGCAGTGTCAAGTTATTGCTAGGTTTCAAATTTCATAATTTTTCGAATCAATATGTGAGCGTGGCAAAGGAAAACGCGTTTAACCAGTTTCTGTTGAATTTAATCGACTGGAAATTGGCCATTTTTCAAACGGTCTCAGAATTAGATGAAACTGGTTTTGTTAGGACCGTATCGTCAATACGAAGCTAGAAAATATTTTTCTGGAATTTTAGTGTTAATATGTGACCCCGGTAATTTGAAAGGTACGTTTAAAATTCAATATAATGATTTAAATGAAAATTCAAAAGGAAACTGGCTGTAACGATCAAATCAGCTTGCGATACATATCCCATTGTGTTCGGAATGGGGGTAAAACGCTATGGGCGACAGGCGGTGGGCCTCGTTTCGAGGTCGTATGTAAAAGTCAACCTATTTGCAAAATTAAATAATTAAATAATTAAATAATTAAATAATAAAATAAATAAATAAATAAAAAATCTAAATTTCCTCCTATACCTTGCCCCCCCCCTGTAATTCATTACCGATTTCAGTATACATAAAAAAAAAAGAACGGAGGAAGAGCAGCTCGTCGCCTCCACCAAGCTCTGCCCGCCTCCGCCTGTCCCCCATCCCCCTCCATCGATCGAACACCCGAACCCTCCCTGCCAATTCGCGAGCCTCCAGAAGCATCGCGACCCCCAATTCTCGAGCCCCCCGAAGCCGTTCGAAACCCTAGCCACCGCCTGCTCCGCCTCCTGCCGCGAGCTTGGCCGTTATCTCCCCCCCTTCTTCGCAGGAAGGTAAATTGTTTTATCTTATTTTATTTTCATTTTAAAATTCCGATTGAAAAAGATTTTAAAACAGATTTTAAAACTGATTTTAAAAGAAATAAAAACTGATTTGTTTTAAAATAAAAACTGATTTGTTTTAAAAATAAAAACTGATTTGTTTTAAAAATAAAAACTGATTTGTTTTAAAAATAAAAACTGATTTGTTTTAAAGGTAAAAACTTTAAATAGGAAAAAAGGTTTAATCTTTAAAGAGATAAAGGATTTGAACTTTAAGAAGTAAAAATCAGATTTTTAGATATTGAAAGTCGAAGTAAAAATCATATTTTTTATATATTGAAAGTCGAAGTAAAAATTCGATTCTTATATATTGAATAGCATCGTAAAAATTCGATTTTTACATATGTAGAGAATACGGGCGAAAGTGACAAGAAGGCGAAATAGGCGAAGATTTCTATAAAAGAAGAGTCTTGGTATTGGATAGCTATTGGTGAGGATTTCTCACTCTTCAGTTTCTTTTTATATAAATATCTATATATATATATATACGCCCCTCGTCCACAAACCATGGACGATATTTATTGGTTGAAATTGTTGTGAAAATTGATTGATAGCAAATGGTTGTTTGGGATTGTTTGTGATGGATATTGGTTGATTGTGGTTGAAAAATACCCGTTTGTGATTGTGAAATATTTGGTTGAAACCACATAGGATTAGTTTGTGGAAATGAAATAAATATATACATGCCCCCTGCGTGCGAACTAGATGCATGAACCCCATTGTCAAAAACCGCGAGGTTTTAAGGTAGAGCGAGGAGCCGTACTAGGGACGGTGCCGGTTTAACTACCCTGCCGTTATGCTGCCGAAATTTTAAATAATATTCGTGTGTTTGAATTATTTTCATTTGCTTAAACTATATTTATTCATTGAATAGAAAACATTCATGTGTTGAATTGATATTCATTCGTTGTTTAGAAATTCATGTGTTGAATGGTATTCATATTTTGAAATAAATTGTTTGATAATAAAAATCACATGTTTATCTATATATAGAAACTATAGAAAACCTTCATGTGTTGAATTGATATTCATTCGTTGTTTAGAAATTCATGTGCTGAATGGTATTCATATTTTGAAATAAATTGTTTGATAATAAAAATCACATTTTTATCTATATATAGAAACTATAGAAAACCTTCATGTGTTGAATTGATATTCATTCGTTGTTTAGAAATTCATGTGTTGAATGGTATTCATATTTTGAAATAAATTGTTTGATAATAAAAA
The DNA here is from genome assembly GCA_030737875.1 of Allium sativum. Lineage (NCBI taxonomy): Eukaryota > Viridiplantae > Streptophyta > Magnoliopsida > Asparagales > Amaryllidaceae > Allium > Allium sativum. Next base: position 220,395,049 of record CM060927.1, on the reverse strand, counting down.
TCACATTTTTATCTATATATAGAAACTATAGAAAACATTCATGTGTTGAATTGATATTCATTCGTTGATTAGAAATTCATGTGTTGAATGGTATTCATATTTTGAAATAAATTGTTTGATAATAAAAATCACATTTTTATCTATATATAAAAACCATAGAAAACATTCATGTGTTGAATTGATATTCATTCGTTGTTTAGAAATTCATGTGTTGAATGGTATTCATATTTTGAAATAAATTGTTCGATAATAAAAATCACATTTTTATCTATATATAGAAACTATAGAAAACATTCATGTGTTGAATCGATAATCATTCGTTGATTAGAAATTCATGTGTTGAATGGTATTCATATTTTGAAATTAATTGTTTGATAATAAAAATCACATTTTTATCTATATATAAAAACCATAGAAAACATTCATGTGTTGAATTGATATTCATTCGTTGTTTAGAAATTCATGTGTTGAATGGTATTCATATTTTGAAATAAATTGTTCGATAATAAAAATCACATTTTTATCTATATATAGAAACCATAGAAAACATTCATGTGTTGAATTGATATTCATTCGTTGTTTAGAAATTCATGTGTTGAATGGTATTCATATTTTGAAATAAATTGTTCGATAATAAAAATCACATTTTTATCTATATATAGAAACCATAGAAAACATTCATGTGTTGAATTGATATTCATTCGTTGTTTAGATATTCATGTGTTGAATGGTATTCATATTTTGAAATAAATTGTTCGATAATAAAAATCACATTTTTATCTATATATAGAAACCATAGAAAACATTCATGTGTTGAATTGATATTCATTCGTTGTTTAGAAATTCATGTGTTGAATGGTATTCATATTTTGAAATAAATTGTTCGATAATAAAAATCACATTTTTATCTATATATAGAAACTATAGAAAACATTCATGTGTTGAATTGATGTTCATTCATTGTTTAGAAATTCATGTGTTGAATGGTATTCATATTTTGAAATAAATTGTTTGATAATAAAAATCGCCTTTTATCGACTATATGAACTGTGTAAAATAATCTCGTTTTAAAAAGAAATTGTTTTATGATAAAAATCCTATTTTGTCACCTATATGAACTATATAGAAAAATAGTGTTTTGAAATGAATTGTTTTACAATAAAAATCACATTTTTATTGTATGCATAAATCGTTGAAATGTGAAGTGTTAAAAATAGCCACTTGTTCAAAATAAACATATATGAGTTGAAATATTCATTAATTCGCTAATGAAATGATTTGCACCTATTTATGTAACATTAGAATGAATGGAGTTTTTAAACCAAATAGAAATCAAATATGAAGTCGAATAGAAATTGATAAATGATAAGAACTGTATATATATGTACATGCAATATTCATTGAACAGGTTATAGCAAAGGGGCTAGAGAAGAGGAATAAAATTTTGTGCCCGACAAATAGGTACACATTTACTGATTTGTTTGGGTGATGATTTTGAGCCTGTTGGCTAGCCGCTTGGCTTTTTCTTTTTCTTTTTGAGATTAGAAGGACCGGGAAAGCTATTTGCGATTTCCCGATGCTCCCGGTGCAGGGGAGGTTATGGCGAAATTTTTCCAAAATTTAAGGCGTTAGAAAAATATTTGAAGTTAAAACGATATGGAAATCATTGAATGAACTATATTTATATAAATATATAAATATAAATAAAATTAAAACGAAACGAAGCCGTGCAGTTCGTGTTTTGAAACCGTGTTTTCAAACAACTAGTACGGGAAATCCGACCATTGGATTTTCCCGAAACCTCAACCGTCGGGTTCGCCTTGAAATAATCTTTCCAACGGCACCAACCTTGTAAAAATCCAACGGTTGGATTGTCTGGAATGTTTAATTCAAATTTGAAGAAAAACAGCGCCAGAATCGATTTTATTTATATATAAATATAAATAGAATTATATTTAATCGAATAACGACGCTGCAGTTCGTATTTTGAAATCGAAATTTCAAACGATTGTACCGGGAGATCCGACCGTCGGATTTTCCCGAAACTGGAACCGTTGGATTCGTTTTGAAAAGACCTTTCTAATGATGTAAATTTTGTGAAGATCCAACGGTTAGATTTTCAGATATGTGTAAATCAAATCTGAAGAAAAACAGCGCCACGACCGCTTTATGGCCCGAAGCGTCGTTTTGAATATATGGGCTATTTTAAAATAAATAAAAATAGCGATAAATCGTCATAAAATATTATAAACGATATGGAATGGAAATAAACGGAATTTGCTTGATTTATGTGGCTTTTGATGGTTGAATGTGTTTGGTGTGAAAATTACATTAAGGAACAATATTGGTGTTGTCGAATAATTTAACCATTTAAATAAATCGAATTGAAATTCTAAATATACGTGAATTATTTGAGAAGGCCGAGTTAATTCTCATTTCAAATAATTGACCGACGATTGAAAGTCGAAGATGAAGACGGTGGTCGAAGACCGGAGATCTTCACCTCGTTTGGATGGTAACCGAGGTCCTGATTGGGAGGCATCCCGAAATATGGATAATGAGTGGTGATCGTCCAGACGTACGTGGTGATCGATGGGTTTGCGAGGTATTTAGTGCCTCCGGTTTCGTTCAGACCCAGAACGGACTTGTAAATGGACTGTGTGTCCGACATTGGATTTTATTCTGTGTTGATTGATCTCTGTTAAATATACATCTGTTTGGCGGCGGAGAATTTATTCTCTTGCTTAACGCCCTTCTCTGAGACGTACGAGCTCAGAGGTTGTATATCGATGGACATCAATCGCATGGCGTGAATTGCCTGTGTGGCATGCTAAGATGCAGTGATCAGGGCTTCTGTTGAAAAGCAAAGTCTTGTGGTGATGATCAAAGCACCGCCTGTGTGGCGTAGCTTTGTGTATAACGTGAATTCGCGAGCCTCACACCCCGGTATGAACCTAAAACGGGAGAAGGACCTCAGGGAGGGCATGCGTTTCTTTCTAGCTAGGGTGGTGTCAGTGACCTACCAGCCCTGACATTTATATACTTTTCACCTATGTGGTTGTTGCTGTTGCGAGGCGCCTCGGTTTGATCGGACGATCCGGGTCCGATGGAGTCATTCGTTGGCTCGTTTACGCCCCAAGGGGCGGGGAAACGTATTGTTCAGGCATAATAATCCACATCGGTGGACCGGCCCTGACGATCTAAAGGGTTGATGCGTTCTGATCCTGTGGCTCGGGCTAGAGAGTCACGAATTCGGTAAGGACTATCTTTTGCCTTGGTTCATGACGGAAATCCAATTTCCAAATACGACATCGTGCGGTTTCGATTGTATATATGCATTTGGCGACATAGTGGCATGGGACGCTCATGTCGTCTATGATTGATAGTTATGATTTGAAATTGTTTTCAAAACATATAGACACTAGCAATAATATCAAATGCCTTTGTTTTATTCGTATCAAGCATATTTTGGCCATTATAAGGTAAAACTCTATCCTCCGGTTTGCGTTGCATTGTGTGATGGGAACTGAGTCTTATAATGGCTTCATTTTTATAAAAAGCATAGCGATGTTTAAAAGAAAGATTTGTTTTAAAGCACTGGCGATCCAATGGAGTAAACCCGTTCCACGAAAGTGGCGTGGTCATGTGATTAGCCAATTATATATGTGTTGAGTGGATTTCTCATACCAGTCCCATGACTGACTCGTAGTTTGTTTCACTTTCAAACTCGGGTGCCCCTTTTTCTACACGGGCAGCCTTGTATTCAGGTTTAGCTAGTTCTTTTCTGGATAGTTGGAGCTGAAGATGGATTCTATCATTTATTTCTTTTTATGCTGTTCAGCTCCTATTGTACATATTTTGTTTATTTCCGCTGTAGACATTTATGTATAGCTGAACTGTATTTGTACTAAGTAAGATCCTGTATACTGTGTAACTCTGATGATTACTTTTATCCAGTATATTTTATTGTTCATTATCTGGTGTATTTATTTAATTCGGTTCTGCTATTATCTGTTTCTGTGTTATATTCCAAAGATAACCTTGTTTCCGTGAGAACGGGAAATCGGGTCGTCTCAACGTGGTATACCCAAAGATGGATGCCCCAAATCAACAAAAACACCATCTTTATGAACAAAGATCAAAGCTTTTGCCTTGAAATCAACTTGAGAGGCTCTCATACTAGCATAGGGACTCTCTAACACTCTCATGATCATGAAACCTTTCATATAAATGAAGTGGAGGCTAGGATAGTTGAGTGGAGGCCATGAGAGTAGAAATTTTGCCATAGTTTAGTTGAATGAATGAATAATGAGGATTTAGGATAGGTTAGGGTCTTATTTATAGATTAGGCAAGTGTTTTAGGCTATAGGATTAAACCTAGATTCAATCCAAGCCATCAAAGCATGTCTTGGGGAAGAAGTCAAGTGTAGGAACCATCTAGGGCCTTTAGATTAAAGATGAACCATGAGAACCATCCAAATGCAAAATCTGCATTTGAGCGAATCGGCCCACGGGTTGACAGCCAAACACCCTGGATTAACCCCTAGTCGACCCAGCGAGCTCGGGTCGACCTCAAAAATCGGCCGGTTCGGTTATTCCCCTCTCCCAATTCGCTGTTTTGAACATTTTTGCATATTTATTTATTTAATTTTCAATTATATATATATATATATATATATATATATATATATCAATATATATATATATATTTCTGCGCAACCCATTTCACTTAATTAAGTATACTTTAATTTGGGAATTTTTCGTGAAACTTCGCGAGGCCATATCTTGGTCATACGGACTCCGATTTTCGAAAACTCGGACTCTATTTCGCGTATTTTTCCGAGACGAACGCAATGGCATAGCCCGTTTCACTTGATTCAGAATATAAAATTAAATTCTGCCTTGATTCTCGTCTTTAATCATGTTATCGAAATACGGTTTGTTACATTCTCCCCACCTTTTAGGATTTCGTCCCCGAAATCTCCAAGTTAGGAAGAACATATCCTACCATCCATCATCCATCTACTCAAAACATCATCCACGAGCAACCATTGTCCTTAGATGATTTCTAATGCTGTATGAATATATGCAAGACGTGTGTGTACATGTTCCTTAGCTAATGCTAATGATCAGGCCTGAATAATCTTTCTAATGCAAAATATGTATAGTGCCATGAATCCAACATGTATGCAAATAGTCCTAGTCATATAGATACTATATGTGTGCACAATCATTCATTCATATGCAACAACCGCATGATAATACATTCGATTTCATCCATAAACAAGTATAAATACTCGTGCATATGCAATATGAAATGTGACCAAGTCGAGCTAGTATCTAATGTGTATTCGCGCATCCACGAGCAATCACTTGCAACCACTTGCAACCATATCAATCATAACATGTTTCAAATACATGTTTACATCCATAGGGTTCTACCTAGAATTCCCTGAAACAGGGTCGAGAAGATAAACAGGACAAACTCCTTACAGGGTTTGTAACGGAGAATAGGACCGAGAGGATGTCCACAAAAGATAGCCTACAAGTAAGCTCTACAGAAAACAGGGATCAAGGATACACTCCCAAAAAGAGATATCATGCGCGTATCTAGTCTTTGACCATCAAAGTCGTACTTCCTTGAGCTCAATTCCATTGTGCCTTGACCGTCTTTGCGATTTCGTAGCTTCTTATTTCCTGTTTCCATAACATGAGCTGGAACTCATTTCTTCGTCGCCTCTCGTTCCACTTGCACTTATCCTCTTTCTAGAATACTTGACGCAAACATGACTGCGTACTCATGATCTCATGCAAGCTTTCCAAAATTCACTAATGAATCTCGGACCTCGTACCACAAGGTATTCCACATAGAAGAACTTTCTCTTGAAAGTAAACAGATGCCAACCAGGTTATCAAGCGCACTTACTAAGGTGATTTCTATAACCCATGCATAAGTGAAATAAACCATCCGTCTTATCGGCGAACACCACTCGATTGGGCTTCCAATTTCCCATAAAGGCATCAAGGGATTCTGAGTAACTAACCATGACCGAACCCAAAAGGTTACACGAGACTTCGAGGGTATTACCAAGGCTAGTCAAGAGACTAACTACCCTCCTATCAAAACCGAGAGTGGCACCCCTTACTGGATAACCACTTCATCCCTAGAATCCATCCATAGCTTAAAAACATAAGCATTATTTCCAAACTCAACACTTGGCATAGACATTCCCAAATCCAAACAAGTCATGTATAAATGGACTGATTCTCCAATAGGACTTTGAGACAAAAATGGGATTCTCTATTACGCTAGTACTTAAGGTGCAGAGACTCAACTATCGAAGCAGACTTAAATGATACGATGATCAAAACAAAGTCCTAATGGGATGATAGAGAAGAAAAGCTAAACCTTTAACAAGATCGTCACCCTCCTTCCGAGGTACCCTAGAAATGAGAGCATACTGCTGCCCTCCCGATGATCTTGTCCTTGTCCCATGATACTTAACTATCCGCCCCGTTTCACCATGCCAAAGGTACTCTCTTGTCATGGGTTTCATTGTTCATCTTTCTCTCTCATTCGGGGTTGAGCCATACCAACAAGTTGCTCATCCTTAAACTCGTATCCTTTACCCTTGCTCTTTATTATCCTTTCTTGTAACACGGCAATGGGTCTCTCGAGAACCACCTCCATCGTACGGGAAACACCTACGTGGCTAGACAAAGATTAGTCACAGTGAGAACTACTGTGACCACGGATGGAGGAAAGAAAGGAAATGAGATTCAATCAAGGAATCAAAGAATGGTGCTAATGGCTTTTGGGGAATAGCCTTTTTAAAACAAACTTTTCTTGAAAAATGCTTCTTTATAAACGGTTTTCCAAATAGTTTTCAGAAGGTTTTAAAAACTTTCGCCCAGTCTGGTAACCTTCTGCTCTGATACCACATGTAACACCCCGCCTCCGCTAGGGTCACTCGCAAAGGAATGCACTAGCTTTAGAGGGGCATTATTGGTAAGCATGCACAGAAATATCACAAGACAGAACATATAACATAGCGGAAGTAAAATCGAACTTTTATAAACATTAATAATTAAGGTCCAAAGCCTTTTACATCAGAGTACATCAAAACTTGTCTTGCAATAGTAAAGAAGCATAAAGACTTTTTCATAAATTATTCCCCAAATAAAAACAGTAAAGTAGCCATAGCCAAGAAAAGTCCAAGCCATCCATGATGACCTTCAAGCAGAAGAAGTCCGAACTAAACAGCAGTGTTTCCTCCCTGTAACCTGGGGGGGAAACGGAAGAAAAGAGGCGAAACAAAACGGGTCAGTCAAAAAGACTGAGTAAGCCCTATCTACTATTAGTATAAAAACTAGTAAAGTTAACTGACATGAGAAACTGAGATGAACATAAGCATGATAACAAGATAGATAAGCTAAATCAAAATAACAGGATGAACTACTGAACTCAGATAAACTAAGATGTCATGATAAATTACGATGTCAAGACAAAACAAGGTATCACATCGTCAGGTTCCTATCAAGTATAATATCCCAAGATATCTATCACGTATAACGTCCCATGGTATCTATCCTGTATATCTGCTCTGCACCTACCGTACTAGTATCCCAACTGTATTACGTGTTATCCGTGAATGACCCTTACTCAAAAGTCGCGTAATGGTCCCTGTCAACCTAATATGCCGCATATATAGGTTACTCAACTCATATGTTTCTTTCCATGTATAAGTTCAGTTCTTTGCCGTAGGCTGTACGGGCTTTCCCATGTAAACGGTTTATCCTTGAAGTTGTTTTGGGCTGCAACCCTTGATCTAGTTGTGTTTCCTTACCATGAACTATCGCGCGTCCACTTAGGATTTATGCCACCTAGGACCGCTAGGGATTATGCTACCTAATGAACGTTTCCGTGTCTCGGTTTGGGTTTTGGCCACCTAGGACCACTAGGGATTACGCCACCCGTCAACCGCGCCCTTGATCCCACGTATGTATCGTGAATCGTTTTCCATGTCTAGATGCACATGTTCCCCAATGTGCCATCCGAGTTCCGTGCCAGGGCAAATCAAGAAATACGGAACTCGGTCGGGAGCTTTAAATTGTCTGCCGATGCAGATATCAAGGTCTGTTTTTGTACCCATGGCTATGGTCCCACGTGACCCCTCCCTCAACTACTGAAAGGCAATCCAAGAAAAATCATGTATGAGAACCACTCCACGGCCCCACTATAGCCCACTTTCCTACGGGCCAACCTCACCCATGACTCGATAGCAAGCACATGGTCTGTTGGGGGTTCCCTGCCTTTCCGCACGTACACGATTGACTAAAGATGGTAGGTAGTCGGCGATGCGCTATCCAGGGCAAAAACAAGAATCGTCGACTCCACGCTAATCCATCCCAGTCTTTAGGTTGCTCGCATAGCAACCAAGGCATACTCTTGGTCCTTCTAACGCAGACCTTAACCTCTCATGGGCCTAGTATAATTACCTGGCAGCCCACAGAGGGATCCCAAGAATATCCTCACGTCCCCCGAAGCTTCCACTTCGGCACCCAGTGCGCTGGAGCTTTTATCCAAGTCAGATAACTTGCTCCCCCTCGTATACTAAGCGATGACCTACCGTATCAGGTTACTCATCGTTTTGAGAATTAGTCCTATGTCCTTAGCTAAGAATTATTACTTAGTTACCCTTAACTAAGGTTTACCACTTAGCTTCCTTTCCCGTTATCCTTGATTAACCATGATTTTCTACCTAGTTCTTCTATCTAGGGTTTGTCTATTGGGTTAAGTGTTATCATTCAAGTCCATGACTTAACCCGCCCACGAATCGCGTCAAAGATTGGCTAAGTATTTAAGTTCAAGACTTAGTCCCACAAGTTGGTTAAGTGTACCCAGAGGCTCATGACTTAACCCTATCAAGTCAAATTGGTCAAGTACTAGCTTACCTTAATCCTATCGGATTATCTTGCTAGATCGATTAAGCATAGATTATCTTAATCCCATCAAATTATCGAGTCGGATTGGTTAAGTATAGGTTGGCTTAACCCCATCCTCTAATCGTACTACAATGGTTAAGTATATTCTAAAAAGGTCTTGTGACTTAACCTTATCAGGTCCGCGTATTAGATTGGTTAAGTGTAAGTTACTTAACCCCATCAAATCATCATGTATAATTGGTTAAGTATAAGTTGCTTAACCCCATTAAATTATCACGTTAAGTTGGTTAAGTATTGGTTACTTAACCTCATTGAATTACCGAGTTTAAATTGGTTAAGTGTTTAACTTAACCCCATCGAATTACCGTGGTTAGATTAGTTAAGTGTGGATTACTTAACCCCATCTAATTACCGTGTCGGATTAGTTAAGCGTAAATTACTTAACCCCATCCCCTAATCATCTTGTATGGTTAAGTGTCATTAAGAAAACTTACTTAACCTTGCCAAATTATCATGTTGGATTGATTAAGTGTTGGTTAACTTAATCCCCGTCCACTAGTCGTATAAAAATGGTTAAGTGTCATTAGGTAAATCAAGTTACTTAACCTACCCAACCTTGTCATGTTTTGTTAAGTATCATTAGCCTAATCCAATTACTTAACCCATTTGTCCATGTCATATTTGGTTAAGAGTCATTAATCAAATTAACTTAACCCTATCATGTGGCATTAATTTCTTAATGCACCCCAACCTCTCACATTAGACTTTGTTGTGGTTACTAGTTAAGCCGGTCGGTTCCGGGTAGCTTTACACCACAACTTGGTCTAACCTCGGGTTCAAGCACAACATGACCAACTTCTCACATTGGGTCCTATTGTTTGCAACTACTAGTTAGGCCGGTCGGTTCCGGGTAGCTTTATGTTGCAAACTCAACCCAACCTCGAGTTGGCCACTTTCATGTTTAGTCTAGTGTCATGTTCATATTCAAGTTTTCAAGCAATTGGGTAGACCTAACTTAATAGGTAAATTCCCAATGGGTAGACCTAACTTAATAGGTAAATTCCCAAGCTTATGTTTTTATGCATACTTACATGTCACTTCCATGTTATATTTCAAGTCATGTTTTCAAGTATAAACACATGTCATATTTAACGTTACACGTTGTCATGTTTATACCCATTTACCCAAATCATGTTCATATCATTATGTTTTCCCATAATGTGACCCCAACGCTTTTTAAACTCGCATATACGTTCACAACAACGTAATGGATTAAAAGAAGAGACTTGGCAAAGGCATGACAAAAATGGATATTAAGCCACAAGTTAATCATGGTGGCAAATGAGGCACAAATGTGTTCATTAGCTTGCATGTTACATTCTTAAGCCTCAAAAACATGCATAAACCCAAACTTGGCACATAAGCGAATCATGGTGACAAAAGACATGGAATGATGACTAGAAACTCGCATATATCATCATATAATAGTTATGACTTCATATGCAAGTTGACAAAAAAGGGTATGAAGGTTCTCATGTTGCATAATGCAACATTTCAACATAAAGGTTGTAGCTTTTAGCTCATAAGATCAAGATAATGACTTCATAAACTTGCATGACATGATAGCATGTATCATTCTCAATGATCAAACCCAAACTTGCAACATGAACATTTAACTTCATAGTTAATATCTAAGAGTAGGAAAAGGGCTTACATTGCTTTGAAGGCCTAAATCGATTATACTAAAGCTTGTGAGGAAGCCTATGCATGCCATCACCCAAAAACCCAAAGATGGATGCCCCAAATCAACAAAAACACCATCTTTATGAACAAAGATCAAAGCTTTTGCCTTGAAATCAACTTGAGAGGCTCCCATACTAGCATAGGGACTCTCTAACACTCTCATGATCATGAAACCTTTCATAGAAATGAAGTGGAGGCTAGGATAGTTGAGTGGAGGCCATGAGAGTAGAAATTTTGCCATAGTTTAGTTGCATAAATGAATAATGAGGATTTAGGATAGGTTAGGGTCTTATTTATAGATTAGGCAAGTGTTTTAGGCCATAGGATTAAACCTAGATTCAATCCAAGCCATCAAAGCATGTCTTGGGGAAAAAGTCAAGTGTAGGAACCATGTAGGGTCTTTAGATTAAAGATGAACCATGAGAACCATCCAAATGCAAAATCTGCATTTGAGCGAATCGGCCCACGGGTTGACAGCCAAACACCCTGGATTAACCCCTAGTCGACCCAGCGAGCTCGGGTCGACCTCAAAAATCGGCCGGTTCGGTTATTCCCCTCTCCCAATTCGCTGTTTTGAACATTTTTGCATATTTATTTATTTAATTTTCAATTATATATATATATATCAATATATATATATTTTTCTGCGCAACCCATTTCACTTAATTAAGTATACTTTAATTTGGGAATTTTTCGTGAAACTTCGCGAGGCCATATCTTGGTCATACGGACTCCGATTTTCGAAAACTCGGACTCTATTTCGCGTATTTTTCCGAGACGAACGCAATGGCATAGCCCATTTCACTTGATTCAGAATTTAAAATTAAATTCTGCCTTGATTCTCGTCTTTAATCATGTTATCGAAATACGGTTTGTTACAAATCCAGAAGGTGATATCACCTGGGATAGATTCAAAGAGATTTTCAGTGAAAGATTTACTCCTCCAGAAGCAACTGAGCGGTTATGTGATGAATTCTACTATTTGATACACGGAGATATGGATATTCCAGAATATCATAAGAAATTCAGTGAACTTTCTCACTTGGCCTCTCATCTAATTCAAAATCCGAAGAGTAAGAATCTGAGATTTATTAACGGGCTTCAAAGAAAATATCAGAATAAAGTAATGGGGCATGTGAAGCTTCCTTTTTCAGAAATGATATACATGGCTTATCAGTATGAAGATCTCCATAAGAAAGGTATGTTGCGTGACGAAGAGGAAGTCAGTTCGAGTAACAAAGAGGAGTCTGAGACTGATAGTCCTGAGGCCAGTAAGAAGCCCAAAGCCAAGAGGAAAAGGGTTGAATCTGAGAAAGGACCAGTAACGACTGCTGTATGCAATAACTGTAATAAGCAAGGACATTTCTCGATAAGTTGCAGAGTTTTAAAGAAACAAAAGAAGGATGAATCAAAATCCAAGAACAAGTTTCAATTGACCCGAGAGTGTAATCTTTGTCATCAGGCTGGCCATATAAAGGGAGACTGCTGGCTTTTGAAAAAGACCAAAGTGGTTCAAGTAAATGAAGTGGCAGAAACTTCAGCACCCTCAGCTAGTCAGGGAAGATCTGATGTTTTAGAAGACACGCTTACTGTCAAAAACATTCCAGTCAAAGTACTGTTTGACACAGGCACGTCACGAAGCTTTATTGCAAAGAATGCGGTCAAGAAGTTGGACTTGAAATTGGGGAAGCTCAAAGAACCCATCACTGTCCGTAATCCGGTTGGAGGTTCTCTCGATCTTAGCTGGATTTGTGTGGTGTCTGTCTCTTTTTCCTGTTATAAGTTCCCTACCATCTCTATCGTCATGAATTTTACTGAATTCCATCTTATTTTGGAAATTGATTGGTTAACCAAATATGAGGCAGAGGTTAGATGCGCCGAGAGAGTTGTTAGGGCAAAGATTAAATCAGGGAATTATATAACCATACCATGTGAAGGCCCGAATTCAAATAGAAAAGATTTTTGGTCAGCTCTTGATGTTTCCCCTACTCTAATAGAAAATATCCCTGTAGTCACAAAGAATATACAGGACCTCATAAAAGATATTCATGTCGTCAAGAATTATGCAGATGTGTTCGAAGAAGTTGTTAGCTTACCTCCGCAGAGAGAAATTGATTTCAAGATCGCTTTAATTCCGAGCGCAAGGCCAGTAGTGCACACTATTCGGAGAATGACTCAAAAGGAGAAAGAAGAACTAGACAATCAAACTCGACAGCTTGTATGGAAGGGTCTGATCAGGCCCAGTTTCTCTGATTGGGGAGCAGTAGTGGTGTTTTTCCCAAAGTCAGACGGTGCTCTTCGACTATGTGTGGATTATCGTGACTTAAATAAGCAGGCAATAAAGAATAAATATCCATTGCCGTGAATCGATGATTTGTTGGATCGATTGAATGGTGCACAAGTATTTTCAAGGATGGACCTAGCTACAGGTTTCCATCAGCTTCGTATTGCCGAAGAGTGTGTTCCTATGACAGCATTCAGAGGTCCAGACTTATTCTACGAGTGGTTAGTAATGTCGTTCGGCTTATGTAACGCTCCAGCTTACTTCGTTGATTTGATGAATCGAGTGTTCAGAGGAGTCTTGAACAAGTTTGTTCTGGTTTTTATTGATGATATTCTAATCTTCTCTAAGTCAAAGGCCGAACATGAAAAATATTTGGAGCAAGTTCTAGAAATTCTGAGAAGGAATATATTGAAAGCTAAACTTTCCAAATGTATATTCTGGCAAGATGAAGTAAAGTTTCTTGGCCACGTCGTATCAAAAGAGGGAATTGCTGTGGATCCAAGTAAAATCACCGCTATTCAAAATTGGAAACAACCTAGTACTCTCACAGAAGTCCGAAGTTTTCTTGGATTGGCTAGTTATTACCAGAAGTTTGTTAAAGATTTTTCGAAGATATCTAGTTACTTAACAAAGCTTACAAAGAAGCATGCAAAATTCAAATGGATGAATGCCACAAGTCAAAACTTAGTATCCATCCAGGTGTGAGAAAAATGTATGATGACATCAAACGCACTTTCTGGTGGAGGTTGATGAAGAGAGATATTTCTTTATATGTTAGCAGATGCTCTACTTGTCAACTAGTCAAAAGCGACCAACAGAAACTGGCTGGATTGTTGCAACCGCTGGACATTCTAGGTTGGAAGTGGGAACATATTTCCATAGACTTCATACATGGTTTGCCCAGAACCAGGAAAGGAAACGATAGTATATAGATTTCATAGATCGCTTCATGAAGACCGCCCATTTCATACCTGTCAGATCGAACAGAACTGCTCACAGCCTGGCGTAGATTTATTTCAAGGAAATTGTTAGGCTACATGGAGTGTCGATCAGTATAGTCAGTGATAGAGATCCAATATTTACTAGCAAATTCTGGGATGCATTTCAAGTAGAACTGGGAACGAAGCTGAACTTGAGCACCGCTTATCATCCTCAGACAGATGGTCAGACTGAGAGGGTGAATCGTATACTAGAAGATTTATTGCGGGCTTGTGTTCTTGATTTTGGCGGATCATGGGAAGACCATTTGCATTTGGCTGAGTTCTCATATAACAACAGCTACCAAGCGAGCCTGACAATGTCACCATTCGAAGCATTGTATGGTAGACCGTGCCGATCTCCTGCTTGTTGGGTTGAAACTGGCAATAGGCTTGTATTGGGACCTGATATGATTCGCGAAGCTGCGGATAAAGTCGATTTCGTTAAGAAACGGTTACTTGCCTCTCAAAGCCGACAGAAGAGCTATGCTGATTCGAGAAGAAGAGATTTGGCTTTTTCTGTTGGTGATTATGTGTATCTAAGGGTTTCTCCGATGAGAGGAGTGATTCGATTTGGCAAAATTGGGAAGTTGGCGCCCAAATTTATTGGACCATTCCCTATTCTTGAACGGATTGGGACTCTCGCTTATAGAATTCAATTACCGGATTGGTTGCCTGGAGTTGACGATGTATTTCACGTATCTCAACTTCGAAAGCATGTTCATGACCCAGACTTGGTTGTGGAAGAAGCCGCACAACAGGATATAGAAATTACTCCAGAATTGGCTGTGAGAAGAGAGCCGCTAAAGATTATTGGCAAAGAAACCAAAGAACTGAGGAACAAGAAGGTTCACTTAGTCAAAGTTCAATGGAGTGGAGATACGCGAGATTGTACTTGGGAAACAGAGGAAATCATTAAGAAAGCCTATCCTAAGTGCAGGGTGGATATCTCTGATTGACTCTGGTGCAAGGTACATTTACCATATTTTGAAATTTCCATTATGTTCTATACTTTGTTGTTATTTTCTTTTCATGGATGTAAACTTTTAAATCTATAGTCTGATTATTTTAAAAGAGTATATGAATCGATTAGTATATTTTTGAAAAGTTAAAAACAAATTCATTGTTGATTTTGTGATAGTGGATATGATTAATTAAATTATTAAAAAGGTAGTTAATTTAATCAATAAGAGGATGAATGGTAGGATTTATTCGGTAAAATCAAGTATTGAACTGGTTTAAAAATTGATAGAAATGTATACATGTGCATTATATATGTTTTAACAGGTAAATGGATTAGCTGTTGAGTAGAGAATTTATTTGCGTGCCCGACAAATAGGTAAACCTTAATGAGTTGGATGCACAATTTTATTATTATATCAACTCCTGTGAATGCCATTGGATGTGGAGTGCTGGTTATTCTGTGTGTAATAATAAATGTCGCCATAGGATAGTAACAATTAATTTTGAACTACGCTACATGGCATACTTCTTGAAGATAGGCATACTTCATCACATACCACATAAGCATTTGGAGCTTGTGTGACGAGGTTGAAAATTTACCAAACGAGCGAGAGGCTTGTATGGCGATGACTATATATTACAGGTTGAACTGATGACTAATATGAACCATATAAAATGTAACGGTAAATTACAAGATTAATAAAAACCCCACACGGGTCTGAAGATGACAATAAACACGTCTCTCTGGTCATTAAGGCACAAAAACCATTTATAGGGTGACGAGAATTTATTCTGTGGAGTTATGATCTATACACACTCCCCTGTGGACACCGGAATATATCACTATAAATATGTGCATGCTTATTAGGATTTATTGGGTACCTAATACGGCCCAATAAATTTCCAAACCCCTCCCCGTACAATGGAGGTTATGGCGAAATTTTTCGAAAATTTAGGGTGTTAGCCAAATTTTTGAAGAATTTGAAAATTCTCAGAAACTGAAAAGTTGGAGAATGGAAGCCAGATTGAAAGTAGAGTTGATTAATCAAACCACTTTCGACTTTGTTCCTTTTCGGGGACGAAAAGTTTTAAGTGGGGGAGATTGTAACAACCCGTAAAATCTGAACCAATTTAAAAATTTTAAATTGGCTATTTTAGTGGATTTTAAACATTTAAAATAAATATTTTAAATAATAACGACGAAAATTAAGTTTGAATCGACGTTTGAAAATAAATATAATTAATTTTAATTATAAACAAGGCCTGAAATGGCACGGTAGTTTCAAAATTTGAATTCAAACTTTGACTGACTGTACCGGGTGCAAATTAAAAACGGATTTTAGTGAAACCAAAAATATTTAAATTTGTTAGTGAATATCTTTCTAACGAATCTGAAAAATCGAAGTTTCATAGCGGGAAGCAAAAGTTATGGCCAAATGAATTTTCAGAAAGGTCCTATAGAGTTTATATAGCCCGTGAAAATGGCCAATTTGCAAACGACCTCAGAATTCGACGAAACCACTTTTGTTGGATCTGTAATGTCAAATTATTGCTAGGTTTCAAATTTCATAATTTTTGAAGCTAGTATGTGAGCGTGGCAAAGGAAAATGTGTTTGGTCGATTTCTATTAAATTGGATCGACCAGAAAAGGGCCATTTTTCAAACGATCTCAGAATTCGATGAAACTAGTTTTGTTGGGACTGTATTGTCAAAACATAGCTAGATTTATTTTTCGGGAATTTTTAGAATTAGTATGTGGCCCCGGCAAATTGAAATGTACGTTCAAATCAAATATTAAATGTTTTATATTTTAATTTGAAGAGAAACTAACTCAAACAGTCGAATGGGCCTATGAAACATATCCCACTGTGTTCGGAATGGGGGTATTTAGCTAGGGGCGACAGTCGTTGGGTTTGGATTGGAGGTCGTGTTAGAAAACCCTCTTTTAAAATTTAAATAGCTCCCGGCTTATCAGATTTTTATAAAAAAAAGGAAAATTCTCTCTCCCCGACATCGCGATAAACGGCGGAAGCCACCTCCCAACTTCCCGATCAGATTCCGACCGCTTCGCCCATCTTCAGACCTCCCTCCAGTTGAGTTTTTCGTAGATCTCTCCTCAGGCTTCCAATCCATACCCGATTTACCCTCCCCCGTGGCGAGAATCTCGAGATCAGAACCTCGAAAGTCGCGCTCTTTAAAACGCCGCCGAGCTCGCCTCAGGCCACCGAAGTGGGCCCTACTTCTGGCGTAGGAGCACCCCACCAAGCCCTTCCACGTGGCAGTGGCTGATCGTCGTATCGAGCAACGAATTTCACGAAAAATCGAAACCTAGTTTTGAACAGGTTTAGAGAGGTACGGCTGTGATAATATTAAACTAATTAATAGCACTTTAAAGCGCTACGGTTTTTGATTTCACTGTAAAAATCATATCTTTTTGCTATGTTGACGAAATTCAGTGGAACAAGAGACAGTGGACTCGTGTGGACGTCTTCTACATTCTAGAAGAAACCGCATATTTTTCCGAGCCTTTGACAATTTTTAGTGGAGTGGAACCCAATGTGAGATTTCTAAATTATAAACGATATGGAAAATGACGATGTATAAATTATATAGTCGATGTATGAGTTATATAAGCGTTGTACACCTCATGTATAAGCGTTGTATAAGTTGTACGTTCGATGTATAAGTTATATATGCGTTGTAAAAATTATATATGTGTTGAAATAGAAGTGAAATTTACTTATATATATATATATATATATATATATATATATATATATATACGGCCCTCGTCCACAAACCATGGACGATATTTATTGGTTGTGATTGGTGTGAAAATTGGTTGATAGCGAATGGTTGATTTGAATTGTTTGTGGTTGAAATTGATTGATTGTGGTTGAAAAATACCCGTTTGTGGTTGAGAATTATTTGGTTGAAACCACATAGGATTAGTTTGTGGAAAAGAAAAGAAAAAAATAATAATAAACATGCCGTCTGCGTACGACTAGATGCATGAAATCCCCATTGTCAAAAGCTGCGAGGCTTTAAGGTAGAGCGAGGAGCCGTACTAGGGACGGTCCCGGTTTTAACTACCCTGCCGTTATGCTGCCGAAATTTTCAATAATATTCATGTGTTAGAATTATTTTCATGTGTAGAAACTATATTCGTGTGTTGAATAGAAATTATCATGTGTTGAATAGAAATTCATGTGTTGAACGACATTCATGTTTTGAAATAAATTGTTTTATAATAAAAATCCTATTTTTATCATCTATATGAACTATATAAAATAGTCGTGTTTTGAAAGAAATTGTTTTATAATAAAAATCCTATTTTTATCATCTATATGCACTATATAAAATAGTCGTGTTTTGAAAGAAATTGTTTTATAATAAAAATCATATTTTTATCATCTATATGAACTATATAAAATAGTCGTGTTTTGAAAGAAATTGTTTATAACAAAAATCCTATTTTTATCATCTATATGAACTATATAAAATAGTCGTGTTTTGAAACAAATTGTTTTACAATAAAAATCACATTTTTATTATGTACATGAAGTGTTAAAAATAGTGAAGTGTTGAAATAAATGTCTGTTGGATAAAAATATCATTTTTATCAAATGTATGGAAAGAATATGGTTTTGAAATCGAAGAATAGATTATATATATATATATATATAATTAAAATTAATCGAATAACGAAGCTGCAGTTCGTGTTTTGAAACCGTGATTTCAAACGATTAGTGCGGGAGTTCCGACCATCGGATTTTCCCGAAACCGAAACCGTTGGGTTCGCTTTGGAAATATCTTTCCAACGACACCAACTTTGTAAAGATCCAACGGTTGGATTGTCTAGAATGTTTAATTCAAATCTGAAGAAAAACAGCGCCAGAATCGATTATATTTATATATATATATATATAATTAAATTAAATCGAATAACGACGTTGTAGTTCATATTTTGAAATCGAAACTTCAAACAAGTGTACCGGGAGATCCGACCGTCGGATTTTCCCAAAACTAAAACCATTGGATTCGTTTTGAAAAGATCTTTCTAATGATATAAAATTTGTGAAGATCCAACGGTTAGATTTTCAGATATGTGTAAATCAAATCTAAAGAAAAACAGCGCCACGACCGCGTTATGGCCTAAAGTGTCGTTTGAATAAATTGGCTATTTTTAAATAAATAAAAATAGCGATAAATCGTTATAACATATTATAAACGATATGGAATGGAAATAAACCGAATTTACTCGGTTTATTAGATATTTGATGGTTGAATGTGTTTGACATGAAAATTATACTAAAGAATTTATCTTTGATAAAAATAATGGGAACCTTTCCCTAAGAATGTGAAATTTATAAACTAACTAATGGTTAGCTAAGTCGAATGGTTTCCTGGGATTTGATCTGATGTAGGTTTCGGCCTTCGGGGTTAATACTTGAGAAATCGTTCTCTTACTAATTTACGGTTAGTGACTAATGAATTAGAATGAGGCGTATGTTGTGTTTGTGTAGCACTTGTTTATTATATACGCGAGTTGCTCAGAAAGACCGGGTTTATCCCATTCTGAATAACTGAATCGACAATAAGAAGTCAATGATGAAGACGGTGGTTGAAGACCGGAGATCTTCACCTCGGTTGGATGATAACTGATGTCTTGATTGGGAGGCATCCCGAAATATAGATAATAAGTGGTGATCGTCCAAACGTACGTGGAGATCGATGGATATGCGAGGTATGTGGTGCCTCCGGTTTCATTCATACCCAGAAAGGACTTGTAAATGGACTGTGTGTCTGACATTGGAATTCATTCTGTGTGATTGATAGCCATTAGTTGCATGGTGTGAATTTCCTGTGTGGCATGCTAAGATGCAGTGATCAAGGCTTCTGTTGAAAAGCAAAGTCTTGTAGTTGATGATCAAAGCACGGCTTGTGTGGCATACCTTTGTGTATAACGTGAATTCGCGAGCCTCACACCCCGGTATGAACCAGAAATGGGAGAGGACTTCAGGGAGGGCATGCGTTCCTTTCTAGCTAGAGGTGGTGTCAGTGCTTAAACTGACTGACATATATATTATTTTCACCTGTGTGGTTGTTGCTGTTGCGAGGCGCCTCGGATATATCGGTGACTATGTGAAGCCGATGGAGTCATTCGTTGGCACATTTACGCCCCAAAGGGTGGGGGAACGTAGTTTTCAGGCAAAATAATCCACATCGTTGAACCGTCCCTGACGATCCAAGGCTTGTCTGCACGCTTGCCTGAGGCTCGGGCTAGAGAGTCTCGAATTCGGTAAGGACTATCTTTTGCCTTGGTTCATGACGAAAATCCAATTTCCAAATACGACACCATAAGGTTTTGATTGTGTGTGTATATATATATATATATGGCGACATGATATAAGGTACCCATGCCGTCTATGATTGATACTTATGATTTGAAATTGTTTTTGAAACATATAAACACTAGTAATGATATCAAATTCTTTTGTTTTATTCGTATCAAGCATATTTTGGCCATTATAAGGTAAAACTCTATCCTCTGGTTTGCGTTGCATTATGTGATGGGAACTGAGTCTTATAATGGCTTCATTTTTATAAAAAGCATTGCGATGTTTAAAAGATTTACTTGTTTTAAAGCACTGGCTATCCAATGGAGTAAACCCGTTCCGCGAAAGTGGCGTGGTCCTGTGATTAGCCATATTATAAAATGTGTTAAGTAGATTTCTCATACCAGTCCCATGACTGACTCGTAGTTGGTTTCACTTGCAAACTCGGGTGCCCCTCTTTCTACACGGGCAGCCTTGTATTCAGGTTTTAGCAGGCTCTTTCTAGATAGCTGGAGCTGAAGATGGATTCTACCATTTATCACTTTTTTTGTTGTTCAGCTCCTATTGTACATATTATGTTTTGTTTTCCGCTGTAGACATTTATGTATAGCTGAACTGTATTTGTACTAAGTATGATCCTGTATACTGTGTAACTATGATGATTATGTTTATCCAGTGTATTATTTGTACATTATCTTGTTATTTATTTAATTTTGTTCTGCTATTATCTGTTTATGTGTTATATTCCAAAGATTACCCTTGCCACCGCCTTATGGGGTTTTGGGGTCGTCACATTGAACGTTATATATATATATATATAAAATTATAAATCGAGCTCGAAATGGCGCTGCAGTTCATAATATGGAGTTTTGAACTTCAACTGAATATACAGTATCCGATATAAGTCGGATTTCTGTGAAACAAGAAACGTTGGAAGCGTGTTGATGATAATTTTCATATAAAAGAGAAAAATTCAAATTTCGTATTTTAAATTGTAAGTTATAGCCAAATCAAAATTTAAAATAATCGCTATGGAAATCGTTATTTAAATATAGGCCTTTAAAATAGTCATTTTTCAAATGGTCTCTGTTTTCGACGAAACCAGTTTCATTGGAACCGTAACGTTAAATTATTGAAAGGTGTTAAATGGTATGGCAAACTGATGTCGTATGTGGCCACGGTAGCCGTAAACGCCCAGTTATTTTCTATTGAGTTCGTATGTCGTATGGCAAATCGAATTAAGCCACGAAACCAGCTCCATTGAGTTCGTATCGTCGATTAGAGTCAGGATAGCTATATAGTTTGTTATTTTTGAAGACCGAGTAAGTTGGTGCCCAAAATGGCATTGCGGTGCATATAAAAATAGCCTACCAAGAAAACGGTCTCGGAATGCGACGAAACTAGTGTCGTTGGGTTCGTATTAATTAATTATTGTAGGATTTCAAAGTTTTAAGTTGATTGGATTTATTTAGTGATCGTGGAAAGTTTAAACGCGTGTTTTTCGCTGGTTTTATAAAGGAATTTTTTTCAAACGATGTTAGAATTCGACGAAACCTGTCCCATTGGGTCCGGAATATTTTTTTATACTAAGATTAGTTTTTTATCAGAAAACAGAAATCGTTTGTGGTGGTTTTTATCAATTACTTCACGCTGAAGTTTCGTTATATATTATTTAATTCAATTGGCACCTTATAAATACCCTTCAAACCCTAGGATTCTAGGGTCAAAAGTGTTCTTGCGGTCAACTAAACAAGGGAGCCGCCACAACACGTTCAATGGTCAAAACCCTCCTACAATTTATCCTCCAAATTCCGAAAATCCACTTATTAATTCATTAACCTTTTAACAACGTTTTGTTGATCTCGACAAGAACTAAATAATGAGCGGTGACGATCAGATCTCCTTCAACGTGGTGGCCTAAATTGTTTATGGAAGCACCTGCGCTCGGAGTCCATTTACAAGCGAACGGGATGACAAGGGGTGACGGGGCTTCAGGAAAACATTAGTGGGGATTGGGCGCACTAGCTGGTGATCTTAAATCAGGCTCAGAGGGTCCTGTGTTCATGGCATCGACGGTGAGATGGAGCAGTACGTGATGTTTCGAACCAAAGAAATGGAATAGGTCCTTATTTTCTCCAATCCAAAAGTAATTTGTATTAAGCTAATTAATCATTAAGGAGAACTACTGTATACTTAAATGTTGAGCTGCGTTCAGGAAATATGATGATGGAAAGCTATTGCACATGGAATGAAGAACGTGAGGGAGAATTCTGAAGTAAAGCATGAAGAAGACTAAAGGGCGTAAATCATACTTAGTGAACAAAGTAGTTGGGACTGTTGATAATACATGAACATTTGCAGAAGTGGTTCAGGGCTTTTCGAACAACAACAAAGAAAAACAAAAGGTTTAAATCGGCCAGTACTCAAATTAAAGTAATTAAAACTTGATTGGTTATTAATATTAGTGAATAATTAAGGATTTAATTATGATCCATTGCCAGGTGCTCAACTGAATCGATAGCAACATTCTGGAAGGAAGGGAATGTGAAGACAGAAAGGAAGTGTGAAGAGAACAAACAAATCAATCCTGTTGTAGTTGACTGAAAGTAATTGAGTTTAATTAAAATTTTATTAAAGGGCTAATTATATTAATTAAAATCGTATAATAAAATTATTCATAACTTATGCCTATATTATTAGAAATGGACCAAACAAGTTACATTGGGATCATGGAAATGAACTCCACAATCTGGAACTAATTTGAGCAAAACTAGAGGCAGATGGAAATTCTGGTTAAATTAAACGCTGTTTAATTTAACGGTGAACCATATCGACAAATGAAATTTGGTGAGTTAAACTCACTTAGTTCTTCCCATTTATATTTTATATAAATTGGGTTTTTATTTTGTGTGCCCTGTTTGTTATGATTGACTATTCGCTAGTTATATATCTATTTATTAATTTGACTAATGAAATTAAACCGTCGTTTAATTTCAATGAAATGCCAAATCGTTATTTTAACAAATTGGCCCCAATGAAGGTAACTCACCTCGTTGGGCACGTTTATGAAAATAAACGTGTTTTGTTTGAATGGTTTGAACTGATTGAATTGTTATGTTGGTTGGCTGGAGTTATGTAGTCGTTATTTGCAGAATGGAATTAAATGATCTGATTTGAGATAATAGCTTTGATTTCAGGGAAGAACAGGTTGGAGGGATCCAACGGGATTCCTCAATAGTTTTATTTATTTTCATATTATCATATGAACTGTCATTGATTGGAAAGTCAACCTGTGTTTGGTTTTAACCAATGGACTATATTGGTTGAGTAATCGGTAGTAAATGGCCTAAAAGTAAATTGTTTATTTATATCGATTTACCGTCAGGTAAATTGATAGAACTTAAGTTATAAAATTTATTTTATAAATAAAGATAGATTTTTAAAATATATTGTTTTAAATAAAAGTTTATAATGGAAATAAATATTTGTTATTTATTATTTAAGTTAAAATTAATTATTAATTGATTTTATCCTGTTGATAATCAGAGTTCTAAAATAGTGAATAGAAATTAACCTAACGGATAAATTTGGATAATTGTTTTAAGAAACAATTAAATGGAAATTATTTAAATTAATTATATTATTAATTAATTTAAAGGGGAAAACGAATTGGAATCGGTTAATGAGATAACCGTGTTTTGAGTTGACTAAGTCAACCATTTTAACTGGAGATGATTATTAAATTGTTTGTTTTGAATTAATAATAAAAAGGGGGTTTAATGAATATTGTTTAGATTCTAATAAGATTTTATAAAAGGGATTTACTTTCTATTTTAGTTAATAAAGTAGTTAAGGATAGAAATAAATTATTATTTTTAATAATAATTTGGAGAATTACTTTTTAAATAGAAATTCATTTTAAAAGTAGTCTAGATTGGAATGAAATCAAACTGAACGATGAAAAAAGTTTACGAATAGGTTTTGTTAAAAAACCTGAGTTTTATAACAAAGTTATAAAAGGAATTCTTAAGCGAATATTATAACTTAAAATATTACTTAATTAATTGAATTAAGTAAGATGAAAATTAGATAAAAGAGTTTAAGATAAACCAAAGTTATATAAAAGGGGTTTGAGGAATTATATCATAAATTCTAAGTTAATGTTACTTAATAATGTGATTAAGTAAGAGTGGAGAATTGAAATAAGAGTTTCAAAGCGGGAAAGGTTGAATAGATTTGAAAGGAGATTGGTAAAAGGTGAATTTGGGTAAAGAAGTGGGTCGTGGGATTTTGTAAACAAAAATTCGAATTATAAAATGGGTTTGGTTAAAGAGGGAAAGTAAAAGGGGTTTATGAAACCGTATTTGAATAAAATGGTTAAATGGAAGTGGTGTGGATATCGAAATGAAAGATTGGTTTTTTGGAGTACAACTGGTATTTATCTTAAGGTATGAATGTTGTTGATCAAGGTATGAGAGGTAGTTTAAAATACCCCAACTTGAATGATTTCAGGATTATCTTAGGATGATATTAGTTGTAATGGTAAAGGGAGTTAGCCAAATTTATTATTTCATTAGAGAAATAATAACGCAACATTTTGGGAAAGATTTGGAATATATATAATAAGGATTTCCAAAGTAAAGAGAATTAAAAAGGGGATTGCGTAAATTATAACGATATTATCGAGATTTAAAAAGGAAATGTAAAGATGAGTTTATTCTATAAGAATAAGCAGGAATTACCGTTTTTAAGTAAATGAATAAAAGACATGTCGTAACTTTGTTTTAGGTATATAAATAAGTTGATTTAATTTCCCAATATTTAACAATAATGTGGATAATGTTTTTGAAAGTGAAATCGAAATCTGGATATGTATAGAACTTTCTTGAGTAGTAAATTGAATTGGTTTGAAGGGAAATCTTATGATAAATAAGAAGCGAAAATATATTTATAAGATCGAAATATATAAGAGTTTTAAATGTACATTTGTTTAATTTAAAAGGCCAAGTGATGCTGAATACTGAACCAGTGAACTCACTGGATTATCATGATTGAATCACTATTTATTTTGATAGTTAAATCACCGACTATCAAATCTGTCTAATACGATTGTTGGTACGGAAAGACCGGGACCAAATTTATATTCAAAAACCATTCCGACCAACAAATACGTGAAGATACCAGAAGCGAGATGGAGCATTGAAGACCATAGAATTTCGTAAATGGAAGAACTGCTAATAATCTCTGGTCTGCAGCCAGAGAGGTACTATGGTTCTGTCGTGGTTGGAATCTACGGATTGCAAGTACTTCTCGCTACTGATCCATAGAGTGATTCCTTGGATGTGGTAGGAGGGTACCTTCGTTTCATCCTGTTCCTGGATGACTCGTATGGACGCATGTCTAATAGAGTATTTCCAAAGGGATCGCGTATGTTGAGTTCTTCAAAACGTACTATAGTTGATGGCGGAGAAATGGTTTTTCCCTAGCCAAATAACCAGAGTATTTTTGTGGACGTCAATTAGTGATATCTGGCGGATCTGACGATGTGGCATTCAAAGTGAATGGTGACCAGGTGTTGTAAAGGAAATTCAAACCTCAAGCCTCATCAACCGGGAAATGATAAAAATCGAGCAGGCAGCATGGCTATGTGGGTCGCTCCCATTAGGATGTTGTAATAACCCGGAAATCTAAGCCAATTTAAAAATTTTATTTTGGCAATTTTAATGAATTTTGAATATTTAAAATGAATTATTTTAAATAATAACGACGAGAAATTTATTTTGAATAGAATTAGAACGTGTATATTTATATAGAGCGTCGTTAGAATATAAATATTTATTTTTAATTATAAAAGAAAGGAATTGAAAATGGCGCGGTAGTTTGAAATTTCGATTTCAAAATTCAAATGAATGTAAAAGATTCAAAATAAACCGGATTTTAGCGAAACCAAAAATATTAGAATCTATTTGAGAATATCTTTCCAACGAATCCAAAAAATTGAAATTTCATAGCGGGAATAAAAAGTTATGCCCAGATGAAAATTCAGAATAGTCGCTATGGAATTTTGGCCCTTAAAATAGCCATTTTGCAAACGGCCTCTGTTTTCGATGAAACCACTTTTGTTGGAACCGGAATGTCAAGTTATTGCTAGATTCCAAAATTCGTAATTTTCTGAATCAATATGTGAGTGTGGCAAAGGAAAACGTGTTTTAACGATTTCAATCAATTTCGAACGACCAGAAAATGGCCATTTTTCAAACGATCTCAGAATTTGACGAAATTAGTTTTGTTAGGACTATATCGTCAATACGAAGCTTGAAAATATTTTTCGGAAATTTTCAGAGTCCGTATGTGGCCTAGGTAAATTGAAATGTGCGTTCAAATTCAATATATAGATTTATATTCTGATTTTGACGGAAACCGATCGAAACAGCCAAACTGGTTTATGATACATATCCCATTGTGTTCGGAATGGGAGTAATTAGTTATGGACGACAGTCGGTGGGTTTGATTTCAAGTTCAAAAATAAAAGTTTCTTTTTGGAAAATAATAATAATAAATAAATAAAATTAATAAGACCCTTACCTACCCTTGGCCCCCTTCTCTCCTCACATACCGTTCAGTACAGAAAAAAAAAAACTGCACAAATCCCTCTCGTCGCCCCCCCCCCCCCCCCCAATCGATCCACCGCCGCCGCCTCCGCCTGCCCCCACCACACTCCGGTGCACCCATCTCCCTCTTCCCCCTCTCTCTCTAGCCTCCGCTCGAGCCTCCCCCAAACCCCAGCCCCCCCAAACCTGACGCTCCCGCCGCTAGTGAACCCCCACCACGTCTGACCGCCTTCCTGCTGCCATACTCCCCTCTGACGACCTCTGCAATACCTCCTCCTCCGAAAACAGTGATCTTTTCTTCTTTAGTTAATTTTAATTTATAAAATACTTAGTTTAGATTTAGTTTTAATTTATATAAATACATAGAAATGATTAGATTCTTAACTTTTGGAAAGGATTATATTTTTAACTTTGAAAAGATTTTATTTTTAAGTAAATAAAAAGATTAGATTTTTAGTAGATAGAAATATTATTATTTTGAAGATAAAAATATGATTTTTATCCATAGAGAGTTGAATTAAAATTGAGATTTTTATACATATATAACATCATAATAGAAAGGCAATTTTTATATGTATAGCGTTGAGGAATAAATTGGATTTTTATATATAGATTAAAGTTATAAAAATATGATTTTTATCATGAAAAGAAATGATTTTTATTATCATAGTAAAGATTATATTTTATAATTATACAAAGATCATATTTTTAATCATGAAAAGATTATATTTTTATCATCGAAAATATTGTATTTTTTATCATGAAGAAAGATAAGGTTTTTATTATATATAAAGTTAAAAAATTTCTTATGTAAAGTTTACGTCTTTAATGAGGAAATTTTGATTTTTATTGTTTAAAAGTTTTGATCTTCCATATATGAACAACAATGAATAAAGAGTTGATTTTGAAATGATTTGTATAAGGAAGTAGCGTCAATAAAAATATAATCTTTATATATGTATAGAGAAATAAAGATTAGATTTTTATTGAAGTAAAGATAAGATTTTTGTTAATGAAATGCGTATAAGGATGTGATTTTTATAGGGTGTTCATATGAATAAAAGTTTGATTTTTATACAGAAAGGACTATATTAAAAATATGATTTTTGTAGAGAAAACCGATTTATAAAAGTACGATTTTTATATATTCAATAGCAATATAAAAAGAACGATTTTTGTATACATGAAGAAGTGATTTTCATATGAACGATATTGATTTGAAAATATGACTTTTAGAAGAATAGCATAATAAAAATATGATTTTTATTATATGAGGAGTGTTATAAAAATACGATTTTTATTATATGTCTAGCGTTTTAAAAATATGATTTTTATATACTAGAAAATATAAAAATATGATTTTTATATACTAGAGAATATAAAATTGTGATTTTTATATATGTAGTGGATACGGGCAACAAGAGTGACAAAAGGCGAGCACGGCAAAGATTTCCTACATATGAAGAGTCGCGGTGAATTGGTTTAGCTAGTCGGTGAGAACTCCTCACTTTTATTTTTTCTAGTTGAAATATATACTAGGATGCAGACAGTGCTTAGCAGCACCCGACACCCGTCGTCCACAGACCATGGATGACTTGTTTGTTTGATTGATGTGTTGTGAAAGTTGATTGTGTGATGTGGAATGGAATAAAATATTTTATAGTTAAAAATATAATTTTTAACGTTGATGTGAATAAAATAGATATTCATTTACAAATCAGAACGATTTGTTTATGTACACCTATTTGACTGACATAGATTGGGACGATAAATTTTACACATCGCCCAACTGCACAAATAAAATATGAGTTTGATTGATTGAAACCCCACACGGGTGTTGGGATGATATTGACGTACACTAATCCTAATTTTTTAGTTGTATGTCAATCGATGGGTTGACAGACTGTGTAAGCGTTAATTATTTATTTAATGCTTATGCAGTTGTGTGGTGCACTTTGGATGATGGTTGATTATTTTTCATTGCTAATACATACATGTGTTGTATATGATCCATATAAATAACATTATATGGTAATTGAGTGGGTCTCATTCCAATTGAGAAAATAAATAAACATTCATGTGTTGAATAAAAATATATATTCATGTGTTGAATAAAATAAATATTCATGTGTTGAATAAAAATATAAATTCATGTATTGAATAGAAAGAAAATTCATGTGTTGAATAAAATATATATTCATGTGTTGAATGGAATAATGAAGTTATTGAAATATATAAAGCCGTGTTGATTAGATATGCGCCATTTTGACGTGAATGATATCTATATCGATTTTATTCATTTTTATAATGAATATACAAAAGAAAGTGATTTCAAAATATAACACTTTGAAAATATTATCAATTGCATATCGATAATATGGAATATTCAATTTTGATTTGAAATTGAATAGGAAGTTGAAATCGTTTTGAAAACGAATTTAAAATGATTTATAAAATACGTTGTAAAAAGGAAATCGACGAAATATAAATAATATATATATTATATATATAATGGCCTGAATAAAATGCGCCGCGCTGCGGCAGTTCGCGAATTTCGACCATTGACTTCGAATGGACGTTACGGGAGATCCGACCGTCGGATTCTCCTAAAACTAGAATCATTGGGTTCGTATCGAAAAGAGCTTTATAACGAATATTAGAGATTTTAAATCTAACGGTTGGATTTGGAATTATGTCCAAATCAAATTTGGAAAAGGTCGTTGTAAGTGCAATTCGATGGCCGTTGATGGAAATCGACTGTACGGGCCTTAATAAAATTATTAAAAATAGTAATAATTTGTGTGAAATCATAAGAAATGATTTGGAAAGAATTGGGGTGAAAAACTCCATATTTGAAAAGATAAAAATAGATTTTTATCGAAATGAACCAGTTTTGAACTAGAATTATAATCCCATATATTTTTAAAATAAATAAAGTGGATTTGAAATGGTTTTGAAAATAACTAGAATTTCCAATATATAAAGTGGAAATGGATTTGAATCGAAATTGTCTTTGGAATATTTCGATGTTGGATTTCGTGATTATACAAATAGTGTTATGGAAATTTGAAAGATATATTTATATCGGTATTTCCAATACGATATTTGTTGGTCGTAGAATTTGATATTGAATATAAGCCGATATAGTTTCTATTCAGAGCCTTGTATTTAATATCAAATGGGATTTGGGTTTGTCGTGAATGGTGTCTTCATTAGCACTGTTCTTAAACCCAGTTGAGAAAAGGATTAAATCTTTTTATTTAGATTTAATGAAGTATACCAATTAAATGATATTTAATTGGAATTGAATTTGAAGGTGATTTTGTGTTTATCGCGAACCGTGTTTTAAATGGCATTGGTTCTTTAACCCAGTTAAAGACAGGATATGATTTCCCAAGTTAAACAATCATTGATATTGATTTTTGGGAAGATTAAAACCAAGTAGAGTTTTAATGAATCTTTAATTAGATTGAAATGATCGAGAATGGAGTATCACCAGTTTTGCTATAGGCGAGAGTTAAATCTTTAATTAGATTTAAACGTGAAATGGTAATTGAATTTACCGATAACACTGTGGTGTTAGATATGAAGTATTACTAGTTTACTTCATGGGATGAATAGTTTGGTGTTGGGAAAATTAACAAGTGATTACTTCGGTAAGGTTTGTTAATCCCGACTAGTTTGGATAAACCATAATCTGGTTTGAATTGATATTCAAAAGAAGATTAAAGAATAGATTTAAGGAATTTATCTTTGATAAAATTAATGGGAACCGCTCCCTAAGAATGTGAAATTTAGCAACTAACTGAAGATTAGTTAAGATGAATGGTTTCCTGGGTATTGATCTAATGTTGGTTTCGGCCTTCGGGGTTAATATTTGGGAAATTGTTCTCTTACTAATTTACGGTTAGTGACTGATGAATTGAAAAGAGGCGTATGTTGTGTTTGTGTAACACTTGTTTAATATATACGCGAGTTATTCCGAAAGACTGGGTTTATCCCATTCTGAATAACGGATTCGACGATGTGTCGAGGATGAAGACGGTGGTCGAAGACCGGAGGTCTTCACATAGTTTGGGTGATTACTGATGATCTTGATTGAGCTGTACACCCAAGAGGAGGGAATCAATTGGTGATCGTCCAGACGTACTTGGAGATCGATGGATATGCGAGGTACAAGGTGCCTCCGGTTTTGTTCAGACCCAGAACGAACTTGTAAATGGACTGTGTGTCTGACATTGGATTTTATTCTATGTGATTGATTTCTATTACATATATATCTATTTGGCGACAGAGAATTTATTCTCTTGCTTAACGCCCTTTTCTGAGACGTACGAGCTCAGGGGTTATATATTGATGGATATCAATCGCATGGAGTGAATTGCATGTGTGGCATGCCTAAATGGCAATTGATCAAGGCTTCTATTGAAAAGCAAAGTCTTGTGGTTGATGATCAAAGCACCGCCTGTGTGGCATAGCTTTGCGTAGCGTTAATTCGCGAGCCTCACACCCCGGTTGTGAACCAGAAACGAGAGAGGACATCAGGGAGGGCATGCGTTTCCTTCTAGCTAGAAGTGGCATCAGTGGTTTGACACGCCCTGACGAGTTTGACTTATGTGGTTGTTAGGTTGCGAGGCGCCTCGGATATATCGGTGACTATGTGGAGACTATGGAGTCATTGGACTCATTGACACCCCAGGAAACGCAGTGTTCAGGCATTATAATCCACATCGGGTGGACCGGCCCTGACGATCCAAGTGGAAGTTACGGCTGTTCCTGAGGGGCGGGCTAGAGCGTCTCAAATTCGGTAGAGGACGATCCCTTGCCTCGGTTCACAGATGGAAATCCAACTTCCGATACGCGACTTTGCGGTTTTAGTTGTAAACCTATATATGGAGACATAGTGGTATGGGGCACTTATGCCGTCTATGATTGATACTTATGATTGAAATTGTTTTGACACTATACACTTATAGTAATAATAAAACATGAAATTTAGCAAATCAAGCATGCTTTGGCTATTATAAGGTAAACCCCTATCCTCCGGCTTGTGTTGCATTGTGTGATGGGACCTGGGTCTTATAATAGCTTCATTGTTCTTTATTTAGCATTGCGCTGTTGTTTTATGCACTGGTATTCTTGGGAGGAAACCTGTTCCGTGTTATATGGCGTGGTCCCCTGATTTACCTAACTTCAAAATAAAGATTAATAACTGTTTTAGTTCTCACACCAGTCACATGACTGGCCTGGAGTTTATTGTTTTAACCTAAACTCTTGGTGCCCCTATTTTCGACACGGGCAGCTAGTAGTTTTGGTTTTGCAGATTTATATTCACAGGAACTGGGCTTACAGCTGGAATGATATCCGGAAAGCTCTGTATCCGTATATCTCTTTTAGTTGTGTATTGTATAATTTTTCCGCTCCAGTAATGAATTTAATTCTCTGATATTTCTCTGATGTATAATATTTATTCATACTCTGTATATTCTTGTATTCTGATGGAATTGTTGTAATAAACAATGAAATGTTCTTCTGTTTGCATTCCAATTTGTCGTGTTCTAAAAACAATCAGGGGTTTCGAACGGTCTTGGTCGGTTTAGCGATCAATTCGGATCGAGAGAAATTCCTTATCGTTTCATTTTGGTATCAGAGCTTTGGTTTACAAAGCTCGAGAACAAGACACGTTAGAACCAAACGAAAGAATTCATCAGATGTTGGATTAGTAATATCCAATGAGAATGACTCGTTAGAGATGGGATCAGTAGTATCCTAGAACGAGTGTGAAGAGTGATACTTTGAAAATAAAATTGAAAACAAATTTTGTTTTGAAAATTTAAATCACTTATTCGTGTTTGATTATTTATTTTATATTGAATTTGGACAATCCAGTATATAAAGATTTTGTGTATACGTCTGATCCACGTGTATTCGAAGTTTTAATATACTGGATAGATATAGAATCACACTCTAGTCGCTCGGGGATGATTCTGATAATGCTGCAGCGTTATCAGTATTTATGTTCGAGTTTCGAAAGTGGGATTTCTATATGATTTCAATTGACTGGTGTGAGAACCAAAGCTAGATATGGCTTATTGTTATGAATTGGCATCAAAAACGTGATTTTGGACTATATATCAAAGTTATGTGATTGAAATGATAATCAACAAATTAATTGCTGATTGTGTTGTTTGATTATTAGTTGATTAATTAAAATTTGAACCTTTAGCCAAATTGAACCAAAAAGTGAATTGTATTGAAAATTAGTCGCATTTGCATGCATATACATGTACTTACATTGAACAAGTCATAGCAAGGAGGCTAGAGCAAAAGAATAAAATTATTTTCCCGACAATTAGGTACATGTTTACTAATTTCTTGGGTTTGAATGATTTTATGAGCCGCTTGGTTGTTTCTTTTTCTTTTTGGATTGGTGAGGGCCATGGGAGGCTATTTAAAATATCCCGAAGCTCCTGGTGCTGGGGAGGTTATGGCGAAATTTTTCGAAAATTTAGGGTGTTAGCCAAATTTTTGAAAAATTTGAAAAGTTCTTAGAAACTGAAAAGTTAAAGAACTTAAGCCGTAATGAAAATAATGAAAGTTAAGTTGTTTTGTAAAACAACTTTCAGCTTCGTTCCTTTTCGGGGACGAAAAGTTTTAAGTGGGGGAGATTGTAATAACCCGGAAATCTGAGCCAATTTAAAAATTTTATTTTGGCAATTTTAATGAATTTTGAATATTTATAATGAATTATTTTAAATAATAACGACGAGAAATTTATTTTGAACAGAATTAGAACATATATATTTATATAGAGCGTCGTTAGAATATAAATATTTATTTTTAATTATAAAAGGAATTGAAAATGGCGCGGTAGTTTGAAATTTCGATTTCAAAGTTCAAATGAATGTACAAGATTCAAAATAAACCAGATTTTAGCGAAACAAAAAATATTAGAATCTATTTGAGAATATCTTTCCAACGAATCCGAAAAATTGAAATTTCATAGCGGGAATAAAAAGTTATGCCCAGATGAAAATTCAGAATGGTCGCTATGGAATTTTGGCCCTTAAAAATAGCCATTTTGCAAACGGCCTCTGTTTTCGACGAAACCACTTTTGTTGGAACCGGAATGTCAAGTTATTGCTAGATTCCAAAATTAGTAATTTTTGAATCAATATGTGAGCGTGGCGAAGGAAAACGTGTTTTAATAGTTTCAGTCAATTTCGATCGACCAGAAAATGGCCATTTTCAAACGATCTGAGAATTTGATGAAATTGGTTTTGTTAGGACCGTATCGTCAATACGAAGCTAGAAAATATTTTTCGGGAATTTTTAGAGCCCGTGTGTGGCCTAGGTAAATTGAAATGTGTGTTCAAATTCAATATATAGATTTATATTCTGATTTTGACGGAAACCGATCGAAACAGCCAAACTGGCTTACAATACATATCCCATTGTGTTCGGAATGGGGGTAATTAGTTATGGACGACAGTCGGTGGGTTTGATTTCAAGTTCGAAAATAAAAGTTGCATTTTGGAAAAAATAAATAAATAAATAAAATTAATAAGACCCTTACCTACCCTTGGACCCCTTCTCTCCTCGCATACCGTTCAGTACAGAAATCAACAAAAAAACTGCATAAATCCCTCTCGTCGCCCCCCCCCCCCCCATCGATCCACCGATGCCCCTTCGCCTGCCCCCACCACACTCTGGCGCACCCCTCTCCCTTTTCCCCCTCTCTCTGGCCTCCGCTCGAGCCTCCCTGTAACGAAAAGGAATTTCGCTCGATCTGAATCGATCGCTAAACCGACTAAGACCGTTCGAAACCCCTGATTGTTTTGAGAACACGACAAATTGGAACAAAAACAGAAGAACATTTCATTGTTTATTACAACAATTACATCAGAATACAAGAATATACAGAGTATGAATAAATATTACACAGAAAATATCAGAGATTTAAATTACATTTAAATACATCGTAGCGGAAAAATAATACAAAACACAACTGAAAGGGATATACGGATACATAGCTTTCCGGATATCACTCCAGCCGTAAACCAGGTTCCTGTGAATATAAATCTGCAAAACCAAAACTACTAGCTGCCCATGCGGAAATAGGAGCACCCAGAGTTTAGGTTAAAACAATTAACTCCAGGTTAGTCATGTGACTGGTGTGAGAACTAAAACAGTTATTTAAAACTTTACTTTAAATCAGATATATCAAGGGACCACGCCGTATAACACGGAATGGGTTTCCTCCCAAGAATACCATTGCATATAACAAAACAGCGCAATGCTTTTTGGAAAAATGAAGCTATTATAAGACCCAGGTCCCATCACACAATGCAACACAAGCCGGAGGATAGAGTTTTCCCTTATAATATCCAAACATGCTTAGTACGTTAAAAACAAATCATTTGATACTATTATAAGTTCATAGTGTATAAAACAACTTAAAATATAAATGTATCAATCCTAGACGGCATGGGTACCATATATCATGTCGCCATACTAGGCTCTACAATCAAATCCGCAAAGTCACGTATTTGGAATTTGGATTTCCATCTATGAATCGAGGCAAGGGATCGTCCTCAACCGATTCGAGACAACCTAGCCCATGTCTCAAGCAAGCGCGCTGACAAGCCTTGGATCGTCAGGGCCGGTCCACCGATGTAGATTATTATGCCTGAACACTGCGTTTCCCCGCCCTTTGGGGTGTAAATGAGTCCAATGACTCCATCGGCTCCACATAGTCACCGATATATCTGAGGCGCATCGCAACAGCAACAACCACACAGTTGAAAATAATATAAATGTTAGGGCTGGTAGGCCACTGACACCACCCTTGCTAGAAGGAAACGCATGCCCTCCCTGATGTCCTTTCCCGTTTCTGGTTCACAACCGGGGTGTGAGGCTCGCGAATCAACGTTACACAAAGCTATGCCACACAGGCGGTGCTTTGATCATCAACCACAAGACTTTTCTTTTCAACAGAAGCCTTGATCAATTGCCACTTAGGCATGCCACACAGGCAATTCACTCCATGCGATTGATATCCATCAATATATAACCTCTGAGCTCGTACATCTCAGAGAAGGGCATTAAGCAAAAGAATAAATTCTCCGCCGCCAAACAGATATATATTTAATAGAAATAAATCACACAGAATAAAATCCAATGTCAGACACACAGTCCATTTACAAGTTCGTTCTGGGTCTAAACGAAACTGGAGGCACCTTGTACCCCGCATATCCATCGATCTCCAAGCACGTCTGGACAATCACTAACTGATTTCCTCCTCTTGGGTGTACATCCCAATCAAGATCATCAGTAATCACCCAAACGACGTGAAGACCTCCGGTCTTCGACCACCGTCTTCATCCTCGACACCATGTCGAATCAGTTATTCAGAATGGGATAAACCCGGTCTTTCTGAATAACTCGCGTATATAATAAAATAAGTGTTACACAAACACAACATACGCCTCATTCCAATTCAGAATATTCTTTTATTCAAATATTCTTACACTTTGGGAAAGGTTCCCATTAATTTTATCAAAGATAAACTCTTTAAATTTATTCTTTAATCTCCTTTTGAATATCAATTCAAATTAGTCGGGATTAGCGAACCACACCGAAGTAATCATTTATTTTATTTCCCAATCCCAACCTATTCATCCCATCAAGTAAAACTGGTAATACTTCATATCTAACACCACGGTGTTATCGGTAAATTCAATTACCATTTCACGTTCAAATCTAATTAAAGATTTAACTATCGCCTAGAGCAAAACTGGTGATACCCCATTCTCGATCACTTCAATCTAATTAAAGATTCATTAAAACTCCACTTAGTTTTAATCTTCCCAAAAATCAATATCCTGTCTTTAACTGGGTTAAAGAACCAATGTCATCTAAAACACGGTTCATTATAAACCCAAAATCACATTCCATTAATTATCGGGTTAAAGAACAAGTGTTATTTAAAACACCGTTCACGATAAACCCAAAAATCAATTCAAATTCAATTCCAATTAAATACCATTTAACTGGTACACTTTATTAAATCTAAATGAAAAGATTTAATCTTTTTCTCAACTGGGTTTAAGAACAGTGTTAATGAAGACACCATTCACGACAAACCCAAATCCCATTTGATATTAAATACAAGGCTCTGAATAGATAATATATCGGCTTATATTCAATATCAAATTCTACGACCAATAAATATCGTATTGGAAATAACGATATCAATATATCTTTCAAATTTCCATAACCATATCTGTATAATCACGAAATCCAACAACGAAATATTCCAAAGATAATTTCGATTCAAATCCATTCCAATTCAATTATTGGAAATCCTGGTTACTTTTGAAACCCTTTTAAATCCAATTTATTTATTTCAAAAATAAATGGATTTTTAATTCTAGTTCAAAACTAGTTCATTTCGATAAAAATCTATTTTTACCTTTTCAAATATGGAGTTTTTCATCCCAATTCTTCACAAATCATTTCTTATGATTTTACACAAATTATTACTATTTTTAATAATTTTATCAAGGCCCAGATAGTCGATTTCCATCAACGGCCATCGAACTGCACTTACAGCGACCTTTTCCAAATTTGATTTGGACATAATTCCAAATCCAACCGTTAGATTTCTAATTACTAATATTCGTTAGAAAGCTCTTTTCGATACGAACCCAACAGTTCCAGTTTTAGGAGAATCCGACGGTCGGATCTCCCGCAACGTCAATTCGAACTCAATGGTCGAAATTCGCGAACTGCCGCTGCGCGGCGCGTTCTATTCAGGCCATTTAATATATAATATATATATAATATATATATTATATACATTTCGTCGATTTCCTTTCAAAACGTATTTTATAAATCGTTTTAAATTCGTTTTCAAAACGATTTCAACTTCATATTCAATTTCGAATCAAAATTGAATATTCCACATTATCGATATATAAATGATAATATTTTCAAAACGTTATATTTTGAAATCACTTCCTTTTCTATAATCATTATAAAATGAATAAAATCGATATAAATATCGTTCACGTCAAACTGGCGTCAATCTAATTGTAACGACCCGGATTTTCGGCGACTTTAGTTATCGACATAAGCTCGATGTCGATAACCAAAACATCGAAAAATCCCGGTAAATAATGAAAGAAAATAGAGGGTGAGGAAAGATAAGATAGAAACTTAGAATAGAAGAAGAAGAAGAACACAACATCGGAGTAACACGAACCTCACAGCGGAACGAATAAATATATTTCATAACATAACTTTGAAATACAAATCTGTACTTGAATATACATATCATTATCAAAGTACATCACTTACAACACATCGGAAATAACTATAGCTATATGATCCTGAAGCCTCCTGCTCCATCTCTTCAAGGGTATCTGTAAAATCCCTACTACTTGACTACCCGTACAAATTTAGGCACCCAAGAGTTTAGGGAAAACAACAAAGTAAACTCCGGGTCAGTCATGGGACTGGTGTTAGTAAAACAGTTTGAACAGGTATATGAACAAGTAAACGATATCTCATAAGACCACGCCGCAGAACGGAACGGATTTTTCCCTTATGAGAATCCAAAATATCTTTATATTAAAAACCTTTTGATATTATAATAATGTCTATGTACAAATAGATATCAACTAGTAGAAACGCTTTCATCTCACGTTCTACATATATAGTATACAATCAAAATCGCAAGCACGTATTGGATAATGGATTCCCAACTATGACAAGGTATGGAACCACCTTCCGATCAGTGTACTCTAGGAACGATACACTGGAGTTCAAAAAGAACATCTTGTAACTCAGCCACACATGACTGACCACTGATTTTGCTTGAGTGTATCGAATGTATATCACCAACGGTTGGGATCAGCAACTGTTCCCGTATATATATGGGACAGCATTGATAGATTTAAGAAACAAATGAATATTCTCTAGATAGGTGATTATACACCCTACTTCGGTGCGACCGACTTAGCTATGCTGCCTGCCCGATTTCTGTCATTTACCGGATGATGAGGCTAGAAGTTACGCGTTATCATCACATCAGATTCACTTTGAATGCCACATTGTCAGATCCATCGAAAATCACTAATTGACGTCTATAACCCTACATTACGTGTCAGCTAAAAGAAGTTTCCTTACCCGCTTCCACTCTTGGTACGGTTGAAGAAATCAATGTATGTGACCCTTCTGGAAATACTCTGTCAGACATTAATTCACACAAGTCATCCTCATTCACTTAGAATGTCACATCGTCATACCCGCCAAATCACAAATTGATTTATCCAAAAGTAACACGGGTATACAGCTTAGAGAAACGAATTCCTCCACCACCAAACGTGAATACGTTTGAACAGATCAACTTACGCGATCCATTGGATATACTCTGTCAGACCTTCGTCCATACAAGTTGTCCTGGGACTGGACAAACCGAAGGCACTATTCAGTATATCCATCTTAGTCACTGTTATTTAAGACTTATACAACAGCCCTTGCATTTTACTCCGTCTTCAATTATCTTTGGCATATATGATTCGCAACGCTTATGCCAATACAGAGTGGTTCTTCGGATAATAATCCAACCGGTCTCTTTATATTAACAACGTTAAAATGGTCAAAACTTCGATAGTCTGTGATTTAACCATCAAAGAAAAACAAGTGTGCAAACAATGATATTATTTCCAAATGGAAATTATATCGGTAAATCATCAACATATATCTATATATATATTCACATTGCCTTATTTTCTATGTTTAGAAAATATATGTTATTAACACTGGAAAACATTTTCCATTTGCTTATTTACAAATCACTACTCTTCCCTAACTATCAGTCCCTGACTGTGAACTAGTATGAGAACAATTCCCTAAGTATAAATCCCGAAGGCCGAAACCAACATCAGATAGACACTTAGAAAACCATTCAATTTACTATTCTCTAGTCAGTTCTAATTTTACTTAACTCTATTTGATTAACTCTGATTGATTAACTCTAACTGGTCAACCTTAATTAATTAAATCTAACTGGTTTTACTTGGTTTGACTAACTCCATTTATCAACTCGACTGACAAATTCAACTCGATTAACTGAACTAATCGCTTTGATTAACTCGACAAATTCACTTTGGTTAACTTAACCAATTCACTTAGTTTAACTTAACTAATTCACTTTGATTATTCTAACTGTTCACTTAACTCCTGTCGAATAAACTATATTCGATAACTCCGCTAACTCTACTCGAATAAACTATATTCGATTAACTCCTTTAATCTATTCGATTTGATAACTCCCCTTTTTGAATAACCAATATTCGATTAACTCACTTCGAATAACCAATATTCGACTACTCACTTCGAATAACTAATAATTGATAACTCCTTCGAATAAACTATATTCGATAATCTCCTCTCGAATAACTAGATTCGATTAACTTAACTTATTTAACTTAACTTGATTAACTCCTATCGAATAACTAGATTCGATTAACTTAACTTATTTAACTCATCTTGATTAACTCCTATCGAATAACTAGATTCGATTTAACTCCATTCGCTTGACTCTAGATCGCAGCGATCACAATGGTTACACCTGACTTCCTCAGGAAACATCCGACCGCCTTAGGCTATTTACAGCCCTGCGAATTTCGCTAGCAGTCGTACGAGATGGCAACTTACCCTGAATACTATGTTTGACTAACTCTGTCTCAAATAACTATATTTGATTAACTCTAATTCGTTTTAACTCTAATCGATTAATTCTAACTGATTAACACAAACTGGTTAACTCTACTTAGTTAAATCTAACTGGTTAACTCTACCTGGTTAACTCTAACCGATTAACTCGACTTTCTTAACTCGACTGGTAAACTCGACGTACTTAACTCAACTGGTTAACTTGACTGAACTGGTTAACTCTACTGAACTGGTTAACTCTACTGAACTGGCTAACCCTACTGATTAACTCTTCTCGAATACTATATTCGACTAACTCCTTTTAACAACGTTTTATTCATTTGAAAAGATTTACTTTTAAATAACGGTTCTACACTTTAAAAAATGATTTCCTTTTTATAACGTTTTCCACTTTATAACGGTTTCTACTTTATAACGTTTTCCCCTTTTATAACGTTTTCCTTTTTTATAACGTTTTCCTTTTTCATTCTATTTGTATGTGGTTTACAAATATTCCCTTTTCAAATTTATTCTTGAAATATTCTAACTCCTTAAATTCTCTGAAAAATTCGCCATAACCTCCTTTGTAACGGGAGCATCGGGAAAATCCCCAAACCCGCCACACAGGCCTTTCCATTCAAAAAGAAAATGGTTTGTAATTATTTCCTTTTTGAATATCTCCTATTTATAAATATTACAATTTATAAACATTTTTTATTTATAAATATTCCACTTTATAAATATCTCTTATTTATAAATATCCCATTTTATAAATATTCTATTTTCAATATCACTTTGAAAATCCCCTTATCAACATTTCGGTATGTTATGGTATTCAATCATATCAAATCACGATGTTCGATATCGTCCAAGCACATATAATCACCCACAGATTTTATATCACATCATATAACAATATATGAAAAACAATAAAATAACTATTGAGGTATCCAGTCGGATTCCTCCAACCTGTCTCCCTGCATCCATAGATGTTACACAATATGATTATCATCACTATCAGTTCAATATAAATTATTCTGATAGCAGAATCAATATATAAATATTTAACGGTTTATATATATATATATATATAATTACATATATATATATATATAATTTTCACTAACTGACTAGCAGTTCAATCAATCAACCAACACACAGTAATCAACAGATGATTAACAGTTCTAAAAATACGTTATAAAAATATAATTGTTCAGAGTTGGTGAGTTTTACTCACATTGACGCGTTAACCGTTAAATAATCGGTTTGCGTTCTTTGATTGAGTCAGACAATTTACTTCGCCATAAATTGTAACGAGCTCGGATTCACTCCCGGACAGTCTCATGTTGTAGCTGACGTCCGTACAATCCCGAGGCAATTTACGGTTCGTCAAACTGATTACGTATGAGAGAGATATGAATTTTCGAAGTTAATACATATTTAATATAAAATAAACTTGATTTGTTTTTTTAGCAATTGGGCCTCACACCTATGTACCGGCCCACTCCACCATTTAAAAGCCCATACTGCAACCCTTTCTTCCCCGGTTAAAACACTGATTGCTCCTCAGTATCCCATCCCCTTTTGACCGCCGGTTGACCAACCCTATCCTCCCCCACGTTCAACAATTTTCGGTGCCACCTCCGCTTTCCAACTCCGCGCAGAAAACTACACCACTTCCTCCCCTTCTTGGTTCACTCGATCGCACTTCCCCAGAATGACCTGGTGTTCTCCACTTCGACGTCGCCACTGACGCAGGCACCAGAGACCGCCGAAGTTCCGGTCGACACCACCAACTGATGCGGTTTACGTTGATGAATCCAAAAATAACCATTATCCTTTCGTTCGATGCCTCAAACTCCAGAATCGGCGAACCCTAGGTTGCTTTCGCCATTTGCAGTGAATCAAAATCGAAGTCGAACACATTAAAACGGCCACAAGATTGAAGCTCTTCCTCTCAGGGACTCAAAGACAACTCCTTTATAATTTATAGATTTTCTATGAATTTATACGAATATTTTGTTTGATCATCTTTTTCTGAAAAGAACGAACGAGAAGTGGAGGCTGAGAATTTGACCAGAAGAGTTCGGTTTTAGGTTTAGAGGAAGTTAAGAGGGGGGTATTTATAATGCTTTCAAAATATCTAGATATTTTTAGTGTTGAGATAGTTTTGTTTTATATTCATTTTATATTCATTATTGCCTTCTAAAAATTAGTGTGATCACACACGATACCCAAAATTCACCAAACTGGACATGCAGCTACAGTTCGACATTACGGTCCCAACGAAACTGGTTTCGTCGAATTCCGACTCCGTATGCTCACACCGCGTATTTTTAACTGTCAAAATACTGACTGTTTTTCACTCTAAAAATCCGTACGGCCACACACTGACTCTAAAAATCACGAAACTGGAAATCTAACAACTATTTGACATTGCGGATCTAACAAAATTAGTTTCGTCGAATTCCGACTTCGTTTGCAAAACTGGCTATTTTTAAAGCTCTAAATGGCCCATTTAAATATATAAATATATTTATATAAAATTAAATTAAATATAAATAAATTTATATTATCGTATATCTTCACATATGATATCGTACAGCAACAGGATATCATATCAGAATTTACAGCATGATATTTTAGATTCCAGATTATCCCTGTATTCAGTTTATACTGAAAATCTCTTTTATAACGTATATAAAGCGTCGCAAATAATAAAGGAATTCTACAGCGACTTTTCTGAAATTTGATTTGGACGTAAATCAAAATCTACACGACGAAATCTCGATTTTCCTCTTCCACTAGAAAGATATACTCCACCAGCTCCACACGTTTCTTGTTTCATAGAAATCCGGCATAAAACGAATCTTGTACATTCAGTTGAAGTTCGAATCGCCAATTTACGAACTGCAGCGCCATTTCGAGCTCGATTTTAATTATATTATAATTATACGTTCAAACTGACGTCGATTGAATATATTCGTCAATATAATTCAACTCTAAGCTGAATTAAATCTAAGGGACGATCCAGTTCACAGAATATTGTGATTTCCAATATTTTTTATTATTTCTGAATTAAATATATTATTTAATTATTTAATTAAATTAATTATTCCATATTATTTAATTAAACCTCTATTTAATTCACTACATCACGATATATATAATTAAATAAATTAATTATAATACCCTTGACAATGCGGGTCATTACACTAATCAACACGGCTTTTATATATTTCAATAACTTTGTTATTCTATTCAACAAATGAATATTTTCTTCAACACATGAACATATATATTTTTATTCAACACATGAATATATATTTTTATTCAACGCATGAATTTATTTTATTCAATATATGAATTTATATTTCTATTCAACACATGAATTTTTATTCTATTCAACACATGAATATATATTTCTATTCAACACATGAATTTTATTTTATAATATTCTTTATTTTCCCAATTGGAATGAGGCCCAATCAATTACCATATAATGTTAATTATATGGATTCCCTACAACACATGTATATAATAGCAACGATAAATCATCAACCATCATCCAGAGTGCACCACACAACTGCATAAGCATTAAATATAAATAATTAACGCTTACATAGTCT
Source organism: Allium sativum (assembly GCA_030737875.1). Lineage (NCBI taxonomy): Eukaryota > Viridiplantae > Streptophyta > Magnoliopsida > Asparagales > Amaryllidaceae > Allium > Allium sativum. The sequence continues at coordinate 220,350,835 of CM060927.1, read as the reverse complement.
GTCAACCCATCGATTGACATACAACTAAACAATCGGGATTAGTGTACGTCAATAACATTCCAACACCCATGTGGGGTTTCAAATTAACAAACACATATTTTATTTGTGCAGTTGGGCGATGTGTAAAATTTATCGTCCCAATCTGTAACACCCCACGTCCATTATTGTCACTCACAAAGGGAATGCATTAACTTCCATAGAGCATTTTAAGTGTGTATAGAGCAGAAACTTAACAACAAGACAGATATAAACAGTACTAAAACTTTATTCATTGCAGCGGTAAACAATTAAGTTTGATTACATCGTCAAAAACCAAAGTCAAAGTAAATAATATCCATCTTGACTAAATCAAAGTACATAAATTGAAAGACATAACCCCAGTACAAAATAGCCATAAATAAGAGAGGCTGACTTTACTTCAGCGATCCAAGCAACTTCTAAAAGCAGAGATATAGTTGTCCAAAAACAAGCTCCACTGGTGCTAGTTCCAACCTGAGCACCTGGGGGGGGGGGGGGGAAGGAAGAAAAGAGGAGGAAACAAAGGGGGTCAGACATAAAGTCTGGCGAGTGCGATTACTTTAACAATATAATTACCAAAATAACTAGGCTAAGGCATAAGTTGGAAAATAAGGAAATGACTGTGAACAATTGAGTATGGCAGAATAAACAAGGAAACAAGATGAACAATGATATCGTTAAAGCGCACCTAAACCACTACAAGATAATTACTATACTGCACCACCACTACTATACTGCACCACCACTAGTCACCCTAAGGTTGATCCCGCCTACAGAACTTAATAATGATAATGATAGTTTCGTGCACCCCTAGCTGCCTTCATAGGTGCCGCCTGCCCCTATCTCCACTAGGTGTACCCACTACCCACATGCGATCGGCTCCCTAACTCGTAGATACCCGTGCTGGCCCCACAGTGGGGTGTATCACTCCCCAAAGTGGCAATCCGATACCACAAATAATGCACGGCTTATACCTACACGATGCAACAACGTCTTACCTACCAGCCCGGGGCCACACACGCACATGAACCCGTTGGACTTGCGTTGCCACCGCTAACCCGTTTTGGCCTCTTACAGTCAAGCCCAGTACGCGTGTCCCGTCCTCGACTTGGGTCGAGCCCACAAAGATACTTATGGGTTACTGGTTGAAATGGGCCCCCATTACTTGACACAAGCTATCCACCTAAGGTTGGTCCCCTCTAGTACATCCCACTTAACCCTCTTCTTATTCATGTTCACATGTTTCAATTTTTGGTTAAGTGTTTCTAATCGTATTTCAAGTGCCACCCAAGGCACCCACTAGATTCCACATGCCACCCAAGGCACCCACTTAACCCCCTCATGTCCCACTACATGTTTATCTGGTTAAGTGTTTCTTAATTCATTAAGACCGTAACCTTATAAAGACCTCCCACATTAGACTGGCATTTGTGGAAGCTGGATTTGTCGGGCGGGTCCGGGCAGTCTTACACCACAAACGAGCCTAACCTCGTGTCTTTACAACTGTTACGCATTTAATTTATGCCTAAGACCTCTCACATTAGACTGACATTTGTGGCAGCTGGATTTGTCGGGCGGGTCCGGGCAGTCTTACACCACAAACGAGCTTAACCTCGTGTCTTAGACGATTAATTACACATAATTAATTATCCCCCGATTTGAATTACTTTCCCTATTCAAATTATCAATCAATTCCAAATTTAACTATGGCCATAATTGACTCAATTATGTCCATCTATTTATGGTATGTAAAATCATACCAATTTCATCACAAATTTATTTTATGCCATTCAAGGCATTTATGCCAATTCTCAACATTAAATCTTTTAATATTTTCCCATTGCCCCACGTTGTACGTTCGTTCATTTAACGTAGAATATACGTTAGACTCGAATAGTCTAACTCATGGAATAAAGAGAAAACATCACAACATACATATAATTAAAACTAGATATAAACATAAGGGGTGAACTTGCATGTGTGAATGATGTTCTACATCTAATCTTGCATAGGCCAAAGTTACAACTTGCATAAAACTACATATGTCATAGATCCAAATCTGAAGGTGTAAACTTGTTTAGGTAATGGTCACAACTTGCATAAATCATGTATGTCATAGATCTACATCTAAAGGTGTAAACTTGTTTAGGTAATGGTCACAACTTGCATAAATCATGTATGTCATAGATCTACATCTAAAGGTGTAAACTTGCATAGGCAATAACCACAAACTTGCATAACATGATTCATATTCCAAACTCATATATTTATATAAACTTGCATATGTGATTTATGCAACATAACAATGGTGTAAACTTACATCTAAACATGTAAACTAGCATGTAGAATTTACCATATAACTCACACATGTCATAGCCTAACTTTAGATCTAAAATAGATGTCATGAACATGTAAGGTTATACATAATATTTACTAACTTGCATATGATCCACATCTAAATCAATATCTAAACTTGCATGCATACATATGATTTGTCATATGAATCAACATAACCAAACTAGCATATGAACAACATGATGATTTGATTATACATAAGCCAATCATAGAATCACAACATAGATGATAGCATCATAACTTTACAACATAGATGATAACGTCACAACATACATCATAATTTTACAACATAAATAATAACATGCAGTCAATAATTCACATCATATCCATATAATCCACATCATAACTCAATCCAATTAAATTGCTAATTATTTTATTAAAGAAATCGAACTCACAACTCAAAGAAGGTCTTGAGTTCTGAATTCTGAGTTCTGAAGTTGTATTAGCTTTCCTTTGAAGAAGATTCGTTGTTAGAGTTGAAAAGGATTGAATTTGATTAGCTTTCTTCCTCTCCAATTGGTGGCGGCTATTCTAGGTTGCTAGGTGATGACTTGGAGGCCATGAATCTAATTTTAATTTGATTTTAGGGTTTGAGTCTACATGTCTTTTTATAGAGTTTAGGATTAGTTTAGGTCGTTCGATCAACCCAGAATTAATCACAGCCAATCAGAGCAGATCAGAAACCTTAATGATTCAGCATACAGTCACAAACATGTCATAAATCAAATCTGCCCGGGGGGGGCAGGTCGACCCCCAGGTCGAGCCTAGGTCGACCCTATGGTCGACCTGGTTAGGGTAGGTCGACCCTATGGTCGACCTGGCCCTGGCGGGAATTTTCCCACTTAGCCTGTTTGACTCTGAAATTTGAATTTTCTGAAATCTGTTTCGAATTTTCTGAAACTACCGATGGCCATAACTTCTTCATACGAAGTCCAATTCATGCAAACTCGAACTCTATCTCAACCAGAATTCCGAGACGAAAACAATGGCGCAACCCGTTTCCCTTAATTCTCACATCTGAGATTAGTTATTCTTTAATTTTTGAACATTAATATTAACAGAAATACTGGGTGTTACACAATCAATATCCTTCAAATAGGTGTACATAAACAAACTGTCCGGTTTGTAAATGAATATTTATTTATTCACATTCACGTTAAAAATTATATTTTTAACAATAATTAATTTATTTCAACACATGAATATATATTTTATTATCCATTTCACATCAACATCACAAACAAACTTCACAACACATCAAACGAGCATACAAGTCGTCCATGGTCTGTGGACGACGGGTGTCGGGTGCTGCTATGCACCGTCTGCATCCTAGTATATATTTCAATTAGAAATTAAAATAAAAGTGAGGAGTTCTCACCTTGGGTTTCCACTCCGCCATTCCTTATTTCTGAACGGTTTAGATTTGTTCGAAATTCCAACTTTCTCTTTCCACACTGTTCATAAATAAAAATCACATTTTTATTCCCATGCTATATGAATAAAAATCACATTTTTATAATTATGCTATATGGATAAGAATTCTATTTTTACACCGCTACTATATAGATAAAAATTCTATTTTTACACCGCTACTATATAGATAAAAATTCTATTTTTACACCGCTACTATATAGATAAAAATTCTATTTTTACAACGGTGTTCATATAATAAAGATCATATTTTTTATTCACTACATTTATAAAAATCATATTTTTATTATCTCTATAATATAAAAATCATATTTTTCTACTTTTCAAATATAGATAAAAAATCACATTTTTACATAGAGAAAAATCGAATTTTTTTTATCATGTTGCTTTATATATAAAAATCAAGTTTTTTTATTCTTATGTTTTTTTAAAAAAAAACTGACTTTTTTCCTCTAATTTAAATAAACTAATTACACCCTAATAAATAAATAAAGAGAAAACTCACTTTGTAATTCGGTTATGGTGGTGACGGAGGCTACTGGAGGTCAGGAGGTGCGGGGAGCAGTCGCCGGAGCAGTGGGGTGCGGTCTCAGGCGATGGGCGGTGGACCAGGGGGCGATTTCCGGGATTGGGGTTTAGGGTTTCGAGCTAGGGCTGGGGAGAGAGGAGAGAGGGAAGAAGGGGGGTGCGGCGCTGGGGAGGAGCGGCGCTGGTGGAGGTCTCCGGCGTGGTGGTGGAGCCGATCGCGGCATTGTCATTCGTTTTTTTTATCTAGTTCAGAACGATGGTGAAGGAAGAGAGAATGTAAGGGGGAAAGGGTATAAATAAATATATAGTATTTAATTAATTTTCTTTCTCTTAAAAGTTGACTTTTTGTCTAAACCCCAAATTAAACCCAACGACTGTCGCCCCTAACTAAGTACCCCCATTCCGAACACAATGAGATATGTATCGTAAGCTGATTCGATTGTTTCGATAAGTTTTCGTCAAAATCAACATATAAATCTATATATTGAATTTGAACGCACATTTCAATTTACCGGGGTCACATACGGGCCCTAAAAATTCCCGAAAAATATTTTCTAGCTTCGTTTTGACGATACGGTCCTAACAAAACTAATTTCGTCAAATTCTAAGACCGTTTGAAAAATGGCCATTTTCCGGTCGATCGAAATTGACTAAAACTGTTAAAATACGTTTTATTTTTCCACCTCACATATTGATTCAGAAAATTGTGAATTTTGAAACCTAGAAATAATTTAACATAGCGGATCCAACAAAAGTGGTTTCGTTGAAAATCGAGGTCGTTCGCAAAATGGCCATTTTTAAGGGCCAGAATTCCATAGCGACCATTCTGAATTTTCAACTGGGCATAACTTTTTATCCCCGCTATGAAATTTCAATTTTTCGGATTCGTTGGAAAGATATTCTCAATTAGATTCAAATATTTATGGTTTCACTAAAATCCGGTTTATTTTGAATCCTATACAATCATTTGAATTTTGAAATCGAATTTTCGAACTACCGCGCCTTTTTCAATTCGTTTTATAATTAAAATAAAATATTTATTTTCTAACGACGATCTACATATATATACGTTCTATTTCTATTCAAAATAAATTTCTCATCGTTATTATTTAAAATAATTCAATTTAAATAATCAAATTTCATCGAAATTGCTGAAATAAAAATTTTAAATTGGCTCAGATTTCCGGGTTATTACAATCTCCCCCACTTAAAACTTTTCGTCCCCAAAAAGGAACGAAGCCGAAAGTTGTTTAACTAATCAACTCAACTTTCATTATTTTCTTTACGGCTTAAGTTCTTATAAGTTCTTCAACTTTTCAGTTTCTAAGAACTTTTCAAATTTTTCAAAAATTTAGCTAACACCCTAAATTTTCGAAAAATTTCGCCATAACCTCCCCTGCACTGGGAGCTTTGGGATATTTCAAATAGCCTCCCATGGCCCTCACCAATCCAAAAAGAAAAAGAAACAGCTAAGCGGCTAGCCAATGGCTCATAAAATCATCCAAACCCAATAAATTTGTAAACATGTACCTATTTGTCGGGCAAACAATTTTATTCTTCTGCTCTAGCCTCCTTGCAATGACCTGTTCAATGTAAGTACATATATATATATATATATGCAAATGTGATAATTTTTCAATATAATTCACTTTTATAATTAAAATAAAATATTTATTTTCTAATGACGATATATATATATATATATATATATATATATGTGTGTTCTATTTCTATTCAAAATAAATTTCTCGTCGTTATTATTTAAAATAATTCATTTTAAATAATCAAATTTCATCGAAATTGCCAAAATAAAAAATTTTAATTAGCTCAGATTTTACACTCCCCCAAACCCTAGCCCTCCAAACCCGACGCTCCCGCCGCCAGTGAAACCCCACCACGTCTGACTGCCTTCCTGCTGCCATACTCCCCTTTGACGACCTCTGCAACACCTCCTCCTCCGAAAACAGTGAGCTTTTCCTCTTTAGTTAATTTTAATTTAGTTTTAATTTATAAAATACTTAGTTTAGAATCAGTTTTAATTTATATAAATACATAGAAATGATTAGATTCTTAACTTTTGGAAAGGATTATGTTTTTAACTTTGAAAAGATTTTATTTTCAAGTAAATAAAAAGATTAGATTTTTAGTAGATAGAATATTATTTTTATGAAGATAAAAATATGATTTTTATCCATAGAGAGTTGAATTAAAATTGAGATTTTTATACATATATAACATCATAATAGAAAGGCGGTTTTTATATGTATAGCATTGAGAAAAAATTGGATTTTTATATGTAGATTAAAGTTATAAAAATATGATTTTTATCATGAAAAGAAATGATTTTTATTATCATAGTAAAGATTATATTTTTAATTATATAAAGATCATATTTTTAATTATGAAAAGATTATATTTTTATCATCGAAAATATTGTATTTTTTATCATGAAGAAAGATAAGGTTTTTATTATATATAAAGTTAAAAAAATTCTTATGTAAAGTTTAGGTTTTTAATGAGGAAAATTTTGATTTTTATTGTTTAAAAGTTTTGATCTTTCATATATGAACAACAATGAATAAAGAGTTGATTTTGAAATGATTTGTATAAGGAAGTAGCGTCAATAAAAATATATTCTTTATATATGTATAGCGAAATAAAGATTAGATTTTTATTGAAGTAAAGATAAGATTTTTGTTCATGAAATGCGTATAAAGATGCGATTTTTATAGGGTGTTCATATGAATAAAAGTTTGATTTTTATATAGAAAGGACTATATAAAAAATATGATTTTTGTAGAGAAAACCGATTTATAAAAATACGATTTTCATATATTCAATAGCAATATAAAAAGAACGATTTTTTTGTATACATGAAGAAGTGATTTTCATATGAACGATATTGATTTGAAAATATGACTTTTAGAAGAATAGCATAATAAAAATATGATTTTTATTATATGAGGAGTGTTATAAAAATACGATTTTTATTATATGTCTAGCGTTTTTAAAATATGATTTTTATATACCAGAGAATATAAAAATATGATTTTTATATACTAGAGAATATAAAAATGTGATTTTTATATATGTAGTGGATACGGGCAATGAGAGTGAAAAAAGGCGAGCACGGCGAAGATTTCCTACATATAAAGAGTCGCGGTGAATTGGTTTAGCTAGTCGATGAGAACTCCTCACTATTATTTTATTTCTAGTTGAAATATATACTAGGATGCAGACGGTGCTTAGCAGCACCCGACACCCGTCGTCCACAGACCATGGATGACTTGTTTGTTTGATTGATGTGTTGTGAAAGTTGATTGTGTGATGTGGAATGGAATAAAATATTTTATAGTTAAAAATATAATTTTTAACGTTGATGTGAATAAAATAGATATTCATTTACAAATCAGAACGATTTGTTTATGTACACCTATTTGACTGGCATAGATTGGGACGATAAATTTTACACATCGCCCAACTGCACAAATAAAATATGAGTTTGATTGATTGAAACCCCACACGGGTGTTGGGATGATATTGACGTACACTAATCCCAATTGTTTAGTTGTGACTGTGTAAGCTTTAATTATTTATTTAATGCTTATGTAGTTGTGTGGTGCACTTTGGATGATGGTTGATTATTTATCATTGCTAATATATACATGTGTTGTATAAGATCCATATAAATAACATTATATGGTAATTGAGTGGGTCTCATTCCAATTGAGAAAATAAAATAAATATTCATGTGTTGATTAAAAAAATATATTCATGTGTTGAATAAAAATATAAATTCATGTGTTGAATAGAAAGAAAATTCATGTGTTGAATAAAATATATATTCATGTGTTGAATGGAATAATGAAGTTATTGAAATATATAAAGCTGTGTTGATTAGATATGCGCCATTTTGACGTGAACGATATCTATATCGATTTTATTCACTTTTATAATGAATATAGAAAAGGAAGTGATTTCAAAATATAACGCTTTGAAAATATTATCAATTGTATATCGATAATATGGAATATTCAATTTAGATTTGAAATTGAATAGGAAGTTGAAATCATTTTGAAAACGAATTTAAAAGGATTTATAAAATACGTTTTAAAAAGGAAATCGACAAAATATATATAATATATATATTATATATATAATGGCCTGAATAGAATGCGCCGCGCTGCGGCAGTTCGCGAATTTCGACCATTGACTTCGAATGGACGTTACGGGAGATCCGACCATCGGATTCTCCTAAAACCGGAACCCTTGGGTTCGTATCAAAAAGATCTTTCTAACGAGTATTAGAGATTTGAAATCTAATGGTTGGATTTGGAATTATGTCCAAATCAAATTAGGAAAAGGTCGCTGTAAGTGCAGTTCGATGGCCGTTGATGGAAATCGACTGTACGGGCCTTGATAAATTTTTTAAAAATAGTAATAATTTGTGTAAAATCATAAGAAATGATTTGGAAAGAATTGGGATGAAAATCTCCATATTTGAAAAGATAAAAATAGATTTTTATCGAAATGAACCAGTTTTGAACTAGAATGATAATCCCATTTATTTTTAAAATTAATAAAGTGGATTTGAAATGGTTTTGAAAATAACCAGAATTTCCAATATATAAAGTAGAAATGGATTTGAATCGGAATTGTCTTTGGAATATTTCGATGTTGGATTTCGTGATTATACAGATAGTGTTATGGAAATTTGAAAGATATATTTATATCGTTATTTGCAATACGATATTTGTTGGTCGTGGAATTTGATATTGAATATAAGCCGATATATTTTCTATTTAGAGCCTTGTATTTAATATCAAATGGGATTTGGGTTTGTCGTGAATGGTGTCTTCATTAACACTGTTCTTAAAACCAGTTGAGAAAAGGATTAAATCTTTTTATTTTGATTTAATGAAGTATACCAATTATATGATATATAATTGGAATTGAATTTGAATGTGATTTTGGGGTTATCGCGAACCGTGTTCTAAATGACATTGGTTCTTTAACCCAGTTAAAGAGAGGATATGATTTCCCAAGTTAAACAATCATTGATATTGATTTTTGGGAAGATTAAAACCAAGTGGATTTTTAATGAATCTTTAATTAGATTGAAATGATCGAGAATGGAGTATCACCAGTTTTGCTCCAAGCGATAGTTAAATCTTTAATTAGATTTGAACGTGAAATGGTAATTGAATTTACCGATAACACCGTGGTGTAAGATATGAAGTAATACCAGTTTTACTTCATGGGATGAATAGGTTGGTGTTGGGAAAATTAAAAAGTGATTACTTCAGTAAGGTTCGTTAATCCTGACTAGTTTGGATAAATCATAATTTGGTTTGAATTGATATTCAAAAGAAGATTAAAGAATAAATTTAAGGAATTTATCTTTGATAAAATTAATGGGAACCTCTCCCTAAGAATGTAAAATTTAGCAACTAACTGAAGATTAGTTAAGATGAATGGTTTCCTGGGTATTGATCTGATGTTGGTTTCAGCCTTCGGGGTTAATATTTGGGGAATTGTTCTCTTACTAATTTACGGTTAGTGACTGATGAATTGGAAAGAGGCGTATGTTGTGTTTGTCTAATACTTGTTTAATATATACATGAGTTATTCAGAAAGACTGGGTTTATCCCATTCTGAATAACGGATTCGACGATGTGTCGAGGATGAAGACGGTGGTCGAAGACCGGAGGTCTTCACATCGTTTGGGTGATTACTAATGATCTTGATTGGGCTGTACACCCAAGAGGAGGGAATCAATTGGTGATCGTCCAGACGTACTTGGAGATCGATGGATATGCGAGGTACAAGGTGCCTCCGGTTTCGTTCGGACCCAGAACGAACTTGTAAATGGACTGTGTGTCTGACATTGGATTTTATTCTATGTGATTGATTTCTATTAAATATATATTTGTTTGGTGGCGGAGAATTTATTCTCTTACTTAACGCCCTTCTCTGTGACATATGATCTCAGGGGTTATATATTGATGGATATCAATCGCATGGAGTGAATTGCCTGTGTGGCATGCCTAAGTGGCAATTGATCAAGGCTTCTGTTGAAAAGCAAAGTCTTATGGTTGATGATCAAAGCACTGCCTATGTGGCATAGCTTTGTGTAACGATAATTCGCGAGCCTTACACCCCGGTTGTGAAACAGAAATGGGAGAGGACATCAGGGAGGGCATGCGTTTCCTTCTAGCTAGAAGTGGCGTTAGTGGTTTGACACGCTCTGACGTGTTTGACTTATGTGGTTGTTGGGTTGTGAGGCACCTCGGATATATCGGTGACTATGTGGAGCCGATGGAGTCGTTGGACTCATTAACACCCCCATAGGGTGGGGAAACGCAGTGTTCAGGCATTATAATCCACATCGGGTGGACCGGCCCTGACGATCCAAGGGGCAGTTGCGGTTATTCCTAAGGGACGGGCTAGAGCATCTCGAATTCGGTAGAGGACAATCCCTTTCCTCGGTTCACAGATGGAAATCCAATTTCCAATGCGCGACTTTGCGGTTTTAGTTGTAAACCTATATATGGCGACATAGTGGTATGGGGCACTTATGCCGTCTATGATTGATACTTAGGATTGAAATTGTTTTGACACTATACACTTATAGTAATAATAAAACATGATAGCGTATCAAACATGCTTTGGCTATTATAAGGTAAACCCCTATCCTCCGGCTTGTGTTGCATTGTGTGATGGGACTTGGGTCTTATAATAGCTTCATTGTTCTTTATTTAGCATTGCACTGTTGTTTTATGCACTGGTATTCTTGGGAGGAAACCCGTTCCGTGTTATACGGCGTGGTCCCCTGATTTACCTAACTTTAAAATAAAGATTAATAACTGTTTTAGTTCTCACACCAGTCACATGACTGACCTGGAGTTTATTGTTTTAACCTAAACTCTGGGTGCCCCTATTTTCGACACGGGCAGCTAGTAGTTTTGGTTTTGCAGATTTATATTCACAGGAACCTGGCTTACAGCTGGAATAATATCCGAAAAGCTCTGTATCCGTATATCTCTTTCAGTTGTGTATTGTATTACTTTTCCGCTCCAGTAATGAATTTAATTCTCTGATATTTCTCTGATGTATAATATTTATTCATACTCTATATATTCTTGTATTCTGACAGAATTGTTGTAATAAACAATGAAATGTTCTTCTGTTTGCGTTCCAATTTGTCATGTTCTAAAAACAATCAGGGGTTTCGAACGGTCTTGGTCGGTTTAGCGATCGATTCGGATCGAGCGAAATTCCTTATCATTTCAGATGTATAATCACCTATCTAGAGAAAATCCTTTTGTTTCTTTAATCTATTTCGATGCTGTCCCTTCTCGATAAATGGTGGTTTGAGCCCAACCGTTGGTGATATACATTCAATACACTCAAGGTAATGAGTGGTCGGTCATGTGAGGGCCGGGTTGCAAGACGCTCTTGTTGAACCTAGTGTATTCGCCTCTAGAGATACACTATCGGCAGGTGGTCCCATACCTTGTCATAATTGGAATCCAATCTCCAATAAGCGTCCGCGGTTTTGATTGTATATTATATATGTGGAGCGTGAGATGTAAGCCTTCCACTAGATTGATATTTACTTGTATTTAGACATTATTATAATATTAGAAAAGATATTGATTTTAAAAACTGTTTTGGATTATCGTAAGGTAAAAACCGTCCATATTTATGTGTGGATTTGGTCTTATGATTATCTTTTTCTTTCGAAAAAATTTTAAACTTTAAAATCAGGTTGTGTGAGATCCTTAATACTGTGCGAGTTTATCTCACTCTGGTTCACCAGACTGACCCGGTGTTTTGTAAATGCTCGGGTTAGCCCGGGGCATACAGGTTTAGGTTATCGAATGTTGTGAAAAGACGAACTGGAAGAGTTCAGACATATGATATTATATAGCTACTATTCCGCTGTGTGTTGTTTATGAGGACAGGTTATTATAACTGTCCAGATGTGTGATGTACTCTGATGGTTGTAAGCATTTTTTTAAAGCTCTCAATAAAGACTTATTTCTATATTATATTTTGTTCCGCTGCGATGTGAGACTCTGTATTGTGGTGTTTTCTTCTTCTTTTTCTACTTCTTCTATTCTAATATTTCTTTCTTATCTCATCCTTTAATTTCTTTCTAATAACGTTCCGGTGTTTTCGGTGTTTAGAAGGCCTGCATGAGATGCAGTAAATGTATTTATGTCGATTTTCGGGGCCGAAAATCTTTGGGTCGTCATAGGACACGAATATATTTAAATATATAAAGCCGTGTTGATTAGATTAACGCCATTTTGATGTGAACGATATTTATATTGATTTTATTCATTTTTATTATGAATATCGAAAAGGAAATGATTTCGAAATATAATGTTTTGAAAATATTATCATTTATATATTAATAATATGGAATATTCAATTTTTATTTGAAATTGAATACGAAGTTGAAATCATTTTGAAAATGAATTTAAAATGATTTATAAAATACATTTTAAATGGAAATTGACGAAATATATATTATATATATAATATAATGGCTTGAATAGAACGCGCCGCACGGCGGCAGTTCGCGAATTTCGACCGTTGACTTCGAATGGACATTACGAGAGATCCGACCGTCGGATTCTCCTAAAACCAGAACCGTTGGGTTCATATCAAAAAGAGCTTTCTAATGAATATTATAGATTTGAAATATAACGGTTGGATTTGGAATTATGTCCAAATTAAATTTGGAAAAGGTCGCTGTAAGTGTAGTTCGATGGTCGTTTATGGAAATCGACTGTACGGGCCTTGATAAAATTATTAAAAATATCAGTAATTAGTGTAAAATCATAAGAAATGATTTGGAAAGAATTGGGATGAAAAATTCCATATTTGAAAAGATAAAAATAGATTTTTATCGAAATGAACTAGTTATGAACTAGAATTATGAAATCCAATATTTTTAAATAAATAAATTGGATTTGAAATGGTTTTAAAAATAACCAGAGTTTCCAATATATAAATTGGAAATGGATTTGAATCGAAATTGTCTTCGGAATATTTCGATGTTGGATTTCGTGATTATATGAATATTGTTATGGAATTTGAAAGATATATTTATATCGTTATTTCCAATACGATATTTGTTGGTTGGGGCATTTGATATTGAATATAAGCCGATATATTTTCTATTTAGAGCCTTATATTTAATATTAAATGGGATTTTGGGTTTTTCGTGAATGGTGTCTTCATTAACACTGTTCTTCAACCCAGTTGAGAAAAGATTAAATCTTTTTATTTAGATTTAACAAAGTATAACAATTAATTGATATTTAATTGGAATGGAATTGAAATTGGTCTTTGGGTTTATCGTGAATGGTGTTTTAAATAACACTTGTTCTTTAACCCGATTAACAATGGAATAAAATTTTGGGTTGTCGTGAATGGTATCTTTAATAACACTGTTCTTAGACCCAATGGAGTTAAGAAAATCAGAAACTAATTGGAGATTAGTTAAGTTGAATGGTTTCCTAGGTATTGATCTGATGTTGGTTTCGGCCTTCGGGGTTAATACTTAGGGAATTGTTCACTTGCTAATTTACGTTTAAAGACTGATGGAATGGAATGTGATTTTGGGTTTATCGTGAACCATGTTTTAAAGGACATTGGTTCTTTAACCCAGTTAGAGACAGGAATAAGATTTTGGGTTGTCGTGAATGGTATCTTTAATAGTACTGTTCTTAGACCAATGGAGTTAAGAAAACCAGAAACTAACTGGAGATTAGTTAAGTTGAATGGTTTCCTGGGTATTGATCTGATGTTGGTTTTGGCCTTCGGGGTTAATACTTAGGGAATTGTTCACTTGTTAATTTACGGTCAAAGACTGATGGAATGGAATGTGATTTTGGGTTTATCGTGAACCGTGTTTTAAAGGACATTGGTTCTTTAACCCAGTTAAAGACAAGAATAAGATTTTGGGTTGTCGTGAATGGTATCTTTAATAATACTATTCTTAGTCCCAATGGAGTTAAGAAAATCAGAATCTAACTGGAGATTAGTTAAGTTGAATGGTTTCCTGGGTATTGATCTGATGTTGGTTTCAGCCTTCGAGGTTAATACTTAGGGAATTGTTCACTTGCTAATTTACGATTAAAGGCTAATGGAATGGAATGTGATTTTGGGTTTATCATGAATTGTGTTTTAAATGACATTGGTTCTTTAACCCAGTTAAAGACTGGATATGATTTCCCAAGTTAAACAATAGTTAATATTGATTTTTGGAAAGATTAAAACTAAGTGGAGTTTTAATGCATCTTTAATTAGATTGAATTGATATCCAAAGAAAGATTAAAGAATAAGTTTAAAGAATTTATCTTCGATAAAATTAATTGGAACCTTTCCCAAATTATATGAATATTTGGATAAAAAAATATTCTGGATTGAAATGAGGCGTATGTTGTGTTTTTATAGCACTTGTTTGTTATATACGCGAGTTATTCAGAAAGACCGGGTATATCCCATTCTGAATAACTGATTCGACAATGTGTCGAGGATAAAGATGGTGGCTGAAGATCGGAGGTCTTCACATCGTTTGGATGATTACTGATGTCTTGATTGGGCAGTGCCCCCAAGGCAAGGTAATAAGTGGTGATCGTCCAGACGTACTTGGAGATCGACCGGATATGCGAGGGCCTCTCCCCTGTATTAAACCTATGGGGGAGTAATAAGGTGCCTCCGATTTTGTTCAGACCTAGAACGAACTTGTAAATGGATGTGTGTCTGACATCGGATTTCATTCTGTTTGATTGATAGACATCGGTTGCGTAGCGTGAATTGCCTGTGTGGCATGCTGAGATGCAAATGATCAAGGCTTTTGTTGAAAAGCAGAGTCTTGTGGTTGATGATCAAAGCACGGCTTTAATATAGCGTAGCTTTGTGTAGCGTTAATTCGCGAGCCTCACACCCTGGTGTGAACCAGAAACGGGAGAGGACTTCAGGGAGGACATGTGTTTCCTTCTAGCTAGGAGTGGTGTTAGCTTTTTACAAGCCCTGACATTTTACTTATGTGGATGATGGATAGCGAGGTGCCTCAGTTATATTGGTCGTTCCGGGGCCGATAGTTTGGTCGGGATATGACCAGTTGACGCCCCATAGGGTGGGGAAACGCAGTGTTCAGGCATTTTAATCCACATCGAGTTGACCGGCCCTGACGATCCAAGGTGCAGTTTCGGCTGTATCCTGAAGGGCGGGCTAGAGCATTTTGAATTCGGTAAGGACGAATCCTTTCCTTGGTTCACAGATGGAAATCCAACTTCCAATACGACATTTTGCGGTTTTGATTGTAGAGCCTAGTGTGGCGACATAGTGGGATGGGGCACTCATGCCGTCTATGATTGATACTTATGATTGAAATTGTTTTGATACTATACACTTATAGTAATAGTAAAAGATGAAATTTCACGTACCAAGCATTTTTGGCTATTATAGGTAAAAACTCTATCCTCCGGCTTGCATTGCATTATATGATGGGACCTGAGTCTTATAATAGCTTCACTGTTCTTTATTTAGCATTGCGCTATTTGTTTTATGCACTGGTATTCTTGAGAGGAAACTCGTTCCGTGTTATACGGCGTGGTCCCTTGATTTACCTTACTTTAAAACCAAGATAATAACTGTTTTAGTTCTCACACCAGTCACATGACTGACTTGGAGTTTATTGTTTTAACCTAAACTCTGGGTGCCCCTATTTTCCGCACGGGCAGCTAGTAGTTTTGGTTTTGCAGATTTGTATTCACAGGGTCCAGATTTATAGCTGAAGCGATATTTGGAAAGATCTGTATCAGTATATTACTTTCAGTTGTGTTTTGTATTATTTTCTGCTGTTATGTATTTAAATGTAAATTAAATCTCTGATATTTGTCAAATGTATATTATTTATTCATACTCTGTTATATTCTTGTATTCTAATGAAATTGTTGTAATAAGCAATGAAATGTTCTTCAGTTTGTGTTCTAATTCGTCTTGTCCTCAATTCAATCCGTTCTTTCCTTCACAGGGATGTTCAGGTCGCTTCAAAATGTGAAGTTAATATGCAAGAGGAGGTTATTATTCATGAAGCTGCAAATTGTTCAAAGCAAGATGATGTGGAATTTTTAAAGTGTGGTGTTGAAAATGGTGGTAACGTTGTCCATGGAAAAAATGATGTAGGCCAGTCCAGAAAAATGCCATTGAATGATGGAAATGCTAAAGGATGGAACAGGGTAGTGAACAAATGGAAACAAATATGGAAAAGGAAGGAGAATAGTGTTAAAAATAATGTTGTGGATGAAGTCGATAAAACAACGGAAGAGGTAGTACAACTGGTTGGTACTAATCACTTGAAAGGAATTGTTAAGTTGAATAATGAGGAGCCCATGGATGTGAACAAGGACATATTAAATAAAGATAATCAAAATATTGTCATAGTTGTTGTGAATGGGAAATGCACCATTCAAAGTAAGAATGTAGCAGGGGAAAATGATAAAGCATTGTTGAATAATTTGAATTGTGATAAGCAAATTTTTAAAGACATTCTCCAGGATGCAGTTGCTAAGGAATTCCATGTTCATAACCCTTTCGATATTTTAAATGAACATGAAAATGTTAATGTTGCTTATGTTCAAGCAAATCTCTCTGATCTTTCTTCTTCAGTTAATATCTCTTCATCTTGTGCTTCATCATTTTCTTTTCAAGCCCCTACCGGATCTTCCTTGAATTTGCATGGTTCTTCTTCATATTCTCATCTTACTACCCCTCCTCATATAATCCTTCCTCCTCCAGTAATAAATCCTTCTTCTTCATACACTTTGGATTCCTCAACAGTTGGAAGTGGTTCTTCTCAAAAAGGTAGCAAGAAGAAAACTACGGGTAGGAAGAAGAAAGCTAAGAAAGTTAGCGTAGAAGAAAATGAAGACCTTAATGAAGGGAAAGAGTTTAGACCAGAGGATGTTATGCCAATTACTGGCAGTACAAGTAATTCAACAAGACATACTAGAAGTAATCCAGCTTTTATGGTGGACCCTCTCCAATTTAAATGAAGAATTCAATTGGTTTTTGGAATATTCGAGGAGAAAATTTTCCCTCTAAGCAATGCGTGATAAAGTCTTTGATTAAAGATATTCAATACAGTTGATGTGTATTTCAGAAACAAAATTAGATGCAGTATCAACTAAGAAAGCTGCTAATTTCATTGCTCCTTCTTGGAACTTTGATCATAATCTCGCCAAAGCTCCTTTTGGTAGATTATTAACCTTGTGGAATCCAAATTTCTTCTCATTATCCAAAAATTTTGAATCTGATCAGCTCATTCACTATAGTTGTACTTTCCTGCCTACTAACTCTAAATTTCTCCTCACATATGTCTATGCTCAAAATTCAATTTCTCTTCGGCAATCTTTCTTTGATCATGTTAAGCATTTGAATCCCGTGAATGAGCCTTGGCTTTTAGGAGGTGATTTTAACTATATGTACAATTGCTCTCACAAATTTGGTGGTTGTCCTTTATCAATTAAAGATTTGGCTCCTCTTAATTAAGTGATCATATCCTAGAATCTTTTCCAGTTAAAGAATTTGGTTTTTCATTTACTTGGACAAATTGTTCAAGGCATGGTCCTCCTACCCTTTGCAAACTTGATCACATTTTCGCAAATTTTGCTCTTTATAATTTGTGGTCTAAGTCAATTTACTTCTCCCTTTCTCCACTTTTATCTAACCATAACCCTTTAATGTTCCAATAGGGATACGACGATTCTATTAACAAGGGTAATATTTCTGTTAAATTTTTTAATTTTTGGTGTAATCACCCGAATTTTTCCTGTATTCTCTTGCAGGTTTGGAGCTCTCAATTTTACAGTAATCTTATGACTAATCTTCTGCACAAATTGAAGTTGCTTAAAATTCAGCTAAGGTCTTAGTCTTCTGCTAATTTTAGTAAAAATGCAAAGAAACCTAATAATACAAGAGCTGAGTTTGAAACACCCCACCTCCGTTAAGGTCACTCACAAAGGGGATGCCTTAACTTCGGTGGAGCGTTTTAGGTAAAAGATGCAGATAAATTACAAGACAGACAAATAAAGCAGCAGAAAATAAAGTCATTTTATAAACAATGTCGTTCAGTCAAGCTTTTACAACAATTGTCTCAATCATACTTAAAAGTAATACATAGAACTTCTGTCTTGATTCAAAAACTTCCAAGTATAAAAGAAGCATTAAAATAACAATGATATTCCCCAATAAAGCATGAACCAGCCATAGCAGTGGAAGAGAGAGTTCAAAGCAATATCGACTATCTCCGTGCTTGGAAAGAAAACTGAGCTATTTGGTAAAATTTCCTCCCTGTGAACCTTGGGGGGGAACGGAAGAAAAGAGGTGAAACAAACTAGGTCAGACATAAGTTGGGTAAGTCCAATGACTTTCAGTATGTAAACATGTAAAAGTAACATGACATGAATAAACTTAATATAAGACAATACCGTGATAACCGGGATATCAAGATAACATAAGATTAGCATATGATATGATAAGGCAGGATAAACTGAATGCGCTTCTACTCTTTCTCTGCTTCGCTACTACCTGGTTATTCTGATTTTTATATCTTTGCACCACCTAACTAGTGTCCCAACTAGTAATCTGTGTAAAATGATAATATTACAACGTGATCCCAATCCCCGCAATTATGGTAGCCTTCAGGTGTACATCTAGTATGAGGATCTTACCTCAATTAGCCTAATTGCCATGAAGATGTTAGATGTACCCTTACTACCCTATTGATCGTCTCCTTACTCGTATTATTTTTCCATGTGTCTATGTCAATCGGCCCTCTCTTGCGTGTAGATACCCTGTGCTGGTCCCACCATAAGGTCTATCAGTCTCTATGATAGCAACCCGACATGATTCAAGATTCACAGTGTATAACTACTGGTACCCAGTGCCTGCTTTTTCCACTCCGGAGTACGTGCATGCCCGTAAACCATCGGAACCTACACTGACGTACCCCCTGCCGCTATTTTGACCGCTTATAATCAGCCCAGTAATCATGCCCCACCCTGCTTAGTTCAGGGTACCATGATACATCTATGTGGGTTACTGCTGAAATGGGTCCCCGTTACTAGGGTTTCCTACTGGTTAAGTTTGTGGGCCTATATATACAAATATTACCCACCTACACGAGATATACTTAACCCTCCCACTGATTCAAACATGTTTATTTAAAGGTTAAGTTTGTGGGCATATATATACTAATATTACCCACCAACCCGATATGCACTTAACCCTACCACTGATTCAAGCATGTTTATTTAATGGTTAAGTTTGTGGGCCTATATATACTAATATTACCCACCAACCCAATATGTACTTAACCCTCCCACTGATTCAAGCATGTTTATTTAATGGTTAAGCTTGTGGGCCTATATTTACTAATATTACCCACCAACTCAATATGTACTTAACCCTCCCACACATTATGCCATGTTGGTTAAGTGTTGTCCATTTATTTTAACTTAACCCACCCACTCATCATGTCATGTTGGTTAAGTGTTTCTTATTAACTTAACCCCACACGTTCATCATGTTGCATTGGTTAAGTGTCATCAATCAAATTCAATTTAACTTAACCCACCCACTTGTCATGTTACGCTGGTTAAGTGTTGCCTTCTTGTGTTAACTTAACCCTACCACAAATCATGTTATATTGGTTAATTGTTGTCCTCTTGTGTTAACTAAACCCTTCCCATTCATCATGTTATATTGGTTAAGTGTTGCTCTCTTGTTTTAACTTAACCCTACCAAACATCATGTTATATTGGTTAAGTGTTGCCTTCTTGTGTTAACTTAACCCTACTCATTCATCATGTTATATCGGTTAAGCGTTGTTCTCTCGTGTTAACTTAACCTTTCCCATTCGTCATGCTATATTGGTTAAGTGTTGCTCTCTTGATTTAACTTAACCCTACCATACATCATGTTATATTAGCCTGTCTTGTTTATTAGCATTAATTCATTCATTAACGCCTTAACCTCTCACATTAGAACTGTTGTTTGCGGTTGATGGATGTGTCGGGCGGTTCCGGGCAGACTTCTACCGCAAACTCATTCTAACCTCAAGTTTTTGGGCTAAATGCGCTAACCTCTCACATTAGATCTGTGTTGTTGCGGTTACTGGATGTGCCGGGCGGTTTCGGGCAGTTTTACACCGCAACGAAATCTAACCTCGGGTTAGGCATGTTTATCTTTTAGCATATTTACCATACATGTCCAAGTCTAGAGTTTATATGCTAATTATCCCAAATTCACAAAGCTAGTCATGTTCCAATTCTCAATTTATACCCAACAAAGCTAATTGCAAGTTATGCCCCACAATTTTAATTACAAGTTATAACTCAAAGTAGGTTGCACCCAATCTTCCCAAATTTGCAATAATAATCATGCATCAAAATTACAATATTCATTATACTTGGCGTCCAAGCCAATAGTTAGGCCCAATCTAGATTTAATATTCCAATTAACATTTTCCCCCAATCTAGGTTTAATGTTTGAAGTTACCCCAAATTCGGAACAATAACAATCATTCCCAAAACTTGATTTATATGCAAATTAACCCATCTTGCAGTTATTACGATAATAATGCCTAACATCAATTACAAGTTACGCCCAATAGTACAAAAAAATAGATTAGGCCCAATTCCCCCTTATTCCAATCGTATATATAATAAGCTTTCGTCTAGGTTCGGGACAACCTAGATCCATGATAAAAGGGGAAGAAGAGGAAGCATAAAAGATTAGGCATAAAATAGCCATACGACGCTAGATTTGATAATAGCAATATCAGGAACATAAAAGAAGTATAGATCTGAATAAAATTACATCGCAGGCATAAATCTAATAGATTTGATTTTAATAACATCGCAGGCACAAATCTGATCTAATAGATTTGAATAACATCGCAAGCACAAATCTAATAAAATAGATTTGAATAACATCGCAGGCACATATCTGATAAAATAGATAGGATAAATCTGAAAGGATTATCTCATAATCAGGTATAACTTGGATTCATATTATTACATGCCAAGAATTTCAATTAAGAATTCACATCTGAAAGTAAATTGAACTTATGAAACAAAGGACAAATCTTGTTTTCTGGGATCTATTTTCTGAAATTGAAAAGCTATCCTTTGATGTAGACTATTGATTCTCTAGTTTAGCTTTGATTTGTAGGTTCTAACTTGTTTTCTGTTTGCTTTCTAGTTGGAGAAGAATAGTGGCTATGCTAGGTTGACCATGGACAACATGACGACTTCTTAGAATGAAATTATGAGTTTTAGGGTTGGGGTTTGGAGTTGTTTATATAGAAGTTTAAATTAATGAGAGTCATTGGATCAACCTAGGAGATATCAGAGCCATCCAGACCAAACAAAGCCAACCGGAAGTCGCCACATATGCCCTAATGACTCAGAATTCGACCACCAGGCCAAACAAAGGACACATCATCATAGAGGTAGAAAATTCGTCGTAGGAACCAGATCAAAAAGGGGTCGAGTCCCTACATGGGGGGTCGACACCTATGTCGACTTCCCCTGGGGGGGGTCGACACCCTGAGCGGGAATTTTCCCGCTCAGCCTATTCTGCTTGAATTTCGAATTTTGAACTTGGTTTGAGATGTTTAATTATCATTTATATTTTCTGTTTAAAATTGAAATCTTTTGAACTCCATAACTTCTTCATATGGAGTCCGATTCACGCAAACTCGGATTCTATCTCAAGCAGAATTCCGAGACGAACGCAATGGTGTAACCCATTTCCCCTAAGTTCCACTTTAAAATTAAGTATTCTTTAATTCATTACTTTAATATTTACAGAAAATACGAGGTGTTACATTCTCCCCTCCTTAAAGGATTTCGTCCCCGAAATCTTCAAGTCAAGAAGAATGTATATCCTACCATCCAATTGCCCATCTACTCAACCATCAAACACAGGCATCCACTTTCCTTAAAAAGATCTCTAATGTTTTCATAACTGTATGCAAAGTGTGTGTCTATGTCCTTATCTAATGCAAAATCAGGCGGACTACTGATTCAGTTGACCTCCTTAATGCAATTCATTATGCTCTGACTGTTTTGACTTCAAGATTGTGTAGCTCCTTAATTTCTGTTTCCAAAATATGAGTTGGAACTCATTTCAATGTCGCCTCTCGTTTTACCTATTCTTCTTCCAGTATGCTCGGCACTACAACTTTTGTTGTGTCATGCTAACATTTCCTCAAAAGGTCTTCCAAAATCCTATTCACCCTTTCTGTCAGAGGATGATAAACATAACTGCGTACTCATGGCTTCTTGTAATCCATGTAGAAGAACTATCTCTTGAAAGTAAATAGATGCTAACCTTGTTACCAAGTGTATGTACTAAGATGATTAGAGGTCTCTCCTCTACTTAGCTTGTCCATCATGTCACAAATCAAACCCTTAGAAAGGGTTAGATTTTTCTTCGTCAATCTAATAAGTGGGGCTGGTACCTTTACAAAGTCCTTAATTAACTTCCTATACCAGCCCACTAATCCAAGAAAACTTCTTACTCTCGTTGAATTCCTTGGGACCTTCTAATCTTGCACTGCGACTGCTTTTGCGGTATCTACTGTTATCCCTTCCTTGAATATCACCTGTCTTAGAAACCTTACTTTTTCTCTCCAAAAATGATATTTGGAGAACCTAGCCTTAAGCTGATGCGCTTGGAGTGCAATAACCCGGAAATCCGAGCCAATTTAAAATTTTTATTTTGGCAATTTTAGCGAATTTTGATTATTTAAAATGAATTATTTTAAATAATAACGATGAGAAATTTATTTTGAATAGAATTCGAACGTCTATATTTATTCGAATCATTGTTAGAATATAAATATTTATTTTTAATTATAAAAGGAATTGAAAATGGCGCGGTAGTTCGATAATTCGATTTCAAACTTCAAATGAATGTGCAGGATGCAAAATAAACTGGATTTTAGTGAAACCAAAAATATTTGAATCTAATTGAGAATATCTTTTCGAGAATCAAAAAAAATCAAAATTTCATAGCGGGATAAAAAGTTATGTCCGGTTGAATTTTCCAAATAGTCGCTATGGAATTTCAGCCCTTAAAAATGGAAATTTTGCAAACGACCTCGGTTTTCGACGAAACCACTTTTGTTGGATCCGTGATGTCAAGTTATTGCTAGATTCCAAAATTCGTAATTTTTCGAATCAATATGTGAGCGTGGCAAAGGAAAACGTGTTTTGTCAATTTCGATCGACTGGAAAATGGCCATTTTTCAAACGGTCTCAGAATTTGACGAAACTAGTTTTGTTAGGACTGTATCGTTAATACGAAGCTAGAAAATATTTTTCTGGAATTTTTAGAGTTCGTATGTGACCCCGGTAAATTGAAATGCGCATTCAAATTCAATATATAGAGTTATATGTTGATTTTGACGAAAACTGATCGAAACAATCGAATCAGCTTGCGATACATATCCCATTGTGCTCAGAATGGGGGTAGTTAGCTATGGATGACAGGCGTTGGGCCTCGTTTAGAGGTCGAATGAAAAAGTCAACTTTGGGAAATAAAATAATTAAATATATATTATATTATATACCCCCCTCTTCTATTCCTTTCTCTCTCCCTTCATAAAAACGAGCCCCCCTTTTTCTCAAAAGAAATCCGGTCCCCTCCCAGCCAATCGCCGACCTCCCCCTGCCACCGCCGCCCTAGCCGTGCGCCGTCACCCACCGCCGATGATCCATCCCCCCCCTCTACCACGACTCTCTCTCTTCTACTTTCCTCCTCCCCAAAACGCCGGAAGCCCTCCACCGCCGCGACTCTCTCTCCTCTGGCCATCCCCTTCTTCCCCTCCGTCCTCTGGCCAAACTCGAGAAGACCCAACCCCCGCTGGAACCCACGCCGTCCATCCAAACCCTCGACACCACCTCCTGCGCCACCGCGCGCATCACCGACCCCCTCTCCGGCCCCACCTCTGGTCAGCGAGCATCCCCTTACCCCTGTCGAGCTGCTGTGCCACCTACCCATCCTCTTCCATCATAAAGAAGTGAGTTTTTAATTTATTCAATACATTGTTTATGAAAATTTGATTTTTAATCTATATATACAATATTGTTTTAAATCAGATTTTCATAGAAAGGTATTGTGTACGTAAAGGTTTGATTTTTATAAATTAAAAGGTTTGATTTTTAATTAGAAAAAGGTAGGATTTTTGATTGAATAAAGATTAGGTTTTTATTCATTTGAAAACCATATAAAGATGTGATTTTTGAAAACAAAAAGAAATGATTTTTTGTGAAATAAAAATATGATTTTTATATAGTAGAGATAATAAAAATATGATTTTTATATAGTAGAGATAATAAAAATATGATTTTTATATAGTAGAGATAATAAAAATGTGATTTTTATATAATAGAGAATATAAAAATATTATCTTTGTATATGTAGCGAAATAAAAATCTGATTTTTTATTATATATATGTTGAGATAAAAATGTGATTTTAATAGCGATGAAATAAAAATTCGATCTTTATTATGTAGGAGATATAAAAATATGATTTTTATAAAGTAGAAGTAATAAAAATATAATTTTTATTATGAACAGCGTGATAAGAACTACATTGGGATTTCGAACAGATCCAGACGGTTCAGCAATTCAGAAGCAAAGCACGGCGGAGTGGAACCCTCTGTGAGAACTTCTCACCTTTAATTTAATTTTCTAGTTAAAATATATACTAGGATGCAGACGGTGTTTAGTAGCACCCGACACCCGTCGTCCACAGACCATGGACGGCTTGTATGCTTGTTTGTTTGATTTTGATGTGTAGTTGATTGAGTGATGTGATGTGAAATGAAACATTTATATAGTTGAAAATATTTTATAGTTAAAAATAGAATTTTTAACGTGTATATGAAATGAAATAAATTAATATAAACAAATCGAACGATTTGTTTATATACACTGATTTGATTGACATTGATTGGGACGATAAATTTTACACATCGCCCAACTGCACAAATAAAATCTGTGTTTGATTGTTTGAAACCACACATGGGTATTGGGATGATATATGACGTACACTAATCCCGATAATTAGTTGTATGTCGATCGATTGATTGACAGACTGTTATAAGCGTTGAATATTTATATTTGATGCTTATACAGTGTAGAATGCACTTTGGATGATGGTTGATTATTTGTCATTGTGGATATATACATGCATTGTATGAAAATCCATAGAAATAAAATCTATGGTAATTGATTGGGCTTCATTCCAGTTTTGAATAGAAATATTTGAAATAGAAATATTTGAAATAGAATATTCGAAAATAGAAATATATGAAGCCGTGTTGATTAGATTGACGCCATTTTGACGTGAACGATATTTATATCAATTTTATTCATTTTATAATGAATACCGAAAGTGATTTCAAAATCTGATATTTTGAAAAGAATTAGAATTCGAATTGAAGGTGAATAGAAATGAATTCGAATTGAAAGTGAATAGAAATGAATTCGAATTGAAAGTGAATAGAAATGAATTCGAATTGAAAGTGAATAGAAATGAATTCGAATTGAAATTGAATAGAAATGAATTCGAATTGAAATTGAATGAAATTGAAAACGAACTGAAATTTAATTAAAAATCGATTTGAATTGAAATCAATTTGAAATGAATTTAAATCGAATTTATAAGGGAAAATTCAATTTTGACTTGAATTTGAAAAGAAGTTAAAATCGTTTTGAAAACGAATTTAAAATGATTTATATAATACGTTTTAAAAGGAAATCGACGAAGTATATATTATATATATAATATAATGGTCTGAATAGAAAGCGCCACGCTGCGGCAGTTCGTGAATTTCGACTATTGACTTCGAATTGACATTGCGGGGGATCCGATCGTCGGATTCTCCTAAAAACGGAACCGTTGGGTTCGTATCGAAAAGAGCTTTCTAACGAATATTAGAAATTTGGGATCTAACAGTTGGATTTGGAATTATGTCCAAATCAAATTGGGAAAAGGTCGCTATAAGTGCAGTTCGATGGCCGTAGATGGAAATCGACTGTACGGGCCTTGATAAAGTTACTAAAAATATCAATAATTTGTGTAAAATCATAGGAAATGATTTGTGAAGAATTGGGATGAAAAACTCCATATTTGAAAAGATAAAAATATATTTTTATCGAAATGAACTAGTTTTAAACTAGAATTATAATTCATTTATTTTTGAAATAAATAAAGTGAATTTGAATTGGTTTTGAAATATAACCAGAATTTCCAATAATTGAATTGGAAGGGATTTGAATCGAAATTGTCTTCGGAATATTTCGATGTTGGATTTTGTGATGATACAGATATTGTTATGGGAATTTGAAAGATATATTAATATCGTTATTTCCAATACGATATTTGTTGGTCGTAGAATTTGATATTGAATATAAGCTGATATATTTTCTATTCAGAGCCTTGTATTTAATATCAAATGTGATTTGGGTTTGTCGTGAATGGTGTCTTCATTAACACTGTTCTTAAGCCCAGTTGAGAAAAAGATTAAATCTTTTTGTTTAGATTTAATGAAGTGTACCAATTAAATGGTATTTAATTGGAATTGAATTGGTATTGATTTTTGGGTTTATCATGAATAGTGTTTTAAATAACACTTGTTCTTTAACCCGATAATTAATGGAATGCGATTTTGGGTTTATCGTGAATCGTGTTTTAAATGACACTGATTCTTTAACCCAGTTAAAGATGAAAACTAAGTGGAGTTTTAATGAATCTTTAATTAGATTGAAAAGATCGAGAATGGAGTATCGCCAGTTTTACTCCAGGCGATAGTTAAATCTTTAATTAGATTTGGACGTGAAATGGTAATTGAATTTACCGATAACACCGTGTTGTTAGATATGAAGTATTACCAGTTTTACTTCATGGGATCAATAGGTGGGGATTGGGAAATAAAATAAATGATTACTCCGGTGTGGTTCGCTAATCCCGACTAGTTTGAATTGATATTCAAGGAAGATTAAAGAATAAATTTAAAGAATTTATCTTTGATAAAATTAATGGGAACCTTTCCCAAAGTATAAGAATATTTGAATAAAAGAATATTCTGAATTGGAATGAGGCGTATGTTGGGTCTCTGTAACACTCGTTTATTATATACGCGAGTTATTCGGAAAGACCGGTTTTATCCCATTCTGAATAACTGATTCGACGTGGTGTCGAAGATGAAGATGGTGGTCGAAGACCGGAGGTCTTCACGTCGTTTGGGTGATTACTGATGATCTTGATTGGGCTGTACACCCAAGAGGAGGAAAACAGTTGGTGATCGTCCAGACGTACTTGGAGGTCGATGGATATACGGGGTACTAGGTGCCTCCGGTTTCGTTCAGACCCAGAACGAACTTGTAAATGGACTGCGTGTCTGACATTGGATTTTAGTCTGTGTGATTGATTTCTATTAAATATATATCTGTTTGGCGGCGGAGAATTTATTCTCTTGCTTAACGCCCTTCTCTAAGACGTACGAGCTCAGGGGTTATATATTGATGGATATCAAACGCATGGAGTGAATTGCCTGTGTGGCATGCCTAAGTGGCAATTGATCAAGGCTTCTGTTGAAAAGCAGAGTCTTGTGGTTGATGATCAAAGCACGACCTTTGTGGCGTAGCTTTGTGTAGCGTTGATTCGCGAGCCTCACACCCCGGTTGTGAACCAAAAACGGGAGAGGACCTCAGGGAGGGCATGCGTTTCCTTCTAGCTAGAAGTGGCGTCAGTGGTTTTACACGCCCTGACGAGTTTGACTTATGTGGTTGTTACTGTTGCGAGGTGCCTCGGTTATATCGGTCGATTCGGGACCGATGGAGTCATTCTTGACTCATTTACGCCCCATAGGGCGGGGAAACGCAGTGTTCAGGAATTTTAATCCACATCGGTGGACCGGCCTTGTCGCTTCAAGGGCTCACCTATGTCTGGGTCCTGAGGCTCGGGCTAGACAGTCTCGAATCGGTAGAGGACGATCCCTGGCCTCGGTTCATAGATGGAAATCCAATTTCCAAATACGTGACTTTGCGGTTTTGATTGTAGAGCCTAGTATGGCGACATGATATATGGTACCCATGCCGTCTATGATTGATACTTATGATTTGAACTTGTTTTGACACTATACACTTATAGTAATAATAAAAGATGAAATTTAGCGTATCAAGCATTCTTTGGCTATTATAAGGTAAAACCCTATCCTCCGGCTTGCGTTGCATTGTGTGATGGGACCTGGGTCTTATAATAGCTTCACTGTTCTTTATTTAGCATTGCGCTGTTGTTTTATGCACTGGTATTCTTGGGAGGAAACCCGTTCCGTGTTATACGGTGTGGTCCCTTGATTTACCTAACTTTAAAATAAAGATTAATAACTGTTTTAGTTCTCACACCAGTCACATGACTGACCTGGAGTTTATTGTTTTAACCTAAACTCTGGGTGCCCTTATTTTGACATGGGCAGCTAGTAGTTTTGGTTTTGCAGATTTATATTCACACGATCCTGGTTTACAGCTGGAACGATATCCGGAAAGCTTTGTATCCCTATATCTCCTTCAATTGTGTTTTGTATTATTTTCCGTTGCTATGTAATGTATTGTAATCTCTGATATTTTTCTAATGTATATTAATTGTTTATACTTTGTATATTCTTGTATTCTGATGAATTGTTGTAATAAACAATGAAATGTTCTTCCGTCTGCGTTCTGATCTGTCTTGTCCTCAAAGTAATTCGTTCTTTCCTTACCGGGGAAGTTCGGGTCGCTTCATGGAGGGTATCCGAGACTTCCTTTAGATGTAAAGCATGTTCTTCCTCACTCTTAGAGAAAGCCAAAATATCATCTATGCATAAGCGAAGTGAACCATCCTCCTTTGTAGCGAAAACAACTGGAGCACCCCATTTAGAAGTACTTCGCCTTATGAACCCTTTCTCAAGTAACTCTTTTACTTGTTTACTGAGGATTTCTTTCCCTTGGAGTCATGTATCGTACAGGTAATGCAACTGGCTTAGCATTGTCAACTAGATATATGTGGAAGTCTATCTCGCGTTTTAGGGAATAAAACCCTAACCTAATCAAAAACATCTGCGTACTCATGGACTACTCTAACGGATTGCAAATGGTCGATAGATGCATCAAGTGATTCGAGGTAGCTAAGCCTAACTGATCCCTTAAGATCGCACGAAATCTCGAGGGTATTCCCGAAGCAAGTCAAAAGTCTAACTACCCTCCTTTCATAATTACTAACTAACCAATCCATGCCTAGAATCAACCAATAGCCCATGAAACCAAAAACATAATCATTACACTTAAACTCAATACTTAATATAGCTATTCTCAAATCCTTACAAACCAAAGATAAATGAGACGAACCACCAATTGGATTTGAGACGATAATGGGATCTTCTACTATACAAGTACTAAGGTGCAGAGACTCAACTATGGAAGAAGATAGAAACGAATGTAAAGCGCTAAAATCAAAAAGAGTACTAATAGGATGATCAAAAAGAAAAACTAAACTTTACTATCTCTCTCTCAGGTACTCTAGCGGTGAAAGCATGCACTTGCCTTCCTGAAAATCCTGTCCTTTGTCGTTGTCCTTGTCCTCCGGGCAATCCTTGATAAGATGCCCTGCCCCATCATGCTAAGAATAACCACTTGTCTTTTTCTTCCTACAATTAAATGACCCGCTATACCGCAGAAAAGACACTTCCTCTTGTTGTGGGATCTATTATTTCTTCCACCCTTCTTATATTCCAATCCTTGTTTGTGATTCTACCCCTTTGGCATCTTTCTCTTTACCTCCTTTGTGAACCATGTTGACAAATCTCTCGAAGGTTGCCTCCATCGCACAGAAGACCCTACAAAGATTGGAAGAGAATTAGCCGTAGGTGAAACTACTACGACTATGGATGGAGGTTGGGCACTTCTTCGCCCTTTGACAGGTGTCGTAGTCTCATCAAGCATACGGAACCATGCCGCGATGAGGTTACCTCCCAGAAAGCCAGGAGCCCCGGAGACTCAACAAAGAAGGAAACAAGGATTCAAACAGAGGATCAAAAGATAGTGCATATGGCTTTGGGGAATATGCCTTTAAAAATAACCTTTCTTTTGAAAATGCTTCTTTTAAAACCGTTTTGAAAATAATTTTTCAAATCTTTTGTATGATCCGGTAACCTTAAGCTCTGATACCAAGTGAAACACCCCACCTCCGTTAAGGTTGCTCACAAAGGGAATGCCTTAACTTCGGTGGAGCGTTTTAGGTAAAAGATGTAGATAAATTACAAGACAAACAAATAAAGCAGCGGAAAATAAAGTCATTTTATAAACAATGTGGTTCAGTCAAGCTTTTACGACAATTGTCTCAATCATACTTAAAAGTAATACATAGAACTTCTGTCTTGATTCAAAAACTTCCAAGTATAAAAGAAGCATAAAAATAACAATGATATTCCCCAATAAAGCATGTACCAACCATAGCAGTGGAAGAGAGAGTCCAAAGCAATATCGACTATCTCCGTGCTTGGAAAGAAAACTGAGCTAAGTGGTAACATTTCCTCCTTGTGAACCTTGGGGGAATGGAAGAAAAGAGGCGAAACAAACTAGGTCAGAAATAAGTCTGGTAAGTCCAGTGACTTTCAGTATGTAAACAGATAAAAGTAACATGACATGAATAAACTTAATATAAGACAACAACGTGATAACCGAGATATCAAGATAACAAAAGATTAGCATATGATATGATAAGGCAAGATAAACTGAATGCGCTTCTACTCTTTCTCTGCTTCGGTACAACCTTGTTATTCTGATTTTTATATCTCTGCACCACCTAACTAGTGTCCCAACTAGTAATCTGTGTAAAATGATAATATTAAAACGTGATCCCAATCCCAGCAATTATGGTAGCCTTCAAGTGTACATTTAGTATGAGGATCTTACCTCAATCAGCCTAATTGCCATGAAGATGTTAGATGTACCCTTACTACCCTATCAATCGGCTCCTTACTCGTATTAATTTTCCTTGTGTCTGTGTCAATCGGCCCTCTCTTGCGTGTGGATATCCTGTGTTGGTCCCACCATAAGGTGTATTAGTCCCTATGATAGCAACCCGACACGATTCAAGATTCACAGTGTATAACTACTGGTACCCAGTGCCTGCTTTTCCCACTTCGGAGTATGCGCATGCCCGTAATCCGTTGGAACCTACACTGACGTACCCCCTGCCACTATTTTGACCGCTTACAATCAGCCCAGTAATCGTGCCCCACCCTGTCTAGTTCAGGGTACCATGATACATCTATGTAGGTTACTATTGAAATGGGTCCCCGTTACTAGGGTATCCTACTGGTTAAGTTTGTGGGCCTATATATACAAATATTACCCACCTACACGAGATATACTTAACCCTCCCACTGATTCAAACATGTTTATTTAAAGGTTAAGTTTGTGGGCATATATATACTAATATTACCCACCAACCCGATATGTACTTAACCCTACCACTGATTCAAACATATTTATTTAATGGTTAAGTTTGTGGGCCTATATATACTAATATTACCCACCAACCCAATATGTACTTAACCCTCCCACTGATTCAAGCATGTTTATTTAATGGTTAAGCTAGTGGGCCTATATTTACTAATATTACCCACCAAACCAATATGTACTTAACCCTCCCACACATTATGCCATGTTGGTTAAGTGTTGTCCATTCATGTTAACTTAACCCACCCACTCATCATGTCATGTTGGTTAAGTGTTCCTTATTAACTTAACCCCACGCGTTCATCATGTTGCATTGGTTAAGTGTCATCAATCAAATTCAATTTAACTTAACCCACCCACTTGTCATGTTACGCTGGTTAAGTGTTGACTTCTTGTGTTAACTTAACCCTACCACAAATCATGTTATATTGGTTAATTGTTGTCCTCTCGTGTTAACTAAACCCTTCCCATTCATCATGTTATATTGGTTAAGTGTTGCTCTCTTGTTTTAACTTAACCCTACCAAACATCATGTTATATTGGTTAAGTGTTGCCTTCTTGTGTTAACTTAACCCTACTCATTCATCATGTTATATCGGTTAAGCGTTGTCCTCTCGTGTTAACTTAACCTTTCCCATTCGTCATGCTATATTGGTTAAGTGTTGCTCTCTTGTTTTAACTTAACCCTACCACACATCATGTTATATTAGCCCATCTTGTTTATTATCATTAATTCATTCATTAACGCCTTATCCTCTCACATTAGAACTGTTGTTTGCGGTTGCTGGATGTGCCGGGCGGTTCCGGGCAGACTTCTACCGCAAACTCATTCTAACCTCGGGTTTTTGGGCTAAATGCGCTAACCTCTCACATTAGATCTGTGTTGTTGCGGTTACCGGATGTGCCGGGCGGTTCCGGGCAGTATTACGCCGCAACTTAATCTAACCTCGGGTTAGGCATGTTTATCTTTTAGCATATTTACCATACATGTCCAAGTCTAGATTTTATATGATTAATATCCCAAATTCATAAAACTAGTCATATTCCAATTCTCAAGTTATACCCAACAAAGCTAATTGCAAGTTATGCCCCACAAATTTAATTACAAGTTATAACTCAAAGTAGGTTACACCCAATATTCCCAAATTTGCAATAATAATCAAGCCCTAAAATTACAATATTCATTATACTTGGCGTCCCAGCCAATAGTTAGGCCCAATCTAGATTTAATATTCCAATTTACATTTTTCCCCCAATCTAGTTTTAATGTTTCAAGTTACCCCAAATTCGAAACAATAACAATCATGCCCAAAACTTGATTTATATGCAAATTAACCCATCTTGCAGTTATAACGATAATAATGCCCAATATCAATTACAATTTATGCCCAATAGTACAAAAAAATAGATTAGGCCCAATTCCCCCATATTCCAATCGTATATATAACAAGCTTTTAACTAGGTTCGAGACAACATAGATCCATAATAAAAGGGGAAGAAAAGGAAACATAAAAGATTAGGCATAAAATAGCCATACGACGCTAGATTTGATAATAGCAATACCAGGAACAAAAAAGAAGTATAGATCTGAATAAAATTACATCGTAGGCATAAATCTGATAGATTAGATTTGAATAACATCGCAGGCACAAATCTGATAAAATAGATTTGAATAACATCGCAGGCACAAATCTGATAAAATAGATTTGAATAACATCGCAGGCACAGATCTGATAAAATAGATAAGATAAATCTGAAAGGATTATCTCATAATCAGGTATAGCTTGGATTCATTTTATTACATGCCAAGAATTTCAATTAAGAATTCACATCTGAAAGTAACTTGAACTTACAAAACAAAGGACAAATCTTGTTTTCTGGGATCTATTTTCTGAAATTGAAAAGCTATCCTTTGATGTAGACTATTGATTCTCTTGTTTAGCTTTGATTTGTAGATTCTAACTTGTATTCTATTTGCTTTCTAGTTGGAGAAGAATGGTGGCTATGCTAGGTTGACCATGGACAGCACGACGGCTTCTTAGAATGAAATTATGAGTTCTAAGGTTGGGGTTTGGAGTTGTTTATATAGAAGTTTAAATTAATGAGAGCCGTTAGATCAACCTAGGAGATATCAGAGCCATCCAGACCAAACAGAGCCAACCGGAAGTCGCCACATATGCCCTAATGACTCAGAGTTCGACCAGCAGGCCAAACAGAGAAGGACACATCAGCACAGAGGTAGAAAATTCGTCATAGGAACCAGATCAAAAAGCGGTCGACTCCCTACATGGGGGGTCGACACCTATGTCAACTCCCCTATAGGGGGGTCGACACCTTGAGCGGGAATTTTCCCGCTTAGCCTATTCTGTTTGAATTTTGAATTTTGAACTTGGTTTGAGATGCTTAATTATTATTTATATTTTCTATTTAAAGTTGAAATCTTCTGAACTCCATAACTTCTTCATACGGAGTCTGATTCACGCAAACTCGGTTTCTATCTCAAGCAGAATTCCGAGACGAACGCAATGCATAACCCATTTCCCCTAATTTCCACTTTTAAAATTAAGTATTCTTTAATTCATTACTTTAATATTTACAGAAAATACGAGGTGTTACAGAGTTAGAATATGTACAGTATGAGATTCAAAGGAATCCGTTCGATATGGCTTTGGTTCAAAAAGAGAATGATTTAAGATGCAAGCTTAAAGAAGTTTTGGATATGGAAATGCAGGGACTTCATCAAAAAGCTTTTATCAGGCGGGAATTGGAAGGTGATAGGAATTCAAAAATTTTCACAACTCCATTAAAATTCCAAAGTCTAGAGATTCAATTATTTTTTAATAAAGGATATGAAAGGTTCTATTCAATCTGATGAAGGTATGATTAATAAAGCTTTTATTCAATACTTTTCGTTCATTCCAGCCTACCCATTTTCATCTGTTGAAATTAAGCCATTATTCCATAAAAATCTCCCAACCCTATCCCAAGTGCAAGATGCTAATCTCATTCAAATTATTACTAAACAAGAAGTTAAAGAGGCAGTTTTTGGTCTAGATTCAAGTAGCTGTGGTGGACTGGATGGTTTCAACTCTTATTTTCTACAAAAATATTGGAATGTTATTGAGGATGAAGTTGCAAATGCAATTCTTCATTTTGTCTTGTATAATGAGCTTCCTACTAGTTTGTTTGCTACTGCAATTGCCCTTATACTTAAAGTAGACAATCCATCATCTGTTTCTGATTTTTGTCCAATATCCTGTTGTAATGTCATTTGTAACGACCCGTGGAATTTGTGGCCTTGGTTATTGATATAAACTCAATGTGGACTATCCAAGCATCAGAAATACCGGATAGTTACAAGAAAGAAGTTTGAAGGTGAGAATAGATAAGATAGAAAATTAGAATAGTAGAAGAAGAAGATCACAACAGCAGAATCAGAGTAACACGAATCTCACGGCGGAATGAATAAAATATAACATAACTTTGAAATAAAACCAGTATTTGTATACAATAACATTTATTAGAGTACAACACTTACAACATAGCGGAAATAAACAATTGCTATAGAATCCTGAAGCCTCCTACTCCAAGCTCTCAGTATATCTGTAAAATCCTGACAACTTCACTGCCCGTACAAATTTGGGCACCCAAGAGTTTAGGGAAAACAAAACAAAATAAACTCCGGGTCAATCATGGGACTGGTGTGAGTAAAAAAATTAAAACAGTTTGAGAAAATAAATGATATCTCATAAGACCACGCCGTATAACACAAAACGAGTTTTTCCCTTATGGGAATCCAAAGCATTTGATTTAACATCAAAAAACCTTTTGCAAGAAACAATGATCTTTTATATCAAAACTCCCTTGGTATTATGATAGTGTCTATTAACCACAATATAATAATCATCAAGCAGAACGCTTTCATCTCACCTTCCCCATACATAATATATAATCAAAAACCCCAGGCGCTTATTGGTTAATGAATTCCAACTGGCAAGGTATGGGACCACCTTCTGACAGTGTATCTCTAGAGAGGAATACACCGGGTTCAACAACAACATCTTGTAACCTAGGCTAAACATGACCGGTCACTCATTTCGCTTGAGTGTACCAAATGTATTATCAACAACGGTTGGGATCAACAACTGTTTCCCAAAAGGGACAACATCGAAGTAGGTTAAAGAAGTAAATGAAATTTATCTAGATCAGGTGACAATACACCCTAATTTGCAACTAACCACTTAGCCATGTGACCTACCTGATTTTTACCATCTCCTGGTTGCGAGGCTTGAGGCCAAGCTTATCTCTGATAGATCACACATTTATTCACTTTGAATGTCACATCGTCATACCCGCCAAATCACAAATTGATTTACCAAAGAATACAAGGGGTATACGTCTAGGAGAAACGAATTCCTCCGCCACCAAAGGTAAATACGTTTGAAGAGATTAACTTACGTGATCTGTTAAATACACTATGTCGGACATTCTTCCATACAGCTCGTCGTGGACTAGACGAACCGAGGTACTATTCTGTAAACCCATGTTAGTCAATTTCTACATAGGATTTGCCAGAACAGACCTTGCATCAAACTCCGTCTTCAATTATCTTCATCATATTGGATTCGCAACGCTAATGCCTATACGGAGTGATTTTCAGATAATAAATCTGATCCCGGTCTCTCCGTATTGATGACGGAAATGGTCAAAAACTTTGATTGTCGGTTATTTAACTATCAAAGGAAAACATGTGTACAAACAAGGGCCGTATTTCCAAATGGAAATCTTACCGAGCAAATCATCATTCACCACTGATCCCCTTTAATTTAATTTGTCATTCAATTATCCATTTCCATGTTCCTGTTTCCATATGTTCGTAAATTCTTATTTTCTAAATTTAGAAAATATACATTATTAATCATTGGAAAACATTTCCATATTTACTCTCATTTCTATATTTTTTGAATATTAGAAAACATTTCTGATTCTTATTTGGAAAACATTTCCAAATCTCCTTTATTGGATTTAAACATATTTTAAATAAAACATTGCTATGCCAACTCAAACCATTACTGAAACGACCAGGAATTTCGCTCGATCCGAATCGATTGCTAAACCGACCAAGACCGTTCGAAACCGCTGATTGTTTTGAGAACACGACAAAATGGAACGCAAACAGAAGAACATTTCATTGTTTATTACAACAATTCATCAGAATACAAGAATATGCAGAGTATAAACAAATAATATACATCAGAAAATATCAGAGATTTAATACATTACCTAGCAGCGGAAAATAATACAATACACAACTGAAAGAGATATACGGATACAGAGCTTTCCGGATATCGTTCCAGCTGTAAATCAGGATCCTGTGAATATAAATCTACAAAACCAAAACTACTAGTTGCCTGTGTCAAAATAAGGGCACCCAGAGTTTAGGTAAAAACAATAAACTCCAGGTCAGTCATGTGACTGGTGTGAGAACTAAAACAGTTATTTAAAACTTTACTTTAAATCAGATATATCCAGGGACCACGCCGTATAACACGGAACGGGTTTCCTCCCAAGAATACCAGTGCATATAACAAAACAACGCGATGCTTTTTGGAAAAATGAAGCTATTATAAGACCCAGGTCCCATCACACAATGCAACGCAAGCCGGAGGATAGGGTTTTCCCTTATAATAGCCAAACATGCTTGGTACATTAAAAACAAATCATTTGATACTATTATAAGTGCATAGTGTATAAAACAACTTCAAATATAAATGTATCAATTCTAGAAGGCATGGGTACCATATATCATGTCGCCAATACTAGGCTCTATAATCAAAACCGCAAAGTTACGTATTGGAAATAGGGTTATCCATCTGTGAACCGAGGCAAGGGATCGTCCTCTACCGTTTCGAGACAATTTAGCCCATGTCTCAGGACCCAGACATAGGTGAGCCCTTGGATCGTCAGGGTCGGTCCACCGATGTGGATTAAAATGCCTGAACACTGCATTTCCTCGCCCTTTGGGGCGTAAATGAGCCAAATGACTCCATCGGCTCCGCATAGTCACCGATATATCTGAGGCGCATCGCAATCCAACAACCACACAGGTGAAAATAATATAAATGTCAGGGTTGGTAGGTCACTGACACCACCCTAGCTAGAAAGAAACGCATGCCCTCCCTGAGGTCTTCTCCCATTTTTGGTTCACAACCGGGGTGTGAGGCTCGCGAATTAACGCTACACAAAGTTGTGCCACACAGGCGGTGCTTTGATCATCAACCACAAGACTCTGCTTTTCAACAGAAGCCTTGATCATTTGCATCTTAGCATGCCACATAGGCAAACCACTCAATGCAACCGATATCCATCAATCACACAGAATGATATCCAATGTCAGACACATAGTCCATTTACAAGTCTGTTCTGGGTCTGAACGAAACCGGAGGCACCTTGTACCTCGCATATCCATCGATCTCCAAGTACGTCTGGACGATCACCATCTGATTCCCTCCTCTTGGGTGTACAGGCCAATCAAGATCATCAGTAATTATCCAAACGATGTGACGACCTCCGGTCTTCGACCACCGTCTTCATCCTCGACACATCGTCGAATTAGTTATTCAAAATGGGATAAACCCAGTCTTTTTGAATAACTCGCGTATATAATAAACAAGTGTTACAAAAACACAACATACGCCTCATTCCAATTCAGAATATTCTTTTATTCAAATATTCTTATACTTTGGGAAAGGTTCCCATTAATTTTATCAAAGATAAATTCTTTAAAAATTATTCTTTAATCTTCCTTTGAATATCAATTCAAACCAAATTACGGTTTATCCAAACTAGTCGGGATTAACGAACCTTACCGAAGTAATCATTTATTTTAATTTCCCAATCCTAACCTATTCA
This sequence comes from Allium sativum, assembly GCA_030737875.1. Taxonomy (NCBI): domain Eukaryota; kingdom Viridiplantae; phylum Streptophyta; class Magnoliopsida; order Asparagales; family Amaryllidaceae; genus Allium; species Allium sativum. The sequence continues at coordinate 220,311,987 of CM060927.1, read as the reverse complement.
TCCCATGAAGTAAAACCGGTAAAACTTCTTATCTAACACCATGGTGTTATCGGTAAATTCAATTACCATTTCACGTTCAAATATAATTAAAGGTTTAACTATCGCCTGGAGCAAAACTGGTGATACTCCATTCTCGATCATTTCAATCTAATTAAAGATTCATTAAAACTCCACTTGGTTTTAATCATCCCAAAAATCAATTCAAATTCAATTATTGGAAATTCTGGTTACTTTTAAAATCCTTTCAAATCCAATTTATTTATTTCAAAAATAAATGGATTATAATTCTAGTTCAAAACTAGTTCATTTCGATAAAAATCTATTTTTATCTTTTCAAATATGGAGTTTTTCATCCCAATTCTTTCCAAATCATTTCTTATGATTTTACACAAATTATTACTATTTTTAATAATTTTACCAAGGCCCGTACAGTCGATTTCCATAAACGGCTATCGAATTGCACTTACAACGACCTTTTCCAAATTTGATTTGGACATAATTCCAAATCCAACCGTTAGATTTCAAATCTATAATATTCTTTAGAAAGCTCTTTTCGATACGAACCCAACGGTTCCGGTTTTAGGAGAATCCGACGGTCGGATCTCCCGTAATATCCATTCGAAGACAATGGTCGAAATTCGCGAACTGCCGCGGCGCGGCGCGTTCTATTCAGGCCATTTTATATAATATATATATATATATATATATATATATTATATACTTCGTCGATTTCAATTCTAAATGTATTTTATAAATCGTTTTAAATTCGTTTTCAAAACAATTTCAACTTCATATTCAATTTCTAATCAAAATTGAATATTCCGTATCATCGATATATAAATGATAATATTTTCAAAACATTAGATTTTGAAATCAATTCCTTTTCGGTATTCATTATAAAAATGAATAAAATCGATATAAATATCATTCACTTCAAAATGGCGTCAATCTAATCAACACGGCTATATATATTTCAGTAACTTCGTTATTCTATTCAACAAATGAATATTTTCTTCAACACATGAATTTACTTTTATTCAACACATGAATATATATTTTATTCAACACATGAATTTTCTTTTATTCAACATATGAATATATATTTTATTCAACACATGAATTTCTTTTTATTCAACACATGAATTTTCTTTTTATTCAACACATGAATATTCTTTTTATTCAACACTTGAATTTTCTTTATTTTCCAACTTGGAATGAGGCCCAATCAATTACCATACAATGTGATTGATATGGATTTCATACACACACGTACACTACAACAATCAAACACAGTCAACCATAACCAAAAGTGCATTCTACACTGCATAAGCATCAAATATAAATATTTAACGCTTACACAGTATGTCTACCCATCGATTGACATACAACTAAACAATAGGGATTAGTGTACGTCAAATATCATCCCAATACCCGTGTGGGATTTCAGTTTAACAAACACAGATTTTTATTTGTGCAGTTGGGCGATGTGTAAAATTTATCGTCCCAATCAATACCAGTCAAATGGGTGTACATAAACAAATTGTCCGATTTGTTCATAAATATTTATTTTATATACACGTTAAAAATTATATTTTTAACTATAAAATATTTTATTCATTCCATACCACACAATTAAAATTTCACAACACATCAATCAAACAAACAAGTCATCCATGGTCTGTGGACGATGGGTGTCGGGTGTTGCTAAGCACCGTTTGCATCCTAGTATATATTTCAAACTAGAAATTAAAATAAAAGTGAGGAGTTATCACCGAGGGTTCCACTACTTCATTTCTTTCTTTCTGAACTGTATGGATTCTGTTTTGATTTCCGTCGATACCATTGCTATCTTTTCCCGCTGTTCACATTAAAAATCACATTTTTACAATGGCATTTCATATATAAAAATCATATATTTTTACTATGCTTCTTTCTATATAAAAATTATATTTTTATATTTCTACCTCTTATATAAAGATTGATTTTTTTTTATTTCGACGCTATAAAAATCACATTTTTATCTCAACATATATATAATTAAAATCAGATTTTTATTTCGCTACATATATATAAAAATCGTATTTTTATATTCTATATTATAAAAATCATACTTTTATCATCTCTATATTATAAAAATCATATTTTTATTATCTCTATATTATAAAAATCATATTTTTATATTCTCTATATTATAATAATCATATTTTTATATTCTTCTCTTGAGGATAAAAATTATCTTTTTATATAACTCTCTTCATGATAAAAGAATTATATTTATATATATATATATATAAATCCTTTCTTTATCTAACGAAAAATCTAAACATTTCATATATAAAAATTAAAGCTTTCTATAAATTAAAAATCTAAACTTGTTTTAAATAAATAAAAAAAATCTAACCTTTTTCATTTTAAAGATCTAACCTTTTTCATTTTAAAATTCATAAAAACTGATTATATAATGCTAATCCATAAAAAGACTGATTATCTAAATGCTAATTATTTAAAATAAAACAAAAATAATACTTACATCGATCTAAGAAAAAGGGGCTTCGCTGTCGAACTGCGAGGGAGGGAAGAAGAACGTCGCACCTCAAGAGGGGGGGGGGAGGAGAGATCGGCGGCGGCGGTTGTTGTCTTCATGGAGATAGGGTTAGAGGACTGCAGGGTCTGAACGGAGGGAGGGAAGAGGGGGAAGCGTAGCAGGAGGAGGGGGAGGGGACACGGGTCGGCGGCGACGATCGCTGGGGGTGCGGCGGAGGAGAGCGGCTCCGTCGTCGATCGTGATTTCATTTTTTTTTCCTTTTTTTCTTCGATGAATCGAGTTTTTTACTGTGGTAAAAGGGGGGTTGACTGAGAAAAAGGGGAGGGATGTAAGGTTAATATATAATATTATATATTAATTTAATTTAATTTAATTTCCAAAAAGCAACCTTTTACTTCGAACTCCGATCCAACCCCAACGACTATCGTCCCTAGCTAATTACCCCCATTCCGAACTCAATAGGACATGTTTTGTAACCCATTTCGGCTGTTTCAATCGGTTTTCGCAAAAATCAAAATATAATTCTATATATTGAATTTGAATGCACATTTCACTTTACCGAGGCCACATATGGACTCTAAAAATTCCCAAGGAATATTTTATAGCTTCGTATTGACGATACGGTCCTAACAAAACTAATTTCGTCGAATTCTGAGATCGTTTGAAAAATGGCCACTTTCCAGTTGATTAAAATCAACTGAAACTGGTCAAACGTGTTTAATTTCACCACGCTCGCATATTGATTCAAAAAATTATGAATTTTGGAATCTAGTAATAACTTGACATACCAAATCCAACAAAACTGGTTTCTTCGAAAACGAAGGTCGTTTGCAAAATTTCCATTTTTAAGGGCCAGAATTCCATAGCGACTATTCTGAATTTTCAACTGGGCATAACTTTCTATTCCCGCTATGAAATTTTGATTTTTCGGATTCATTGGAAGGATATTCTCAAATAGATTCTAATATTTTTGGTTTCGCCAAAATTCGGTTTATTTTGAATCTTGTACATTCATTTGAACTTTGAAATTGAATTTTCGAACTACCGCGCCATTTTCAATTCCTTTTATAATTAAAATAAAATATTTATATTCTAACGACGATTCAAATAAATATATACGTTCTAATTCTATTCAAAATAAATTTCTTGTCATTATTATTTAAAATAATTCATTTTAAATATTCAAAATTCACTAAAATTGCCAAAATAAAAATTTTATATTGGCTCAGATTTCCGGGTTATTACAATCTCCCCCACTTAAAACTTTTCATCCCCGAAAAGGAACGAAGCTAAAAGTTGCTATACTAATCAACCCAACTTCCAATATTTTCATTATGGCTTAAGTTCTTCAACTTTTCAGTTTCTAAGAACTTTACAAATTTTTCAAAAATTTGGCTAACACCCTAAATTTTCGCCATAACCTCCCCTGCACCGGGAGCTTCGGGATATTTCAAATAGCCTCCCATGGCCCTCACCAATCCAAAAAGAAAAAGAAACAGCCAATCGGCTCATAAAATCATCCAAAACCCAAGAAATACAATAAACATGTACCTATTTGTCGGGCAAACAATTTTATTCCTCTTCTCTAGCCTCCTTGCTATGACCTGTTCAATGTAAGTACATGTATATGCATGCAAATGCGACTAATTTTCAATACAACTCAATATTTGGTTCAATTTGGCTAAAGGTTCAACATTTAATTAATCAACCAACACAATCATCAATCAATTAGTTGATTATCTTTTCAAACTCATAATTTTGATACATATACAGAAAATCATGTTTTTGATGCCAAATCACAACAATAGCCCTATCTAGTTTGGGTTCTCACACCAGTCAATTGGAAATATATAAATATCCCACTTTTCGAAACTCGAACACAAATTCTGATGATGAAGCTTCAATCATCAGAACCATCTCCGGGCGACTAGAGTGTGATTCTATATATATCCAGTATATTAAAACTTCAAATACACGCGGATCAGACGTATACGCAAAATCTTATATACTTGATTGACCAAATCACTATAAAAATAATATTCAAATACGAATAATTGATTTAAATTTTCAAAACAAAACTAGTTTTCACTTTTACTTTTAAAAACATCACTCTTCACACTCGTTCTAGGATACTACTGATCCCATCTCTAACGAGTCATTCTCATTGGATATTACTAATCCAATCTCTGATGAATTCTTTCGTTTGGTTCTAACGTGTCTTGTTCTCCGAGCTCTGTAAACCAAAGCTCCGATACCAAAATGAAACGACTAGGAATTTTGCTCGATCCGAATCGATCACTAAACCGACCAAGACTGTTCAAAACCGCAGATTGTTTTGAGAACACGACAAATCGAAATGCAAACAGAAGAACATTTCATTGTTTATTACAACAATTCATCAAAATACAAGAATATACAGAGTATAAAAAAATAATATACATCAGAAAATATCAGAGATTTAATACATTACATAGCAGCGGAAAATAATACAGTACACAACTGAAAGAGATACACGGATACAGAGCTTTCCGGATATAGTTCCAGCTGTAAATCAGGATCCTGTGAATATAAATCTACAAAACCAAAACTACTAGCTGCCCGTGTCAAAATAAGGGCACTCAGAGTTTAGGTTAAAACAATAAACTCCAGGTCAGTCATGTGACTGGTGTGAGAACTAAAACAGTTATTTAAAACTATACTTTAAATCCGATATATCAAGGGACCACGTCGTATAACACGGAACGGGTTTCCTCCCAAGAATACAAGTGCATATAACAAAACAGCGCGATGCTTTTTGGAAAAATGAAGCAATTATAAGACCCAGGTCCCATCACACAATGCAACACAAGCCGGAGGATAGGGTTTTCCCATATAATAGCCAAACATGCTAGGTACGTTAAAAACAAATCATTTGATACTATTATAAGTGCATAGTGTATAAAACAACTTCAAATATAAATGTATCAATCCTAGACGGCATGGGTACCATATATCATGTCGCCAATACTAGGCTGTATAATCAAAACCGCAAAGTCACGTATTGGAAGTTGGGTTTTCCGTCTGTGAACCGAGGCAAGGGATCATCCTCTACCGAGTCGAGACAATCTAGCCCATGTCTCAGGACCCAGACACAGATGAGCCCTTGGATCGTCAGGGCCGGTACACCGATGTGGATTAAAATGCCTGAACACTGCATTTTCCCGCCCTTTGGGGCCTAAATGAGCCGAATGACTCCATCGGCTCCACATAGTCACCGATATATCCGAGGCGCCTCACAATCCAACAACCACACAGGTGAAAATAATATAAATGTCAGAGCTGGTAGGTCACTGACACCACCCTAGATAGAAAGAAACGCATGCCCTCCCTGAGGCCTTCTCCCATTTCAGGTTCACAACCGGGGTGTGAGGCTCGTGAATTATCACTACACAAAGCTGTACCACACAGGCGGTGCTTTGATCATCAACCACAAGACTCTGCTTTTCAACAGAAGCCTTGGCCATTTGCATCTTAGCATGCCACAAAGGCAAACCACTCCATGCAACCGATATCCATCAATCACACAGAATGATAACCAATGTCAGACATATAGTCCATTTACAAGTCCGTTCTGGGTCTGAACGAAACCGGAGGCACCTTGTACCTCGCATATCCATCGATCTCCAAGTACGTCTGGACGATCACCAACTGATTCCCTCCTCCTAGGTGTACATCCCAATCAAGATCATCAGTAATTATCCAAACGATGTGAAGACCTCCAGTCTTCGACCACCGTCTTCATTCTCCACACATCTTCGAATTAGTTATTCAGAATGGGATAAACCCGGTCTTTCTGAATAACTCGCGTATATAATAAACAAGAGTTACACAAACACAACATACGCCTCATTCCAATTCAGATTATTCTTATACTTTGGGAAAGGTTCCCATTAATTTTATCAAAGATAAATTCTTTAAAATTTATTCTTTAATCTTCCTTTGAATATCAATTCAAACCAAATTATGGTTTATCCAAACTAGTCGGGATTAATGAACCTTACTGAAGTAATCATTTGTTTTAATTTCCCAATCCTAACCTATTCATCCCATGAAGTAAAACTTCATATCTAACACCATGGTGTTATCGATAAATTCAATTACCATTTCACGTTCAAATATAATTAAAGGTTTAACTATTGCCTGGAGCAAAACTGGTGATACTCCATTCTCGATCATTTCAATCTAATTAAAGATTCATTAAAACTCCACCTGGTTTTAATCTTGCCAAAAATCAATTCAAATTCAATTATTGGAAATTCTGGTTACTTTTAAAACCCTTTCAAATCCAATTTATTTATTTCAAAAATAAATGGATTATAATTCTAGTTCAAAACTAGTTCATTTCGATAAAAATTTATTTTTATCTTTTCAAATATGGAGTTTTTCATCCCAATTCTTTCCAAATCATTTCTTATGATTTTACACAAATTATTACTATTTTTAATAATTTTATCAAGGCCCGTACAGTCGATTTCCATAAACGGCCATCGAACTGCACTTACAACGACCTTTTCCAAATTTGATTTGGACATAATTCCAAATCCAACCGTTAGATTTCAAATCTCTAATATTCGTTAGAAAGCCCTTTTCAATACGAACCCAACGGTTCCGATTTTAGGAGAATCCGACAGTCATCTCCCGTAATATCCATTCGAAGACAATGATCGAAATTCGTGAAATATCGTGGCGCGGCGCGTTCTATTCAGGTCACTATATATATATATATATATATATATATATTATATACTTCGTCTATTTCAATTCTAGACGTATTTTATAAATCGTTTTAAATTCGTTTTCAAAACAATTTCAACTTCATATTCAATTTCTAATCAAAATTGAATATTCCATATCATCGATATATAAATGATAATATTTTCAAAACATTAGATTTTGAAATCAATTCCTTTTCGATATTCATTATAAAAATGAATAAAATCGATATAAATATCGTTCACTTCAAAATGACGTCAATATAATCAACACGGCTATATATATTTCAGTAACTTCGTTATTCTATTCAACAAATGAATATTTTCTTCAACACATGAATTTTCTTTTATTCAACACATGAATATATATTTTATTCAACACATGAATTTTATTTTATTCAGCACATGAATATATATTTTATTCAACACATGAATTTCTTTTTAAACACATGAATTTTCTTTTTATTCAACACATGAATATTCTTTTTATTCAACACATGAATTTTCTTTATTTTCCAACTTGGAATGAGGCCCAATAGATTACCATACTATGTGATTGATATGGATTTAATACACACACACGTACACTACAACAATCAAACACAGTCAACCATCACCCAAAGTGCATTCTACACTGCATAAGCATCAAATATAAATATTTAACGCTTACACAGTCTGTCAACCCATCGATTGACATACAACTAAGCAATCAGGATTAGTGTACGTCAAATATCATCACAATACCCATGTGGGGTTTCAGTTCAACAAACACAGATTTTTATTTGTGCAGTTGGGCGATGTGTAAAATTTATCGTCCCAATCAATATCAGTCAAATGGGTGTACATAAACAAATCGTCCGATTTGTTTATAAATATTTATTTTATATACACGTTAAAAAATATATTTTTAACTATAAAATATTTTATTCATTCCACATCACACAATAAAATTTTCACAACACATCAATCAAACAAACTAGTCATCCATGGTCTGTGGACGACGGGTGTCAGGTGCTGCTAAGCACCTTCTGCATCCTGGTATATATTTCAAACTAGAAATTAAAATAAAAGTGAGGAGTTCTCACTGAGGGTTCCACTACTTCATTTCTTTCTTTCTGAACTGTATTTATTATGTTTTGATTTCCGTCGATACCATCGCTATCTTTTCCGGCTGCTCACATTAAAAATCACATTTTTACAATGGCATTTCATATATAAAAATCATATATTTTTACTACGCTTCTTTCTATATAAAAATTATATTTTTATATTTCTGCCTCTTATATAAAGATCGAATTTTTTTTATTTCGACGCTATAAAAATCACATTTTTACCTCAATATATATATAATAAAAATCAGATTTTTATTTCGCTCTATATATAAAAATCGTATTTTTATATTTTCTATATTATAAAAAACATACTTTTTTTATCTCTATATTATAAAAATCATATTTTTGTTATCTCTATATTATAAAAATCATATTTTTATATTCTTCTCTTCAGGATAAAAATTATCTTTTTATATACCTCTCTTCATGATAAAAGAATTATATTTTTATATATATAAAAATCCTTTCTTTATCTAATGAAAAATTTAAACATTTCATATATAAAAATTAAAGCTTTCTATAAATTAAAAATCTAAACTTGTTTTAAATAAATAAAAAAATCTAACCTTTTTCATTTTAAAGATCTAACCTTTTTCATTTTAAAATTCATAAAAATTGATTATATAATGCTAATCCATAAAAAGACTGATTATCTAAACGCTAATTATTTAAAATAAATCAAAAACAATACTTACATCGATCTAAGAAAAAGGGGCTTCGCTGTCGAACTGCAAGAGGGGGGAGAAGAACGTCGCGCCTCAAGAGGGGGGGGGGAAGAGATCGGCGGCGGCGGTGGTTGTCTTCATGGAGATAGGGTTAGGGGACTGCAGGGTCTGAACGGAGGGAGGGAAGCGGGGAAGGGGACACGGGTCGGCGGCGACGATCGCGAGGGGGTGCGGCGGAGGAGAGCGGCTCCGTCGTCGATCGTGATTTCATTTTTTTTTCCTTTTTTTCAATGAATCAAGTTTTTTACTGTGCTAAAAGGGGGGTTGACTGAGAAAAAGGGGAGGGATGTAAGGTTATTATATAATATTATATATTAATTTAATTTATTTTCCAAAAAGTAACCTTTTACTTCGAACTCCGATCCAACCCCAACGATTGTCGTTCCTAGCTAATTACCCCCATTCCGAACTCAACGGGGCATGTTTCGTAACCCATTTCGGCTAATTCGATCGGTTTTCGCTAAAATCAAAATATAATTCTATATATTGAATTTGAACGCACATTTCACTTTATCGGGGCCACATATGGACTTTAAAAATTCCCGAGGAATATTTTCTGCCTTCGTATTGACGATACGGTCCTAACAAAACTAATTTCGTCGAATTCTGAGACCGTTTGAAAAATGGCCATTTTCCAGTCGATTAAAATCAATTGAAACTGGTCAAACACATTTAACTTTGCCACGCTCACATATTGATTCAGAAAATTATGAATTTTGGAATCTAGCAATAACTTGACATCCCGGATCCAACAAAACTTGTTTTGTCGAAAACGAAGGTCGTTTGCAAAATTTCCATTTTTAAGGGCAAGAATTCCGTAGCGACTATTCTGAATTTTCAACTGGGCATAACTTTCTATCCCCGCTATGAAATTTTGATTTTTCGGATTCGTTGGAAAGATATTCTCAAATAGATTCTAATATTTTTGGTTTCACCAAAATCCGGTTTATTTTGAATCCTGTGCATTCATTTGAACTTTGAAATCGAATTTTCGAACTACCGCACCATTTTTAATTCCTTTTATAATTAAAATAAAATATTTATATTCTAACGACGATTCAAATAAATATATACGTTCTAATTCTATTAAAAATAAATTTCTCATCGTTATTATTTAAAATAATTCATTTTAAATATTCAAAATTCACTAAAATTATCAAAATAAAGTTTTTAAATTGGCTCAGATTTCTGGGTTATTACAATTACACTCACTAACTAAATTTACTTAACCAACCTTCACTGTCGAACCTTAATCATTCCTTAGTTAAAAATGAAGTCAATCAAGTTGGGATATAACTACCTCTCAGACCTTAACTGAACAACATTTCCAACCTTAAAACAGACAAAGTTCACATATTAAATCTTTAATAAACTTCCTTATGTAACTCTCGGATTCTATTTACGAATCCATTTCTTTTAACTTTTATTTATTAATTTGGATAAATAAACAAATAACTAATTTATCAATAAATAAATAAATCTAGATTAAAAGCGAAAAGTGAATAGTACTTTCTCAAATTCGATAAAAACAAATTTCAACATATAATTCTCTCTCGAATAATGTTTATTTTATAACTCTCTTTCGAATAAACTCTATTTGATTACTCTTTTCTTCGAATAAACTATATTCGATAATCTCTCTTTCAAATAATTTATATTCGATAATCTTTCTTCGAATAACTACATTCGATAACTCTTTTCTTTGAATAAATTATATTCGATAATCTCTCTTTCGAAAAACTATATTCGATTAACTCTATTCGAATAACTTATATTCGACTAACTCTAATTCGATTAACTCTATTCGGTTAACTAATATTCAATTAACTCTATTCGAATAACTAATATTCGATTAACTCTAACTCGATTAACTCTATTCGATTAATTAATATTCGAATAACTAATATTCGACTAAATCTATTCGAATAACTAATATTTGATTAACTCTATTCGAATAACTAATATTCGATTAACTCTATTCCCTATCTCATTCATATTCCCATTTGAATTCCTATTTCAAAACCCAATTTTCCTTATAAATGTTTTAATTTAAAAATTATTTATTTTAATCCATTATTCACATCGAATGTGAAAAATATTCTTTTATATAATCCATTAAGTTTGATTTCATTTTTTAAAATAATATCCCATTTCCAAATTCTATTTATACTTCTATTTATAGAATTATTCATACGAAATCTCCTTTTTATTTCTATCACTTAAATCTCATTTATAATTCCCTTTGTAAATGCTGAGTTCACATTCTATTTAAAATATTGGTGTCAAAACCGATTTCTACTTCTCTATAGTAATTCAGACTTATATATTCCATTTATCACATGATAAATATTTAATTTAATTTATAAAACATTATTTATAAATTAATCTTCTTAATTTAACTGTTAAAACAGATTCTATTTAAAATCAACTTTAAATTAATCTTTTCCAATTATCTGTTAAAACCGATTTCCATTTAATATTTATTTTCCACATATTTCCTTTTATAAAATTCTCTTCATTTCCTAAATATTTCCTTTTATAAAATTCTATTCATTTCCCAAATATTTCCTTTTATAAAATTCTATTCATTTCCCAAATATTACCTTTTATAAAAATCTGTTCACTTTATAAATATTTCTTTTATAATTCTATTTATTTTCTATATAAATATTCCTTTTATAATTCTATTTATTTTCCAAATAAATATTCCTTTTATAAAATCCTTTGATTTTATAAATATATTATTTTTAATATACACTTTGAAAATTCCCGTTTTACATTCCAGTATTTCTTATGGTATTTAAAATACCAAATAACCGTGATCAATATCATCTAAACACATATAATCAACAACAGATTATATATCACAATATATGAAAAATAAAAAGTATTATAGATATTGAGGAATCCAGTTGGATCCCTCTAACCAATTTCCCAGCATCCACATATGTTAAACAATATAAATAACATCAATTCCATTTCAATATGAAATATTCTAATAAATAGAATCAACATTTGATTAACGATATATATATATATATATATATATATATATATATATGTCGTTATCTATATTCTCAACCAATCAATTAGTATTTCATCCAAACAGTCAACACATAGCAATCAACTAGCATTTATCAATTCTAAAAATACATTATAAAATTTTAAACTGATCAGAGTTAGTGAGATTTAATCACATTGGACATTATCGTTAAATAACGATAACTGCCGGTTAATTTAGACAGACAATTTATTTCGTTATAAATTGTAAGGAGCTCCAATTCACTCCTAGTCTGTTCCATTGTGTAGCCCTCGTCCATACGATTCCAACGGATCTGACCGTTCGTTAATCTGACACCGTATGAAGAACTTATTGATCTAGCAAGTTAATGTACTATTTAATTTAAATATAACTTAAATTCCCTTTTTAAATTTGGGCTTAACCTTGTTTTTAGTAGCCCACTATCTCACTTGAGCGGTCCACGATGAACAGTATTCATCCTCTTCAAAAAAAATGTCGTGACTTCCTTTGGTTAACGCACTGTTCCCAGTCCTTTGCGAGCTCCATTAATCACCATTTCTTTATGAAAATGCCAACAAACATCACCGAAATACACCTCTTCCAAATCGGCAGCCTACCATACTGAAAACAACTAAGTCACATACTACCACGAAAATCCGACATCGGTCTCCTCCTATTGAACGAGTACAAGTTGCGACACCTTTAATCACCATTTCTCCCAAAAATTTGCCTCACCGTGCTACTCAACCTCACGAATCCAAAACCGACCACCAAAAACTAACATTAGTGCATACATCTTTCGATTTCTTGAGCCCTAGCTAACGCTGGAAAAATATAGTGACAAAAACCAGTGTTGAGTTCAACGAAGACCATCCTATGTTGAAGAGAACGAGCGCAAGAATTCATATATATAAATATAGTGATTTATAGATTTTTATTGGATTTTCTTTTGAATTTCAAAGGCGTGATTTTTCTTATTGAGTTGTGAAGAACATGTGGTGTATTTCTTAGTTGACCAAAGGAAAGAAATTCTAGTTTTAAGAGTATAGGTGTTGTATTTATATGGGTTAGATAGCTTCTAAGGTAAGCTTTCCATATTATTTTAATATCAATTTATAATGTATCGCTATTTATATTTATCATCAAAAATCTGTATGATCACATACAATATTCAAATTCGACGAAAATGGACATAACGCTATGGTTCGACATAACGGACCCAATGAAATTTGTTTCATCGAATTCCGAGTCCGTTTGCTTATAGAGCTTATTTTTGAAGTCAAATTGTTAATTGTATTTCCCATAAACACCCCGTACGGTCACATACTAACTCCAAAAATCATGAAATGCAACCTAACAATAATTTAATATTCCGGATCCAACAAAATTAGTTTCGTCGAAAACGGAGATCGTTTGCAAAATGGCTATTTTAAAACTCTAAATAGACCCATTTAAATATTAATATATTTAAAAATAATTAAATTAAATATTAATAAATTAATATTATCGTATATATTCACATAGAATATAATTTAGCTCCAAAATATTCCTATCTGAATTTAAAACTTGACATTTCAAATCCAGATTAAATCAGTATTCAATTTATATTGAAAATCCATTTATAATATAAATAAATCATTATAAATTATAAAAGAATTCCATAGTGACTTTTCGAAAATTTGATTTGATCCTAAATCAAAATTTACATGACGAAATCCAAATTTTTCTCTTCCATTAGAGAAATATACTCCACCAGCTCCGAACATTTCTTGTTTCATAGAAATCCAGCTTAAAATGGATTTTGTATATTCGTTGAAAGTTCGAATCGCCAAATTACGAACTGCCGCGCCATTTCGAGCTCGATTAAAATTATAATATAGTTATACGTTCAAACTTCATGCAAATAATACATTCATTATTATAATTCAATTCTTAAATATTATAAACAATCCAATTTACACAATATTTTGAATTCTACTATTCTCCGACTATTCTAGAATTTAAATATATTATTTAATTATTATATTAATTAAATATTCAAAGTTATTTAACTTAAACCATTAAATTACCAAACCATTATTTAAATAATTAAATATTAATTATTAAATAATTAAAAAATATGAGTCGTTACATTCTCCCCCCTTAAAATAATTTCATCCTCGAAATTGCTAAGGTAGAAAATGAACCCTATAACTGGGTTAAAAATTATTATTTTTAGTTCTTACATTTCAGTTTCACTGTACCAATGAATTTCAATTAAAATGTTAATTTATTCCTATTAACAAAAAATTTCAAAAATCTTGAAAATTTTCTAACACTTTAAATTTTCAGAAAATTTCACTAGCACCTCCTTTGTATGGCTCAATCGGTACAACTACAACTCGTCTCTCTAGGCTTTCTCCAACCCAACAGAAAATCAAAATGCCAAGCGGCTTGCCAAATAGGCTCATAAATCACCAAACTCATATAAAAATAAACTTGTACCTTTTTATCGGGAATATCATTTTATCCTTTCCATCTGTTGCCAATTCTACATATACCAATGCAATTACAATCAATTCATTCGCATATACCCAAGTCGAATTCCAACCTCAAATCTAATTTGCGTTTCCAACTCTTAAATTATCAATTCAACATAATTCCAGATTCATGTCTCACAATCCAATTTTATTTGATATCATTCCAATCCAATTCAATTTCAACTTAACTGGTTTCAATTCAATTCCAGCTTGCTTTCACAAAATCTATTTAAATTTGTTTTAATTCAAAAATATTTTCCTAGGAGTTACAAAAAATTTTGCTTTTCACAAAAAAATAAAATCTATTTCAGAATTTCAAAACAACTCGTTTTCCTAAAATAATTCGAAACAGTATCTTTGGTAGTAATCCGTCACTTACAGACTCGAAAATGAACATTGATGATGTGGCCAGCCTCATCAGAATTATTTTCTAGTAATCGAAGTGAGTTCAATATTATATCACTTTTAAAAATCATCTTTAAACATCTCCATTTAGAAATTTATTTTAAAATATCCTTCACAATGTTTGTAAACATTTTAAAATCTCCCAAGATTTTAGAATTCTCATATATTCAATTCAATCCATTTATATACACTTATTCAAAGTTCCAAGGTTTTGATTCCAATTCCGATTTAAATTCAGAATTAATTCATCTAATTCCATATACTATACTTATATGAATTCTGATTGGTTACTTATATAACCATTTAATTATAATCTTACTCAATTATCATAACAACCAACACATCCAATATACTATAATAATTCAAGTATAAATCATTCTTTTATATCAAATATAATTTTAGGTAAAATTATTTCATTTACCCTTTCCAAAACATACTGTGTCGGATAATTGTATTCAAGTGTTTAGAAACACCTACTGATACAATGGAACAAACTAATTGACCGGAACTCTTAAACAACTCAACCAATAAATCACCACAATACAAAACAATTTTTATATCAAATAACAAATACGCTCTCTCGTATATATGCACTCAATCTCAATCTAGGGTATTACTAACCCTATCTCTACGGAGTCACACCACAAAGCCAAGGTAATTACTTAACCTTCGGCTCTAATACCACTGTAATGACCCGGGAATTTGTGACCTTAGTTATCGACATAAACTCAATGTCGAATATCCAAGCATTTGAAATACCAGATAGTTAATAGAAAGAAGTTAGAGGGTGAGAATTGATAAGATAGAAAATTAGAATAGAAGAAGAAGATCACAACAACAGAATAAGAGTAACAGGAATCTCACAGCGGAACGAATAAAATATAACATAACTTTGAAATAAAACCAGTATATGTATACAATAACATTTATTAGAATACAACACTTACAACACAGCGGAAATAAACAATTGCTATAAAATCCTGAAGCCTTCTACTCCAAGCTCTCAGTATATCTACAAAATCCTAACTACTTGACTGCCCGTACAAATTTGGGCACCCAAGAGTTTAGGGAAAACAAAACAAAACAAACTCTGGGTCTGTCATGGGACTGGTGTGAGTGAACAATGATCTTTTATATCTCATAAGACCACGCTGTATAACACGAAACGGGTTTTTCCCTTATGAGAATCCAAAGCATTTGATTTAACATCGAAAATCCTTTTTCAAGAAACAATGATCTTTTATATCAAAATCCCTTGGTGTTATGATAGTGTCTATCAACCACAATATAATAATCATCTAGCAGAATGCTTTCATCTCACGTTCCACATACATAATATATAATCAAAAATCGCGGGAGCTTATTGGTTAATGAATTCCAACTGGCAAGGTATGGGACCACCTTCCGACAGTGTATCTCTAGAGAGGAATACACCGGGTTCAACAAGAACATCTTGTAACCCAGGCTAAACATGACCGGTCACTCATTTTGCTTGAGTGTACCGAATGTATTATCACCAACGGTTGGGATTAGCAACCGTTTCCCGAAAGGGACAGCATCGAAATAGGTTAAAGAAGTAAATGAAATTTCTCTAGATCAGGTGATAATACACCATAATTGGCAACTAACCACTTAGCCATGCGACCTACCCGATTTTTACCATCTCCTGGTTATGAGGCTTGAGGACATGCTTATCTCTGACAGATCACACATTTATTCACTTCGAATGTCACATCGTCATACCCGCCAAATCACAAATTGATTTCCCCAAAAATACAATGGGTATACAGTTAAGAGAAACGAATTCCTCCACCACTAAATGTAAATACGTTTGAAGAGATCAACTTACGCGATTGGTTAAATATACGCTATCATACATTCTTCCATACAGTTCGTCGTGGGACTGGACAAACCGAAGGCACTATTCTGTAAACCCATCTTAGGCAATTTTTACCTAGAATTTGCCAGAACAGACCTTGCATCAAACTCCATCTTCAATTATCTTCATCATATTTGATTTGCAAATCTAATGCCCATACGAAGTGGTTTTCAAATAATAAATCTAATCCTGGTCTCTCCGTATTGACAACGGAAATGGTCAAAAACTTTGATAGTCGGTTACTTAACTATAAAAGGGAAACATGTGTACAAACAACGGTCGTATTTCCAAATGGAAATCTTACCGAGCAAATCATCAATCACAACTGATCCCCTTTAATTTAATTTGTCATTCAATTATCCATTTCCCTATTCCTGTTTCCATATATTCGTAAATTCTTATTTTCTAAATTTAGAAAATATACGTTATTAATCATTGGAAAACATTTCCATATTTACTCTCATTTCTAATATATTTTTTATTAGAAAACATTTCGGATTCTTATTTGAAAACATTTCCAAAACTCCTTCATTGGATTTAAACAGATGTTTAAATAAAACATCGTTATTCCAACTCAAACCATTACACTTACTAACTAAATTCACTTAACCAACATTCACTGTCGAACCTTAAATATTCCTTAGTTAAAAATGAAGTCAATCAAGTTGGGGTATAACTGCCTCTCAGACCTTAAATGAACAACCTTTCTAACCTTGAAATAGACAAAGTTCACATTTTAAATCTTTAACAAACTTCCTTTCGTAACTCTCGGATTCTATTTACAAACCCACTTCTTTTTCAAAAATCATTTGATTATAACTTTTATTTATTAATTTGGATAAATAAACAAACAACTAATTTATTAATAAATAAATAAATCCTGATTAAAATCGAAAAGTGAATAGTACATTCCCGAATTCGATAAAATCGAATTTCAATGTATAATTCTCTCTCGAATAATCTCTATTCGATAACTCTCTTTCGAATAAACTCTATAACTCTTTTCTTCAAATAAACTATATTCGATAATCACTCTTTCGAATAAATTATATTCGATAATCTTTCTTCGAATAACTACATTCGATAACTCTTTTCTTTGAATAAATTATATTCAATAATCTCTCTTTCAAATAACTATATTTGTTTAACTCTATTCGAATAAATAATATTCGACTAACTCTAATTCAATTAACTCTATTCGATTAACTCTATTTGAATAACTAATATTCGATTAACTCTAATTCGATTATCACTATTCGATTAACTAATATTCGATTAACTAATATTCGGTTAACTTTATTCGAATAACTAATATTTGATTAACTCTATTCGAATAACTAATATTCAATTAACTCTATTCCCTATCTCATTCAACATCCCATTTGAATTCCTATTTCAAAATCCAATTTTCCTTATAAATGTTTTAATTTAAAAAATATTTATTTAATCCATTATTCACATCGAATGTGAAAAATATTTCTCTTATATAATCCATTAAGTTTGATTACATTTTTTAAAATAATATCCCATTTCCAAATACTATTTATACTTCTATTTATAGAATTATTCATGCGAAATCTCCTTTTTATTTCTAACACTTAAATCTCATTTATAATTCCCTTTATAAATGCTGAGTTCACATTCTATTTAAAATATCGGAGTCAAAACCGATTTCTACTTCTCTATATAAGTTTAAACTTATATATTCCATTTATCACATGATAAATATCTTATTTAATTTATAAAACATTATTTATAAATAAATCTTCTCAATTTATCTATTAAAATATATTCTATTTAAAAACTACTTTAAATTAATCTTTTCCATTTATCTATTAAAACCGATTTCCGTTTAATATTTATTTTTCACATATTTCCTTTTATAAAATTCTATTCATTTCCTAAATATTTCCTTTTATAAAATTCTATTCATTTCCCAAATATTTCCTTTTATAAAATTCTATTAATTTTATAAATATTTCCTTTTATAATTGAAGCGACCCGAACTTCCCCGGTCTCCGAAGAGAAGAGAAAGAACGAATTACTGTGGGAACACGACAAAATAGAACGCAGACGGAAGAACATTTCATTGTATATTACAACAATACCATCAGAATACAAGAATATACAGAGTATAAATGAATATTTCATAGAAATATCAGATATTTAAATTACATTTCAATACATAGCAGCGGAAAATAGTACAAACACAACTGAAGGAGATATACGGACATAAAGCTTTCCGGATATCGTTCCAGCTGTAAACCAGGATCTTGTGAATATAAATCTGCAAAACCAAAACTACTAGCTGCCCGTGTCAAAATAAGGGCACCCAGAGTTTAGGTCAAAACAATAAACTCCAGGTCAGTCATGTGACTGGTATGAGAACTCAAAACAGTTATTAATCTTTATTTTAAAGTTAGGTAAATCAAGGGACCACGCCGTATAACACGGAACGGGTTTCCTCCCAAGAATACCAGTGCATAAAACAACAGCGCAATGCTAAATAAAGAACAACGAATCTATTATAAGACCCAGTTCCCATCACACAATGCAACGCAAGCCGGAGGATAGGGTTTTTACCTTATAATAGCCAAGAATGCTTGATACGTTTAAAACAAATCATTTGATACTATTATAAGTGCATAGTGTATAAAACAACTTCAAATCATAAGTATCAATCATAGGCGACATGAGCGTCCCATGCCACTATGTCACCATATATAGGTTTACAAATAAAACCGCAAAGTCACGTATTTGGAAATTGGATTTCCATCTATGAACCGAGGCAAGGAATCGTCCTCAACCGATTCGAGACAATCTAGCCCATGTCTCAGGAACAGCCGCAACTGCCCCTTGGATCGTCAGGGCCGGTCCACCGATGTGGATTATTATGCCTGAACACTACGTCTCCCCGCCCTATGGGGCGTAAATGAGCCAACGAATGACTCCATCGGACCGGGATCGTCCGATCAAACCGAGGCGCCTCGCAACAGCAACAACCACACAGGTGAAAAGTATATAAATGTCAGGGCTGGTAGGTCACTGACACCACCCTAGCTAGAAAGAAACACATGCCCTCCCTGAGGTCCTCTCCCGTTTCTGGTTCACAACCGAGGTGTGAGGCTCGCGAATTCACGTTACACAAAGCTATACCACACAGTCGGTGCCTTGATCATCAACCACAAGACCCTGCTCCTCAACAAAAGCCTTGATCATCTGCCACTTAGGCATGCCACACACGCAATTCACTCCATGCGATTGATATCCATCAGTATATAACCCCTGAGCTCGTACATCTCAGAGAAGGGCGTTAAGCAAGAGAATAAATTCTCCGCCGCCAAATAGATATATATTAATTAGAAATCAATCACACATACTAAAATCCAATGTCAGACACATAGTCCATTTACAAGTTCGTTCTGGGTCTGAACGAAACCGGAGGCACCTAGTACCCCGCATATCCATCGATCTCCAAATACATCTGGACGATCACCAACTGATTCCCTCGTCTTGGGTGTACAACCCAATCAAGATCATCAGTAATCACCCAAACGACGTGAAGACTTTCGGTCTTCGACCACCGTCTTCATCTTCGACACCACGTCGAATTTGTTATTCAGAATGGGATAAACCCGGTCTTTCTGAACAACTCGCGTATATATAATAAAAGTGTTACACAAACACAACATACGCCTCATTCCACTTCAGAATATTCTTTTTATTCAAATATTCTTATATTTTGGGAAAGGTTCCCATTAATTTTATCAAAGATAAATTCTTTAAATTTATTCTTTAATCTCCTTTGAATATCAATTCAAACTAGTCGGGATTAGCGAACCACACCGGAGTAATCATTTATTTTATTTTCCAATCCCAACCTATTTATCCCATGAAGTAAAACTGGTAATACTTCATATCTAACACCACGGTGTTATCGGTAAATTCAATTACCATTTCACGTTCAAATCTAATTAAAGATTTAACTATCGCCCGGAGCAAAACTGGTGATACTCCATTCTTGATCTTTTCAATCTAATTAAAGATTCATTAAAACTCCACTTAGTTTTAATCGTTAACTGGGTTAAAGAATCCGTGTCATTTAAAACACGGTTCACGATAAACCCAAAATCACATTCCATTAATTATCGGGTTAAAGAACAAGTGTTATTTAAAACACTGTTCACGATAAACCCAAAAATCAATATCAATTCAATTCCAATTAAATATTATTTAACTGGTACACTTCATTAAATCTAAATAAAAGATTTAATCTTTTCTCAACTGGGCTTAAGAACAGTGTTAATGAAGACACCATTCACGACAAACCCAAATCTCATTTGATATTAAATACAAGGCTCTGAATAGAAAATATATCGGCTTATATTCAACATCAAATTCTACGACTAACAAATATCGTATTGGAAATAACGATATATATATATATATATATATATATATACATATCTTACAAATTTCCATAACAACATCTGTATAATCACGAAATCCAACATCGAAATATTCCAAAGACAATTTCGCTTCAAATCCATTCCAATTCAATTATTGGAAATTCTGGTTATTTTCAAAACCATTTCAAACTCACTTTATTTTTTTTAAAAATAAATAAATTACTATTCTAGTTCAAAACTAGTTCATTTCGAAAAAAATCTATTTTTATCTTTTCAAATATGGAGTTTTTCATCCCAATTCTTCACAAATCATTTCTTATGATTTTACACAAATTATTACTATTTTTAATAATTTTATCAAGGCCCGTACAGTCGATTTCCATCAACGGCCATCGAACTGCACTTACAGCGACCTTTTCCAAATTTGATTTGGACATAATTCCAAATACAACCGTTAGATTTCAAATTTCTAATATTCGTTAGAAAGCTCTTTTCGATACGAACCCAACGGTTCCTGTTTTAGGAGAATCCGACGGTCGGATCTCCCGCAATATCCGTTCGAAGTCAATGGTCGAAATTCGCGAACTGCCGCGGTGTGGCGCGTTCTATTCAGGCCATTATATAATATATATAATATATATAATATATACTTCATCGATTTCCTTTTCAAAATGACTTTTAATTCAATTTCAATTCGATTTCAATTCAGTTTGAATTTCAAATTAACTCAATTTCAATTCAAATTCATTTCTATTCAATTTCAATTCGAATTCATTTCAAAATGATTTCAATTCTACTTCAATTTAATCTAAATTCATTTCAAAACGATTTCAATTCTATTTCAATTCTATTCGAATTCATTTCAAAACGATTTCAATTCTATTTCAATTCTTTTCGAATTCATTTCAAAACGATTTCAATTCTATTTCAATTCTATTCGAATTCATTTCAAAACGATTTCAATTCTATTCGAATTCATTTCAAAACGATTTCAATTCTATTTTAATTCTATTCGAATTCATTTCATAACGATTTCAATTCTATCTCAATTCTATTCGAATTTCGAACCATTTCAGTTTATTTCGAATTTCAAACCAATTCAATTAAATTCAAATTTCAATTCACTTCAATTTGAATAAAATCGATATAAATATCGTTCACGTTAAAATGGCGTCAATCTATCAGCACGGCTTCATATATTTCGATTTTCAAATATTCTATTTCAAATATTTCTTTTTCAAATATTTCTAATTTTCAAATATTCTATTTCGAATATTTCTATTTCAAATATTTCTATTTCAAATATGGAATGAGGCCCAATCAATTACCATATAATGTTAATTATATGGATTTTCTACAACACATGTATACAATAACAACGATGAATAATCAACCATCATCCAAAGTGCATTCTACACTGTATAAGCATCAAATATAGATGTTCAACGCTTATAACAGTCTGTCAATCAATCGATCGACATACAGCTAAACAATCGGGATTAGTGTACGTCAAATATCATCCTAATACCCGTGTGGGGTTTCAAACAATCAAACACAGATTTTATTTGTGCAGTTGGGCGATGTGTAAAATTTATCGTCCCAATCAATATCAGTCAAATGTGTGTGTATAAACAAATCGTCCAATTTGTTTATTTTATTTCATTTCATATATACGTTAAAATTTTTATTTTTAACTATAAAATATTTTTAACTATATAAATATTTTATTTCATTTCACATCACACAATCAATTACACAAAAAAATCAAACAAACAAGCATACAAGCCGTCCATGGTCTGTGGACGACGGGTGTCAGGTGCTACTAAACACCGTCTGCATCCTAGTATATATTTTAACTAGAAAATTAAATTAAAGGTGAGAAATTCTCACCGAGGGATCCACTCCTCCAGTTTTATTTCTGAATTTCCGAACAGTCAGGATTTGTCCGTACTTCCAACATCGTCTTTGTCACGTTGTTCACATTAAAAATCACATTTTTATCACTTCGCTATATTTATAAAGATCAAATCTTTTCGCTACAACATATATAAAAATCATATTTTTATATTCTCTATCTTATAAAAATTATATTTTTATAATCTCTGCTATATAAAAATTATATTTTTATTCCTTACATACGATAAGAATTATATTTTTAACCCTTACATTCAATAAAAATTATATTTTTATATCGCTACATGTACAACAAAGATTATATTTTTATACTTCTACATGGTTAAAAATTATATTTTTACTATCATACTGTTAGCCCACTTTGTGAACTGGGCAACACAAAGTCAAGATGTGAAATATTGAAGAACTTGGAAAGCAATGAAATGGGTCGGATCGAAGCAATGTAGCGGCTCGGATCAGATAAAGTTTGCTGTTCGGATCGGTGAACTATTGCTGTTGGAATCAAAGAGGCACAGCTGTTCGGGTCGGAGGGCAACCTACTTCCAGTTGGATCGGAAAGCCACCCAATTGCTACAGAGATAGATCAGAACGGAGCGGAGCAGAGTAAAAAGAAGAGAGAATTGGTCCTAAGTTAATCCGGGTCGGATCGGAGACGCCGATCCGAACCCCTTGTGCACACTCCCCCGATCCGAACCCCTCCTGTATACTCTTTCGATCTGAACCCATCTTCCATGTCATTCTCCTGCATGATCGCCAAGTTATTCGGAGCGGCTATGACCAGTTCCTACCCACAACGTCCACTACCCTGGTGCGTTGTCAACACAGAAATCTATCTGAACCCGAGGCTAATGGGATGGATGACACGTGGCTCCGATCCAGATCGGGTTCTGAGCGAATTTTCACCTATAAATACCCTATCTGGAGACAAAGAAAAGGATCTTTTTCTGGCACTTTGAGAGTTCAACCACCTTCATGACCTGAATTTCAGCACTCCCGGAAAATCCAAATCTTCTTTCATTATTTGTTTTTAGACAATTGAGTGAATATAAGTGAGTTGTGAGAGAAATTCAATGAATATTTCATTGTAATTGCAACTACATCATTGAAAATAGTGAAAGACAAGTGGACGTAGGCATTTCTTCGCCGAACCACTATAAATCCTATGTGTTCATTTTACTTTTGATCTTATTTTATTCTACTTTTAGTCAATTTGGGTGTTAGAACCAATTTTTGGTCTAACATTTTGGTGCTTTCACTGAGAACCATCTGAATTCTTTATTTTTCGAGATTATCGTTCTACTTTTTGGACCGTTGAGTTCAAAGAAGTTAATCCTCAAGTTTCGACGCTCTTAGATATTTGTTGAAGTGATTGTTGAAGAACCATGGCCAAAGGAAAAGGCAAAGAAGTTCAATCTGGTCGAGGAAATGGAGCCGGCGAAGATCAGCAAAATGCGGTTGTGACAAGGTCTCGTGGGCAGAGCTCAGCAGCAGGACGAACCGATGTAGGAAACCCGAACCGCCTTCAGGGGGAGAGCTCCGATCCGATCCGGGTAGGAGATTCTGAAGCAGTGCATTCCCCCAACCTGAACCGACCCGAGCAGCTTGCCATGTACCGACCCGACCAGGCTCCCCAGCTCCGAACCGACCCGATCTCCCATCTCCGAACCAATCTGACACTTGGTGATGTTGGAACCTCTACACGAGTCCCTACAAATGCTCCGATTCCAGCTACCAGGGTCAATGATCAGGTCAATCCATCTGCGCCCATTACTCAAGGAGATTTCTCGCGCCTACTTGACATGCTCGAGAGTACTAGGGAGGCTATGAAAATCCACGAGCGCACCAACCTCATGATGCAAGAAAATATGAGACTCATGAGCAGGGAAATTAGCGAACTCCGAAGACAGAGAACCCCTTCCCCGGTTCGTCACACACCAGTGGATCAGTCTTCTTCTTCCGAGGAAGAGCGGCCCCGTGAACGAAGGTCGCTCGAACGACCTCAGAATTTGGAGCAGCTGACATTCGGATCTTTGGGGTCTCGCGAGGATATTACACGAGTACTAGGAAACAATGATCCCACTCAGGGGCAAAGGCTCCAGTCCCCTCCTCCCGAGATCGACCGGGAGCGTAGGGAGCTGAATAGAGCAGAAGCAGCTCAAAGAAGAAGGGCATCTCCTGAACAAGAGCCCAGAAGGAACCCGGATACCAGGACCAGGGAACCTGAACGGCCCCTAACTAATGCTGATGTACAGGCAATAGTACGCCAGATTATGTCCGAGAGACAGAACTATACCAATGAAGATTATGGCATTGAGCGAAGCCATACTCCTTTCTCTGACGACATCCTCGACTTTCTGTTTCCCCGGCGTTTTAACCTGCCACAGATGGACAAGTACAATGGGAGAACTGATCCAGGACAGCATTTGATGCGATATTCGTGTCTCATGAATGCTGCTGCTGCTCCTGATGCAGTGAAGTGTAAGGCATTCCCAATCTATTTATGAGATGTGGCACTGTTCTGGTTTACCCGACTTCCCCCTCGTTCGGTTTCGAATTATAAGGAATTGAGCGAGCGTTTTATGAATCAGTTTCGACTCCATACCCAAAAGTCCAAAAGTGTTATTGAATTATCAAGAATTAAGCAGGCGCCAGGAGAGTCTTTGAGGTCATATCTTGACCGTTTTAACTTAGCTGTGACTGAAGTTAGTGACCCGCATGAGCCCACCATTTTGATGGCATTAAAGGAAGGAGTCGATCCTGAATCTGAGTTTGGAGATTACCTTTCTGGAAAGACACCCTCCACGAGAGAGATATTCTATGAAAAGGCCGATATTTATTTAAGACGAGAGGAGGCCAGGGCAAACCGAAAGAGAAAGTCTGAAGCGGCTTCAAAAGAAAATGTTCAGAGTAACGTCGCCATGAAGCAGTCTGGGGAAAGTTCCGGAAAAGTTGAAGTAAATGTGGAAAACAAGGGTGGAAACAACAATGCTGGAAACGGGGGCAACAACAATAACCGTAATGCGAACGGTAACAGAAGAAATAGAAATAGGGGAAGTGATCCTAACAAAAGACCCCGATTCCAAACTTATGAGGATTATACACCGTTGAACGATACTCTGGAGAACATTTACCTGGATACGTACAACGTGTTGCAATATAAAAGACCGCCACCTCGTGACTCGACAGAGAAAGAAATGGCAACTGGGAAGTTTTGTTTGTTTCATGGAACTCATGGGCATTCAACCAATGAATGTCGGCATTTGAGAGATGTGATTGAGAAGCTGCTGCGCGAAGGGAAACTGGATGAATATAAGGTTGCCCCAAGGGACAGGGGGGCAAGGAAAGCAGGCTCCAAAACAGATTCAATCTGCTCCCAAGCCTACAGCGCAGCAAAAAGGCAAGGGAATTGTTATCAACTCCATAGTGGGTGGACCTCACCCAGCAATCCGTAGCTTTAGAGCAATGGATCAATATGTAAACGCTGCCAAGCACGTAGATGTGAATGAAGGTGATGATTTGGAAGATATCGCCCCCATAAAACAACAGAAGACAATGTTTGACGACGCGGTATTCCGCAGCAGAGATAATACTGGGATCCAATCACCCACTGATGACCCGTTGGTCATTACTACCACCATCGGGCCGGCTTTGGTTCATAAGGTGTTAGTAGACAACGGAAGTTCTATCAATATTTTATTTAAAAAGTCATTTGATCAGATGAAGCTTGAATCTGAAGATTTGAAGCCATGTGAAGGATGGATCAGAGGCTTCAACGGGGCGTCAACAGCTCCCATGGGGTACATAGAATTGCCCGTGACCTTGGGGCAAGGAGAACGCCGAAGAGTGCGGATGCTTCAATTCGTAGTGTTGGACTTAGATTCGCCTTATAATGCATTTTTGGGAAGGCCTTCCCTCGCTGAGTTCAGAGCTTGTATCGCCCCTTGGTGTTTATTGCTTAAATTCCCAACTGAAGCCGGAACTGGAGTAATGAGAGGGGATCAAGTTTCCGGACGGGCCTGCTATGTTGCCGAATTAAAGATGTTGATGAAAGGACTTAACATCGAGAGTAAAGATGCCTCGCCTCCCTCAAAGGGGGGCTCGGCATAGCAATTAGAGAGATCGACCCCAAAGGAGTTGCCCAAAGGAACACCTGAAGACCTGGATCCCAGAATAGACGAGGAACCAGAGATTAGAAATGCAACTCCTAATGAAGCGACAGTGGAAATTCCCGTTGATGAAGTTGATCCAACAAGAGTTTTGAAGATTGGCTCTCAATTGGATCCACGTCGAGCCAAAGAACTAACGGACTTCTTGAAGGCGAACTTGGACGTGTTTGCCTGGACCCACGCTGACATGTGTGGGATATCGCCATCCATTATAAGACACAAACTAAATGTAAACCCGAAACATCCGCCTGTGAAGCAAAAGAGACGTATGCTGGGCCCAGAGAGGTCGGCTGCTCTCAAAGAGGAAGTGGAGAAGCTGAAGCAGAACGGATTTATTCGAGATTCGACATATCCCGACTGGATATCGAATCCCGTCTTGGTAAAGAAGCCGAATGGAAAGTGGCGGACTTGCATTGATTTTTCAGATTTGAACAAAGCTTGCCCAAAAGATAGTTTCCCACTTCCCAGGATTGACCAGCTTGTAGATTCGACAGCAGGTCATGAACTTCTCTCTTTCATGGACGCATATTCTAGGTACAACCAAATTCCTATGCACGTACCAGATCAAGAACATACGAGCTTCATTACAAATTTGGGGATATATTGTTATGTTGTAATGCCATTCGGATTGAAAAACGCCGGAGCCACTTATCAGCGCTTGGTGAACAGAATGTTTTATAATCAAATAGGGAGGACTATGGAAGTTTATGTGGATGATATGCTTGTCAAATCGAAACAGTCCTCCAGCCATACGCAAGACTTGGCGGAAATGTTTGGCATCCTGCGAAAGTATCGGATGAAGTTGAATCCTTTGAAATGTTCATTTGGAGTGGCATTGGGAAAAATTTTAGGTTTCATTGTGAGTTCCCGAGGAATTGAAATCAATCCTAGCCAAATAGCAGCGATTAGAAACATTGAAGAGCCGAGGAGAATTAAAGACGTCCAAAGTCTTGCAGGGAAAGTAGCTGCGTTGAGTAGATTTATCTCTAAAGCCACAGACAAATGCGTCCCGTTTTTTGATTTGATTAAAAGGGGAAAGAAGAACTTCGAGTGGACTCCGGACTGTGTTGAAGCCTTTCGAAATTTATTGGAACTACTAGAAAAACCACCGATTTTGTCAAAGCTAGTGGATCACGAAGAATTGTTTGTTTACTTGGCAGTCTCAGCTCACGCCGTTAGCACAGCCTTGGTCCGAGAAGAAGACAAAGTGCAAAAGCCAGTATATTATGTAAGCAAGAAATTAGCAGCGGTAGAGCGCAACTACCCAAAGATTGAGAAGCTCGCTTACAGCCTCCTAATCGCATCCCGAAAACTTCGTCATTATTTCCAAGCTCATCCAATAACCATATACACTGACCAGCTCCTGAGGCAGGTGTTGTAGAGACCCGAAGCATCGGGAAGGTTGATCAAGTGGAATATGGAATTAAGTCAGTTTGATTTAAATTTTCAACCATGAAGGTCGATCAGGGGGCAAGCTCTAGCAGACTTTATAGCAGAATTCACCATCCCAGAGGAGGAAGTAATCGATGACAGATTGGTTAAGTCCGAGGATGAGTTAAAGATAGATCCATGGAAGCTATACACAGATGGAGCCAAGAACGACCGAAGGTCCGGAGCTGGAATCGTCTTAGTCACTCCTGAAGGACGTTCGTTGTATTACGCTCTACGATTAGAATTTTCGACGACTAACAATGACTCTGAATACGAAGCCCTGATTGCCGGGTTGAAGCTTGCTAAAGACCTCGGAGTAAAAATGTTGGACATATTCTGTGACTCTAAAATTGTTGTTTGCCAAGTGCGAGAGGAATTTGCGGCTTGGGGACCTCGACTTATCGCCTACCTCGGAAAAGTGAGAGAGCTATTGAGCAACTTGGAGCGGTACAATATAACACATATCCCAAGCGCCGAAAACCAGAAGGCAGACAGGTTGGCAAAGCTAGCTAGTTCCGACAATCCAGAAGAAACTGAAATAATTCCAATTGAAATGTTTGAATCGCCAAGCTTTGGGTCGATGGAAATTGAGTTCGCTTTCGAAGCGGAACCGGAGAAGGAGTCGTGGATGACCCCAATTAAGAACTTCCTTAAGAATGGGACACTCCCGTCAAAGAAGAGTAAGAAAAGGGCTATAGTTCGCAAGGCTACCAGATATGTCATACAAGATGATATTCTTTATAGACAAGGATTTTCTATGCCCCTGTTACGATGTATAGCACACGACGACATCAAACGTGTACTGAGAGAAGTGCACGAAGGTGAGTGTGGGGATCATACAGGAGGTCAGACTTTAGCGAAAAAGATATTGCGATATGGATACTTCTGGCCCACAATTAATAAAGATGCGGCTGATTACTCACGACGCTGCGATAAGTGCCAGAGATTCGCCAAAATCCCCAGAGCACCGTCGACCCAACTCAAATCAATGGTGAGTCCTTGGCCATTTGCCACATGGGGAATTGACATCATTGGAGTTCTACTGATTGCTAAAGGAGGAGCGAAATATGCAATAGTCGCTGTGGACTATTTTATGAAGTGGGTGGAAGCTGAGCCCTTGACCAAAATCACGGCAAGAAAGGTGATAAGTTTCGTGGTCAGAAATATTATATGCCGATTTGGGATCCCAAAGACCAATTATAACTGACAACGGAACCCAGTTTGATGGTACTGAATTCAGAAATTTCTGCCAGAAGTATAAGATCGACAAGCGATACACTGCGTTTGCTTATCCGCAGTCAAATGGGCAAGTTGAGGCAATAAACAAAGTAATAAAATCCATCCTCAAGAAACGGTTAGAGCGCGCAAAGGCAAAATGGGTTGACGAATTGCCCCTAGCTTTGTGGGCATATCGGACAACATTTAAGACGGCTACTGGACACACCCATTTCTCTCTCTCTTTTGGCTCAGAAGCAGTAATTCCAATTGAGCTGGAAGTTCCTTCCCACAGGGTGACGTATTATGACCCGATGACGAATCGGACACTCTTACTTGAGTCTCTTGATGAAGTCGAAGAAAAAAGGGACGAAGCAGATTTGCGTGCGGCAAGACATCGACGTCCGATGGCACGCTATTACGACAAAAAAGTTCGCCTTAGGACTTTTGAACCAGGAGATTTGGTGCTAAAGAGAGGCTTTCCATCCCTTCCTCACCTCGGTCCAAAGTGGGAAGGACCCTTTGTCATCCAACGGAAACTTGAAAAAGGAACCTTCAAGTTAACGACCGTAGATGGCGAAGAAGTCCCAAGGGCATGGAATGCCCAACACTTGATGTGATATTTGGATTAGAAATGTTGTACTCTTTATTATTTTTCTTATGAACTCTGTAATAAGGCACGACTTGCCTTGGGAAAATCTGATGATATGAATAAAGGACTATAAAGTGGATGTAGGCTACGACTTAGCCGAACCACTATAAAAATATCGTGTGTTATTTACTTTTATGCATTATATATATATACATTCATCGACTATTCTGTTGTGATTATGGAATACAAGATGATTCAAAACCTGAAAAGGTTGAAGACAGTTTAAACATAAGAAAAAGCACAACGGTTATTTGTGCGACAAGACATAAAAGAATGAAAAAACGACATTCTTAACTCTAACTCTACAGAGAGAGAGAGAGTATAAAAGCGTCTCCGACTGAGCGCTGAGAAAGAGATCCTTCCCCGCTGAAGGATCGGGGAGTGAATAGATTGCTGAGCTCGAACTCTAACTCTCCAGAGAGAGAGAGTATAAAAGGACGGGAAGACGACGTCCTCTGAGGCATGAAGGTGCACCCAGACAAGGGACCGCCTCAGTAAGAACTCTAACCTGAATATAAGACAGGAGAGTATAAAAGAAATGCCAGAAAAAACGACAGGCACTGACAACACAGAAAATGCTATCCCGTCAGAAACTCGGGAGCATTCAGATTGCTTGATTAAGCCTTACATAATTTGTGAGAATTGACTGGGGGCATATATGTATACACATATTTCCTCCCTCCGTAACTTCATTTCATAACTATAGTATGACAGGCATTTTTACATAAGTGCAGAACTACTGACAAACAGACATTGCAGAAAATGAATTATTTTTTATTTACAATTGAATGAATTTGTACAGGAAAATAACTAAAAAAGAAGGTGCAAGAGCCACTCTTGTAGCAGCAATTGTTGGTTCACTGAATGCTAAAACGACACAAGGCAACCCACTATTTAGATTTCGAGTGAGCCTTGGACTTCTTGGCGGCTTTCTCCGCATCCTTTGCCTCTTTCTCGACCTCTGTCAAGATTCGTTTTGATTTCTTCTTTCCTGAAGATGCGGTGCTGGAACCGGTTGACTTCTTCCCGGAGGGCGGAGCGCTGGAATCAAGAGAAGATTTTTTAGCGAGTTCCTCTATAATAGATCTAGTTGAGAGCTTAACAACTAACCTTGATCCCGCATCCACAACTGCGAGAGGCTTGAGGGCTTCAGGGTCTAGTTCTTCGGCTTTTAATTGCAAGCATTTATCTTGATCAGCTTTCATTGCAGCCAAAGTAACATCATCAGCATTTTTCGACTCCCCGACTATTGCCACCTCTGGATCTTCCTCATGTCCTCCGTCGCCGCCATCGTCCTTTAAGGCTGCTATCATTTCTTCATCATGGGGAGTTTCAGCCTTAGAAGGTTCGCTTCCTCCTCCCAAATCTATAGGAGCATCCTTGTCCTTCCCTTCTTTTTCCTTCTCCGAAGGTTCTGCCCCAGATGCGGCTCCCTGAGTCACCTCTGTCTTTCCTAATGGCTCAACACCTACAGAGTGAGAAGCAACAGTTATCAACTCAGGAGAAAATAATGGGTTTTTCATCGATTGCTCAATCACGTGGCGAAAGGGAGAAATAGCCTTGACGAATTGAGGAGAAAAGGTAGGGATACCTTCTGAAGACTTCTCGGCAGGGGTAACTACTATCTCTAATGCCGTTTCAGAAATAGGGGATAACAGAGTTGTTCGGGGGATTCCCGGATTTTTAGGGTCATACCCCTCTACTTACGAAGTTGCGGGGGCAGTAGAAGAGGAACCAGCTTCGAGAACATTCTTCTGTTTAGTCCTCCGCCTCTCTTCTTCCATAGCATCAGCAATGAGGCGGCGCCCTTC
The DNA here is from genome assembly GCA_030737875.1 of Allium sativum. Taxonomy (NCBI): domain Eukaryota; kingdom Viridiplantae; phylum Streptophyta; class Magnoliopsida; order Asparagales; family Amaryllidaceae; genus Allium; species Allium sativum. The sequence goes on along the minus strand of CM060927.1, from coordinate 220,279,431 downwards.
AGCTAGGCGTTCCGGCTCATCATCCCTCAAGTATTTCTCCATTAGCTTATCTTCATCGATGGAATCGACCTTGAGCTCCTCTTTTTCCCACTCGACGATCTGATTCCATACTTGAACTAGAGTGGATGGGTAATCCTTGATCCAAGAAATGTTTCGGCGACGGATGATATGTGCGAAGAATTCAATCATTAATTCGCCGAAACCCTGAATCTCTGCCTCCGCCTCTGACAGTTATTGGTGGGCCTCCTCCGCAGATTTGATAGCACACTCAACGTTGCCCTCCGCCAGGGCAGCTTTGTTCTCTGCCTCCAGTAGCTTTGAAGCCAAGTCAGCATTTTTCTTTTCTAGCTCAGCATTCCTCTTTGCTAACTCGGCATTTTTCCGTTCGAGGTCAGTGTAAGCAAGGCGCGTCTTAGCAGCTTCTGACTTAGCATCATCAGCTTGCTTTTTTAACTCAGAACGCTCTTGAGTGTGAGATTCAAGCAAGTCATGATAACGTTTTTGCATATCCTCAAATTGTTGTTTGAAGTTGGTAGCGTCCCTCTGAGCAATAGCAAGCTGGGCCTGTGTGTCCTCCAAATCTTTACCTAGGTTCTTTAAGGCCTTTGCATCTTCTTCCGCGGTTTTTTGCATTGAATCAGCATTCGTGATTAGAGTATGGATAATTCTGGAAAGGTTGCGTGAATATTTAAACATCTCAGAATACTGTTTTTCAACTGAGTTTATCTTTGCTTTGGCCTCGTCTGCCCACCTGGAAGAAATAGGTTCGAGGGCAGGTAAAAAAGTCAAAGTCTCGAAGTAATGTTCAGGAAATTGCTCCTCCAAATACGCCCGCTTGATTGCAGCCTCCGCATCTAGTGGTGGAGGAGCGGGGATCGTTAATTCAGTGTCCCTGTGTGTGGAGGATTCAATAGTTTCTTTGTCTGTCCTAGGTCGTTTAGTAGCAGGGACCTTGCGTTTACTTCGAGACTCAGTATCTTTTGGAGGACTTCTCTCTCTGCTACGCTTTTCGTGGGAAGAGGTGGAGTCTTTCGATTGTGGCATGTCCTCTTCCCTACGATTTTGATAACCTTTATATTTCTCTTGGTCCGACCGAACGGGAGAGCAAGAACGTGAGGGTCGAGGGCGATAGGGTTCATAAGGCCTTCTCTCTTCCCTACCGCGATCATCACGGCGATCATACTCGATATCTTGAGCTGGATTAGACATGTTGGGCGAAGCTTCCTGATATCATAGTAAGATCGGGACATCGTGCCTGCACAATAAGACAAATGAAATTCAGAATCAATAGTTTCACAGAGAGAGAGGTGCAATGAATGCTAATGCTATTGTGTAAAGCGTGTCCTAAGTGGTGTGTTCCCCCCAACCAACCCGAGTCTGAAGCTAGACTAGTACGGGCATGCTCTTTGGCCTTAGCAGGAGTAGTCTCTTCAGAAGAGGTGAAAACTAAGGGATCCTTCCTAAAATCCTCTAAAGTGTGTATAGTTTCAGGTAAGGGGAAATCCCCCAAACCCTGAAATAATGGGTCATCGGTACTGGGGACATCTCCCTCGGAAGCATTAAGTGGCGACTCTTTGTAGGATGTTGACTTTTCCGGAGAAGTAGCCTCCTCAAGGGCAGTATACCCTTCACGATGCTTTTCGGCCAAGTTATCCAATTCGTCATCTTGAGTAGAAGATGGAGAAGGTGAAGTTTGAAGAGTCACTGTAGGAACTCCCGAACCTTCTCATGTCTCTGGGACTACATCCACTGGAGGAATATATACGTATGGAGCCGTCCCATGACCGATACTACGAAAAACGGATAACAGCCCATGAAAGTGAAGATATTCGTCCTTAAGGACTTCATCAATAGTCAGGAATTTCTGGTCGCCATTAAGAAGCTGGTGCATCCAGTCAAAGAACACCTGATCTGATATTTGTTTTGGGTTGTCGACTGCAAGCAAAAAGAAAAACAAGTTAAGGCGATGACTCGAGTGTATAGAGCCTGGATTTAGAAAATCAGTGCTTTACTTGATTTCGTCCACCTCCTGGCACATCCAGGTTGTCGCTTCACATAGAACCATTCCAGTCTAGAATCTCCAGCTTTACTGCTGAATGGCGCTGAGATTATCTTCCTCTTAGGAACAGACTCAAAATAGCAGAAAGATGGAGTCTCTCGAGTCCGATGCTTGAAGTTATAGAAGAAATGAACGTCATCGAAAGTGAGCTCTATGCCTAAGATCTCACGGTATGCTATGTATAAAGTGTGCAAGTAGGCATAAGAATTGGGATGCAGCTACATGGGGGCAGTCTGCATTTGTCTTAGAAAGTCAACGATGAAGGGAGAAAATGGAGGGATAGCGTCGACCATGCACATCAACCGGGTGATTGCCATATATCCTTCCGGAGGATTGTGGGGACGATCAGATCTCGAAGGCACTAGAGTGTCCCTTTTCATTATCCCGTACTTTAAGAAAATTCGGATAAGTCAGTCGTTGTCGATTGTTGATTCAACGGAATCTGGAGGTGATTCCAATATGACAGCCGATTCAAATTCATCAGGGGCCCGGTCGTCACCAATCCCTCCTTCCTCCTCAAAACCTAGAGAAACTTCATTCTCTGAAGACACCTCGTCACTTTCACGATTTCCAACCCCGTAGTCTGAACCCTCATTATTCCATTCTGGATCCGACGGAGAAGATATATCCTCGAGAGTAATTTTGTTAGAGGTTTCCGGGGCTTCTTTCCTCTCAGCTAGTCTGGAAGAGCGTCTAGGTCTCATGGTCATAAAACTATTGAAGAAGCAATAGCACAAATTAGAGAAAATTAGCCCGTATCCCCCCATGTATGTGTGCAAACTAAAGTGTAAACAATGCATGCGGAAAGTGCAAAGTAAATGTTTAAAAGTGCGACGAAAAAGTTTGGCAAAATATAAAGAGTTGAAGTAGTTCTTGATGTCCAGTTACGTTTGCAAGGCACTATCCTAACTGTCCATTAGGTTGAAGATTATGCCAAAAGTTGATTGGGCCAGTTAAACAAGTTCTTATGCATTAAGGTGAACTGCTTTTCGGTTCGGTTCGGGCGTGCTTATGGGGATCGGATCGGGGATGCGGCCTCGACTTGGGCTCGGATAAACTGTGGAACTCAGAAATCAAAATCGGATCGGTTCGGAGGTAGAGTCCCCTAACGGTTCGGATCGGATCACATAGTCATACTTCTCCTCCTTTTTATCTTATGGTCCGACCCGATCCGGTTAGGCAAGCTCCCTTTCCCCCTTCCTTAAATACTTGCTCCGACCCGATCCGATCTCCTGGATTTCTTTTCTTTTTTCTTTCTTTACTTGCCCCGACCCGGTCCGACCTCCTGGATTTCCTTCCTTCTTCCCTTATTTTTTCACCTTCCATATCCCTCCGAACCGAACCGATTCCCTACTATCTTCTTCTTCTCCTTCACCCTCTTTCTTCCCTAACCAACGACAAGGCCAATTTCGTGCCAGTCACCCAAATCAAAGCCAAGCAATTATACGCTGGCGCTCTCAACAACGGATTCTAATCCCCTCCGTTCCAATCTCAAGATGGCGACGAGTCTACTGGCGACGATGACGAGGGGGGGTCACGGTGGCAAGGTTGTCCAATTTTCATACTCAAATCATCCTAATCGTCTACGAATCCGAATCGAGAGCAATTAAAGAAGGAATTGTTCAAAGTTTTATAACCTACCGATGTAATTACGTCGAGAATTAAAAGGAATTTTGATGCTTCAAGAATTAGGTTTTCTCGCTTTGCAGAGCTTCGGGAGCGGTGAAACAATAAAAATGAGAGAAGGAAGAAGACTCAGTTTATATAGAGGAGAAGAGTGTCTATTCGTCTCCCCATTCGGATCGGACCGATAGCCCAATAGCAGAACCCCCGTTCGGATTGGATAGGCAGTCCAGAAGTAAAGCATGGCCCAATAGTCCAATGAAGGATAGAAAGAAGGAGTCTGTTCGGATCGGAATCCGGACCGAACCGAATTTTTTAGCCCAACAACGAATTAAATTGAAATTTGAAGAAGAAGATGAAAACACACGGAAAATCAAAAGAAAATTTACCTCGAAAGGCGCTGTGCAATGATGGTCAAAGCATGCTCTGTCTCCAACAGAAGCATCCTTTGAGGGGGCAAAATGTTAGCCCACTTTATGAACTGGGCAACACAAAGTCAAGATGTGAAATATTGAAGAACTTGGAAAGCAATGAAACGGGTCGGATCGAAGCAATGTAGCGGCTCGGATCGGATAAAGTTTGCTGTTCGGATCGGTGAACTATTGTTGTTGGAATCGAAGAGGCACAGCTGTTCGGGTCGGAGGGCAACCTACTTCCAGTTGGATCGGAAAACAACCCAATTGCTACAGAGATAGATCAGAACGGAGTGGAGCAGAGTAAAAAGAAGAGAGAATTGGTCCTAAGTTAATCCGGGTCGGATCGGAGACGCCGATTCGAACCCCTTGTGCACACTCCCCCGATCCGAACCCCTCCTGTATACTCTTCCGATCCGAACCCATCTTCCACGTCATTCTCCTGCATGATCGCCAAGTTATTCGGAGCGGCTATGACCAGTTCCTACCCACAACGTCCACTGCCCTGGTGCGTTGTCAACACAGAAATCTATCCGAACCCGAGGCTAATGGGATGGATGACACGTGGCTCCGATCCGGATCGGGTTCTGAGCGGATTTTCACCTATAAATACCCTATCAGGAGACAAAGAAAAGGATCTTTTTCTGGCACTTTGAGAGTTCAACCACCTTCATAACCCGAATTTCAGCACTCCCGGAAAATCCAAATCTTCTTTCATTTTTTTTTAGACAATTGAGTGAATATAAGTGAGTTGTGAGAGAAATTCAGTGAATATTTCATTGTAATTGCAACTACATCATTGAAAATAGTGAAAGACAAGTGGACGTAGGCATTTCTTCGCCGAAACACTATAAATCCTGTGTGTTCATTTTACTTTTGATCTTATTTTATTCTACTTTTAGTCAATTTGGGTGTTAGAACCACTTTTTGGTCTAACACATACCTACATAAAAATCATATTTTTACTCTTTCTGTAATATAAAATTTATATTTTTAACTATAAAAAAATCACTTCTTTCTGTATTTGACCCTCCTATAAAGATTATATTTTTACTATCTCCACAATATAAAAAACATATTTTTAATATCCTACATACATAAAAATCATATCTTTCTATACCGCTTCTCATATGATTAAAAAAACGAATTTTTATACCTTAAAATTCACATCTTTCCTCACATAAAAAATTTGATCTTTAAACCGCTACATAAATAAAATTTCAGTTTTTAAACAATGAAAAATTCAATTTTTAAACAATGTAAAAATCAGTTGTCAAACACTGTCAAATTCAGTTTTAAAATAACTAAAAATTCGGTATTAAAATTAGAACAAGAAGAACTCACATTGATTAAAGGGAGGGGGCGGTTTTCAGCAGTCGTCGAAGGGTGGTGCTACGTCGGGTGGTGTGCGATGAGGTGCAGGTGGAGGTGGGGGGCCTTCTATTGGTCGGAGGCGGTTTCCGTTGCTGTGGGGTCCCGCGAGGTGGGTCTCGTTCTAGGGTTTCGAGCAAAGGGCGGTGCGGTGTTCGAGAGAGGAGGGGCAGAGCGGAAGTTGAACGGAGGGGGGGTGCGGTCATGGGGGTGGCGGCGTAGGAGGGTGCGACGGGGAAGGAAAGGGGCGGCGGGCGATTTAGGGGTCGGGTTTTATCAGAGGGGCTAATCGATGAAAGTGAAAAATAGAGGGAGGGCTAGGTTTTAATAGGAAAATTTTATTATTTTATATATTATTTTCTCTCTCCTAAGTTGACTTTTCATATGAACTCGGAATCAAGCCCACCGACTGTCACCCATAGCTAATTACCCCCATTCCGAACAAATGGGTTAGGTATCGTAAGCTGATTCGACTGTTTCGATCAGTTTCCGTCAAAATCAACATATAACTCTATATATTGAATTTGAACACGCATTTCAATTTACTGGGGTCACATACTAACTCGAAAAATTCCAGAAAAATATTTTTTAACTTCGTGTTGACGATACGGTTCTAACAAAACTAGTTTCGTCGAATTCTGAGACCGTTTGAAAAATGACCATTTTCCAGTCGATTAAAATCAACTGAAACTGGTCAATCGCGTTTTCCTTTGCCACGCTCACATATTGATTCAAAAAATTATGAAAATTGAAACGTAGCAATAACTTGACATCGCGGATCCAACAAAAGTGGTTTCGTCGAAATCCGAGGTCGTTTGCAAAATGGCTATTTTTAAGGGCCTGAATTCTATAACGACTATTCAGAATTTTCAACTGGACATATCTTTTGATTCCCGCTATGAAATTTCGATCTTTCGGATTCGTTGGAAAGATATTCCCAAATAGATCCTATTATTTTTGGTTTCACTAAAATCCGGTTTATTTTTCACCCGGTACATTCATTTGAAGTTTGAAATCGAATTATCGAACTACCGCGCCATTTTCAATTCCTTTTATAATTTAAAATAAATATTTATATTCTAACGACGATCTATATAAATATATTCGTTCGAATTCTATTCAAAATAAATTTTTCGTCATTATTATTTAAAATAATGCATTTTAAATATCCAAAATTCGCTAAAATAGCCAAAATAAAAATTTTAAACTGGCCCAGATTTTCGGGTTATTACAATAATTCTATTTGTTTTCTAAATAAATATTCCTTTTATAATTCTATTTATTTTCCAAATAAATATTCCTTTTATAAAATCCTTTGATTTTATAAATATATTATTTTCAATATACACTTTGAATATTCCCTTTTTACATTCCAGTATTTCTTATGGTATTTAAAATACCAAATAACCATAAATAATATCATCTAAACACACAAAATCAACAACAGATTATATATCACATAATATATCACAATATATGAAAAAAGCAGTATTGTAGATATTGAGGAATTCAGTTGGATCCCTCCAACCTGTTTCCCTGCATTCACATATGATAAACAATATAATCAACATCAATTCCATTTCAATATGAAATATTCTGATAAACAGAATCAATATTTGATTAACGATATATATATATACCGTTATCTATATTCTCAACCAATTATTTAGCAGTTCATCCAAACAGTTAACGCACAACAATCAACCAGCATTTATCAATTCTAAAAATACGTTATAAAAATTTTAACTGATCAGAGTAAGTGAAATTTACTCACGTTGGACATTATCATTAGATAACGATAACTATCAGCTAATTTAGACAGACAATTTATTTCGCTATAAATAACGAGCTCCAATTCACTCCTAGTCAGTTCCATTGCGTAGCCCCCGTCCATACGATCCCAACGGATCTAACCGTTCGTTAATCTGACACCGTATGAAGAACTTATTGATTTAACAAGTTAATGTACTATTTAATTTAAATAAAACTTAAATTCCCTTTTTAAATTTAGGCTTAACCTTTTTTTAACACCCCACTATCTCACTTGAATGGTCCACGATGAACAGTATTCATCTTCTTCAAAAAAAAATGTCGTGACTTCCTCCAGTTAACACACCATTCCCAGTCCTTTGTGAGCTCCATTCATCACCGATTCTTCATGAAAATGCCAACAAATATCACTGAAATACACCTCTTCCAAATGCCCACCCTACCATACCGAAAACAACTAACTCGCACCCTGCCACGAAAATCCGACAACGGTCTCCTCCTGTTGAACAGGTACAGTTTGCAACACCTTTAGTCACTATTTCTCCCAAAAATTTGCCTCACCATGCTACTCAACCTCATGAATCCAAATCTGACCACCAAAACAAACATTAGTGCATACCTCTCTCGGTTTCTTGAACCTTAGCTAACACTGGAAAAATACAGTGACAAAAACTAGTGTCGAGTTCAACGAAGAACATCCTATGTTGAAGAGAACAAGCGCAGTAATTCATATATGTAAATATAGTGATATATAAATTTTTATTCGATTTTCTTTTGAATTTGAAAGGCATGATTTTTCTTGTTGAGTTGTGAGGAACACGCAGCGTATTTTTTTGTTGACTAAAGGAAAGAAATTCTAGGTTTAAAGAGGATAGGTGTTGTATTTATATGGGTTAGATAGCTTCTAAGGTAAGCTTTCCATATTATTTTAATATCAATTTATAATGTATCGCTATTTATATTTATCATTAAAAATCCGTATGATCACACACAATATTCAAATTCGATGAAAATGGACACACCGCTATGGTTCGACATTACGGACCAAACAAAACTTGTTTTGTTGAATTCCGAGTTCGTTTGCTTACACAGCTTATTTTTAAAGTCAAATTATTGACTGTATTTCACATAAAAATCCCGTACGGTCACATACTAACTCCAAAAATCATGAAAATTGGAATCTAACAATAATTTAATATTCCGGATCCAACAAAATTAGTTTCGTCGAAAACGGAGATCGTTTGCAAAATGGCTATTTTTAAAGCTCTAAATAGACCCATTTAAATATTAATATATTTAAAAATAATTATATTAAATATTAATAAATTAATATTATCGTATATATTCACATAGAATATTATTTAGCTGCAAAATATTCCTAACTGAATTTATAACTCGATATTTCAAATCCAGATTAAATCAGTATTCAATTTATATTGAAAATCCATTTATAATATAAATAAATCATTATAAATTATAAAGGAATTCCATAGCGACCTATCGAAAATTTGATTTTGATCATAAATTAAAATCTACATGATGAAATCTCGATTTTTCTCTTCCGTTAGAGAAATATACTCCACCAGCTCCGAACGTTTCTTATTTCACAAAAATCTGGCTTAAAACGGATTCTATATATTCGTTTAAAGTTTGAATCACCAAATTACGAACTGCCACGCCATTACGAGCTCGATTATGATTATAATATAGTTATACGTTCAAACTTCTTTTAAATAATATATTCGTTATAATAATTCAATTCTAAACTGAATTAAATATTATTAATAATCCAATTCACAAAATATTGTGAATTCTACTATTCTCCGAAAATTCTAGAATTTATATATATTATTTAATTATTTTATTAATTAAATATTCAAAGATATTTAATTTAAACCATTAAATTACCAACCCATTATTTGAATAATTAAATAAAATGAATTATTAAATCGTTAAAAAATACGGGTCGTTACATCATTCATAAGGTCATATCCAAAATTCTTGCAAATAGAATTCAAGAGCTTTTGCCATCCATCATTGCTCCTAATCGGTCAGCTTTCAACAAGGGTAGATCTATCTCTGATAATATTTTGCTTACTTAAGAATTGTTGTATGGTTATAATAGGGTTAACATATCGCCAAGATTCATGATGAAACTTGACATTAAAAAGGCATTTGATTCGGTTGCATGGCACTCAATTTTAGCAATTTTGGCAAGGATGAATTTCCCGCTTCCTTTTATTGCTTGGATTTATAAATTAATATCTTTACCCTATTATTCTATTATTAGAGAAGGATGTCTTCATGGATATTTTAAAGGGTCACAAGGTGTGCGCTAAGGTGATCCAATATCACCTTACCTTTTTATTATTGTAATGGAGTTTCTAAATGCTTCGCTGAAGGATCAAGTTTTAAAGAAGAAGTTGGATTTACATCCAAAGTGCAAATGTCCTTTGATTACTCACCTTCTTTTTGCCGATGATTTGGTTATTTTTACTAAGCCTTATGTTCATAATATATACTCTCCACTTTTTTCACTCAATCACTGGGCTTCAAATAAATCTGTCTAAATCACATATATTGGTTGTTGATCTGTCTGTTGATAGGAAGAAGGACACTATAGAAAGATCTTGTTTGCTTGAGCTACCAATGAATTCTTTTTACCTTGGTTTACTTCTTACGAGTTCTCGAATTACTAAGGTAAATATTTTACCATTATTTGAGAAAATCACTGGGAAACTTCAACAATAGCCTGCTTGTAAGCTGTCACAAGCTGGAAGACTTGTTATTGTTTAGTCTGTCGCACTTGCCTTCACAACATATTGGTCTCGCCATTATATATTTCCAGTGAAGCTTGGTCAGATGATAAAATCATCTCTCAATAGATTTTTATGGCTTGGGGATTCATTTGCAAAAGGATTAATTCCAATTTCCTTTTCCAAGTTATTTGAGTCTAAAGAGTATGGTGGATTGGGTATTGCGAATTTATCTCCTTGGAATAAATCAGCAATTTCTTCATTCATGGATAAGCTGTTTGCTCCAAAGGGTAGTTTATGGTCAGAGTGGATTATCAAGAATTTAACTGGGAACAAGCAGTTTTGGACGATGAATGTGCCTTTAATGCTAGCTGGAGTTGGCGTAATATTTTGAAATTAAGAAGCATATTTTAGCCTTTCATCCAGTGCAATTACAAGTACATTGAAAAATTATCTTTTTGGTTCTCTCTATGGGTTAAACCAGGTTTGATTATGAGCTCCATTGTTGATTTTAATTTGAGGCGTCGATCTGGTATTGCTGGGAATGCTTTAGTCGAAGATTACATTCACGATGGAAAATTAATCCTTCCTTACTCTAGCTCAGCTGTTTTTAGAGCTTTCTGGTCTGAACTATCTGATAGTTTCAAAACTAATGGAGACAACAGTATTTCATGGGGGGCAAATCTCATTCTGTAAAGCATATATACGATTTAATGCAAGGAGAAAAACAGTATTTTCGATGGTCCAAGAGAATCTGGAATTCTGGTAGCTCGGCAAAGGAGAATCTTCAATTATGGAAGGTCATGACAAATGCAGTTAATACAATGGACAAGTTGTTTAAAATTGATATTGTGCCTGATAATATTTGTATATTTTTTTTGTAAATCTGCTAAGGAATCGAATGCGCACCTGTTTTTTGAATGTAGTTTTTCATTTCTAGTGTGGACGAGGCTTTTATCGTCTGGTGGGTTTTACAAGCTTGTATATAATAATAAGCTTGAATGGTACAATATATATAAAGCAACCAGGTGGAAGAGAGGAAGTGCCAAGTCTTTGTTAACAATCATAAAGACGTTTTGTTATGAGTTATGGTCAGAAAGAAATACAAGAGTCTTTGGGCGAGGGGAGTACAACGCAAACGAGCTGTTCAATATCATTTCCAGGAAATTGGTGAAGAAGTTTGGATCATTTTCATGAAGGCAATGCAAATATCAGATGATCAGTTTTGCTGTTGTGCATATTTTTTATGTATGTCAGTTTTGAATTGTATAGTTATTTGTAGTTCTTTTGTTGTGATCCTTTTGTAAATATTTTTTGTACTTGTAGATATGCAATTAAATTTCTGCCTTCCAAGGAAAAATTTAAACAAGAAGTTTAAATGAAGTAAATGTTTGATAATATTAATGGGAGTAACTCCCAATGTAAAGAATATTTGAATAAAAGTATTCAGAATTGGATTGAGACTTATGATATGTTTATATATCACTTGATTGCAACAATGCGATAGTTATTCAGAAAGACTGGGTTTCAACCCATTCTGAATAACTAATATGGCGATTATCGAAGATATTGAAGATGGTGGTTGAAGACTGGAGAACTTTATTGGATCTAGATTAACCCAAGAAGGGGGTGCATGGGGTTGACTACAATTTATAGGAATATTAAAATTATCACAATGCATATTGTAATAGAAAAAATAAATGCAGAAAGTAAATAACACAGATTTTACCCAGCTTCGACAAACCCTGTGTACTGCTGCATTCCCCAAGGTTTTTTTATTAGAATTAAAACAGTCTCCACGCTTACAAAAAAACAATATCTATGCTTACAAAATCCCTATAAACTTGCGGCACCCGCTTAAAACTAATCTAATCCTATGCTCAAAACCATGTACTGATTTTTATGCCAAAGATCAGATTTTCCTTGATTTACAAATCTGTAACTCGTAAACCCTAGCTATAAAACCTGCAACTAGTAAACCCTAGTTTTACAAACAAACAAGAAAACTGACAGGTCTATTAAAAAAATAAAAACAATAGAAAATAAAACTAAAAAACAAAACCCTCCCCTTTTATAAAACTGATTTCGTTAACAAAAAGATAAGAAAGGCCTATCCACTTTTTTTTGTCACTTTGACTAAAACGTCGGCTCCTCTTTTCTCAGCAATGGAGACCAAAAGAAACTTTCGGGTTTTGCTTCCTCTGTCCAAATCGCAACCCTGTATTGTTTGATACAATCGGTTCTCTAATGCTTTGACCATTGTTCCTCCTTGTCGTTCGATTTGGTATGCTTGCAATTGAAATCTTCTATGAGTAATCATGATTTACAATTGTTTGCTCTCGAATTTTTTTTTTTGTTTGATTTCGATGGCTAGTCTGTGATGAATTGGTGTTAATACATAGGGTATAGAAAAACCCTTGATTCGCTCTGATTGACTTCGGTTTGATTATGCGTGATTTTCACCTTTGTTTCCATGATTAAAAACATGTCATGGGTGCTAAGTGATTTTTGGAAATTGTTGAACACTTTCCATATTTGTATATTTGAAAACTGGAAATAAATACATATTAATTTGGGAAACAATTGGTCGAGATTTTCCCTTGCCAAATAAAAGATTGCGTATAAATTTTTTGTCAAGAATTCTTCTTGCACTTTGTAAAATCTGGAAAGCAGTGAATTCATTTCTTGACTAAATGATTTTCTGGAAACCAATAAATCTGTGTCTTTCCCAAAAATGAATTTATCATTTGTTATGCACATGAATCCTCTCTTGCCAAAATTTATTCACTATGATTTCTAGAAATATTTTTCAATGTGAATATATGGAAACTCTTGTTTATTTCTGGAAATCGTTAAAGGAATTTTTGCTAAAAATTGTTTCTTGCTGAATTCTGGAAAGTCAAAAAATTGCTTACCCCTCTTAACATTTGGCAACAGAAAGATTGCTTCCATTCAAGTGAATTTCGGAAGAGATTTTCTTTCAAACTGAGACCATTTGGAATCTTCTTGCATGCCAAACCTTATGACTACAAACACAAGTGTGTGTATACACACACACACACACACACACAAACGTGTGTGTATATGTACATTATAATTTCATGCTGTGACAGTTTGGTTGAAAAGTAAGCATCTGCACACATCTTTGTTCAGCGCATACATGTACATGTGCAGAGTCTTCAATGCTGGTTCATGTGCAAATCCTCTTGCACATTATTTGTTGCTTCTACCACTTTTTTCACATCTTGTCCTATGTGTTGTGTACGCCATTTTCTTTGTGCTTGTACTTGGATATTGTGATGTGTATTGCATCATAAAAAGAACTGCTTCATTTGTTCCACTATTACACCTGTATGTTTACTACACTGTCATTGCTTGTGTTTTGTGTTGCATTTGATCTGAGCTTCATCAATGTACATTGCTCGGCCATGTATTTTTGAGCAATCATATTCATGTTGCTCCGTCTATTTATGTTCCCTTTTCTTTTATTTGATATACTTGTGGCAAGTGTTGTTTGGACATGTTTCTTTTCCTTTGTGTGAGGAAATTATTTTTGGAAAGATTTCATGATTGGGTCGAGATATTTCAACAAGTTTGCATCATTCCCTTGTGATGATGCATGTACATGAATCTTCCATATGAACTTGACTTGTATTGCTTTTAAAAAAAATTGTCTACACCATTGCCTTGAGTCTTTGACCAATACTGGTCATGTACATGAGCCACATACATATTGTAGTGCTTTTTCATGCACACTGCTCATTTTTGAACTGCACCATTTTTGCACACTGTCTTGCCTTGTACTGTGACACAAAAACCTGATTTTGGCTTTGCTTTGAGCTTGGTTGTTTCTGTTCCTTGCATGTACATATGGCATTGATTCCTGTTGTGCATACTTGTCTCCATGTATTGTTGTCCATACATGCATTGTACTTGAGCCATGTTTCACTCATGCTTGTTGGCTTGCCAAGCAAATTTGTAATTCTGGCTTGTCCCCACTTACTTGCACAATTTGTTGAGTCTTGTCTGATCCATATGCATGTGTTCCATTTTTCTCGAGATTTTCCTGAACCATGTGTGTGTGTATATACAAACTTCTATATATATGTATGTATGTATATATATATATGAGCACTAGAGATATTATCTACCTTGTGGTATTTGCAGTGAATCACTGTGAATATCACAAGCTATCTACCCACAAATGGATGAATATATAAATCAGACCAAGTCATGATAAAATTATATTTGCTTAGAATTTAAAAACATTCTGTTCCAGTTTATTGTGTGTGTTTCTCTGACAAGTAAGCAGGTGATTGGACTGGCTGTAAAGATAGATTAAAGAGATAGCTATCAGACAGAAGATAAATGTTTCATTGTGTCAGAGGATGTTACAATGATTGTATATGAGTGAATGTAGCTGAGTGTTGTAGTGAGGAGTAATGTAACAAATGAAATTGAAAAATGTATTACAGTGAGATGTAAAAATAGTGGGGTTATAAATTTGTACTATTGAACTGTACAAATAAAATATTATACTAAAATAAAATATTGTTTGAATATTAAAATTTTTGTGCAGTGGTATTCAATATAAATATTTAATTTTGTCTATGATGCAGTAGAATAGTACAATTACAAACAATTAACATAATACATATATATATATATATGTTTGTTATCATCAAACAAAAATTATAAAATAGTTATATACAACAATCTCCCCCGTTTGATGATGACAAACATATAGTAAGATTTTGAATACAATAAATGTGTTTGATAGTGGATTGTGGAACTCTGCCTATATGTATGCTCCCACTACAACAGAACCACTTAGATATGTGCATCAGTGAAAGGAAAACAATAATTGAAACTTCAATATTAAAATATTCAAGGAATGTTCAGTCATCGGTCAAAATCTTAATCATTCTCCTCCTTTTGTTATCATCACAAGGATACAAAAATCAAAATAGTGATGAAAATTGACCAGAAATATCAGCTCAAGTGTGAGAATTGTTCATCATAAATCTCAGTCAATTAAACAAAAATCATAATAGTCTAAGAACCAGAATCAAATTTCAGATTCTGGAATGATGGATTTACGATCATTTTTATAAATATGGAGAGAATTTCAATATATATGATTTCCAATTATTTTCAAATAAAATTTTAAAAATGAGTACAAAACAGTGATGGATTTGGATAATGATTATGAATTCAAATCGAGTGAAAAAAATCAAATAATCTCAAATCCCAATGACTATCAATCAACAAATCATAATATATCACAAAAATATAAACACATTTCAAAGATTAGAGAATTGTTTGATAGGCTGGTTTTTACACACCAAGGAGGATTTCATATAAATTTTTATTTATTTATTTTCCTTTTTCATTTCATTTTAAGAGCACACTGACCACACATAATTAGATCTTGGATTTTTTAAATGACGTCAGTCGCAACTTCAATTATAAGTAATCTCATAACCATGCATGAGCAGATCTTGGATTTTTAAATGAGGTTAGAGAAACACTTGTGTACATTATATTTATCATTTTCCTTCCAAAAAATCTCCTCAGTATGTAAAACCAACATGGATGATAGGAATATGGTAGGTACAAAAATGATTGTGAAATAAATTTCTAAATAAATCATATTATGAAATATGCTCAACTATACTGAGATCTTTGAAAATTTTCAATTATCTCTTTTTCTGAAAATAATATAATCACATTTCCATCACAAATTTTGAAATTATATATTTAAGATGATTTCAAAAAATATGAACTCTCTACAATAATATATAACCATGATGGACGACAGAAGGATGATACAAAAAGAAGATGTTCGTGAAATAAGCACCAATTCAAAGATATTATAAAAAATGTTCGAACATCATTAGAATTTAACTAAATTTTCTCTTGTTGTGAAGTATACTGTAGTCACAACTCATCACAATTTCCAAAATCTGATAATAATTTTGATGAATTCTAAATACAGTTCAATTTGGTTGTTGATTTCAATTTCGGAATAAATAATTAATAAATGATTTTAAAAATTGAAAATAAATTACAAGAGGGAATTGAAAAATCTATAAAAAATAAGGAAAATAAATCAAATGAATGTGAAAACACTTTTAGAACTGATCCCACTTGGAGCTCCTAATTATCCATAGTGGTCAATTGTAACGACCCAGAAAATCTGAACCAATTTAAAATTTTTGAATTGGCTAAAATAATGGATTTTAAATATTTAAAATAAATATTTTAAATAATAGCAATGAAAAGTGAGTTTTAACCGACAATTGAAAATGAATATAATTAATTATAATTATAAACAAGGCCTGAAATGGCGCTGCCGTTTCAAAAATTGAATTCAAACTTTGTCGGACTGTACCGGGTGCAAAACAAAATGGATTTTAGCGAAACCAAAAATATTTAAATCTGTTAGTGAATACCTTCCTAACGAATCTAAAAAATCGAATTTTCATAGCGGAAAACAAAAGTTATGGCCGAATGAATTTTCAGAAAGGTCGCTATGGAATTTATATAGCCCGGGAAATTGGCCATTTTGCATACGACCTCGGAATTCGACGAAACCACTTTCGTTGGATCCGGGGTGTGAAGTTATTGCTAGGTTTCAAATTTCATAATTTTTGAAGCTAGTATGTGAGCGTGGCAAAGGAAAATGTGTTTTGGTCAATTATAGTTAAATTGGATCGACCAGAAATGGGCCTTTTTGCAAACTGTCTCAGAATTCGACGAAACTAGTGTTGTTAGGACCATATCGTCAAAACATAGCTAGATTTATTTTTCTGCAATTTTTCGAATCTGTTTGTGGCCCTGGCAAATTGAAATGTACGTTCAAATTAAATATTGAATGTTTTATATTTTAAATTGAAGGAAAACTGACTGAAACATTCGAATGGGCCTTCGAAACATATCCCATTGTGTTCGGAATGGGGGTAAAACGCTGGGGACGACAGTCATTGGATTTGGATTGGTGGTCGTGTTAGAAAACCCCTTATAAAAACTACCGACCAATCAGAATTTAAATATAAAAAAATAGAAAAATCCTTTTTCTCTCTCCCCGATCGAAGGCGGAAACCGTTCAAAACCTTCCCCCTCATTTTCCAATCAATCCACGCAAAATTAGCCCCTCCTCCAGTTGAAGATTTTGTAGAGCTCGGAGAGATCTTCAAATCCATATAAGGTTTGGATTTTTTCATTGCTTGGTTTGGGAGAACGGACGTCGAGAAGTCATCGCGTTCAAGTCGCCGCCGCCTCAGGCGATCGAACGCCGCACCCCCCTGTGCTGAAAGCTCTCTCTTTCCCCTTCGACACTGCGTAGGCCGATCGAGCTATCGATTCACGGATTTCACGAAATCGCGTGACCTAGTTTTGAACATTTCAGAAAGGTATACATCTTGTTTTATTTTCAGCTGTTTTAACACCTTTAAACCGTTGCAAACTTTGAAAAACCATATCTTTTTGCTGTGTTGACGAAATTCAGTGAAACAAGAGACAGTGGACTCGTGTGGACGTCTTCTACATTTTAGAAGAGACCGCGTATTTTTCTGAGCCTTTTGCTATTTTTGGTGGAGTGGAACCCAATGTGAGATTTTTTTAATTTATAAACGATATGGAAAACGACGTTGTGTAAATTATACAGTCGATGTATGAGTTATATAAGCGTTGTACACCTCTTGTATTAGCGTTGTATAAGTCGTACGTTCGATGTATAAGTTATATATGCGTTGTAAAAATTATATATGTGTTGAAATAGAAGTGAATTGCTATGTATATATATATATATATATATATATACACACACACGCCCCTCGTCCACAAACCATGGACGATATTTATTGATTGTGATTGGTGTGAAAATTGATTGATAGCGAATGGTTGTTTGGGATTATTTGTGGTTGATATTGATTGATTGTGGTTGAAAAATACCCATTTGTGGTTGAGAAATATTTGGTTGAAACCACATAGGATTAGTTTGTGGAAATGAAATAAATATATACATGCCGCCTGCGTGCGAACTAGATGCATGATCCCCATTGTCAAAAACCGCGAGGTTTTAAGGTAGAGCGAGGAGTGTACTAGGGACGGTCCCGGTTTTAACTACCCTGCCGTTATGCTGCCGAAATTTTGAATAATATTCATGTGTTTGAATTATTTTCATTTACTGAAACTATATTTATTCGTTAAATAGAAAACCTTCAAGTGTTGAATCGATATTCATTCGTTGATTAGAGATTCATGTGTTGAATGGTCTTCGTGCTTTAAATATAAAAATCACATTTTTATCTATATATATAAACTATAGGAAACCTTCATGTGTTGAATCGATATTCATTCGTTGATTAGAGATTCATGTGTTGAATGGTCTTCGTGCTTTAAATATAAAAATCACATTTTTTATCCATATCTATACTATATTATAATTACTGAGTTTGGAATGGAGTGCTCACAGGCCTCCTCACTATTTAAACTCAAAGGTCACCCACAATAGATCCAAGGCATAAAAGACATTTTGGCCCTTCCACTTGAATAATCTATCTCTTTACCCTACCAACGCTAAATTATCGAAATCATCTCTTTTCCTTCGGCTTTTGATGTTGCTTTGATGCTTTATGCCGTCTACCCGCCTATATACAACCTAGCCCAAAATCAAAGGCGATCGGATTTGCTCCGCGAAGCCTCCCTCCACTGCTGTGAACTTGCTAGCTCACCTCCCGAAGTAAGCATTTATTTATTAATTTTTTGCGCTAGGTTTAGATTAGTTAGGTTTCTCTTATTTTCATATTTTCGTTGGTAAGGGTTGTTGATTTCTATTCTCAGAAACTATTTGTTCACATTGTTAGGTTTTTTTATTAAGGTTCATGATTTAGGGTTGCCGATGAGGTTCAAAACATGGTATATTATGCAACAATTAAATTCTGGATACCTGAGTATGAAAATTGAATAACAATACACTATGTACTTCTCAGTTTAAATGAGAAATATGAGTCGACTGTAACAACTAACAGTTGTGATTAACCGTACAAAAATTCGTTGAATTTTAGCCTTCTATTTTTCTAACATTTGTTGCATATTCATATTTCTTATGCTTCTAAACAATATTTAACCAAAAAAAAAATTGCACAGTAGAGATTGATTCATAGAATACTTTTATGGATGTAAGCCAATTTCAAGTAGAATATAGTAGTACAACTTTAGAGCTTCTTAATAAAGAACTAAGAAATGCCTTGGTTTGTCTCTAATGGCATAACTTACCCCATTGCATCATCTTTCTTGAGCTTCTTAATTATATTATCTATTAAATAAAAAACTTATTTATTTTCGTTCCCACAAAATAATGGTATGTGGTCCTTCAAACATGTACTGTGATACTTATTGTACTGACAGTTTTACCCATTTAACTTTTTCCTTTTCTTTTCTGTATAGTTTCAGGGTATTATTACCATATAACTAATAAATTTTTAATCGTACATTAGTACTATGTTTCTAATTTGAATTTTTAAATATTTGCCTAATATTATTTCCATTCATTTTCATTTAAAACAAGATTCCCTACATTAATTTAGCAAATGTCAGCAATTAAATTTAACGTCGAGGTGTCAGTATATTTAACCAAAAATATATAATGACCATGAAAAAATAATCGCTTCTTACATACAAAGGATTCTTCGCATGATTACCTTAAACTTCCCAAAACAGGAAATGTATTATTGGAATTGCTGTATTTCGTGCATGGCATGAACTTTGCTTTTAGGTTGGTTGAAGTAAGCCAGGTTATTTAGATTTTGTTTTAACTTTCGTTGCATACATGCAAACCTTGCACCCATGCTTACAAGTTTAGTGTATGTACTGCAAAACCTCTGCATCACTAATGCACTTGGTAATTATTTAATAACGTGTTTTGTTAGTCATATTCTACATATAAAGATACTTTGCCTGATCTATCAAAATATGATGTTATTTACAATTGTAAGGTTATTTAAATTGACAAAATACATATTTTTATATCTAATTAGTTTAAGGCCTAATCCAATTGTTCATATCATTAAGGGTGAAGAACATAGTTTTTAGGTTATTTATGTTATCATTTCGACTGTAAGGATCACTTATATGAGAAATTAAAATTTTTCATTTTGAAAACAAACATTTACTCAACTAAAATTTTGCTGAATTTCATTTTTTTGTTTGGTTGTCAATGTGTGTGTAAGTGTGTGGAATATTATAGTGTATATGTTATATGTAAAATATGTATTGTGTAATAGAAACAGGAGTTAGAATTTTTGGCTTATATATTGTAAAATTTTCTTGCTCAGGCATGAAATATATTAGGACATGGTCATTGTCGATTACACCTTTAGTTGTTTTATGAAATCTATTCTGTTGTATATCGGTTTTTTAATCTTATATTTCTAGGAAATTTCCAAAGTGTTCGATTGAAGGTGTTGAGCCAAGCAGACAGAACAACCATGGGGGTGGACATTAATCAGGGTCATTCATTCGAATTCCTTTTTTTCGATGTAATGTGGCTTTTGGACTTTTAGCATTTCAGGTATGTCAATTCGTTCGTTCTATTTAAAGCATTAATTTTGATTTGTGGATGTCAATTTTTGTGTGTATTCATAGACTGTCTTCATTTGATTGAAGCTCCGTTAAAAACACTGGAAACATTGCATACTATGAAGCATCTATGTTTAATGAAAATAAATATATTATGTTATTTATATTAATTTTGGCTACCTAAAAAACCGTCAAAACTACATGAATTATTGATGAACTCATTTGGATTTTCATAACAATACATTTCATTTAAATAACACTATTAAGATGTATATAAAGATATTACGCAAATTTTTGGTCATTTTGTCTTTATATGGAAAGATGGAAATCATGAGTCAATATAATGGCGGAGATTCAATGTGTCGCGGTTATACATGAAATTTCACTTGGTAAGAAAATCCATATGGCATTGGAAATTTTCTTTGATGCGGTTTATTCATCAACTACTTATGCCTTACAAGTTTATACATAGTGATATAAATCTGAGTAAATGCACTGACCGAAGTAGAATGAATCCAATTAATTTTCTTCCCTTTTTCATATAATTTACTCTCGAGTTAATGAGACCATCATATTTAATGTTGCTTAATTTCCTTCATTTAATAAGAGTTTTGATTGATTATAATACATAGCCATCTTATTACATGACAGTTCATTTTTTTAAATACTCCTTTTTTTTGTTATACTGTTTTTGTACTATCAAATAAATACATGCCGTGTGCAACATTTTCTTGCCAAAATTCCTTATATGCATAATCATATATTGCTTACACAAATAATTGAAATTCCATTTCTTGATCTCTATCTTCAATTTTTGGAAACATATGAAATTCTTCCGTTAAACCCTGATTAATGAACCTACAAAATCCCTCAAATTGTATCTGACTAAATCCAGGTATTGTGGACATTCCCTCATTTCCATTCTGAAGCATCTTAATCTTATATTTATTTTAAACAAAGTGTGGTGCTAAGGGCACCCCAATATGTTCTTCCTAATACTGCGACTAAAAAATACACAAGAATTAGTATTACACTCTTCTTAATACCACACACTTAAAAAATAGGGGCTACCACACTGTTTTCCCTATTTCTATTTTGCTCGATATTCGTTCGTCCTTATTTCTAAAACCGATCAACGAGCTGAACCCTAGATCTATAACTGATCAACGAATTCGACGCCGCAATGTCGAGGAATATACAATAGTCGTGAATAAGGTTTGAATTAAGCAAACTAGAAGAGGAAGTGAAAGATTATGGTTTTTTTATCACCAAACAATTGAGATATTATCGTACGAATTTGAATTTTCCATCAAGAGATGCAAAGAAGACAACAATTATGAGAGATTAGAGTTGTTGGATTAGCTTAGTATGTGATTTGTTCGACAAATAATCATTGAATGGAGATTATAATGGAAAAGTAACGTGGTATTAGGAAGCATACAAAATTTATTGAGTTTTATTTTTTTAATTGTGGTATTAGGAAGAACATATTGGGGTGCCCTTAGCACCACACTAAACAAATAAAAAAGAATCTAACTATCTAATAGTTACATGCAATGCGCAACATTTTCTTGCCAAAATTCCTTATATGCATAATCATTTATTGTTTACTTCTTTTAAGCTTAAACAAATATTTATGCTTAAAAAAAATAACTTTGTTTTCATAAATTAGTTTATATTTCTTACATTTCCCTTCATTAAGTTTCCTGATATACGAAATTTTCTATCAAGTTTTTAAATTCGTATTTTATTTGCAGCCTAAACTAAAACTTCAAAAAAGCCATGTGTTGTTCCTTTTAATATTTTGCATGCTTGCAGTTTTACAGTTTGTTAAGATTGTAATCCCAATTTATAGCTTGGATTATTTATCTTAAGTATTTGTTTCTCCTTTATGGCATAGCTACTAAAAGGATATGGTATACTTTCTTTATTGATTTGGATCTGCACAATTCTATGGAACAAAAAAAGTTTCAAATAATAACCCGGTATGAATCAATTGTATGATGCGAAACAAGCAGATAACATGCCATGTTTCCTTCATTACTTTTTATTCAATCAATTCTATTGAACATGCCAAGATTCAAATGGAAACCTTTATAATTTACATGAATTAGTTTTATCATGTCAACCCCTCGGTCTATTGATTTGCATTATAGACTTAAAGTTGGCTTCAACCAATTTTTGAAATTAAGCAGATGATAATCTTTGGCATTTTATTTACCTTACTGCATAAGTCAATTGATTATGATAATTTTGTAAACTACTAGATTTATTTACCTAAATATGCATGAGTCTCTTGGAAGTATTCTGATATGCCTTTCCTGTTTTACATGTGCGATTCAGAAAGATCCTTTATTACTAAATAAAGCTTATTTCTTTACAATTACAGGACATCAAGGTAAATTTGACTTCAAGCCAGGCAGTCAAGGACAAAAATCATGCAATAATATTTATATCTAAAAGACTGCATATTGTAGCACACTACGGAAATATTATACTCAAAAATGGTAGTTGAATCTGTTACAAAACTTCGACAAAAACCCTAAGTTAATTGTACGTATTATATAAGGGATCTGGTATCTTGAATGCAGAATGATGTGAGACTACTTTCTTGAAGGCAAAGGTGAAATGTTTTCCTTTCTATTTCCTTATTTCCATTATGGGTCAAATCTTTCATCAATTAGTTCTAATAGTGAAGTCATACACTTGATAATCTTACTCCTTATTGGCATATCTACTTTTTGAGTTTTAGATATTATTCTAGATCAACAATATTGAAAAATGGGTGAATCAGTCTAGAGGATAATTAAATCATGTGATATGATACTGACAAAAGAGGAAAGGTTGAAATTTTGCATTTAGATTAAAATCTTTATTAACATTACCAAAAGAAATAGTGTTACCATTAGGTATAATAAATCAGTTTAAGTTAAAGGATGTAGTTTGCTATATTTCATATATGTTAATGATATGTTATACCTCTTAAAGTCTTAGTTATATATTTTAATCCAATTTCTTATTTAAATCCACTACATGCAACAGTAAAAAGAAATACTGTAAATGTTTTTATCAGATTCAACATATATATTACAGTCATTTTGAAGGTTTAACTTTATTTCACAACTGATAATTAAACAAGAAATCATCGAATGAAAATATTATTTTAATGAATCTTCAATCCATTGAGGTAACAAAAGTTTAAAGCAATTAGTTTGCCACTTGATAACATGTATGACAATACTTCCTGGGCAGATATTGCATTTATTCTTTGATTTTTCTTACCTGGCATCTTTTTTTCCAGATCTTTTAAACAAGGCAATATCTTCTGTTCTGATTATACTATGATTAACCTTATCCTTGGTTTGTATAAATTGTATTTTACAGCTTCATAATTCAGGCTATTTATATGATTTATTTTCTTTGCCTTATTGTTGTTCATTCCAATTTTAATATTAGTTTAAGAATAATCTATACCTAAGACGAATGGTGCCAATTTTGTAAATTGTTTTATTAGTTGTGAATTATATGCCTCTGATTCATCACTCAATTTGCTACTTATTGGATATGAACTTACATATCATATTTTTCAGTTTTTTAATCCTAAATATGGCTACTACATATTTGGTATTCTCCGAGGAGGATAAAAATTATATACGATAGGACTTCTCCAACCCTTGCGTAATGGCAAAGTCAACTCTTATACTACTATTCTATTTTTGATTTTCTAGAGTATCATATTATATGATGTTGATAAGAGTCCTACATGAATTAAAATACCACTAAATTTACTTCTTCAAACAATTATTGTCTGTTGTGCTACATTGTTAGATTGGAATTCTGTGTTAAAAGCCATCAAAATCAGACTTCATTCATTTGTTTCTCTCCTTACATCTAGGTTTCCTATATTTTCTGCATTGCTGCACTTCCCGTTTGTACTTCCACAAGCTATCTAACTATATTGTTTAATGTTATCACTCCTGGATCATCCACTTTTTATTAATTGCTTTTCTCTTCTTATGCCTTATTTCATAATTTATTGCTGTTCCGCATTTTAAAAGAAATTTGTTTTCATTTTTCTTTATCTGACTACTTGATGCAGTTTATTTTGTTTCATAAAAAAATAGACCAATAGTAATATACAGTTATACACACATTGAAAAAAAGGGTATGTATTCACTTGCAACATTATTATCTAGGTAGTAGTTTCACAGAATAGCTTTCATCATGAACTGTCACTTATCAAAGTTTCCATCTTTGTTCTGCTTTATAATTGCTAGATATAGAAGTTATTATTTATATAGTTATATCCATTTGAATTTCCAATTCAATTCAAGACATTAATAACTGTACACACGAATATTTTGTTTACAAACTGCCAACAAAAATTTCAACAAGGAACTTTTTTTTTTGTATATTGGCAATAATGACTTGACCAAATGGTGTGGTTTCCTCGATGTTGGGTTTCACCAAATGTGATTTTTTATTTTATTTGTGTACGAGCTTGGTCAAATGTCGATTTGTATTGTTCTTCAATTGAATCTTTAGCAACAGTTTCCATTGCTTTCTACCTGTATAATGCTATCCAACACTGCCACACATCAGCAACAAGGCTTTACCTTATACCATATATTTACAAGAAATAATACTTCTATTTTTTGCCTTTATCAAAATGACATTAACAGGTTAATATAATTGAATGGCTGCCATGTGGCCTAGGGGCTTGCTGCTTTTATTTTTTGAAGATGCTTAAACAGTGCAGTAATAAATGTTCTCACGGTTGTAATTGGCATTTTGCTTACTAAATTGTATTTTTCAATAAACCCTTCTCTTATTTGTGTTTTCTCTAATTTACACAATATCAATCCAATACCACTATCATTGCACTTTTATGCAAAGCTTTGAAATTTAGATTTGACTTTCAACCATAGAAAATTTATGGCTTTGTGAGTATAAATGTCGGGTATGTATTTCCTTATGCATACAAATAACCATTATTTCAAATCATGGTTTCCGTTATGCTTCCAAATGGCTATTGTTTCTCAAGATGCCTATTATTATTTAGGCATGCATTTGTGAGTATATATGACAGATCTATATTTCCATGTATGTATGCATTCATATTTGGTTTTCATTAAGCTTTCAATGACCATCGTTTCCCAACATGTGATATTCTCAACCACATCTTACCATGCATTTGTGCTCTCGCAGATGATCACTTTAAACAGAGTTGACCGGTGCACTGGCCAATATCATAGCAACTGCCTTCTGAAATTAGCGTTTGACCAAATCGTTTTATTTGCCAGGTTGCTAAGGCTGTTGAAATTGAATATGTTCCCGAAAAGCCAGAAATTGAAAATGTCTTTCTTGAGGAGTTTAAGAATGTTTTTGAGAAATTTACCTTTGAAGATTCTACTGCTAATGCTGAGGTATGAATAAAAACTACTATGATTTTATTCTTAGAACAATATGCATTAAACGTTTCTAATACATTTACTTTGTTACCGCAGGATAACGATACAAAGGATGAGTCAGCTGCAGACGCTGCAGCAGAAAAGTAAAGTGAATCTAATTCTGACAAGGAAGAGCAAGATAAACAGCAAAAGGAGAAGGGAATTTCCAATAAGAAGAAACGTGTAATTTTGGTGATATTCAAATTCAGTGAATTATGTCATATATGTTCTCCATGAACACATTTTTTAACTGATATTTTGCAGCTTCAAAGAAGAATGAAAATAGCAGAATTGAAGCAAATATCATCAAGGCCTGATGTGGTGGAGGTATGATTCACAATTTACTTGGTTCAGGTCATCATTTCACTGGAGAAGATTTTTTGTTCTCTTCTGATTATTTCTATCTTTGATATCAATAAAAGGACTTGGTTGTATAGAAGTTCACTCGCAGGGCTTAGTTGTATAGAAGTTCACCGGTCTATTGCCATTTTTAACTATCATTAAAGTTACATAAATACCTTAATTATTTCATATTCCGTCACTTCTCTGCAGTACATGTGTGTGTGTGTGTTATTATAATACTTATCAACTTTAGCACTTTAACAGTAGCTGTAAACTCTATCTTAATATATCAGATTCAACCCCAAGCGATAAACCTGAGCTGGGCCTATTACTTCGTCTACTATGAGTATTTTGTAACCTTTAAGTTCCTCTTGAGGTTAATTATGAAAAACCTTCGGGTAGACTATTATATTACAATGCTAAACTATTAATCATATAAACTTTTTAATTTTGTTGCTTCAGTTAGACGCTCTCAATTTAGAAACATGACATCTTCATTAGGTGACTCTGTTTTACATGTAGTTTATTGCCCTTTTGTGAACAATTTCAATAATGTTTAATACTTAATTAAGTTCAGATAGCCATTTTTCCCTACCCCTTTTTTGCTTCATGTCTGGAAAAAAATATTGCATGTTTAGACTTTTATCATGATTTTCATTTTCATCTTTTACTTCTATTATCATATATTTGATGTTAAGATTTACTTAAAATTTTAAATTATCATCTCTCATTTTGCTTTAGAAATTAGCAGTGCTGGATAGGGAACTACAACAATACATGAAATACAGTAGCAACATTTTAAGGGGGTGCAGTTGACCACAGAGAAGCTCCAAACAACAATAGATAATGATATGCCTCCAGTAGAGGTTTTATTTTGTTTGTTGTCCTTACATGTACATTAGTTGTATTCTCCAAGTAATTATTACCATGTTCTACCGCTGATTCTTGTAGCCTAGATGTCAGATCCATTTGCTTTTGTTCGTTGCATCTTTTAAGTTATTTATTAAAGCTGACATGATTGTTTTCTCACGTTGGACCCTTCATTGAAATTCATGCTCTTTTTGGGTATTAATGAATTTACAAGCATGTTTTTTTGGTTCGTTTAATTTGCTGTCATATTACAGAAGTTGTATACTAAAAATATGGGAACTTTTAGCCATATCCGTCTACTTAAAAAATTACTAGCCTCATATCCTTTCATGTTTTGAAATACAAATTGTATCGTTGTAATAATGTAATGTTAAACGTGATATCTTTCAATAGACTTAGCAAATTTTAATTTTGGTTTCGTTATTAAATCACAATATTTATTATGTTTTAATTAACATTCATATGCCATATTTTTGTGATTTTTTTTACAATATTTGCTTGACAAATATTTGCCTCCATGTTAATATATTTAAATATAATTTGTCTTGAAATACGTATTCACCCGTTAATTATTTGTCCGTAAGAATCCGAATAGCTTTTTATTTGGCAAAAATATGTCTTTAGCAAAATATTCGAGCGTCAAATTTTTGCTAGGGGAATTAAAATCTGAGTATTAAGTTATTTTGATAAAATTTCATAAAATTATCATGAAGATATTCTGTAATATTATAGTATCATTGACTTATGTATCAATAATGTATGAATATTAGTCTTCATAAAAAAACTGTATTGATGTTTCAGGTGTCATGCACAGCGGTTGTCAAGTCTTTGTCGTGTAACATTGCTTTAGATTAAACTCCATTGTTAAGTCCTATTTATGAAAAATACAATAGTAGTAGGTTACTTTGTTGTGCCTGTATTTGTCATTCTTTACATCAGTTTCTTTGTTTATATCTACCATTTTTTTCGTCCATAACAATATTTAAAATTGTGTTCATATATATTCACAGTTCAAATTAATAATTTTTCTACGAGGCTAGATTGATTATATCCTGAGTTTTATATGTTCGTATGAACATCAATCGAATTGTTAATTTAGATTCTTTTGATACAAATATTCTTGTGATAGTGTGATAAGGAAAGTGATTAATGCATCTTTTTCCTCTTTTATCTTATACCTTACATTTATATTTTCATTTTACTGAATTCTCATAGAAAAAAATTATGGGAAAAGGTACAGGAACCAGCATATAATAGTCGACGGCACATGCAGCAAAAAGCTCTATATTCGAGTATGCATTACTTTATCCGATACATGCCTCGTTAATGAACTGTTTTCTAATGGTAAAATATTTACCGAGGGCCAAATAATAAACTTTGTTTAGGAGGTGATCTAAATGTTTGTCAAGCAAATATTTGGTTAGAAGGTAATCTAAATTCTTTCAATTAAACATCTAACAGGATTTTTTTTTGTTTGGGAGGTAATTTAAAATTTTCCAACTAGATATTCGATAGACAAATATTTGTCTAAGTGTTACTACCTACTTTGTAAAAAAAAAATATTAATTTGAACTTATAACGTATGGATGTTAATTGAAAGTTAATAATATTTGTGATATGATGGTGGAAACAAAATCAAAATCGGATAAATCTATTGAAAGATATCATATTAATAATATCGCAATTAATAGTATCAAATTTTCAGTGTTGAATTCGAAAGGGAAAACTTATATTAAATTTGAAAATAGGGAACTATATCTAATTTTCACTGTAACTATAACATTTTTCTCATTCCAAGGTAGTATGACTTATACATGTCTATTATGATATGAGATTCCCTTCCTAATTTAAGTACCGTCTAGCTGTAGTATTATTTGTCGGGTTATTTTCATTTTTCTAACATAAAATTTGGAAAGTTACAATTATGTTCATCAATGGATAAAACAAGGTCAATTTTATTTTCACTTTAAAGATCAATACAATTCACCCATTTAAACTATAAGTAAGGCAAAATCCGTGTGCGAAGCACGGGTTCACACTTGTATATAAACTATAGAAAACCTTCATGTGTTGAATCGATATTCATTCGTTGATTAGAAACTCATGTGTTGAATGGTCTTCGTGTTTTAAATATAAAAATCACATTTTTATCTATATATAGAAACTATAGAAAACCTTCATGTGTTGAATCGATATTCATTCGTTGAATTGAAATTCATGTGTTGAATGGTATTCATATTTTGAAATAAATTGTTTTATAATAAAAATCACCTTTTTATCATTTATGTAAACCATGTAAAATGACCTTGTTTTAAAATAAATTGTTTTACAATAAAAATCACCTTTTTATCGTCTATATAGACTATCTAAAATAATAGTGTTTTGAAAAGAATTGTTTTACAATAAAAATCACATTTTTATTATATACATGAATTGTTGAAATGTGAAGTGTTAAAAATAGCAACTCATTCAAATAAATATGCATGAGTCGAAATATTCATTAATTAGCTAATGATGTGATTTTTACCTGTGCATGCAACATTAGAATGAATGGTGTTTTCAAACCAAATGGAATCAAATATGAAGTTGAATGGAAAATGATAAATGATAAGAACTGTATATATGTACATGCATATTTATTGAACAGGTTATAGCAAAGGGGCTAGAGAAGAGGAATAAAATTTTGTGCCCGACAAATAGGTACACATTTACTGTTTTGTTTGGGTGATGATTTTATGAGCCTGTTGGCTAGCCGCTTGGCTTTTTCTTTTTCTTTTTCTTTTTGACATGAGACGCCCGTGTGGCTATTTGGGAATTTTCCCAGCCCCTCCCGTACAAAGGAAGTTATGGCGAAATTTTCCAAAATTTAAAGGCGTTAGTGAAATATTTGAAGTGAAAACGATATTGAAATAGTTGAATGAACTATATTTATATAAATATATAAATATAAATAAAATTAAATCGAAACGTGGCCGTGCAGTTCGTGTTTTGAAACCGTGATTTCAAACAACTAGTGCGGGAAATCCGACCATTGGATTTTCCCGAAACCGCAACCGTTGGGTTCGCCTTGGAAATATCTTTCCAACGGCACCAACTTTGTAAAAATCCAACGGTTGGGTTGTCTGGAATGTTTAATTCAAATCTAAAAAAAAAACAACGCCAGAAACGATTATATTTATATATATATATATATATATATATATATAAATATAAATATAATTATATCTAATCGAATAACGACGCTGCAGTTCGTATTTTGAAATCGAAACTTCAAACGATTGTACCGGGAGATCCGACCGTCGGATTTTCCCGAAACTGGAACCGTTGGATTCGTTTTGAAAAGATCTTTCTAATGATGTAAATTTTATGAAAATCCAACGGTTAGATTTTCAGATATGTGTAAATCAAATCTAAAGAAAAACAGCGCCACGGCCGCGTTATGGCCCGAAGCGTCGTTTTGAATAAATTGGCTATTTTAAAATAAATAAAAATAGCGATAAATCGTTAGAAAATATCATAAACGATATGGAATGGAAATAAACTGAATTTGCTCGATTTATGTGGTATTTGATGGTTGAATGTGTTTGGTGTGAAAATTACATTAAAGAACAAAATTGGTGTTGTCGAATGATTTAACCATTGAAATAAATTAATTTGAAATTCTAAATATACGTGAATTATTTGAAACGGCCGAGTTAATTCTCATTTCAAATAATTGACCGACGATTGAAAGTCGAAGATGAAGACGGTGGTCGAAGACCGGAGATCTTCACCTCGTTTGGATGGTAACTGAGGTCCTGATTGGGAGGCATCCCGAAATATGGATAATGAGTGGTGATCGATGGGTTTGCGAGGTATTTAGTGCCTCCGGTTTCGTTCAGACCCAGAACGGACTTACAAATGGACTGTGTGTCTGACATTGGATTTTATTCTGTGTTGATTGATCTCTATTAAATATACATCTGTTTGGCGGCGGAGAATTTATTCTTTTGCTTAACGCCCTTCTCTGATACGCACGAGCTCAGAGGTTGTATATCGATGGACATCAGTCGCATGGCATGAATTGCCTATGTGGCATGCTAAGATGCAGTGCTCAGGGCTTCTGTTGAAAAGCAAAGTCTTGTGGTGATGATCAAAGCACCGCTTGTGTGGCATAGCTTTGTGTATAACGTGAATTCGCGAGCCTCACACCCCGGTATGAACCAGAAACGGGAGAAGGACCTCAGGGAGGGCATGCGTTTCTTCCTAGCTAGGGTGGTGTCAGTGACCTACCAGCCCTGACATTTATATACTTTTCACCTGTGTGGTTGTTGCTGTTGCGAGGCGCCTCGGTTTGATCGGACGATCCGGGTCCGATGGAGTCATTCGTTGGCTCGTTTACGCCCCAAAGGGCGGGAAAACGTATTGTTCAGGCATAATAATCCACATCGGTGGACCGGCCCTGACGATCCAAGGCTTGCCTACGCGCTTGCCTGAGACTCGGGCTAGGCAGTCTCGAATTCGGTAAGGACTATCTTTTGCCTTGGTTCAGGACGGAAATCCAATTTCCAAATACGACATCGTGCGGTTTTGATTGTATATATATATATATATATATGGCGACATGATATACGGTACCCATGCCGTCTATGATTGATAGTTATGATTTGAAATTGTTTTCAAAACATATAAACACTAGCAATAATACCAAATGCCTTTGTTTTATTCGTATCAAGCATATTTTGGCCGTTATAAGGTAAAAAATCTATCCTCTGGTTTGCGTTGCATTGTGTGATGGGAACTGAGTCTTATAACGGCTTCATTTTTATAAAAAGCATAGCGATGTTTAAAAGAAAGATTTGTTTTAAAGCACTGGCAATCCAATGGAGTAAACCCGTTCCACGAAAGTGGCGTGGTCCTGTGATTGGCCATATTATATATGTGTTGAGTAGATTTCTCATACCAGTCCCATGACTGACTCGTAGTTTGTTTCACTTTCAAACTCGGGTGCCCCTTTTTCTACACAGGCAGCCTTGTATTCAGGTTTAGCTGGTTCTTTCTGGATAGCTGCAGCTGAAGATGGATTCTATCATTTATCTCTTTTTATGCTGTTCAGCTCCTATTGTACATATTTTGTTTATTTTCCGCTGTAGACATTTATGTATAGCTGAACTGTATTTGTACTAAGTAAGATCCTGTATACTGTGTAACTCTGATGATTACTTTTATCCAGTATATTGTATTGTTCATTATCTGGTGTATTTATTTAATTTTGTTCTGCTATTATCTGTTTCTGTGTTATATTCCAAAGATAACCCTTGCCACCGTCAGCACGGGGTTTGGGGTCGTCACACGTGGTATCAGAGCTTTGGTTAAGCTTAGTGCTGGAATATAACATTTGAATGAACTCGTCAGAGACAGAACCAGTAGTGTTCTAGGATGAATAACTCATTACATATAGGATCAGTAATATCCTAGTGTGAGTATAGCAGAATCAGAATAACTCGTTAGAGATGGGGTCAGAAGAGCCCCAGAACGAGTCGGGAGTTATATGTTTATAAATAACGTATTTGTGATTATATATGTAGTTTGGTTTTAGAAATATGATTTTTTGAATATGTAGAAGTATATTTTTGAAAAGTTAAAAACAAATTGGTTGTTGGTTGTGTTGTGTGATTGTAGATTAGATTAATTAAAATTATTGAAACGATAGTTAATTTAATTAACAATAAAATGAATAGTAGGATTTATTCGATTAAATCACACAATGAACTGATTGGAAAATAAATAGAAATATATACATGCGCATTATATATGTTTGAACATGTGAATGGATAGCTGTTGAGTAAAGATTTTATTTGCGCGCCCGACAAATAGGTAAACCTTAATGAGTTGGATGCGAAATATTATTATATCAACTCCTGTGAATGCCATTGGATGCGAAGTGCTGGTTTTTCTGTGTGAAATAGTAAACGTCGCCATAAGATAGTAACAATTAATTTTGAACTACATTGCATGGCATGCTTCTGGAAGATAGGCATACTTCATTATATACCACATAAGCATTTGGAGCTTGTGTAACGAGGTGGAAGATTTACCATACGAGCAAGAGGCTTGTATGGCGATGACTATATTTTACAGGTTGAACTGATGACTGATATGGACTATTTAAATAATAACGATTAAATTGCCAGATTAATAAAAACCCCACACGGGTCTGGAGTTGACAATAATCACGTCTCTCTAGTTATTAGATACGGCACATGGACTATTTATTTCCCACACGGGCCAGGGTGACGAGAATTTATTCTCTGGAGTTATTATCAATACATGCTCCCCTGTAAACACCAGAATATATCACTATAAATAGGTGTATGCTTATTAGGATTTATTGGGTACCTAATACGGCCCAATAAATTTCCAAACCTCTCTCCGTACAAAGGAGGTTATGGCGAAATTTTTCGAAAATTCCGGGTGTTAGCCAAATTTTTGAAGAATCTGAAATTTCTCAGAAACTGAAAAGTTGGAGAATTGAAGCCAGATCGAACGTAGAGTTGATTAATCAAACCACTTTCGACTTTGTTCCTTTTCGGGGACGAAAAGTTTTAAGTGGGGGAGATTGTAACGACCCAGAAAATCTGAACCAATTTAAAAATTTTGAATTGGCTAAAATAATGGATTTTAAATATTTAAAATAAATATTTTAAATAATAGCAATGAAAAGTGAGTTTGAATCGACAATTGAAAACGAATATAATTAATTATAATTATAAACAAGGCCTGAAATGGCGCTGCAGTTTCAAAAATTGAATTCAAACTTTGTCGGACTGTACCGGGTGCAAAACAAAACGGATTTTAGCGAAACCAAAAATATTTAAATCTGTTAGTGAATACCTTTCTAACGAATCTGAAAAATCAAATTTTCATAGCGGAAAACAAAAGTTATGGCCGAATAAATTTTCAGAAAGGTCGCTATGGAATTTATATAGCCCGGGAAATTGGCCATTTTGCATACGACCTCGGAATTTGACGAAACCACTTTTGTTGGATCCGGGGTGTGAAGTTATTGCTAGGTTTCAAATTTCATAATTTTTGAAGCTAGTATGTGAGCGTGGCAAAGGAAAATGTGTTTTGGTCAATTGCAGTTAAATTGGATCGACCAGAAATGGGCCTTTTTGCAAACGGTCTCAGAATTCGACGAAACTAGTTTTGTTAGGACCGTATCGTCAAAACATAGCTAGATTTATTTTTCTGGAATTTCTCGAATCAGTTTGTGGCCCTGGCAAATTGAAATGTACGTTCAAATTAAATATTGAATGTTTTATATTTTAAATTGAAGGAAAACTGACTGAAACATTCGAATGGGCCTTCGAAACATATCCCAATGTGTTCGGAATAGGGGTAAAATGCTAGGGACGACAGTCGTTGGGTTTGGATTGGTGGTCGCGTTAGAAAACCCCTTATAAAAACTACCGACCAATCAGAATTTAAATTAAAAAAAATAGAAAAATCCTTTTTTTCTCTCTCCCCGATCGAAGGCGGAAACCGTTCAAAACCATCCCCCTCATTTTCCGATCAATTTACGCAAAATTAGCCCCTCCTCCAGTTGAAGATTTTGTAGAGCTCGGAGAGATCTTCAAATCCATATAAGGTTTGGATTTTTTCATTGCGTGGTTTGGGAGAACGGACGTCGAGAAGTCATCGCGTTCAAGTCGCCGCCGCCTCAGGCGATCGAACGCCACCGCACCCCCCTGCGCTGAAAGCTCTCTCCTTCACCTTCGACACTGCGTAGGCCGATCGAGCTATCGATTCACGGATTTCACGAAATCGCGTGACCTAGTTTTGAACATTTCAGAAAGGTATACGGCTTGTTTTATTTTCAGCTGTTTTAACACCTTTAAACCGTTGCAAACTTTGAAAAACCATAACTTTTTGCTTTGTTGATGAAATTCAGTGAAACAAGAGACAGTGGACTCGTGTGGACGTCTTCTACATTTTAGAAGAGACCGCGTATTTTTCTGAGCCTTCTGCTATTTTTGGTGGAGTGGAACCCAATGTGAGATTTTTAATTTATAAACGATATGGAAAACGACGATGTGTAAATTATATAGTCAATGTATGAGTTATATAAGCATTGTACACCTCTTGTATAAGCGTTGTATAAGTCGTACGTTCGATGTATAAGTTATATATGCGTTGTAAAAATTATATATGTGTTGAAATAGAAGTGAATTGCTATATATATATATATATATATATATATATATATACACGCCCCTCGTCCACAAACCCTGGACGATATTTATTGATTGTGATTGGTGTGAAAATTGATTGATAGCGAATGGTTGTTTGGGATTATTTGTGGTTGATATTGATTGATTGTGGTTGAAAAATACCCATTTGTGTTTGAGAAATATTTGGTTGAAACCACATAGGATTAGTTTGTGGAAATGAAATAAATATATACATGCCGCCTGCGTGCGAACTAGATGCATGATCCCCATTGTCAAAAACCGCGAGGTTTTAAGGTAGAGCGAGGAGCCGTACTAGGGACGGTCCCGGTTTTAACTACCCTGCCGTTATGCTGCCGAAATTTTGAATAATATTCATGTGTTTGAATTATTTTCATTTGCTGAAAATATATTTATTCTTTAAATAGAAAACCTTCATGTGTTGAATTGATATTCATTCGTTGATTAGAGATTCATGTGTTGAATGGTCTTCGTGCTTTAAATATAAGAATCACATTTTTATCTATATATATAAACTATAGGAAACCTTCATGTGTTGAATCGATATTCATTCGTTGATTAGAGATTCATGTGTTGAATGGTCTTCGTGCTTTAAATATAAAAATCACATTTTTATCCATATATATAAACTATAGAAAACCTTCATGTGTTGGATCGATATTCATTCGTTGATTAGAAATTCATGTGTTGAATGGTCTTCGTGTTTTAAATATAAAAATCACATTTTTATCTATATATAGAAACTATAGAAAACCTTCATGTGTTGAATCGATATTCATTCGTTGAATTGAAATTCATGTGTTGAATGGTATTCATATTTTGAAATAAATTGTTTTATAATAAAAATCACCTTTTTATCATCTATGTAAACTATGTAAAATGACCTTGTTTTAAAATAAATTGTTTTACAATAAAAATCACCTTTTTATCATCTATATAGACTATCTAAAATAATAGTGTTTTGAAAAGAATTGTTTTACAATAAAAATCACATTTTTATTATATACATGAATTGTTGAAATGTGAAGTGTTAAAAATAGCAACTCGTTCAAATAAATATGCATGAGTCGAAATATTCATTAATTAGCTAATGATGTGATTTTTACCTGTGCATGCAACATTAGAATGAATGGTGTTTTTAAACCAAATGGAATCAAATATGAAGTTGAATGGAAAATGATAAATGATAAGAACTGTATATATGTACATGCATATTTATTGAACAGGTTATAGCAAAGGGGCTAGAGAAGAGGAATAAAATTTTGTGCCCGACAAATAGGTACACATTTACTGTTTTGTTTGGGTGATGATTTTATGAGCCTGTTGGTTAGCCGCTTGGCTTTTTCTTTTTCTTTTTGACATGAGACGCCCGTGTGGCTATTTGGGAATTTTCCCAGCCCCTCCCGTACAAAGGAAGTTATGGCGAAATTTTCCAAAATTTAAAGGCGTTAGTGAAATATTTGAAGTGAAAACGATATTGAAATAGTTGAATGAACTATATTTATATAAATATAAATAAAATTAAAACGAAACATGGTCGTGCAGTTCGTGTTTTGAAACCGTGATTTCAAACAACTAGTGCGGAAAATCCGACCATTGGATTTTCCCAAAACCACAACCTTGGGTTCGCCTTGGAAATATCTTTCCAACGGCACCAACTTTGTAAAAATCTAACGGTTGGATTGTCTGGAATGTTTAATTCAAATCTGAAGAAAAACAGCGCCAGAAATGATTATATTTATATATATATATATATATATATATATATATATACAAATATAATTATATTTAATCGAATAACGACGCTGCAGTTCGTATTTTGAAATCGAAATTTCAAACGATTGTACCGGGAGATCCGGCCATCGGATTTTCCCGAAACTGGAACCGTTGGATTCGTTTTGAAAAGATCTTTCTAATGATGTAAATTTTATGAAAATCCAACGGTTAGATTTTTAGATATGTGTAAATCAAATCTGAAGAAAACAGCGCCACGGCCGCGTTATGGTCCGAAGCGTCGTTTTGAATAAATTGGCTATTTTAAAATAAATAAAAATAGTGATAAATCGTTATAAAATATCATAAACGATATGGAATGGAAATAAACTGAATTTGCTCGATTTATGTGGTATTTGATGGTTGAATGTGTTTGGTGTGAAAATTACATTAAAGAACAAAATTGGTGTTGTCGAATGATTTAACCATTGAAATAAATTAATTTAAAATTCTAAATATATGTGAATTATTTGAAAAGGCCGAGTTAATTCTCATTTCAAATAATTGACCGACGATTGAAAGTCGAAGATGAAGACCGTGGTCGAAGACCGGAGATCTTCACCTCGTTTGGATGGTAACCGAGGTCCTGATTGGGAGGCATCCCGAAATATGGATAATGAGCGGTGATCGCCCAGACGTACGTGGTGATCGATGGGTTTGCGAGGTATTTAGTGCCTCCAGTTTCGTTCAGACCCAGAACGGACTTGCAAATGGACTGTGTGTCTGACATTGGATTTTATTCTGTGTTGATTGATCTCTATTAAATATACATCTGTTTGGCAACGGAGAATTTATTATTTTGCTTAACGCCCTTCTCTGAAACGCACGAGCTCAGAGGTTGTATATCGATGGACATCAGTCGCATGGCATGAATTGCCTGTGTGGCATGCTAAGATGCAGTGATCAGGGCTTCTGTTGAAAAGCAAAGTCTTGTGGTGATGATCAAAGCACCGCCTGTGTGGCATAGCTTTGTGTATAACGTGAATTCGCGAGCCTCACACCCCGGTATGAACCAGAAACGGGAGAAGGACCTCAGGGAGGGCATGCGTTTCTTCCTAGCTAGGGTGGTGTCACTGACCTACCAGCCCTGACATTTATATACTTTTCACCTGTGTGGTTGTTGCTGTTGCGAGGCGCCTCGGTTTGATCGGACGATCCGGGTCCGATGGAGTCATTCGTTGGCTCGTTTACGCCCCAAAGGGCGGAGAAACGTATTGTTCAGGCATAATAATCCACATCGGTGGACCGGCCCTGACGATCCAAGGCTTGCCTGCGCGCTTGCCTGAGACTCGGGCTAGGCAGTCTCGAATTCGGTAAGGACTATCTTTTGCCTTGGTTCAGGACGGAAATCCAATTTCCAAATATGACATCGTGCGGTTTTGATTGTATATATATATATGGCGACATGATATATGGTACCCATGCCGTCTATGATTGATAGTTATGATTTGAAATTGTTTTCAAAACGTATAAACACTAGCAATAATATCAAATGCCTTTGTTTTATTCGTATCAAGCATATTTTGGTCGTTATAAGGTAAAAACTCTATCCTCCGGTTTGCGTTGCATTGTGTGATGGGAACTGAATCTTATAACGGCTTCATTTTTATAAAAAGCATAGCGATGTTTAAAAGAAAGATTTGTTTTAAAGCACTGGCAATCCAATGGAGTAAACCCGTTCCACGAAAGTGGCGTGGTCCTGTGATTGGCCATATTATATATGTGTTGAGTAGATTTCTCATACCAGTCCCATGACTGACTCGTAGTTTGTTTCACTTTCAAACTCGGGTGCCCCTTTTTCTACACGGGCAGCCTTGTATTCAGGTTTAGCTGGTTCTTTCTGGATAGCTGCAGCTGAAGATGGATTCTATCATTTATCTCTTTTTATGCTGTTCAGCTCCTATTGTACATATTTTGTTTGTTTTCCGCTGTAGACATTTATGTATAGCTGAACTGTATTTGTACAAAGTAAGATCCTGTATACTGTGTAACTCTGATGATTACTTTTATCCAGTATATTGTATTGTTCATTATCTGGTGTATTTATTTAATTTTGTTCTGCTATTATCTGTTTCTGTGTTATATTCCAAAGATAACCCTTGCCACCGTCAGCACGGGGTTTGGGGTCGTCACATCAATGAAAACAAACCACATAATTTCCAATTTAAATTTCCAAGCACAAGCAGTCATATCTAGCATACTAATTCCATCTATCGGAGCAGCAAACAATTTCTACCAAAATAAGCAATCATCAAAACATTTTCAAAACGATTCATTTTATTAGAGAAGTAGAACAATCAGTTTCAGAACAAGATTCTTAAGGAAAGATTTCAAAATATTTGCATTAAGCCTAAGAGATGATTCGTGATCCAAAATTCAAGAAGTTTATTTGAAATCACTTGAAGAGATGTGTTAATTTCAAGATACAACGAATCGATCACACAAGATTATTAATTTCAAATTCAAGAAGTTTGTGAGATTCAAGATATCAAAAATTTCAAATGGTTTCAAATAAACAAATATCTTTATCAAGCGATCATGATTAAAAATGAATTTTGTGATGCAATACAATAAATCATGTCAAAAGATTTTCAAATCTGAAATATCCAAGCCAATCCAAAAACCAATGAGAATATCACAATTGAAAAATAATAGTATGCTGTAATAAGTATAATTTTTCAAGTTTTTTCAAAATGAATTAGAAGAAACTTAAAACAGCAAAGGTGTGTAAAATTTCATTAGTTTTCCAGATCTTCAAAAATTTAGAATTCAAATTAACAGTGTTCATGATATGATAAGAATGCTTCAGCACTGTTAGGAATTCATAAAAAACTTCAAAATAGTTGCAAATGATTACAAATTTGAATTTAAGATCTAGAAATCGTTAAAACATCATAGTTTTATACAAATGATGCAAATTTCCAGAAAAAACAAGAATTCTAAAATTTAAAATTAAGAAGCCCAAGAAAAAAATGTGGCAGTGACAAATCAAATAACTATAATCAAAAGGAAGAAATAGAAGGGGCAGAAGGAGGAACAAACAAAGAAGCATAAAAACAGAGAATATAAATAAAAAATGAGGTTAGATATCAAACCTGAAATCAATGTAAACCACTGAATCTCTAACACAACAAACTTGGCTAAGGAGCCCTGAATATATCAAAGATGTGGAATAACTTGAAATCAATTTCACTTTCATAACTTGGTTCCTCAGCCATTCTTCGGTACCTAAGAATTAATAGAATTGAGCGGTCTAACAAAATTTGTGAAATCACTCATAACTATGTTTCTAACTTTTGGTACCCACACCCGTTTCAATAACAATCCGTCAGAATTTACCGTCTTACCTTTAGGGATCCAAATATGTTTAAATTTAACCAAATTTGTTTTATTTCCTTTTGGGGTTCAAAGTCGTTTAATTGGATTGTTATAGAACAAGTTCACATCTTTGTTATGATTTAAAAATTCATTGAAATTATCAGAGTTAAAATTATCAAGACGATTCTTCTCAAAGTAATTTGAAGGATTTTTAAAAACATTTGAATTAAGTTTTTGTGCAAATTTATCAAGTTTTCCAAACCCAAGACCATTTTTATTTCCAATAGAAATTTGGTTTTGTAACAACAAATTCAACGACTTTCCCCATTAGAAAATTTATCCAAAGTTGATTCTTGTCGCTGTATTTTAGATTTAAGATCACTATTCTCTTTCATCAAATTTGAATAACGATTAATATTGATTTTTCTCTTTTCAGCATCGTTTTGTTTCAAAACCAAATTTTTGTTTTCAAGCAATTTGATTTAGTCTTGGGCTCAAAAATATCATATTCAAATTGAGTTTGTTTTTCAAATTGATATTTTTCAAAAATCTTGAATTTTTCAATCTTGTTTTCAAGCTCTTTCAAATTCAAATTAGCTTTCAATAAATTTTGTTTATCAACAAGTTCATATTCGGAATTTTCGGTAGTCTTAAAATTTTCAAATTCCTTTTGCTAAAAATTGTTTGTACTTTCAAGCTCAATCTTGTTCTCTTTTAAGATCAGAATTTTATTTTCAAGCTTTGGAATATTTTCATTTAGATGAACAAGATTATTTTCTAAATTCAAACAATTTTCTCAATCAAAGTTTGAAGACTTCTTGACATTTATACTCCAAAACATTATTCTTGTTGATCAACTCACGATTTTTAGATTTTAGAAGTATGTTTTTCCGATGGAGATAATCAATATATTTAGTTAAATCAGTACACACATAAACTAATTCTTCATAAGAAAAGAATTCCGTCTCATCATCTGTTGAGTCTCCATTGTTATCATCAGTTGTTTCTCCTTTTAAGCATAGATCTGAATCTGATTTGGCATTCTAATGTTTTGAGCAGTTATCTTTTCTTCCATGTATTTTATTAAGAGTTTCCAAGATATCCTATGAAGTAAAACAATGAGAGATAAAGCTATACTAGTTATCATCAAGATATGAATATAAAATGTATAGCAAGAGAATTAAACCCCATGTCATTCCTATCTTCCATATCATACCCATTAACAACAATATCCCAACATTTAATATTAACAGATTTTAAATAGGATTCCATTTCTGATTTCCAATTTGAAAAATGTGTACCATTAAAAATAGTTGGAATACGACTAGACTGACTCTCATTGGGTTGACAACTAGGATGATCCATGACTTTAGAGTTAATAAAATACCTGCTCTAATACCACTTATTGGATTAAGATTAACCCTAGAGGGGGTGAATAGTGTTTATTGCAGTTTTGAGGAATATTAAAATAATCACAACACAGATTATAACTGAGAAAATAAATGCAGAAAGTAAATAACATAGATTTTACCCAGCTTCGGCAAACCCTGCCTACTACTGCATTCCCCAAGGTTTTTTTTACTAGAACTAAAACAATCTCTAAACTTACAAAATCGATGTAAACTTTCGACACCCGCTCATAACTGTTCTAATCCTACGCTCATAACCATGTACTGAATTTTATACCCAAGATCATATTTTTGCCGAAGTGCAATCCCATAACTCGTAAACCCTAGCTATAAACCCTATAACTAGTAAAACCTAGTTTTACAGACAAACTAGAAAACTAACAGATCAATTACAAAGAAAATAAAAACCATACAAACTAAAAACAAAACCCTCCCCTTTTATAAAATAGATTAGGTTAACTAAAAGATAAGAAAGGCCAATCCACTTTTTTTCTTTGTCACTTTGGATAAAATGTCGGCTCCTCTTTTCTCAACAATGAAGACCGAAAGAAAATTTGGGGTTTGCTTCCTATGTCCAATTCTTGACATTGTATTGTCTGATACGATCGATTCTCTGATGTTTTGATGGTTGTTCCTCCTTGTTATTCAATTTGGTGTGCTTGCGATCGAAATCTTCTATGAGTAATCCTGATTTACAATTTTTTGCTCTCGAATTTTTTGTTGTTTGATTTCGATGGCTAGCCTATGATGAATTGGTGTTAGTATATAGGGTATAGAAAAACCCTTGATTCATTCTGATTTCTTGTATTGACTTCAGTTTGATTGTGCGTGATTTTCACCTTTATTTCCATGATTAAAAACATGTCGTGAGTGCTAAGTGATTTCTAGAAATTATTGAACACTTGCCATATTTGCGTATTTAAAAACTGGAAATAAATCTCTATTAATTCTGGAAACAATTGGCCGAGATTTTCTCTTGTGAAATAAAAGATTCCGCATAATTTTATTATCAAGAATTCTACTTGCCCTCTGTTAAATCTAGAAAGAAGTGAATTGATTTCTTGCCTAAATGATTTTCTGGAAACTAATAAATCTGTATCTTGCCCAAAAATGAATTTATTATTTGTTATGCACATGAATCCTTTCTTGCCAAAAATTATTCATTGTAATTCTGGAAATAATTTTCAACGTGAATATATAGAAACTCTTGTTTATTTCTGGAAATCGTTAAAAGAAATTTTGCACAAAAATTGTTTCTTGCTGAATTCTGGAAAGTCAGAAAATTGTTTCCCCCTCTTAATATTTGACAACAAAAAGATTGTTTCCATTCCAGTGAATTTTGGAAGAGATTTCCATTAAGACTAAGACAATTCGAAATCTTCTTGCGTGTCAAACCTTATGAATGCAAACACAAGTGTGTGTGTGTGTGTGTGTGTGTGTATATATATATATATACATATATATACACACACATACATACATGTGTATATGTGTATATTATAATTGCTTGTTATGACAGTTTTGTTGCCAAGCATGCACTTGCACACATCTTTGTTCATTGCATACATGTATGTGTGCAAAGTCTTCATTGCTGGTTCATACGCAAATCCTCTTGCAAATTATTTGTTGCTTCTGCCACTTTGTTCACATGTTGTCCTATGTCTTGTGTACACCATTTTGCATTGTGCTTGTACTTGAATATTGTTGTGTATTGCATTATAAAAATAACCACTTCATTTGTTCGACTGTTTCACTAGTATGTTTATTGCACTGTCATTGCTTGTGTGGACTCTTGTGCTGCATTTGATCTGGGATTCATCACTGTACATTGTTCGGTCATGTATTTTGAGCACTCACATTCATGTTTCTATGTCCATTTATCTTCCCTTTTCTTGTGTTTGATATCCTTGTGGCAAGTGTTGTTTTGACTTGTTGTTGTTCCTTTGTGTGATTCTTGAAATTATTTTTGGAAATATTTCATGATTGGGTCGAAATATTTTAGCAAGTTTGCATCATTCGCTTATGCTGCATGTACATGAATCTACCATATGAACTTGACTTGTGTTGCTTTTAAAAAAATTGTTTGCACCATTGCCTTGAGTCTTTGACCAATATTGGTCATGTACATGAGCCACATGCATGTTGTAGTGCTTGTTCATGCACACTGGTCATTTTTGAACTACACCATTTTTGCACAGTCTTGCCTTGTGTTGTGACATATTAACATGAATTTAGCATTGCTTTGAGCTTGGCTGATTTTGTCCCTTGCATGCATGTGGCATTGGTTCCAGTTGTGCATAGTTATCTCCATGTATTGATGTCCATACATGCATTGTACTTGAGGCTTGTTTCACTCATGCTTGCCGGCTTGCCGAGCAGACTTCTATTTCTGGCTTGTCCCTACTTACTTGCACAATTTGTTGAGTCTGGTCTGATTCATATGCATGTGTGCCATTGAGCTTGAGATTTTTATGAACCATGTGTATGTGTGTATATATATATATACCAACTTTAATATATACATATATATATATATACTAATAATACAAATAACTTCCCGTGGTGAAGCTTTTTAGAATGGTCAAAAAAAC
Source organism: Allium sativum (assembly GCA_030737875.1). NCBI lineage: Eukaryota > Viridiplantae > Streptophyta > Magnoliopsida > Asparagales > Amaryllidaceae > Allium > Allium sativum. The sequence continues at coordinate 220,234,871 of CM060927.1, read as the reverse complement.
CTTTGCTGTCCAACAACGAAAACTAAATTGCACCACGTAATAAATGGGTGAAATTGTAATTGCAATGACACATATCCGACATCCACTTCTTTGTCGGTTGCCCAAAATAATTCCTCCACTTTTCCACTCCGTTAGTCCCGTCTTCTTCCATCTTTTTTCCGTATTCAAACAAAAATCTCAAAACTTTCGGTCATGGCGTCTACCCCTCATATGTACTCCACTACCCTCTTATTTTTCTTTCTCTTCAGATCTGCTCCAACGACCCATGTTGCTATCGTTTATTCCTTCTTCACCGCCATTTACATCTGATTTCTCCTTAGATCCACCGCTCCACCTTTCCTTTTACGCTGGCTTATGCTTCGATTACGGACTATTGTCCATATCTGCATATCTCCACCCCGCACAACCTTTTTTCCCACCCTCACGTACTCAACCTAGGTAAAATCTGATTTTAATTCATTTATTTCAGCTTAATGTTATTTCGTAATGTTTTCTTCTCCATTGCTGCAGGTACACATGTTTCTGCTGCTGCTCAAACTGTATTCTCGGTTCTTGCCTTCCGATCTACAAAGGTATAATTTTTCCTGCATTTTTGTTTTATTTTGTTATATTTAATCAATATGCAAACTTACTGTGGTGAGAAAACCGTATTCATATTACTGGAAAAACGCTTCAAATTGGAAGGTGTTATTATACTACCATGTTATTTGTATACGGTTATGAACTATGGATTTATTATTTTCATCTGTTGTGTTTGTTACCTACTTTATGTACATACTCTTTGATTAGTTCGTATATTTTATCATTGCCATCCATGAATTTTGTTGTTATTATTTCGTAAAATCTGCTTATGTTCCATCCAAATTAATATATGTGGTAAGGCTTATGTACGTGGTTTTGCAACCCAGCGTGATTCTATTTGCTTACTCAATCACTGAGTTCAGGTTTAATTATTTTTACAAGAATTAAATGTCTGGGCTGGGATAATGATCGCGAAATCGCTTTGCAGAAGCAAAAATTAATACATTTCAAGTGGTGTACTAATTATAAGATCATTATATATACTTACATTTTCTTTAATTCATTCATTTCACCTTAATGCTCTTCGGTAATGTTTTCTTCTCCATACCTGCAGGTACACATGTTTCTGCTGTTGCGCAAACTGTATTGCTGGTTCTTGCCTTCGGATGTACAAAGGTATAATTTTTCCTCGATTTGTGCTATATTTTCTTCTATTATATGGCAAGTTACTGTGGTGACATTACCCTATTCATGAGAAATGAAATTTCATTTCCAAGTTACACAACCATCTTTTAGCCAAAAATTAGTTTTCCTTATAGTTTATGTTCAAGTTGCCAATCTATATGCTCTAATTTGATTTATACAAACGGTGGAATTCTACAACTCATATTTATATAAACGTATCTCGCTACTTTTGGCATTTGTCAACATAATCCATTTGAATTTAAATTGCATTAATATTTTTGGTATTAGGGGATAGGTAAGACCAACCAGAGGACATTAGGAAAAAGCTGCGTTTGAAATTGTCAAATTATCTCTTTCTCCATCTTCATAAAGGTATGCTCATTCTTCCGAATTTGATCTACTACAAATCAGTCTTGCGAATTTGATAACCGTATAACATAAATGTTGATTTGATTTCTCATTTTAATGACAGTACTTTTCTATTTTATATGACTTATCCTCTATATCCAATCTTATTGGTTTCATATTTTTATACTTAAATGACGCTTGGTTATTGCCATCTTACTGTCAAAGTTCTTACCTAATATTTTATTCTAACAGCAGCCCATGTGTTACGTATCACGAATTTGTTTTCCCTATAGATTATACAATTTGACTATCTATATGTTGTACTTTACAAATAGTGGAACTTTATAACTCATATATGTGAAATAAATTGTATAAATGTATCTTTTTAAGGTATCTCACTACTTTAGACATTTGTCAACAAAATCCATCTAAATTTAAACCACATTGATATCTTTTGGTTTTAGGGGATAAGTAAGACCATCCAGACAACATTAGGAAAAAGCTGCATTTGAATTTGTCAAATTATATATTTTCTCGATCTTCATAAAGGTATGCTTATTGTTTATTACTATTGAACTTTTAACTATATGTTGGTTGTCTCATTATTTTTATTAGCATTGAACGCTTATAACTATATAATGATTGTGTTACCTTTTCATGTAAAATAATTAATTCGTTGTTTTACTACTTAAACAAAACCTAAAATCTAAGTATATGCTTCCTTCTGCGAAGAACTATTATGTTTTTAGGTTTATTTTGATTAATAACAATAGTTGGAACAGCTAATAATATTCTTTCTAAGATTTTGTTTTGTTTTCATTCCTTAATGTGTTCATTTACTATTTCAATTGTTAATTATTTCTAAAACGATTTAGAGGTGAAAAAATTTAGATATCTGTTTAGACTATGAATTAAAATAACTTATTTTTTTATTTTAAAATTAAAAATGGCATCATGAACAATGTTTGAAATTTTAAATCAAGTCAATTTATTTTGTCAATAGAAATATGGATATAAAGTCTTCCTTTCGGAAGCAATAAAACATATCTATTTTACTTGTCTGCTTATTTGACACAAAAAAGCAAATTGTTGATATTGTGATCCAATTGGAACTTTTGGCGAAAAACATAAGAATACTTATAATTTTAGGAGATGTCATTTACAAATTTGGCTTACGTTAATAGAAGCCAAATGATCTTTACCATGAATCTAAATGTTAAGCATTCATTCACCAGTTACTTACTTTTCTTCCATTTGGGTGATTTACTATTCGAAAAAAGATCAAACTGTCAAAATTTAACTTTCTTCACTTAATATTTTTTGCAAGACGTTATTCTTAAATTTCATGGTTTGCTTGCTGAGTTCAAACGTGTACAGTACTTCAGTTAAATCTGGATCTCAAGCGTGTACAATATTTCTGTTTAATCTAAATTATTATCTATTTTGTTGGATTGTTTTCTATACTAAATCGTTTTGCGTCCATTCCATTTTTTGATATTTTTATTGTTGTTTTCTGCTTGGCTCAGATACGTTTGGTTACTACTGTATTTGCAATTAATTCCTATCACATCTCATTATTGTGTATACTGTGAAATTCACTAAGCTTAAAGGTATACCACGTAATGCTTTCTATGGTTTATTTCTTCGTGAAATCATCACTGAATTTGTTTTCCTATTGAGAAGTAATTCTCTTTTCATAAGATATCCTTTGCCTACAAATTTTTAGTGTGATGTTCAAATTCACACATAAATTAACCAAATCATATGATTCAATAGGGAATTTAGACAATTATGACATCTAAGTCATTTAAATGTAAATCGTACAAAACCTTATTTTACGATTTGTCCATTATAAACGAATATGACTGTTCTTTGACTTATGATAACATGTTCAGATTGTTGTTTGATATTTGGTAATGACAATCATCTGACATGAGTTTCCCATTTATTTTGTTTGTTAACTAACTACTTTTTATTAGTATAAGTGACACTAAGGTTAGTTAATAAATATTTTGGTTTTTCATTTATTCATTTGTACTAGAAAGCAAAGGTATATATTCTTATAAAAATTGTTTTCTACGGCGAGCATGCTGAAACTGATCTAAGGTATAAAGAAGTTAATTAGTTTAGTAAATATACATGTAAAAGCTAAAATAGGTACAACGTAACGACAAAATTGTGAAGAACCACCATTCAACTGTTCAAGCATAATATGATATAATAACAAGACAGCAAATACATAACTACACATTAAAAAGTAAAGCACTTTGTTTTTATTAGTATATATTTTTTATTAGCTACTTTGTTATTGCTCATCAATCATCAGTTCACATATTATTTCTTTTAGACTCAGAAAAGCCATTAGCAGTTGAAGCTAATAGCACGATCAAAAGCAAAAGCACGAAGATACTTGAAACAGAAACAAATTGAAGAAAATAAAACAATATCTAGCGATTAGAACAAATCAAAGCCACAGGCGAACTAATTCTTCAAGTTTCTCCTTAATCTGATATATTGAATAATGTTTTTTGATTTATTTATCCATATTTGGAGATTCATTAATCACCCAATAATAGAAGTTTGAAATACATACAATATAACCGTATCGTGGTTTATGTGATGGTTCCATTATATTTTTTCTATAATTTTAGTGAGTCACGAAAAGGTTTGATTTTGGATTGATGCAGCATTTATATGGCCGTTCTTGCTTTAGTGAATGTCAGTGTGCACTTCCAATATTGTTATTTACATGTCTATCCTTTTAATTCATTATTCATACTTCATGAAAAGCTAAACTTCTATTGTAATCAAACCTTTTTTTTCCTTTCACATATTAAGAATGTGATGAGGTTGCTCTTGAGTTTCTTGCCAAATATTCACGTTATTAGTCCTGCTGCCTGAACCTTATACTCCCAGTTCTCATTTTAACCTGTTTTTTCTTTAGTGTTTTTATCAGAAAAAAAAATAACATTTATCATGGACGTATATTTCAAATATAGAAAGTTTGCACTGTTTTCTTTGTGTTACACAGGATTGTGCTGTATGTTTTTTTTTAACTTCAACTATCATCTGTTCATACCTATTCTTATGTTGCTGCGGTTTACCTTCAGCTGTGGATATTTTTATATAATTCACATATAATTAATTCTAATTTCTGTCAGCTGTATGCAGACCTTGCTAATGTTTGATATCTTTTATTCCAGGTGTTACATGTATGATGTTGTTAACGTTTGTGTTACATGTATTTGCAATTAATCCCTATTTGTTATTTTTTTTCAACTGTTGTCCTTTTTCAGGTTTCTTCTACCAAATAATTTGTAACTGCTGATGTGAACTGTGTTATAAACAGTTACTGAATCTGTTTTGATTCCTTCCTTACTTCCTTTTCACTTAATTAATGCTCAGGGTTTTGGTTCATTATACAGCGCTCATGTTTTGTCCTTTTTTTCCAAGATTTATATGTCTTCATGGTCAGCTGCTCCTGAAAGTATTACTGACGCATGAGATTTTTTCCTGCACAAACTGTGTGCTGTTCTGTTTATTTAATTTTCCATAATCTCTGCATACACATATATGTATTTACTGCTCATTCTATACTTCATTTCCATCTTCGGTCAAATACATCTATGCACACGCCCATCGGGCGTGCATATGTACTGGTATATATATATACACCAACTTGAATATATATATATATATATATATATATATATATATAATTGTGTGTTGAAACTGATTTGTCGCACCTGTGTGTTCATGGATACTTGCAGGATGAAATTGTTGTCAAGCCTCACTTAAAATTTCATTCTCGATATATTTGTCCCTGGCTTTTTAATTACTTGACCAAATTGCCCCTACACCGAAATATATGTGTATATACATATAGATGTATGTGTATACATGTATGTGCATAATATACATATAGATGTATGTGTATACATGTATGTGTATACATGTATGCGCATAATATATATAAATGTGAGCACTAAAGATATTGTCGACCTTGTGGTATTTACAGTGAATCACTGTGAATATCACAAGTTGTCTAGACATAGATGGATGAATATATAAATCAGACCAAGTCATCAAATATAATGAGAAACATACCAGAATTCTGAGGCAAATAAATTTTAAAATAAAATTATATCTGCTTAGAATATAAAAATATTTTATTCCAGTTTAATGTGTATGTTTCTATGGTAGTTAAGCAGGTGACTGGACCGATTGTGAAGACAGATTGAAGAGACGGTGGTCAAACAGAAGATAAATGTATCAGTGTGTCATAGGATGTAACAGTGATTGTATATGAGTGAATGTAGTTGAGTTTTGTAGTGATGAGTAATGTAACAAATGAAATTGAGCAATGTATTACAGTGAGATGTACAAATAGTGAAGTTAAAAATTTGTACTATTCAAATGAAGAAATAAAATATTATACCATAATAAAATACTATTTGAATATTTAAATTCTTGTGCAGTACTATTCTATTTAAATATAAATATTTATTTATGTCTATGATGTAGTAGAATAATACATTTACAAGCATATTTAAAATAATATATATGTGTTTTATCATCAAAAAATCATAGAATTTGTATATAACAATCTTCACATCGTTTGGAGTATTGCTGATGCCTTGGGTTGCTCCTGTTATAAGACTAAATTGGTGGTCGTCTAGATGTACTTGGAGATTGACCGAGTATGTAAGGACCTCTCTCCCTTACGGGACGAGGAACATGGTTCTTCGGTTTCGTGCAGACCCAGAACGAACTTGTAAATGGATGTGTGTATGATGTTGTATTTCATAACATAACCAATTAGTTTTTATTGATGATATATCTGTTGGTGGCGGAGAATTTATTCTCTTAGCTTAACCGCCTTTCTTGAGGCGTATGAACTCAAAGGTTATATTATTAATATAAAGCAATTGTATGGTATGAATTAACAATGTGACATGCTAAGATGCTAATAGATCAAATATTTTGTTGAAAAGTAAAGCTTTGTCGATAATGATCAAAGCATGACTGATATATAGTAGTTTTGTGTCGAGACGTCACTTCGACAAGCCTCCCAACCCGAGAATGGACGAAAATGGGATGAAGGACCACAGAGAAAGAACATATGTTTCCTTCTAGCTAAAAGTGATGCCATGTTATGAAGCCTATGCATATTTACTTATGTGAATGTTGGAATTGAAGTGACTTGGATGATGATCGACGTACTAACCAGATAGTAGGTCCAATAGGACCGTGGAACGTTATGTTCAGGTAATTGTCTAATCCACCGGGAATTAGTGGACCAGCTCTGCCGCTCCAATGGTCGCATGCATGTGGTCTTGGACATCTTACTAGAGATGGTCTGAATTGGTTAAGGAAGATCCTTTTCCTTGGTTATTGATGGAAATCCATCTTCTAATACGAACCTTGTGTTATCAGTTGTAAATCTATAAGGTGACATAATAGGATGGGGTATTATACCGTCTTTGACAGATACATTTATTTTCTAAATTTAATTTCCACGCTATGCACAAGTAATAATAAAAGAGAAATCACGTATTAAGCATTTTTGGCTATTATAAGTTAAAACTCTATCCTCTGGCTTGCGCTTGCATTGTGTGGTGGGACGTGAGACTTATAATATCTTCATTTTTAAAAAAACATTGCGATTGGTTTACGATTGGTATTCATGTAGAGAAAATCTGTTCGGTGTTATACGGCATGGTCCCGTGATTTACCCAACATTAAAATAAAGTATAATAAATGTTTTTGTTCTCATACCAGTCCCATGAAAGACCTGAAGTTTACCGTTTCCTACCTAAACTTCGGGTGCCCATATTTTCATACGGCCAGCTAGTTGTTTTGGTTTTACAGATATCTGTAAAACAGGATCCTGGATTTTGGCTGGAGCTATGCTATGGATTATTTTGAGTCTTCCGCTGTGTATATTTATGTTTCTGTTATGTTGTAATTTATTATTCTGATATTTTTCCGCTGTAATTAATTATCTGTACTCTGATATATTATGTAATGATGTAAAGTTGTTGTAATAACAATGAAATGTTCTTTTGTGTTTTGTTCTTATGTGTTGTATGCCCAGAGTTAAAGATTCAAGGATTTTTGCTAGTTTGAATTGGACCTGCATGGTTTACGATCGATTCGAAAGGCAGAGATTTTTCGAATCATCACGGTTGGTATCAGAGATTTGGTTTACAAGGCCGTGGGGATACGACGCATTAGAACAAGATGAAAGAATTCATCGGAGATAGGATTAGTGAAATCTTATAAGAATAACTCATTAGAGATATGGTTAGTAATACCCTATAATGAGTTTGAAGAGTATTATATCTAGGTGAAAATGAATTTGCATACATATACATGTATTTATAAATGAATTTCATTATGAAAAAATATAAATTGAATATTTTATTTGGTGATGAGTTCGGAGTATCGAGTATAAGAAGATTTTGAATATATGTTTGATCAACGTATATCTGAAGTCTCAAATATACTAGACAGATATATAATCACACTCTAGTCGCTCGAGGATGATTCTGATGATGATGCATCATCATCAATGATTATTTCTGAGTTTCGAATGTAGGATGTCCATAAAATTCCATTTGACTGGTATGGGAACCAATAATTTAGCTACAGTTTGATGTTTGTAATTTGACTTTGAAAATATATTTTGAGTATACAAAAAGATATATGTATTGACAACATATAAATTGGAAAAGTTAATCAACCAATTGATTGTTGGTTGTGATGTGTGATAATTAGTTTAAGTGATAAAAATATTGGAATGATAAAACCAATATATGAATAAAAGTTAAATTGAACCAAATAAAATTTAATGTTAAACTGAATTGGAAATTAGTTCGAACGGGACATGCATATATGTTGGACAGGTTGATGCATCATAGTAGAGAAGAGGAATAAAATTGCATGCCCGACAAACAAGTACATATTTATTGTATTGATTGGGTTTGGTAAATTTATGATCCGCTTGGCTTTTGGATTTTCTTTTTGATTGATGAGGGCCCTATGAGGCAAGTTGTAAGAACTCGTAACTTCCTCGGTCTCCGAGGAGAAGAAGAAGAACAGATTGAATTGAAAACAAGACAAATCAGAACCCAAACAGAAGAACATTTCATTGCTTATTACAACAATTTTATCAGAATACAAGAATATAACAGAGTATGAATAAATAAAATACATTCGATAAATATCAGAGATTACAATACATTACATAGTAGCGGAAAATAATACAAAACACAACTGAAAGAGATAAACGGATACAGAGCTTTCCGGATATCGTTCCAGCTGTAAACCAACTTCCTGTGAATATAAATCTACAAAACCAAAACTACAAGCTGCCCATGTGGAAAACAGGGGCACCCAGAGTTTAGTTTAAAACAATAAACTCCAGGGCAGTTATGTAATAACCCGGAAATCCGAGCCAATTAAAAAAAATTATTTTGGAAATTTTAGCGAATTTTGAATATTTAAAATGAATTATTTTAAATAATAATGACGGACAATATATTTTCGACGAAGTTAAAATGAATAAATTTATTTTAATTATATAACGAGCCTGAAATGGCGCAGTAGTTCGAAAATTCGATTTCAAATTTCAAATGAATGTATTGGATTCAAAATAAACCAAATTTTAGTGAAACCAAAAATATTTGAATCTATTTGAGAATATCTTTCCAACGAATCCGAAAAATTAAAATTTCATAGCGGGAATAAAAAGTTAGGCCTAGTTGAAAATTCAGAATAGTCGCTATGGAATTCTGGCCCTTAAAATGGAAATTTTGCAAACGACCTCTGTTTTCGACGAAACCACTTTTGTTGGATCCGGGATGTCAAATTATTGCTAGATTCCAAAATTCATAATTTTTGGGATTAATATGTGAGCGTGGCAAAGGAAAACGCGTTTGACCAGTTTTAGTTGGATATAATCGACTGGAAAATGGTCATTTTTCAAACGGTCTCAGAATTTGACGAAATTAGTTTTGTTAGGACCGTATCGTCAATACGAAGCAAGAAAATATTTTTCGAGAATTTTTAGAGTCCGTATGTGGCCCCGGTAAATTGAAATGTGCGTTCAAATTCAATATATAGATTTATATTTTGATTTTAATGAAAACTGATCGAAATGATGGAATTGGCTTACGGGGCATATCGCATTGTGTTCGGAATGGGGGTATTACCCTAGGGGCGATAGTCGTTGGGCTCGATTTGGGATTCAAAAGAAAAGTCAACTTTAAGAGGATAATAAAATAAATAATATATATTCATTTAAACCCTCCCTTTCCCCTTTCTCCCCTCACATCTCGATCAAACCCAAATAAAAAAAAGAACGCGCTGCTCCTCCAGTCCCCTCGCCATCGAAGGCGGCGCCGCCACCCTCCCCCACGTTGTGCGCGCCTCCCCCTCCTCAGGCCTTCCCCTTCCTACGCCCTCTTCTTTCTCCGATAGATCCAACCGCAACCCCCCCTCACCAAATCCGCCGCCGCCCCCCTGATGTCGACGCCGACTCCTCCTCCGCCCTCCTTCTACCCCAATTAAAAACCGCACCTTTGACCTGAACCCAACCTAAACCCTGATGCCCTATTGCCTGAGACCCGCCGCCGCCGTGTCCGTGACCTGCGCCGCTCCCTGATGGTCCTCCGGTCATCACCAACACCTCCTCCTTCGATAATCAGTGAGCTTTAAATTTTTATCTTCATTTATTTATAGAAATAAATGTATCACTAGTAAGTGGATAAGAATATGGTTTGATGATAATAAAGTTACGATTTTTATGTCATGGAGTTTACGATTTTTTTTACTTTATAAAAGATTTGATTTTTAATTGTTTGAAGAAACGATTTTTATATGTACGAAAGCTAGACAAAAATGTGATTTTTATTTAAAACAAAAATATGATTTTTATATAATAGAGATAATAAAAATATGATTTTTATATAATATATAGCATAATAAAAATATAATTTTCATTATAAAGTTAGCGTGATAAAAATATGATCTTTATTATATGAACACCGGTATAAAAATAGAATTTTTATCTATATAGTAGCGGTATAAAAATAGAATTTTTATCTATATAGTAGCGGTATAAAAATAGAATTTTTATCTATATAGTAGCAGGATAAAAATGTGATTTTTATCCATATAGCGTAGTTATAAAAATGTGATTTTTTATTTACATAGCAACAATATAAAAATGTGATTTTTATATATGTAGTGAATACGGACAACGAAAGTGACAAAAGGGAAACACGGCAAGATTTTCTACCTATGAAGAGTCACGGTGTTTGGTTTAGCTAATCGGTGAGAACTCCTCACTTTTATTTTAATTTCTAGTTGAAATATATACTAGGATGCAGACGGTGCTTAGCAGCACCTGACACCTGTCGTCCACAGACCATGGACGGCTTGTTTGTTTGATTGATGTGTTGTGAAAATTGATTGTGTGATGTGGATTGAATAAATATTTTATAGTTAAAAATATAATTTTTAACGTGTATATAAAATAAATATTCATAAAAAAATCGGACGATTTGTTTATGTACACCTATTTGACTGACATAGATTGGGACGATAAATTTTACACATCGCCCAACTGCACAAATAAAATATGTGTTTGATTGATTGAAACCCCACACGGGTGTTGGGATGATATTGACGTACACTAATCCCAATTGTTTAGTAGTATGTCGACCGATTGGTTGACAGACGGTGTAAGCGTTAATTATTTATATTTAATGCTTATGCGGTTGTGTGGTGCACTCTGGATGATGGTTGATGATTTATCGTTGCTATTATATACGTGTGTTGTAGGGAATCCATATAATTAACATTATATGGTAATTGATTGGGCCTCATTCCAATTTGGAAAATAAGGAATATTATAGAATAAAAATTCATGTGTTGAATAGAATAAAAATTCATGTGTTGAATAGAGAAAATTCATGTGTTGAATAGAAAGAAAATTCATGTGTTGAATAGAATAAAAATTCATGTGTTGAATAAAATAAATTCATGTGTTGAATAAAATAAATATTCATGTGTTGAAGAAAATATTCATTTGTTGAATTGAATAACGAAGTTATTGAAATATATAAAGCCGTGTCGATTAGATTTATGCCATTTTGAAGCGAACGATATTTATATCGATTATATTCGTTTTTATAATGAATATAGAAAAGGAAGTGATTTCAAAATATAACGTTTTGAAAATATTATCATTTGTATATCGATGATACGGAATATTCAATTTTGATTCGAAATTGAATATAAAGTTGAAATCATTTTGAAAACGAATATAAAACGATTTATAAAATACGTTTTAAAAGGAAATCGACAAAATATATATTATATATATTAAATGGCATGAATAGAACGCACCGCGCCGCGGCAGTTTGCGAATTTCGACCATTGACTTTGAATGGACATTACGGGAGATCCGACCGTCGGATTCTCCTAAAACCAGAACCGTTGGGTTCGTATCGAAAAGAGCTTTCTAACGAATATTAGAAATTTGAAATCTAACGGTTGGATTTGGAATTATGTCCAAATCAAATTTGGAAAAGGTCGCTGTAAGTGCAGTTCGATGGCCGTTGATGGAAATCGACTGTACGAGCCTTGATAAAATTATTAAAAATAGTAATAATTTGTGTAAAATCATAAGAAATGATTTGGGAAGAATTGGGATGAAAAATTCCAAATTTGAGAAGATAAAAATAGATTTTTATCGAAATGAACTAGTTTTGAACTAGAATTATAATCCCACTTATTTTTAAAAATAAATAAAGTGGATTTGAAATGGTTTTGAATATAACCAGAATTTCCAATATATAAAGTGGAAATGGATTTGAATCGAAATTGTCTTCGGAATATTTTGATGTTGGATTTCGTGATTATACAGATATTGTTATGGAAATTTGAAAGATATATTTATATCGTTATTTCCAATACGATATTTGTTGGTCGTAGAATTTGATATTGAATAAAAGCCGATATATTTTCTATTCGGAGCTTTGTATTTAATATCAAATGGGATTTGGGTTGTCGTGAACGGTATCTTCAATAGTACTGTTCTGAAACCCAACGGGGTTAAGAAAATCAGAAACTAACTGAAGATTAGTTAAGTTGAATGATTTCTTGGGTATTGATCTGATGTTGGTTTCGGCCTTCGGGGTTAATACTTAGGGAATTGTTCACTTACTAATTTATGGTTAAAGGCTGATGGAATAGAATGTGATTTTGGGTTTATCGTGAATCGTGTTTTAAATGACCTTGGTTCTTTAACCCAGTTAAAGACAGGATATGAGTTCCCAAGTTAAACAATCATTAATATTGATTTTTGGGAAGATTAAAACCAAGTGGAGTTTTGATGAGTCTTTAATTAGATTGAAATGATCGAGAATGGAGTATCTCCAGTTTTGCTGCAGGCGATAGTTAAATCTTTAATTAGATTTGAATGTGAAATGGTAATTTAATTTACCGATAACACCGTGGTGTTAGATATAAAGTATTACTAGTTTTACTTCATGGGATGAATAGGTTGGGATTGGGAAATTATAACAAATGATTACTTCGGTAAGGTTCGTTAATCCCGACTAGTTTGGATAAACCATAATTTAGTTTGAATTGATATTCAAAGGAAGATTAAAGAATAAATTTAAAGAATTTATCTTTGATAAAATTAATGGGAACCTCTCCCTAAGAATGTGAAATTTAGCAACTAACTGAAGATTAGTTAAGATGAATGGTTTCCTGGGTATTGATCTGATATTGGTTTCGGCCTTCGGGGTTAATGTTTGGGGAATTGTTCTCTTACTAATTTACGGTTAGTGACTGATGAATTGGAATGAGGCGTATGTTGTGTTTGTGTAACACTTGTATATTATATATGCGAGTTATTCAGAAAGACCGGGTTTATCCCATTCTGAATAACTGATTCGACGATGTGTCGAGGATGAAGACGGTGGTCGAAGACCTGAGGTCTTCACATTGTTTGGGTGATTACTGATGATCTTTATTGGGCCGTACACCCAAGAGGAGGGAATCAGTTAGTGGTCGTCTAGACGTACTTGGAGATCGATGGATATGCAAGGTACAAGGTGCCTCCAGTTTCGTTCAGAACCAAAACGGACTTGTAAATGGACTGTGTGTCTAACATTGGATATCATTCTGTGTGATTGATGGATATCGGTTGCATGGAGTGGTTTGCCTGTGTGGCATGCTAAGATGCAAATGATCAAGGCTTATGTTGAAAAGCAGAGTCTTGTGGTTGATGATCAAAGAACCGCCTGTGTGGCACAGCTTTGTGTAGCGTTAATTCGCGAGCCTCACACCCCAGTTGTGAACCAGAAACAGGAGAGGACATCAGGGAGGGCATGCGTTTCCTTCTAGCTATAAGTGGCGTCAGTGGTTTTACACGTCCTAATGAGTTTGACTTATGTGATTGTTGGATTGCGAGGCGCCTCGGATATATCGGTCGATCCGGGACCGATGGAGTCAATGGACTCATTGACACCCCATAGGGTGGGGAAACGCAGTGTTCAGGCATTTTAATCCACATCGGTGGACCGGCCCTGACGATCCAAGGGACGATGCGTTCTGTTCCTAAGGGGCGGTCTAGAGCGTCTCGAAGCGGTAAGGACGATCCCTTGCCTTGGTTCACAGATGGAAATCCAACTTCCAATATGTGACATTTGCGGTTTTGATTATAGAGCCTAGTATTGGCGACATGATATATGGTACCCATGCCATCTATGATTAATACTTATGATGGAAATTGTTTTGACACTATACACTTATAGTAATAATAAAAGATGAAATTTAGCGTATCAAGCAATCTTTGGCTATTATAAGGTAAAACCCTATCCTCCAGCTTGTATTGCATTGTGTGACGGGACCTGGGTCTTATAATAGCTTCATTGTTCTTTATTTAGCATTACGCTGTTGTTTTATGCACTGGTATTCTTGGGAGGAAACCCATTACGTGTTATACGGCGTGGTCCCTTGATTTACCTAACTTTAAAATAAAGATTATTAATTGTTTTAGTTCTCAAACCAGTCACATGACTGACCTGGAGTTTATTGTTTTAACCTAAACTCTGGATGCCCTTATTTTGACATGGGCAGCTAGTAGTTTTGGTTTTGCAGATTTATATTCACAGGATCCTGATTTACAGCTGAAGCGATATTCGGACAGCTCTGTATCCGTGTATCTGTTTTCAGTTGTGCTTTGTATTGTTTTTCCGCTGCGATATATTTAAATGTAATTTAAATCTCTGATATTTTCTGTGTAATATTTATTTATACTCTGTATATTCTTGTATTCTGATGGAATTGTTGTAATATACAATGAAATGTTCTTCTGTTTGTGTTCCGATGTGGCTTGTCCTCAATTCAATCCGGGCTTTCCTTACCGGGGATGTTCGGGTCATTTTAGTTGGTATCAGAGCTTTGGTTTACAGAGCTCGAGAACAAGACACGTTAGAACCAAACGAAAGAATTCATCAGAAATTGGATTAGTAATATCCAATGAGAATGACTCGTTAGAGATGGGATCAGTAGTATCCTAGAATGAGTGTGAAGAGTGATGTTTTTAAAATAAAAGTGAAAAAAATTTGTTTTGAAAATTTAAATCAATTATTCATGTTTGATTATTTATTTTGTATTGAATTTGGACAATCCAGTATATAAAGGTTTTGCGTACACGTCTGATCCACGTGTATTCGAAGTTTTAATATACTGGATAGTTATAGAATCACACTCTAGTCGCTCGGACATGATTCTGATGATTGACGCGTCATCATCAGAATTTATTTTCGTGTTTCGAAAGTGGGATTTCTATATATTTCCAATTGACTGGAGTGAGAACCAAAGCTAGATAGGGCTTATTGTTGTGATTTGGCATCAAAAATCTGATTTTTGGACTATGTATTAAAGTTATGAATTTGAAAAGCTAATCATCAAATTGATTGCTGGTTGTATTGTTTGATTGTTGTTTTGATTAATTGAATGTTGAACCTTTAGCCAAATTTAACCAAATAGTGAATTGTATTGAAAATTTGTTGCATTTGCATACATATACAGGTACTTACATTGAACAGGTCATAGCAAGGAGGCTAGAGAAGAGGAATAAAATTGTTTGCCTGACAAATAGGTACATGTTTATTGTATTTCTTGGGTTTTTGATGATTTTATGAGCCGATTGGCTAGCCGCTTGGCTGTTTCTTTTTCTTTTTGGATTGGTGAGGGCCATGGGAGGCTATTTGAAATATCCCGAAGCTCCTGGTGCAGGGGAGGCTATGGCGAATTTTTTCGAAAATTTAGGGTGTTAGCCAAATTTTTGAAAAATTTGAAAAGGTTTTAGAAACTGAAAAGTTGAAGAACTTAAGCCATAATGAAAATACTGAAAGTTGAGTTGGTTTGTAAAACAACTTTTGGCTTCGTTCCTTTTCGGGGATGAAAAGTTTTAAGTGGGGGAGATTGTAATAACCCGGAAATCCGAGCCAATTTAAAATTTTTATTTTGGCATTTTAGCGAATTTTGAATATTTAAAATGAATTATTTTAAATAGTAACGACGGAAAATATATTTTCGACGAAGTTAAAACAGATAAATTTATTTTAATTATACAACGAGCTTGAAATGGCGCGGTAGTTCGAAAATTCGATTTCAAATTTCAAATGAATGTACAGGATTCAAAATAAACCGGATTTTAGTGAAACCAAAAATATTTGAATCTATTTGAGAATATCTTTCCAACGAATCCGAAAAATTGAAATTTCATAGCGGGAATAAAAAGTTATGCCTAATTGAAAATTCAGAATAGTCGCTATGGAATTCTGGCCCTTAAAAATCGAAATTTTGCAAATGATCTCTGTTTTCGACGAAACCACTTTGGTTGGATCCGGGATGTCAAATTATTGCTAGATTCCAAAATTCATAATTTTTGGGATTAATTTGTGAGTGTGGCAAAGGAAAACGTGTTTTACCAGGTTTATTTGGATTTAATCGACTGGAAAATGGCCATTTTTCAAACGGTCTCAGAATTTGACGAAATTAGTTTTGTTAGGACCGTATCATCAATATGAAGCAAGAAAATATTTTTCAGAAATTTTTAGAGTCCGTATGTGGCACCGGTAAATTGAAATGTGCGTTCAAATTCAATATATAGATTTATATTTTGATTTTAATGAAAACTAATCGAAACGATGGAATTGGCTTACGGGGCATATCCCATTGTGTTCGGAATGGGGGTATTACCCTAGGGGCGACAGTCGTTGGGCTCGATTTGGGATTCAAAAGAAAAGTCAACTTTAAGAGGATAATAAAATAAATATTATATATTCATTTAAACCCTCCCTTTCCCCTTTCTCCCCTCAGATCTCGATCGAACCCAAATAAAAAAAAAGAACGCGCTGCTCCTCCAGTCCCCTCGCCGTCGAAGGCGGCGCCGCCACCCTCACCCAAGTTGTGCGCGCCTCCCCCTCCTCAGGCCTTCCCCTTCCTACGCCCTCTTCTTTCTCCGATAGATCCAACCACAAACCCCCCCCCCACCACCACCAAATCCACCACCGCTGAGCTTGTCCGCCCCCCCCCCCCCCCTCCCCCGATGTCGACGCCGACTCCTCCTCCACCCTCCTTCTACCCTCCTCCTTCTTCCTTAATTAAAAACCGCACCTTTGACCCGAACCCGACCTAAACCCTGCTGCCCCATCGCCTGAGACCCGCCACCGCCGTGCTCGTGACCTGCGCCGCTCCCTGATGGTCCGCCGGTCATCACCAACACCTCCTCCTTCGATAATCAGCGAGCTTTTAATTTTTATCTTCATTTATTTATATAAATAAATGTATGACTAGTAAGTAGATAAAAATATGGTTTGATAATAATAAAGTTACGATTTTTATGTCATGGAGTTTACGATTTTTTTTACTTTATAAAAGATTTGATTTTTTTAATTGTTTAAAGAAACGATTTTTATATGTATGAAAGCTAGACAAAAATGTGATTTTTATTTAAAATGAAAATATGATTTTTCTATAATAGAGATAATAAAAATATGATTTTTATATAATATATAGCATAATAAAAATATAATTTTCATTATAAAGTTAGCGTGATAAAAATATGATCTTTATTATATGAACACCGGTATAAAAATAGAAATTTTATCTATATAGTACCGGTATAAAAATAGAATTTTTATCTATATAGTAGCGATATAAAAATAGAATTTTTATCTATATAGTAGCGGTATAAAAATAGAATTTTTATCTATATAGTAGCAGGATAAAAATGTGATTTTTATCCATATAGCGTAGTTATAAAAATGTGATTTTTTATATACATAGCAACAATAAAAAAATGTGATTTTTATATATGTAGTGAATACAGACAAGAAAATGACAAAAGGGAAACACGGCAAGATTTTCTACCTATGAAGTGTCGCGGTGTTTGGTTTAGCTAATCGGTGAGAACTCCTCACTTTTATTTTAATTTCTAGTTGAAATATATACTAGGATGCAGACGGTGCTTAGCAGCACCTGACACCCGTCGTCCACAGACCATGGACGACTTGTTTGTTTGATTGATGTGTTGTGAAAATTGATTGTGTGATGTGGATTGAATAAATATTTTATAGTTAAAAATATATTTTTAACGTGTATATAAAATAAATATTCACAAACAAATCGGACGATTTGTTTATGTACACCTATTTGACTGACATAGATTGGGACGATAAATTTTACACATCGCCCAATTGCACAAATAAAATATGTGTTTGATTGATTGAAACCTCACACGGGTGTTGGGATGATATTGACGTACACTAATCCCAATTGTTTAGTAGTATGTCGACCGATTGGTTGACAAACGGTGTAAGCGTTAATTATTTATATTTAATGCTTATGCAGTTGTGTGGTGCACTCTAGATGATGGTTGATGATTTATCGTTGCTATTATATACATGTGTTGTAGGGAATCCATATAATTAACATTATATGGTAATTGACTGGGCCTCATTCCAATTTGGAAAATAAGGAATATTATAGAATGAAAATTCATGTGTTGAATAGAGCAAATTCATGTGTTGAATAGAAAGAAAATTCATGTGTTGAATAGAATAAAAATTCATGTGTTGAATAAAATAAATATTCATGTGTTGAAGAAAATATTCATTTGTTGAATAGAATAACGAAGTTATTGAAATATATAAAGCCATGTTGATTAGATTTGCGCCATTTTGACGCGAACGATATTTATATCAATTATATTCATTTTTATAATGAATATAGAAAAGGAAGTGATTTCAAAATATAACGTTTTGAAAATATTATCATTTGTATATCGATGATATGGAATATTCAATTTTGATTCGAAATTGAATATAAAATTGAAATCGTTTTGAAAACGAATTTAAAACGATTTATAAAATATGTTTTAAAAGGAAATCGACGAAATATATATTATATATATTATATATATTAAATGGCCTGAATAGAACGCGCCGCGGCAGTTCGCGAATTTCGACCATTTACTTGAATGGACATTACGGGAGATTCGACCGTCGGATTCTCCTAAAAACGGAACCGTTGGGTTCGTATCGAAAAGAGCTTTTTGATGAATATTAGAGATTTGAAATCTAATGGTTGGATTTGGAATTATGTCCAAATAAAATTTGGAAAAGGTCGCTGTAAGTGCAGTTCGATGGCCGTTGATGGAAATCGAATGTACGAGCCTTGATAAAATTATTAAAAATAGTAATAATTTGTGTAAAATCATAAGAAATGATTTGGTAAGAATTGGGATGAAAATTCCAAATTTGAAAAGATAAAAATAGTTTTTTATCGAAATGAACTAGTTTTGAACTAGAATTATAATCCCACTTATTTTTAAAAATAAATAAAGTGGATTTGAAATGGTTTTGAAAATAACCAGAATTTCCAATATATAAAGTGGAAATGGATTTGAATCGAAATTGTCTTTGGAATATTTCGATGTTGGATTTCGTGATTATGCAGATATTGTTATGGAAATTTGAAAGATATATTTATATCGTTATTTCCAATACGATATTTGTTGGTCGTAGAATTTGATATTGAATATAAGCCGATATATTTTCTATTCAGAGCCTTGTATTTAATATCAAATGGGATTTGGGTTGTCGTGAACGGTATCTTCAATAATACTATTCTTAAACCCAACGGGGTTAAGAAAATCAGAAACTAACTGAAGATTAGTTAAGTTGAATGGTTTCTTGGGTATTGATCTGATGTTGGTTTCGGTCTTCGGGGTTAATACTTAGGGAATTGTTCACTTGCTAATTTACGGTTAAAGGCTGATGGAATAGAATGTGATTTTGGGTTTATCGTGAACCGTGTTTTAAATGACCTTGGTTCTTTAACCCAGTTAAAGACAGGATATGAGTTCCCAAGTTAAACAATCATTAATATTGATGTTTGGGAAGATTAAAACCAAGTGGAGTTTTAATGAATCTTTAATTAGATTGAAGTGATCGAGAATGGAGTATCACCAGTTTTGCTCCAGGCGATAGTTAAATCTTTAATTAGATTTGAACGTGAAATGGTAATTAAATTTACCGATAACACCGTGGTGTTAGATATGAAGTATGACCAGTTTTACTTCATGGGATGAATAGGTTGGGATTGGGAAATAAAATAAATGATTACTGTATCGTGGTTCGCTAATCCCGACTAATTTGAATTGATATTCAAAAGAAGATTAAAGAATAAATTTAAAGAATTTATCTTTGATAAAATTAATGGGGACCTTTCCCAAAGTATGAGAATATTTGAATAAAGGAATATTCTGAATTGGAATGAGGCATATGTTGTGTTTGTGTAACACTTGTTAATTATATACGCGAGTTATTGTTCTGAATAACTGATTCGACGTGGTGTCGAGGATGAAGACGGTGGTTGAAGACCGGAGGTCTTCAGATCGTTTGAGTGATTACTGATGATCTTGATTGGGCTGTACACCCAAGAGGAGGGAATCAGTTGGTGATCGTCCAGACGTACTTGGAGATCGATGGATATGCGAGGTACAAGGTGCCTCCGGTTTCGTTCAGACCCGGAACGGACTTGTAAATGGACTGTGTGTCTAACATTGGATTTTATTCTGCGTGATTGATTTCTATTAAATATATATCTGTTTGGCAGCGGAGAATTTATTCTCTTGCTTAACGCCCTTCTCTGAGACATACGAGCTTAAAGGTTATATATTGACAGATATCAATCGCATGGAGTGAATTGCCTGTGTGGCATGCCTAAGTGGCAATTGATCAAGGCTTCTGTTGAAAAGCAAAGTCTTGTGGTTGATGATCAAAGCACCGCCTGTGTGGCATAGCTTGGTGTAACGTTGATTCGCGAGCCTCACACCCCGGTTGTGAACCAGAAACGGGAAAGGACATCAGGGAGGGCATGCGTTTCCTTCTAGCTAGGGTGGTGTCAGTGACCTACCAGTCCTGACATTTATATTATTTTCAATTGTGTGGTTGTTGTTGTTGCGAGGCGCCTCGGATATATCGGTGACTGTGTGGAGCCGATGGAGTCATTTGGCTCATTTACGCCCCCAAAGAGCGGGGAAACGCAGTGTTCAGGAATTTTAATCCACATCGGTGGACTGGCCTTGACGATCCAAGGGACAATGCGTTCTGTTCCTGAGACTCGGGCTAGGCAGTCTCGAATCGGTTGAGGACGATCCCTTGCCTCGGTTCACAGATGGAAACCCAACTTCCAATACGTGACTTTACGGTTTTGATTGTAAACCTATATATGGCGACATAGTGGTATGGGGCACTTATGTCTTCTATGATTGATACTTATGATTGAAATTGTTTTGGCACTATACACTTATAGTAATAATAAAAGATGAAATTTAGCGTATCAAGCATTCTTTGGCTATTATAAGGTAAAACCCTATCCTCCGGCTTGTGTTGCATTGTGTGATGGGACCTGGGTCTTATAATAGCTTCATTGTTCTTTATTTAGCATTGCGCTGTTGTTTTATGCACTGGTATTCTTGGGAGGAAACCCGTTCCGTGTTATACGGCGTGGTCCCTTGATTTACCTAACTTTAAAATAAAGATTAATAACTGTTTTAGTTCTCACACCAGTCACATGACTGACCTGGAGTTTATTGTTTTAATCTAAACTCTGGGTGCCCTCATTTTCCGCACGGGCAGCTAGTAGTTTTGGTTTTGCAGATTTATATTCACAGGATCCTGAATTATAGCTGGAACGATTCTCAGAAAGCTCTGTATCCGTGTATTACTTTCAGTTGTGTTTTGTATTATTTTTCCGCTGCAATGTATTTAAATGTAATTTAAATCTCTGATATTTTATGTGTAATATTTATTCATACTCTGTATATTCTTGTATTCTGATGGAATTATTGTAATATACAATGAAATGTTCTTCTTTTTGTGTTCCAATTTGTCGTGTTCTCAAAACAATCAGGGGTTTCGAACGGTCTTGGTCGGTTTAGCGATCGATTCGGATTGAGCGAAATTCCCTTTTCGTTACAAACATGAAACAACTTAGGAGGAAGACGGTTAGGCTAGTCAAGGTACAATGGAGTGAGGATGGCGACGATTGTACATGGGAGACGGAAGAGAGCATAAAGGTGACCCATCCAGAACTCTTTTCGATATGATCCATTAGTATCGTGTCACCTTACATCGTTGAAACTTGTACAATTGTGTTCGTAGAAATCTGCATGCTAGGATAAGGCTATGGATGCATGGCTTGATGGCTGCTAGTTTGGGTGATAGAATTGGCTGCTCATGAGTGATAGGCATGCAGAATGTTTAGTTGCTTTTGTTTGTTGAGATTTCGGGGGCGAAATTCCTAAAGGAGGGAAGAATGTAACAACCTGCATTTTACGTATTGGAAGATCGTAAAATATTTTTATTTTATTCCCTGAGCATATTTTAATATGTTGTTTATGGGGATGTGAGACATGTCCATAATTTTTACCAATTTTGTTTGTGACCATTTTGTTGATTCGCAAGATTTTTGATTCACGAAAACGAAGAAATGAAGATCGATTGAAGAATTGGTATATATGTTTATGTGTGTGTTTAGTGTGTTAGAATATTGTTAAAATCTATCCTCAAATAATTATACACAAATGCACGAAGAAACTATGGACTTATGAAAAGAACAAGTCAACTAGTTAAAAATCTACTAGTCAACTAGTAGCAACTACTAGTCAACTAGTTAAAAATCTACTAGTCAACTAGTAGCAACTACTAGTCAACTAGTAACCAAAACTGCACATTTTTGTATTAACTAGTCAACTGGTTAGTTTTCTACCAGTTGACCGGTAAACATAAAAATGTACAGTAACGGCTATTTTTTCAAGCAATTTTCAAATATAAATATTTTTTATTATTAACCAGTTGACTGATTCGACATAACAGTCACTTTTATTAAAGGTTGCCATTCTTCATGAAAAGGTTTCTTTTCATTTATGAAAAGAAATGGGTGCATCTCTTTGATTAAACTCTTCATGGAGGATCACTACCTTTTAACTATTATATATACACTTCAAACTCGGTTTTTCTAATTACTAATTCTTTGAAAGTCTATTCTATTTTTGATCTTCATCTCTAGACTCTTGCATTCTAAAAAGATCTCATATTCAAACCACTGGTTGAATCATTGAAATTATTTCATATCTCTTGATTCAGTAAGTAATATACTTCCTTCAAGTATTCACATACACATCATATACTTGAGGATAAGATTATAGGAGGGGTGTACTTAAACCGTTGACTATTCGTGTTGATTAAAGAACACAAAGCAGAAGTCAAAACACTTGTAGTTGTTGAAGTCCTATGTAGTTGCTCAGGCGAGAGGCATCCTTGTTGAGGCTCGGGTGTACTAACTTATTCCTCCAGGTTAAGAGAGGGCGTGATAGTGAATTCCAAAGAGGAGCTTCGGGACTGGACGTAGGACGGGAAGTCCGAACCAGTATAAAATTACTGGTGTCACTTTACTTTACTTACCTCATTTATTTATTAGTGATATATCATATCAATTCTTATTTATTTGCATAACTACTGTATATTAGCTAGTTAGTATATCATTTACATTTCTGCGATATACAGACTCTGCTTAAGTTGCACACACCGATTTTTCACATTTCGCCCCTATCAGTCTTGTACAGGGCATAGCTTTTCACTGGAATTAAATCAGGTGTTGAGACCTATGCCATTGGAAAGTAAATGATGTTTCTCTTTCCATAAAGTGGTCACATTAAAGATTTGGCTCAGCGGTTTTGGAGGAATCTCTGTTTTAAGGTTTTTTAGTTGGTTGTTCAGGCTTTGTAAGCCATAATAGGCTGATTCGGGGAGCCCCATTAGTGGGCTAGTGGAGGCTATAAATAGAGGGTAGGAGGCATGGGGAATAGTTTGCTTTCTCCATTATCTCATTTTGGAAGAGCTAGAGGTCCTCCATTCCTCCATTTCCTACACCTTTCCACCATTAGAGCTTAGAGAATCGAAGGCATCATTTGAAGCTAGATCTACGCCATTCCAAGGAAGAGTTCATCGAATCGAAGAGTTCAGAGCAAATTCTTCGATGTCCAGATCTAGAACTAAGTGTTTTTGGGTTGTTTTGGAGAATTGGTGAGTAATACGCATCTCTCATGCGGATTCAATCAAGTATATGAGTTGTGATGGTCTTAATTTCATCATTTTCGAGTTGTTTTCCCTAGATATATATCATGGTAAGTTTATTTTCATATGGATCACCATAGGATCTAATTTAGCAACTTAAAACCGGTAATTTTCATATGTTTTTCACATGTTTATGCAAGTTAGATCCATAATTTAGTTCGTATGTTCATTTATCATGATTTTGGTGAAGTTTGCATAATTTGATGAAAATCCTCATATTCATGTTGTTAGTGATTTCATAATTTGCTCATGGTTATGAAAGTTTGATGAGACGACGATGCTGATCGATGATGAGCTGGAGGCTTATGTACGAGTTTTATTACTCTCTAGTATTTCTGTTTCCGCTGTGTGTGTTTCTCTATGAGTGTTGTAGTGAGGCTTCATGCACAGACTTTGATATTTCCTATGATGTATGGATAATCTTTTAGGATGTTGTGAAAGTTTCAAAAGTTTGTTATATGATGCTCCACTATTTCTACATGTTGTATATGTTCTATTATATTTTATTCTTGCGCTGTGATTTTTACAACATGTTCCATCTGTGTAATCATACCATGATCGCCCATAGCTGCCTTACACGTCTTTCAGCGCATTATTCCTGTAACACCCCGTGTATTTTAGAACTATGAAATTCATAAATTAAACAATAACTAATTTTAAATCAAAGAATTAAGGGAAACAGGATACGCCATTGCGTTCGTCTCGGAATTCTGCTTGAGATAGAGTCTGAGTTTGCGTAAAACGGATATCGTATGAAGAAGATATGGACGAACGAAGTTGGGCGAAAAAACAGAAAACGGGTCAGAATGCACTGGCGCACTTGGGAAGTGCGCCAGAACAAAAATGCACTGGCGCACTTGGGAAGTGCGCCAGTACATTTTTGACCTGGCGCACCTGCCAAGTGCGCCCAGGTCAAAAATGACCTGCTGGTCAGGTCTGGTCAAGTCCTGGCTGGCCAGGTCTGTGTTTGGTCGATTTTCTGAGCCTTGCCTTGTCACTAGGGCTAGGTGTCAGCTCCTAGTTGGTCTCTCCTTCAAACGAACGGCTATTATTGAACCAAGCTTCATCGACGGTCTAAATCAACTCACAAACTCTATAAAAAGGACCTAAGACTAACCCTAATTCACACAAACTAAAATGGAGCTGAGACCGTCATGTTGCTGAGGAGAGACTAAAGATAGCCGTCGGAAATAGAGAGACAATTAGGAGATAAATCAAAAGCTTAAAGCAACGTTAATCAAATCAAAGCAACGCCTACAACAAAGGATAGCATCTCCAAATTCAGAATTCAGATTCATGAATTGAAGATTCGTCATACGTTGTAAGTAGAGTGCTATTCCGATATGAATTAAATAATTGTGTTAATTTGTGTAAAGAAAGAAATGGAATTGTGGCGATAATAATCTATATTTGTATGTTGCTTTGATGCTAAACGATTTGGGAATATTGTGGTATACGATTGGATATTTGCAAGTACGTGATTTGCGAAATGGAATTGTGGCGATAATAATCTATATTTGTATGTTATTTTGATTCTAAACGATTTGGCAATACTATGGTGTATGATTGGATTCATACAAGTATATGATTTATGTTGACAACCACATGTTGTGGAATTTTAATTGGGATTCATGCAAGCATATGATTCATATTGAAAACTACATGTTTGTGGTAGTTATTTACAACACCCATTTGATAATTGCAAGTATATGATTCATGTTGAAAGTAACAACTATATGTGTAATAGTTTATTTGAGGTTCATGCAAGTATATGATTTACTGTTATGCCAAAATGAGGTATAATTCTATGGTCATCTTTAGTGTAATTTGATCCATTTGAGTATTATGATTCATATGAAGTTATGTTGGAATTGGCATCATAGTTCAAGTATAAAAATCATATTTTTGTGATAGTGACAAAAGCACGCATCTTTGTAAATTTGTATTAATTTTATGAACATGACTAAACTATGTTCGTTATTATGCCCAATTGAAAAACATGTTTTTAGGCTCATGTTGTTATCATAAGTTACATTAGAATTACATTAGAATTACATTCCTCTTGCAAGTTTACATAGATAAAATAAAAACCATGATGTAAGTTTAGATATGTTTATGCTATAATTCTATGAATAGAATGAAAACCATGATTCATATAAGAATTAGGTTGGGATAATTCTAGCTGAACCATACTTTTGTATTAATGACAAAAGTAAGTACCTTTTTGTTAACATGTAGTGATTTTATGAACACGATTAGTTTATATTATGCCTAAATAAAAATATAGGCTTATATTTCTAATCAAGACCCTATGCCAATAATAATGATATCTAATTTAGTTAGATTCTTAATTTCAAGTTTACATGGTTAGTTGAACCTATGATTCATGTTTAAGTTTATGCCATTATCATATGACTAGAATAATTCATGTTTAAGTACTGCTTATGCCATAATCATATGAATAAAATAATTCATGTTTAAGTATTGTCTATGCATTAACCATATGAATAGAATGATTTATGTTTAAGTATTGTTTATGCTATGATTATATGGATAAAATGATTCATGTTATGCCATGATTATATGATGTTACAATTGCAAGTTCACATGTGCCTATTTTATGTTAATTGAATCGTTCGTTGCAAGTTCATGCGTTCACACTCCCCTTTTTCATGTTACCTTATAAACACCATGTTATAAGCCTCCCCTTTTCATTTGGCTAAATTGGGTTTAAGTATTAAACCCAACAAGCCTTACGTTGGAGCGAACGTATAATACGGGGGTAATGACGTTTGGGGCTAAAATATAGAACATATGTGTTGGCATGTTTAACGCATGCCAACAACCTTGAAAGAACAATTAAGTGGCATAAATGAAATTTAACCAATAAAGATGAATTTGAATAATGTGCCGCAAATATTTACATATAAAAAGAAAAGAGACAAAATATGTAAATGTAGAAAAATACGATGTGTTTAACCCGAGGTTGGATTGAGTTGTGATGTAAACCTGCCCGGAACCGCCCGGCTGTCCAATAGTCACAACAACACCTATCCAATGTGGGTGGTTAAACATGGAGCCCAATAAGGACCCGAGGTTAGACTGAGTTGTGGCGTAAGACTGCCCGGACCCAACCGGCAACAGGCAGCCACAACAATACCTGTCTAATGTGAGAGGTCAAGGCTTTAATAAGACAATTAAGGCTGAGTCAGGATTGATAGGATTAAGTAAATTATATTAATACTTAATCAAAATGGAACATGCTAAACTAAACAGACTGATTGGGGGTTAGGTTTATAAAACACTTAACCAACTTAGCATGTTGGCTAGAAATAGAAAACCTAGTAGCGGGGGACCCTTTTCAGCAGTAACCCTATAAGGTATCATGATACCCTGAAACTAGGCAGGGTGGGGCACGATTACTGGGCTGACTGTAAGAGGTCAAATCGACGGCGGTGGTGCAGCAGTGTAGGTTCTAACGGGGTGCGGGCGTGCACACACTCCGGCGCAGAAAAATAAGGCACTGGGCACCAGTAGCATACCTGTGCATTCTAGGATTGTGTCGGGCCGCCACCATGGGACTTGATACACCCCATGGTGGGACCAGCATAGGTAACTACAACATCGGGGGCCGTAAGACACATGTAACTATGCGAGTAGGAGCCGATCATCATAAAATGGATCACTTCACCCTGATTATGGGGTGCCCGTTGGGAACTAGTTTATATGGGTACAGAGATTAATATGGGGTACGATAGTATATTCGACCCTAGACAACTTAACTAAGTTTATGGTGCTTTCCCATTTCTAGTTTATACTTGTCATACCCAGTTCTTTATTCATAGACTGAATAGTCCTAGACTTACTCAGGCTTTATGTCTGACTCTACTTTTCTTTCTTCTTCTTTTCTTCCGTTTCCCCCCCCAGGTCCACAGGGAGGGAATACCGCAGCTTGACCAGCCTTCATATCCAGCTTGAAGAGAAAGAATGTATTGCTTGGATCTTTTCGTTTCGGACTATGGCTTTGGACAGCAACTATGGGACTTTTGCAGTTTATTTATGTTTTCTTTATGCTTCTTTAAATAATGTAATCAAGACAGTTATGAAGATGTTATGTTTTTGGAAGTATTGTAAGACAATTATGGTATGGTTGGTGTAACACGTATTTTAATGAAATAAAAGTTGTTGTTTTCCGCTGTTCAAAAATATGTGTTCTTATATCTGTCTTGTATATCTGTGACTTATACTTATAAACCTCCACCAAAATTAGGGCATTCCCTTTGAGAGTGACCCTAACGGAGGTGGGGTGTTTCACTTGGTATCAGAGCATAGGTTTACCAGATAAGATAAAAAGTTTTGAAAAATTTATTTTCAAAAAGGAAATTTAAAGAAGCATTTTTAAAAGAAAAATATTATTTTGTTTTAAAAGGCAAAGTCTCCCCCCCCCCCCCAAAGCCATAGGTACTGTCTTCTATCCTTCGTTTTGAATCTACCCTTTCTGTTTCAGCATGTCTGGAGACCTTACTCCCCAGCTGCTGATGCTTTCACTCCTCCTCCTCCACGTGAACCAGCAA
This sequence comes from Allium sativum, assembly GCA_030737875.1. Taxonomy (NCBI): domain Eukaryota; kingdom Viridiplantae; phylum Streptophyta; class Magnoliopsida; order Asparagales; family Amaryllidaceae; genus Allium; species Allium sativum. Next base: position 220,206,004 of record CM060927.1, on the reverse strand, counting down.
GCGGAAGAGTCCCAGAGTAGGAAGACGAATAATAGTCAAACAAGAAAGGGTCGTAACAGTAATAATAAGAAACGAGAAAAAAGGAAATGCAATTTTTGTGGTACGGAAGGGCACATAGCCAAGGATTGTAGAAAGAGGAAAAGAAAGCAAGGAGAATGTTTTCATTGTGGGGAGACTGGACACATCAACAAAGACTGCCCTGAGAAGGCAGACTTTAAGAAGGGCGGGAAAGACAACAAGTCCCGAGAGAAGAGGAAGTGTAAATTCTGTGGCAAAGTGGGGCACTTAGTGAAAGATTGCCGGAAAAAGAAGGCCAAGATGAATGGTGGGTGCTTTTCTTGCGGTGAGACAGGCCACATGGCTAAGGACTGCCCAATGAAACGAGGTATAAATACTTCTGTAGAAAGTGTAGTTTATCTTTATGATCACCCCGTTCGCACTTTATTTGATTCTGGCGCATCACACTCCTTTATCTCGTCTGCTTTAGTAGAATCTCTGCACCTAAAAACTAGTATGGTAGAGGACCCCTTAATTGTTTCAAACCCAATTAGGTGCCCAGCTCATTTGTCTATGATCTGTGTGGGATTGAAAATTCTATTCTAAGCGTAGAGTTTAAATGTAGTGCCTTTGTTTTGGGCCATTGGTTGATTCTAGCGATGGAGTGGTTATCCAGTAAGGGTGACCATCTCGGTTTCGAAAAGAGGGTAGTTAAACTCTTGACTTGCCTCGGTAATACCCTCGAAGTCGCAGGTAACCTTTAGGGTTCTATCATGATTTGTTTCCTAGAATCTCTTGACACATTTATTGGTAATTTGTAATCCGATCGAGTAGTGTTCGCCACTAAGGCAGAAGGTTCATTTCGCTTATGCATGAGTTGTAGAGAATCACCTTAGTAAGTACATTTGGCAACATGGTTGGCATTTATTTCCAAGAGATAGTTCTTCTACGTGGAATACCTGATAGTAAGTGGACGAGATCTAAGATTCACTAGTGAATTTTGGAGAGCTTGCATGAAACCATGAGTACGCCGTTATGTTTGAGCTGAGTATATTAGAAGTAGAGTAAGTGAAAGAGGAACGAGAGGCAACAGTGAAATAGGTTCCAACTCATATTTTGGAAACAAGAATTAAGAAGCTACGAAATTGTGAAGTTAAAGACGGACAAAGCATAATGGAGTTAAGCTCAAGGAAATGCAACTTAGAAGATTGAAGACTAGATTCGTGCATCATATCTCTTCTTAAGAGTATATCTTTGATCCCTCTCTTCCTGTAGAGCTTACTTGCATGCTATCTTTTCTGTATATCCTCTCGGTCCCATTCTCAATCCAATTTCTGTTGCAAACCCCATAGGGAGTATGACCCATTTGTTAGTAACACATGTTGGGGCTTGAGGGTGTTCGTTGGATTGACCAAACTTTTTGGGTTTTATAGGATACGGGTTGGTCTTAGGAAGGGACTCCCTTGTGACCTAAAAGGAGTCCATCATGCTTAGTTTCCTAGAATCATATATAGTGGTTGGGTTGAGTAATTCTTTGGGTGTCAGTCTGATGTTGATTTCGGTCTTCGGGGCTGATACTTAGAGAGTTCTTCTCCTAATCAATATATATGTGGCATAGATTTCCAGTTTTGACATTGCCTAATGGGCACAAAGTTTTTACTTGCTTCTATCATTCGACTATACCTTTAGATAGGAACAATTGGGAAAATGGCCTATAGATTAGAGCTACCCGAAAGATTGGCCGGAGTTCACAACGTTTTTCATGTTTCACATCTCCGAAAATGTCTACATGAATCTGCTGAAGTGGTAGAGCCAAATATCCTAGAAGAAGCTGAAGTGGAACGCGAAGCAACCGTGAGGAAAGTTCCAACCCGCATATTAGGAACGGAAGTGAAGAAGCTACGCAACTGCGAAGTCAAGCTCGTCAAAGTTCAGTGGAGCGACGCCGAGGGAGACACAACTTGGGAAACTGAAGCTAGAATACGCGCTGCCTACCCTTTTCTTTTCGAGGGTACATCCTTGATCTTTCTTTTCCCTTAAGTTGCGCTTTTATCTATCGTTTTAGGTATATCTCCTCGACCTTATCTTTTAGGTGGAAACCCTTTGGATGAAAACATGTAATTGAAACATGTTATGGATGATGATTGCAAGTGGTTGCAAGTGATTGCTAGTGGTTGCTCGTGGTTGCATATACACACACAATCTAGGTTTTAGATCGGCTCAATCACTTCATATTGCATATGCATATATGTTTGCATTCGTATATGGTTGAACTTTAATGTGTTGTCATATGGATGTTGCATTTATATGAATGATTGTGCACTCATGTAGAATCATGAATAGGAGGATTTGCATACATAATGGATTCATGGCACTTACATAACTCGCATTAAGGAGGTCAACTGAATCAGTAGACCGCCTGATTTTGCATTAGATAAGTACATGAACACACACACTTCGCATATGATCATGAAGCATTAGAAGTCTTTTAAGGACAATGGATGCTCGTGTTTGATGGATGAGTAGATGGATGTTTGGATGTTAGGATGTACATTCTTCCTGAACTTGAAGATTTCGGGGACGAAATCCTTTTAAGTGGGGGAGAATGTAACACCCCGTGTATTTTATAACTATGAAATTCATAAATTAAACAATAACTAATTTTAAATCAAAGAATTAAGGGAAACGAGATACGCCATTGCGTTCGTCTCGGAATTCTGCTTGAGATAGAGTCTGAGTTTGCGTAAAACGGATATCGTATGAAGAAGATATGGACGAACGAAGTTGGGCGAAAAACCAGAAAACGGGTCAGAATGCACTGGCGCACTTGGGAAGTGCGCCAGAACAAAAATGCACTGGCGCACTTGGGAAGTGCGCCAATACATTTTTGACCTGGCGCACCTGCCAAGTGCGCCTAGGCCAAAAATGACCTGCTGGTCAGGTCTGGTCAAGTCCTGGCTGGCCAGGTCTATGTTTGGTCGATTTTCTGAGCCATGCCTTGTCACTAGGGCTAGGTGTCAGCTCCTGGTTGGTCTCTCCTTCAAACGAACGGCTATTATTGAACCAATCTTCATCGACGGTCTAAATCAACTCACAAACTCTATAAAAAGGACCTAAGACTAACCCTAATTCACACAAACTAAAATGGAGCTGAGACCGTCATGTTGCTGAGGAGAGACTAAAGATAGCCGTCGGAAATAGAGAGACAATTAGGAGATAAATCAAAAGCTTAAAGCAACGTTAATCAAATCAAAGCAACGCCTACAACAAAGGATAGCATCTCCAAATTCAGAATTCAGATTCCTGAATTGAAGATTCGTCATACGTTGTAAGTAGAGTGCTATTCCGATATGAATTAAATAATTGTGTTAATTTGTGTAAAGAAAGAAATGGAATTGTGGCGATAATAATCTATATTTGTATGTTGCTTTGATGCTAAACGATTTGGGAATATTGTGGTATACGATTGGATATTTGCAAGTACGTGATTTGCGAAATGGAATTGTGGTGATAATAATCTATATTTGTATGTTATTTTGATTCTAAACGATTTGGCAATACTATGGTGTACGATTGGATTCATACAAGTATATGATTTATGTTGACAACCACATGTTGTGGAATTTTAATTGGGATTCATGCAAGCATATGATTCATATTGAAAACTACATGTTTGTGGTAGTTATTTACAACACCCATTTGATAATTGCAAGTATATGATTCATGTTGAAAGTAACAACTATATGTGTAATAGTTTATTTGAGGTTCATGCAAGTATATGATTTACTGTTATGCCAAAATGAGGTATAATTCTATGGTCATCTTTAGTGTAATTTGATCCATTTGAGTATTATGATTCATATGAAGTTATGTTGGAATTGGCATCATAGTTCAAGTATAAAAATCATATTTTTGTGATAGTGACTAAAGCACGCATCTTTGTAAATTTGTATTAATTTTATGAACATGACTAAACTATGTTCGTTATTATGCCCAATTGAAAAACATGTTTTTAGGCTCATGTTGTTATCATAAGTTACATTAGAATTACATTAGAATTACATTCCTCTTGCAAGTTTACATAGATAAAATAAAAACCATGATGTAAGTTTAGATATGTTTATGCTATAATTCTATGAATAGAATGAAAACCATGATTCATATAAGAATTAGGTTGGGATAATTCTAGTTGAACCATACTTTTCTATTAATGACAAAAGTAAGTACCTTTTTGTTAACATGAAGTGATTTTATGAACACGATTAGTTTATATTATGCCTAAATAAAATATAGGCTTATATTTCTAGTCAAGACCCTGTGCCAATAATAATGATATCTAATTTAGTTAGATTCTTAATTTCAAGTTTACATGGTTAGTTGAACCTATGATTCATGTTTAAGTTTATGCCATTATCATATGACTAGAATAATTCATGTTTAAGTACTGCTTATGCCATAATCATATGTATAAAATAATTCATATTTAAGTATTGTCTATGCATTAACCATATGAATAGAATGATTTATGTTTAAGTATTGTTTATGCTATGATTATATGGATAAAATGATTCATGTTATGCCATGATTATATGATGTTACAATTGCAAGTTCACATGTGCCTATTTTATGTTAATTGAATCGTTCGTTGCAAGTTCATGCGTTCACACTCCCCTTTTTCATGTTACCTTATAAACACCATGTTATAAGCCTCCCCTTTTCATTTGGCTAAACTTGGTTTAAGTATTAAATCCAACACACCTTACGTTGGAGCGAACGTATAATACGGGGGTAATGACGTTTGGGGCTAAAATATAGAACATATGTGTTGGCATGTTTAATGCATGCCAACAACCTTGAAAGAACAATTAAGTGGCATAAATGAAATTTAACCAATAAAGATGAATTTGAATAATGGGCCGCAAATATTTACATATAAAAAGAAAAGAGACAAAATATGTAAATGTAGAAAAATACGATGTGTTTAACCCGAGGTTGGATTGAGTTGTGATGTAAACCTGCCCGGAACCGCCCGGCTGTCCAGTAGTCACAACAATACTTATCCAATGTGGGTGGTTAAACATGGAGCCCAATAAGGACCCGAGGTTAGACTGAGTTGTGGCGTAAGACTGCCCGGACCCAACCGGCAACAGGCAGCCACAACAATACCTGTCTAATGTGAGAGGTCAAGGCTTTAATAAGACAATTAAGGCTGAGTCAGGATTGATAGGATTAAGTAAATTATATTAATACTTAATCAAAATGGAACATGCTAAACTAAACAGACTGACTGGGGATTAGGTTTATAAAACACTTAACCAACTTAGCATGTTGGCTAGAAATAGAAAACCTAGTAGCGGGGGACCCTTTTCAGCAGTAACCCTATAAGGTATCATGATACCCTGAAACTAGGCAGGGTGGGGCACGATTACTGGGCTGACTGTAAGAGGTCAAATCGACGGCGGTGGTGCAGCAGTGTAGGTTCTAACGGGGTGCGGGCGTGCACACACTCCGGCGCAGAAAAATAAGGCACTGGGCACCAGTAGCATACCTGTGCATTCTAGGATTGTGTCGGGCCGCCACCATGGGACTTGATACACCCCATGGTGGGACCAGCATAGGTAACTACAACATCGGGGGCCGTAAGACACATGTAACTATGCGAGTAGGAGCCGATCATCATAAAATGGATCACTTCACCCTGATTATGGGGTGCCCGTTGGGAACTAGTTTATATGGGTACAGAGATTAATATGGGGTACGATAGTATATTCGACCCTAGACAACTTTACTAAGTTTATGGTGCTTTCCCATTTCTAGTTTATACTTGTCATACCCAGTTCTTTATTCATAGACTGAATAGTCCTAGACTTACTCAGGCTTTATGTCTGACTCTACTTTTCTTTCTTCTTCTTTTCTTCCGTTCCCCCCCCCCCCCCCCCCAGGTCCACAGGGAGGGAATACCGCAGCTTGACCAGCCATCATATCCAGCTTAAAGAGAAAGAATGTATTGCTTGGATCTTTTCGTTTTGGACTATGGCTTTGGACAGCAACTATGGGACTTTTGCAGTTTATTTATGTTTTCTTTATGCTTCTTTAAATAATGTAATCAAGACAGTTATGAAGATGTTATGTTTTTGGAAGTATTGTAAGACAATTATGGTATGGTTGGTGTAACACGTATTTTAATGAAATAAAAGTTGTTGTTTTCCGCTGTTCAAAAATATGTGTTCTTATATCTGTCTTGTATATCTGTGACTTATACTTATAAACCTCCACCAAAATTAGGGCATTCCCTTTGAGAGTGACCCTAACGGAGGTGGGGTGTTTCACTTGGTATCAGAGCATAGGTTTACCAGATAAGATAAAAAGTTTTGAAAAATTTATTTTCAAAAAGGAAATTTAAAGAAGCATTTTTAAAAGAAAAATATTATTTTGTTTTAAAAGGCAAAGTCCCCCCCCCAAAGCCATAGGTACTGTCTTCTATCCTTCGTTTTGAATCTATCCTTTCTGTTTCAGCATGTCTGGAGACCTTACTCCCCAGCTGCTGATGCTTTCACTCCTCCTCCTCCACGTGAACCAGCAAGCGGAGGAGTCCCAGAGTAGGAAGACGAATAATAGTCAAACAAGAAAGGGTCGTAACAGTAATAATAAGAAACGAGAAAAAAGGAAATGCAATTTTTGTGGTACGGAAGGGCACATAGCCAAGGATTGTAGAAAGAGGAAAAGAAAGTAAGGAGAATGTTTTCATTGTGGGGAGACTGGACACATCAACAAAGACTGCCCTGAGAAGGCAGACTTTAAGAAGGGCGGGAAAGACAACAAGTCCCGAGAGAAGAGGAAGTGTAAATTCTGTGGCAAAGTGGGGCACTTAGTGAAAGATTGCCGGAAAAAGAAGGCCAAGATGAATGGTGGATGCTTTTCTTGCGGTGAGACAGGCCACATGGCTAAGGACTGCCCAATGAAACGAGGTATAAATACTTCTGTAGAAAGTGTAGTTTATCTTTATGATCACCCCGTTCGCACTTTATTTGATTCTGGCGCATCACACTCCTTTATCTCGTCTGCTTTAGTAGAATCTCTGCACCTAAAAACTAGTATGGTAGAGGACCCCTTAATTGTTTCAAACCCAATTGGGGGCCCAGCTCATTTGTCTATGATCTGTGTGGGATTGAAAATTCTAAGCGTAGAGTTTAAATGTAGTGCCTTTGTTTTGGGCCATTGGTTGATTCTAGCGATGGAGTGGTTATCCAGTAAGGGTGACCATCTCGGTTTCGAAAAGAGGGTAGTTAAACTCTTGACTTGCCTCGGTAATACCCTCGAAGTCGCAGGTAACCTTTAGGGTTCTATCATGATTTGTTTCCTAGAATCTCTTGACACATTTATTGGTAATTTGTAATCCGATCGAGTAGTGTTCGCCACTAAGGCAGAAGGTTCATTTCGCTTATGCATGAGTTGTAGAGAATCACCTTAGTAAGTACATTTGGCAACATGGTTGGCATTTATTTCCAAGAGATAGTTCTTCTACGTGGAATACCTGATAGTAAGTGGACGAGATCTAAGATTCACTAGTGAATTTTGGAGAGCTTGCATGAAACCATGAGTACGCCGTTATGTTTGAGCTGAGTATATTAGAAGTAGAGTAAGTGAAAGAGGAACGAGAGGCAACAGTGAAATAGGTTCCAACTCATATTTTGGAAACAAGAATTAAGAAGCTACGAAATTGTGAAGTTAAAGACGGACAAAGCATAATGGAGTTAAGCTCAAGGAAATGCGACTTAGAAGATTGAAGACTAGATTCGTGCATCATATCTCTTCTTAAGAGTATATCTTTGATCCCTCTCTTCCTGTAGAGCTTACTTGCATGCTATCTTTTCTGTATATCCTCTCGGTCCCATTCTCAATCCAATTTCTATTGCAAACCCCATAGGGAGTATGACCCATCTGTTAGTAACACATGTTGGGGCTTGAGGGTGTTCGTTGGATTGACCAAACTTTTTGGGTTTTATAGGATACGGGTTGGTCTTAGGAAGGGACTCCCTTGTGACCTAAAAGGAGTCCATCATGCTTAGTTTCCTAGAATCATATATAGTGGTTGGGTTGAGTAATTCTTTGGGTGTCAGTCTGATGTTGATTTCGGTCTTCGGGGCTGATACTTAGAGAGTTCTTCTCCTAATCAATATATATGTGGCATAGATTTCCAGTTTTGACATTGCCTAATGGGCACAAAGTTTTTACTTGCTTCTATCATTCGACTATACCTTTAGATAGGAACAATTGGGAAAATGGCCTATAGATTAGAGCTACCCGAAAGATTGGCCGGAGTTCACAACGTTTTTCATGTTTCACATCTCCGAAAATGTCTACATGAATCTGCTGAAGTGGTAGAGCCAAATATCCTAGAAGAAGCTGAAGTGGAACGCGAAGCAACCGTGAGGAAAGTTCCAACCCGCATATTAGGAACGGAAGTGAAGAAGCTACGCAACCGCGAAGTCAAGCTCGTCAAAGTTCAGTGGAGCGACGCCGAGGGAGACACAACTTGGGAAACTGAAGCTAGAATACGCGCTACCTACCCTTTTCTTTTCGAGGGTACATCCTTGATCTTTCTTTTTCCTTAAGTTGCGCTTTTATCTATCGTTTTAGGTATATCTGCTCGACCTTATCTTTTAGGTGGAAACCCTTTGGATGAAAACATGTAATTGAAACATGTTATGGATGATGATTGCAAGTGGTTGCAAGTGATTGCTAGTGGTTGCTCGTGGTTGCATATACACACACAATCTAGGTTTTAGATCGGCTCAATCACTTCATATTGCATATGCATATATGTTTGCATTCGTATATGGTTGAACTTTAATGTGTTGTCATATGGATGTTGCATTTATATGAATGATTGTGCACTCATGTAGAATCATGAATAGGAGGATTTGCATACATAATGGATTCATGGCACTTACATAACTCGCATTAAGGAGGTCAACTGAATCAGTAGACCGCCTGATTTTGCATTAGATAAGTACATGAACACACACACTTCGCATATGATCATGAAGCATTAGAAGTCTTTTAAGGACAATGGATGCTCGTGTTTGATGGATGAGTAGATGGATGTTTGGATGTTAGGATGTACATTCTTCCTGAACTTGAAGATTTCGGGGACGAAATCCTTTTAAGTGGGGGAGAATGTAACACCCCGTGTATTTTATAACTATGAAATTCATAAATTAAACAATAACTAATTTTAAATCAAAGAATTAAGGGAAACGGGATACGCCATTGCGTTCGTCTCGGAATTCTGCTTGAGATAGAGTCTGAGTTTGCGTAAAACGGATATCGTATGAAGAAGATATGGACGAACGAAGTTGGGCGAAAAACCAGAAAACGGGTCAGAATGCACTGGCGCACTTGGGATGTGCGCCAGAACAAAAATGCACTGGCGCACGTGGGAAGTGCGCCAGTACATTTTTGACCTGGCGCACCTGCCAAGTGCGTCTAGGCCAAAAATGACCTGCTGGTCAGGTCTGGTCAAGTCCTGGCTGGCCAGGTCTATGTTTGGTCGATTTTCTGAGCCATGCCTTGTCACTAGGGCTAGGTGTCAGCTCCTGGTTGGTCTCTCCTTCAAACGAACGGCTATTATTGAACCAATCTTCATCGACGGTCTAAATCAACTCACAAACTCTATAAAAAGGACCTAAGACTAACCCTAATTCACACAAACTAAAATGGAGCTGAGACCGTCATGTTGCTGAGGAGAGACTAAAGATAGCCGTCGGAAATAGAGAGACAATTAGGAGATAAATCAAAAGCTTAAAGCAACGTTAATCAAATCAAAGCAACGCCTACAACAAAGGATAGCATCTCCAAATTCAGAATTCAGATTCCTGAATTGAAGATTCGTCATACGTTGTAAGTAGAGTGCTATTCCGATATGAATTAAATAATTGTGTTAATTTGTGTAAAGAAAGAAATGGAATTGTGGCGATAATAATATATATTTGTATGTTGCTTTGATGCTAAACGATTCGGGAATATTGTGGTATACGATTGGATATTTGCAAGTACGTGATTTGCAAAATGGAATTGTGGCGATAATAATCTATATTTGTATGTTATTTTGATTCTAAACGATTTGGCAATACTATGGTGTACGATTGGATTCATACAAGTATATGATTTATGTTGACAACCACATGTTGTGGAATTTTAATTGGGATTCATGCAAGCATATGATTCATATTGAAAACTACATGTTTGTGGTAGTTATTTACAACACCCATTTGATAATTGCAAGTATATGATTCATGTTGAAAGTAACAACTATATGTGTAATAGTTTATTTGAGGTTCATGCAAGTATATGATTTACTGTTATGCCAAAATGAGGTATAATTCTATGGTCATCTTTAGTGTAATTTGATCCATTTGAGTATTATGATTCATATGAAGTTATGTTGGAATTGGCATCATAGTTCAAGTATAAAAATCATATTTTTGTGATAGTGACAAAAGCACGCATCTTTGTAAATTTGTATTAATTTTATGAACATGACTAAACTATGTTCGTTATTATGCCCAATTGAAAAACATGTTTTTAGGCTCATGTTGTTATCATAAGTTGCATTAGAATTACATTAGAATTACATTCCTCTTGCAAGTTTACATAGATAAAATAAAAACCATGATGTAAGTTTAGATATGTTTATGCTATAATTCTATGAATAGAATGAAAACCATGATTCATATAAGAATTAGGTTGGGATAATTCTAGTTGAACCATACTTTTCTATTAATGACAAAAGTAAGTACCTTTTTGTTAACATGTAGTGATTTTATGAACACGATTAGTTTATATTATGCCTAAATAAAATATAGGCTTATATTTCTAGTCAAGACCCTGTGCCAATAATAATGATATCTAATTAGTTAGATTCTTAATTTCAAGTTTACATGGTTAGTTGAACCTATGATTCATGTTTAAGTTTATGTCATTGTCATATGACTAGAATAATTCATGTTTAAGTACTGCTTATGCCATAATCATATGAATAAAATAATTCATATTTAAGTATTGTCTATGCATTAACCATATGAATAGAATGATTTATGTTTAAGTATTGTTTATGCTATGATTATATGGATAAAATGATTCATGTTATGCCATGATTATATGATGTTACAATTGCAAGTTCACATGTGCCTATTTTATGTTAATTGAATCGTTCGTTGCAAGTTCATGCGTTCACACTCCCCTTTTTCATATTACCTTATAAACACCATGTTATAAGCCTCCCCTTTTCATTTGGCTAAACTGGGTTTAAGTATTAAACCCAACACACCTTACGTTGGAGCGAACGTATAATACGGGGGTAATGACGTTTGGGGCTAAAATATAGAACATATGTGTTGGCATGTTTAATGCATGCCAACAACCTTGAAAGAACAATTAAGTGGCATAAATGAAATTTAACCAATAAAGATGAATTTGAATAATGGGCCGCAAATATTTACATATAAAAAGAAAAGAGACAAAATATGTAAATGTAGAAAAATACGATGTGTTTAACCCGAGGTTGGATTGAGTTGTGATGTAAACCTGCCCGGAACCGCCCGGCTGTCCAGTAGTCACAACAATACTTATCCAATGTGGGTGGTTAAACATGGAGCCCAATAAGGACCCGAGATTAGACTGAGTTGTGGCGTAAGACTGCCCGGACCCAACCGGCAACAGGCAGCCACAACAATACCTGTCTAATGTGAGAGGTCAAGGCTTTAATAAGACAATTAAGGCTGAGTCAGGATTGATAGGATTAAGTAAATTATATTAATACTTAATCAAAATGGAACATGCTAAACTAAACAGACTGACTGGGGATTAGGTTTATAAAACACTTAACCAACTTAGCATGTTGGCTAGAAATAGAAAACCTAGTAGCGGGGGACCCTTTTCAGCAGTAACCCTATAAGGTATCATGATACCCTGAAACTAGGCAGGGTGGGGCACGATTACTGGGCTGACTGTAAGAGGTCAAATCGACGGCGGTGGTGCAGCAGTGTAGGTTCTAACGGGGTGCGGGCGTGCCCACACTCCGGCGTAGAAAAATAAGGCACTGGGCACCAGTAGCATACCTGTGCATTCTAGGATTGTGTCGGGCCGCCACCATGGGACTTGATACACCCCATGGTGGGACCAGCATATGTAACTACAACATCGGGGGCCGTAAGACACATGTAACTATGCGAGTAGGAGCCGATCATCATAAAATGGATCACTTCACCCTGATTATGGGGTGCCCGTTGGGAACTAGTTTATATGGGTACAGAGATTAATATGGGGTACGATAGTATATTCGACCCTAGACAACTTAACTAAGTTTATGGTGCTTTCCCATTTCTAGTTTATACTTGTCATACCCAGTTCTTTATTCATAGACTGAATAGTCCTAGACTTACTCAGGCTTTATGTCTGACTCTACTTTTCTTTCTTCTTCTTTTCTTCCGTTTCCCCCCCAGGTCCACAGGGAGGGAATACCGCAGCTTGACCAGCCTTCATATCCAGCTTGAAGAGAAAGAATGTATTGCTTGGATCTTTTCGTTTCGGACTATGGCTTTGGACAGCAACTATGGGACTTTTGCAGTTTATTTATGTTTTCTTTATGCTTCTTTAAATAATGTAATCAAGACAGTTATGAAGATGTTATGTTTTTGGAAGTATTGTAAGACAATTATGGTATGGTTGGTGTAACACGTATTTTAATGAAATAAAAGTTGTTGTTTTCCGCTATTCAAAAATATGTGTTCTTATATCTGTCTTGTATATCTGTGACTTATACTTATAAACCTCCACCAAAATTAGGGCATTCCCTTTGAGAGTGACCCTAACGGAGGTGGGGTGTTTCACTTGGTATCAGAGCATAGGTTTACCAGATAAGATAAAAAGTTTTGAAAAATTTATTTTCAAAAAGGAAATTTAAAGAAGCATTTTTAAAAGAAAAATATTATTTTGTTTTAAAAGGCAAAGTCCCCCCCCCCCCAAAGCCATAGGTACTGTCTTCTATCCTTCGTTTTGAATCTATCCTTTCTGTTTCAGCATGTCTGGAGACCTTACTCCCCAGCTGCTGATGCTTTCACCCCTCCTCCTCCACGTGAACCAGCAAGCGGAAGAGTCCCAGAGTAGGAAGACGAATAATAGTCAAACAAGAAAGGGTCGTAACAGTAATAATAAGAAACGAGAAAAAAGGAAATGCAATTTTTGTGGTACGGAAGGGCACATAGCCAAGGATTGTAGAAAGAGGAAAAGAAAGCAAGGAGAATGTTTTCATTGTGGGGAGACTGGACACATCAACAAAGACTGCCCTGAGAAGGCAGACTTTAAGAAGGGCGGGAAAGACAACAAGTCCCGAGAGAAGAGGAAGTGTAAATTCTGTGGCAAAGTGGGGCACTTAGTGAAAGATTGCCGGAAAAAGAAGGCCAAGATGAATGGTGGGTGCTTTTCTTGCGGTGAGACAGGCCACATGGCTAAGGACTGCCCAATGAAACGAGGTATAAATACTTCTGTAGAAAGTGTAGTTTATCTTTATGATCACCCCGTTCGCACTTTATTTGATTCTGGCGCATCACACTCCTTTATCTTGTCTGCTTTAGTAGAATCTCTGCACCTAAAAACTAGTATGGTAGAGGACCCCTTAATTGTTTCAAACCCAATTGGGGGCCCAGCTCATTTGTCTATGATCTGTGTGGGATTGAAAATTCTATTCTAAGCGTAGAGTTTAAATGTAGTGCCTTTGTTTTGGGCCTTTGGTTGATTCTAGCGATGGAGTGGTTATCCAGTAAGGGTGACCATCTCGGTTTCGAAAAGAGGGTAGTTAAACTCTTGACTTGCCTCGGTAATACCCTCGAAGTCGCAGGTAACCTTTAGCGTTCTATCATGATTTGTTTCCTAGAATCTCTTGACACATTTATTGGTAATTTGTAATCCGATCGAGTAGTGTTCGCCACTAAGGCAGAAGGTTCATTTCGCTTATGCATGAGTTGTAGAGAATCACCTTAGTAAGTACATTTGGCAACATGGTTGGCATTTATTTCCAAGAGATAGTTCTTCTACGTGGAATACCTGATAGTAAGTGGACGAGATCTAAGATTCACTAGTGAATTTTGGAGAGCTTGCATGAAACCATGAGTACGCCGTTATGTTTGAGCTGAGTATATTAGAAGTAGAGTAAGTGAAAGAGGAACGAGAGGCAACAGTGAAATAGGTTCCAACTCATATTTTGGAAACAAGAATTAAGAAGCTACGAAATTGTGAAGTTAAAGACGGACAAAGCATAATGGAGTTAAGCTCAAGGAAATGCGACTTAGAAGATTGAAGACTAGATTCGTGCATCATATCTCTTCTTAAGAGTATATCTTTGATCCCTCTCTTCCTGTAGAGCTTACTTGCATGCTATCTTTTCTGTATATCCTCTCGGTCCCATTCTCAATCCAATTTCTGTTGCAAACCCCATAGGGAGTATGACTCATCTGTTAGTAACACATGTTGGGGCTTGAGGGTGTTCGTTGGATTGACCAAACTTTTTGGGTTTTATAGGATACGGGTTGGTCTTAGGAAGGGACTCCCTTGTGACCTAAAAGGAGTCCATCATGCTTAGTTTCCTAGAATCATATATAGTGGTTGGGTTGAGTAATTCTTTGGGTGTCAGTCTGATGTTGATTTCGGTCTTCGGGGCTGATACTTAGAGAGTTCTTCTCCTAATCAATATATATGTGGCATAGATTTCCAGTTTTGACATTGCCTAATGGGCACAAAGTTTTTACTTGCTTCTATCATTCGACTATACCTTTAGATAGGAACAATTGGGAAAATGGCCTATAGATTAGAGCTACCCGAAAGATTGGCCGGAGTTCACAATGTTTTTCATGTTTCACATCTCCGAAAATGTCTACATGAATCTGCTGAAGTGGTAGAGCCAAATATCCTAGAAGAAGCTGAAGTGGAACGCGAAGAAACCGTGAGGAAAGTTCCAACCCGCATATTAGGAACGGAAGTGAAGAAGCTACGCAACCGCGAAGTCAAGCTCGTCAAAGTTCAGTGGAGCGACGCCGAGGGAGACGCAACTTGGGAAACTAAAGCTAGAATATGCGCCGCCTACCCTTTTCTTTTCGAGGGTACATCCTTGATCTTTCTTTTTCCTTAAGTTGCGCTTTTATCTATTGTTTTAGGTATATCTCCTCGACCTTATCTTTTAGGTAGAAACCCTTGGGATTAAAACATGTAATTGAAACATGTTATGGATGATGATTGCAAGTGGTTGCAAGTGATTGCTAGTGGTTGCTCGTGGTTGCATATACACACACAATCTAGGTTTTAGATCGGCTCAATCACTTCATATTGCATATGCATATATGTTTGCATTCGTATATGGTTGAAATTTAATGTGTTGTCATATGGATGTTGCATTTATATGAATGATTGTGCACTCATGTAGAATCATGAATAGGAGGATTTGCATACATAATGGATTCATGGCACTTACATAATTCGCATTAAGGAGGTCAACTGAATCAGTAGACCGCCTGATTTTGCATTAGATAAGTACATGAACACACACACTTCGCATATGATCATGAAGCATTAGAAGTCTTTTAAGGACAATGGATGCTCGTGTTTGATGGATGAGTAGATGGATGTTTGGATGTTAGGATGTACATTCTTCCTGAACTTGAAGATTTCGGGGACGAAATCCTTTTAAGTGGGGGAGAATGTAACACCCCGTGTAGTTTATAACTATGAAATTCATAAATTAAACAATAACTAATTTTAAATCAAAGAATTAAGGGAAACGGGATACGCCATTGCGTTCGTCTCGGAATTCTGCTTGAGATAGAGTCTGAGTTTGCGTAAAACGGATATCGTATGAAGAAGATATGGACGAACGAAGTTGGGCGAAAAACCAGAAAACGGGTCAGAATGCACTGGCGCACTTGGGAAGTGCGCCAGAACAAAAATGCACTGGCGCACCTGGGAAGTGCGCCAGTACATTTTTGACTTGGCGCACCTGCCAAGTGCGCCCAGGTCAAAAATGACCTGCTGGTCAGGTCTGGTCAAGTCCTGGCTGGCCAGGTCTATGTTTGGTCGATTTTCTGAGCCTGTCACTAGGGCTAGGTGTCAGCTCCTGGTTGGTCTCTCCTTCAAACGAACGGCTATTATTGAACCAAGCTTCATCGACGGTCTAAATCAACTTACAAACTCTATAAAAAGGATCTAAGACTAACCCTAATTCACACAAACTAAAATGGAGCTGAGACCGTCATGTTGCTGAGGAGAGACTAAAGATAGCCGTCGGAAATAGAGAGACAATTAGGAGATAAATCAAAAGCTTAAAGCAACGTTAATCAAATCAAAGCAACGCCTACAACAAAGGATAGCATCTCCAAATTCAGAATTCAGATTCCTGAATTGAAGATTCGTCATACGTTGTAAGTAGAGTGCTATTCCGATATGAATTAAATAATTGTGTTAATTTGTGTAAAGAAAGAAATGGAATTGTGGCGATAATAATCTATATTTGTATGTTGCTTTGATGCTAAACGATTCGGGAATATTGTGGTATACGATTGGATATTTGCAAGTACGTGATTTGCGAAATGGAATTGTGGCGATAATAATCTATATTTGTATGTTATTTTGATTCTAAACGATTTGGCAATACTATGGTGTACGATTGTATTCATACAAGTATATGATTTATGTTGACAACCACATGTTGTGGAATTTTAATTGGGATTCATGCAAGCATATGATTCATATTGAAAACTACATGTTTGTGGTAGTTATTTACAACACCCATTTGATAATTGCAAGTATATGATTCATGTTGAAAGTAACAACTATATGTGTAATAGTTTATTTGAGGTTCATGCAAGTATATGATTTACTGTTATGCCAAAATGAGGTATAATTCTATGGTCATCTTTAGTGTAATTTGATCCATTTGAGTATTATGATTCATATGAAGTTATGTTGGAATTGGCATCATAGTTCAAGTATAAAAATCATATTTTTGTGATAGTGACAAAAGCACGCATCTTTGTAAATTTGTATTAATTTTATGAACATGACTAAACTATGTTCGTTATTATGCCCAATTGAAAAACATGTTTTTAGGCTCATGTTGTTATCATAAGTTACATTAGAATTACATTAGAATTACATTCCTCTTGCAAGTTTACATAGATAAAATAAAAACCATGATGTAAGTTTAGATATGTTTATGCTATAATTCTATGAATAGAATGAAAACCATGATTCATATAAGAATTAGGTTGGGATAATTCTAGTTGAACCATACTTTTGTATTAATGACAAAAGTAAGTACCTTTTTGTTAACATGTAGTGATTTTATGAACACGATTAGTTTATATTATGCCTAAATAAAAATATAGGCTTATATTTCTAGTCAAGACCCTGTGCCAATAATAATGATATCTAATTTAGTTAGATTCTTAATTTCAAGTTTACATGGTTAGTTGAACCTATGATTCATGTTTAAGTTTATGCCATTATCATATGACTAGAATAATTCATGTTTAAGTACTGCTTATGCCATAATCATATGAATAAAATAATTCATGTTTAAGTATTGTCTATGCATTAACCATATGAATAGAATGATTTATGTTTAAGTATTGTTTATGTTATGATTATATGGATAAAATGATTCATGTTATGCCATGATTATATGATGTTACAATTGCAAGTTCACATGTGCCTATTTTATGTTAATTGAATCGTTCGTTGCAAGTTCATGCGTTCACACTCCCCTTTTTCATGTTACCTTATAAACACCATGTTATAAGCCTCCCCTTTTCATTTGGCTAAATTGGGTTTAAGTATTAAACCCAACACACCTTACGTTGGAGCGAACGTATAATACGGGGGTAATGACGTTTGGGGCTAAAATATAGAACATATGTGTTGGCATGTTTAACGCATGCCAACAACCTTGAAAGAACAATTAAGTGGCATAAATGAAATTTAACCAATAAAGATGAATTTGAATAATGGGCCGCAAATATTTACATATAAAAAGAAAAGAGACAAAATATGTAAATGTAGAAAAATACGATGTGTTTAACCCGAGGTTGGATTGAGTTGTGATGTAAACCTGCCCGGAACCGCCCGGCTGTCCAGTAGTCACAACAATACCTATCCAATGTGGGTGGTTAAACATGGAGCCCAATAAAGGACCCGAGGTTAGACTGAGTTGTGGCGTAAGACTGCCCGGACCCAACCGACAACAGGCAGCCACAACAATACCTGTCTAATGTGAGAGATCAAGGCTTTAATAAGACAATTAAGGCTGAGTTAGGATTGATAGGATTAAGTAAATTATATTAATACTTAATCAAAATGGAACATGCTAAACTAAACAGACTGATTGGGGGTTAGGTTTATAAAACACTTAACCAACTTAGCATGTTGGCTAGAAATAGAAAACCTAGTAGCGGGGGACCCTTTTCAGCAGTAACCCTATAAGGTATCATGATACCCTGAAACTAGGCAGGGTGGGGCACGATTACTGGGCTGACTGTAAGAGGTCAAATCGACGGCGGTGGTGCAGCAGTGTAGGTTCTAACGGGGTGCGGGCGTGCACACACTCCGGCGCAGAAAAATAAGGCACTGGGCACCAGTAGCATACCTGTGCATTCTAGGATTGTGTCGGGCCGCCACCATGGGACTTGATACGCCCCATGGTGGGACCAGCATAGGTAACTACAACATCGGGGGCCGTAAGACACATGTAACTATGCGAGTAGGAGCCGATCATCATAAAATGGATCACTTCACCCTGATTATGGGGTGCCCGTTGGGAACTAGTTTATATGGTTACAGAGATTAATATGGGGTACGATAGTATATTCGACCCTAGACAACTTAACTAAGTTTTTGGTGCTTTCCCATTTCTAGTTTATACTTGTCATACCCAGTTCTTTATTCATAGACTGAATAGTCCTAGACTTACCCAGGCTTTATGTCTGACTCTACTTTTCTTTCTTCTTCTTTTCTTCCGTTTCCCCCCCAGGTCCACAGGGAGGGAATACCGCAGCTTGACCAGCCTTCATATCCAGCTTGAAGAGAAAGAATGTATTGCTTGGATCTTTTCGTTTCGGACTATGGCTTTGGACAGCAACTATGGGACTTTTGCAGTTTATTTATGTTTTCTTTATGCTTCTTTAAATAATGTAATCAAGACAGTTATGAAGATGTTATGTTTTTGGAAGTATTGTAAGACAATTATGGTATGGTTGGTGTAACACGTATTTTAATGAAATAAAATTGTTGTTTTCCGCTGTTCAAAAATATGTGTTCTTATATCTGTCTTGTATATCTGTGACTTATACTTATAAACCTCCACCAAAATTAGGGCATTCCCTTTGAGAGTGACTCTAACGGAGGTGGGGTGTTTCAATTCCCCCTGTTTAGTGTAGGGGTTGTGGGCGGTTGTCACAATCTATGCACGATAATTAGTTGTTATCTCTACTACTGTTTATTTTCTAATTTTGTAAAGGCTATCACTGTCGGATGTGGAGGAGACAGTTTTGGGTTTCTTCTCTGTTGATGTTGGTAGATTAGATGATTGTTCTACCTATTTCTCGTTAGATAGATGTTTTATCGCTCATTAAGACTACTGTCTGACTTAAGGTTTTATGTTTCCTCTTATTACCTTGGGTTGTTCATTCGGTTGTAGATGTGGAGACTAAGTAGCTAGTAAAAGGTAGCAGATCTTAGTGAGGACGTTGTTGTAAAACGACGACGAGCATGAGGCGTACGTATTGCTTTCTACTATACGTACCAGTTGTTTCCGCTATTTTGTTTGATGTATGCTTCTCTGAGTGACTTGTAGTAAGGCATTTTGTACAGACTCTTATGATGTATTCCGGTTGATGTATGGATATTACTTCCGTGATGATGTGGAAGTGTTGAGATTCTATTATATATGTGACACCCCACGTCCGTTAATGTCACTCACTAAGGGAATGCATTAAGTTTCGTGAAGCGTTATAGGTAAACAGACACAGAATAATTACAAGACAGATATAAATAACAAAGCAGCGGAAATTTAAATTTTTATTTCAAACATAAATCATCATACCATGGTCCACAATACCATAAGTCACAAAACCATGCAGATGGGGTGAATAACTCCATGGGGCAAGTGGACATAGCGAGGAATTAGTGGCTACGTTATCAGTGCAGTGAAGCCATTTATGACTTCATGGGGCAAGGTGATTGTAGCAAGGAATGGTGGGTGATCGAAGTGGTGAATATCGTATGCTTTATGCACTGAGTGAGAGATATGAGGATGGATGCTATGTTTGATTGTTTTCCATCATTATGACATGCACACCTCCCCCACCTCCGTATCTTTATATTGATTGATATGATACCTTAGAGTGTTGTACAGTATGTAGTGCTAACTCTTTGGTTGCAGGTCCAGGTTCAGGTATGTTTTAGTCTACCTGTTATTGTTCACTTTAGATGCTTATCGCTCATACCAGGCTTTATGTCTGACCCAGAGTTTTATGTCTCCTCTTATTACTCTGGGTGCTCGCACGAGCAGACTAGAGACAGGTTAGCTGGTGATGTGCGAGTAGCTGATCCGGAGGCGGGCAGGAGGCTTCCACGTATTATATATATACACATTCTCCCTGTGTCGTTGGTGGTCGCTACTTGGGCATTAGTAGTGTACCTCCTTCATCTTGTTTTGCTTTGAGACAGTTTGAATGTTGTAATAAGCTGTATTATGAATTTCCGCTGTTATGATGTTTAGTTCTGATTTTCAGCTTATGCACTGTCTCTCCTGTTTTATGTCAAGTATGTTATTATTATATTTTGTTCGATGCGCTGTGAGACATTCTACAGGTTCTTTGTATGTTCATTTCCTTCTTCCTTTTCCTTCTGGCGACCCGTTCCGTGCTAACTGGACACGTGTACAACGCACTTTTGGAGGAAATGTCGGTTGGTGCGGGGCGGGCCGTCACACCATTACAATAAAATAACTTCTGTCTTGCACCATCAGAGTACATAAGTATATAAAAACATAATTCCCCAAATAAAAGAGTTAAGCCATAGTAGAGACCAGAACTTGAGTCATACTTCGGAAGTAGCTCCTAGCAAGATGATATCTGAGTCCTGACTAAGCCTGAGTGTTTCCTCCCTGAGAACCTAGGGGAGAAACGGAAGAAAGAAGGAAAAATAAAGGGGTCAGACATAAAGTCTGGCAAGTCTAGTTACTTTTATCTAGTAAATAAATAGAAGTAACATGATAGGCATATATAGTGGATAAGGGAAATCACTACATAAATGTCAGGTGTGACAAGGCGGATAGGATAAGGTGTATATGCTTCACTAATGATTACTCTACACTATTACTGGTATAACCAAAATGGAATGATCCCTTCCACTATAATTTGGTAGACTTAGGGCACATGTCCAAATGTACCCTAACTACTACCCTAATCGATCGGCTCCATACTCCGTAGATACCCTGTGTCGGCCCCACAGTAGGATGTATCACGTCCTAAAGTGGCAACCCCTCATTGATATGCACAGCCCCATATCTACAGGTGTCACGGTCGTCTTATCCCCCTCTGCCCGGCTCATGCATGCATATGGCCTAGTCGGTTTGCACTGCCCACACCCTCCTTCACGTTTGGATCTCTTATAATCAGTCAGTAAGCGTTCCCCTTCTCCGCCTAGTACGGAGTACTTTATTTGATACCTACTCCCAGTTACTAACTGAAATGGGTCCCACAAAACATGAAACAAGCTCTCCCCTTTGTCTTGTATCCCCACTAGGTTTTTCATTGATTATGTGTACCCCTAGGTGTCTTTAATTACAGAGCCCTATAATAGCTATGCTTACCCTAAAGGGTGTCTTTAATTACATAGCTTTATTTTATTTTCCACCGGTTATGTATACCACTAGGTGTCTTTAATTACATAACCTTATTGGGTTAAGTTCGTGGGCCTATATAAAAATTTTACCCACCCCTTTAATTTACTTAACCCACCTATTGTCCATCCAATTTTACTTAATCCTAACTTAAGTTCATAATCATACAATCCTTATGGATTAAATTAGGTTAAGTAGTCCAATTCATTACATGTCCAATTATGGTTATAACAGGCTAGATCTCCCACATTAGGCCTACAACGTGTGGATGCTGGATATGTCGGTCGAGTCTAGGCGGTCTTATTCCACAGTGGGTCTAACCTCGTGTCTTAGCCCGATTCGTATTTGCGCACTTAGACCTCTCACATTAGGTTCAACATTAGTGGCTGCTGGATATGCCGGTCGGGTCCAGGCAGACTTCCACCACTAATGCAACCTACCCTAATGTTATAAGTGTCATTACAATTCCTAATTGTAATTACTAGATTTTCCTTTATTTATTAATTAATCAATTAAATGTTCACCTGTCCACTCTACCCAATAATATCCAAAAATGTTTATATTCAAATTATGCCAATATTAACCTTTTTCCCCCGTTCCTTAACTAGCGTCCTCACAAAATTGGCGGCATGCCTAGGCTAGAGAATAGCCTAGTCATGAACAACAAAAGGGAAAATAATAGGAATGTAACAAGAGTGATTGTTTAACATGACTTGGCATAAACATTGTGATAAGTGGACATTGAATCATAAAATTGATGAACTTGTGGCAATTGCCATTTCTACATAACTACGATGTCATAGTGAGCATAATGAGATCTAAATGTCCATTTAGATGTCCAACCAACTATTTTGATCTAGCATAATTAGGGTGACATAGTAGCATGTTTAGATCTAAAGATGAATTCACATGTCTGATTTACAACATATCTAAATTGACCACAATATGACAGGTGAAAGGTGATTTACATAAAGAACTATATCTAACCAATGTTACAACTGTTCAAATTAACAGATTTATATTCACCACAATATAGTTGCAAGTCAAGATCCACATAGGTGACATAATAAAATAACCACAATTGCATTAGATCTAGAGAAATAGATCTATCATGACGTAGCATAGGGTTTAATAATAGCCTAGATTCATAGTTTACATCATATCTATTTCATAATCTTTCACAATTTACTTTTATCCATTAAAAACTTAAAGCAACTAGAAACTCACAGTGTTAGGTTTAGAGAATTGAGAAGGAACGGATCTTGAATTTTTGAATTTGATTTGCAAAGTTGAATGTTGTTGAAGAAAACTCGGTTTGCATACCGGCAGCATATAGCCTCCATGATTTCCAATGAAGAAAATAGGAGAATAGGACACGTACATATATATATATATATATATATATATATATATATATATATATAGCTGTCAGCCCCTCTGAAACCGAGTGCCACGTCTGCCCTAGGGGTGTCGATACCCCTGTGGGTGGGTCGACCCATAGGTCGATACCCCTCTTGGGGGTCGACCCCCTAGAGTGGGATTTTTACCGCCTTATCGAATTTTTCAAATTTGAACTGTTCTAGATAAAATTCTGACTCATCACTGACTCATGCGTCTATATATAATTTTCTACGCGTATACAAACTTAAAACCCTCATAACTTCTTCATACGGTGTCCTTTTTACGCAAACCAAATGTCTATCTTGACCAGAATTTCGAGACGGGCGCAATGGGGCAGTCCATTTCTCTTAATTCTGAATATTAAATTAATTATTATTTAATTTATCATCTTTTAGTGTCGTTAAAAATTCGGGGTGTTACAATATGATGCTCCACTATTAATACATATTATATGCTCTATTATATTTTATCTTTGCGTTATGAATTTTACGATAGGTACTGCTTGTGTTTTCTACCCTGATAATCGTCCATAGTTTCCTACCACATCTTTCAGCTCAATATTCCTCTTGTTAAGTGCAGGAGTTATGGGCGGTCGTTACATTTGATATCAGAGCTCTGCTTAATCGATTGTAGCCAAAGTTTGAAGTCGTAATTACATATGAGAGACGTATGTGTAGCTTTTGATGGATGTATACCATATATTAGTGTATAGTATAGTAGCGCTTGAACTCTATTTCAGTTTCTCTTAGGTATGGACTAATCATTCTAGTTTTCAGATTTAGAATGAGTCGTCGATTGTGGAGACATACTAATAGGGAGGAGACTGTTCCTGGAGAGGATGATGGCGGTATACCAGATTACCCAGCTATGTTCGAGGCAATAATGGTAGCGATCATGAAAAGGTTACTCGCTCTAGGAGAAGCCACAGAAGATGTTGGCGTTCAGGTGCAGGTACTGAGGATGGCTGACTTCGCAAAGCTATGTAAAGATTTCACCACTCTTGGAGGAAAGCCATTCAAAGGGACTGAGCCAACTATAAAGATTCAAGGGTGACTTGATACTTTCATTCAGGTTTTTGGAGACTTGGGCATTGAGGATGCGACTAAGAGGAAACTTGCATCAAGACAACGACAAGGCAGAGCTATGGATTGGTGGAACTCTATCACTCTAGAGACTCTAGAAAACATGACCACGTGGGATTAGTTCCAAGTCAAGTTTGAGATGAAGTTTATCTCTACTGCCCAAAAGTCAGTTCTGTTCAAGAGGTGTTGGACCTATAACAGAATAGTCGACCAGTGTTGGATTATGTTTCTGATTTTGAAGCCTTATCCAAGTATGCTCGTTCGTATATTGACTCCCCTTATCAGAAGAACGAGAAGTTCATTATGGGCTTAGATAAGTATCTTGGGAATCAGTTGGTTGATCATCTGGATGATACTTATGAGAAGATCATGGAAAAAGCTTTGAGTCACGAAAGTTTGTTTCTCAACGAAGAAGTTGTTGTTGTTACAGCCTAAGAGGAACCAAAACCATAGCAGGGTGATAACAAGAAGAGGAAGCAACAACAACAGAAATGAAAGAATGTCCAGAAGAAATCGAAAAGCGAGGTGATTTTCTTTAACTGCCTGTAGAAGGTCATTTCTCCAAGGATTGCAAGAATCTGAAAGCTGAAAGGAAGCGCTTTAACTATGGAAAGCCAGGGTATAACAAGAAGGATTGTGCAAAACCAGCTAACGGGAAGCGGATAATGAAGGCGTATGATTTGGAGGTTGCGCCATCTTCTTCAAGAGCTCCTACGGTAGAGGAGAAAGGGAAGAGTGTTGTTGTTCAAGGTACGCTTTCCGTTGGAGGTGTTTCAGTTCAAGTGTTGTTTGATACTGGAGCATCGCATTCATTCATTTGTAATGAGCTTGTGTGCCACTTGAGTGTGGAACCCGAGATTTGTGATAGAGCTTTAGTTGTGACTAATCTAGTTAGGGGTTCGTCTAGCCTTTGTATACTTTGTCGTGGTCTAGTGTTATCGAGTCATGGTTGTTCCTTTGTGTGTGATTGCATTATTTTGAACTTCGCTGAGTTTGGGACAATTTTGGATATGTACTGGCTTAAGAGGTATGTAGCAAAAGTGGGTTGCGAGAAGCTCGAGGTGACAGTCGAGAATGTGGAAGGGCGAATGGTTATGATTCGATGTAAGCCAGAAGACGTGGTCTTCGTAAGCTATTTATATTCGCTTGTTATTCCATGGGAAGGCTTGTCATCTGTGATGATCGCTAGTGAGTTTGATGATGTCTTTGACGAGGTCAAAGGGTTGCTTCCGCATCTTGAGATTGAGTTTAGGATTGATTTGGTCGAAGGTGTTAGACCTATCGTTATGCCTCTTAGGCGGATGGAGCCTAAGGAACAATGAGAGTTAAAGGTGCAAGTTCGTGACCTTTTGGGAAAAGGATTCATTCAGAGAAGTGTATCCGAGTGGGGAGCACCGGTTGTGATTGCAACCAAGGTTGATGGATATTTAAGATTGTGTGTGGGTTATCGTGAGCTGAACAAGGTGACCAAGAAGAATAAGTATCTGTTGTCGAGGATAGATGATTTGTTTGATCAGCTTCATGAGGCTAAGGTGTTTTCTCAGATGGATTTGGCAATGGGATTTCACCAGTTGAGAATGGCGAATGATAGTGTACTGAAGACAGCTTTTAGGACACCATACGATTTCTTTGAGTGGCTAGTGATTCCATTTGGATTGACTAACGCACCAGCAAGTTTTGTGGATCTTATGAACAAGGTTTTCAAAGATCAGTTGAACAAGATTGTGCTTGTGTTCATAGATGATATCCTAGTTTACTCCCGGAATGAAAAAGAGCATAAGACACACATGCGAGTTGTTTTGGAAATCTTGCGAAACCATTAGTTGAGAGCTAAGTTTTCGAAGTGTCACTTCTAGAAGAGCGAAGTGAGGTTCTTGGGCCATGTTGTTTCTGGAAATGGAATAGTGGTGGATCCCGCTAAGGTGGAAGCAATCCATGACTGGGATAGACCTAAGAATGCAATGGACATTAGGAGTTTCCTTGGGTTGGCAGGTTATTATCATTGGTTTATCAAGGATTTCTCCAAGATAGTTGCACCATTAACATGATTGATGAAGAAAAGTCAAGTTTTCACATGGGATGCGAAGTGTGAGAAAGCTTTTGGAATCCTGAAAGAGAGATTGATGAGTGCTCCTATTTTGACCATTCCGACTGGGAATGAAGATATGGTGGTATACACCGATGCATGTGCTACTGGACTTGGAGCAGTGCTGATGCAGAAGGATAGAGTTGGGCCTACGCAATTGACATGTAACGTACCGAAAATTTTCGACTTAGAAAATTCAACATACAACACCATGTTGAGTATTCAAACATCGAAAACGCCGGATAGTCCATGAAAGAAATTAGAGGGTGAGGAAAGATAAGATAGAAACTTAGAATAGAAGAAGAACATATAACATCAGAGTAAACACGAATCTCACAGCGGAACGAATAAATATATTTCATAACATAACTTTGAAATACAAATTTGTACTTGAATATACATATCATTTCCAAAGTACAGCACTTACAACACAGCGGAAATAAACAATAGCTATATGATCCTGAAGCCTCCTGCTCCGGCTCTTCAAGTATCTGTAAATCCCGACTACTTGACTTCCTGTACAAAATTGGGCACCCAAGAGTTTAGGGAAAACAAAACAAAATAAACTCTGGGTCAGTCATGGGACTGGTATGAGTAAAACAGTTTAAAACAGTTTGAGCCATTAAACGATATTTCATAAGACCACGCCGTATAACGGAACGGGTTTTTCCCTTATGAGAATCCAAAATCAATCTTTATATCAAAACTCTCATGATATTATTATAATGTATAACAATCACAATATAATAATCATCTAGCAGAAACGCTTTCATCTCACGTTCTACATATATAGTATACAATCAAAACCACAAGCACGTATTGGGTAATGGATTTCCAACTATGACAAGGTATGGAACCACCTTTCGCTAGTGTACCTCTAGAGAGGAATACATTGGTTTCAAAAAGAACATCTTGCAACCCGGCCACATATGACCGACCACTCATTTCGCTTGAGTGTATCGAATGTATATCACCAACGGCTGGGATCAACATCCGTTTCCCTAATGGGACAGCATCGACAATAGATTTTTAGAAGTAAATGAAACTCTAGATCAGGTGATTATACACCCTAATAGGTGCGACCTACATAGCCATGCTGCCTGCCCGATTTCTGTCATTTTCGGATGTGAGGCTAGAGGCCACGCTTATCTCTGACAGATCACACATTTATTCACTTTGCTTGTCACATCGTCATACCCGCCAAATCACAAATTGATTTCCCCAAAAATACCACGGGTATACAGTTAAGAGAAATGAATTCCTCCGCCACCAAACGTAAATACGTTTGAAGAGATCAACTTACGCGATCTATTAAATATACTCTGTCAGACATTCTTCCATACAGGTCGTCCTAGGACTGGACAAACCGAAGGCACTATTCAGTACAACCATCTTAGGCAAATCTTTACCTAAGATTTATACAACAGCCCTTGCAATTTACTCCGTCTTCAATTATCTTTGGCATATATGATTCGCAACGCTTATGCCAATACGGAGTGGTTCTTCGTATAATAATCCAACCGGTCTCTCCATATTAACAACGTTAAAATGGTCAAAACTTTGATAGTCTGTGATTTAACTATCAAAGAAAAACACGTGTGCAAACAACGATATTATTTCCAAATGGAAATTATATCGATCAATCATCATTTAACATTTATCTCTTTAGTTCATTAATTTACTTATCTCCTGTTTCCATATATTCAACATTTCTTATTTTCTAATTTCTTATTTGGTAAACATTTCCAAAGTTCCTTCATTGGATTTAAACAGATGTTTAAATAAAACATCACTATGCCAACTCAAACTGTTTACTACATTCAATTAACCATCATTCACTATCAAACCTTACCATTCCTTAGTTAAGAAGGAAGTCAATCAAGTTGGGGTATAATTACCTCTCAGACCTTAACTGAACAACGTTTTAACTTCGAAATAGTCAAAATTTATCTTTTAACTCTTTAACAAACTTCCTTACGACCCTCTCGGATTCAATTTACGAATCCACTTCTTTTATAAAAACATTGGTTATAACGATAACGGTATAATCCCTACTTTCGAAGTACGTAACTTCAAATATAACTTTTATTCTTTAATTTGAATAATTAACCTACTCTAATTTATTTATAAGTAAATAAATCCTGATTTAAAAACCGGAAAGTAAGTAATACTTTCCCGAATTCGATATAATTGAATTCGACGTATAACTTCCTTTCGAGTAATCTCTATTTGATTAACTCCTTTTCGAATAACCTATATTCGAGTATCTCTCTTCGAATAACTTATATTCGATTATTTCTCTTCGAATAACTTATATTTGATTATCTCTCTTCGAATATGCTATATTCGATAATCTCCTTTCGAATAACTTATATTCGATAATCTCACTTTCGAATAACTAAATTCGATTAACTCCTTTCGATTAAACTAACAATCGATAACTCCTTTCGATTAACTAATAATCGATAACTCCTTTCGATTAACTAACAATCGATAACTCCTTTCGATTAACTAATAATCGATAACTCCTTTCGATTAACTCATAATCGAAAACTCCTTTCGATTAACTCATTTGGATTAACTCAGTTTGATTAACCCATCTTAATTAACTCGACTTGATTAACTCCATTTGAATAACTCTAACTGGTTAACTCTAACTGGTCAACTCTAACTGATTAACTCTATCTCTAATCGATTAACTCTAACTGGTTAACTTTAACTCTAACTCTAATCGATTAACTCTAATTGGTTAACTCTAACTGTAACTGGTTAACTCTAACTCTAACTGGTTAACTCTAACTCTAATCGATTAACTCTAACTGGTTAACTCTAACTCTAATCGATTAACTCTAACTGGTTAACTCTAACTCTAACTGGTTAACTCTAACTCTAATCGATTAACTCTAACTGGTTAACTCTAACTCTAACTGGTTAACTCTAACTCTAATCGATTAACTCTAACTGGTTAACTCTAACTCTAATCAATTAACTCTAACTGGTTAACTTTAACTCTAATCGATTAACTCTAACTGGTTAACTCTAACTCTAATCGATTAACTCTAACTGGTTAACTCTAACTCATTTACTCTATTCGATTAACTCTAATCGAATAAATAATATTCGATTAACTCATTTCGATTTACTCTTTTGAATTAACTCCTTTGATTTATTCCTTTGAATTATCTCCTTTGATTAATTCCTTTGAATTAACTCCTTTGATTAATTCCTTTTCTATTTGTTTACTTAACAAATAACTGTTCCCTTTTCAATTCTATTTATTTAACAAATAAATATTTCTTTTTATAAAATCCTTTGATTTTATAAATATTTCCTTTTCAATATAACATTGAAAATTTCCTTTTATAATTATTCTATTTATTTTCTAAATAGATATTCCTTTTATAATTCTATTTACTTTGATTTAATCCTATTTATTTAACAAATAAATATTCCTTTGATTTAATCCTATTTATTTAACAAATAAATATTCCTTTTTATCTTTCTATTTATTTAACAAATAAATATTTTCCTTTTCTATTTGTTTCACAAATATATTTCCTTTATAACTCTTATTTATTTCCCAAATAAATAATCCCTTTATACTTCTATTTATTATCCCAATAAATATTCCTCTTTATAAAATCCTTTGATTCTATAAATAATTCCCTTTTTATCTTTAACATATTTATTTCCAATAAATATTTTCTTTTCAAAACCCTTTTGATTTTATAACTGTTTCCTTTTATAAAATCCCTTTTTCCTTTTCTATATAAAATCCATTGATTTTATATAACTAATTTATTTTCAAAATATACTTTGAAAATCCCCTTTCTACATGCCAGTATTTCTTACGGTATTTAAAATACCAAATCACAATGATCGATATCATTTAAACACACATCGTCATCAACAGATTTTATATCACATCATATATTACAATATATGAAAACAGTAAAATAAATGTTGAGGAATCCAGTTGGATTCCTCCAACCTGTTTCCCTACATCCACAGATGTTAAAACAATATAATAAAATCGATTTCACTTCGATATGAAATATTCTGATAAACAGAATCGATGTCTGATTAACGATATATATAAAAATCGTTGTCTATAATTTCAACCAATACACAAGCAATTCAACCAAACAGTTAATACACAGCAATCAACAGATAATTATCAGTTCTAAGAATACATTATTAAAATATAATAGTTCGGAGTTGGTGAGTTTTACTCACATCACGCGTTAACCGTTATATAACGATTTGCGTCTGTTGATTCAGACGGACAATTTATTTCACTATAAATTGTAAGGAGCTTCGATACGCTCCCCGTCAGCTTCATTGTGGAGCTCCCGTGCATACGATCCCAACGGATCTTGTTTCGTCCAATTCTGATACCGTATGGAAGAGTTATAAAATTTTGAAATTTATATACATATAAATTAAAAACTTGGATTTTGAAAATTCAAATGGGCCTTTACCCAATTCCTCAGCGGCCCATGAACCGACCCGTTTATCCTTCTTCCTCAATGCCTCTCCTCAGCTTCAGGAAACCATCGCGCACTCCATCTCCATTTGCTCCTCCACGCTCTCACTTTTTAAATCAAACTAAAGCATCAATGAACTTCTCATCTCCTCCTCCATCATTGCATCTCCTTCCAAACGAACTCGGTTTCATCCTCTAAAAACCGTCAGCGGCACTTCCTCGTCAACTCCAGGAAATCGCCGATCAATTTTATTTTTGAAAAATCCCAAAAATTCAAAACCCAAGCTATTCGATCAACTGAATCCACATACGAATTTGAAACGATCCCAAACTCCCTTTCTTTCCCAATATTTCGAACCCTAACATTCACTGCCAAAAACCACATCCTAAATCCTTGCGTCGCACCTGCTCAAACACGTATGTAGATGAAGTTTTAGCTCCAAGGAATCCAAAGGAATTTGTTTTATGATTTAATGAATTTTATTTCATTTTCTATTGAATTTTCTTTGTTGCGATTTTGGGTTTAAAGAGAACGAGACTGTTTTTTTTCTTGTGTTTTAAATGGGAGGGTGTGGCTGAGAAAAGAGGGATGCGACCTTGCTTTTGATCAGTAAAAATTTAGGATATTTTATATTGATTTTTATATTCAATTTTAATCCAACGCTAATTGTTGTTGTCCTTAAAAATTCCTTTGACCACATATGATATCCAAAAATCACGAAAATTGGCATACACCTTCAGTTCGACGTTACGGTCCCAACGAAACTGGTTTCGTCGAATTCAGACTCCGTTTGCTCACACAACGTATTTTTAACCATCGAAATACTGAATGTTTTCACTTTAAAAATCGGTACGGCCACATAATGACTTCAAAAATCACGGAAACTGAAATCTAGCAATAATTTAACATTGTGGATCCAACAAAATTAGTTTCGTCGAATTCTGAGGTCGTCTGCAAAACTGGCTATTTTTAAATCTCTAAATAACCCTTTTAAATATATAAATATATTTAAAAACATTTTAATTTAATATTTATAGATAAATATTATCGTATATACTCACACAGAATATTATACAGCTCTAGAATATTCCTATATGAATTTCTAACTCGATATTTCAAACCCCGATATAAATCGATATTCGATTTATAATGAAATCCCTTTTTAAAATATAATTAATTCCTTTATAAATTATAAAGGAATTCCATAGCGACTTTTCTAAAATTTGATTTGGATATAAATCAGAATCTACACGATGAAATCCCGATTTTTCTCTTCCACTAGAAATATATACTTCACCAGCTCCTAACGTTTCTTGTTTCACAGAAATCCGATTTAAAACGAACCCTGTACATTCAGTTGAAGTTCAAATCGCCAAAAAGCGAACTGCCGCGCCATTTCGAGCTCGATTTTAATTATAATATATATTATACGTTCAGACTTCGTTTAAATAATATATTCGTCAATATAATTCAATATAAACCGAATTATATATTTTATATCATCCAATTCACACCATATCATGAATTCTGTTATTTCCGATTATTCCGGAAATAAATATATTTTATTATTATTATTATTTATATTAATTAAATATAAATATTATTCAATTCCAGTTATCGATATCGTTAAATCGATAATTAATAATTAAATTAATTATTCGACAGCTAAAAATGCGGGTCATTACACAACAGCTAAAGCCGCACCAGGGGAATTATCCAACTCATTATTTGGAGTAGGCAACGATTGTGTTTGCTCTGAAGATGTGGAGACATTACATGTTGGTAGTTCGATTCGAGTTGTTTACAGATCACAAGTCGTTGAAGTATATCTTCTCCCAAAAAGATTTGAATCTTGGGCAGCAACGATGGTTAGATTTTTGGCATCATATGATTTTGGTATAGATTTAGTGGCAGATGCATTAAGTTGAAGACATGCAGGCTTAAGAGCGATGTTTTCGGAATGGAAACACCTTGAGTACTTAGTAGGATTTGATTTCAGACCTCGGTGTGAGTTAGAGCCTGAAATGTTGGCAAGCTTATCAATAAGATCTACTCTAATCGAAAGGATTAGCGAAAGTCAAAAGCATAATGAAAAGCTTGTCGAAATCATCTAGAGGTTAGAACCAGAGGATAAGGGAATTCGAAGTTGATCGAGAATGTTGGCTTCGTAAGAAAGGACGACTGATTGTTCGTGGTATTGATGGATTGAGAGATGAGGTTCTGAGGGAATGTCATCACTCGAAGTTGATGATTCATCCTGGTGGTAACAAGATGTATCTCGACATGAAGCAAGCTTACCACTGGGAAAGAAGGAAGAGGGATGTTGGAAAGTTCATTTCCAAATGCATGAGATGTCAATTGGTAAAAGGTGAACAGAAGAAGCCGAGTGGGTTACTTTAGCCATTGGAAGTTTCTACATGGAAATGGAAGCAAATATTGATGGATTTTATTGATGGACTACCTATAACGAGGGCATGAAATGGAGGCATTTGGGTCATAGTGGATCGCTTGACCGAAATCGCAAGGCTTATTCCTGTCGGATCGAGTAGGACAACATCGAAGTTGGCTGAGCTTTATATTAAGTGGATTGTTCGATTCCATCGTATCATGAAGAGCATAGTGAGTGATCGAGATCCATTGTTTATAGTGGATTTTGGAAGAGTTTGCAAGAGAATTTTGGAACCGAATTATGTTTGAGTATGGTTTATCATCCCTAGACTAATGGTCAAACCGAAAGAGTTAACCGAGTTTTGGAAGATTTCCTTTGAGCTAGTGTATTGGACTTTGGGGGATCGTGGGAAGACCATCTACATCTAGTTGAATTTTCCTACAACAATAATTACCAGTCAAGCATTTAGATTGAACCATACGAGGCATTGCTATGGTAGACCATGTAATTCTCTGGCATGTTGGTTGGAAACGGGATATAAGCTGATATTTGGGCCGCAAATGATAAGAGAAACATCAGATTGTATTGAGACCATTCGGCAACGAATGAAGGCAGCCCAAGATCGTCATAAAAGTTACGCCGATAAGCGTCGTAAGGATTTGGAATTTGACATTGGCGATACGGTTTTCGTGAAGATTTCGCCTTTAAAGAATGTTGTTCGATTCCGTAATAAAGGGGAGTTAGCTCCAAGATTCGTTGGACCGTTTCCGATAGTCGAGCGAATTGGAAAGTTCGCGTAAAGATTAAATTTACCTGCGAAGATGTCGAGTGTTCACAATGTTTTCCATGTGTCATTTATACGGAAATGTGTGCATTATTCGAATGTGGAAGCATCTTTAGATCAGTATGAAGACCAAGAAGTCAAGTTCATAGTTTCGAAACCTCGTGAGTCGCTTCGCATGGTGGGGAATGAAACGAAACAGCTTAGGAGGAAGACAGTTAAGCTTGTCAAGGTGCAATGTAGTGAGGATGATGACGATTGTACATGAGAAACGGAAGAGAGTATAAAGACGATCCATCCAGAACACTTCGTTGGTATGACCCATCGATGTCATGTCACCTTACACCAATGTAACTTGTACTATTAGTAGAATTCCGCATGCTAGGATAAGGCTATGGATTCATGACTTGATGAATGTTGTTTGGATAGTAAATTGACTGCTCGTGGATGGTAGGCATGCGGATTTGTTTTGGTCGCTTGTGTTTGCTTGGGATTTCGGGGGGAAAATTCCTAAGGATGGGGGGGAGGAGAATGTAATGACTCGCATTTTACATATCAAAGGACCGTAGG
Organism: Allium sativum; assembly: GCA_030737875.1. Taxonomy (NCBI): domain Eukaryota; kingdom Viridiplantae; phylum Streptophyta; class Magnoliopsida; order Asparagales; family Amaryllidaceae; genus Allium; species Allium sativum. The sequence goes on along the minus strand of CM060927.1, from coordinate 220,171,262 downwards.
ATATTTTTTAATTCTCCAAGGGTCGGATCATTCTCATATTTTAATATGTTGTTCATGGGGATGTGAGACATGTCCATAATTTTTACCAATTTTGTTTGTGACCATTTTGCCCCTATTAGTTTGGGATAGGGCATAACTTCTGACTGAGATCGAATCAGTTGCCGAGATCAATTTCATTGGAAAGGAAATGATGTTTTCAATTCCGTAGAGTGGTCACATTAAAGTTTTGGTTCAGCGATTTTGGAGGAATTACTGTTTTAGTGTTGCACAATTTCTGGATAGACTTATTATTCATTAGTGGGATGATTAGTGAGGCTCATTAAAGCTAGGGGATGTTGGCTATAAATAGGAGGGTAAGGGCAACATGAATATTTTAATTTCTTCATTTCTCTGTTTGGTTGGGGTTTGAGATTATCCCTGCTCCAATCAAATACATCTCTACTCCATTAATTTCATAGATCTAGATTAGAAGATTGAAGATCAACATCAAAGAAAGGTAGATCACATCAAAGTGATTGATTCAGAGGCCGTTCTTCGATGTTTGGATTTGTAGATCATCGTTTAAAGCTATTTCGTGGATCTAGTGAGTGATAAGTATCTCTCTTACGGATTCAATTAATTATATGGGTTGTTTAATTTTATTTTCATCATTTCAAGTTGTTTTTACCTAGATCTAATCCATGTAAGTATATTTTCAATTCGGATCACTATAGGATTTAATCTTGCAACTTATAACGGTAAATTAATATGTTAATTCATGTGTTATGCAAGTTAGATCCATTTATTTGATTCAATTATTGTTTAATAGTGATTTGGTGAATTTTATATGTTTGTTGATAATTATTGATGTGCGAATGTTGGTTTGATCATTGCTTGATTATCGATTGAATGGTTGTTTGATAAATGCACTAGTTTGGAATCGTATTGGTTTCAAGTATGGATCGAGCGTTCAAAGAGGATGGATCACATGGCATTTTGGATGGACCGGTGTAGTTTTTGAGTGGATCGGAGGTGATGACGTGGCATGGATAGGTATGGTTTGGTGATGGATCGGTCAAACATTTGGTCAAGGCAAAACCAATGGATCGACAATGCAAAACACGATGGATCGGCCAAAATTTATGGTTTGCAAAATGGATCGACAACGTGTTCAAGGCATGGATCGGTCGTTGATTTTTAGCATTGATCGACACTTAGAAAGAATGAATTAGCAGCGCTCAAAATGTTTGGATCGGACGTGCGCAATTAGTGGATCGACATGCAGACCCGATGGATCGGGCAGACCATTTCTTTGATGGATTGGCATGCTCGGTTTGGATGGATCGACAGCGGTTCTGTTGATGGATCGGCTGTAGCACGTTGCCGGAATGCTATCTTGGATCGCCATGCAAAAGCATGATCGGCATGACCGGTCCATAGTGGATCGTTAGGCAAAAATGGATGGATCGGTAGAGTTGCATGCGGTGGATCGGGGTAATCTGGAGTTGCGCAAAGGAATGGATAGGAGACCGATCCATCATGGATCACGCAAGCTGTCTAATGAACCATACATTCAGAAATGCTGTGGTAAAAGAAGGAAATGTTGTGAATCGTGGTGCATAACAAAAGATGAACGTTGTACTTGACCAAACGACGTTTATTTTGGTTCGATAATGGATGTGGCTTCGAGTTAAATTCAAAATGGAATGCTCAAAGTGTTGTGAAGTGTTTGTTGATTGTCGAAATGCAACAAATGTGAAGAGGACTCAAAGTTGCAAGTTCGTGAATAATGGTTGCTCGAGAAGTCATTTGAGCTTATAGATAGCCATCAAGTCGGATGGCTAAAGATATTGAAGGCTGAGGGATTATCGTTAGTCAGAGATTTTAGCGGCTTAAAGCAAGGGTATAATGGGGACGCCCAAAAGACTAGAAGATGTCTGGTCGAGTACCCTAGGTATCGTTGAAAGGCCTAGGTACATATCGTTGAAAGGCGTATGGAGTTTAGCTAGAACCGGGGTTACCATTAGCCCTTGACGGATGGAAAGTTTGGCCAGTCATACGATTAACGATGGTTTCAAAGCAGGATTGACAGTGATAGCCAGAGTCATGGATGTAGATTTCTTTGCTTGTATCGTCTTGCATAGAATGTTCGAAGTTGAAAGAGACATCTCTTGGGTAGTTGTCTGATGTTTTTTGAAAGGCAAGTAAAATATTATTTACACTACAAAACTATTACAATGTACATTACAAGAGTTCACAACCTACACTCTGATTCTAGAAACAAATTCCACAACTAGACGGTTATGAGAAAAAACAATGAATGATTTACAAATGAATACAGAAAAAAACTCAAAACTGTCTAATTAACCAATATCGGTAGAGCCAAATAACCACCCATATCTTCTGGAAGTGCCAAGAGATCCACGCTCAAACCACATAACTACATCCAAAATTCTGATTTCATGCAATAAAACTTTACCAGATTGTAAAATTCCAAGTACCAAACTGAGAGCATCACAAAGATTAGACTAGATTGCTTCTTGTATGCCTATTTGAAGATTTATTTTGTAAATTGGAAGGTAAAGAATCTTCTAGCCCACTGTCAAGTCCAACATTTTCATCAATTTTACTATCCGAAGCCTTTTTCTTCCTGGCCCTTCTCTTAGCATTTTTCAAAGCTGTTTCAGAAGGAGTGTGCTTGTCTGATGTTAGTTTAGGCCTTCGAGGCTTGTGCTTGGGGATGTTGATCTCGATTAGAATGGTCTACGCACGATAATTAGTCGCTATGTCTGCTACTATTTGTTTTCTAATTTTGTAAAGGCTATCACTATCGGATGTGGAGTAGACGGGTTTGGGTTTCTTCTCTGTTAATGTTGGTAGATTAGATGATTGATCTACCTATTTCTCATATACTTTATTGATGATGTAAGATAGTTGTTTTATCACTCATTAAGGCTGTTATCTGACTCAAGGTTTTATGTTTCCTCTTATTACCTTGGGTTATTCATCTGGTTGTGGATGAGGAGACTAAGTAGCAGATCTTAGTGAGGACGATGTTGTAGAATGATGACGAGCAAGAGGCATACGTATTGCTTTCTACTATACATACTAGTTGTTTCCACTGTTATGTTCGATGTATGCTTCTCTAAGTGACTTGTAGTGAGGCATTTTATACAGACTCTTATGATGTATTCCAGCTGATGTATGGATATTACTTTCCTGATGATATGGAAGTGTTGAGATTTTGTTATATGTTGCTTCACTATTAATACCCATTATATGTTCTATTATATTTTATCTCTGTGCAATGAGTTATACGACATGTTCTGCTTGTGTTAACTACCCTGATGATCGTCCATAGCTGCCTGCCTGCCTGACACATCTTTCATCGCAATAATCCTCTTGTTTAGTGCAGGAGTTATGGATGGTCTTCACATTTGGGGTTCCCCTTTCATCAAACTATCTCCACTACTCCGAATGTAATGCTTCGCTAAATAAAGTACAACATAAGATATACGGATGGCAAGCTAAACTCTTAAGTTTGGCAGGTCGGGCTAAACTTATACATACAGTGATCACACCCATAATCTTATATTGGTTGTTCATATACCAAATTTCTGAGTTTACTTTAGACAAACTTCAAGCTATTTGCGTAGATTTCTTTTGGGGAGATTCTAAAGATAAGGTCTCATGGCAACAATTATGTAAACCAAAAAGTGAAGGCGGAGTCGATCTAAAACTCCTAACGGATCTTAAGAGGGCTTCTTGCATTAAACTGTTATGGAGTTATTTCACAAAAGATTATGGAGTAATTGGATGAAAAGAAGGTACCGCCATAACAAACATTTTGGAGTATGCATTTAGATAACAATGCATTGTGTACATGAAAATCTATGCTTCGTTTATGCTTAACAGATGAACACTTATTGAATAAAGTAATTATGGATGGAAATCATACCTCTTTGTGGTTTGAACCTTGGTTGAATTGAAAATTCTTGGTCGACTTACTAGGCATTAACAAGTTTCAAGTGCTGGTAATGCGGAAGATAAAGTCAACCTAATCATAAGAAACTCCGCTTTGGATCCGCTGTCCCATCCAACAACTAGAGTGGTAGTGGCAGAATTCCAAATCATCCCTGTCTTCGCCCATAAAAGTCATGATGCTTATGAACGGTATGATGGAGGAAGATTCTCTTTCCACTCAGCATGGAACAAAACCAGAGGCGTGAATCCATACTAATTTTAGCATTATTTGGCATTCTAAAGACAACAAACGTATGTCGTTTGTTTCTTATCTTGTTGTACTAGATAGGCTTAACACAAAGACAAGACTACATCGTCATGACATTCTCTCAAACACAATCTGTTCTCTCTGTGAACAAGAACCAAAATCTTCACAACATTTGTTTTTTACGTGTGATTACTAGTTCTTTGTATGGGGATCTTTGAAGTTGAAGCTAAATCTGGTACCTTATATATTACCACATTTAGACGACGAGGCTGATTTGCTTCTCTCTACATTTCGAAACAACGATCAAGTTAAGGATGTGGCGTTTGGGGCTTTTACAGTAGCTATATATTTTGTTTGGCAGGATAGAAACTCTCTCATATTCTCGAATCGCAGAACTTATCGACATATGGTGCTTTCACATATCGAGAAGGAGGTTGGTTATCTCATTCGAGGGAATGGAAGCAAATTTGCTAATTCGACGTCAAATCAGCTGTTGTTACAGCGTTGGGGAATCAAGTTAAAATGATTCTGGCTAGCGGGCACCGATCTGGAAGAAGAAGTATTAAATAAGTGGACTTATGGGCTTTGGGCCGTAGCGGGTTACTTTTATTTATTTATTTCTCTGTTGTATTATTCATGTGTAATTGTTATGTATGAAATGTTTCCAATGTATTGTTAACATGTGGAACTTATATGTACTCTTTTCCCTTGTGAAGTACCCAGTACGGGGTTGTAACGTTTGGACTTACTTTTGTTTAAGACATGATTATAACACGGCTTTCTTCTTCCCGATTTGACGCGCTTACCTGGACTGTGGGCTAATTCAAGCTAGCCCAGTAACTAGTTTGAATTGCGTTGTAATAAATAGCGTTATTTGCATTTATGTTCATCCATATCTTGGTACCTTTCAGCCTAATATTTTAATTTATTTATGGAATCACGTGGCTCACGCAATTATCGAGCTTGCCCAGTTGCCCATACTTTGAGCCACCCATTTCCTTTATCTCCCTCTCCACCGATCAAAAATAATCACCACTACTTTACATATCCGATTTATATATAGAAACGAATACACTCATTGAAAAAAGGAATTTTTGTAAAAAAAAGAAAGCAAGAGAGAGGGATAGAAAAGAGGCTTTGATTCTTTCAAAGGTGAGAAAATTCGTATGAAGATGATGATGAAGAAGTTATCAAATGAATATCTCTTTGGAGGGGTTATAGCGTCGATTCTAGGGTTTATTTTTCTTCTCAAGTCGACCAATGATTTCAATTTGAAGAAGAAGAAGAAAATTGATAGGACAGTTGATAATACCGAGAATGTAGGTAGCAACGGGGAAAGCGGTGGGAGTTGCGATGGACCCGACGTCGTCATCGTTGGTGCCGGAGTTGCTGGTGCTGCTCTTGCTTATACCCTTGGAAAGGTATGGATCTTTGCACCGGTTGTTCGTTTATTTATTTTGAATTCGATGCATAGGATTTTGAATCCAATTTTTAACTAGTTACATTTGACATTTTGTACCCGCTCTAGGAGGTTGGCTGTTACATTTGACATTTTGTCGGTGGTGGGCACTCCTAGGGCAGCATTGGCTAGTTTTTGGCTTTTTGCTTTTCATTTTCTTTTCTAGCTGCTTATTGCTACTTTTATCCTATCATCCCTTCCCCTCGGGATTTATGTTGTTTGCTAGTTGTGTAGATCTTATTTTTTAGGTGCTGGATTTGATATGACTGGAGATTCATGGCGCTCACGAGGTTGGACTCAAAAGCATATGCTGCTGAGGTTTTTTGGTAAAGTAGATGGCTGATCGTTTTTCCTAGGTCTCGCTTCCCACCATGTCTTAAGGGAGCTTGAGGAGCTGGAGTTGTCGATGATTCATGGATGTCATGTGGTTTGCCCTCTTATTTGCCAACAACCTCCCTATGAGGACTTGTCCGTTGTTTCTGGACTATGCCCTACTTTGTGAAGCTATGGTTTGCTTCGCGGTTACTCTGTCTGCGGCGACTGCTACTTCCTAGTCCGTGGATTAGTGCGTTGTTGTCTTTGGTCTTTCTTTTGTATTTGCATTTTCTTTTTCCTCTCTTTGTGTGTGCACGGTTTCTGCTTTCCAGAAACCGTTTTTGTGAGCTGTTGGAGAATGGCTAGATTCTCCTTTTTGTTATATTATTTATCTCTTCTGTTGAAAAAAAAAGAAACTCTGCTTTGGATCCACTGTCCCATCCAACAACTAGAGAGGTAGCGGTAGAATTCCAAACCATCCATGTCTTCGCCCATAAAAGTCATGATGCTTATGAATGGCATGATGAAGGAAGTTTATCTTTCCACTCAGCATGAAACAAAATCAGAGACAGGAGTGAATCCAGACCAATTTTACCATTATTTGGAATTCTAAAAACAACAAACGTATGTTCTTTGTTTCTTATCTTGTTGTACTGGACAGGCTTAGCACAAAGACAAGACTACATCGTCATGACATTCTCTCAAACACAATCTGTTCTCTCTGTGAACAAGAACCAAAATCTTCACATTTTTTTTTACGTGTGATTGTTCGGTCTTCGCATGGGGATCTTTGAAGTTTAAGCTAAATCCGGTGCCTTCTATATTACCACATTTAGACGAGGAGGCTGATTTGCTACTCTCTACATTTCGAAACAACGATCAAGTTAATGATGTGGTGTTTGGGGCTTTTACAGTAGCTATATATTTTGTTTGGCAGGAAAGAAGCTCTCTCATATTCTCGAATCGCATAACTTATCGTTAGATGGGCATATTGAGAAGGAGGTTGGTTACCTCGTTCGAGGGAATGGAATCAAATTTGCTAATTCGACGTTAAATTAGCTGTTGTTACATCGCTGGGGAATCGAGTTAAAATGACTGGCTAGCGGGCACCGTTCTGGAAGAAGAAGTTTTAAATAAGTGAACTTATGGGCTTTGGGTCGTAGCGGGTTATTTTTATTTATTTGTTGTATTATTCAAGTGTAATTGTTATGTATGAAATGTTTCCGATGTACTGTTAATATGTGGAACTTATATGCACTCTTTTCCCTTGTAAAGTACCCAGCAGGGGGTTGCAAAGTTTTGATGGGGCATATAATAGAAGCATATGATTGGTTTTTAATAAAGCACACCAGTTTTAAAATATATATTTGTGTGTGTACACACATATGTATATATGTAGTTTATTACTCGTAATTTTTGGATTATTTATGATATATAGAAATCATTTTGTTTGTTAAAATAATCTAAAAATAAATTATCTTAGGCAATACGACTATTGTTATGCTAATTTGGCTAGATAATTAATCGGCTACAAAACAATTCAAAGTTTAAAAATAAAATTAAACAAATCAGTGTGAACTATTTTATTTTGTTAGGTTTAGTTAAAGCTGCATATTTTTATAATCCACGGTTTGGTACCAGGCCGTATGGCATTTGATCTATGCCCATACCATACTCGTTTAGAACATGAGTAAATATATGAAAATACGTTCGTTCAAAAATGTCTTAGGGTGCGTTCTTGACGAACGAGAACGGGGTATTTGAGCATGGAATTTGATCGGGGTATTTGAGCGTGGTACTGTAGCGAAAGGGGAATGTGTTTTTTGCTGAGAATGGGGTATTTGAGCGGGGTGTTTAATTGTTAAATTAATTGTTATGAATTAGTTAAATACTTAAGTGGACAAAACAAAACGACTACATTTCATTGCATAAAGAAAATACAAACGGAAATACAACAAAAATACAATAATATGATTACATGAACATCCTACTTGTTAGCATCACCTTGATTTATCAGATAAGTTTGGTATACTTTTGTGTGGCGTTTATCTGTAAGCTCTGATATCAACCAGTTTTTCGCTAGATCGCTGTAACAACCCGTATTTTTCGATAACACGTTAAATCAAGAATCAAGACAGAATTAAATTATAAATTCTGAATCAAGTGAAACGGTCTGTGCCATTGCGTTCGTCTCGGAAAAATACGCGAAATAGAGTCCGAGTTTTCGAGAATCGGAGTCCGTATGACCCGTTAAAGGCCCAAAGAAGATTTCTGGGAATTTGAATTTCGGAAAACAGTTTTGGAAATCAGATCTGGGGCTAGGCGGGAAGTTTCCCCGCCTAGGCCATGTCGACAGGGCTGTCGACAGGCATGTCGACTTGGGCCCAGACCAAGTCGACAGCCCTGTCGACTTGCCTGTCGACAGGGGGTGGCCGGGGCAAGTTGCCTGGCGCACCTGTTTGGCTCACCTGGTCTTGTTCTTGGGCTGATTCTGGAAACTTCCGAGATCTGATGGTCCTAATCTATCCTAGGGTTAATCTAAGGGCCTAAAACTATCCTAATCTCTATAAAAAGACCCTAAACCTAACCTAAATCCCTAAAAATCAAACCTAGCAACTAAATGCTGCCAAAATCAATTTTGATCATGGCCTCCATCTCAAATCCCTAGAGCCTATGCATCCAAATCAAGTTCAAATCAAAGGGTGCAAGCTTGCTACACCAAATCAAGGCCAAACCAACATTGCTATGCGAGTTCCATGACGATTCTTCTACAAAGGAGGCACCTTTCTTAGCCAAGATGATTCATGCTCCTTTCCCTAGGCCTAACTATGTAAGTTCTAGCTACTTTTGGATCAAAACGGTATTTTTAATGTTGACATGGGATAAAATGAGGCTAAACATGATTATGCGAACCTATATGAACCTTACCTTGCCTCTTGTGTTCATATTTATGATTTTAGGCCATGTGAGTGACTTAATCATGCCTCTCATGCTATGCATAACCTAGTTTAACTTGCAAGTTTGGATCTTTATGCATGAAATGCTAGCATGAACCTTTAGGAACCACTTATGTGTGAAACATTGGCTAAGACAAGATTTTGGGGCTTATGCATGCATATGAACACAAACCCCTTATGATTCATGCATGTTTGTGGCAAAAACCTCCTTATGATAATATGCAAGTTTGTGGCCAAATCCTATATGATAGTATGCATGCTTATGGTCAATCCCTATATGACTCTATCATGCATGTTTTAAGGCCAAACCCCCTTATGACGCCATGCATGTTTGGAGCCAATCCCTTTTGTGGCATCATGTATGTTTTGGGGTATACATGTAGCCATAGTATACCTACTATGTTGACTCGCTTTGCTTGCGTTGGGAAAACACGATTTTGGGTAGTTAGATAAACATGAACATGTGTTTATACTTGAAAATATGACTTGAAAGATGGCATGGAAGTTGACATGTAAGTATGCATAAAAACATGAGCTTGGGAATTTACCTATTAAGTTAGGTCTACCCTTTGAGAATTTACCTATTAAGTTAGGTCTACCCAAATGCTTGAAAACTTGTAACATGTTTTGGAAACATGATGAACTTAGATAATATAAGTATGGCCAACTCGAGGTTGGGTTGAGTTTGCAACGTAAAACTACCCGGAACCGACCGGCCTAACTAGTAGTTGCAAACAATAGGACCCAATGTGAGAAGTTGGTCATGTCGCGCTTAAGACTCGAGGTTAGACTAGGTTGTGGTGTAAATCTACCCGGACCCGCCCGGCTTAACTAGTAACCACAACAAGGTCTAATGTGAGAGGTTGAGGGTGCATTAATTAAATTAATGCCACATGATAGGGTTAAGTTAATTTGATTAATGAGGCTTAACCAAATATGATATGGACAAATGGGTTAAGTAATTTGATTAGGCTAATGATACTTAACAAAACATGATAAGCTTGGGTAGGTTAAGTAACTTGATTTGCCTAATGACACTTGACCATTTTTATACGACTAGTGGACGAGATTAAGTTAACCAACACTTAATCAATCCAACACGATAACGTGATAAGGTTAAGTAAATTTTCTTAATGACACTTAACCGTATAATACAGTTAATGGATGGGGTTAAGATTAGGCTTAACTAATCTAAACATGGTAATCGAATGGGGTTAAGTTAGCCTAGACTTAATTAATCCAACTTAGTAATTTAATGGGGTTAAGTTAAACACTTAACTAATTTAACACGATGATATGATGAGGTTAAGTTAATCTATACTTAACCAATCTAACGTGAAAACATGATAAGGCTAAGTCACGAATCACTTGAATACGCTTGACCGATTTGACTCGGTAATTTGACAAGGTCAAGTTAATTTATATAATTAACCAATCTAAAATGATAATTAGACGAGGTTAAGCTATGGATTGCTTAATATACTTAGCCAACTTGACACATGGTTTGTAGGGTTAAGTCTTGGACTTGGATACTTAGCCAATTTCGACATGGGTTGTAGACGGGCTAAGTTATGAACTTAAGTGACACTTAACCCATTAGGTAAACCCTAATTCGGAGGATTAGGTAAATAACCATAGTTAACAAGGATTATGGAAATAAGGCTAAGAGGTAAACCTTAGTTAAGGGAAACTAAGTAATAATTCTTAGTCAAGGAAATTTGGACCATTTCTTAGATAGATTAGTAACCCGATACGTTAGGTCAACGTTTAAGTATGCGTGTAGGAGCAGGCTATCTGATTTAGATAAAGGCTCCAACGAACTGGGTAACGAAGCAGCGGCTTTGGGGAACGTGAGGATATTCTTGGGATCCCTCTGTGAGCTGCCAGGTCATTATACTAGGCTCACGAGAGGTTGAGGTCTGCGGTAGAAGAACCAAGAATATGCCTTGGTTGCTATGCGAGCGACCTAAAGACTGGGGTGGATAGCAGTGAGTCGACGAATACATAAGGTGCCCGAGATAGCAAGTTCGTCGATCATCTACCATCTTGAGTCAAGCGTGTACGTACGGAAAGGCAGGGGACACCCAACAGACCATGATTTGCTATCTAATTATGGGTGAGGTAGGCCGTAGGATGTGGGCTGGCCGGAGTGTAGTTCTCATGCAAGATTTTCTCTTGTGTTGCCTTTCACTAGTTGAGGGAGGGGTCTCGTGGGACCATAGCCACGTGTAGAAAAGCAGACCTTAGTATCTGCATCGGCAGATAAATCTAAAGCTCCCGACCGAGTCCTGTATTTCTTGGTTTGCCCTGTGACAGGACTCGGATGGCACGATGTGATACATGTGCATACAGTTATAGAAAAACGATTCACGATGAATGCGTGGGAAAAAGGGCGCGGTTGAGGGTTAGCGTAATCCCTAGTGGCCTAGGTGGTTTAACCCAAACCGAAATACGAAAGCGTGCAATAGGTAAGCGTAATCCCTAGTGGTGCTAGGTGGCGTAAGTCCTAATAGTTCAAACGATGATTCATATGGAAGATCCTAGCTAGAACAAGGGTGACAGTCCAAACGACTTCAAGGATAATACGACATGAGGAAGCCCGTACGAGGTACGGCAAAGGACTGAACTTATATACATGGAAAGAAACATATGATTTGAGTAACCTATATATGTGATATATTAGGTTGACATGGACCATTACACGACTTTGAGCAAGGGACGTTCATGGTTAACACATGACGCGGGTAGGGATACTAGTACGAGAGGTGCAGAGCAAATATACATGTTAGAACTAGGAAGAATATACATAATAGATACCGTGGGATGTTAGACGGGGTAGATACCTTGGGATAATGTACTCGATAGAAATCCGACGATGTGATACCTTGACTTACCATAACACCGTAGTTTATCATGATACCTTAGTTTACCTTGCCACAGTAGTTCAGCCGGCTACCCTGGTTTATCTATCTTGTAGTTATCCTTATGTTTACTTTCAGTTTATGCATGTCATGTTACCTTTACCTGTTTTTATACTGGAAGTAGATAGGACTTACTCAGTCTTTTTGACTGACCCGTTTTGTTTCGCCTCTTTTCTTCCGTTTCCCCCCCCCCCCGGTTTCAGGGAGGAAACAATGATGTTTAGTTCGGACTTCTTCTGCTTGAAGGTCATCATGGATGGCTTGGACTTCTCTTGGCTATGGCTACTTTACGGTTTTACTTGGGGAATAATTTATTAAAAAGTCTTTATGCTTCTTTACTATTGCAAGACAGGTTTTGATGTACTCTGATGTAAAAGGCTTTAGACCTTATGTATTCATGTTTATGAAAGTTTGATTTTACTTCCGCTATTTATTTATATATGTTCTGTCTTGTGATATTTCTGTGCATATTTACCAATAATGCCCCTCTAAAGCTAGTGCATTCCTTTGCGAGTGACCCTAGCGGAGGCGGGGTGTTACATTTGGTATCAGAGCAGAAGGTTACCAGACTGGGCAAAAGTTTTTAAAGACTTTCTGAAAACTATTTGAAAATCGTTTACAAAGAAGCATTTTTCAAGAAAATTTTCTTTTAAAAGAAAAAGGCTATTCCCCAAAGGCCATTAGCACTATCCTTGTTTCCTTAATTGAGTCTCTTTTCCTTTCTTTCCCCCATCTGTAGTCACAGTAGTTTTAACTGCGACTAGTCTTTTCTACCTACGAAAGTGTTTTCCTTACGATGGAGGTGGTTCTCGAGAGACCAGTGGCCGCGTTATAAGAAAGGATAGTGAGGAAGAGGATAAAGGATACGAGCTTAAGGATGAGCAACTTATTGGTATGGCTTAGTCCTCAAAGGAGGGAGAAAGATGAACAATGAAACCCATGACGAGAGAGTACCTTTGACATGGTGAAACGGGACGGATAGTTAAGTATCATGGAACAGGGACAAGATCATTCGGAGGGCAATAGTATGCTCTCATTTCTAGGGTACCTCGGAAGGAGGGTAACGATCTTGTTAAAGGTTTAGTTTTTCTTCTCTATCATCCCGTCGGGACTTTGTTTTGATCACCGCATCTTTTTAAGTCCGCTTCGATAGTTGAGTCTCTGCACCTTAGTACTAGTATAATAGAGGATCCCGTTTTTGTCTCAAGTCCTATTGGAAGATCGGTCTATTTGTTCATGGCTTGTTTGGATTTGAGAATGTCTATATTAAGTGTTGAGCTTGGAAATAATGCTTATGTTTATAAGTTGTGGATGGATTCTAGGGATGAAGTGGTTATCCAGTAAGGGGTGCCACTCTCGGTTTTAGAAGGAGGGTAGTTAGACTCTTGGCTTGCTTTGGTAATACCCTCGAAGTCTCGTGTAACCTTTTGGGTTCTGTCATGGCTAGTTACCTAGAATCCCAGGATGCAGTTGTTGGTAATCCATTTGAATAGAATTCGCCGCTAAGGCGGATGGTTCGTTTCGATTATGTATGAGTTATGGGAATCACCCTAGTAAGGACTCTTGGCAATTTGGATTGGCATCGGAAAACAAGATCCAGAATTCACTAGTGAATTTTGGAGAGCTGGCTTGAGTACGTAGATAGGGTTGAGCCAAGTATACTAGGGAAAGAATAAGTGCAAGTGGAACGAGAGGCGACGAGGAAATGAGTTCCAACTCATGTTATGGAAACAGGAAGTAAGAAGCTGCGAAATCGTGAAGAAAAAGGGGCGGTCAAGGCACGATGGAACTAAGCTCAAGGTAATGCGACGCAGGAGACTGAAGACTAAATACGTGCATGATATCTCTTTTGGGAATATATCCTCGACCCCTGTTTTCTGTTGAGCTTGCTTGTAGGCTATCTTTTATGGATATCCCCTCGATCCTGTTTCTGTTACAAACCCCGTAAGGAGTTTGTTTTGTTTATCTTCTCGATCTTATTTTAGGGAATCTTAGGTAGAACCCTATGGATGTAAACATGTATTTGAAACATGTTATGGTTGATATGGTTGCAAATGATTGCAAGTGGTTGCTCGTGGATGCGCGAATACACGTTAGATATTAGATTGACGCGATCACATTTCATGTTGCATATACACGAGTATTTATATTTGTTTATGGATGAAATTGAATGGGTTACCATGTGGACGTTGCATATGGATGAATGTTTGTGCACGCATATAGTGTATATATATATGACTAGGACTATTTGCATACATGTTGGATTCATGGCACTAAACATATTTTTGCATTCAAAAGATTTTTCAGGCCTGATCATTAGCATTAGCTAAGGAACATGTACACACACGTTTTGCATATATTCATACAGCATTAGAAATCATCTAAGGACAATGGTTGCTTGTGGATGATGTTTTGAGTAGATGGATGATGGATGGTAGGATATGTTCTTCCTAACTTGGAGATTTCGGGGACGAAATCCTAAAAGGTGGGGAGAATGTAACAACCCGTATTTTTCGATAACACGTTAAATCAAGAATCAAGACAGAATTAAATTATAAATTCTGAATCAAGTGAAACGGTCTGTGCCATTGCGTTCGTCTCGGAAAAATACGCGAAATAGAGTCCGAGTTTTCGAGAATCGGAGTCCGTATGACCCGTTAAAGGCCCAAAGAAGATTTCTGGGAATTTGAATTTCGGAAAACAGTTTTGGAAATCAGATCTGGGGCTAGGCGGGAAGTTTCCCCGCCTAGGCCATGTCGACAGGGCTGTCGACAGGCCTGTCGACTTGGGCCCAGACCAAGTCGACAGCCCTGTCGACTTGCCTGTCGACAGGGGGTGGCCGGGGCAAGTTGCCTGGCGCACCTGTTTGGCTCACCTGGTCTTGTTCTTGGGCTGATTCTGGAAACTTCCGAGATCTGATGGTCCTAATCTATCCTAGGGTTAATCTAAGGGCCTAAAACTATCCTAATATCTATAAAAAGACCCTAAACCTAACCTAAATCCCTAAAAATCAAACCTAGCAACTAAATGCTGCCAAAATCAATTTTGATCATGGCCTCCATCTCAAATCCCTAGAGCCTATGCATCCAAATCAAGTTCAAATCAAAGGGTGCAAGCTTGCTACACCAAATCAAGGCCAAACCAACATTGCTATGCGAGTTCCATGACGATTCTTCTACAAAGGAGGCACCTTTCTTAGCCAAGATGATTCATGCTCCTTTCCCTAGGCCTAACTATGTAAGTTCTAGCTACTTTTGGATCAAAACGATATTTTTAATGTTGACATGGGATAAAATGAGGCTAAACATGATTATGCGAACCTATATGAACCTTACCTTGCCTCTTGTGTTCATATTTATGATTTTAGGCCATGTGAGTGACTTAATCATGCCTCTCATGCTATGCATAACCTAGTTTAACTTGCAAGTTTGGATCTTTATGCATGAAATGCTAGCATGAACCTTTAGGAACCACTTATGTGTGAAACATTGACTAAGACAAGATTTTGGGGCTTATGCATGCATATGAACACAAACCCCTTATGATTCATGCATGTTTGTGGCAAAAACCTCCTTATGATAATGTGCAAGTTTGTGGCCAAATCCTATATGATAGTATGCATGCTTATGGTCAATCCCTATATGACTCTATCATGCATGTTTTAAGGCCAAACCCCCTTATGACGCCATGCATGTTTGGAGCCAATCCCTTTTGTGGCATCATGTATGTTTTGGGGTATACATGTAGCCATAGTATACCTACTATGTTGACTCGCTTTGCTTGCGTTGGGAAAACACGATTTTGGGTAGTTAGATAAACATGAACATGTGTTTATACTTGAAAATATGACTTGAAAGATGGCATGGAAGTTGACATGTAAGTATGCATAAAAACATGAGCTTGGGAATTTACCTATTAAGTTAGGTCTACCCTTTGGGAATTTACCTATTAAGTTAGGTCTACCCAAATGCTTGAAAACTTGTAACATGTTTTGGAAACATGATGAACTTAGATAATATAAGTATGGCCAACTCGAGGTTGGGTTGAGTTTGCAACGTAAAACTACCCGGAACCGACCGGCCTAACTAGTAGTTGCAAACAATAGGACCCAATGTGAGAAGTTGGTCATGTCGCGCTTAAGACCCGAGGTTAGACTAGGTTGTGGTGTAAATCTACCCGGACCCGCCCGACTTAACTAGTAACCACAACAAGGTCTAATGTGAGAGGTTGAGGGTGCATTAATTAAATTAATGCCACATGATAGGGTTAAGTTAATTTGATTAATGAGGCTTAACCAAATATGATATGGACAAATGGGTTAAGTAATTTGATTAGGCTAATGATACTTAACAAAACATGATAAGCTTGGGTAGGTTAAATAACTTGATTTGCCTAATGACACTTGACCATTTTTATACGACTAGTGGACGAGATTAAGTTAACCAACACTTAATCAATCCAACACGATAACGTGATAAGGTTAAGTAAATTTTCTTAATGACACTTAACCGTATAATACAGTTAATGGATGGGGTTAAGATTAGGCTTAACTAATCTAAACATGGTAATCGGATGGGGTTAAGTTAGCCTAGACTTAATTAATCCAACTTAGTAATTTAATGGGGTTAAGTTAAACACTTAACTAATTTAACACGATGATTTGATGAGGTTAAGTTAATCTATACTTAACCAATCTAACGTGAAAACATGATAAGGCTAAGTCACGAATCACTTGAATACGCTTGACCGATTTGACTCGGTAATTTGACAAGGTCAAGTTAATTTATATAATTAACCAATCTAAAATGATAATTAGACGAGGTTAAGCTATGGATTGCTTAATATACTTAGCCAACTTGACACATGGTTTGTAGGGTTAAGTCTTGGACTTGGATACTTAGCCAATTTCGACATGGGTTGTAGACGGGCTAAGTTATGAACTTAAGTGACACTTAACCCATTAGGTAAACCCTAATTCGGAGGATTAGGTAAATAACCATAGTTAACAAGGATTATGGAAATAAGGCTAAGAGGTAAACCTTAGTTAAGGGAAACTAAGTAATAATTCTTAGTCAAGGAAATTTGGACCATTTCTTAGATAGATTAGTAACCCGATACGTTAGGTCAACGTTTAAGTATGCGTGTAGGAGCAGGCTATCTGATTTAGATAAAGGCTCCAACGAACTGGGTAACGAAGCAGCGGCTTCGGGGAACGTGAGGATATTCTTGGGATCCCTCTGTGAGCTGCCAGGTCATTATACTAGGCTCACGAGAGGTTGAGGTCTGCGGTAGAAGAACCAAGAATATGCCTTGGTTGCTATGCGAGCGACCTAAAGACTGGGGTGGATAGCAGTGAGTCGACGAATACATAAGGTGCCCGAGATAGCAAGTTCGTCGATCATCTACCATCTTGAGTCAAGCGTGTACGTACGGAAAGGCAGGGGACACCCAACAGACCATGATTTGCTATCTAATTATGGGTGAGGTAGGCCGTAGGATGTGGGCTGGCCGGAGTGTAGTTCTCATGCAAGATTTTCTCTTGTGTTGCCTTTCACTAGTTGAGGGAGGGGTCTCGTGGGACCATAGCCACGTGTAGAAAAGCAGACCTTAGTATCTGCATCGGCAGATAAATCTAAAGCTCCCGACCGAGTCCTGTATTTCTTGGTTTGCCCTGTGACAGGACTCGGATGGCACAATGTGATACATGTGCATACAGTTATAGAAAAACGATTCACGATGAATGCGTGGGAAAAAGGGCGCGGTTGAGGGTTAGCGTAATCCCTAGTGGCCTAGGTGGTTTAACCCAAACCGAAATACGAAAGCGTGCAATAGGTAAGCGTAATCCCTAGTGGTGCTAGGTGGCGTAAGTCCTAATAGTTCAAACGATGATTCATATGGAAGAGCCTAGCTAGAACAAGGGTGACAGTCCAAACGACTTCAAGGATAATACGACATGAGGAAGCCCGTACGAGGTACGGCAAAGGACTGAACTTATATACATGGAAAGAAACATATGATTTGAGTAACCTATATATGTGATATATTAGGTTGACATGGACCATTACACGACTTTGAGCAAGGGACGTTCATGGTTAACACATGACGCGGGTAGGGATACTAGTACGAGAGGTGCAGAGCAAATATACATGTTAGAACTAGGAAGAATATACATAATAGATACCGTGGGATGTTAGACGGGGTAGATACCTTGGGATAATGTACTCGATAGAAATCTGACGATGTGATACCTTGACTTACCATAACACCGTAGTTTATCATGATACCTTAGTTTACCTTGCCACAGTAGTTCAGCCGGCTACCCTGGTTTATCTATCTTGTAGTTATCCTTATGTTTACTTTCAGTTTATGCATGTCATGTTACCTTTACCTGTTTTTATACTGGAAGTAGATAGGACTTACTCAGTCTTTTTGACTGACCCGTTTTGTTTCGCCTCTTTTCTTCCGTTCCCCCCCGGTTTCAGGGAGGAAACAATGCTGTTTAGTTCGGACTTCTTCTGCTTGAAGGTCATCATGGATGGCTTGGACTTCTCTTGGCTATGGCTACTTTACGGTTTTACTTGGGGAATAATTTATTAAAAAGTCCTTATGCTTCTTTACTATTGCAAGACAGGTTTTGATGTACTCTGATGTAAAAGGCTTTAGACCTTATGTATTCATGTTTATGAAAGTTTGATTTTACTTCCGCTATTTATTTATATATGTTCTGTCTTGTGATATTTCTGTGCATATTTACCAATAATGCCCCTCTAAAGCTAGTGCATTCCTTTGCGAGTGACCCTAGCGGAGGCGGGGTGTTACAATCGCCGGGAATAAGAGTGAACATCTTAGTCTTGCCGGGTTCCATAACAAATATTAAAGCGTCTGCAACATTAAATTCGTCTCCTTCTCCAAGACGTTGAATGCGAGTAACTACATTCGCAAAAGTTGTAGAATTTCCCATTGATTCTACACTAGTACCCGTATTCGGACTATCAGAATATGTGCGAGATTTTTTCATCTGTCTCTCGTGCATTAGGTCAATGAGCGTAGTCATCTTGTCTTCATTTTCACCCCGTTGTCTTTTAAAACCTTGGCGTGAAGTTGGTTGAGAAGGAGGATTCAATGGATTTTGGGTTGAAGGAGGGATTAGTGAAGCTTCGTAAATTGTTGCATTCATTGACGGTTGTTGCAATGGGGGATTTGTTGGCGAATTCAAATTTGAAATATGATTATTTTGTGTTTCATCCAAGGGATTAAATAACCCATCAAAATCCCATATTCTATCAAACATGCTCTGTCTTGAAGGCGGCGTACCAGTCTGCAACGGTTATACGGTGACTCCAGGAGTGTAGGACGATTGACCAGTAGCATTAGTCCACGAAATAATTGTCGGACGCGTCGTACGCCAACGGCTTGATTTTCAACGTTCAGAAATCGTTTCTTTTGAACGGAGTAAAATTTGTTGACGTCGGACGCGAACGAAATCCCCAACTTGCCAAATTTAGACTACGAAACAGGGCCTTATGCTTTTCATTATCTACAGCGTCAGTTGTCTGCGTTGTACGACCAACGTTTGGGCTTACTTTTGTTTAAGACATGATTATAACACGACTTTCTTCAGCCCGATTTGACGCGCTTACCTGGACTTTGGGCTAATTCAAGCTAGCCCAGTAACTAGTCTGATTTGCGTTGTAATCAATAGCGTTATTTGCATTTATGTTCGTCCATATCTTGGTACCTTTCTTTCAGTCCAATATTCTAATTTATTTATGGAATCACGTGGCTCACGCAATTTTCCAGCTTGCCCAGTTGCCCATACTCTGAGCCACCCATTTCCCTGTTCTCCCTCTCCACCGATCAAAAATAGTCTCAACCATATTACATATCCAATTTATGAATAGAAACAAATTGGCTCATTGAAAAAAGGAATTTTTGTATAAAAAGAAAGAGAGAGAGAGAGAGGGATAGAAAAGAGGCTTTGATTCTTTCAAAGGTGAGAAAATTCGTATGAAGACGATGATGATGCAATTATCAAACGAATATCTCTTTGGAGGGGTCATAGCGTCGATTCTAGGGTTTATTTTTCTTCTCAAGTCGACCAATTATTTCAATTTGAAGAAGAAGAAGAAAATTGATAGGACAGTTGATAATACCGAGAATGTAGGTAGCAACGGTGGAAGCGGTGGGAGTTGCGATGGACCCGACGTCGTCATCGTTGGTGCCGGAGTTGCTGGTGCTGCTCTTGCTTATACGCTTGGAAAGGTATGGATCTTTGCACCGGTTGTTCGTTTATTTATTCTGAATTCGATGCATAGGATTTTGAATCCAAATTTTAACTAGTTAAACAAGTGCAAACCCGTGCGAATGGTGAAATTGTTGATTACAACTAAATGCACGAGAGGTTTATTTTTGTAAGATTTTGTTGCCCTAGGTTCATAGACGACCCCATAGTGAGCTGCTCCGCCATGCCTAGACAATTTAGAGCATGAAACTGAATGGGGGTCAACTGTAGAAAAGATATAAACTGAATGAGTAGCCTAGCTCCCATGTTTATTTTGCATAAAAACTCTAATTTGCTGGTGAAACTTGTCCCCTAGTGATGCTAATACAACAAAACAAAGTAACATGATAGTTTTATCTTGTAATGCGATATTCACATGGCTCATGTATTATGTGCGTGTATGCCAGCGAAAAGTATAAATGATTAACATTTTTCACACAGATTACAGCTAGGGACGTAAAATTTCTTTTTGCAATATATGCAATTCTAGATTTCTTCTCCACGGATAAAATTAGCAGTGAATCGTGAGTATTTTATCTGTATGAAACTGAAATTGCGAATAAGTTCTAAAGCACTAATAAGTAACCAATCTATAAATCTCCAAATAATACTATACAATATATAACATAACATATATAAAAAAGAAATACTTATGAATCATTTTGATTTGAAATTTGATTTCAAGTACAGGCGATATGTTATTTTTCAAGTTTTGCATTTTAAAAAACATAATTTAAGATTATTTGACTATTGGAATCCTATTTTAGCATACACATCTGAAAGCAAATCTAAATTTAAATATATGTTACATCAAGGCTAAGGCATAAATATGATTCAGTACATCAATAAATCTACAAATTTCAATTAGACAATATTATACTTATATACCATTTTCACAATCATGTACTTCAAATACATACCCAAGAACATAGGTCCATATATGTCAAGTTTTGTACAAACAGTGGCCTCTTTCCTGTACCAGGGCAATCACTTGCAAAAAAAAGAGATGAAGTTGGTCATTAAAAATCAACATGACTACACAATGCCAAACTAAAATGTTAATAAAACGATGACAAACATAATTGCAAAAATAATTAAGGGTAAAAAGTTCATAAAACACATAAAAGAGAAAAACAACTATAGCCTTCATTTCTATTAGAAAATAATATGTGAAATAAGTAAGGAACTGGACTTTAGAAACTTTCTGCAATTTAGCAGAATGTCCTAAAAACTTAATAGAGGCCAAATGGACAACAATAGCTTGAAAATCAATTTTGTAGAATTTTTTTCAATGAACATATACCTTATATGTTTCTTAATAAAGTTCATTTTTGTTAAATTTGTACAGCAAAGTTTCATAGAATTTATTTCAATGAATATATACCTTATATGTTTCTTACTAAAGTTCATTTTTGTTAAATTTGTACAGCAAACAAAGTTCCTTGTCTACAAAGTTAGCCAGTTGTTGTTTTTACAAAAATTCACATAAAGCTAATTAAAAAATGATACTAAAAATATACGATGGACGAATGCACTGTTTTCCTTACATAATAACACATAAGAGATAAGACTATTAAGCATGCATAGGTTAAACAATATTTTCAACCACATGATGTAGATTCCATTATGCGTACATCATCAAGATCCAAAGCACAGATTGAAATAATCTACCACCATGAACGAAAATTGCATATTTGATTCGTCGTTGATTTTAATATTTATCAGGAGAAATTCATTATCATAAAGTATATGTATACTCATCGTAAGTCTAATGTGTTTACTTTGCTTTTTGGGCAGGAAATGAATTGTAGTTATCAGAAGAAATTCATTAACTACAATTCATTGTCATAGAATATGATTAGCTTAAATAATTTGATTATTAGTTCAAGATTAGTGTTGAATTTGATTATTAGTCCAAGATTAGTGTTGAATTTTATCATGATTAGTGTTGAAATATGATACGTCATGCTTGCTTACCGAACCCAACAAATACATTTAAGTTACCTGCTCTAAATTTAGAGCATAAATATACAAAGTACAAATTATCCATAGTTAAAAGGAATCTGTTCGAACTACCAAACCTTTCATTCCACCGAATGAAAGCTTCTCCTTGAACCTATATATTAGAACAACAAAAAGCATGTATCTAAAATAAAAGTGTAAATTTATATTGTCAAACTCCATGGCATCAAATATTATACCTTAGAATCCTCATCCGATGCAAAATCAAATATGCAAATAGTTGGTATTCTTAGTCTTCAAATGAGAAGAAAAAAAATTAGGAACATAAATTCTATTTTGCAGCATGTAAGTTAGAAAAATGTATATTTGGCTAACCAACAAAAACTAACCCAAAGCGAAGAAATCATATCAAATATCTAAACTGCTATTATTGAAGGTAATTCTATTTGATAACGAAAACCAAAATCAGATGGTATTGCATCCAATTGTAAAACTGTAGCAAAAATAAATTCAAACATTTGGAGATGGATGCTAAAGTCACACGAATATAAATCGGTTTAAGCTTGGATTTGGGAAAACATTTGATATATTTTTTTTCTTAGAAAAATCCAGAATTCAAAAGAATAAAGGCTTGAAGTTTATAATCCTAAAATGAAACCTGAACCCTATTGAAGAATATAATAACCAATGTTACTCGAACGTCAAAAATATGGCGACGGAGAAATCGAAAGAAAAGAACAGTGTAAAAATAAAAGTTGAAAAGAGTTGCTAATTCAAAGGAAAAAAAATGTTAGACAACTGTCAATTATCAGTATAAGCCCATCAAAAATATGTTGCTCTCATTAATGCTAATTGAAAAGGAAAAAAATAGTACTTTCATATTGAGCAAGGGAGTTCATTTGCATTTGCAATTAGATGGCTGAAGCAAAAGTTTGGCAAAAATAAACAGTGTAGATAAATACACTCACTTTGCCATGACTCCATATTTAAAGAGGCGAGGAAAAATTAGAAGTGGGAATTTCTAGATAAAAATAAATTAAGAAATGTTCAAATTAGGAATTGAAGAAAAAATAATGATCTGGATAGCTAGTAAGGGACAAAGAGAAGAAATAAGCATCCTAATCAAGATTATTAATTTTCCTCCCGTTCACTTATTAATAAAGGGCGATTAGACAGTGGAATTGGATAAAATATCTAAAAAGGGAAAGTGTATAAATTCCTAAATGAAGAAAAGATAAGATCAAATATACTAAATAAATTTGAAAAAAATCAAAAGTAAATAAATTATCCTTGAATTATGGCAAGAAATTGAATTTTGAAATAACTTAACTTTGGGATGCAATGTTAACTTACCCGATTTATTTTCTTACGTTAAGTAAAAGCAAGACTTAATAATAATTTCATATTTATGTAAGATCGTTTAAGAGGAGAGAAAAAAGCTGCCAAAAGTTGAGGATAAATAACGGATGCCAAATACTCATAACAATTAAACACTCAAATGGCTTGAATTTGTTTTGCAACCATTTTATCCATATTCTTGAAGGTATGGACTGCAATTGATCAGGATCATCTGGTTAATGATCCTTCGGCAATAATGTTATGAATCCAATTTTTGATTGCAATCAATTTACCGAAATCCTAATTAAATCCATTTTAATGGTCCATTGCGGTATTTTCTGGAATTTTTATATGCATAATTGGATCATAAATTTGGAAACCAAAGGAAATTTTGAAAACTTTTTTGTAATAAAATTTTCAGTACAATGCATGGTTGATTGTAGATGGCAAAATGGTAAATGATTTAGCATAGATTGAAATCAAAACAAAGGATAACAAATTTTGTTTGGAAAACCATGATCACAAATATAAATCAAGGATTAACTCCAAAAGGTTTCCATAAAATGTCCTTTTTGTCATATATCCCCATGCAAAAGAGATCCAGACCGTTTAACGTACCTAATATTTAAATTATATTCAAATACACTTTCCACTGATAGATTAAGATTATTAATATGAAACTACCAACATTTAAAAATATAAAATATATTAAAAAGGTAGTAAAACTACATAATCCCAGATACAAAACATTTGAAGTTCATATAGGACAAAAACCAACTCAATTTTGGAGAAACTATTTTACCCATGAATTCATCCAAACATCAAGATTTTATATGGCAAGATAGTCAAGCTTTGAAGGTCAATCAAATTACTTACTTGCATAGTTGCATGAACGAATGAATTATTGATTGAAAAACCAAATAAAAAAATTTGTAAAATTTTCTTTACAAAACTTACGTACATAGACTTATGTAAATTCCGAAACATATACTTTAGTTGTACAATAACCCACAACATTTGTTTCAATCATATATATTAGCTGTATGTGAGGTTCTAGATGTACAAAGAGTTACGTGAAGTTCCATGCTGAATATATTAGAAGTATTTGAGGTTCTATTATAAGGACCCAAAAGACTATCCAATATGCATAATGCAAAAAAGTAAATAATAATAATAGTAGTAATAATAATAACAATAATAATCCAAACATCTCATCGAAAGTATTTATTGTATTACTTAGTTCGTCTCTTATACTCTTATTTAGAAAGAAATATTTATTATGCAGTGGTTTAAAGCTCAAATAGAGTGCCAATGTTTTGTTATTTTATATTAATTGAATAAACGGATTTAATTAGACAATTTAGTAATGTTCTATGTGTGCATACGTAATTGTAAAAGATTATATTAAATTAAAACATTCACCCTAAGCATAATTTAAAAGGAACATTAGAAAATTAATAAAGCCTATCACTTCAAATTCATTTTTCATTCATTAATAACACAAATGTAGATTAGAACTTACAAATATAGGATTATGCAATACTATAATTTAAAAAACACATGATTTTAACACCAAAACATAAATGTAAATCATTTTATTTGAATGAGTTAAACATATAAGATTTATAAACAAATAACAGCCGGTAGAACTTGACTACGTTAACTTAAACAATTACATGCATATTATATGTGAAGCAAGACAAAGCATTTTATTGCTCCTGCTAACTATAATTTTAAAGACTAAAAGTCAATAATATTCTGTAGATCCTAGATTGAAAGTTTGAAACCAACATGACTTTTAAATGATACCTGAATAATCATCATTCGAGTTTGCAGAAATATAGGATTGTAGTTGCTAGATTTTAACCATGTGATTTTCTTGTACGGTTTTGTAAAATGGGTTTTCAGTATGTATTACATGCTTTCAGTTGAGATATTGCAATCGACATCGGTAAAGTCTATTTGAACCCTTAAAATTACTGAGTTTCCCCATGATTTTCCAAAAATAAGAACAACCCATGATTTTGCTTGGTTGCCCTCCATTTTAAAAAAAATATCAAAATTATCCTCCCTATGGTGCCACTACCTAGGGTACCGCGTAGTGGCACTACGTGGTGCTCTAAAGTGACCACGCAGTGACACTGCATGGTGACTTCAAAGCACCACCTAGTATCCTAAAGGGACATCGCTGTGCCACTGGGTGGTGGGTAGAAAATTTGAAAAATAAAATAAAACATAAGTTTAAATTAAAAATAAGAAAAGGATATTTTGGTCGTTGGATTTATCTGTCAAAACGGGGGGAAACTTAGCAATTTCCCAACTGGAAATAGAATTTGTCATCAACATTTATTCTCAGCCTATTTTCTCTGGACTACTGTTTTACAGGTTAATTAATGTAATGGATGCAAATTCGAGTCCTAAACATGATCTCTTGAAATGTTTATAACAAGAGAAAGCTAGTTCTTAATGTTTGTTCCTCTACTCTCCTGGACTTCTACTACTACTATAACTGACCGGATTCCATTTGGAAGGGGACGCTCAGCTTAATTTACAGAAATTTCCTCATTAAATCCCATAACTGGGCTGAACTCCTGTTGACTAATTCACTGGTCACTTGCACATATTCCCTTGTCTACACTGTTATTATATGCTTTGAGTTGAGATGTAAGATTGTCACTTCTGTTTAGGATATACCATTATTGTAGGAGTAATAATGTGCAAACTTTTCACATGGTTGAGTGCACTGCTAACTGAAGGGTCGAGTCCTACACATAACCTTTTTTTACTGTCTATTCCTATTGGAAGCTAGTTCTTAATATTAATCACTCAGCCCTCTCAAATGTTAGACTTATAGTACGATACTAGACAGTTTTATCCTATTTGAAATGTGAATTTGCTCGTATGTTGCAAAAACATCGTGAATGACTTCCAAATTTTTTTGGACCATCACCAAAGTTTTGTTCTATTTAGTCCCATTGCTGGGTTGAATTCCTGTTGATGAATTCACCCGAGTCGCTTTTTGCACGAATGTTATGCATGGAGACTGTTCAACAAATGCTTCTATTATTATTTTTCAACTGTTCAACGCCTCTTCAAAAGGAGCCAACCTTTTGTTTTTGATTGCATGTATTTAGAATAGATGCCCAAACCTCCCTAACGTTATACAAGCTAGGATACATTTTTGGAGCCATTGTTGGTAGCAGGTAGCTATGAATAAATAATCTATCCTTTTTACCATCGTTGTTGGAGGATTTTGCAAAATTTCCTCATTTTCAGCTGATTTACTCTATTTGAAATTGTATTAAAATGTAAAAAAATAATTTGTTGTTGTTGTTGTACTCTTCTACCATACAATAGCACATGTAACATGGTTGTAACGATCTTTAGAAAGCTTTTAAACTCTAACCATGTTTTTTATATATTTTTCTTCAGTGATTTTCTTGTTATACAACATTGGTCAGTGAATGTTATTATGAACGTGTTACAAATTTACCTATGCAGCAGATAACTGTTACTTGTCAGCATGGAGACTCATTGTGAATCTGTTATAGAATTTTCTTTTAAATATCGTCGTATCATTTCTTCTTCTTCTGAATATATGTTTTGTAGGATGGAAGACGAGTTCAAGTAATTGAAAGGGATTTGAAGGAGCCAGACAGGATTGTTGGTGAATTGCTACAACCTGGTGGCTACCTGAAACTAATCGAGCTTGGCCTTGAGGGTAATCAGTTATATCATTTGTTCCAATAAACATGTGTATGTTCTCAGATTGTAATGAAGTTTAAATTTTTATTTACCTTTTCACATCCATATATGAATTTCTCTAGATTGCGTGGAAGAAATAGACGCACAACGCGTACTTGGATACGCTTTGTTTAAGGATGGAAAGAACACGAGACTCTCATATCCCTTGGAAAAGTTCCATAAAGATGTTGCTGGGAGGAGCTTCCATAATGGACGATTTATTCAGAGGATGCGAGAGAAAGCAATGACCTTGCCCAAGTATAACCTTTACTGCACCAAACCTGTTTAATTTGCTCTTGTAGAATGTTAGTTAAACTGTGATGAATTGAATATTCCAAATTTAGACTCGACTCACAGAGCTTGATTACTGTGCTTGTGAGCAATAGATTGAATAAGTAGGCAGTCTCAAAATAATTACTGTCAGGTAGATGTGCAAATTGAATTTTTGATGAAGCGTGTTAAGTAGTAAGTTCAGTTGTTGAAATATCTCACTTCTATTCAGGTATCTGACAAATCACCAATAGGTTAAGAATTATCTCAAACAACATAAAAGTATATTCTTATCAATTAAATATAACAGTTGTGTGGGGTTGAATTGACTTTCTATGTATCTGTTTTATTTATGCAGTGTAAAATTAGAGGAAGGTACAGTAACATCTTTGATTGAAGAAAATGGAATGGTTAAGGGCGTGGCATACAAGTCTAAATCTGGTGAAGAACTCAAAGCTTATGCACCTCTTACAATTGTATGTGATGGTTGCTTCTCAAATCTAAGGCGCGTTCTTTCCTCTCCAAAGGTAAAAGATAATCTGAGCCATTAAATGATGATAATTGATCTTCTATTCACAAGGTGGCAGTAATGCAATGCAGTAAACTTTATCATGTATTATGCAGGTGGATGTACCTTCTTGTTTTGTTGGGCTGATCCTTGAGAATTGTCAGTTACCATATGCAAACCATGGACATGTTGTATTAGGAACTCCATCGCCAATTCTGTTTTATCCGATAAGCAGCAATGAGGTCCGATGTTTAGTTGATGTGCCAAGCCAGAGAGTGCCTTCAATATCTAGTGGGGAAATGGCAAATCATTTAAAGACTGTGGTAGCTCCTCAGGTACTTTTTATTTATTTATACAACATATTAAATCTAGTCAGTATTTGTTGTTTATGAACTGATTATGCAACTTTGTAGTAATTGGTTGCTTATGCATCTGCAAATAATCTGGTTGCTTATTAACTGTTTATACAGTGTGCAGCCACCACCTGTGTAATTGTCTTGAAGTTTATTTATATGGTTTACTTGTTCTGCTGTACAGGCGTGCACACATGTTAGTTATGTCAATGCAACTAGCATTACACTGCGAATTCATCACACCTCTTCATAACTGAAAATTCCTGCTCATGTGGTTTATCTTAAGATAAGATGTTAAATACTACCATACAGAAAGCTCTTTTTCGTTCATTTGTTTTAGTATCTAAAGTCCTAAGCCACTAGGTATTTTATCAGTTTTAAATTGATACATCTCTCATCTATATTAAAAAATATGATAATTTATTATGTCATTGTTACGTTTTGTGTCCGATTGATTTTTTTATTTCTATTGCTAATTTATTTCCTCATTGATAAATATAATATAATCACACTTGTTTTTGAGGATCTCTCAATGCTATTTTATATTCTGAATATAAATGTACTATTAATCAAACTTTTCGTCATTACCGCTTACATTTTGATAACGTATTCCCAAAATATCATATAATGAGCTTGATTTTTCAGAAGTTATTTTTAATATTTAATCATACAAATGAAAATACATGATACATGAGCAACACCAATAACTCATTTGACTAAGACATTTACCTGTCACACAATAGGTCATTGATTTGGTTCCTAGAACTATCAAAAACTTGCTAGTTTGCGGAAGCTATCACATTTCAAAATTGTAGCCATGATATGAAAGCAGAAGTTTAATATATTTTTCCAAAAGAAAAAGAAAATATCTTTATTAATAATTGGTTTGAAAACGCATATTTTTGGTCCGGCTGCAAACTTCCAAAAATACCCTTACACAACCTTATATATCTTTAGTCCTATATATCACTTACTACTAGGGTCTAGCAAATAGATATTCAAACTGCATTTCTATGCATATTAACAAATCTTAACAGCCTTAAAAATAGGATTTAGCAAGTAGATATTTTTATAACATCGTTCTTTATATGTTAATAACACATTTAAATATTAAAAGAACTAAAAAATTTAAATGCTGCAATTAAAAATTTAGAAATAAAAATTGAAGCTAACTACGTATAATTTCAGTGCAGAACACTGTTATCACGGCGACCGACTAGTCGCGACTAGTCGCCGACTAGTCGACCAGTCGGTCGCCAGTCAGCGACTTGGACTCTCGACATGAATTTTGTTAATATGTCGAGCGACTAGTCGATTAGTCGGTCGACTAGTCGACTCGACTTAACAGACTGGTTTCAAATTGTTTCAATTTGGGCCCAAAACCAAAAAAAAAAAGTAGGGTCTCCAATTCAAAATATGTATTCGATTCGTAGTTTTCAACAAAAAAAAACACAGCAAATAGAAGAAAGCAGCGGTTTGAATAAACCCTAGCCTTGCTGATTGTGCCGCCGATGCTCTTCCTCGTGTCGCCGCAGCTCTTCTCCTCCCGCCGCTGCTCTCCAGTGTCACCTCCTCTTCCGCAATCGACTCAGACCTCTATTTTTCGTTGCTTTGTTTTTTTTTCTGTTAAGTGTTTTCTACATTCGAACAGAAAAAAGTGTATAAAGTATGTCGATAGTTGTTTTTTTAGCCTTAGTTCTTTTTTTTTTATTGCTTTTTTATTTTATTTCCTGTTACTTTTATTTTGCACTGCCAAAACCATGATTATTAGTGGGGCCGCTGCTGCTTTTTTTATTTCCTGTATAAACACTGTATAATTCACTACTGCCGATGATTTTTTTTTCCAGATGGTTATTACTCCATGTTTGAATTTTTATGCATATGTATTAGTTAGAATTTTATAATTATATACATGTATGTATATATTTATTTATCGACTAGTCTCGACTAGTCTACGACTAGTCCACAAGTCGACTAGTTGGACCTTTGTCGACTCGACTCGACTTACCGCCGTGATAACCATGGTGCAGAAATATAACTACAATTAATGTGTTAAATATGTATAGTTTCTAAAACAATAATTCATTCTCAAACACGCGAAGCGCATGCCGTAACGCTCGTGATATATTACTCTTATATTAGAAAATAAAGTGACATAATGTTCTTTTTATTCACTGCATAACACCTTTCAATAAGTATGTACTATGCCGGAAAGGGTTAAAAATATATAAGACGGAACAAGTATATAGTTACCTTGCGTTTAATGGTACAACTGAAGTAATTGAGATAAAAGTAGATTTTTTCAGGAAGTCCAAGTGAATTATCAAATCTAGGATCTTTAAATTCATATTTGTTTTTTTTCCCTCCAGGTGCCTGCTGAGCTGAAGGAAGCTTTTATTGCAGCAGTTGATAAAGGGAACATACGTATTGCGCAGAATAAGAGCATGCCAGCCGCTCCAGTTCCAACGCCCGGAGCCTTATTGATGGGAGATGCATTTAACATGCGTCATCCATTAACAGGTGGAGGAATGACCGTTGCATTGTCTGATATTGTTGTGTTAAGAAATCTTCTCAAACCTCTGCGCGATCTTCACGATTCTTCGTCTTTGTGCAAATATTTAGAGTCCTTCTACACCCTGCGTAAGGTAACCATTCATATCAAGCATTGTGCAAATATTTAAAATATAATAATACTGTTTTATCTTTAGGACTTCTCCCTTTAAAAGCCATAATGCCTTGTAATATCATATCATAAAATCGGTAGTGGTAGCATGGTTTTGAAAACAGGATTCAAATCGTAAACTGTGAACTTCAATTTTTAAATCACACATCGTGATTTGTAGATTGGGCTCATATTGTAATATTCAAACAATTTATATGCTAAAAACTTGTGTATTTATCTAGTGACATGTATCAACATGATATATATTGTCTTGTAGAATTTGAAATGTGGGTTCGGGCAAGTATCTTGAGATCTTTTAATTCCAGTATGGATTACATGATTTGGATTGGAATACAAGAATCAAATCAGAATTAGTAGGAGACGATTCAAAATGTGATTCTAAGGTGTATAGTTTTTTGGTAAACAATGAGTGGTAGAATATAATGTTGCTCTTCTTTGCTTTAATGTAGCCAGTGGCGTCTACGATAAACACATTGGCCGGTGCATTGTATAAAGTATTTTGTGCCTCGCCTGATGAAGCAAGAAGTGAAATGAGGCAAGCCTGTTTTGATTACCTAAGCCTTGGTGGTGTTTATTCTACTGGGCCAGTTGCCTTGCTCTCTGGTCTTAACCCTAGGCCATTGAGCTTGGTTTGCCACTTCTTTGCTGTTGCAATATATGGTGTTGGCCGTCTACTGTTTCCATTTCCCACACCTAAGCGACTATGGATTGGTGCTAGATTAATATCAGTAAGTTATCTATTCTTAACTCGTTATTTGATGTTAGATGGGATTCTGAGTTTTTGTCTTTGGATTTGTTTCATTATCAAACAAGTAAAAAGTCTGTTACATAATTTCATTTCAACTAAATTACAACTAATGATAATTGGTCAAATTCTTCCATTGTAGAGTAACACCTAGAATCTAGTAACATTGAAATCATCACTCAAAATTCAAAGATCAGGAGCAAATGATCTAAATTCTTGACATTCACTTCAAAGCTTCATACAATCTAATTTAAACTTAGGATTATAAACATTGAAAATAATAAAAATAGAATCATCACTAACGTACATCAGAAAAAATAAAATGCATTAAATGCATAGATTGTAATAATCTCACACATTGACCTTTTCAATCAAACATTAAACCACTAGTACTACCACTAACTAGAAGAAAATCCCAATTATTGATATAAAGACCACTTAATATCCTAAAAATCTAAAATCTGGGTTCTTTAGTTTGGTCTCTTGCAAAAGAACTAAATCAATATAATTGTCTTTATAATATATATATATATATATATATATATATATATATATATATATATATATATATATATGATAACACATTTAGAAGGTCTTGGCTTGTAAATAAAATAATTAAAAAAAAAACTTCTATCTATGCAATTTAATACTCATAGTTATAAACACATCCACAATTGTGGTTGGCTGCACCATTTTATAAAGATATTCTACGTGTATGGATTTGATGTTTTTAGACACATTTTTATATCACAGTGTGATAACATATACAAAATAAAATAAAAACAAATATTTATAACAAAATCTATTTAGTGTGCCTAAATCAAGAAAGTGAGAAGAAAAAATATCCATCCCTCACCTTTGCTTAAGGGTGGACCCAACATCAACCATGTGCATCAAATCCAAACAGTACACTTGTATTCAGTGATTGCTAAAACATGGCCCAAAAAAAAAAAAAAAAAAAAAAAAAAAAAAAAAGTAAACTTCGTTATCATATACACTTTTGTAATTCGCAATGAAGCGCATGAGACCATGTCCATGTACACCAAATTCTTTTAACACTAGTTTGAACCGACTAAAATATGCTGTTTTTTGACTTCTCCAAATTAAAAACTAGTTCATTTTGACTTCTAAAAAGTCAAAAAACAACTGCTTGCTCCCTGAATTTACTCCAGGTCTGACTTGCAACTACAGGACCAGAGACACCTTCTGTTCTGACCCTAAATGTAAAGCCTTTAAAAATAAATTATAAGAATGATAGAACATCAAGACGTTTTAGCAGGACAGGAACAGACTTAATAGACGAATTCAAATGGCAGAAGCGAGCTTCCATGATACAGCATTAGGGGTAGTCGCAAAGAAATTTTCATAGCATGCCTTAATTTTTGATCAAATTAAACAGCAGGACAAAATAGAATAATGATTTTCTGCGCCAACTAATTCTGTTTGATTCAATACACTTTCTGACCACCAAATTGAGACTACAGATTTCATTGCAAAAGCTGTTGTTTTCCATTATACAAAAAGGATCAAAAAAGAAGAAAACATTAAGTCTGGACATTACATTAGAGCAGGAGTTAAGCAATTAACAAATTATGTAAAAGACAAAAGTTTGTCATCCATCAGTTGGTAGCTAATTTCTTCAAGGAGTGCCAATTGGAAACCATGGAAAGAGAAGGAAAAACATAACAAGAATTATGTGATTATTATAATTTCGGTGAGAACTCAACAAAACTCAATGAAGTCATACCGACCACAAAACCTTTACCATCTCTCCCTAGAATTTGGCCTGAAATTGCAGAAGAAACCAACTAGTTAACATGTGCAACTATAAACTCATACAGCATATAAAAATAAGCATGTCTTGATTCACCTAGGCATTCCTGGACACTGATGAATTCTGTTATTTGTTAGACGTGGCATAAATTTACAGAAATTCTCAGTTTTTCTAACCAGCGATTTGTAAACTGTGTTTTGTTCATACTGCAGCTGAGATTTTTTATGACTTGTGTTTTTTTATTTGTGTTAATTTACAGGCAGCCTCAGGTATAATTTTCCCAATAATAAAGGCAGAAGGGGTTAGACAGATGTTCTTCCCTGCAACTGTGCCTGCCTACTACAGAGCTCCTCCGGCTAAGTGAAAGGAATGAAACATGTAGTAGCATTTGTGAAGGATTATAGTGTTTTCCATATTTATTGTAATGGTGTGTTAATTTTGCCTTCACCTTTGTAAGTATTTTGCTAATATTCTCGGATATTCAGATGGTAAGTTACAAAAAAAATCAATGTGAATGTTGGATTTTAGGATTTTGAAGATATGAAACATAATACATAATCGTAATTGGGTATTTTATTTAATAATATAGCCTTCTGGTTTTGTTTCTTCTATGGCCAAATGGGCAGAGTGTATAGTGTTTCTTTAATAGCTGAAATAGAATGAATTTTGTAGGGAGAACAAAAATCAGTACGATACATTAGAGAACAAAACTTGTTACTGTATTTTATCGTTCTAGCAAATTATTTGTGATTAGCTAGCGGCTTTGTATTTAGTTTCAAAGAAGATTTTACAGCTCGGTCCAGTATGTAATGAGTTCTTTTATTTTTTTTGGGAAACGGTGAATAAAAAGAAAGGGCAGCAAGGGTATAAATGGGCAAAACACAGCTGAAACAGCACAAACAAACCTAGTCGCAAACAAACCCAGTCCAGTAATTCAGTACTCATAGTCAAATTTCGTTGCACCTTAGAGATTTAACCTAAATGATTTCGAGCCAATGTTTTAAACAATAAGTAGGAATTTACTTGTTTAATGTTTAATTTACAAACAAGTGAAGTTCTAGTCATAACTCATGTAACTATATATGCATTATAAATTGTCTTTTCCACCTTTTTTCTTATAGAACATGGTAAATCTTTTATACGTATAAGAATGTATGTTAGTGGATATTAGATCCAAAAAGAAGAATGATGATTGATTTCTTAGTTTTTTATTCATAAATAGGTATGAAGTTAATAAATCCAGATCATGAATTGTATAATGTTATTGTTTTTATCATTTTTGTATTTTTTTTCTTTCTTATACTTACCTTGTCATGAAGCATGATTAATTTGATATATGTTTTAATTTTTTAAATAAGCGGATAAGTATGAACAAGTTTAAAAATGTTAGTAAACTTATAAAAATAACATTTACTACTGTTGGCATAAACTGCCCATGCATGGGTCTCACAGGTATTTTTTTTAATTAAAAAAAAAATAAGCCAAAAAGAAAAAAAGAAAAAAAGAAAAAAGAGAGAGAGATAGAGAGTGGTATTATAAGTCAGCAAGTTTTGATAGTAACAATACTTTTATTTTATGTTTTTCAGTTACTGACATCTATGACAAATCGATCCTAAAATTACGCCTGATGGGAAGTCGAAAAGAAGATGGTAAGGTAGATTGCAAACCGTTGATAGATAAAGGTATTTTTTAAATTTCAAAAATATACCGTAGAAACCATATTGACTGAATTATCTTTATTGATAGTAGAGATAAAGGTAGAAAGATAGAGATATACTCATGTTCTTATGAGATATGGATGTTATATGAGTTTAGAATGAAGAGGTCTTGGAGTGTGAAACACAAAATTGATATCCAAGTGCAACCGACTGAATGCCATTACCTACGAATGTTATCAAATGATGGACAGTTCTATATACTAATAGGGCGTGTTAGTAGTTGATCAATATCTGGAATGGAGGAGAACTACACTTGTACAACTACAGAATTAAAGATTGTTTTTCTTTAAAAAGCTAATTTTCCTTCCATCTGCCTAATTATTGTAAAACGCTCCATTAAAAAAGGGAGCGGCTATCGCAGCACAAAATTTAATACACATACCGTAGATCATTGTATTTGTTTGTCCTTATTTGGAAAGCGGGATTCAAGAGGATCAACTGGTTGAGATTTATTGCATCCAATTTTATACCAATAATTTGTGTTCAATTAGACTTTCCTTATTAAAAAAAAAAAAAACTAATATCAATAATTTTTAATGGTACGTGGCTATAACGTACTTCAAAATACCATCTTGATGTTTCTACTTAATAGTCCAATCATATAAAAATTAAAACATGGATGTAAACATCTATGCATAACATCTTTTACTTGCAATGGCTATTTCATTTTGTTAACTCAAAAATAATATTTTATGAGACACGGTAACCAACTTCTAATTATATTTAGGAATATGTAGGTTATCTTAGTGTCCTTCCAAGTTTTGGGGTAGTTGTATTTTTTCAGTGTTTTCCATCTTGTAGTTTTTTCATGTTTAATTTGACCATATCCCCCTCTTTCTCAAAGTTAGTAATATTGCAAATTGTAATAAGTATTATATTAACTAGAGGAATCGTAACTACCCGTGTTTAACCTATCGGCGGATCGTAAAATAATTTTATAAAATTCATATAAGGTTACACCATTCCAATGATTTAAGGTTTTTAGCGAATTTGTACACATTTATGATTTTTGCCAAATTATGGTGTGACTATTTTACCCTTAAGTATCTTGTTCTAACCATAACTTTTAATTGGAGTAGAGTGTAATGCTCTAACTGGTCCTATTGGATCGCAATGATGGTTTCTCATTTCATAGAATTGTCATACAAGTGATTCAGACAAGGGATTAAAGAGATACGACAGTTCTATGTCTTAACATTACCTAAAAGAATTACAGTACTAATCGACTGAGATTAGCTAGCCCAAACCTACAGTTATAAAGAGGGACTAAAGGAGATTAACCTAATTTTTTCTCACCATTTCCCATCAGTCCTAGAACCATGATCTATTGTAGTTCTTCTTTTAATTCCTAAATCACCCTCAAACTCACATCTTAACTCTTCTAGATACCTAGAAGAGGTTAGATCTTCATAGGTCTATACATTTTTTCTTTGTTTAGGAGACTTTCTACATTAGATCCTTAATGTCCTAAAATGAGTTCTTATGAATCTTCATAGGTTTATTGATTTGGTGGGTGATTTTGATCTCTCACTAGACTAAATTGCATAATATATTTAAAGTAGGACATTTTATTACCTAAATGGTTAAATAACCCTAAAATATGATTAGAAACGATATTTTCAGTTTTGTGAACCCCAACATAACATAACTAGACGTATAATGGATTGAAATGACGAGTTTAAATGGATTAGCAAGTACATTAGCCTTAGACCTATGCATATATAAGATATATTCATATAATCTATGGATTTGAATGTTTGTCTATGATTGATGTTCATATGCTTAACTTTACGCATTGTTGAAGTGCTTGATTTGGATGCTATGCTTGATTCCTGTACTACAGTTGTTTTTAATTAGAACTTAGATTGAAAATTGGAACATACAAAGATCAAAGTTCATCAAAATCATACAAAACTTAGAGAATAGGCTATGGAAGGCATCAAGGATCACGCTTAGAAATTTTAAAGCATTTTGAATCTAAGTACATGAATCGATACTAGTCCATAGGATATGGATGGGCACTGATCCATCAAGCTTTATTTTTAGGACATGCATCCATAGTGGGGGCACGTGAGGGCATCTGGAAAGCTTTAGCAAAGTTTGAATGAACCATGTGGTCATAAGAGCATGGATCGTCATTAAGAGGCTAACGCCAATATAAGGGCATACAATCCAAGGTGGAGGCATGCAGGGGGTTTGAAAGGCTTTGGCGAAGTTAGGATGAAACATGTGGCCAGGAAAGGTAGGATCGACATGAAGAAGCTCGTGTGATGTATGACACATGACTTTGGGCTCAAGAGACGCTGGAGCGAAGCTTTGAGGGGTCTAAGTGCTTTATCCTAGAAATTAGATGAGTATGTGGACCAGTACCGATTTATAGGAAATGATTGACACTGATCCATTAGGGAGTGGAGTTGGACTGTGAGATCCATGATGGATGAAGAGGTGGTCTTCAGGGTCATGCTACAGGTTGTGACTCACTGATTTCTTGTAAATTATAGCACGATGAAGTTTTGGCTCTTTGGTGGAAGACTTGTACAGAAGTGGGACCGATGAGAAGTGATGCGCAGTTCGTGGTGTAACAAGGCTGGATGATGATGAAAGCAAACATGCTGGACAAACGCTTCCCGCAAGTAGAGTTATAAAAAAAGTTATGACTCGTTGATTGGAAACTAAGTAATTGGGTTAAATCAAAGAAGTTGTGAATATGCAACACAGAATGGGAATGATCTGTGATATAATGGATTTGGTAGAGTAGTGATCACTACAACAAAATGACCATATTACAACTGTGCGAAAAGCACAGTTGTAATAAATGCTTTTTTACAACTGTGCACAACGACTGTTGTAATAAATGCTTTTTTTACAACTGTGCAAAACGCACTGTTGTAATAAATGCTTTTTTACAACTGTGATAAAATCACTGTTCTAATAAACATATAATTAATAAATTCTTATGGTTAATTATTAATAGCTTGTAAAGTGCAATCAATATTTTACACATTAAGGATAAATTAATATAAAAATTATTTAATATTATATAATTACTTATTAATAGTAAATAATACCATTAATATTTAATAATTAACTCTAAGTAATTAATATTCAATTATTACACTTAAATATTTCACATTTTACTTATTTATTATAATTTAGCATCAAATAAATAAAAATATTATTAATATACTATTTAATACTATGTAAAATAATTAACAAATAATAATTATTACTGATAATCACTAACATACAAATAACAATTTGTGTTTAATAATTAATTAATATTCGAAAACAATTAAGAATAATAAGTAATAACTGATCATTAATAATTTATAAAGTAAAATTTAATAATTATTCTTTAATGATAAATAAGTATAAATTACTTTAAATTAATTAAAACCTTAGAATTAAGACTATTAGGAATTAATATTTATTACTTATTATTTGATAATTAATAGTCATATCTAATTAGTTAAAAAAATTGAAATAAACTTAAGAATACTTGATAATTAATACGGATATGACATTATTTGTATCTGTAAAAATATCCATCGATTGCTGAATAAAATATCCATTTTTATTTTCAGATTTTACTTAAATCTTTAGCCTTAACCAATTGTAAACCTAATTAAATAATCATAAAACCACTAAATATTTTCAACCATTAGATCTGTAGTTCCAACCAACATCCTACCTCTCTTCTGTACTAAACCCAAGATATAATCGCTATCCACTCACTCCAACAGCCGCCTTTTTTATTTTCATTCATAGCTAATCGCTTAGAAAAAAACTGCCATGTTGAAAAGTCGGTTTTCCTCGTCAGCTCTAGGACTCCATCTCTCATCAGTTCAATATCGCGGTTCAGAAGAATTAGGGGAATTTATAAAAGGGCTAAAAAGCCCAGGTGGCAGTGATGCAGTAGAATCGGAGAAAGGAGTAGTGGCAGCTGATGACGGATACTGTTCTGAAATCGGATCTTCAATTCTGAGAAAAGGAGGACATGCCGTGGATGCTGTAGTGGCGACAACAATATGTGAAGGCGTTAGACATCCAATGTCGAGCGGAATCGGTGGAGGTGCGTTCATGGTCGTTAGATCTGCAAAAGATGGCAAAGCTTTAGCTTTTGATGCCAGAGAAACTGCACCATTAGCTGCGTCCAAGGTGTTCATTTCTTTTTTTCCACTCCTTTTAATTGCTTACAGTTGTTTTGATTAGTTCTAATTTTACCTAGGTTCATTTATTTCTAAGATCAATGGAATGAGTTTTACTGTCAACACCAAATTTTCCACTTACTGTTACCCAAATATCAGACGGCAACAAAACGCTGACTGTAACGTTGAATAGTATGCATTTTGTTGCTGTCTAAAATTGTGTAATTCCAAAAATTGCCATGCCAATCCGCCGATAATCATCGATTCATCCTAACTTTCTGAAGTTCAGATCTGGGAGGTTGCTTCATCAATTTGATTTTAATAGGTTGACTCACCTAATGTTTCGCTGTTTATCAAATTCGCTTCTTCTACAAATTGGATTGGGAGCGCTGTTTGTTGGACAAGATAAGCCATCAGTGAATCGAGTTTTTGGTGAATATCGATCTCACATTTTCACATCGTATGCTGAATTCCTGGGTTCTTACAACCAATGTTTGTACTACTGGATTTAGAGACAACTTCTGTTCGAATTCAATGAAGGGTAGATTTTGATTCAAGGTATGTGTTTGGGTGTTACTTTGCTAGGCTCTTACATGGGCTGATAGTTTGTGTTCTGATGTGTATATTGGTGGTGTTGGGCATTTATTGATGGTGATAGTTTCAGATGATGGTTCTCTTGAGTGCATTGTTAGGCTTCAGGATGGTCATGCTTTTTCAGATTTTGGTGAGGATAATAGTGTCAACCCATGTTAGGTAACCTGTAAGATTGAATGTGTACCATTTTTAGACATGGTATTGTGGGACTGCTTTCTTTCTAGTGGCGTGCAGTTGAATCCCAGCAGTCCCTTAAAAAAACGAATTTTTTTTCTGCAGCTTCTTGTATTATTGGCAAAGTTTGTTAATGACTTCGTTGGTTTTTTCTCCCATCCTCTTCTATCCACTCCCTCCTTGAAAATTTTGGACTCATAATTATGGCTTTTGTTTTTGTTTTAAGAAGAGGAAATCTTGAAACTATGTGCAGTTTTATTATGTTAATTTTATTTAGTACCATTTCTGATTCTTTTCAAAACTCTGAAGTACAGGCTACTTTGGCATGGCCACCAGGTCCTCTATAACCAACTAGCATCTTGGATGGTTTATGGAATTCTCCAAGACCAGCATGGGGAGTTTCTCATTAGAAGGTACTTTTCATTTCGCTAAGAACTTAAATGTATAATAGCAACTATACGATGCAAGCTTCATACATGATTGTAATGTCATTGTTATGCTTCAACTATTCATTATAACATGTTGTTATTAATATTTTAGTACACCTTGCAATATTTTATATGGCTGATTGATAAAGAAGGGAATCCATATTTCCATTTGACTGAGATAGGTCTCCATAAATTATTTTTCAGTTCTTTCGTCTTCTTCTCATGACCTATTGAATTATTGGTCTTCATTGGGGGTAACACATTAGCGAAATATATGGAAGTTTTAGCAAACAAATTAGTCAAAGTCCATCTTTTTTTCTTTTCTTTCTTACTTATGACATTTTGTGATCTTGAAGTACATGTCACTAATCTTTCATCTTTTATATATGCATGTTTTGTGATTGTGCAGGTGGTGTGTCTTGTGGTGGGGGGATGTTGAGGAAGTGCAAAGATGAAGCAGGCTGGTAGTTGAAGCAGAGTTTTTGGATGGTACTGATTTGTAATCATTATTTGTAATGACGAATTGATATATTACCGTGATGATGTATGATTCATTTTTTGTATTTTGAATATAAAGTTGTAATGTTTTTTGTATGAATGGATCCTTTGCTCTGAATTTATATCAATTTGTTTTCTGTTTATTCAACTTTTGTTGCATTTGCAAAATTCATTTTTTTAAAACCCAAATGTCAATCACAACGGTGCATAACAGTTGTAGTAGATTTTATTACAATGGTGCATAACTGTTGTAATAAAGTTTATTACAACGGTGGAAAAAAGTTGTAAAATATACATATTACAACGGTGTTGCAACAGTGCAAAAAAGTTGTAAAAGATATTAGTCTATTACAACTTCTTAATACACGACGGTTTGCCCACCGTTGTAAAATGTATATTACAACGGTGTTCCACCGTTGTAATAGGGTCATTTTGTTGTAGTGGATGCTCGGGCTATGTTTAAAGTCTCTTGAAGCATGGGAATGCCAAAGAATCATTTATGACTTGAAGAGCTCTAGTTTTGAAATAATCATTTATGACTTGAAGAGTTCTAGTATTGAATCGATGTAGAGGTAACATGGGAACACTTATTTAGACAAGTAGAGATTGTCGTGTACCCTGGATTACCCAAACGAGGAGATATAGTTGCTGGACACTTGAATCCTAAAGGAAAATGTGCTGGACAGACGGGTCTCGCAAGCATAAAAATCAAACTTGAATCTGGATTTCCATTAGTCTCTGGCTGAGTGAGGATTGCCATATGGTTATCAATGTATTCAAGACTTTATAAGGTAATATTTTTTATGATTACTATGGTTTCTTTTATCTTTACTTCCTTGCGTAGACTATCACTTATATGGTATTGGAGTGGGGACAAGGAATTAAGCAGATGTGGGCTATTTAGATTCTTCTACCTCGTGGTAATGCACATCATTGTTGTTATTTAAGTAGCATATTTTATTTGGTTGTTATGTACTGACACTTTTGTTATATTATCAGGTCAGATATAAGACTTGTTATATTATCAGGTCAGATATATTATCTAGGGAAATTAAGGGATTATTTAGTTCCCACAAGCTTGAGTTAGTTCACTGTTTTCTAGATATCAAAGTCTTAAGCCCGGAGATTAGTTACTCTTCCTTCAAGAGGTGAGTATCATGCTTATGAGACTCAAGGACCAATAGTTACCTTGGGATAAGGGTTCCATAAGCGCAACACAAGTTAGGAAGCTAAATGGATTGAGGAAAGGTGTTTTTATAATTAGTCTTATGCATGAGGCTTAGCCGTGGGAAAACAATAAGGAAACAAGTGGTATAAGTATCAAGGAAATGCATGAAATAGGTCACAAGTTTTGATTCTCTCTTCATCGATCACTTTGTTGAGTACATAGAAGTTTCTAAGTAAAATCCCCAAATCGATTTACAAATTAGGGTTTACTCTCTAGGAAATGAATACAAGATTTGAGAATTAGGAAAAGTCCTCCAAAATGAGACCTCTAGGGTCTTATTTATAGACAAATTAGATCCCCGTCAGTAACGATCAGCGGTAGCCTGCATTCGAATTCGACAATGGTATTCGGTGTTGGTGTCGGCCCGCATCAGAGCTTTCGGTGCCAACTCTCGGGTTTCGGTCTTCTTTTCTCTTCTGAA
This sequence comes from Allium sativum, assembly GCA_030737875.1. Lineage (NCBI taxonomy): Eukaryota > Viridiplantae > Streptophyta > Magnoliopsida > Asparagales > Amaryllidaceae > Allium > Allium sativum. Next base: position 220,128,533 of record CM060927.1, on the reverse strand, counting down.
TGTTGTTTCCAGCTCCTCCTTGCTTGGCAAACTGGTGCCCTCTCCTCACGGTGTATCGATACCAAGCAAATTGGTATTGATAGCTTCTCTTGGCTGCTTACAGTTTCAGTGATAAGACCTGGTTCCGATAGCCAATTTGGACTTTGCCTTTTCAGGTATTGACACTAAGCATGTTAGTGTGAATGACCCTTCTTCCCATGAGCTTTGGCTTGCTTTAGTAATCACTAAATGTGGTATCAACTTTGCGATAACGTTGCTTTGAAATCCTTTATGATAACTTAGAAGTTTCTTCCTTGTGTCGGTATCTGTACCAAGCAAATTGGTGTCGATAACACTTTGCTCCATCCTACTCGATTCCGTGCTTCCCTTTCCTAGTTCTGGGTTTCGCTATCAGATTATATGCCTTCGGCTATCTTCCCTTGTTTTCTTTCAGTGTCGAACTGCGTATTATCGGAGTTGATACCAGGTTAATTGCTTTAGGTGTCGGGACTGCTTTGCCGCTATCGTACTTCTTATCGGTACCATGCTTTCCTTGTTGGTATCGATAACAAGTAATCTGAGTTACCTTCCTTCTTGCTTTCGGTATTGGCTGTCTTGGTGCTTCTGGAACACTCTCTTAATGCTGGTTGTTCTCTGATACCCTTTACCTTTATTCGGTTTCAGTGTTAAAATTTGGTAGTAACATGACTTATTATGTATATTTTCGTACTTTATAATATAGTTATTGATAGATATTATCGTTCATACAATATTATTACTTGGCCTAAGGTTTTATATTTCCTCTTACTATCTTGGGTGCTCCGCATTCTCATTGGTGTACTTTGACATTGTTGATGAGTAGACAAAATAACAGGTTTATGTGACATGTAGTTGTGCCGAAGCAGAGCTTGAAGGAGCTTTCGCATGCACTATACGTGTATATATTTTCTTTTCGCCTTTATGAGATACTTTTACTGTTATACTGAGAATGAGATGCACTCAAATATATTTGTTGCATGCACATAACTTAGTGATATATGGGATGTTTCTGCTGGTTTCACTATGTTATGACTCACTACTATTTGATATATATTTTTATTATACTTTATGCATACGTTGTGAGATATACGACTAGTTTCGTTTTGTTCTAACCCTTGATAGCCATGCCATATCAGCTTGGCATGCTTTCAACACATTATTTCCTTGTTTCTGTGCAAGTGGTATAGGGCGATCATTACATTTAGTAGAAGAGCTTTAGTCATTAGATTTAACCAAATTTAGTGGAGAGTACATGGTAAGAGAGACATATACGTAAATGATTGGGAACTGGATTTTATAATAATATATAGTATTATGCACTTGAGCAAATTGCGTTTTTTTTCTTTTGTTGGAACCGATCATTCTTGTTATAGATTAAGGATACATCGAAACGGTAGAACCACAATTAGGAAAAATTCTTCCTTAGGAGTGGTTGGGGAAGGTGGTTAAGGAGTGACTACCCCCATTACCAAGCTTTGTTCGATGCTATGATGGCGTCTATCGTGAAAGAGATTGAACCACTCCAGGAGTTGTTATAGGCGATGGTGGTGCTTAAGTGTCGGTACGTAGAATGGACTTTGCCAAGCTATAGGACTTTTCTACTTTGGGGGGAAGCCATTCAACGAAGCCGAGTCAGCTATTGTGAGGTTCTAGAATGGTCAAACGCTTGTGCTCGTATTTTTGGAGACATGGGAATATATGCCATTATGGAATGGAAGCTTGTTTCTTGACAACTTCAGGGGAGAGCCATGAGTTTGGTGGATTTCTATAACCATCATTACTCTAGAAGAGCATATTGCTTGTGATAATTTCAACACCAAGTTTGAGGATAAGTTCATTCCTATGGTCTAAAAGTCGATTTTACTTAAGAAGTTAGATGAGCTAAAATAAGAAGATAAGACAGTCCCGGAATATGTTTCAAAGTTTTAAGATCTCTCGGACTATAGGCCTCTGTGTATTGATACTCTGCTAAGGAAGGAAGAAAAGTTCATACTCGAACTGCATGGGTACTTAGGAAAAAATCTTGCAGATCATGTTGATACCCCTTTGAGAAGCTAGTTAAGAAGTCCTTTAGGAACGAGAGCATGCTTCCAAATAAGACTGTTGCTGATGTTGTTAAAGAACCAAAGCCGTAGCAGAGCGACCGAGTTAAGGAAAAGTGGAAGGAGAATTGTAACATCCCTAATTTTTAGTGAACATTATTGAAGAACTAATTGGATGAAAAATAAGAATAATGTAGTGGATGAAGAGATGAGATTTATACCTAATAAACTAACTTATAGGTTAGCTTTAGAAACTAGTTAATTCAAGATATATATAAAGAAGAAAGATTACAGGAAGGGCAAATTCGAAAACTTATGGCCTTATATAAAAGCTTATTCTTTCATTCTTTTATCATTGTACATTCATTTTTGGAAAACCTAAAAGATAATATAAGGAGGCCGATCATTAAAGCTTGAGAAAGGAGAAGAAAACTAAAAGAAGATTAGTGCTTAGGGAGTTAACCTCTATAAATCTGATGGTTTCAGTACATACTAGGTGAATAATACTCTTTACCATGGAAAATTCAGCTCTTTGCTTATATCTGAATCGTTTGTGCTTGACCATGATTGCATTCATAATTATATTGAGGCTACTTGATTGTTTAGCTAAACCAGTATTTGGATTATATGTTGGATTCGCATGAAAATGTGTATGTTTTAGATCAAAGCCTATAGTTAGACATCTCCTAATACGATGAAAATTTGATATGATGTGTGCCGTATGATTCTGTAGATGGGTTTTGAATTAAATAATTTAATAAGAACTTAGGATTATTTTATGAATTTTCTAAGAAAGATTGTTTGTTAATTACATAATTTATCAATTAAAGGGATTAGTTAATTATCGTGGACTTGAAGTTTTTATAAGATAGAAGAGGGTATACTCCTCATTCTGTGAATTTTTGGGATTTTCCTATGTTTTATCTAATTAATATGAATTTCCTAAGTCTGATATTTCTTAGGAAGGCTTAGGCATTAATCGAGGTATTAATTCATATGTCTAAGTATTTTATACTTTAAAAAAATACAAAATAATGAAAAGAGTGTATTTCAGTCAGTATACTTCTTATAACCCAATCAAATTTTAGCAAATACATCGGAGTTGGTGAAAAATAATGCTGTTTAAAGAAATAAGTCAGTTTTATTTATTTTTTGTTAGTGTCAATTCCAAATTCGAAAATACCCTTCTGATGCACTGGGAAGCCCCTTTTTGTTAATGCTAGATGCTTGAAATGCCGCCAGTATGGTATAAGAAGCATTCAGGCTTCCTCCTTTAACTTCCAGGTGTGGACTTGGTTCTGATACTAATATATTTTTCTATTTTGAAAGTTAGCCACTTCACATGAGGTTATTGCCTTAACTCCTTCGACAGTCTCGAAGGGGAATTTTCCATAAAAGAACTTGTTTAAAATATCCTAAGGTTTAATAACTTAGTAGCCTTCAACTCGGTCAAATGGTTTATTTTACTTAAAAAAATGTTGTTTTGAATAGAGTAGGAGCTATTGCCACTACACCTTTCGGTTGAACCGGCGGGATGCTTAAAGGTTATCACCTCCGTGACCTTCGATGATATAGAAGTTTTATCATATACTATAATATATGAAGAAAATGGGCTTTCATCCCAGTACCTCTTGACAATGTCGAAGAAGGCTATTTTTCAGATTATGTTTATCGTGAAGTGAGGCTATCGCTTCCTAACCCTTTAACTTTATCGAAAAGAGTTTTCTTAAATCTTCCTTTTGTAATAAGATACAAGGTTGTCGCTTCTTGACCCATCAAATTTATCGAAAAGGGTCTTCTTAATTTTATTTTATTTTGTAAATAAGGTATGAGGCTATCGCCTTAAGACCTTTCAACAGAGAGGTAGAATTTCTTTCCAACTTCAACTTAAGCTAAGTAATGAGATATTTCCCCCAATGCTTATGGAAGTTATTGAAAGGGCTTTCTGTACCTAGAACTTTATTTTATATGAAGAAGAAGAAGAGGTTATGTAAAGGCCCGCAAATCCGAGCTGTCTGAGTTGACTAAATACACCACACGTCCAACCCAAATAACACAGAAATACGACTCATTATTAGAAAGAAGATAGAGGGTGAGAATAGATAAGATAGAAAACTTAGAATAGAAGAAAAACGAAGATCACAAACTCACAGCGGAACGAATAAAATATATTATGTAACATAACTTTTGAAATACAAATCTGTTTTGTACATATACACATACCATCATCAGAGTACATATAACATTTGATCCAGCGGAAGTAACTCTAGATAACTAACGTTGAAGCCTTTTACTTCAAGCTCCTCCAAGTGTATCTGTAAAAGCCTGAAACACTTGACTGCCCGTACAAATTTGGGCACCCAAGAGTTTAGGGAAAACAAAACAAAATAAACTCTGGGTCAGTCATGGGACTGGTGTGAGTAAACTCCAACCACTTGTTTAACTTTAAAAATCCTTTCACAGAAAAGATAATAGTAAGACCAGCCCACACATAAACATGGACGGTTTTTACCTTACTATAACCCAAAACACTTTGATATCAAATCCAGTGATATTATAATAATGTCTACATCAAGTAAATAACCAAATAGTAGAACGCTTGCATCTCACGCTCCACATATATAGTATATAATCAAAAACCGCATGGCGCTTATTGGAGATTGGATTTCCAACATGACAAGGTATGGGACCACCTTCCAACGATGTATCTCTAGAGGCAAATACACCTGGGTTCAACAAGAACATCTTGCAACCCGGCCCACACATGACCGACCACTCATTTCGCTTGAGTGTATCGAATGTATATCACCAACGGTTGGACTCAAACCACCGTTTCCCGAATGGGCGGAATCGATAGATTTAGAAACAAAAGGAATTTCTCTAGATAGGTGATTATACACCCTAATGGGTGCGACCCACATAGCCATGCTGCCTGCCCGATTTTTGTCCTTTCCCGGTTGTTGAGGCCTGAGGCTACGATTACTTACCATTCCTTGATAACACAATCACTTTGAATGCCACATTGTCAGATCCGTTAATCACTAGTTGAGTTTGCACGAATATTCTGGATATTATGCTAAGGGATAAATCCGTTGCAACCATATACATTCATACAGACCAACCTATTTGATCATTGGAAATACTCTGTCAGACATTCGTCCATTTACGTTCGTTCTGGGATTGAACGAAACCGAAGGCACTATTTCTATTACTAGAAAAGCCCTTGCACTTCACCCCGTCTTCAATATATTCAGCATACTTGGTTCGCAACGCTTATGCCGATACGGAGTGGTTCTTCGGATAATAATCCAACCGGTCTCTCCATATTGACAACGATGGTCAAAAACTTCGATAGTCTGTGATTTAACTATCGAATAAAAACAAGTGTTCATCCAACATATCAAACAAATCACTGGGCTCTTTAGTTAATATTCATTAATTAAACCACTTCTCTATTTTCTCAATCAATATTTGTTTACCAAATATTTCAATAACCATATTGGGCCTCTTATGTCATTTGGAAAACATTTCCAAACATTAACTTCTTTTATTTTCTATATATTAGAAAAAAAAATCTCTATTTGCAATTGGAACAATTCCAATCACTTATCTCTATCCCCTTTTGTCTACAACATTCGATGTTTATATTCACTTTACTATCGAATTCAATACGTCGATACACTGATTTTCAAATTATCAAAATATCTTAAAAATATTCTAACTCCTTAAATTCCCGGAAAAATTCGCCATAACCTCCCCTGTATCGGGAGCATCGGGAATTTGCAAATAGCATCCCGGTATCTTCCTCAATCAAAAAGAAAAAGGAAAAGCCAAGCGGCTTGCCGATACGGCGCATAAAACCCATATATGAATTAAACATGTACCTTTTTGTCGAGCACTACATTAATAACTTCATATACTTCATCCCAAACCTGCTTAACACATATTCACCTGTTTGCAATTCAATTCAATACCATCTAATAGCTTGAATTCAGTTTCGCCATTTATTCTTTAAATTGGCCCTTTTGCCTATTTCACTTTTTGTGAACATAACATGTTCGAACAAAATATTTAACTCGTTCATAACCAAATTGAATTTCAATTTCAATTCTAGTTTCCTTTTCTATTTCGAATATAAATTCTCAAATCGAATTCACTTATTTAAAGCTCAATATTCATTCGAAATCTCATTAACTAATTTCTATTCGAATAAATCAAAAATCTGATTTCTATTTCAAAAATCATATTCATTTACACAACTTGAATTCGCATATATTTTACAACTCAACTCTGAAATTTCCTAAATAGAAACTTCGGATTTTTATTTGCTTAAAAATCCTTTTATAAAATTAAATAAACCATTATGGTTTTAAAACGATTCTGGCGCTGCTTTTCTGAAAATTTGATTTTGACATATCTCAAAATCTATACGACGAAATTCAGATTTTTCTCCTTCATTTGAAAACTATTATCAAACCGGTCCTGACGTTTCTTGTTTCAAAGAATTTTGACTTCAATTGAGTTCTGTATATTCAATTGAAGTTCGAATTGCCAATTTACGAACTGCAGCGCTGCGGCGAGTTCGTTTTAATTATATTTATAAATATAAACCTTTAAACTTCTAATTTCTTTAAAATGAATTCAATTCCATTTAACTCTGCTTGATTCAAATTCAAATCTCACCTTTATTTGAATTCTAAATTCAAATTCTAATTCCTTTTCTATTTGATATTCAAATTCAATATTTGAATTTCTATTTGAATTCCCTATATTCAAATTCCATGTTTGAATTCATTTGAATTCTCTTATTCAAACTTTATATTTAAATTCCCTTGGAACTTCTATATTTCCATTTCTATATTTGAATTCTATTGAAGTTCAAATATTCAAACTCCTTTTTAAATTCTATATTCAAAATTCCATAGTTTAAAACTCATTTGAATTCATATTCAAATCCCATAGATTAAATCCTATTTGAATTCAATTTGAATCTCTTACATTCCAATTCCATTTTCCATTTCCGACCCCATTTGAATTTCTAATATTCAAATTCATTTTCAACACCATTTGAATTCTAGTATTCAAACCCATTTTCAACGCCATTTGAATTTCTAATATTCAAATTCATTTTAATTCCCTTGAATTCAAATTCCATTTCAAAACTATTTGGATTTCCTATTTTGAAATCCAATTTTCAAAGTTTATTTCAAATTCTATTTTGGAATCTCATATTCAATTTCTACTTGAATTTCTATATTCAATTCCATGTTCAAATTCAACACTCGAATTTCTATTTCAAATCTCTATTCAAATTTCATATTTGAATTCCAATTCAAATCTTTATTCAAATTTCATATTTGAGTTCTATTCAAATCTCTATTCAAATTCCACATTTTGAATTCTTCCTTGAAATACTATATTTCAAATTTTATTCAATTCTTCTTTGAAATTCTATATTTCAAATTCTATTTTGAAATTCTTCATTCAAATCTCTATTTGAATTTCTTATTCGAATTCCTTTGAATTCAAATTCTACTTTTCATTCTAATTTCGTCTATTCAAATTCTATTTGAACTTCTTATTTGAATATCTAATATTCAATCCCCTTTTAAAATTCAAATATTTAAACTCCTTTTTAAAAATTCAAATGTTATACTTCAAATTTCATTTGAGTTATATATTTAAAAATTTCATTTCACATCTGTTTTGAAATTCCATTTCAAATCCCAATTTCACGCTTGTATTTCTATTTCTGAATTATCAAATGATAATTCTTTTCACTTCATTTATAACTTCGTTATAAAAGAACTATTTATAAACTTCGTTTAAAAAGAAACTACTTGTTTTATTTTTCAAAAAAACAAGTTTATATTTTATTTCCATTTAAAATTCAAATTCTATTTAAAAATAGAATTTCCCTTTTTAAATTTCCAATATTCTTTTTACGATAATTTTAAATATCATTACTTAAGCCCAGTGATAAAACACACAAAGCAACCAATTGTTTATTTTTCTAACACATCATATATAACAATATATATATGCAAACAAATAAACAAACAGATAATATATTTTTGAGGAATCCTGTTGGATTCCTCCAACCTGTTTTCCTGCATCCACAGATGTTAGCACATAAATAATACCCATTCTGCTTCGTGGCAGAATATCGCGGTATAGAAGGTCATCCACTAATCATAGCGTGGGGCGTATAGGGTAATCATCCGCTATGAAACTGCGGGCATCCGCTAATGAGACTGCGGGAATCCAACCAACCAATCAACCCAATATATATATATATATATAGCCTAAATAACTAATATATATAAAACAACCAGAAAACATTCACACAAGCAACAAACAATTATTTTTAATGAAATAAAAATAATTCTAAAGGTGAGTGAGATTTACTCACCTTGATTTTTCCTTTAACATTCTCCATCGTCTCGCCTTTCCGTCTTCTTGAATAAATTAATTTTTGTACCTACCATTAATTTAATTCAACGGTTAAATGATTTTTAATTTAAACTAACCTATCCTATAGATTAATCTATTCTATGTATTTTCAAACACTTAACCATATATATTTTCAATGCTTACCTAAATAAATAAACAACGACTTTAATTACCTTTTCCATTTTCTTTTACAAAAATTTAGATTTCCAATTATATAAACTAATTTCCATACATTATTTAATTTAAATTTGTTTTCACACAAATAAAAATACCTAAGTAAATTTTCCTCTTGAAATAAACTCATACCCTAAATCATTACTAATTACTTAAATTAAATAAAAAATTTCTTACTTAAACTAAACTTAAATCCTTGTACTACAGTTTATAAATTTTAAATGAATTAAAAATGTTACTAGCTAATTTAATTAAGAGCTAAATCTATTATTTACCTTTTTATCCTCTTGATTCCTTCCTCACAAAAATCTGTAGCAACTCCCTCCCCATCATCCATCCTTACATCGCACCAGAATTTCAACTCCATCTCCAGAAATTGCGAACTGTGTTGGACTTTAACACCACCACTGAACCACGTCGAGCTCCCTTCTTCCCCGTCCACTCCATCAACTGGCAGAAACCCAGCTCGACGCACTCTCTCCACAAACGTTGCCTTAAAGATCGGAATCCCCAAATCGACAATTCGAGACTCAGAAACCATTGCACCCTTCCTCAAATGAAACCGCGACATTTGGCCATCGCGAATTCAACCAGCGTCGTCATGAACCCAGCCGACCTCCTCCGCATCTCGAGACAATCGCGACCCCCATTCGTACTTGCCGAACCCTAACTCTGCTGATGTCGAGCGCCTCAATCTCCAATTCGAGCTGAGCCTTGAAGTCGCGACAGTGGTTTTCGGTTTTGAGGAATCGAACAAGTTTCGTTTTTTTTTTATTTGAAGGATTCGATTTCGTGGATGACAGAATAAAAGGAGCGAAAGGAATGAAATGGATTAGCTTGAGAATGGGAAGGATACGAAGGCTTCGAACTGTTTATATAGGGAAGAACGAAGGAACATACGTACATCACCATAAATTTTTGGTTTCCTTGATGTTGAAGATCAGCGACAAATTTTGTTGGCTCGAGGGAAGTAGTGTCGGAGTGCTTTCAGTTTTAGGGTGGCGCTATAAAGGTAGGCCAGCTGATGATAAAAGAAATTGATTTTGAACTGACCGCTTTTAAATTTTATAACTTAAAATATCCCATGGTTCTTGAACCGTTGTTTTACCTATACGACTGATGTTTCCAACGTTATTTACTATTCTGAATTCAACGAAACAGTTTCTGAATTTTAATTCGACTGTATAGAAGGGATAACAAATTAAATTAACATTTTAAATTAAATTCGATTTAAAACATAAATCGATCTCAAACCATTAAATTCACCGATAATAAATTAATATTTTATCGTTCATGTTCAAACAGAACTGACACTGATCATTTGAATTGTTTTGATTCTGTTTTCAACTTCGATTTCAATTATATTTTGTTCTCGTATTTCGATTATTTGATCGATAATTCGCTATGAAAATTCTTTTATATTGTTAATTCAATTTTTAAACGATACTAAATATTTAAGATAACTGTTCAAAAATCTGGGTCGTTACATTCTTCCCCCCTTAAAATAATTTCGTCCTCGAAATTGCTAAGGTAGAAAAAATGGTACAAATCTATTTCTTTTCCACATCTCACTTATGTTGAAACTCAACTCCTCATATTTCAATAAATTCACTTTTACCAAAACTTTTGGTTTTGATTCATATTGCACCTCACCTTTGCTTCCATTCATTCTATTTGAATGGTTTACAACTAATATATTCGTATCCAATTCATATCCCATTCATATGAATTCAAATTTAATCACATTGATTCTAATCAATGTATTCACTTCGATCCCTTTTAACTTTCTTGAGTTAAATTTAAATTTCAGAATTCAAATCCCTGTGTTTCTATTTCAAATCCTTCTGAAATCACATAAATATATACATATATTTATTTTCATTTCAAATTCAAAACATTTGAATATTCAAACTAATTTGTTTTCTTCTTTCATCAAATTTCCAACAAAACTTTCTAAGGTAGCAATCCATCACTTAGAAACTCGGAAATGAACCCTGATGATGTTGCAATCATTATCAGAATTATTTCCCAGCCACTGAAGTGAGTTCAGTGCTTTATTATTTCAAAATCCGTCTAAAACGATTTTCTTCCAAATCCTTTAAAACAAATCTATATTATTTTAATATACTTTGAAAAATATTTTTCCAAATTCCCAGGATTTAAATTCCAAATTCTGGTTTGAATTTTATTCTAATTTATCTCATTTGTATATTTAATTTCTATACAAATTCTATTTGGTTATAAATAACCATTTCAATTTTAAAATCTTGTTTGATTATAATCCTAACAATCAACACATCCATATAATATAATTCTAGAAAATTTTTCTTTCTATATCAAAAATAGAGATTTGGGTAAAATTATTTCATTTACCCACTTTAAAAACAATATCATGTCGTATTTTCTGTTCAAGTGTTTAGAAATCCCTATCGACTTCGTGGCATCCCACGATTCGACCAGAATTCATAAACCACTCACAGACTAGTCAACACAATATAAAACAAATTTTATATCAACTTACAAATACGCTCTCTCATATATACACTCAACTCATTCTAGGGTACTACTGACCCTATCTCTAATGAGCACATGCCACACAAGCCTAGGTGTTCGCTCAACCTAAGCTCTGATACCAACTGTAAAGGCCCGCAAATCCGAGCTGTCTGAGTTGACTAAATACACCACACGTCCAACCCAAATAACACAGAAATACGACTCATTATTAGAAAGAAGATAGAGGGTGAGAATAGATAAGATAGAAAACTTAGAATAGAAGAAAAACGAAGATCACAAACTCACAGCGGAACGAATAAAATATATTATGTAACATAACTTTTGAAATACAAATCTGTTTTGTACATATACACATACCATCATCAGAGTACATATAACATTTGATCCAGCGGAAGTAACTCTAGATAACTAACGTTGAAGCCTTTTACTTCAAGCTCCTCCAAGTGTATCTGTAAAAGCCTGAAACACTTGACTGCCCGTACAAATTTGGGCACCCAAGAGTTTAGGGAAAACAAAACAAAATAAACTCTGGGTCAGTCATGGGACTGGTGTGAGTAAACTCCAACCACTTGTTTAACTTTAAAAATCCTTTCACAGAAAAGATAATAGTAAGACCAGCCCACACATAAACATGGACGGTTTTTACCTTACTATAACCCAAAACACTTTGATATCAAATCCAGTGATATTATAATAATGTCTACATCAAGTAAATAACCAAATAGTAGAACGCTTGCATCTCACGCTCCACATATATAGTATATAATCAAAAACCGCATGGCGCTTATTGGAGATTGGATTTCCAACATGACAAGGTATGGGACCACCTTCCAACGATGTATCTCTAGAGGCAAATACACCTGGGTTCAACAAGAACATCTTGCAACCCGGCCCACACATGACCGACCACTCATTTCGCTTGAGTGTATCGAATGTATATCACCAACGGTTGGACTCAAACCACCGTTTCCCGAATGGGCGGAATCGATAGATTTAGAAACAAAAGGAATTTCTCTAGATAGGTGATTATACACCCTAATGGGTGCGACCCACATAGCCATGCTGCCTGCCCGATTTTTGTCCTTTCCCGGTTGTTGAGGCCTGAGGCTACGATTACTTACCATTCCTTGATAACACAATCACTTTGAATGCCACATTGTCAGATCCGTTAATCACTAGTTGAGTTTGCACGAATATTCTGGATATTATGCTAAGGGATAAATCCGTTGCAACCATATACATTCATACAGACCAACCTATTTGATCATTGGAAATACTCTGTCAGACATTCGTCCATTTACGTTCGTTCTGGGATTGAACGAAACCGAAGGCACTATTTCTATTACTAGAAAAGCCCTTGCACTTCACCCCGTCTTCAATATATTCAGCATACTTGGTTCGCAACGCTTATGCCGATACGGAGTGGTTCTTCGGATAATAATCCAACCGGTCTCTCCATATTGACAACGATGGTCAAAAACTTCGATAGTCTGTGATTTAACTATCGAATAAAAACAAGTGTTCATCCAACATATCAAACAAATCACTGGGCTCTTTAGTTAATATTCATTAATTAAACCACTTCTCTATTTTCTCAATCAATATTTGTTTACCAAATATTTCAATAACCATATTGGGCCTCTTATGTCATTTGGAAAACATTTCCAAACATTAACTTCTTTTATTTTCTATATATTAGAAAAAAAAATCTCTATTTGCAATTGGAACAATTCCAATCACTTATCTCTATCCCCTTTTGTCTACAACATTCGATGTTTATATTCACTTTACTATCGAATTCAATACGTCGATACACTGATTTTCAAATTATCAAAATATCTTAAAAATATTCTAACTCCTTAAATTCCCGGAAAAATTCGCCATAACCTCCCCTGTATCGGGAGCATCGGGAATTTGCAAATAGCATCCCGGTATCTTCCTCAATCAAAAAGAAAAAGGAAAAGCCAAGCGGCTTGCCGATACGGCGCATAAAACCCATATATGAATTAAACATGTACCTTTTTGTCGAGCACTACATTAATAACTTCATATACTTCATCCCAAACCTGCTTAACACATATTCACCTGTTTGCAATTCAATTCAATACCATCTAATAGCTTGAATTCAGTTTCGCCATTTATTCTTTAAATTGGCCCTTTTGCCTATTTCACTTTTTGTGAACATAACATGTTCGAACAAAATATTTAACTCGTTCATAACCAAATTGAATTTCAATTTCAATTCTAGTTTCCTTTTCTATTTCGAATATAAATTCTCAAATCGAATTCACTTATTTAAAGCTCAATATTCATTCGAAATCTCATTAACTAATTTCTATTCGAATAAATCAAAAATCTGATTTCTATTTCAAAAATCATATTCATTTACACAACTTGAATTCGCATATATTTTACAACTCAACTCTGAAATTTCCTAAATAGAAACTTCGGATTTTTATTTGCTTAAAAATCCTTTTATAAAATTAAATAAACCATTATGGTTTTAAAACGATTCTGGCGCTGCTTTTCTGAAAATTTGATTTTGACATATCTCAAAATCTATACGACGAAATTCAGATTTTTCTCCTTCATTTGAAAACTATTATCAAACCGGTCCTGACGTTTCTTGTTTCAAAGAATTTTGACTTCAATTGAGTTCTGTATATTCAATTGAAGTTCGAATTGCCAATTTACGAACTGCAGCGCTGCGGCGAGTTCGTTTTAATTATATTTATAAATATAAACCTTTAAACTTCTAATTTCTTTAAAATGAATTCAATTCCATTTAACTCTGCTTGATTCAAATTCAAATCTCACCTTTATTTGAATTCTAAATTCAAATTCTAATTCCTTTTCTATTTGATATTCAAATTCAATATTTGAATTTCTATTTGAATTCCCTATATTCAAATTCCATGTTTGAATTCATTTGAATTCTCTTATTCAAACTTTATATTTAAATTCCCTTGGAACTTCTATATTTCCATTTCTATATTTGAATTCTATTGAAGTTCAAATATTCAAACTCCTTTTTAAATTCTATATTCAAAATTCCATAGTTTAAAACTCATTTGAATTCATATTCAAATCCCATAGATTAAATCCTATTTGAATTCAATTTGAATCTCTTACATTCCAATTCCATTTTCCATTTCCGACCCCATTTGAATTTCTAATATTCAAATTCATTTTCAACACCATTTGAATTCTAGTATTCAAACCCATTTTCAACGCCATTTGAATTTCTAATATTCAAATTCATTTTAATTCCCTTGAATTCAAATTCCATTTCAAAACTATTTGGATTTCCTATTTTGAAATCCAATTTTCAAAGTTTATTTCAAATTCTATTTTGGAATCTCATATTCAATTTCTACTTGAATTTCTATATTCAATTCCATGTTCAAATTCAACACTCGAATTTCTATTTCAAATCTCTATTCAAATTTCATATTTGAATTCCAATTCAAATCTTTATTCAAATTTCATATTTGAGTTCTATTCAAATCTCTATTCAAATTCCACATTTTGAATTCTTCCTTGAAATACTATATTTCAAATTTTATTCAATTCTTCTTTGAAATTCTATATTTCAAATTCTATTTTGAAATTCTTCATTCAAATCTCTATTTGAATTTCTTATTCGAATTCCTTTGAATTCAAATTCTACTTTTCATTCTAATTTCGTCTATTCAAATTCTATTTGAACTTCTTATTTGAATATCTAATATTCAATCCCCTTTTAAAATTCAAATATTTAAACTCCTTTTTAAAAATTCAAATGTTATACTTCAAATTTCATTTGAGTTATATATTTAAAAATTTCATTTCACATCTGTTTTGAAATTCCATTTCAAATCCCAATTTCACGCTTGTATTTCTATTTCTGAATTATCAAATGATAATTCTTTTCACTTCATTTATAACTTCGTTATAAAAGAACTATTTATAAACTTCGTTTAAAAAGAAACTACTTGTTTTATTTTTCAAAAAAACAAGTTTATATTTTATTTCCATTTAAAATTCAAATTCTATTTAAAAATAGAATTTCCCTTTTTAAATTTCCAATATTCTTTTTACGATAATTTTAAATATCATTACTTAAGCCCAGTGATAAAACACACAAAGCAACCAATTGTTTATTTTTCTAACACATCATATATAACAATATATATATGCAAACAAATAAACAAACAGATAATATATTTTTGAGGAATCCTGTTGGATTCCTCCAACCTGTTTTCCTGCATCCACAGATGTTAGCACATAAATAATACCCATTCTGCTTCGTGGCAGAATATCGCGGTATAGAAGGTCATCCACTAATCATAGCGTGGGGCGTATAGGGTAATCATCCGCTATGAAACTGCGGGCATCCGCTAATGAGACTGCGGGAATCCAACCAACCAATCAACCCAATATATATATATATATATAGCCTAAATAACTAATATATATAAAACAACCAGAAAACATTCACACAAGCAACAAACAATTATTTTTAATGAAATAAAAATAATTCTAAAGGTGAGTGAGATTTACTCACCTTGATTTTTCCTTTAACATTCTCCATCGTCTCGCCTTTCCGTCTTCTTGAATAAATTAATTTTTGTACCTACCATTAATTTAATTCAACGGTTAAATGATTTTTAATTTAAACTAACCTATCCTATAGATTAATCTATTCTATGTATTTTCAAACACTTAACCATATATATTTTCAATGCTTACCTAAATAAATAAACAACGACTTTAATTACCTTTTCCATTTTCTTTTACAAAAATTTAGATTTCCAATTATATAAACTAATTTCCATACATTATTTAATTTAAATTTGTTTTCACACAAATAAAAATACCTAAGTAAATTTTCCTCTTGAAATAAACTCATACCCTAAATCATTACTAATTACTTAAATTAAATAAAAAATTTCTTACTTAAACTAAACTTAAATCCTTGTACTACAGTTTATAAATTTTAAATGAATTAAAAATGTTACTAGCTAATTTAATTAAGAGCTAAATCTATTATTTACCTTTTTATCCTCTTGATTCCTTCCTCACAAAAATCTGTAGCAACTCCCTCCCCATCATCCATCCTTACATCGCACCAGAATTTCAACTCCATCTCCAGAAATTGCGAACTGTGTTGGACTTTAACACCACCACTGAACCACGTCGAGCTCCCTTCTTCCCCGTCCACTCCATCAACTGGCAGAAACCCAGCTCGACGCACTCTCTCCACAAACGTTGCCTTAAAGATCGGAATCCCCAAATCGACAATTCGAGACTCAGAAACCATTGCACCCTTCCTCAAATGAAACCGCGACATTTGGCCATCGCGAATTCAACCAGCGTCGTCATGAACCCAGCCGACCTCCTCCGCATCTCGAGACAATCGCGACCCCCATTCGTACTTGCCGAACCCTAACTCTGCTGATGTCGAGCGCCTCAATCTCCAATTCGAGCTGAGCCTTGAAGTCGCGACAGTGGTTTTCGGTTTTGAGGAATCGAACAAGTTTCGTTTTTTTTTATTTGAAGGATTCGATTTCGTGGATGACAGAATAAAAGGAGCGAAAGGAATGAAATGGATTAGCTTGAGAATGGGAAGGATACGAAGGCTTCGAACTGTTTATATAGGGAAGAACGAAGGAACATACGTACATCACCATAAATTTTTGGTTTCCTTGATGTTGAAGATCAGCGACAAATTTTGTTGGCTCGAGGGAAGTAGTGTCGGAGTGCTTTCAGTTTTAGGGTGGCGCTATAAAGGTAGGCCAGCTGATGATAAAAGAAATTGATTTTGAACTGACCGCTTTTAAATTTTATAACTTAAAATATCCCATGGTTCTTGAACCGTTGTTTTACCTATACGACTGATGTTTCCAACGTTATTTACTATTCTGAATTCAACGAAACAGTTTCTGAATTTTAATTCGACTGTATAGAAGGGATAACAAATTAAATTAACATTTTAAATTAAATTCGATTTAAAACATAAATCGATCTCAAACCATTAAATTCACCGATAATAAATTAATATTTTATCGTTCATGTTCAAACAGAACTGACACTGATCATTTGAATTGTTTTGATTCTGTTTTCAACTTCGATTTCAATTATATTTTGTTCTCGTATTTCGATTATTTGATCGATAATTCGCTATGAAAATTCTTTTATATTGTTAATTCAATTTTTAAACGATACTAAATATTTAAGATAACTGTTCAAAAATCTGGGTCGTTACAGGTTACCACTCACTAATTTAGGAAGGACGAAAAGGGAGTTTGTTTCGTAACCTTAGTCTAAGGATAAGAGACTACCGTCTTAACATCCTTTGGGGGGGAGCGAAGGTTGAGTTTTTTGATATAAGCTCTAATTTATTGAATTTCATTATTAATGTATGTTTTTGAGCTATTGTCCATTGAGCTTGTCAATGCAAATGCTATTGACATGGAGTTGTTTGTGGCTCTTTGCCTTAGAGTCAGGTTGACACAAATGTTGTTAGCTAAGTTTATTTAAGGAGCGAGATGGTTCTTTGCCATCATTCCTTTCGATAGGGGCTTCCTAAGGGATTGTTTTTATATATTATTTTGTAAACTGCTTTTGAAACCCATGGCTTATGCCTATGAATATTTAGACACCTCTAGTATCAATAGGGCATATCTATACTTGTTTTTTAAAAACATTTATTGGTTTATCCTCTACTCTTATTGTGGCAATAAGCACTTTTTCCAAATAATGTTTTTAAACTTGAAGCTTATGCTTTTAAAACCATTGGAGTCATTGCCAATAATGGCAGGCCTTTATAAACTCATTTTTTAGCTTACTTCCTTATACATTACTCGTCGACAAGGAACTTTTTCAACAAAAATATTTTGAGCCTTTGCATCCATTGTTTGTTGGTGTCAGCAGTGCCGAAAAGGGGGACTTTTAATTAGATCATTTTCTAAATCAGTTAGAGGCTATTGCCTCTATTACTTGTCCCCATTGTATTTGTCGACACGTAATGAATTAATTCCTGTTGCTCATAGTTGATAGGGATTTGCTTATCGCAAGAGCATGAATATTGACTTCGACACCTAGAAGGGAGTCGAGGGTGATTGACAGATGATAAAAGCGTCCTGCCCATTGAATTATGCATCGTATTTCGGTAGAAAACCACTGAAGTGCTTATGTTGTTTGGTATATAACCATTGCTATCGCATATCATTTGTGCGAGCACATTAAAAGGGACCAATATGAGGTATTAATTGGGGAGAATCAAACTAGCTTGAACTTATAGAGGGAAGTAAGTATATAAAAGGGGTTCTTGGTTATCCAAAGGAAAAACCAAGGAATATACGATAGATATACACATTATCCTGCCACGATAGATTGTCATTGGCTTGAATAAGAGGTTCATAATCATTCAAAGGACAAACTTATAGGTGTGCGATAGATAATCCATGCCTATATTGAAACATTGAACTCAAGTAGATAACTTGAAGTCAAGTAGATAACATATCAGTAAAGAAATTAAATTGCAATGGCTAAGACAAATAGTCAGAATAATGGGGATGGGGAATCCATTATATGTTGCATGTTGCACATCAATAATGTTACCATTATTATTTTTGTTGTTATGATAACCATCAAACTGAAGGGGCATAATCTTATAGCTTGATTCTAGTGGAAGGGAAATCAATTCGGCTAAGTAGCGTGGTCTCATTGGATATCCATTGTGTCAGCTTGAAATATTGTTATTCACATCAATCTTTTTGACTAGCCTATAGTTTTTGCTTTTTCCCCCTTAAACTCTTATGTACTCATTTTAGTAGGCTGAGGGTCAAGGTCTTATAACTTATCTTCTTCGATATGTTTCCATAGGCAAGTAGGAGACTATAGCATTTAGGGTTTTTTCTTCTATGTGCTTATGTATTTTGGATTATTTAAGGAAAAGTTGTTTATTACATATACTTAAACTCTGATCAACTAAAGGGGCAACCTCATATGTCGCTCTTGGAGATAGTATTTTGTAATAAGTATATTTTGATCTGAACGAGCTTTCGTATGGAAATATAATGAATATTCATCAATGAACGTGGTTTCAAAAAGTTTCATATTCCCTTTTTTAATGTTATGATTCATTAAAAATTTGTCATCTATCATCGAAAGTTAATACTATAGATGACTACAACATCTGTAGCGCTTAGCTTTGGACGTTAGAAAATAGGGTGCTGTAGGAATAGGAAGTAGCTATAGAGCAAGGGAGGGCCTAATAAGAAGAAGGACAAGAGCAAGGTAATTTGCTATAACTATCATGAGAAGGGTCACTATTATAAGGAATGCAAGGTTTCGAAAGCAAAGGATACCACAACTATGATAAGACTGGTTATTTAAGGATGGATTGTCCAATAGCCTCCTAAGGAAAAGCACATGGTAAAAGTACATGCTTTGGATGCAATTCCAACTTATTTTAATGCATTTACTGCCAACGGTATGGGAAAGGGCGTCATGGTGCAAGGTATGTTTTCTATCAAAGATGTTTCTGTTATAGTATAATTTGATATTGGAGCTACACATTCTTTTATCAGTAGTGACTTAATGTGTAGAATGGATTTTTACCATGAGATTTATATGCATATATGATTGTGATTAACCTGGTAGGAAGATCTGTTATTCTCCGTATGATTTGTCTTAGTGTAGTTTTATCGAGTCATGGATTCTCCTTTATTTGTGACTGTTTAGTTTTGAACTTTTCTGGGTTTGGAATTATATTAGGTATGGACTGGCTTAGGAAGTATGTGGATGTGATGGATTGTGAGAGGATTAAGGTGACAATTGGTAACAGGGAAGGGCGAAGGGTTGTAATTGACTGTTTACCAAGGGACACCATATTAGTCATCTTTTGTATTCGCTTGTGATTCCACATGAAGGATTCTCATCTATTCCTATTGTTAGTGAGTACCCGGACTTCTTCAAGGAAGCGATTGGGTTTCCACCACATCGGGTAATCAACTTTAAGATCTAATTAGTAGATGGAGTCAAAGCCATAGTTAAGCTTTTAAAGGGGATTGCATTGAGGGAACGTAAGGAGTCAGAGGTGCAGGTTAGAGACCATTTGAGGAAGAAATTCATTCAGAGGAGCGTATTCGAATGGGTGCACCTGTTGCATTCGCGATGAAAGAGGATGGCTTGTTAAAATTTTATATGGATTACCATAAGTTGAATAAAGTGACCACGGAGAACAAGTATCCATTATCAATTGATGATTGTTCGATCAGCCACATGAGGATAAGGTGTTTTCATAGATGAATTTAGCTATGTGATTTCACCAGTTG
Source organism: Allium sativum (assembly GCA_030737875.1). NCBI lineage: Eukaryota > Viridiplantae > Streptophyta > Magnoliopsida > Asparagales > Amaryllidaceae > Allium > Allium sativum. Next base: position 220,108,009 of record CM060927.1, on the reverse strand, counting down.
AGAGTTGCAAGTGATAACGTGTCGAGGATTGATTTACCATTAGGTATCTTTAAGTGGTTAGTTGATGCCTTTTGGATCGATAAATGCATTGACATACTTTGTGGATCTCATGAATAGGGCATTCCAAAATCAACTGAACATGTTTATATTTATGTATGAAATCCTTATCTATTTTAGAATGGAAGAGGAACATAAGACACACTTGAGATTTTTATTAGATGTGTTGAGGAAGCAAAAATTGAAGGCTTAATTTTTAAATTTTCACTTCTGAAAGGAAGCGTTGAGATTCTTGGGTTATGTACTATCCTGACAAGGGATTGTGGTAAATCCTGTAAAGATGGAAGAAAGTTTAAATTGGAGTCGGCCTAATAATGCTACGTATATTAGGATTTTCCTTGGTCTAATTAGATACTATAGGCGTTTCATCAAGGGTTGCTCCAAGATAGTTGCATCATTAACCAACTTGACGAAGAAGAGTTAAGCTTCCGTTTGGGACACCAAATGCAATCATGATTTTGTGATTCTGAAAGGGAGACTGATTAGTGAATCAATATTGATTATTTCAAGTGGATATGAAGAGATAACTATGTACATATATGCTTGTGGTGCAGGTCTGGGCATAGTTTTGATATAGAGAAGGAAAGTTATCGCTTATGCTAGTTACCAACCAAAGCCGCACAAAAGGAATTACCCTACTCATAATTAGGAGTTAGCAGTGATTGTATTTGGTTTGTAGATATGGAGGCACTACTTGTTGGAGAAAGGTTGAGCTGTTTATGGGTCATAAGCCGTTGAAGTACATTTTCGTCTAAAAGTATCTCAACCTTTGACAATAAAGGTAGTTCGAGTTTTTAACCTTATATGTTTTAAGTATTTCTTCTGCTCCAAGGAAGGGAAATGCAGTAGCGGATGCCTTAAATAGGATTCAAAGTGGACTTAGAGATTAGTTTCTAGAGTGGAAGCAGCTGGAGTATTCAGCTGAGTTTGATTTTATATCCATTGTGAGATAGAGTTGAAATATTGGCAAGTTTGTCTATTTGACCTACTCTCATTGAAAGGATTGTAACCAGCCAGAAGCAAGATGCTAAGCTAGTTGAGATTAGGGAAAATATTGAGATGGAAATTGATTCTAAGGACTTAAGGGAATATAAGATTGACCAAGATGGTTGGCTTCGTAAATATGCAACATTGAACGTTCCAAACACCAATACACTTTATGGAGAAGTTTTGAGAGAATGTCATCAGTCTAAGTTGACTATCCATTCGGGTGGTAATAAGATGTATTAGGACATGAAAAGGACTTACAACTAGGAAGGAATGAAGAGTGATATTTGAAAGCTTATCTCAAAGTGTATGAACTGCTAGTTGGTGAAAGTTGCACAGAAAAAGTCAAGTGGATTGCTTTTGCCATTAGAGGTCCCATAATGGAAATGAGAATAAATACCTATAGATTTTGTTGATGGATTTCCTGGACTAAACAAGGTTATGATAACATTTAAGTGGTAGTAGACAAACTGACCAAGATTACAAAATTCATATATGTCTAGTCTACTATAGCGGCATCTAAACTGGTCGAGCTATATATTAAATGGATTACTAGATTTCATGGTATTCCCAAAGGGATCGTAAGCGATGGGGGTCCACTATTCACTATGTATTTTGGAAGATCTCGCGGGATATGATAAGGACTAAGCTACATTCGAGTATGACTACCATCCTTAGACTGATGGGAAGACCGAGACAGTGAATCGAGTTTTAAGAGATCTGCTTAGAGCTTTTGTTTTGGATTTCAGAGGATCTTTGAACGATCATCTCTATTTGGTGGGGTTTTCTTATAAAAAAAAATATCAAGAAAGTATTGGCATGGAACCTTATGAAGAATTATATAGAAAACCCTGCAATGCAGTGTCTTATTGTTAGGAAGCAAGAGAGATGGTGATACTTAGGCCATGGATGGTTCGAGTAATATAGAGATCATTCGTCAACAAAAAAAAGCTAATTAGGATCGTTAGAAGTGCAAAAAGAAGAGATTTGGTATTCTCTTTTGGAGATATGATATTTGTCAAGGTTTCTCATCCTAGGAACGCAGTCTAGTTTGGAAGGAAAGGTAAGTTGGCTCTGAGATTTGTTGGACCTTTTCCAATCGTCTAGAGAACTGGTAATTTGGCATGTAGAGTGGATCTACCTTCGAAGATGGTAGTTTTCCACAATGTTTTTCATGTTTCTTACCTATGGAATTTTGTGCATGACTCGGGAGTAGTAGTGGCACTGTTAGAGGTGGAGCTACAAGTTTCAAGGCCTCGTAAGCCACTTCGAATTGTGGGAACAATATGAAGAAATCTAGGAGAAAGGTAGTTAAGCTAGTTAAGGATAATGGAGCGAGGATGAAAACGATTTTACATGTGAGACATAAGAGGGTATGAACAAGGTGTATCAAAAGCTCATCGGGTGGTATGTCCCATTTTTCCTATCTACTTATATCATCATACCATGTGCCATTAGAACCCAACATGCTATGATAGGAAATTATTTTTCATGGATTCTAGGATTCTGGATTGCATGTCATATTGGTTGTTTGTGGATGGTAGGCATGCAAAATACAGTGTTTTCTTATAGTTTTTCTAGGATATCCGGGGCAAAACTCCTAAAGAGGGAGAATGTAACGATGCCTGTTTTACGTATAGAAGGATCATAAAATAATTCTATTTAATTCATAGGGGTCATATCTTTCTAATGTTTTGAAATATGATTCTTTGGAATGTTTTACAGATGTACTATTTTTTGCCAGATTGTTGTGTGATGATTTTACTCCTACGTATCTTGTTCTAGCTATAACTTTTAATTAAGGAAAAATTAGATGCTAAAATAGGTCCTATTGGATTAGAATGATGGTTTCCTATTCCATAGAGTGGTCATATAAGCGATTCAGACAAGGAGTTTAGAAGATATGGCAATTTTAAGTTTTTAAGCCAACTAGATAGAATTAGAGAGTGCTAATGGCCTGAGATTAGCTAACTCATTAGTCTAATGACCTGCAATTATAAATAAGGGCTGAATGAGATTAACGTAATATTTTATTCTCATTTCCCATCAGCAATAGAACTATGATCTATTCTAGTTCTTCCCCTTAACCCTAAATCACACTGAAATCCATATCTAATCACTTATAGACTTGGAAGAGGTTATATCTTCTTAGGTATACATGTCTTATTCATTTGGGAGACTTTCTATGTTAGATCCTTACTGTCTTAGAATGATTTCTTATTAATCTTCAGAGGTTTAATCATTTAGTTGGTGATTTTGAGCACTCATTACATTATATTGAATTATATACTTAGATTAGGAGATTTTATCATTTGTATGTTTAAATTACACTAAAATATGATTAGAAATGTTATTTTTCAATTTTGAAATTCTAGGCTAACATAATTAGACATATAATGGATTAAAATGATGAGTTTAGTTGGAATTATTGGCAGATTAGCCTTAGATCTTTGTATATATAGGATTAATTCATATTTTCTATGCTTTAAGTGTTTGCTATGATTGATGTTCATATGCATTTAGATCAAGCTTCATTTTTAGCATGGGATCCATGTAGGGGCACGTGAGGGCATGTCGAAAGCTTTTGCCAAGTTTGGTGATGTTTGGATGAGAAACACAGTCATAAGAGCATGGATCGACATGAGGAGGCTAATGCCACTATAAGGGCACGCGATCCACACATAGGTTCTTCTGAAAGGCTTTGGCGAAGTTTGAAAGAACCACATGACTTGGAGAGGATTGGTCAGCATGATGAAGCTCGTGTGATGTTCGACACATGATTTTTGGCTCACGAGATGCTAAAGGGAAGCTTTAAGAGTCCTAAGTACTTTATCTAAGAAATTGACTAAGTACATGGATCAGTACTGATCCACAGGTTATGGATCGACATAGATCCATCAAGGAATAGAGTTGGAATGTGAGATCTATACTGGATGAATAAGTGGTCTTCAAGGTTATATTGAAGGTTGTGGCCCATTGATTTCTTAATGGAGTGGAAGTTATAACACAATGAAAATTTGGCTCTTTGGTGGAAGATTCGTATTTGACTGGGATTGAAGGGAAGTTATTCGCAATTCATGATGTAACGAGGTTGCATAATGATGATGGAAAATGTGCTAGACATCCAGGTCCTTCAAGAAAAGTTGTAACGAAAGTTGTGATTCTTTGATTGAAACTTAGGAACTAGTTGAATCAAAGAAGTGTTGAATAGGCGGCTCAGAATGGGAACGAGGTTGTGTCATAACAGACTTGGTGGAGTAGTGATGCCAAGGAACCATTGATAACTCGAAAAGTTCTAGCATTGACTCGAAATATGGAATACCATTTAAAAATGATAGTGATGGTCTTATACCCAGGATTGCATAGATGGGGATATCTACTTGCTGGACACCTAGGTCCTAAAGGCAAAGTGCTGGATAATCGGGTCCTGCAAGCACAAAGTCAACTACAACTAGGATTTCCATTGGTCTCTAGCCAAGTAAGATTTCTACATGGGTACCAATGCATTCACAGCTTTAGAAGGTGATAACTAGTATCTGAATTATAGATGCGATGATTGCTATGGTTGCTTGCATCTTTTCTTTCTTGGGTACTATCATTTATAGAGTATTGGAGAGGGGATGGGGAATGGTGTCAGTGTGGGCTATTTAGCTTCTTCTACCCTATGGTTATGACCATCATAGTTGTTACTTGAGTAGCATAATTTGTTTAGTCATTGTATGCTGACTCTTTGGTTGTAGGGACATATCATATATGAGACTAAACATGTCTATTTGCATATTTTATAATATAATTTTTGATATATCTTATCACTCACACCATACTATTGACTAACCCACGGTTTTATGTTTCATCATGTTATCTTGGTTGCTCTTTTGCATTTTAGTTGGGTGTACTTTGACATTGTTGTTGTGTAAATTAGATAGAAGGTTCACATGTAGTTGAACCAAAGACGAGCTTGGAGGAGCCCTGGCGTATACTATACTTGTATATATTCGCCTCCGCTATTATGAGATACCCTGATTATTATAGTGAGGATATATATATATTCATATATTTTGATTCCATGTTCTTAACTCCATGATACACACATACATATGTGTGTGTGTGTGTATATATATACATGTATGCATATACACAATATGTTTCTGCTGCCTTCAATCTATTGTGGCTCACTACTATTCTATCTATTTGTCTTATTATGCTTTATTTATGCACTGTATATATACGACAAGTTTTTTTGTTTCTATCCCTTGGTGCCCTGCCCATATCAGTTTGGCTCGCTTTCAGGGCATTATTTTCGAGCAAGTGATATAGGGTGTTCATTACAGAAACTAATAAACATGGAAAACAAATCCCCTCTATTTTCACTCTTCATGATATCTACACCACTTCTTATTCTGAATAGAATGTTATCATGTTTAGATATTAGTCCCACATCGCTTAAGATATGTTATTTGTTAGTATATCTATTAATAATAGTAAAGTAGAAGAATTTGAAATGCACTCATTAATTTTAAGAATTATGTTTATTTTTATAATTCTCTCATAGTTTAGATATTTTTTTTGGAAACTTGTAATTTATTGATTTATAGTTATTTTGCATAAATTTTCACACTATTTTATATTCAAATACCTATTTTTATTAAAAAATACACAATTATATTCTAACTATCATTATTCTATATCAAAATTGTACATTGTAGTCCACACATCTAAATTAATAGCATAACAAAAAAATTAAATTAATAACATATTATTTAATTAAGTGTTAAGATATGTCAACTAATATCTATGAAGAAAGCTAAAAGATAAAAATTTCTATATGTATACTATATTTAAATCAACATATTAATTAAAATATTAATTAAATAAGATTTTTTATTTAAATCTCATAACATAAATTATGTTTGTTAATGACAATAATAATAATTATTTAATAAATGAATTCATCCTGTGTTACGCTATAAAATCGTATTTAACTTCAAATACGTAAAAAAAATTCTTTTTGAAATTGTGTTGAAACCCTTCTACATTATATTTTAATATTTAGCATTCAAGCCCAAATATTTAATGGACTGTGGAATCATAAATTTATACAATTCCAAAATCAATATGATCAACTCATTTTTGTTAACCTATGTAATAAATCCAAAAATAGAAAAATCACGAATTCGTCCTCTGCTAAAAACTCTAGAAATGGCGTCAAATTCTGTTCCCTTTATCTCTCAATCCATCTTCTTTCTCTTTTATTTTCGACCTTGCCTCTCTACTCCCTCTATTTCCCCACCAAATCGTAATTTGCTTACCTATGCCTGGATTTTTTCAAAGGGTCCCTACTCAATCCCCTTTTCACTTAGATCCATTGCTCGATACATCCTGCTCTGCTCCATATCCGCTTTGGATGATCCACAGCTAACACCCTTGCACGGCTAAATGGTTATTTCTGATACCTGACTAGGCCTTTCACAACCTATGCTCTCCCATATGAGACAGTTTATTCAGCTGACAAGGGGTATGCATTTTTTGGTGTTTAGTTTTCTAGAGGTTACTTGTGTATACTGTGAGCTTTTTACACTATGCGAACTTCCCTGATCCACGACTGTTGACCATTTTGGAGTTGTAGTACTATAAAGATACGTACACTGTCTGTGATGTCCCTAGTTGGATATTGAGCCTTGTGTATCATGTGATCCCATGCCTCTAGGCTACTGTGTTTAGCTGCTATTATTTAGCTTGGCACGTGAAGTATAGATATGGTCTGTACTTTATACAACAAGTGATATTTTGCTTAGCATTCCCTTTGGTAGGTTTAGGTTTTACTTGATGTAATCTGTTTGCTTAGATAATGTGTTTTGTCTCCCTGCATGGAGTATGGTATTTTTTTTGCTTCTTGCGTGGAATGTGAAATATTTTGTAGTATATATATTTTTATCTAGCTCCACCTCTGTAAACTAGCTTAGTTCTAGTGGTCGGTTCACTATAAAAACCGTTGCGATAGACGGTCCATATTAAAAACTGAATGTAGTAGACTGACATCCCGTCAATCCCCTGTACCTATTGTAATTATTATTTGTTATAATAATAAGTGTTACATATCACTATAAAACCAGTCGGCTTTGCCAAAATAAATCCGGAAAACGTGAGAATTTCAATGTATATAATGTCCATGTATATAGGAAGAGAAATGCTAAAATTGTTTTACCTTTATTTATATATATATAAAGATATTTAATCACATAACATTCATATACATATACACATACATAAATAGTAATTCTTTTAATATCTTAGTCATTTATCTATAGAATTATAATATACATTGCATAACGTAATTTCAGTTTCAATAACCAACAAAAGATAAATTTATATTTTATAACTTTATGATGTGAAAGAAAAATCATTCCAGTATTAAATTATAGAAACATTAACACTTTTAACATGTTATAGAACCATACTAACAACCCAAAAAATGATCTGCAATCCTTATGTAAAGCATGGAGAAACACCTTCTACTCAAGTTCTTTATGTGGGAGGGGGAAGATGAACAATTTAAGTTTCGCTTCAAGATCTTCCAAGTCAAGAGGGTGAGCTTATCATGCTCATTTAAGCAAAAAATGAAGAAATTGAAGATAGAGTACATGTATATGCTGATGAACTCTAAGAACATAGGTTACCACATGTAAGGGTAGGCATAAACCGCATCATCATATGAAAAACCACCCACACCAAACTGCAAAAACGGTGCGGAAGACTAGATTGAATCTTCTCTCTAAAGCACGTTCCCCAATCCTGACTCATAATGATACAGTTTGACTGCAGTTTGAAATGTTGCCCCAACCATAATAAATGGACCGTATAATTACATTGGTAATCTTATGATAAAAATATAACTAATTCCTATCCTATTTCGATTTTAATGATGTATATTTTATTTTCAAGGTATGTTGCTGTTATATTAATAATATTCATTACCACAAAGGATAAAATTATAGTTTTAGTATATTTTTTGGATAAATGCTAATTATAATCTTATTTGGGCTATCTTATTTAATGTCTATGCATTGATTAAGTTGATTTTCGTTTAATATACTACATTAAATGTAAAATTGAAGTGCTCATAAAGTTAGAAACCGAACATTCAATTCAATACAACGTTGTGTATTTTAACCTTTAAGTGTCATAACATCACACAGTCTTAAATAGATTATTGATGGATGTAATTCTATTATTTCATATTTAACACGAGTTCTAACCAAAACTAGATCATATTATATAAAATCAAACCGGATCCGAATCGTTTAAATGATTAGTATAATGGTTTGTATTTTTGGTCAATTGGTTAATGCGGTACGGAAGCAATTTTGAATTCCAACCACACCAGATCGATCTTCGCCCACCCGCAACCAGATTCCCTTTGACCTATAGGCGACACAAAGCACATACATGTGACTCGTGTCAGCTTGCTCCTAGAGTTCATGTAACGACCGCCTATATCATCAATGTCTAGAACAATTGCTAAGAGAAAGAAAATAAGAGAACAGGAAGGAAATAAAATAGAAGGGTAGAGAAAAGAAGAGACTACAGGGGAATAAAACACTGAACACATTTACAGAATCTATCGAATATCTCACATCACATCAGAAAATATATAATAATAACAGATATAACAGGAAAGAAAGTAATATAACACCCCACATTTAAATTAAATAATAAAATAAAATTTGTAAAATTTTCTGAATTTTGACACAGAACTAGAGCTATTGCGTCCATGGTAATTTTCCGATCAATATAGACCTATGGTTTACAGAAAACAAACTTAAAACGAAGAAAATATCATTAAATAAAGTTTCAGGACAAACACAAAAAAATGGAACACACATAAAACTAAGGTTTCTAATATTCTAATTTTGTGAACAAAAGCAGTGTTAGGTGAAGTTGTAGAGTATGCACATTGCATATCAGAGGTCAGGAGTTCGATTCCCACCAACGTCACATTTTTTAAATTTTAAGAGGGTCAATCAAAAAGATTCATGTTCCAAGAGAAAAGTATATGTGTACCTACATATAAGGAAAGATTATATATAGGTGTATATGTATATGAATATATATATATATATGTGTGTGTGTGTGTGTGTGTATTTGTGTGTGCATGTATATATATTTAATTCATACAAAAGTGTATATATAAAAGAAATTCAAAAGTAACATGCAATTAATCAAAAAAAGAAATAAATTTTAGGATAGTGCTATTTGAATTTTGAAATAGAAGGAGTTATACATAAATATACACACATACTTAAATCTGAAATTTGAACCAATATTATAAAGGAAGATAATAGTAGTACAATGAATGAAAATAGGAAAGAAAATAACATTATAGGGAAACATTTTAATTGGAGCGACAATCACGAACGAGCGACCCAATATATGATTGCTTCAATCGTATATGGGTCGACACACCTTAGAAGTGGGTCGACCCACTTGGGCACTGGATCAACCCACCTGGGGCACAGGTTGACCCACTTCGGTCTGGTAACCTCGGTTGTTTCGATTCTGAATGGCTAAAATTTATCCGTTTTAAATTGTATGGACAAGATTTTTTTTGCTGTTATAAATAAACCAGCAGGGCCTAACTCCAACTCATATTTTCTGAATGGATGCCAGAGCTCCTCCATTTATTTTCTCCTCCAAACTCTTCTAATTATAAAATATTAGTCTAGGGCTTCAGATTTGAGATTTGGGAAGGAAAATCATGGATTTAGGTTGTAGGTCTCAGATTTCTCTTCCATATGAGGTAAGTTCCATTAATATGAATCTAGTTTTATTCCTTTTTATACTTTTAGAATCAGATTTGTAAATTCGTGGTAATCACTGTAGTAGATTCAATTAGGGAGACCACGGATGATAAATCTGAATCAGATTCAGGAAACAGGGAGCATTCAAGTGAGTGGATTTAAATTATTTTTTCCGATAATGATACATTATATCGTCTGATTCCTGTTGGAATTTATAATATGTTATCTTTTTCTTCTTTTCCTCCTTTCCGCGTTAGAATATACAGTTTATGTTACATTTTAGTTTTGTGCAAAATTAATATGCGCAAAATAATTGAATTGTAAATAATTGGATTGTAGTTATGCGAAAAATAATTAAATTACGGTTATGCATAAAATAATTAAATTATGGTTAGGCGCAAATTAATTGAATTATGGTTAGGCGCAAATTAATTGAATTGTGGTTAGGCGTAAAATAATTGAATTGTGGCTATGCGCAAATTAATGGGAGTGGTAATAAAAAGGGGAAACTTGGTAATTTGGGGATAAATGAATGTATTATACCAAAAATTGTAGTAAAAGGGAAATTTGAAAGTAGGAAAACTTGGTAAGGTTTACTAAATAAATGTGACACGGATTGACATGGCTTAATTAGAGTTATATGCAATAAATTTGTAGAAAAAGGGAAAATCTAATTTAAAATTGAATACATACAGAAATTGGGAAATGGACAAGAGAAGGAAATATATTATAACTAATAAAAAGTGGGAATTAAGTAATTGATCGAATCAGTTAGTTTTTGAAGAGGGATACATTTACATAATTAAATTCTTGTAAAATATGGAGAACGTAATTGCAAGAAATAGGGAAATAATGTAGGTTGACCCGGTAAAGAATAATATCTTGCAATCACGAATCTCGATTAATTTACATTATGGAAATATATTTTAATACATTTCTAGTAACCAACTAGATAAGATGTGTGAATTATTTTATGTAAATGTGTTAACTTATGAAAAGGGTAAGTAGATTAGTGTAACATCTATAAGAGTTATGTTAAATCTGTGAAGTTTGTAATGAACGGGGAATGTAACATATTATAATAAACCATATAAGATGAGAATGTAATATAACAGGTAGATTTATCATAGGGACTAGTAGGATTATAATATTAAAGTTATAATAAAAAGATGAAATGGAAAGTAAGAGGCTTTTTACAAACGAACTTAAATTATAGGAAATAAGTTTAATAAGCAAACCCACAACTATAATTTGGGTAATATTATAACATAAGGTTATAATAAAATGGAAAATGGTAGATAAGGCTTATTATTAATAAACTTATGATTAAGGAATTAGTTTAATGAATATAATAATAAGCAGTGGTCCATTCAGGCAGCGAAGTCTGGTCAGGGAAAATAAGTGGCCGAATAAAGCTAATAAACAGTAACTTAAATACAAGCTAAAAAAGTAAAATGTTTATGTTAATTAGCAATGAGGAAAGTAAAATAAGTGTATAATTGAAGATTATATATAGGGTCTAATGACGTAAGCGTGAGATGCGCTTGGACCGGCCCATACGTATTTGGGGATGTTGAGACAGACGAAGCAAACTATCAGGGGTGTCTGGAGACATGAGAGAAGCACATCCAACTTATTCAACGGGATTTGTAGGAAGTTAGGTACTTCAATGGGACGTGAGGATACTTCGAGATGACCCTCTGTGGTAGGCCTAAGGATGCTTTACCCACAGAGGCATGGTCTATAGGGTTCCATCCAGAGAGTATGCTTGGCTACATTTTTAATAGTGGGAAACCTAAAGACTAATTGGGATGATCTTACGATGATTTGGCGACTGCCTCAGGGGGAGAGGCTTCGTGGTCAGGACCCAACAGGGATAGTAGGTCATCGGATACATGTCATCGTCAGTCGGAGCGGTGCGTGCGCGGGGAAGACTAGAGCTAAGTCGAGAGGCCAATGATCTATTACTATAGGGTCATTAGACGAGAGACCACATGTTTGTTTAGATTAGATAGTAGGGAGGTCATTTAGCTCTTTTGAATAGTCTTTCATTAGTTTGGGAGTATGTAACAACCCGGAAAATCCGAACCAATTTAAATTTTTTATTTTGGAAATTTTAATGAATTTTGAACATTTAAAATGAATTATTTTAAATAATAACGACGAGAAATTTATTTTGAATAGAATTAGAATGTATATATTTATTTGAATCGAAGTTAGAATATAAATATTTATTTTTAGTTATAAAAGGAATTAAAGATGGCGCGTAGTTTGAAAATTCGATTTCAAATTTCAAATGAATGTACAAGATTCAAAATAAACCGGTTTTTGGTGAAACCAAAAATGTTAGAATCTATTTGAGAATATCTTTCCAACGAATCCAAAAAATCAAAATTTCATAGCGGGTGTAAAAAGTTATGGCCAGTTAAATATTCAAAATAGTCGCTATGGAATAAATATAGCCCTTAAAAATAGCCATTTTGCAAAAAACCTCCGCTTTCGACGAAACCACTTTTGTTGGATCCAGGATGTCACGTTATTGCTAGATTCCAAAATTCATAATTTTTGGAATTAATATGTCAGCGTGGCGAAGTAAAATGTGTTTTGACAGTTTCAGTCAATTTGGATCGACCAGAAAATGGCCATTTTTCAAACGGTCTCCAAATTCGATGAAATTAGTTTTGTTAGGACCATATCATCAAAACATAGCCAGATTTATTTTTCTGGAATTTTTGGAGTCCGTATGTGGCCCGGTGAATTAAATATACGTTAAAATCAAGTTTGACTATTATATTAATTTATATTTTAATATTGATGAAAACTTAACGAAACAGTCGAATTATCTTACGAACCATATCCCATTGTGTTCGGCATGGAGGTATTTAGCTAGGGGCGACAGTTGTTGGGTCTCGTTTGGAGTTCGAAAATAAAAGTTGCTTTTTGGGGATAATTAAATATAATAATTATTATTAAGCCCTTATCTCCCCAAATCCCACTGTCAAACCCCCATTTAAGTTCATATTCAATTCGAAATAAAAAAATGGAAAAATAAAATGAAAACCTGTTGACCCCTCAATCTCGATCTTTGCCCAACTTCGATGCTCTGCCCGTCGCTGGCGATCGTCGCCCCTCCACTGCCTCGCGCCGCCACCCCCTTCATCTCCCTGCCTTCCACCTTCTGAAGCCCTAACTCCACTCGAACACGCTCCTCCAGCCGCCATAGCCTCCCAATCTACCACCATTGCGCTGGAGACCCACCTGCGCCACTCCCTGGACCCGCTGAACCACCTGCGTGCCCCTTTCCCTTCCAGTCGACGGCAACAGCAAAGAAGCCCCCTCCTCTCCAATGCGATCAGCAACTCTTTCTCCCCCCTTGCTGTGAGTTTTGTCTTCCTTTTATTTTCTGATTTCTTAGTTTTTAAAAGTTAAAAGGTTTGGTTTTTAAAAGTTAAAAGGTTTGACTTTTAAAGTTAAAAGAATTTATTTTTGAACTAGAAAAAAAATATATTTTTATAATAGAAAAGATTATATTTTTATAATATGAAAGGTTATTTCTTTAGATACGAAAAGAAGAGATTTTTGAAAATATAAAGAAGCGATTTTTGAAAATATAAAGAAATGATTTTTATGTAGAAGTAGCGGTTTAAAAATATGATTTCTATTTAAATAACTTCGAGAATAAAAATGGGATTTTTATTTAAAATAACATCAAATTAAAAATGTGTTTTTCATTATGAGCAGCATGGAAAGATTTTTGATGGAACCGTTGGGAAAACAAATCCAAACTGTCTAGAAATTTAGAAATAAATTAGCGGATCGGAACCCAAAGGTGAGAACTTCGCACTTTAATTTTACTTCTAGTTAAAGTATATACTAGGATGCAGACGGTGCTTAGCAGCACCCGACACCCGTCGTCCACAGACCATGAACGACTTGTTTGATTGTGTGATGTAGAATGGAATAAAATATTTTATGGTTAAAAATATAATATTTTTACGGGTATATAAAATAAAATAAATATTCATAGCCAAATCGGACGATTTGTTTATGTACACTGATTTGACTGATATTGATTGGGACGATAAATTTTACACATCGCCCAACTGCACAAATAAAATTCATTATTTGTTGATTGAAACTCCACATGGGTATTGGGGTGGTATATGCCATACACTAATCCCAATAATTAGTTGCACGTCGATCGATCGATTGACAGTTTGTTATAAGCGTCAAATATTTGTATTTAATGCTTATGCAGTGTAGAATGCACTTTGGATGATGATTGACTGTGTTTGATTGTTGTTGTATACATGTTGTATGAAATCCATATAATCACATTATATGGTAATTTACTGTGTCTGATTCCAGTTCAGAAAGAATGAATATATATAAAAAAATATTCAGTAAAAGATCAAAATCTGATTTTGATGTCTAATTTGGGATGGACACGAATATATTTAAATATATAAAGCCGCGTTGATTAGATTAACGCCATTTTGACGTGAACAATACTTATATCGATTTTATTCATTTATATAATGAATATAGAAAAGGAATTGATTTCAAAATCTAATGTTTGAAAATACTATCATTTATATATCGATGATATGGAATATTCAATTTTGATTTTAAATTGAATATGAAGTTGAAATCGTTTTGAAAAAGAATTTAAAACAATTTATAAAATATGTTTTAAATGGAAATCGACGAAATATATATAATATATATATTGTATATATAATGGCCTGAATAGAACGCGCCGCGCTGCGGCAGTTCGCGAATTTCGACCATTGACTTCGAATGGACATTACGGGAGATCCGACCATCGGATTCTCCTAAAACCAGAACTGTTGGGTTCGTATCGAAAAGCGTTTTCCAATAAATATTAGAGATTTGAAATCTAATGGTTGGATTTGTAATTATGTCCAAATCAAATTTGGAAAAGGTCGCTGTAAGTGCAGTTTGATGGCCGTTTATGGAAATCGACTGTACGGCCTTGATAAAATCATTAAAAATATCAATAATTTGTGTAAAATCATAGTAAATGATTTGGAAAGAATTGGGATGAAAAATTCCATATTTGAAAGGATAAAAATATTTTTTTTTATCAAAATGAACTAGTTATGAACAAGAATTATAAATCCAATATTTTTAAAATAAATAAATTAGATTTGAAAGGGTTTTGAAAATAACCGGGATTTCCAATATATGAATTGGAATGGATTTGAATCGAAATTATCTTTGGAATGTTTCGATGTTAGGTTTCGTGATTATGCAGATATTGTGGAGGAATTTGGAAGATATATATATCGTTATTCCAATACGATATTTGTTGGTTTTAGAATTTGATACTGAATATAAGCCGATATATTTTCTATTCAAAGCCTTGTATTTAATATCAAATTGGATTTTGGGTTTTCGTGAATGGTATCTTTAATAATACAGTTCTTAAACCCAATGGAGTTAGGAAAATTAGAATCTGACTGGAGATTAGTTTAGCTGAACGGTTTCCTGAGTCTTGATCTGATGTTGGTTTCGGCCTTCGGGGTTAATACTTAAGGAATTGTTCTCTTACTAAATTACGGTTAGAGACTGACATGATTTTGGGTTTGCCGTGGATGGTGTCTTCATTAACACTGTTCTTAAACCCAGTTGAGAAAAGATTAAATCTTTTTATTTAGATTTAATGAAGTATACCAATTAATTAATATTTAATTGGAACTGAATGGAAATTGATCTTTGGGTTTATCGTGAACGGTGTTTTAAATAAGACTTGTTCTTTAACCCGATTACCAATGGAATGAGATTTTGGGTTGTCTTGAATGGTACTGTAGCGTCCCAATTTCAGACCCCTCCGCCTAACAACCATCGTAGTTGCCGGAAATTAGCAAAATCCGCCCGCCATTTTGAAAATCCAAGCAAAAACAGTCCCCTCCGTTCATCTCCTTGCCACGGCCACCACAAACCACCAGAGACCCCGAGACCACAGCCAAACGAAAGCCTAATCTCTCATCTACAAAACCCCCAAGGTCCCGTCTCCTCAAATTGACCCAAACTTCTCAATTTTGGCCTAACACGAAAATGGTTTTCCATGGCTTAACACCGATTTCGGCCACCTCTGACCACCATTCCACCCCAACTTTCTCCGGTAGGTAGATAACACCCCGATCTACCACTTTCTCTTTGGAACCCCCCACGAATTCATAACGGATTGGAAATTATAAATTAAAACGTAGATAGGGGCTTTTTTGCAAAAATGATGGAAGAAAATGAAGGTGGGATGAGATTTCTGGTTTTGGAGGGGTGTATATATATGTAAAAATTATTAATTTAAGTCGACGTGACGAGCGATGTTGACTAACGATTTTTATTTCGTACCTATCGCTATTTCGAACGTTGTTTATTCGCTGCTGCGCTCACATACAAACCCCGTTCGAGACGCGACTGGACGGCATAATATAATTTGACGATACGGTCCTAATGAAACTTGTTTCATCGAATTCCGAGTTCGTTTGCTCGAATGGCCCTCATTCACGTTCAAATGGTCGTTTTTATTTACATTTTGTTTTGCCACGCTCACAAATTAACCCCGATTGACACGCCACTTGAAATCTAGCAATAATTTACTGTTGCAGTCCCAATAAAATTTGTTTCGTCGAAAACTGAGGTCGCTTGAATAATGGCCCTTTTATAACTGGCCAATTCAGATAAAATAAAACAATTTTAAAATACTTCAAAATAATACTATTAAAATATTGAAATCGGCCATACACGAATAGAATATCGTATACTACCACAATAAAATATCCCGGGTTGAAATCCAAGCTAAATCTGTATTTAAAATATTTAAAAACCCTCATTTTATATAAATACAGCGCTATATATATAAAGGAAATTCCATAGCGTTTTTTTCAAAATTTGATTTGGACATAAAATAAAATCTACACGACGAAAATTGGATTTTCTCTGCCATTGGAAAGATATCGTCAAACCGATCCCGATGTTTCTTGTTTCAAGGAAATCCAACTTATTTTGAACCCGATACGACCAATTGAAGTTCAAAACGCCAAATCGCGAATTGCCGCGCCATTGCAGATCGTTATTTAATTAAATTATTAACCATATCGCTCGACCGTCGTTAAATAAACGAAATCATCGTTGTAAATTTCATATAACCAATATTTGACCACTTTAAACTGCTCGGTCACAATATATTTCAAATTCTATATTTCCCCAAATATTTTTGGAATTAAAATATTATTTTATTATTTATTTAAATAATATATTCAAAATAAAATTGTTAAGTTCGATTATTTAAATTCACACTAATATTTTAAATAATTAAAATAATTAAAATATTCCAAATAAATAGGCAGAAAATACGGGTCGTTACATTCCTTCCCCCTTAAAATAATTTCGTCCTCGAAATTGCTAAGGTAGAAAGAACATTAAATCCCTTTTATCTTTCCAAAATAATTAATTTTAAAACTCGAATTTATTTTCAAACTGACCCAATTGGGTTTTAAAACCAATTTATTTCAAATAAAATAATTTTCTAAAAGTCTCCAAAAAATTTCTAACACCTTATATTCTGGAAAAATTTCGGCAGAGTCTCCCCTGCACGGAGGGACATCTGTAATATCGGAGGATCAAGAAATATGCATACATCGACTCTCATGGTCGGAAAATTCAAAACCCAAATAAAACCAAAATTTCATATTTTCGTAGGTATACCTTTTTGCGAGCGTTATCATGCGATATACGATAATTTATACTTGAGCTTGCTTAGTCATACTACAGCTCTATTCTCAATCTGGATTCAATTAACTCTAGATTTTCTCCTTTGAACTGATTTAAAGCTGAATTGGCTCGTCTGCACCTGTTCTTAACTCAAACCAATTCATTAATTTCCAAAACCAATTGTCAATTATGTTCAAAACATCCATGTCATTTACATTATTCATATCAACCAATTATACACACAATTCAATCCATATGAGGTTATAATTATTTATAATCACTTCTCATTCATCCATTTATTTCTTTAATTATCCATTCAGATTTAATTATCTGGATTGATTTATTCGAATATTGGTTTTAACCAAGTTGATTCATGTTCAGGTTCATATCCACGAGATCGAGCACACCATCCTAACATATCACACACATCAATATTAACAAATCCAAATAATTTGCCCATATTATAATGATCATCACTTTTATCTTATTATAAAATAAATTGGGCAAAAATAATTTTATATCAAATTACAAATACGCGCTCTTGTATATATACTGAAACTCAATCTAGGTCATTACTAACCCCATCTCTATTGAGTCACGCCACAGAGCCAAGGTTATCACTAAACCAATAACTCTGGTACCACTGTAGCGACCCAATTGCAGACCCCTCCGCCTTACAGCCACCGTAGTTGCCGGAAATTAGAAAAATCCGCCCGCCATTTTGAAAATCCAACCAAAAACAGTCCCCTCCGTTCATCTCCTTGCCACGGCCATCACAGACCACCAGAGACCCCGAGACCATAGCCAAACGAAAGCCTGATCTCTCCTCTACAAAACCCCCAAGGTCCCGTCTCCTCAAATTGACCCAAACTCCTCAATTTTGGCCTAACAGGAAAATGGTTTTCCACAGTTTAACACCGATTCTGGCCACCTCCGACCACCATTACACCCCAACTTTCTCCAGTAGGTAGATAACACCCCGATCTACCACTTTCGCTTTGGAACCCCTCATGAACTCATTACGGATTGGAAAATATAAATTAAAACATAGATAAGAGCTTTTCTGCAAAAATGACGGAAGAAAATGAAGGTGGGCTGAGATTTCTGGTTTTGGAGGAGTATATATATGTGTAAAAATTATTATTTTAAGTCGACGTGACGAGCGATGTTGACTAACGATTTTATTTCGTACCTATCGCTATTTCAAATGTTGTTTATTCGCTGCTACGCTCACATACAAACCCCGTTCGAGTCGCGACTGGACGACATAATATAATTTGACGATACGGTCCTAATGAAACTTGTTTCGTCGAATTCCGAGTTCGTTTGCTCAAATGGACCTCGTTCACGTTCAAATGGTCATTTTTATTTACATTTTATTTTTCCACGCTCACAAATTAACCCCGATTGACGCGCCACTTGAAATCTAGCAATAATTTACTGTTGCGGTCCCAATAAAATTTGTTTCGTCGAAAATTGAGGTCGTTTGAATAATGACCCTTTTATAACTGGCCAATTCAGATAAAATAAAACAATTTTAAAATACTTCAATATAGTAATATTAAAATATTGAAATTGGCCATACACAACCAGAATATCGTATACTACCAAAATAAAATATCCCGGGTTGAATTCCAAGCCAAATCGATAATTAAAATATTTAAAACCCTCATTTTATATAAATACAACACTATATATATAAAGGAAATTCCATAGCGTTATTTTCAAAATTTGATTTAGACATAAAATAAAATCTACACGACGAAAATTGGATTTTTCTATGCCATTGGAAAGATATCGTCAAACCGGTCCCGACGTTTCATGTTTCGAGGAAATCTGACTTATTTTGAACCCGGTACGACCAATTGAAATTCAAAACGCCAAATCGCGAACTGCCGCGCCGCTGCAGCTCGTTATTTAATTAAATTATAAACCATATCGCTCGACCATCGTTAAATAAACGAAATCGTCGTTGTAAATTTAATATAACCAATATTTGACCACTTTAAACTAACCGACCACAATATATTTCAAATTCTATATTTCCCCAAATATTTTTGAAATTAAAATATTATTTTATTATTTATTTAAATAATATATTCAAAATAAAATTGTTAAATTCGATTATTTAAATTCAAATCAATATTTTAAATAATTAAAATAATTAAAATATTCCAAATAAATAGGCAGAAAATACGGGTCGTTACAGGTATCTTTAATAATACTATTCGTAGACCCAATGGAGTTAAGAAAATCAGAAACTAACTGGAGATTAGTTAAGTTGAATGGTTTCGTGGGTGTTGATCTGATGTTGGTTTCGGCCTTCGGGGTTAATACTTAGGGAATTGTTCACTTGCTAATTTACGGTTAAGGGCTGATGGAATGGAATTTTATTTTGGGTTTATTGTGAATCGTGTTTTAAATGACATTGGTTCTTTAACCCAGTTAAAGACAGGATATGATTTCCCAAGTTATACAATCGTTAATATTGATTTTTGGGAAGATTAAAACCAAGTGGAGTTTTAATGCATCTTTAATTAGATTGAAATGATATCCAAAGGAAGATTAAAGAATAAATTTAAAGAATTTATCTTTGATAAAATTAATGGGAACCTTTCCCAAAGTATAAGAATATTTGAATAAAGGAATATTCTAGATTGGAATGAGGCGTATGTTGTGTTTTTTTTATAGCACTTGTTTATTATATACGCAAGTTATCCAGAAAGACCGGGTTTATCCCATTTTGAATAACTGATTCGACGATATGTCGACGATGAAGACGGTGGTTGAAGATATGAGGTCTTCACATCGTTTGGATGATTACTGATGTCTTGATTGGGCTGTACACCCAAGACAAGGTAATAAGTGGTAATCGTCCAGACGTACTTGGAGATCGACAGAAATGTGTGGGCCTCTCCTCTGTATTGGACATATGGGGGAGGAATAAGGTGTTTCCAGCTTCGTTCAGACCCAGAACGAACTTGTAAATGGATGTGTGTCTGACATCGGATTTCATTCTGTGTGATTGACAGACATCGGTTGCATGTAGTGAATTGCCTGTGTGGCATGCTGAGATGCAAATGGTCAAGGCTTCTGTTGAAAAGTAGAGCCTTGTGGTTGATGATCAAAGCACGGCTTTAATATAGCGTAGCTTTGTGTAGCGTTAATTCGCGAGCCTCACACCCCGGTGTGAACCAGAAACGGGAGAGGACATCAGGGAGGGCATGCGTTTCCTTCTAGCTAGAAGTGGTGTCAGCGTTTTGCACGCCCTGACATTTTACTTACGTGGATGATGGATTGCGAGGCGCCTTGTTTATATCGGTCTTTCCGGGGCCGATAGTTTGGTCGGGATATGACCAGTTGACGCCCCATAGGGCGGGAAAACACAGTGTTCAGGCATTTTAATCCACATCGAGTGGACCGGCCCGGACGATCCAAGGTGCAGTTGCGGCTGTATCCTGAGGGGCGGGCTAGAACGTCTCGAATTCTGTAAGGACGATCCCTTGCCTTGGTTCACAGATGGAAATCCAACTTCCAGTACGACATTTTGCGGTTTTAATTGTTTTCCACTGCTATGTATTTAAATGTAATTTAAATCTCTGATGTTTAGTAAATGTGTGATATTTATTCATACTATGTATATTCTTGTATTCTAATGAAATTGTTGTAATAAGCAATGAAATGTTCTTCTGTTTGTGTTCTGATTCGTCTTGTCCTCAATGAAGTCCGCTCTTCCTCTTCTCCTCGGAGACCGGGGAAGTTACGGGTTCTTATAGTGGTATCAGAGCTTTGGTTTACAGAGCTCGGAGAACAAGGCACATTAGAACCAAACAAAAGAATTCATCAGAAAGTGGATTAGTAATATCCAATGAGAATGGCTCGTTAGAGATAGGATATGTAGTATCCTAGAACGAGTGTAAAGAGTGATATTTTTAAAATAAAAATGAAAACAAATTTTGTTTTGAAAATTTAAACTTTATTATTCGTATTTGAATATTTATTTTAAATTGATTTGGACAATCAGGTATATAGAGATTTGAATATACGTCTGATCCACATGTATTGAAGCCTCAAATATATTGGATGGAGATAGAATCACACTCTAGTCGCCCGGAGATGATTTTGATGATGGAGCTCCATCATCAGGATTTATGTTCGTGTTTCGAAAGTGAGATATCTATATATTTCCAATTGACTGGTGTAAGAACCAAAATATAGTTAGAATATATTGTTGTGAATTGGCATCCAAAACATGATTTTTGAGTATATAAAAAATTATGAATTTGAAACGTTAATCAACTAATTGATTGCTGATTGTGTTGTTCGATTATTGTTTTGATTAATTAGAATTTAGAACTATTAAGCCAGATTGTATCAAATGTAAAACCATATTGAAAATTGTTTGAAATTGCGTACATGCACATGCATATATATTGAACAGGTCATAGCAGGGAAACTAAGCAGAGGAATAAAATTATTTTCCCAACAAATAGGTACATGTTTATTGTATTTCTTGGGGTTTTTGATGATTTTATGAGCCGATTGGTTGTCTCTTTTTCTTTTTGGATTGCAAAGGCTTGTATGGCGATTTCGGGATTTTCCCAGTGCTTCCGTACAGGGGAGGTTATGGTGATTTTTTTTGAAAATTTAGGGTGTTAGCCAAATTTATGAAAATTTTGAAAAGTTCTTAGAAACTGGAAAGTTGAAAAAGTTAAGCCATAATGAAAATAATGAAAGTTGAGTTGGTTAGTTAAACAACTTTCACCTTCGTTCCTTTTCGAGGACGAAAAGATTATAAGTGGGGGAGATTGTAACAACTCGGAAAATCCAAACTAATTTAAAAATTTTATTTTGGCAATTTTAATGAATTTTGAACATTTAAAATGAATTATTTTAAATAATAACGACAAGAAATTTATTTTGAATAGAATTAGAATGTGTATATTTATTTGAATTGATGTTAAAATATAAATATTTATTTTTAATTATAAAAGGAATAAAAGATGGCGCAGTAGTTTGAAAATTTGATTTCAAATTTCAAATGAATGTATAGGATTCAATATAAATCGGATTTTGGCGAAACCAAAAATATTAGAAACTATTTGAGAATATCTTTCCAACGAATCTGAAAAATCAAAATTTCATAGCGGGGATAAAAAGTTATGGCCGGTTAAAGATTCAAAATAGTCGCTATTGAATAAATATAGCCCTTAAAAATAGCCATTTTGCAAATGACCTCCATTTTCGACGAAACCACTTTTGTTGGATCCGGGATGTCAAGTTATTGCTAGATTCCAAAATTCATAATTTTTGGAATTAATATGTGAGCATGGAGAAGTAAAACGTGTTTTGACAGTTTCAATCAATTTGGATCGACCAGAAAATGGCCATTTTTCAAATGGTCTCCAAATTAGATGAAATTAGTTTTGTTAAGACCATATCATCAAAACATAGCTAGATTTATTTTTCTGGAATTTTTGGAGTCCGTATGTGGCCCCGGTAAATTAAAATATACGTTAAAATCAAGTTTGACTATTATATTAATTTATATTTTAATATTGATGAAAATTGAATGAAACAGTCGAATTAGCTTACGAAACATATGTCATTGTGTTCGAAATGGGAGTATTTAGTTAGGGGCGACAGTTGTAGGGTCTCTTTTGGAGTTCGAATATAAAAGTTGCTTTTTGGGGATAATTAAATATAATAATTATTATTAAGCCCTTATCTGCCTAAATCCCATTGTCAAACCCCCGTTTCAGTTCAGATTCAATTCGAAATAAAAAAAATGGAAAAAGAAAATGAAAACCCGCTGGCCCCTCGATCTCGATCTCCGCCCAGCCTCGATGCGCCGCCTGCCGCTGGCGATCGTCGTCCCTCCGCTGCCTCGCGCCACCACCCCATTCATCTCCCTCCCTTCCACCTTCTGAAGCCCTAATTCCACCAGAACCCGCTCCTCCAGCCGCTGTAGCCTCCCAATCCGCCACCATAGCTGACACGACCCGAACCTCCATGTGAAGGAAAGCACGGACTGAGTTGAGAACAAGACGAATCAGAACACGAACAGAAGAACATTTCATTACTTATTACAACAATTTCATCAGAATACAAGAATATACAGAGTATTAATAAATATTATACATCATGAAAACATCAGAGATTTAAATTACATTTAAATACATAGCAGCGAAAAACAATACAAAACACAACTGAAAGTAATACACGGATACAGAGCTTTCCGAATATCGCTTCAACTGTAAATCAGGATCCTATGAATATAAATCTGCAAAAGCAAAACTACTAGCTGCCCGTGCGGAAAATAGGGGCACCCAGAGTTTAGGTTAAAACAATAAACTCCAGGTCAGTCATGTGACAGGTGTGAGAACTAAAACAGTTATTTAAAACTTTACTTTAAATCAGAAATATCAAGGGACCCAGGTCAGTCATGTGACGGGTTTCCATCCAAGAATACCAGTGCATATGACAAAACAGCGTAATGCTTTTTGAAAAAATGAAGCTATTATAAGACCCAGGTCCTATCACACAATGCAACGCAAGCCGGGGGATAGGGCTTTCCCTTATTATAGTCAAACAAGCTTGGTACGTTAAAACAAATCATTTGATACTATTATAAGTGCACACTGTATAAAACAACTTCAAATATAAATGTATCAATCCTAGGCGGCATGGGTACCATATATCATGTCGCCAATACTAGGCTCTACAATCAAAACCGCAAATGTCACGTATTGGAAGTTGGATTTCCATCTGTGAACCAAGGCAAGGGATCATCCTTACCGCTTTGAAACTGTCTAGCCCGAGCCTTAGGACCCAGATTCAGGTGGGCCCTTGGATCGTCAGGGCTGGTCCACTCGATGTGGATTAAAATGCCTGAACACTGCGTTTCCCCGCCCTATGGGGCGTAAACTGGTCATATCCCGACCAAACTATCAGTCTCGGATCGATCGATATAACCGAGGTGCCTCGCTATCCATCATCCACATAAGTAAAATGCCAGGGCATGTAAAACGCTGACACCACTCCTAGCTAGAAAGAAACACATGTCCTCCCTAAGGTCCTCTTCCGTTTCTGGTTCACACCGGGATGTGAGGCTCACGAATTAACGCCACATAAAGCTACGCTATATTAAAGTCGTGCTTTGATCATCAACCACAAGACTCTGCTTTTCAACAAAAGCCTTGATCATTTGCATCTCATCATGCCACACAGGCAATTCACGCTATGCAACCGATGTATATCAATCACACAGAATGGAATCCAATGTCAGACATACATCCATTTACAGGTTCGTTCTGGTTCTGAACAAAACCGGAGGCACCTTATTCCTCCCCCATAAGTCCAATACAGGGGAGAGGCCCTCGCATATCCGTCGATCTCCAAGTACGCGTGGACGATCACAACTTATTACGTCTTCTTGGGTGTACAGCCCAATCAAGACATCAGTAATCATCCAAACGATGTGAAGACCTCCGGTCTTCAACCACTGTCTTCATCCTCGACACATCGTTGAATCAGTCATTCAGAATGGGATAAACCCGGTCTTTCTGAATGACTCGCGTATATAATAAACAAGTGTTACAAAAGCACTACATACGCTTTATTCCAATCCAGAATATTCCTTTATTCAAATATTCTTATACTTTGGGAAAGGTTCCCATTAATTTTATCAAAGATAAATTCTTTAAATTTATTCTTTAATCTTCTTTTGGATATCATTTCAATCTAATTAAAGATGCATTAAAACTCCACTTGGTTTTAATCTTCCCAAAAATCAATATTAACGATTCTTTAACTTGGGAAACCATATCCTGTCGTTAATTGGGTTAAAGAACCAATGTCATTTAAAACACGGTTCACGATAAACCCAAAATCACATTCCATTCTATCAGCTTTTAACCATAAATTAGCAAGTGAATAATTCCCTAAGTATTAACCTCGAAGGCCGAAACCAACATCAGATCAATACCCAGAAAACCATTCAACTAAACTAGTCTCTAGGTAGTTTCTGATTTTCTTAACTCCGTTGGGCCTAAGAATAGTATTATTAAAGATACCATTCACAACAACCCAAAATCACATTCCATTAACAATGGAATCTTCATGGAAAACAAATCGATAAATATAACCAATATAAACTTCCATATCCAACCGATAATATAAATGAAATAACGATAAGGCCTTTTAAATTCCATATATATTAACCGTCTTCCTCTACAGAAGCTTACTTTGATTATTACCAAATCGAATTCCATTCAATCCTTATTTAATATATTAAATTGGAAAACTTTACTTTGGAAAATCTTCTTTAAATCTGAACAAAAGACTTATAATTTCCAAATCCCATTTCACCGTAAATCGGGTTAAAGAATGAAGTCGCTAAAACACAGTTCACAGAAAACCCAATCCACATTCCTTCAGTCTCTAACCGTAAATTAGTAAAAGAACAATTCCCTAAGTATTAACCCCGAAAGCCGAAACCAACATCAGATCAATACCGAGAAAACCATTCTACTTAGCTAATCTTCAGTCAGTTTCTAATTTTCTTAACTCCATTAGGTTCAAGAACGGTATTATAAAAGATACCATTCACGACAAACCCAAAATCCAATTTGATATTAAATACAAGGTTCTAAATAGAAAATATATCGGCTTATATTCAATATCAAATTTTGAAATCAATAAATATCGTATTGGAAATAACGATATATATATATATATATCTTTCAAATTTCCATAACAATATTTGTATAATCATGAAATTCAACATTGAACTATTCCGAAGACAATTTCGATTCAAATCCATTTCCAATTTATATATTGGAAATTCAGGTTATTTTTAAAACCATTTCAAAACCAATTTATTTATTTTAAAAATAACTGAATTATAATTCTAGTTCAATACTAGTTCATTTCGATAAAAATCTATTTTTATCTTTTCAAATATGGAATTTTTCATCCCAATTCTTTCCAAATCACTTCTTATGATTTTACACTAATTATTGATATTTTTAATAATTTTATTAAGGCCCGTACAGTCGATTTCCATAAACGACCATCGAACTGCACTTACACCAACCTTTTCCAAATTTGATTTGGACATAATTCCAAATCCAACCATTAGATTTCAAATCTCTAATATTCTTTAGAAATCCCTTTTCGGTATGAACCCAACGGTTCCGGTTTTAGGAGAATCCGCCGGTCGGATCTCCCGTAGTGTCCATTCGAAGTCAATGGTCGAAATTCGCGAACTGCCGCGGCGCGGCGTGTTCTATTCAGGCCATTATATATATATATTATATATATTATATATATATTTCATCGATTTTCTTTTAAAACGTATTTTATAAATCGTTTTAAATTCGTTTTCAAAACGATTTCAACTTCATATTCAATTTCAAATCAAAATTGAATATTCCATATCATCGATATATAAATGATAATATTTTCAAAACATTAATCTTTTTTGAAATAAATTCCTTTTCAATATTCATTATAAAAAATTATAAAATTGATATAAATATCGTTCACGTCTAAATGGTGTTAATCTAATCAACACGGCTTTATATATTTAAATATATTCGTGTCCATCCCAAATCGGATATCAAAATCAGATTTTGATTCTTTTACTGAATATTATTTTAAAATATTCTTTATTTTAAAATAATCGTTCTTTCTGAACTGGAATCAGACGCAGTCAATTACCATATAATTTGATTATATGGATTTCATACAATACATGTATACAACAACAGTGATAAATCATCATCCATCATCCAGAGTGCATTCGACAATTTATAAGCATCAAATATAAATATTCAATGATTATAACAGCTTGTCAATCAATCGATCGACTTACAACTAATTATTGGGATTAGTGTATGTCCAATATCATCCCAATACCCGTGTGGGGTTTTCAAACAACAAACACAAATTTATTTGTGTAGTTGGGGGATGTGTAAAATTTATCGTCCCAATCAATATCAGTCAAATGTGTGTACATAAACAAATCGTCTGATTTGTTTATGAATATAAAATATTTATTTAATTCATGTACAAGTTAAAATTTATATTTTTAACTATGAAATATTTTACTTCACTCCACAACACACAATCAATTTTCACAACAAAATCAAACAAACAAACAAGTCGTCCATGGTCTGTGGACGACGGGTGTCGGATGCTACTAAGCACCGTCTGCATCCTAGTATATATTTTAACTAGAAAATAAAATAAAAGTGAGAAGTTCCATCCTTTGGGGTTTCACTCTGCCGTTTCATTTCTGAATTTCTGAATGGCTTGGATTTGCCCGAAATTCAACGCATCCTTTTCACGTTGTTCATATATAAAAATCATATTTTTATTTCCACTTCATATATTTAAAAATAACATTTTTACATCGCTACTTCATATGTAAAAATCATATTTTTATATGCTACTCATATAAATGAAAAATATATTTTTATCATTTCGCTGCATATATAAAAATCGAATTTGTATATAACTAAAGATCGTATTTTTACCTTTCTAAAAATATTTTTATGTCATACTCTGTTTAAAAATCATATTTTTAACTAACTAAAAATATTTACTTTCAAGATGATAAAAAATCTCATCTTTATTCTAAAACCATATTTATAAAAATCAAATCTTTATCGCGACTATATATATAAAAGGTCACACGATATATATAATAAAAATCATTTTTTTATCTTCATAAAAATATTTTAAACATGCAATAAAAATCATATTTTTATCAACTTAAAAATTAAATCTTTCTCCACATAAAAATCAAATCCTTCCTATGTTAAAGTTCCAACCTTTTCTATGTTAAATATCAAACGCTTTCTATGTATAAAAATTTAACCTTTTCTATGCATAAAAATCTAACCTTTTCTATGCATAAAAATCTAACCTTTATTGTAACAACCCATGTCCATTAATGTCACTCACAAAGGGAATGCATTAACTTCCATGAAGCATTATAAGTAAACAGAACATAATATTACAAGACAGATGCATAAAGTAGTACTTGAAAAATTTATAACTTTATTACAACAGAAACAGAAGTAAGTTTGGTTACATCTTTCAAAACCACGATATCGGAATTCAAGTACATAGATATCAGTCTTGTACAAAAGCCTTCAGAGTACGTAATATTAAAGCCATAATCCTCAATAGAAAATGCCATAAATAGGTAGGATCAAAGCCAAGCAATACTTCAAGCACTCTAGCACTTCAAGCAGGGAGAAATCTAAGTCAAGCCCTTACATTCCCAACCTGAGTACCTACGAGGAGGTGGGGGGAAACGGAAGAAAAGAGGCGAAACAAACTAGGTCAGACATACGTCTGGTGAGTCCAGTGACTATCAGCATATAAACAGATAACAATATCATGACATGTAAATAATACTGGATGAGAGATAGGCATAACAGGAGTAGCATGTTAATATAGGCTAATCTAAGCTCGTTACTTTGTTTTCAATTCTGTGCACTAATACTAGTATAACAGAATTAGGTGTTGTTCTATTGTCTAAACAGAAAAGAGAATGATCTCTTCAGAAACACGATGCTAGAAATGGGCCTTTACCATCCGAATAGAGACAGACGGTACAGAAACAAAATCAAGAACGAAATTAGAGACATAAACAGAATAATCCCTGCGGAAACAGAATATTAGAGTTAGGTATACACCGGTAATGGGCCTTTACCACCCCAACAGGCGGTACCACACAGAAATAGACAGGTGTTACCACCCCAAGAGAAACAGACGGTACCCCAACAGAAACAGACAAAACTAAGTGTACCCTAAATTCTACCCCAAGCGATCGGCTCCCTAATACATAAATACCATGTGTCGGCCCCACAGAAGGGTGTACACTCCCTAAATTGGCAACCTATAGACACAGACCTATTTACACATGTCACGGTGTCTTACATCCTCAGAGCATACCGGATCCATGCACGCACATGACCTGGTTGGAATGTGCCATCAACACCCCTCGCCATTATCAAAGTGAACCTCTTACAGTTAGTTCAGTAAGCGTGCCCGGACCCCTCTTAGTGTTGGGTCATAGTTTTGATACCAGAAGGGGTTACTGACTAATATGGGTCCCAAACAACAGATGACACAAGTAATTATTCCTCCTAACCTTGTGTCCCCAGAATAACAGATTTCAAATTAACTTGTTTATAGATTTCAGATGTACAAAGTTCTGATTAACTAGTTTTCAGATCAAACATACAAGTTAACAGGTTTTCAGACTAACGCATCAGATGTACAGATTAACAAATTCTCAGACTAACGGATCAGATATACAGATTAACAGACTTACAGATTGTTTTACCTAACTTTGTATTTGGACTACAGATTCACGAAATAGGTTTATTAGATTCATCAGTCTAGATGTTTTAACCCTATCCACCCAACACTTTTTAGGCATCATATTTATCTTAGATTTGCATTAATTAAATATTAATGCACAGACCTCTCACATTAGGTCGGTTGTTTTGGCCGCTGGATGTGCCGGGCGGTTCTAGGCAGACTTCTGCCACAAGCCAGACCTAACCTCATGTCTAAGCATCCTAATGCCTACGACCTCTCACATTAGACTGACAGTTTGCGGTTGTTGGTTAAGCCGGTTGGGTCCGGGCAGGCTTCCACCGCAAACTGAGTCTAACCTCGTGTCTCAGCATTCTTATTTGTAGCTAAAGTTTTCATTCACAGATTATGCCAATATCAGATTAATTATGCCAATTCAACAAATTAATTTCTTTACAGGATACAACAGATTATTCAAAGTTCCATTAACATGTTTTGCTCAATTTTAGATCGAGCCTACATATTACATATCCAAATCACAGTATTCAATTCCAACAGATTTAGCGGATTGGGCAATTTAATAGATTTAAACATATCCTGAAGTTCTATTAACATATCTCGTCTAATCATAAATTAATCCTCATTTTACATGTCCAAATTATGGTCATAATTCTCAACATAACATATGCCCAAATTTATTTAGATTTTCCACAATACAGAATAGTCTCTAAAAGCCCCAAATCATGATATACAATATGAATTATGCCAATTTATAGCCGTTGATTACCGCATATGTCAAATATCCAAAAATACGAATTAGGCGTATTCACATTAATAGTTATCCCCATTTTAATATAGGTTTTTCAGGCCTAAGTCACATATCCTTTTTCTTCCAAGTCATAGATCGTCATATAAAATATGCCCCAAATCTAGCTCTTAAATTACAGCATGTATTATGTCCTCAAAATCAGATCTTGAATTATAACATGCATTATGTCCCCAAATTACAAGTCATATGTTGTCATACATTAATTCTCCTTCTTCCAAATCATAAACCGTCATATATAGTATGCCTAGATCAAGATCTTAAATTACAACTTATGTTGTATTCTCAATTTAGTCATAAATCAGTTATGTCCAATTATGCTTCATTCAATATTTTCCCCAAATTTAACTTTCGCGTGTCCATCTTTTATGTGATTTGGCTCAGGCTCGTGGTAGCCTGGCTATAGAATAGAAGGAAGGAAGAGATGCGGAATAGTTATAATAAGATAGATCTACATAGAAAAACATAACTGATAAACAAGAATAAGATAGATCTACACAGAAAAACAGATCTGATAAACAAGAATAAGATAGATCTCCAATTTAGATTTATACCCATGTCAAGATCATAATTAAATTTCATATCTGAAATAGCTATACTCACAAATTGTGGTTTAAGAAAGAGAAGAACGATTATGGGATCTGATTTTCTGGGGTTGATTTAGCTTTCCGTTGACGTAGGCGTTGATTTGTTATCTTTATCTTCTCTTTTAAATTGATTGATTAGGGTGGAGGCTAGGTCACTTTAGGTTTTAGGAGCATGGAGGCACCATTCCACTTTGTTAATGAATTAGGATTTAGGTTTAGCTATGTATATATAGATGTCTAGGATCGATTAGAGCTCTTAGATTAACCCAGAAACCATCATGACCACTCAAATTCCACATCAGCCCTTAGGGTGAATTGGGCCACGGGTTGACAGTCATACACCCTGGATCGACCCCCAGTCGACCCAGGGGGGCTCGGATCGACTCCAAAAATGGTGTAGTTCAGCCATTCTCCCTCCCGATTCGCTTTTTTGAACTTTTTTGAATATTTATATATTTAATATATATATATATATATTTCTCTCATATGCATACAAACTTCAAGGCTTAATAACATCTTCATAAGGTATCCATTTCATGCAAACCAAATGTCTATCTTAACACAAAATTTTGAAACGATCATAATAGCGCAACCCATTTCACTTAATTCTTATTCTAAAAATTAAGTACTTTAATTTGTGAATTTTAATGTTATAAAATTACGGGGTGTTACATTTACCCCTACTTAAAGGATTTCGTCCCCGAAATCTCCAAGTTAAGAAGAATGTATCCTACTATCCAATCATCCATCAACTCAACCATCATCCACAAGCATCCATTACCCTTAAAAGGTTTCTAATGCCGTATGAACATATGCAGAGTGTGTGCATATGTTTCTTATCTAATGCAAAATCAGGCGGTTTATTGATCCAGTTAACCTCCTTAATGAGAATTATGTTAGTGCCATGAGTCCAATTATGTATGCAAGAAATCCTATTTGATGCACATCATTTCTATATAAGTGCATAACCATTCATCCAAATGCAACATCCATGTGATGAGTCAATCATTTTGCATCCACAAAAATTGAAAAATGCACACACATCCATATGTAGTATGAGAGTATTTTTGAGCCGATCTAGTGCCTAGTGTGTGTATATGCATCCGCGAGCAACCACTAGCAACCACTTGCATCCACTTGCAACCATCAAACATTACATGTCTCAAACACATGTTTACACCCATTAGTTTCTACCTAAAGGTCAAAGACTCGATCGATATGATCCAACCGAGTGACAGAAGCAAGTATAATTAAAACAAAAGTTCTGTTCCCATTAGACATCGGTTAAGAGAATAAATCCCTAAGTATCAACCCCGAAGATCGAAATCAACATCAGATTGACACCTAGAGAATTACTCCCATTAAACAATGTCAAAACTGGAAATATGCTTCGCGCTTCGAGTAAAAACCCTTATCCTTTTCAGAAATATTCAGATACTTACAGACTACTGGTACAGATCAAATTATCAAATGATTATTAGGAAATTAAGCATGATAAAACCCCACCATATCCCACAAAAACCAGAATGTATGCGTCACAGTCAACTTAACGCTTAACACAGATACCTTCAAACCCCAACTTATCACGAACAGATGAGTCGTAACCCTTATGGGGTTTGAGACTATAGCGGGATCAGAAACAAGACTAGTATTGAAGTGCAGAGACTCAACTACAGAATTAAAATGCCAGAATGATCAGATAAGGAAATTAAACTTTCTACGGAAAATTTTCCACCTTTATCCTGTCCACCAACTACGAGGACATTCACCTACCTTCCAAAAGATTCTACCCTTTGCCCTTGCCTTCTGGGTTAATCCTTGATCAGATGTCCTGTCTCACCGCACTGAAAACAACCAATCTTCGTACATGTTAACAATTCTTTCTCTAAAGTTGTCCCCATCGCGCGAAAAACCCTACGAAGCACGAAAGAGGATTAGTCGTAGGTGAAACTACTGCGGCTACAGATGGAAGTTAGGCACTTCTTTGCCCTTTGACAGGCGCGTAGTCTCATTATGCCTACGGAACCATGTCGCGATGAGGTTACCTCCCAAAATCCCAGGAGCCCCGGAGACTCAGAGAAGAAAGAAACAAGGATTAAACAGGAAATCAAAAGATAGATATATGGCTTTGGGGACTATGTTTTTCAAAATAAACTTTCCTTTTGATAAACTTCCTTTTTAACACCTTTTTGAAAATAGATTTCAAAAACTTTTTATCAAATCTGGTAACCTTCAGCTCTGATACCAAGTACAACACCCCATGTCCGTTAATGTCACTCACAAATGGAATGCATTAACTTCCATGAAGCATTATAAGTAAACAAAACAGAATATAACAAGACAGATACATAAAGTAGTACTTGAAAATTTTATAACTTTATTATAGCAAAAACAGAAGTAAGTTTGGTTACATCTTTCAAAACCACAATATCGGAATTCAAGTACATAAATATCAGTCTTGTACAAAAGCCTTCAGAGTACGTAATTTTAAAGCCATAATCCCCAATAGAAAATGCCATAAATAGTTAGAATCAAAGCCAAGCAATACTTCAAGCACTCTAGCACTTCAATCAGAGAGAAATCTAAGTCTAGCCCTTACATTCCCAACCAGAGTACCTGTGGGGGAGGCTGGGGAGGGGGAAACGGAAGAAAAGGGGCAAAACAAACTAGGTCAGACATACGTCTGGTGAGTCCAGTGACTTTCAGCATATAAACAGGTAACAGTATCATGACATGTAAATAAAACTGGATGAGAGATAGCGGTAACAGAAGTAGCAGGTTAACAGAAGAAACAGAATGATATAGGCTAAGCTAAGATCATTACTTAGTTTTCACTTCTCTGCACTAATACTAGTATAACAGAATTAGGTGTTGTCCTATTGTCAAAACGGAAAACAAAATGATCGCTTCAGAAACACGATGTTAGAAATGGGCCATTACCATCCGAACAGAGACAGACGGTACAGAAACAGAATCAGGAATGAAATCAAAGACAGAAACAGAATAATCCCTACAGAAATAGAATTTCAGAGTTAGGTATACACTAGTAATGGGCCTTTACCACCCCAACAGACGGTACCACACAGAAACAGACAGGTGTTACCACCCCAACAGAAATAGACGGTACCCCAACAGAAACAGACAGAACTAAGTGTACCCTAAATTCTACCCCAAGCGATCGGCTCCCTAATACATAAATACCCTGTGCCGGCTCCACAGAAGGGTGTATCACTCCCTAATGTGGAAACCTGTAGACACAGACCTATTTACAGATGTCACGGTATCATACATCCTCAGAGCAGACCGGATCCATGCACGCACATAACCCGGTTGGAATGCGCCATCAACACCCCTCGCCATTATCAGAGTGAACCTCTTACAATTAGTTCAGTAAGCGTGCCCGGACCCCTCTTAGTGTTGGGTCATAGTTTTTATACCAGAAAGGGTTACTGACTAATATGAGTCCCAAACAACAGATGACACAAGTAATTATCCCTCATAACCTTGTGTCCCCAGACTAATAGATTTCAGATTAACCTGTTTACAGATTTCAAATGTACAAAATTCAGATTAACTAGTTTTCAAATCAGACATACAAATTAACTAGTTTTCAGACTAACGGATCAGATGTACAGATTAACAAGTTCTCAGACTGACGGATCAGATAAACCGATTAACAGACTTACAGATTGTTTTACCTAACTTTGTATTGGGCCTACAGATTCACGAAACGGGTTTATTAGGTTCACCAGTCCAGTTGTTTTAACCCTATCCACCCCACACATTTAAGGCATCATATTTATCTTTGATTTGCATTAATTAAACATTAATGCACAGACCTCTTACATTAGGTCGGTAGCTTGTTGCCGCTGGATGTGTCGGGCGGTTCCGGGTAGACTTCTGCCACAAGCCAGACCTAACCTCGTGTCTAAGCATCCTTATGCCTATGACCTCTCACATTAGACTGACAGTTTGCGGTTGTTGGTTAAGCCGGTTGGGTCCGGGCAGGCTTCCACCGCAAACTGAGTCTAACCTCATGTCTCAGCATTCTTATTTGTAGCTAAAGTTTTCATTCACAGATTATGCCAATATCAGATTAATTATGCCAATTCAAAAAATTAACTTCTTTACAAGTTACCGCAGAATATTCAAAGTTCCATTAACATGTTTTGCTCAATTTTAGATCGAGCCTACAGATTACATACCCAAATCACACTATTCAATTCCAACAGATCTAGCGTATTGGGAAATTTAATAGATTTAAACATATCCTAAAGTTCTATTAACATATCTTGCCTAATCATAAATTAAGCCTCATTTTACATGCCCAAATTATGGACATAATTCTCAACATAACATATGCCCAAATTTAGTTAGATCTTCCACAGTACATAATATTCTCAAAAAGACCCAAATCATGATATACAATATGAATTATGCCAATTTATAGCCGTTGATTACCGTGTATGTCAAATATCCAAAAATCCGAATTAGGCGTATTTACATTAATAGTTATCCCTATTTTAATATAGATTTTTCAGGCCTAAGTCACATATCCTTTTTCTTCCAAGTCATAGATCATCATATAAAATATGCCCCAAATCTTGCTCTTAAATTACAACATGTATTATGTCCTCAAAATCAGAATTATAACATGCATTATGTCCCCACTTTATAAGTCATATGTTGTCGTACATTAATTCTCCTGCTTCCAAATCATAAACCATCATTTATAGCATGCCTAGATCTAGATATTAAATTACGACTTATGTTGTTTTCTCAATTTAGTCATAAATCAGTTATATCCAATTATGCATCATTCAATATTTTCCCCAAATTTAGCGTTCGTGTGTCAATCTCTTATGAGATTTGGCTCAGGCTCGTAGTAACCTGGCTATAGAACAAAAGGAAGGAAGAGATACTGAATAGTTACAATAAGATAGATCTACATAGAAAAACAAATCTAATAAACAAGAATAAGACGGATCTACATAGAAAAACAGATTTGATAAAAAAGAATAAGATAGATCTCCAATTTAGATTTATACCTATGTCAAGATCATAATTAAATTTCATATCCGAAAATAACCGGTATCACAAATCGTGGTTGAAGAAAGAGAAGAACGATTCTGGGATCTGATTTTCTGGAGTTGATTTAGCTTTCCGTTGATGTAGGCGTTGATTTGTTATCTTTATCTTCTCTTTTGAATTGATTGATTAGGGTGGAGGCTAGCTCACTTTAGGTTTTAGGAGCATGGAGGCACCATTCCTCTTTGTTAATGAATTAGGGTTTAGGTTTAGCTATGTATATATAGATGTATAGGATCGTTTAGGTCTCTTAGATTAACCCAGAAACCATCATGACCACTCAAATGCCACATCAGCCGTTAGGGCGAATCGGGTCACGGGTTGACAGTCAAACACCCTGGATCGACCCCCAGTCGACCCAGCCAGGCTCGGGTCGACTCCAAAAATGGTGCGGTTCGACTATTCCCCCTCCCGATTCTCTTTTTTGAACTTTTTTGAATATTTATTTATTTAATTTTTTTATATATATCTATATATATATTTCTCTTACATGCATACAAACTTCAAGGCTTAATAAAATCTTCATAAGGTATCTGTTTCGTGTAAACCAAATGTCTATCTTAACCCAAAATTTTGAAACAAACATAATAGCGCAATCCATTTCACTTAATTCTTATTCTAAAAATTAAGTATACTTTAATTTGTGAATTTTAATGTTATAAAATTACGGGGTGTTACATTCTCCCCTCCTTAAAGGATTTCGTCCCCGAAATCTCCAAGTTAAGAAGAATGTATCCAACTATCCAATCATTCATCAACTCAACCATCATCCAAAACATCCATTGTCCTTAAAAGGTTTCTAATGCCGTATGTACATATGCAGAGTGTGTGTATATGTTTCTTATCTAATGCAAAATCAGGTGGTCTATTGATCCAGTTAAACTCCTTAATGCGAATTATGTTAGTGCCATGAGTCCTATTATGTATGCAAGAAATCCTATTTGATACACATCGTTTCTATATGAATGCATAACCATTCATCCAAATGCAACATCCATGCGATGAGTCAATCATTTTGCATCCACAAAAATTGAAAATGCACGCACATCCATATGCAGTATAGAGTATTTTTGAGCCTATCTAGTGCCTAGTGTGTGTATATGCATCCGCGAGCAACCACTAGCAACCACTTGCAACCATCAAACATAACATGTCTCAAACACATGTTTACACCCATTAGTTTCTACCTAAAGGTCAAAGATCAATCGATAGGATTCAACCGAGTGATAGAAGCAAGTATAATTAAAACAAAAGTTCTGTTCCCATTAGACATCGGCTAAGAGAATAAATCCCTAAGTATCAACCCCGAAGATCGAAATCAACATCTGATTGACACCCAGAGAATTACTCCCATTAAACAATGTCAAAACTGAAAATATACTTCGTGCTTCGTGTAAAAACCCCTATCCTTTTCAGAAATATTCAGATACTTACAGACTACTGGTACAGATCAGATTATCAAATGATTCTTAGGAAACTAAGCATAATGAAACCCTACCATATCCCACAAAAACCAGAATGTATGCGTCATAGTCAACTTAACGCTTAACAAAGATACCTTCAAACCCCAACTTATCACGAACAGATGAGTCGTAACCCTTATGGGGTTTGAGACTATAATGGGATCAGAAACAAGACTAGTATTGAAGTGCAGAGACTCAACTATAGATTTAAAATGCGGGAATGATCAGATAAGGAAATTAAACTTTCAACGGAAAATTTTCCACCTCTATCCTGTCCACCAACTATGAAAACATTCACCCACCTTCCAGAAGATTCTACCCTTTGCCATTGCCTTCTGGGTTAATCCTTGATCAGATGTCCTGT
This sequence comes from Allium sativum, assembly GCA_030737875.1. NCBI lineage: Eukaryota > Viridiplantae > Streptophyta > Magnoliopsida > Asparagales > Amaryllidaceae > Allium > Allium sativum. The sequence goes on along the minus strand of CM060927.1, from coordinate 220,069,760 downwards.
CTCATCGGACTGAAAATAACCAGTCTTCTTTCATGGCAACAATTCTTTCTCTAAAGTTGCCCCTATCACGCGGAAAACCCTACGAAGCTCGAAAGAGGATTGGCCGTAGGTGAAATTACTGCGGCTACAGATGGAAGTTAGGCACTTCTTTGCCCTTCGACAGGCGCCGTAGTCTCATCATGCCTACAAAACCATGTCGCGATGAGGTTACCTCCCAAAAAGCCAGGAGCCCCGGAGACTCATAAAAGAAAGAAACAAGGATTAAACAGGAAATCAAAAGATAGATATATGGCTTTGGGGACTATGTTTTTCAAAATAAACTTTCCTTTTGAAAATACTTCCTTTTTAACACCTTTTGGAAAATAGTTTTCAAAAACTTTTTATCAAATCTGGTAACCTTCAGCTCTGATACCAAGTGTAACACCCCATGTCCGTTAATGTCACTCACAAAGGGAATGCATTAACTTCGATGAAGCATTTTAAGTAAACAGAACAGAATATTACAAGACAGATACATAAAGTAGTACTTTGAAATTTTATAACTTTATTACAGCAGAAACAGAAGTAAGTTTGGTTACAACTTTCAAAACCACAATATCAGAATTCAAGTACATAAATATCGGTCTTGTACAAAAGCCTTCAAAGTACGTAATTTTAAAGCCATAATCCCCAACAGAAAATGCCATAAATAGTTAGAATCAAAGCCAAGCAATACTTCAAGCACTCTAGCACTTCAAGTAGAGAGAAATCTAAGTCAAGCCCTTACATTCCCAACCTGAGTACCTGTGAGGGGGGGGGGAGGTAAACGGAAGAAAAGAGGAAAAACAAACTAGGTCAGACATACATCTAGTGAGTCTAGTGACTTTCAACATATAAACAAGTAACAATATCATGACATGTAAATAAAACTGGATAAGAGATAGCGTTAACAGGAGTAGCAGGTAAACAGAAGAAACAGAATGATATGGGCTAAGCTAAGCTCGTTATTTAGTTTTCACTTCTCTGCACTAATACTAGTATAACAGAATTAGGTGTTGTCCAATTGTCTAAACTAAAAACAGAATGATCTCTTCAGAAACACGATGCTAAAGATGGGCCTTTACCACCCGAAAAGAGACAGACGATACAGAAACAGAATCAGGAACAAAATCAGAGATAGAAACAGAATAATCCCTACGGAAATAGAATATTAGGGTTAGGTGTACACTAGTAATGGGCCTTTACCACCCCAATAGACTGTACCACAAAGAAATAGACAGGTGTTATCATCCCAACAGAAACAGATGGTACCCCAACAGAAACAGACAGAACTAAGTGTACCCTAAATTCTACCCTAAGCGATCGGCTCCCTAATACATAAATACCCTGTGCCGGCCCCACAGAAGGGTGTATCACTCCCTAAAGTGGAAACCTATAGACGCAGACCTATTTATAGATTTCACGGTATCTTACATCCTCAGAGCAGACCGGACCCATGCATGCACATGACCCGGTTGGAATGCGCCATCAACACCCCTCGCCATTATTAGAGTGAACATCTTACAATTAGTTCAGTAAGCGTGCCCGGACCCCTCTTAGTGTTGGGTCATAGTTTTGATACCAGAAAGGGTTACTAACTAATATGGGTCCCAAACATTAGATGACACAAGTAATTATCTGTAACACCCCACATCCGGTAGTGTCACTCACAAAGGGAATGCACTAAGTTCTGTGGAGCATTTAGGGTAAAAGATGCAGATAAATTACAAGACAGACAGAAATTAAACAGCGAAAAATAAAACTTTGCTTTATTGATAAAATAGTTTGTACAATGATTTCTTTACAATATCAGAGTATCATCTGTCTTACAAAATAAAGAAGCATAAAACAACATTTATATTCCCTAATTTTAGCAAGAGCCATCCATAGCATCTGAAAAGAGAATCCAAGCAAAACTTCGACAAATCTTCAAGCTGGGAAAGAGTGACAATCCAACTTAACCTGAGCTATACTATTCCCTTCTTTACTACCTGGGGGGGAGGGGGGAACGGAAGAAAAGAAGACGAAAGAAAAACAGAGTCAGACAGGATAATCACAAGATAACACCATGACGATATGGTCAATAAGATTAGACAGGATAATCACAAGATATGCTAAGATAAGATAAACTGGATATGCTCTAATACTTTCGCCGCTTCGTTATTTCCTTGTTATACTGATTTCTATATCTCTGCACCACCTAACTAGTGTCCCCAACTAGTAACGATAACGTGATCCCAATCCCTGTAGTTTCCGTTGCCTTCCGGCATACATTTATTATTTATTACCTAGATTTAATCTAGGGTTTTCTATCAAGTGCTTTCTTGATTCAACTAGAATTTACGCTATCTGCTGAACGCTTCTCAGATTCAGGGTTTATGCCACCTAGTCCAACTAGGGATTATGCTACCTGTCGAACGATGCCCCCAAGTCTAGGACACACTACCTAGAGTGGTATATGTTCCTATACTTCCCCATGCATGTATCGCGAATCGTTATCGCTTGTCTAGATGCACATGACCTGTAATGTGCGGCCCGAGTCCTGTGGCAGGGCAAATCAAGAAACACAGAACTCGGTCGGGAGCTTTCAGATATCTGCCGATGCAGATGCTAAGGTCTGTTTTTATTCCAGTGGCTATGGTCCCACTCGACCCCTCCCTCAACTAATGAAAGACACACCTTGAAAAATGAGAACTATACGCAAGCCCCCTATGCCCCACTATCCTATGGCCATCCGCAACCATAACTAGATAGCAAGTATATGATCTTTTGGAGTTCTCCGCCTTTCCGCTTCACGTATCTCGATTGACTCAAGATGGATGGTAGACGACAAGTTGCTATCACAGGGCTACCGTTTTCTCGCTGAATCACGCTGATCCATCCTAGTCTTTAGGTTGCCATATTTTACAACCAAGGCATACCCCTGGTTCTTCTATTGCAGATGTTAACCTCTGTGAGCCCAGGAGGATCATCTGTAGCCTCACAGAGGGATACCAAGAGTACCCTCACGTCCCCTCGAAGCCTCGGGCTTCGTAACCCAACTCGTTGGAGCCTTCTTTTTACTCAGACGGACATTCGCTCCTTCCCGTGTTATACTAAGAATTACTACTTAGTTTTGCTAAATAAGGTTTACCACTTAGTTTCTAGAATCGTTGTTTTCTTAACTAAGGTTTACTACTTAGTCCCTTTTAACTAAGGTTTACTACTTAGTTCTCTTTCCCGTCAATTTGGATTGGTTAAGTGTCATTAGTCAATTCAAGCTAACTTAACCCTCTTCATTTATCCTGTTAAACTGGTTCAGTGTTATCAGTAATTCATGTTGACTTAACCCTACCACAAACCAAGTTATATTGGTTAAGTATTTCTTATTACTTAACCCTACCCGTTCATCCTGTATTGGTTAAGTGTTCCTTTTTAACTTAACCTTGCCCGTCTGTTTTAACTAACATGTTATTAATGGTTAAGTATTATCCCTTCACGTTTTAGACTTAACCCTATTCCTTTATCACAATCTGATGGTTAAGTGTTCAAGTTTACTTAACCCTACGGTCTAGCCCAGCTAACATATCAAATTGGCTAAATGTATTAAATTTTACTTAACCCCAACCTCTAGTCTAGTTAACATGTTAATTTGGCTAAGTGCATTAACTTTACTTAACCCTACCTTCTAGTCTAGTTAACATGTTAATTTGGCAAAGTGTATTAACTTTACTTAACCCCACCTTCTCGTCTAGTTAACATGTTAATTTGGTTAAGTGTCCCTATGGACTTAGCCCTCCCATTCTAGCTTAACTGTGTTACATTGGTTAAGTGTTCCTATGGACTTAACCCTCCCATTCTAGCTTAACTGTGTTAAATTGGTTAAGTGTTCCCATGGACTTAACCCTCCCATTCTAGCTTAACTGTGTTAAATTGGTTAAGTGTTCCTATGGACTTAACCCTCCCATTCTAGCTTAACTGTGTTAAATTGGTTAAGTGTCTTAGTTAACTTAAACCTTCCATTCTTGTTCTAGCTTTAACTAAATAAATTAAAGCTGCTACTACTCACATTAGACATATATTGTTGCGATTACTGGATGTGCCGGTTGGTTCCTGGCAGGTTTACATCGCAACTCAGCCTAACCTCGGGTTAGGCATATTCGTGTTTTCTAAGTTCAAAGGGTTTTGATTAATTTCCAAATAAGATTTTGAAAGTAACCATCCCGTCCGTCGGATCAGTTAGGGATAGCTAGGGAGAGCAGGAAACTTGTATTTTCCAAACCCAAGCCTAGACACTATCCTCTCTGTCACCCTAGAACTTTCTGGTGTATTATTAAAAGAGACGTCGTTAATAAACCTTTGATTTGTCTAAATTTACATTTTCTCATTTAGAACAAATTCTATAAGTAAATTATTCCTAATTTACTTATTTCTTAATTACTCTTTTAATGTAAATTGTCAATATTTATTCTTATGGCCCATTTTCCCCTCTATATCATATTTATGCTTTTTGGTATGTAAACTATACCAAATTAAGTGTTACTAACCATGGTTTTGCTAAACCTGACAATTACTCCCAATTATGGCCAATTTCAAATTTATGCCAATATACTTATCATGACAAATTAGCTAATCCAATTCTGATTTAACATTCTAATTACAGTTCATGTCAAACTAGACTTATTATTCTAGTTCACAATTCATGTAAATGCTAGATTTACAAGTCAATACTAGATTCAAATTACACATCCCATAATTCATGTCAAATTTATCCAATTTGCATTTCTATGAACATGCCATAATGCATGTTCCCAATTGATGCCAATTTCCAAGTTTATAACTACGTTTTTAGTAAATTTCATATTTTACCCAAATCGTATTCCCATCGTTCGTATAATCGTGATTCAACCTAGATTATAGATAATTCTAGATTCGTAGAAAATAGGGAATGAACCAAAGATGCTATGAAAAAGAATAGATATAATAACTGGCATAAGCTGACAATTCACAGGCATATAGATATGGTAATATTACGACATGAAAAGGGTTGAATAGTATAGATTCAAGAGCATGGGTAAACCTAACTTAATAGGTAAATTCCCAAGATCTAAAACCAAAGAAAGCCAAGAATAGACATAATAGATAATCAGGTTCAGACCCAATTTCATAGTCACAAAACTTAAGCAACACTTTCCTAGTCATGAATCATAGGTGTTTAATCATAGTTGTCCTTGTTATGTCATAGGCAATAGTTTATGTTTCCTAATCAAAGGCATAGGCTTGTGTTCATAGTCAAAGAAATAATTCTCATAGTCATGAGTCACAGTCATAGGCAGTGTTCATAGTCATAGGCAATGTTCATAGTCAAAGAGGCATATGGTTCTAAGGTCCATAGTTTCATAGTCACAGTCTTATTGGTCATCGAATCATAACAGTTCTTAATTAGGTCCAAAGATATAGGCACAGATTCGAATAGAAAGATTTGGCATATTCTTTTATTCCTTTAATTCCATGTGATGAATAGAGAAAACATTCAAATCTAAAAAGTCACTGACTTACAGAGATTAGATTAGATTCGTAGAAAAACAGTCGTTGAAGTCATTTGAATCTTCACTTGAATCCTAGCTTGACTTGAATCTCCTCTTGAAAGTTTTGAGCAACATTTCCTCACCTTGATTTATTCTATATATTATTTATTTATACATTTTCTCAGAGGCAACATAAGGATAGAAAAGAATTGTGAATAGAGAAGGAGACTAAGGCTGTTTATATAGGATTAGAATCATGAATCTGGTCAGAATGGCGTCCGGATACATCAAAATGAACCCAGGTTCAAAACCTGGATTTCAGGAGCCGGTCGACCCCCAAGTCGACTACCCAGTCGACCTGGTCAGGGGGGGTCGACCCCCAGGTCGACACCCTGGTCGACCTGGGTACCCAGGTCGACCTGGGTACCCAGGTCGACTCCCAGGTCGACCCCCTGGTCGACCTGGGTCCTGAGCGGAAAATTTCCCGCCCAGCCCGCTTCTGAGTCTGTTTTGAAATTTGAACTTCGCTGAAACTTCCGGAGGTCATATCTTCCTCATACGGACTCCGATTTACGCAAACTTGGACTCGTTTTCATGCAGAATTCCGAGACGAACGCAATGGCGTAGCCAATTTCCCTTGATTTTGATTTTAAATTCTAATTCTACCTTGATTTGTGAATCTTAGTGTTACAGAATCACGGGGTGTTACATTATCCCTCCTAACCTTGTGTCCCCAGACTAACAGATTTCAGATTAACTTGTTTACAGATTTCAGATGTACAAAGTTCAGATTAACTAGTTTTCAGATCAGACATACAAGTTAACCGGTTTTCAGACTAACGGATCAGATGTACATATTAACAAGTTCTCAGACTGACGGATCAGATAAACAGATTAATAGACTTACAGATTGTTTTACCTAACTTTGTATTGGGCCTACAGATTCACGAAACAGGTTTATTAGATTTATCAGTCCAGTTGTTTTAACCCTATCCACCCAACATGTTTTAGGCATCATATTTATCTTTGATTTGCATTAATTAAACATTAATGCACAGACCTCTTACATAAGGTCGGTAGCTTGTGGCCGCTGGATGTGCCGGGCGGTTCCGGGCAGACTTCTGCCACTAGCCAGACCTAACCTCGTGTCTAAGCATCCTTTTGCCTATGACCTCTCACATTAGACTGACAGTTTGCGGTTGCGGGTTAAGCCGGTTGGGTCCGGGCAGGCTTCCACCACAAACTGAGTCTAACCTCGTGTCTCAGCATTCTTATTTGTAGCTTAAGTTTTCATTAACAGATTATGCCAATATCAGATTAATTATGCCAATTCAACAAATTAACTTCTTTACAAGTTACAGCAGATTATTTAAAGTTCCATTAACATGTTTTGCTCAATTTTAGATCGAGCCTACAGATTACATGTCCAAATCACACTATTCAATTTCAACAGATCTAGCGGATTGGGCAATTTAATAGATTTAAACATATCCTAAAGTTCTGTTAACATATCTTGCCTAATCATAAATTAAGCCTCATTTTTCATGCCCAAATTATGGTCATAATTCTCAACATGACATATGCCCAAATTTAGTTAGATTTTCCACAATACAGCATATTCTCTAAAAGCCCCAAATCATGATGTACAATATGAATTATGCCAATTTATAGCCGTTGACTACCGCGTATGTCAAATATCCAAAAATCCGAATTAGGCGTATTCACATTAATAGTTATCCCTATTTGAATATAGGTTTTTCAGGCCTAAGTCACATATCCTTTTTCTTCCAAATCATAGATCGTCATATAAAATATGCCCCAAATCTAGCTCTTAAATTACAACATGTATTATGTCCTCAAAATCAGATCTTGAATTATAACATGCATTATGTCCCCAAATTACAAGTCATATGTTGTCATATATTAATTCTCCTTCTTCCAAACCATAAACCGTCATATATAGTATGCCTACATCAAGATCTTAAATTACAACTTATGTTGTATTCTCAATTTAGTCAAAAATCAGTTATGTCCAATTATGCTTCATTCAATATTTTCCCCAAATTTAGCGTTCGCGTGTCAATCTCTTATGAGATTTGGATCAGGCTCGTAGTAGCCTGGCTATAGAACAGAAGGAAGGAAGAGATACAGAATAGTTACAATAAGATAGATCTACACAAAAAAACAAATCTGATAAACAAGAATAAGATGGATCTACATAGAAAAACAGATCTGATAAAAAAGAATAAGATAGATCTCCAATTCAGATTTATACCCATGTCAAGATCATAATTAAATTTCATATCTGAAAATAACTATACTCACAAATCGTGGTTTAAGAAAGAGAGGAACGATTCTGGGATCTGATTTTATGGAGTTGATTTGTCTTTCCGTTGATGTAGGCATTGATTTGTTATCTTCATCTTCTCTTTTGAATTGATTGATTAGGGTGGAGGCTAGGTCACTTTATGTTTTAGGAGCATGGAGGCACCATTCCTCTTTGTTAATGAATTAGGGTTTAGGTTTAGCTATGTATATATAGATGTCTAGGATCGATTAGAGCTCTTAGATTAACCCAGAAACCATCAGGACTACTCAGATTCCACATCAGCCCTTAGGGCGAATCGGCCGACGGGTTGACAGTCAAACACCCTGGATTGACCCCCAGTCGACCCAGCACAGCTCTGGTCAACTCCAAAAATGGTACAGTTCGGCTATTCCCCCTCCCGATTCGCTTTTTTGAAGTTTTTGAATATTTATTTATTTAATTATATATATATATTTCTCTCATATGCATACAAACTTCAAGGCTTAATAACATCTTCATATGGTATCCGTTTTGTGCAAACCAAATGTCTATCTTGACCCAAAATTTTGAAACGAACATAATAGCGCAACCCATTTCACTTAATTTTTCTTCTAAAAATTAAGTACACTTTAATTTGTGAATTTTAATGTTATAAAATTACGGGGTGTTACATTTATCATATAACAAAAATCTAAACTTTATCGTTTTATTAATCCTACCTTTATATAAATTAAAAATCTTAACTTTTTCTTTGAAAAAAATCGAATCTTTGAATAAATAAAAATCTAATCTTGTCATAAATAAAAATCTCATCTTTTTTAAAATAAAATCTAAACTTGTTATTTATAAAAATTCAGATTTTTATTTAAAACTACTTCTATATGAAAGAATATATTTTTTCTTCTAAACACGTTTATTATATATAAACTGAAAAGTTAATAAATGGAAATAAATCAATAAAAGAAACAACTCACGGTTTCAGTTCTTTTTCAGAGGTGGGGGTGTTCACCGTCGACTGGAGGTTGCGGGGAGGGGCGTCAGACCTCTGGCGGTCGGAGGGTGGCGTGGATAGGTGGCGGCGGCGTCAGGCGGCTAGGATTTGCGGGTTGTAGGCTTGGGGACCGCGACTAGAAGGAGGAGGCGGGGCCTGCAGCGCGGCGTCGAAGGGAGGTGGAGATGGGAGCCGGCGGAGATGAACGGTGACGGGGAGCGAAGGGGGAGGGGGGTGGCGGCGCTGTCGCCATTTCTGAACAAGAAAAGGGCATCGGGGAAAATGTGATTGGGGAAGGGCTTAAAGTAAATATATATATTTTATTATATTATTAATTTCAAACAGTACCCTTTTGTTTTAACTGAAATCAAAGCTACCGACTGTCGTCCCTAGCTAATTACCCCCATTTCGAACACAATGGGATATGTCACATAGGCCAATTCGATCGTTACGATCAGTTTTCGTTAAATTTACAATATAAATCTATATAAATTCAATTTGAATGTACATTTCAATTTACCGGGGCCCATACCGACTCTGAAAATTCCAGATAAATTAATCTAGCTTCGTATTGACGATACAGTCCTAACAAAACTGATTTCGTCAATTTCTGAGACCGTTTGAAAAATGACCATTTTCTGGTCGATCAAAATTGACTGAAACTGTTAAAACACGTTTTCTTTTGCCACGCTCACATATTGACTTTAAAAATTATGAATTTTGAAACCTAGAAATATTTTGTCATCTTGGATCCAAGAAGAGTGGTTTCGTCGAAAACGGAGGTCGTTCGCAAAATTTCCATTTTTAATGGCTAAAATTCCATAGCGACTATTCCGAATTTTCAACTGGGCATAACTTTTTGTTCCCACTATGAAATTTCAATTTTTCGGAATCGTTGGAAAGATATTCTCAAATAAATTCTAATGTTTTTGGTTTGTCTAAAATCCAGTTTATTTTGAATCCTGTACATTCATTTGAAAACAAAATTTCAAACTACCGCGCCATTTTCAATTCCTTTTATAATTAAAAATAAATATTTATATTCTAACGACGATCTATATAAACATACATGTTCTAATTCTATTCAAAATAAATTTCTCGCCGCTATTATTTAAAATAATTCATTTTAAATATCCAAAATTCATTAAAATTACCAAAATAAAAATTTTAAATTAGTTCGGATCTTCCGGGTTATTACAATCTCCCCCTCTTAAAATCTTTTCACCCTCGAAAAGGAACGGAGTTGAAAGTTTTTTACTAATCAACTCAACTTTCATTATTTTCATTATGGCTTAAGTTCTTCAACTTTTCATTTTCTAAGAACTTTTCAAATTTTTCAAAAATTTGGCTAACACCCTAAATTTTCGAAAAATTTCGCTATAACCTCCCCTGCACGGGAGCACCGGGAAAATCCTGAAATTTCCATACAGGCTTCTCCTATCCAAAAAGAAAAAGAAACAGCTAATCGGCTCATAAAATCATCCAGACCCAAAGAAATACAATAAACATGTACCTATTTGTCGGCCAAATGAGTTTATTCTTCTGCTCTAGCCTCTTTGTAATGACCTATTTTCAATACAGTTCAATATTTGGTTAAATTGGGCCTAAATTTACCTTTCTTTCACATAATGGTTTAAAGGAATAATCATACAACACAACCATCAATCAATTAGTGAATTAACGTTTCAAATTCATAATTTTGATACATATACAGAAAATCATGTTTTTGATGCCAATTTACAACAGTAAGCCCTATTTAGTTTGGCTCTCACACCAATCAATTGGAAATATATAGAAATCCCACTTTCGAAACTCGAACACAAATACAAATGATACTATAGTAATCATCAGGATCGTCTCTGGGCGACTAAAGTGTGATTCTATATCTATCCGATATATTAAAACTTTGAATATATGTTTGCAAGGCGTATATGCAAAATCTTTATATATTGGATTGCCCAAATTCAATACAAATAAAATATTCAAATACGTATGAAATGATTTAAATTTTCAAAACAAAGCTTGTTTTCATTTTAAAAATATACTCTTCGTACTCGTTCTAGGATACTACTGATCCTATCTCTAATGAGTCATTCTTATTGGATATTGCTAATCCAATCTCTGATGAATTCTTTCGTTTGGTTCTAATGTGAGCTTTGTAAACTAGAGCTCTGATACCAGACTGACACGACCCGAACCTCCCCGTGAAGGAAAGCACAGATTAAGTTGAGAACAAGACGAATCAGAACACAAACAGAAGAACATTTCATTGCTTATTACAACAATTTTAGAATATACAGAGTATGAATAAATATTATACATGAGGAAAACATCAGAGATTTAAACTACATATAAACACATAGTAGCGGAAAACAATACAAAACACAATTGAAAGTAATACACGGATATAGAGCTTTCTGAATATCGCTTCAACTGTAAATCAAGATCCTGTGAATATAAATCTGCAAAACCAAAACTACTAGCTGCCCGTGTAGAAAATAGGGGCACCCAGAGTTTAGGTTAAAACAATAAACTCCAGGTCAGTCATGTGAGTGGTGTGAGAACTAAAACAGTTATTTAAAACTTTACTTTAAATCAGATATATCAAGGGACCACGCACGGAACAGGTTTCCTCCCAAGAATACTAGTGCATATAACAAAACAGCGTAATGCTTTTTGAAAAAATGAAGCTATTATAAGACCCAGGTCCTATCACACAATGCAAGGCAAGCCGGGGGATAGGGTTTTCCCTTATAATAGCCAAACATGTTTGGTACGTTAAAACAAATCATTTGATACTATTATAAGCGCAAAGCGCATAAAACAACTTCAAATATAAATGTATTACTCCTAGGCAGCATGGGTACCATATATCATGTCGCCAATACTAGGCTCTACAATCAAAACCGCAAATGTCATGTATTGGAAGTTGGATTTCCATCTGTGAACCAAGGCAAGGGATTGTTATTACCGCTTCGAGATTGTCTAGCCCGAGCCTCAGGACCCAGATTCAGGCGGGCCCTTGGATTGTCAGGGCCAGTCCACTAGATGTGGATTAAAATGCCTGAACACTGTGTTTCCCTGCCCTATGGCGTGTAAATTGGTCATATCCCGACCAAACTATCGGTCCCGGATTGACTGATATAACCGAGGCGCCTCGCTATCCATCATCCACATAAGTAAAATGCCAGGGCGTGTAAAACGCTGACACCACTCCTAGCTAGAAAGAAACGCATGACCTCCCTGAGGTCCTCTCCCGTTTCTAGTTCACACGGGGGTGTGAGGCTCGGGAATTAACGCCACACAAAGCTACGCTGTATTAAAGCCGTGCTTTGATCATCAACCACAAGACTCTAATTTTCAACAAAAGCCTTGATCATTTGCATCTCAGCATGCCACAAAGGCAATTCATGCTATGCAACCGATGTATATCAATCACACAGAATGGAATCCAATGTCAGACACACATCCATTTACAAGTTCGTTCTAGGTATGAATGAAACCGGAGGAACCTTATTCCTCCCCTATATGTCCAATACAGGGGAGAGGCCCTTGTATATCCGTCGATCTCCAAGTACGTCTGGACGATCCCCACTTATTACCTCTTCTTGGGTGTACATTCCAGTCAAGACATCAGTAATCCATCCAAACGATGTGAAGACCTCCGGTCTTCAACCACCATCTTTATCCTCGACACATCGTCGAATCAGTCATTAAGAATGGGATAATCCAGGTCTTTCTGAATGACTCGCATATATAATAAACAAGTGTTACAAAAACACTACATACGCCTTATTCCAATCCAGAATATTCCTTTATTCAAATATTCTTATACTTTGGGAAAGGTTCCCATTAATTTTATCAATGATAAATTCTTTAAATTTATTCTTTAATATTCCTTTGGATATCATTTCAATCTAATTAAAGATGCATTAAAACTCCACTTGGTTTTAATCTTCCCAAAAATCAATATTAATGATTGTTTAACTTGGGAAACCATATCCTGTCTTTAACTGGGTTAAAGAACCAGTGTCATTTAAAACACGGTTCACGATAAACCCAAAATCACATTCCATTCTATCAGCTTTTAACCGTAAATTAGCAAGTGAACAATTCCCTAAGTATTAACCCCGATGGCCGAAACCAACATCAGATCAATACCCAGAAAACCATTCAACTTAACTAATCTCCAGTTAGTTTCTGATTTTCTTAACTCCTTGGGCCTAAGAACAGTATTATTAAAGATACCATTCACAACAACCCAAAATCACATTCCATTAACATTGGAATATTCATGGAAAACAAATCGATATATATATAATCGATATAAACTTCCATATCCAACCGATAATATTAATGGAATAACGACAAGGCCTTTTAAATTCTATATATATCGTCTTCCTCTATGGAAGCTTACTTCGATTATTACCAAATCGAATTCCATTCAATCCCGATTTAATATATTAAATCGAAAAACTTCACTTTGGAAAATCTCCTTTAAATCTGAACAAAAGACTTACAATTTCCAAATCCCATTTCACTGTAAATCGGGTTAAAGAACGAATGTCGCTAAAACATAGTTTACAACAAACCCAATCCACATCCCTTCAGTCCCTAACCGTAAATTAGTAAGAGAACAATTCGCTAAATATTAACCTCGAAGGCCGAACCCAATATCAGATCAATACCCATAAAATCATTCAACTTAGTTAATCTCCAGTCAGTATCTAATTTTCTTAACTCCATTGGGTTTAAGAACGGTATTATTAAAGATACCATTCACGACAAACCCAAAAACCAATTTGATATTAAATACAAGGCTTTGAATATAAAATATATCGGCTTATATTCAATATCAAATTTTGAAATCAACGAGTATCGCATTAGAAATAACGATATATATATATATATATGTATTTCAAATTCCCATAACAATATCTGTATAATCAAGAAATTCAACATTGAACTATTCCAAAGACAATTTCGATTCAAATCCATTTCCAATTTATATATTGGAAATTTAGGTTATTTTTAAAACCATTTCAAAACCAATTTATCTATTTTAAAAATAATTGAATTATAATTCTAGTTCAAAACTAGTTCATTTCGATAAAAATCTATTTTTATCTTTTCAAATATGGAATTTTTCATCCCAGTTCTTTCCAAATCACTTCTTATGATTTTACACTAATTATTGATATTTTTAATAATTTTATCAAGGCCCGTACAGTCAATTTCCATAAACGGCCATCGAACTGCACTTACAACAACCTTTTCCAAATTTGATTTGGACATAATTCCAAATCCAACCATTAGATTTCAAAACTCTAATAAAGATTCTTTAGAAAGCTCTTTTCGATACGAACCCAACGGTTCCGGTTTTAGGAGAATTCGACAGTCGGATCTCCCGTAATGTCCATTCGAAGTCAATGGTCGAAATCGCGAACTGCCGCGGTGCAGCGCGTTCTATTCAGGCCATTATATATATAATATATATTATATATTTTGTCGATTTCCTTTTAAAACGTATTTTATAAATCGTTTTAAATTCGTTTTCAAAACGATTTCAACTTCATATTCAATTTCAAATCACAATTGAATATTCCATATCATCGATATATAAATGATAATATTTTCAAAACATTAATTTTTTTTGAAATAAATTTCTTTTCGATATTCATTATAAAAATGAATAAAATCGATATAAATATCGTTCACGTCTAAATGGCGTTAATCTAATCAACATGGATTTATATATTTAAATATATTCGTGTCCATCCCAATTCGGACATCAAAATCAAATTTTGATTCTTTTACTGAATATTATTTTAAAATATTCGTTATTTTAAAATAATTGTTATTTTAAAATAATCGTTCTTTCTGAACAGGAATCAGACACAGTCAATTACCATATAATTTGATTATATGGATTTCATACAATAATGTATACAACAATAGTGATAAATCATCGTCCATCACCTAGAGTGCATTCTACACTGTATAAGCGTCAAACATAAATATTCAACGCTTATAACAGCTTGTCAATCAATCGATCGACATACAACTAATTATCGGGATTAGTGTATGTCCAATATCATCCCAATACCCGTGTGGGGTTTTCAAACAACAAACACAGATTTATTTGTGCAGTTGGGCGATGTGTAAAATTTATCGTCCCAATCAATATCAATCAAATGTGTGTACATAAACAAATCGTCTGATTTGTTTATGAATATAAAATATTTATTTAATTCATATACACATTAAAAATTATATTTTTAGCTATAAAATATTTTACTCCATTCCACAGCACACAATCAATTTTCACAACAAAATCAAACAAACAAACAAGTCGTCCATGGTCTGTGGACAATGGGTGTCGAGTGCTGCTAAGCACTGTCTGCATCCTAGTATATATTTTAACTAGAAAATAAAATAAAAGTGAGAAGTTCTCACCTTTGGGGTTCCACTCCGCCATTTCATTTTTGAATTTCTGAATGGCTTGGATTTGCCCGAAATTCAACGCATCCTTTTCACGCTGTTCATATATAAAAATCATATTTTTATTCCCACTTCTTATATATAAAAATCAAATTTTTATGTCGCTACTTCATATGTAAAAATCATATTTTTATATGCTATTCATATAAATGAAAACTATATTTTTATCATTTCGCTATATATATAAAAATCGAATTTGTATATAACTAAAGATCATATTTTTACCTTTCTAAAAATATTTTCATGTCGTACTCTAGTTATGTAACAACCCGAAATTTGGGGCCAATTTATTATTTTCATTTTAGAGATTTTAGGGGTCTTTAAATATTTAAAATAAATTATTTCAAATAAAAATGAATGGAAATTTATTTTGAGCAAAGTTAATGCAAATATATTCAAATAAATTACATAAAGAATTAGAAATAGGATGGTAGTTTGAAAAGTCAAACTTGAACTTTGACTAACTACACATGATGCAGGATAAACCGGATTTTGATGAAACAAAAAATATTTAAATCTGTTAATGAATATCTTTCTAATGAATCTGAAAAATCGAAGTTTCATAGCGGGATTGAAAAGTTATGGCCAAATGAATTTTCAGAAAGGTCGCTATAGAAAATATATCACCCTTGAAAATCGACATTTTGCATACGACCTCAGAATTCGACAAAACCACTTTTGTTGGATCCCGGATGTAAAATTAATGCTAGGTTTCAAATTTCATGATTTTTGAAACTAGTATGTGAGCGTGGCAAAAGAAACTGTGTTTTGTCAATTTCGGTCAAAATTAATTGACTGAAAAATAGACATTTTTCAAACAGTCTCAGAATTCTACGAAATAAATTTTGTTAGGATCGTATCGAAATGAGAAAGCCAAAAATGATTTTTCTGGATTTTTCCGACTTCGTATGTGACCCCAGTAAAATTAGAAAGTACGTTCGAATTAAAAATAAAAGAATTAATTTGAAAATAAAAGAAACATGCTTTTAACTTCAAAATTGGACTTCGGCAATAGCGCCATTGGGTTCAGAAGGTGTCTAAACCTATTGTTCGATAGTCGTTGAGCGCGAATTGGAGTTCGTGCGAAAAAACCCTATTTTCTGGAATTAAATAAATTAAATAAAATAGAAAATAGGTGGAAAATACTAATATATATACGGCCGTACCTTCTCCTTCTTCTTCCTGATCGCGACATAACCCATAGCCGCCCCCCCTTTAAAACTTCCTCTCCATTTTCCCATCAATTCAGTCACAATTAGACTTAGCCGTAGTTGAACATTTTGAAGCTCTTCCTTTCCTCTCCAATCTCCGACAAGTTTCATTCGATTTCACGCCCCGTAGTTCTCGAATTTCGAGCCCCAACCCGCAGTCTTTAAGCCGCCGCCGCCCCCTGCATAGGCCGCCGCACCCCCCTAGATTCCCGACGTGGATGCGCCTCTCGTAGCTCTCCAATCTCCAGCAAACCGTTCGCAAAACCATCGACTACAGCTCCCGAAATCCGAATTCAAAGTTTTGAACATTTCTGAAAATTTAAGGTATGAATATTTCAAATTTTGCAACGCTTTTAAGCGTTACAGCGACAGTTGTTAAAAGTCAGTTCTGATTTATTTGTATGTACTTCGAATTGAAACCTTTCAGATCCATAACTGCCGTGACTTTGAACACGAGATCTGATTGAATCCGAACCTTCCTTTCAAATCCGAGCTAGGTGAGAATTTATTTTTAATATAATTTAATTAATTTAATTATTATTATTGTTGGGTTATGTGTAATTGAAAATCAAACAAGTAGATCTGCGATGAATGTTGCCATGGGATGGATTCAAATTGTTGTGATGCTATGATTTTAGATCCGTTATTTTTAATCATAGATCTGTTAATTAAAAACATAGATCGGTAGGAAAAATTAGATTTTTCCTCGTTTAAATTTGTTGAAGTATGCCTTGTGGATATGAATCATATATAAATCTATCATCATATACGTCTTTATGTAAATCACATTATTTTAACGTGAATTAAAGTAGGAAATTCGCATCGTCGTGAAATTTACATCGTTATGCAATTTACATTATTTTTATTGTGAATTAAAGTAGGAAAATTTACATTTTTATAATGTTAAATTAAAGTAGATTTTGCAAAATTATAAAAATTACATTTTTCTTTGTAATTAAAAGGTGAATTTCATCGTATGTCAAAATTTATATTTTTATATGTAAATTATAAAGTGAAATTATATTGTATGTTAAAAATTACATTTTTCTTTGTAATTAAAAGGTGAATTTCATCGTATGTCAAAATTTACATTTATATATGTAAATTATAAAGTGAAATTATACTGTATGTTAAAAATTACATTTTTCTTTGTAATTAAAAGGTGAATTTCATCGTATGTCAAAATTTACATTTTTATATGTAAATTATAAAGTGAAATTATATTGTATGTTAAAAATTACATTTTTCTTTGTAATTAAAAGGTGAATTTCATCGTATGTCAAAATTTACATTTTTATATGTAAATTATAAAGTGAAATTATATTGTATGTTAAAAATTACATTTTTCTTTGTAATTAAAAAGTGAATTTCATCGTTTGTCAAAATTTACATTTTTATATGTAAATTATAAAGTGAATTTATATTGTATGTTAAAAATTACATTTTTCTTTGTAATTAAAAAGTGAATTTCATCGTATGTCAAAATTTACATTTTTATATGTAAATTATAAAGTGAATTAATGTCGTATGTTAAAAATTACATTTTTCTTCGTAATTAACAAGTGAATTTCATCATATGTTAAAATTTACATTTTTATATGTATATTATATAGGGAATTACACTGTAGGATAAAATTACATTTCTTTTATATGTAATTAAAACATGAATTTACGTTGTGTGTTAAATATTACATTTTTATATGTATGGTCTATAGGAAATTATACCATAGGACAAAAACTACATTTTTCAATGTAATTAAAAAATGCAATTTCATTGTATGATAGAATTTACATTTTTCTTATATATATATGTAACATAAAATGGGAATAAACATTAGAAATAAAATTATTTGTTTTATATGTAACTAAGATGTAGAAATGTGACATTGTAGTTAAAAATCATATTATTACAATGTGAATTAGAAGCAGTGTTTGCATTGTAATGAAAAATCATATTTTTACAATGTGAATTAGAAGTAGAGTTTGCATTGTAAATAAAAATCATATTTTTACAATGCGAATTAGAAGTAGTGTTTGCATTGTAATTAAAAATCATATTTTTACAATGTGAATTATAAGTAGAGTTTGCATTGTAATTAAAAATCATACTTTTACAATGTAAATAGGAAGTATAGTTTGCATTATATTAAACTTACATTTTATATGTAAATTTAGAATAGGATTCACTGCAAATATAAGTTACATTTTTATTATGTAACTAAGATGGGAATGTACATTGAAGTTGAAATCTACATTTTTATATGTACTTCCAAAGTAGGATTTTGAGTGTATCAAAATTTACATTTTTACATATAAATAATATAAAAAGGAATTTACATAGGAATTGAATTTACATTTTTTTTATGTAAATAAAAAGGATGGAATTTACATTTTCAATGTAAGTAAAAGAATGAATTTAGGATGCGGTAATATTATTTTCATTTTCAAATGAATTAAAATTTGGTAAGTATCAGTAGTTGTGTAGAGCGTTGTTTTAATCAAACGACGTTATTACGATTCAATGATTATATATATATATATATAATTAAAATTAAACGAATAAGGCGTGGTAGTTCGCGTTTTGGAATCATACTTTTAAACGACTATACAAGAAGATCAGACCGTCGGATTTTCTTGAAACTGAAACCGTTAGGACCGTCTTGGAAAAATCTTTCCAACGATATATATTACGTTAAGATCCAACGGTTAGATTCAGAGAAATGTGAAAATCAAAATTAGTTGAATGCAGCGCCATAGTCGCCCATGGACGTAAGGCGTCGTTATATAAAAATTTAATTATTTTAAATAATTAAAACAGGAATGAATCGTTAATAAAAATAATTATTAATGTATAAGAAGGATTTTAAATATATATATATATATATATATATATATACGAGGATTATTTGGAAAGTCCGAGTTCTCTCATTCTAAATAATCAAACGACATTAATTGAAGTATAAAGATGGTGAATGAAGACCGTAAATCTTCCCTTGAATGGACAACGATCGAGGCCTTGATTTGACTTGCTCCCAATTCAAAGGTCATGGTCATTGCCCAAACGTACGTGTTGATTTCACGGGTTTGGCTTTCGCTCAGACCCAGAGCATAAACTAATAAATGGATTGTGTGTCTGACATCATACTCTATCAAATATTATGTTATTGAACTTTTGTCGAATGTATGGATGTTTGGTAGCGGGGAATTTATTCTCTTGCTTAACACCAGTTCATATATTTCTTCAAAGGGTT
This sequence comes from Allium sativum, assembly GCA_030737875.1. Lineage (NCBI taxonomy): Eukaryota > Viridiplantae > Streptophyta > Magnoliopsida > Asparagales > Amaryllidaceae > Allium > Allium sativum. The sequence continues at coordinate 220,049,973 of CM060927.1, read as the reverse complement.
GGTAGTACGACATGGAGTGATGATGTGGCACGCTAAGATGCATAGGATCAAGGTTTTGTTGAAAAGCAGGCCTTGTGGGATGATCAAAGCATAGCCTGTTTAGGCATAGCTTTGTGTACAGCGTGACTTCGCGAGCCTCACACACTGGCGGAGTCTAAAACGGGAGAAGGGAACGCAGGGAGAGCAGCACGTTTCTTTCTAGATAGAAGTGGTGATTGGGTTTTAACATGGCCCAACATTTTACTTATGCAGATGATGGAATGAGGCGCCTCGGATGATAGGTCCTATAGGACTGGGAAACGTGTGTTCAGGAATAACGAATCCGCAACTCGTATGGTGGACCGGCCCTGCAGCTTTCCAAGGGTTCACTACGGGGGATCATGAGACATTAGCTAGAGTGTCTCGAATCGGTAGGAGCTCCTCCCTAGCCTTGACTCATGATGGAAACCAACATCCAAATACGACCCTACGAATTTGATTGTATTACTAGTATGGAGGCATAGTAGTATGAGATACTATTCTTCCTAGGATTTCTACATATGCTTTGAAATGTTTTAATATATACTAATTATAATATTAAACTCGTATTTGCCGTATTTAGCATGTTTAATCACTATAAGGTAAAACCCTATCCTCTGGTTTGTGTTGCATTGTGTGATGGGACCTGGGTTTTATGGTGATTCCATTTTTCTAAAAAGCATAACGTTGTTGTACGATTTACTTATCATTTATTCTGACACTTTTATGCACGACAATCCATTAGAGTAAACCCGTTCCGCGTTAGCAGCATGGTCTTTGGATTTGTCCCATTAATAGTGATTAAGTAGTTAAGAATTCTCACACCAGTCCCATGACTGACCCGTTGTTTGTTTCCACCTTTTTGCAAACTGGGTGCCCTCCTTTCTACACGGGCAGCCAAGTAAACAGGTTTATTCTATGCTTGGAGTCTTTTCTTTGGAGCTGCTTACTATCTTTCTTGGATTTGCTTGTGGAGAGGTGATGACTAGAAGCTTGAAGACACTTATCATTCGCTGCTTTTGCATTTTTATCTTTCTTTTTATTCCAGACATTAAACTTGGTTTATTCCACGTTGTTTAAGTTGGAGTTGGAACTTATTTCTTTCCTGCAAACTTGATGTAATAATTTGAAATTCTATGACTGTGGATTTTCTGTGGTTGATGACATTATATTTCCGCTGCTATGATGTTGTTACTCTATGAATTTCCTATGCTATGTTGTATCTGTGATATGTATTATTGTATTTATGTTGTATTCCAAATGATTATTCCTTACTTTCATTCCCGTAAAAGTTTGGGGTCATCACAAGTTAAAAATCATGTTCTTAACTTACTAAAAATATTTCCTTTCAAGATGATAAAAATCTCATCTTTATTCTAAAACCATACTTATAAAAATCAAATCTTTATCGCGACTATATATATAAAAGGTCACACGATATATATAATAAAAATCATATTTTTATGTTCATAAAAAAATTTCAAACATGCAATAAAAATCATATTTTTATCAACATAAAAATTAAATCTTTCTCCACATAAAAATCAAATCCTCCCTATGTTAAAGATCCAACCTTTTCTATGTTAAAGATCAAACCCTTTCTATGTATAAAAATCTAACCTTTTCTATGCATAAAAATCTAACCTTTTCTATGCATAAAAATCTAACTTTTATCATATAACATGTAACAACCCGTATATTTACGGTAAATACATAATTTATTTAAATAATGGTTTGGTTATTTAAAATGACCAGAATTGAATAATATTGAATATTTAATTAAAATAAATAATATAATAATATATTTAATTTCTGAAATAGTCAGAAATAGTGAAATTCACAAAGTGGTGTGAATTGGATCATCTGTGATATTTAATTCAGTTTAGAATTTGAATTAGAATAACGAATATATTATTTTAACAGCAGTTTGAATGTATAATTATATTATAATTATAATCGAGCTTGAAATGGCGCTGTATTTCGCTATTCGGCGATTTGAACTTCAATTGAATGTACATGGTCCATTTTAAATCGGATTTCTGTGAAACAAGAAACGTTAGGAGCTGGTGAAGTATATTTTTCTAGTAGAAGAGAAAAATCTAGATTTCGTTGCGTAGATTTTGATTTATGTCCAAATTAAATTTTAGAAAAGTCGCTGTGGAATTCCTTTATAATTTATATCGATTTATTTATATTTTAAAATGGATTTTTAAATATAAATCGAATATCGATGTAACACTGGATTTGAAATATCGAGTTATAAATCCCAGTGGAGCTGTATGGTATTCCACTGCGAATATATATGATAATATTTATTTTTAAATATTAAATTTAAATGTTTTTAAATATATTTATATATTTAAAAGGGCTATTTAGAGTTTTAAATATAGCCAGTTTTGCAAACGACCTCAGAATTCGACGAAACTAATTTTGTTGGATCCGCAATATTAAATTATTGTTAGATTTCAATTTCCGTGATTTTTGGAGTCATGATGTGGCCGTACGAATTTTTAAAGTGAAAAATAGTTAGTATTTCGACGGTTAAAAATACCCTGTGTGAGTATACGAAGTCGGACTTCGACGAAACCAGTTTCGTTGGGACCGCAATGTCGAACTGAAGGTGCATGTCTAGTTTCGTGATTTTTGGGTATTGTGTGTCATCACGGGAATTTTTAAACAGCATATACAAGTAGCGATTGATTAAAATAAAATATCAAATAAAAAAATATTTTACCATACTATAAATAATCCTAACATCCTTCTAACCCTAACCCAATTTTTCTCAGATCAAAAACTTGCGCCGTCACCCTCACAAAATTTCAACAGTGAAATTTCAAGGTTTAAAAATCCATAGAAAACTAAATCAAATTCTATAAATCCCAAATTTTACATCTACGGAATCCCGGAAGCAAGATCGTCATGCTGATGGCATTTTTGCGCAACTCGGTTATGTTTTGATTCATGGGTTTTGGGTAACCGTGACCTAGGGTTAGGATTTTGGGGGGAGTTGTGATCATCGAGTTCGGTATGGGGGTGATGGTGGGGAGGAGGTCGGCTTGGGGTTTTCTTTGGTGGCGCCAGAGCAGTTATACGGTGATGGCAGTAGGGGGTCAACGTGAGTATCTGTGTTTGTGGGGAGTCTGGGAACGATGAACGGGTAGGAGGAGATCGAACTGTGAAGTATTGGCATGGTGTGGTAGAGAATTTACAGGAGATGAGGATGGTTATTTTTAGTTTGGATTTCGGTGTAAAGATGATTGTGAATTGGAGCTCAGAAGTTCAGGAATGGTGATACTGGAGTTCGTGATTTCGGTTTGGGGAAGAAGAGTGATCGTGGGCTTTTGAAGTTGGGGTTGATTCATGGGTTTTGGGTAACCGTGACCTAGGGTTAGGATTTTGGGGGGATTTGTGATCATCGAGTTCGGTACGGAGGTGATGATGAGGAAGAGGTCGGCTTGGGGTTTTCTTTGGTGGCGCCAGAGCAGTTATATAGTGATGGCAGTAGGGGGTCAACATGAGTATCTGTGTTTGTGGGGAGTCTGGGAACGATGAACGGGTAGGAGGAGATCGAACTGTGAAGTATTGGCATGGTGTGGTAGAGAATTTACAGGAGATGAGGATGTTTATTTTTAGTTTGGATTTCGGTGTAAAGATGATTGCGAATTGGAGCTCAGAAGTTCGGGAATGGTGATACTGGAGTTCGTGATTTCGGTTTGGGGAAGAAGAGTGATCGTGGGCTTTTGAAGTTGGGGTATGGGCCATGAATAAAATGTAAGGCTCGATGTTATATAGGTTTGATTTAAATTAAATTTAAATTAGTGTATACTAACTTTGAATTATCGTATCCGACACATGAAATAACAGAATTTCGAACGGTCAGATCCGACAGGATCGTATGGACGAACACTACCCAAGGGAACTGACCAGGGGTGTATTGGAGCTCGTTTGGATTTATGGTGAAATTTAACGCCTGGATCAAATCAATGACCGATATATCGTAACGATCACCGGCCAATGTGAGTAAATCTCACTAACTCTACTCAATTTATATTTTTATAAAATATTTTTAGAATCCATAAATAATGGTTGTTGCTATTTGTTGGCTTTTTGGTTGAACTTCTAGTCAGTTGATTGAAAATATAGGTAATAATATAAATATAAATCATTAATCAAATATTGATTCTGTTTAGTAGAATATTTCATAGTGAAATGAAATTGATGTTTCTTTTGTTTTTTAACATCCGTGGATGCAGGGAAATAGGTCGGAGGGACCCAACTGGGTTCCTCAACATTTATTTTACTTTTTTTTTCATATATTGTGTTATATGATGTGATATGAAATCTGTTGTTGGTTTTGTATGTCGGAATGATACTGATCATTGTTATATGGTATGTTAAATACCATAAGGAATACTGGAACGTTAAGAATTTTTTTTTAAATGTTATATTGAAAAAGAAATATTTATAAAATCAAAAGATTTTATAAAAAGAAAATATTTATTTATAAAATAAATGGATTAAAAAGGAATATTTTTATTAATCAAATAAATAGAATTGAAGAAAAGAAAAATATTTGTAAACATCTACCAATAGAGTTGAAAAGGGATATTTATTTGAAAATAAATAGAATAGAAAGAGGAAATATGTGAAAAATAAATAGAAAAAGAAATAGTTAGATTATCAAAGGAATTACTTATAAAATCAATAGATTTTATAAAAAGAAAATATTTTATAGAATAAATAGAATCATCAAAAAGGGATTTATTTTGTAAATAAATAGATTTTAAAAAGGAAAGACCTGAAAAGTGACTAGAATCGTATCGAAGGAGGGTTTACATTTGAAAGGTTTAGTCCCGTGCTTCGCACACGGTATAACATGCTATGGATTTAGATAAAAGATTTTAAATAGAATTTGTTTTAACAGATAAAGTAAGAAGATAGATTTATAAATAATATTTTATAAATTAAATAAAATGTTTATCATTGGATAAATAGAATATATACAAGTCAGGACTTATATAGAAAAGTAAGAATCGATTTCAACATCGATAATTGAAACTGAATAAATGTAGAGTTAATCAAAGGAGTTAATCAGTTAGAATTAATCAGTTAGAGTAATTGATTAGTGTTAGAATTAATTGAATTAGAGTTAATTGAACATAGTTAATCGAGTTAGGATTTATTGAATATTTGTTATTCAATTAGAGTTGATCGAATATAGTTAATTGAAATAGAGTTAGTCAAACATAGTTATTCAGGATGACTTGCCATTTCATACGATTGCTAGTGTATTTCGCAGGGCTGTAGATAGCCTACGGCGGTCGGATGTTTCCTAAGGGAATCAGGCGTAACAATTGTGATCGCTGCGATCTAGAGACAAGCGAATGGAGTTAAATCGAATATTAGCCATTCGAATAAAGTTAAAACAAACATTGATATTCGAATACAAATTAATCGAATATTAGTTATTAGATAGGAGTTAAACAAGTTGAGTTAAATAAATTAAATTAATCAAGTTTAGTTAATCAAGTTGAGTAAATCGAGTTGAGTTAATCAAACCGAGTCAATCCAAATGAGTTAATCCAAAGGAGTTATTAGAAATAATTTATTTCGAATAGAATTAAAGGAGATTAACCGAATGTAAATCATTCGAAGAGTGTCAATCGAATGTAAGATTATCGAATATAGTTATTTGAAGAAGGAGTTATCGAATATAGTTTATTCGAAAAAGTTATCGAATATAGTTTATTCGAAAGAGAGTTATCGAATAGTGATTATTCGAGAGTGAATTATACAGTGGGATTCGATTATATCGAATTCGGGAAAGTAATATTTACTTTTCGTTTTAATCAAGATTTACTTATTTATGGATAAATTAGTGGTTTTGTTATTTAGTTAAATTAAGGAATAAAAGTTATACTTTGAAGTTAGATATTTCAGAAGTAGGGATTATAACACTATAGTTATAATAAATATTTTCAAATAAGAAGTGGATTCGTAAATAGAATCCGAGAGTTTCGCAAGGAAGTTTGTTAAAGACTTGAAAGGTGAATCTTGTCTATTTCGAAGTTAGAAATGTTTTTCAATTAAGGTCTGAGAGGTAGTTATACCCCAACTTGATTTACTTCGTTTTTAACTAAGAAATGGTTAAGGTTCGATAGTGAAGGTTGATTAAGTGACTTTAGTTAATGAGTGAAATGGTTTGAATTGGCTTAGTGATGTTTTGTTTAAACATAGGTTTAAATCAAATGAAGGAGTTTGGAAACGTTTTCCAAATAAGGATCAGAAATGTTTTCCAATATAGGAAATAAGAAATGGAAGTAAATATGGTGATGTGGTCCAAATGATTTATAAAGTATGTTTTTTTCCAAATTTAGAAATTTAGAATTGACGAATATATAGAAAGGGAAAATGGATAAATTAATGATAATTTAATTAAAAGAAATAAACCTTTGAATGATGATTGATCGATAGAATTTCCATCTGGAAATGATATCGTTGTTTTCACACCTGTTTTTCTTTGATAGTTAAATCACCGACTATCGAAGTTTTTGACCATTTTTCCATCGTCAATACGGAGGGACCGGGATTAGATATATTATCTGAAAACCACTCTGTATGGACGTTAGCGTTGCGATCAAATATTGAAGACGGAGTTATGTAAGGGCTATCATGTTTATAGAATAGTGCCTTCAGTTTGTCCAGTCCCAAGACAAACGTGAATGGACGAATGTCTGACAGAGTATATCTAAAGGATCGCGTAAGTTGATCTCTTCAAACGTATTTACATTTGGTGGCGGAGGAATTCGTTTCTTTTAGCTTTATACCCGTGGTATTTTTGAGGAAATCAATTTGTGATTTGACGGGTATGACGATGTGGCATTTAAAGTAAATAAATGTATGATCTTTCAAAGATACGTTATGACCTCAAGCCTCATCAACCGGGAAATGGCAGAAATCGGGAAGGCAGCATGGCTAAGTGGGTCACTCCCATTAGGGTGTATATCACCTATCTAGAGAAAATCCATTTCATTCTTTTACCTATGATCGATGCTGTCCCTTTTCGGGAAACGGTGGGTAGCTCCCAACCGTTGGTGATATACATTCGATACACTCAAGCGAAATGAGTGGTCGGTCATGTGTGGGCCGGGTTGCAAGACGTTCTTGTTGAACCCAGTGTATTCGTCTCTAGAGATACAATATCGGCGGGTGGTCCCATACATTGTCATAGTTGGAATCCAATCTCCAATAAGCGCCCGCGGTTTTGTTTGTATACTATATATGTGGAACGTGAGATGCAAGCGTTCCGCTAGATTGATAATTACTTGAGATTAGGCATTATTATAATATCAGAGAAGTATTGATTTCCAAAACTGTTTTGGGTTATTGTAAGGTAGAAACCGTCCGTGTTTATGTGTGGATCGGTCTTACGATTATCTTTTCATTTGAAATGGATTTTGAAAAGTTAAACCAAATGATCTGAGTTTACTCATACCAGTCCCATGATTGACTCAGAGTTTATTTTGTTTTGTTTTTCCCTAAACTCTTGGGTGCCTAAATTTGTACGGGCAGTCAAGTAGTTCAGGTATTTACAGATATATTTGGAGGAGCTTGAAGCAGGAGGCTTCAGGACTGTATAACTATTGTTATTTCCGCTGTGTGTAAGTGTTGTCCTCTGATAATGTTATTGTATACATATACTGTTTTATTTCAAAGTTATGTTATAATATATTTTATTCGTTCCGCTGTGAGATTCGTGTTTACTCTGATTGTGTTCTTATTCTTCTTCTTCTTCTATTCTAATTTTCTATCTTATCTATTCTCACCCTCTAACTTCTTTCTATTAATGATCGGGTATTTCTGATGTCCGAATAGTCAATATGGTAGTTTTGTGTTGATTTTCGGAGTCGAAAATCCCAGTTTGTTACAGTGGTATCAGAGCTAAAGGTTAAGTGATTACCTTGGCTCTGTGGCGTGACTCAGTAGAGATGGGGTTAGCAATACCCTAGATTGAGTTTGAGTGTATATATACGAGTGAACGTATTTGTAGATTTTATAAAATTGTTTTATATTGTGGAGATTTATCGATTGAGTTGTTTATGAATTTTGTTTGATCAGTTTGATCCACTGTATCGATAGGAGTTTCTAAACTCTCAAGTACGATAAACCGACACAGTATGTTTTCAAAGAGGGTAAATGAAATAATTTTACCCAAAAATATATTTTGATATAAAAGAAAGGTATATCTTGGAATTATTATCATATATTGGATGTGTTGGTTGATTATAATTGAAATGGTTATATAAATAACCAATTTGAGTTCGTATAATATAAAAGCAGATTAATTAAATCTGAATTAAAAAAGAATTGGAATTAAAATTCTGGGAAATGGGAAAAGTGTTCATAAATGGATTTGAGTTAAATATAAGAAATTTTAAGATCCTAGGAGATTTTAAATTGTTTACAAGTATCGTGAATGATATTTTGAAAAAGATTTCAAAATGAAATTGTTTAAAAATGGTTTTTAGAGTGATATAGTATTGAACTCACTTTGATAACTGGAAAATAACACTGCTGATGTTGGCCACATCATCAGTGTTCATTTTTGAGTTTTAAGTGACGGATTACTACCAAAGAAATTGTTTTTGAAATTGCTTTGAGAAAGGAAGTTGTTTTGAACCCAGAAAGGAAATGATTGACTTTAGAAAAAGCTAAGCTATTTAAAAACTCCCAGAAGACAGATTGTTTGAATTTAAAACAAATTTGTGAAAGAAAATATGCATTGAATTGAAACCAATAAATTGGAAATTTAATTAGAATATAATATATTAAGTAGAATCAGATTTTGAATTTTGTGATAGGAAATCTGAAATGGTATTAAATTAATGAGTTAGGAGTTGGGATCAAGAATGGAACTTTGGTTTGAAATGGAATTTTGGCATGAATACGTGAATGATTTGGTTTGAGGATAAAATTGGAATTTTGTTTGGGAATGCATGTGTATATGCTGACAGGGTAGCAGATGGAAAGGATATAATGATATGCCCGACAAAATGTTACACGTTTATTTTTATGGATTTGGTGATTTATGGGCCACTTTGGCAAGCCACTTGGCTGTTTGGTTTTCTTTTGGATTGGAAAAGGGCCCAGAGAGGCGAGTTGGGGTTTGAACTACTGACCGGTACGAAGGAGGTGCTGGCGAAATTTTTCGAAAATTTCGGGTGTTAGAAAAAATTTCAGGATTTTTGAAAATTTTCGTTAATCGAAATTAATTAATATTTTAATTGGAATTAATCAGTTCAGTTGAAACTGAAGTTAAAGAAGTAAACATGTAATTTTAACCCAGTTAATAGGGTCTGTCTTCTACCTTAGCAATTTCGAGGACGAAATTATTTTAAGGAAGGAAGAATGTAACGACTTGTATTTTTATGGTATATAAATAATTTATTTAATTATTTAAATAATGGTTTGGTTATTTAAAATGACCAGAATTGAATAATATTGAATATTTAATTAAAATAAATAATATAGTAATATATTTAATTTCTGAAATAGGCAGAAATAGTGGAATTCACAAAGTGGTGTGAATTGGATCTTCTATGATATTTAATTCAGTTTAGAATTTGAATTAGAATAATGATTATATTATTTTAACGGTAGTGTGAACGTATAATTATATTATAATCGAGCTCGAATGGCGCTGCAGTTCGCTATTTGGCGATTTGAACTTCAATCGAATGTATAGGGTCCATTTTAAATCGGATTTCTGTGAAATAAGAAACGTTAGGAGCTGGTGAAGTATATTTTTCTAGTGGAAGAGAAAAATCGAGATTTCGTTGTGTGGATTTTGATTTATGTCCAAATCAAATTTTAGAAAAGTCGTTGTGGAATTCCTTTATAATTTATATCGATTTATTTATATTTTAAAATGGATTTTTAAATATAAATCGAATATCGATGTAACACTGGATTTGAAATATCGAGTTATAAATCCCAGTAGAGCTATATGGTATTCCACTGCGAATATATATGATAATATTTATTTTTAAATATTAAATTTAAATGTTTTTAAATATATTTACATATTTAAAAGGGCCATTTAGAGCTTTAAAAATACCAGTTTTGCAAATGACCTCAGAATTCGATGAAACTAATTTTGTTGGATCCGCAATATTAAATTATTGTTAGATTTCAATTTCCGTGATTTTTGAAGTCAGTAGTGGCCGTACGAATTTTTAAAGTGAAAAATTCAGTATTTCGACGGTTAAAAATACCCTATGTGAGTATACGAAGTCGGAATTCGACGAAACCAGTTTCGTTGGGACCGTAATGTCGATTTGAACGTACATTTCTAGTTTCGTGATTTTTGGGTATTGTGTGTGATCACAGGAATTTTTAAACAGCATATACAAATAACGATTGATTAAAATAAAATATCGAATAAAAATATATTTTACCATACTATAAATAATCCTAACATCCTTCTAACCCTAACCTAAATTTTTTCAGATCAAAAACTTGCGCCGTCACCCTCACAAAATTTCAACAGTGAAATTTCAAGGTTTAAAAATCCATAGAAAACCAAATCAAATTCTATAAATCCAAACTTTTACATATATGGAATCCCGGAAGCAAGATCGTCATGCTGATGGCATTTTTGTGCAACTCGGTTATGTTTTAATTCAGGGGTTTTGGGTGACCGTGACCTAGGGTTAGGATTTTGGGGGGAGTTGTGATCATCGAGTTCGGTACAGGGGTGATGATGGGGAGGAGGTCGGCTTGGGGTTTTCTTTGGTAGCGCCATAGCAGTTATACGGTGATGGCAGTGGGGGGGGGGGGTCAACGTGAGTATCTGTGTTTGTGGGGAGTCTGGGAACGACAAACGGGTAGGAGGAGATCGAACTGTGAAGTATTGGCATGGTGTGGTAGAGAATTTACAGGAGATAAGGATGGTGATTTTTAGTTTGGGTTTCGGTGTAAAGATGATTGCGAATTGGAGCTCAATAGTTCGGGAATGGTGATACTGGATTTCGTGATTTCGATTTTGGGAAGAAGAGTGATCGTGGGCTTTTGAAGTTGGGGTATGGGCCGTGAATAAAATATAAGGCTCGATGTTATATAGGTTTGATTTAAATTAAATTTAAATTAGTGTATACTAACTTTGAATTATCGTATCCGGCACATACGATAACAGAATTTCGAACGGTCAGATCCGACAGGATCGTATGGATGAACGCTACCCAGTGGAACTGACCGGAGTGTATTGGAGCTCGTTTGGATTTATGGTGAAATTTAATGCCTGGATCAAATCAATGACTGATATATCGTTATTTAACGATCACTGGCCAATGTGAGTAAATCTCACTAACTCTACTCAATTTATATTTTTATAAAATATTTTTAGAATCCATAAATAATGGTTGTTGCTATTTGTTGGCTGTTTGGTTGAACTGCTAGTCAGTTGATTGAAAATATAGATAACAATATAACTATAAATCATTAATCAAATATTGATTCTGTTTAGCAGAATATTTCATAGTGAAATGAAACTGATGTTTCTTTTGTTGTTTAACATCTGTGGATGCAGGGATATAGTTCGGAGGGACCCAACTGGGTTCCTCAACATTTATTTTACTTTTTTATTCATATATTTTGTTATATGATGTGATATGAAATCTGTTGTTGGTTTTGTATGTTGGAATGATATTGATCATTGTTTTATGGTATGTTAAATACCATAAGGAATACTGGAATGTTAAAAAGGAAATTTTCAATGTTATATTGAAAAAGAAATATTTATAAAATCAAAACATTTTATAAAAAGAAAATATTTATTTATAAAATAAATGGACTAAAAAGGAATATTTATTTGTTAATCAAATAAATAGAATTGAAGAAAAGAAAAATATTTGTAAACATCTACTAATAGAGTTGAAAAGGGATATTTATTTGAAAATAAATAGAATAGAAAGAGGAAATATGTGAAAAATAAATAGAAAAAGAAATAGTTAGATTATCAAAGGAATTACTTATTTTTTTTGAAAACAGAATAATGTGTGATCCTCCAATAGGAAGAGAGCACACATATATATACATATATATATAAAGGAACCAAGGATAAGATACAATATCCAAACACCGACCCGAATATGATTGCCAAAGGAAAGTAGAGGATAATAGATAGATGAGTTCCGGCAAGGCCACCACCCATCATACTTCATATCAAGTTCCGGCAAGGCCACCACCCAATATAAAGTATATCTATTTCCTTACATATGGCAATCAAAATACTAAACAATGAGAATAATCATTCACCTAATATACAACACTCCAACACTGGATACATATATGACTAAACAAGTAATAAATCCCAATCCAGACGGCAGTCCCATAAGCTCCCCAGCTAAGTCCAAGAACCTGTAATCTGAAATACTAAGAAAAACATCAGTACCGAGGCTGTATATATAATTATATACCCATACATATATATTAAGTGTATATGTACATAATCGTATAAATACTTATACTTATATGTACATATTAACATGTATATATGTACAAATATATAATCATATATACCATGAAAAAGAAGAAAGCAGAATAACATATATGGAGAAAGTACTAACAAGTACCAAATATCAACAGAGGCGAAATGAATTATTTCTGAAATATCTAGTGAATCTAATAAATAGTCCCAAATTTGATCTAACCTTGTATAAGAAACAACCAAAACGTAAGTTACCAAAAAGCTTATAATGTAGATTAGACATCCAATCCAGACTAAATCTTACAATACTAATAGTTAGATTAACAGTTAATTCAGATTTAGTATAAAATAATCTCTGGTTTCTTTCCAACCAGATAAACCAACACGAGATTACTATTAAAGAATCCAATATATATCTCTGCCTAGTGTTAAATCTAAATCTAGTACAATTCCAATAAACTGCACAATCATTTAGCGCATTAAAATCATCAAATGTGAAAATTTTCATAATCGTGTTAAAAATAGAAAAAGTGCAATTACAAGAGAAGAACAAATGATCAACGTGCTCCTCACCAATATAACAAAAGCAGCATTTACTATCAATTAAGATATTTTTTCTTTTCAAATGCTCGATCGTATTAAGCTTCTTATGTATGATCAGCCACATAAGAAACTTAGATTTAGGAGGAGCATTTGCCTTCCATAAGAATTTAAAAGGAAATGTGGAAACTCCGGAGAAGTTAATAAAATTGTACATAGAGTTAACCGTATAGACTAGTTTCTTATCTAGACTCCAACTCAGAGAATCCCCGAACTCATCTAAATTGTACATTTCTAACTTAGCTTTAAGTAATGCTAATTGTCTTAACAAATCTTCTTCTAAAATGTTATTAAAAGAAAACACCCACGGAGGGTTTAGATCCGCCCTAAAAACATCTTTTATAAATGCATTCTTAAAATTACAATTATCATAAAGCTTATTAAATTCAATTTTTAGCGGCACATTAGCGATCCAGGGGTCATGCCAGAAATATGTAAGATCCCCAGAGTGCACTATTACTTTATACCCTATTTTGAAAAAAGGAAAGCAATTCAGAATGGATTTCCAAAAGTGTGATAGTCTACTTTCCCAAACTCCACCATTTCCAATAAGAAACTCCCCTCTAGAATAGTAAGATTTAACTACAATGGACTTCCACGATGCCATCACCTCAGGACTTCTAAATTTCCATAACCATTTGGCAAGCATGGAAGAATTAAAATTATGTAAATTTAAAATGCCCAAACCCCCGTCTATTTTAGGTTTACAACAGATGTCCCAACTAACTAAACATTTGTGTACTCTACCCACAGCATCACCATTCCAAAGAAAATTACGCCTAATCCTATCAATCCTCTCTATTACCCATAACGGAAATCGATGTACAGCCATCCAGTATGTAGGAATAGCTGATAACACCGAATTGACTAAAACTAACCTACCTGCTCTTGACAGGAATCTGTTATTCCAACTAAGTAGTCTATTATTGATCTTATCAATGATTACTATCCAATCATCTTTTTTAAGCTTCGAAGGTCTAATCTTAAAACCTAAGTAATCAAAAGGAAACTTCATAATGGAACAGTTTAAGGTATTAGCTACCAATGTTTCCACATTATCAACATCCTTAAGAACCATGACCGCACTTTTATCAAAATTAATCTTGAGACCAGATAACATTTCAAAACAGTACAGTATAAGCTTAAGTGTAATTATGTGCTTTGGCAGGTGAGAAGAGAATAATAATGTATCGTCTGCAAATTGGAGAATAGATAGTTCATTATTAAATTCCTCATTCCCAACCCTACCCAGAAAACCTAACCTACCCGCTCTTTTAATAATTCTAGTGAAGACATCCACCGCTAAATTAAACAGAAACGGCGATAAGGGGTCACCTTGTCTTAGACCCCTCTTAGATTGAATCTTCTTACCCACTATCCCATTAACTACTATATTAGAGCAACCAGATCTTAACAATAATAAGATCCAGTTGGTCCATCGAATACTAAAACCTCTAGCAAGACTTAGTTCGCATATGAAATCCCAGTCTATAGAGTCAAATGCTTTCTCAAAATCTAATTTTAAAATTGCACAAGTAATGTTATACTTGCAACAGACATTAATGTATTCTTGTACCGCTGCCACACCATCAACTATGTTTCTACCTTTAATGAAGGCAGTTTGAGAATGATCAATAAGATCATTCATTTTGGTACTGAGCCTATTAGCTAATAGTTTGGATATGATCTTAACAGAAACATTAATAAGGGAAATGGGTCTAAAATCTTTTAGAGAGTTTGCACCCTCTCTCTTATGAATCAGGATAACGTTTGCAATGTTAAAACTACCTAAACGTAGTTCACCATTATAAAATTCATTAAATAAATTTATTAAATCTGATTTTAAGACTTCCCAGAATTGTTTATAAAAATTAACTGAAAATCCATCTGGACCAGGAGCCTTGTCACTAGGCATATCATTTATTGCCTTCCAAATCTCCTGCTCCGTAAAAGGTACATCTAAACTATCGAGATTGGTCCTATCTTCGTATGGATATAACTCACTCCACCTAACGTTAGTTCTCCTCTTAATCTTAGCACCAAATATTTGCTTGTAATAACTTGTGAAAGCATCATTTAAATCCTTTTGTGTAATCAATTCTACATTATTAACAAAAATAGAATGTATCATATTATCACGTCTCCTCTTATTTGCTACACTATGAAAAAATTTGGTATTATTATCCCCTTCCTTAATCCACTGTATACGAGATCTTTGTCTCCACATGACCTCTTCTTTTTCTAAAATCAATTTAAGGTCTTGTTTAAGATTACAGTATTTTTCCTTTTCAACTAAATTGAGAATCCTTGACTCACTAATTTTATCCAAATCTAACAAACCACACATTATCTTATTCTTCTTAATTCTTACGTTACCAAACACAAATTTATTCCAACGCTTAAGGAAGAATCTCAACTTCCCTAACTTAGCTACAAAAATCTTGGCACTATTTCCTCTATATAAATTATTAAAATAAAATAAAGACTTCCACTTGACCGAAACTAGATTTATGAAACTAGGATCAAGTAACCACATCTTTTCAAATTTAAAACTATTACTAATAGTTATGTTCGATTCACAAGTTAGAATGATAGGACAATGATCAGAGAGCAAAAAAGGTAGTCCTTTGACACTACAGATCGAAAATCTATCTTCTACCTCAGAATTAATAA
Organism: Allium sativum; assembly: GCA_030737875.1. Taxonomy (NCBI): domain Eukaryota; kingdom Viridiplantae; phylum Streptophyta; class Magnoliopsida; order Asparagales; family Amaryllidaceae; genus Allium; species Allium sativum. Next base: position 220,034,195 of record CM060927.1, on the reverse strand, counting down.
AAAACCTATCTAATAGTGCAAATGAAGGAGTATCACGAACATTCGACCAAGTGAATGATCTATTATCCATATGAATCTCTATTAAATTATTTTCTAAAATACAGTCGTTAAATTCCTCCATATCGGAGAAGTCCCCTTCACGGGGTGACCTCTCCCCTAGAAATCTAGTAACATTGAAATCCCCCCCTACAATCCAAAGATTGCGGGATTGATTTCTGAAACTAGAGACTTCATCCCACAAACTTCTTCTCTCCAACTTGGTATGAGGACCATACACATTGGATATACATAAAACAGAATCATCTGAATGTGAAGCTAATATAACGTTTAAGGAATGTGTCTTTATAGACTCCTGCACGAGTCTATATTGGTTCTCTTTCCAACCAATCATGAGTCCACCAGCAGTACCTATTGCCGGTAGACACACCCAGTTACGGAAAGTAGTCCCACCTAGTCTAAGATAAAATCTAAAGTCAGGACATTCAATTTTAGTTTCTTGTAATAAAATAATATCAATGTGATTATCTCTAAAGAAAGATCTAACTTCAGCACATTTTTTCGGTTCATTTAAACCCCTAATGTTCCAACTAACTATCCTCATCTACGCAATGATGAGACCCTCTCTCGTTCTCTACTCCTAATATACTCAGTATCCAACTCAATATCAGTAAAAACAAACGCAGTATCGCTCGCCAACTGAAATAACTGACTAGTAGACAGATTTCCTAAAGCAAACGGAGTGTAATCACTACCAAAAGTTGTAGACAAACCTGAGCCTAAATCACATCCACTACCACCAGTAGTAGATGAATTCAGGACCTTACCTCGAGTCAAAGGAGAACCATTTCTCAGTCTAGCACTGCGCCGAACCATTCCAAAACTGGGTACCACTCGCCTTCGTCTCCTCCTCCTCAATGCTGAAGAAGACACTTCACCAGTACGGTTCAATTTATCACTAAACTCGCTCAGTCCACAACTAATCTCAAAAATGGAACCAGTTTCCAAAAACGTCACTGAGTTAGGCATGAGACAAATCAAAGATGAGACACCATTATGCGGACCCAAAGCCATAATAAACAACCTCGCATCCATCGTACGAACCAACAAGGAGCCAACATTCCTGTTAAATGAAAACTGATAACCACGGCTATCAAAACTTCCCATGCAACCCTTCCATTCATAACCACCAACCACTTGCTCATTGACAACATCATAAGATAGCACGTCCCCCTCATTAAGAACACTGCTAGATACTACAAGATCACCCACATTTAATGCAGCCACGTTCTCAGTGCCCACCACTTGCAAACCATTATTGTTCTTTCGAGAATCAATATCTATAATCGCCTTTTCCTGCTTAGATAGATTCTCCTTATTTTTGAAACAAGAGCCCTTATTCTTACCATTTCCCATAGCCTTCAGATGAATCATTCTTCTGCATTTCACTCTACCCACCTTAGTGCTCTTCTTCGAAGTGACCACGTTCAGTTTCTCCACTGAAGCAATAATCACTCCATTTTCCGAGACAGTTTCAACGTCCTTTTCCAGCAAACTGAAACTATTAAAAAGCTCCATGTTCTTTGCCACATACCAATCAGCATCCTTCCCTGTTCTTGATATCCGACCTTTTTCAACCTCATCATCAATATATCCATTCATGTTCATAGCATCCATCCCCTCATCTAATCCATTCCCACCAGTGGGTATACTATCAACACAATCCTGGATTACGTTGGGATTTAAACAAAAAAGAACATATGGATCCACTAGCATTGGATCACTAAACACATCATATTCATATAGACCCCTTGTGACCGACATCTCACCATCATGAATTAGACCAGACTTTGAGCAATTCGAAGTCTTTGTATACTCCGACTGGTTCATGTTAGCCAATGAGTCATGATCGCAACTGTTTCCAACAGATGGGCGTTGAATTCCTATCTTTTCACAATTAATCGCAGTATTTATAACGTCAAAATGTGCTAGGATATCATCCAGTAACTGCATAGCAAGCTTATTAAATGTGTCCCCTATATCATAGAAAATTCTCCTTAATTTCGTGAGACACAAGCTAAAGGAACATGCATGCTCTTTTCTAGACAACGGTCTCGGCAATGGAGGAAAGACCTCACATCTATCAACAACATTACTCCATAGGATTCCATCAACCAACCCCTCTAAATTCCATCCCATCATCACCATCAAATAAGCCGCATTACTTCTGTCAACCGTGAAGTGTTTTTTGTACTCATCCGCAAGCTCGATCAGATTCAGGCATAACTTCAAACAGTTGAAATGCAATATTTCCCAAACCGACTTTCTATTAAACTTCATTGAACAACTAACTTTGTGATGGCCTATACCACCACAATTAAAACACCGGAGCCCATTTCTGCAATCCTTTGCTAAGTGATGTGGATCCCCACAATGAAAACATACTCGATCAATAACCATTTTCTTATATGCGCTCTTCTTCCCCTCCGGATTCCATATTGACATTTTGAGTGAAGGCTGTTGAATCACCTCAGCAAAAGTCCGATTAAAACCGATATTGTTCTGATTAGAAGATCTACCAGAGACTAGTAAAGACTCACACTGTCTAAAGGTTAAGTTTAATCTACCATATTTCATGTTTGTCATTAAACGAATCTGATTTGGAGCCGTATCCTTGTAAATGCGTTCAATGCCATGAAATACACCTCTGGATTCACCCCCAAATATGAGAACATCTCCGGATTCTAACACTATTTTATTAACTGGTTCATTTGCTTTTCCCATCTTATAAGCAAAAACAGCCGAATCCCCTATTGAAAAGGAGATTACAGGAAGACCAGCCAATATGCTTTCATAGCTCTCATCCATGTCTTGATGGATACCCAATTTCCCATCTAAATCATAGTAATTTACAATACAGACATCCGGAGAAATTGGAGGAAGATCATCAAGATTTCCACCGTTAACTAGGATTGTTTTATGAGCGGCGTCTATTGAATCCTGAACCATCTTTTTAAACTCAAAAGGAATGGCCGGAGGTACAACACCATCACTGCTCCGTCTATCTTCATATTGCTTTGTCTGTAAATTCCAATGTTTGCCTAAACACATCATAAAGAGTTTCAATAACGCTCCATTTTCATAACCGGGTTTACCAAAACCCCCCTCTCCAATACCCAATTCTTGACAAGTATTCACAATCCGAATCTGATCCTTAATATTTATAAAATTCTTTAAAAGAACCATGCCATTACCCAGAATTCGATGCGGATTTTTTGAGTACTGAGTAAACAATCTCCCTTGTGAATTATTTTTATTTCCCCAATCCACCTTCGCAAGATAATCATTGAAATATACCTCTCTAGTATAATCTGGACAAGAAGCATTCCGATGTCCCCATCTTCCACAATTGGAACATCTAGTTCGATTCGTACAATTTCTGGCATAGTGGTTTCTATTTCCGCAACGAAGACAACCACCTAAGTGAATCTGGGTATTTATGTGAGACGAATCTGAACTTGCTTTGTTCCTATTAACTTTCGAGAACGATTTACCCGATAAAAAGTGAGGAAGTTTCGCATTCGTATGGAAAGAATTGAACGAGAGAGAAGAAGCCGCCGCCATCATTCTTGTTCTCCAAGTTCGATTTTCAAAGGAATTACTTATAAAATCAATAGATTTTATAAAAAGAAAATATTTTATAGAATAAATAGAATCATCAAAAAGGGATTTATTTTGTAAATAGATAGATTTTAAAAAGGAAAGACCTGAAAAGTGACTAGAATCGTATCGAAGGAGGGTTTACATTTGAAAGGTTTAGACCCGTGCTTCGCACACGGGTATAACATGCTATGGATTTAGAGCAAAGATTTTAAATAGAATCTGTTTTAACAGATAAAGTAAGAAGATAAATTTATAAATAATATTTTATAAATCAAAAAAAATGTTTATCATTGGATAAATAGAATATATACAAGTCAGGACTTATATAGAGAAGTAAGAATCGATTTCAACATCGATATTTGAAACTAAATAAACGTAGAGTTAATCAAAGGAGTTGATCAGTTAGAGTTAATCAGTTAGAGTAATTGATTAGAGTTAGAATTAATTGAATTAGAGTTAATTGAACATAGTTAATCGAGTTAGGATTTATTGAATATTTGTTATTCAATTAGAGTTGATCGAATATAGTTAATTGAAATAGAGTTAGTCAAACATAGTTATCCAGGATGAGTTGCCATTTCGTACGACTGCTAGCGTATTTCGCAGGGCTGTAGATAGCCTACGGCGGTCGGATGTTTCCTGAGGGAATCAGGCATAATAATTGTGATCGCTGCAATCTAGAGTTAAGCGAATGGAGTTAAATCGAATATTAGCCATACGAATAAAGTTTAAACAGACATAGTTGTTTGAATACAAATTAATCAAATATTAATTATTAGATAGGAGTTAAGTAAGTTGAGTTAAATAAGTTAAATTAATCAAGTTGAGTAAATCGAATTGAGTTAATCAAACCGTGTCAATCCAAATGAGTTAATCGAAATGAGTTATTCGAAATAGTTAGTAATAACCCGGAAATCCGAGCCAATTTAAAATTTTTATTTTGGCAATTTTAGCAAATTTTGAATATTTTAAATGAATTATTTTAAATAATATCGACGAGAAATTCATTTTGAATAGAAATAGAATGTATATATTTATTTGAATCGACATTAGAATATAAATATTTATTTTTAATTATAACAGGAATTGAAAATGGTGAGGTAGTTCGAATTTTCGATTTCAAAGTTCAAATGAATGTACCGGGTGCAAAATAAATCGGATTTTAGTAAAACCAAAAATATTTGAATCTATTTGAGAATATCTTTCCAAAAAATCCAAAAAATTGAAATTTCAGAGCGGGAATCAAAAGATATGTCCAATTGAAAATTCAGAATAGTCGCTATGGAATTCTGGCCCTTAAAAATAGGAATTTTGCAAACGACCTCGGTTTTCAATGAAACCACTTTTGTTGGATTCGCGATGTCAAGTTATTGCTAGGTTTCAAAATTCGTAATTTTTCGAATCAATATGTGAGCATGGCAAAGGAAAACGCGTTTGACCAGTTTCAGTTGATTTTAATCGACTGGAAAATGGCCATTTCTCAAACGGTCTTCAAATTTGACGAAACTAGTTTTGTTAGGACCGTATCGTCAATACGAAGTTAGAAAATATTTTTTTGGGAATTTTTCGAGTTAGTATGTGGCCCCGGTAAATTGAAATGTGCGTTCAAATTCAATATATAGAGTTATATTTTTATTTTGACGAAAACTGGTCGAAGCAGCCGAATCGGCTTACGATACATATCCCATTGTGTTCGAAATGGGGGTAATTAGCTATGGACGACAGTCGGTAGGTTCGATTTCGAGGTCGAAATTAATAGTTGCTTTTCGAAATTAAATAAATAAATAAATAAAACTCTCTCTCCTCTCTGTTTCTATACTCTCAGGCCCCCCGGTCGTTATTCTTCAGAAGGAAAAAAAGAAAGAAAGAAAAGGAACGAGGTGGGAAACCGCGACGTCCCCCCTTAAGCCACCGCCGGTGATCGGGACCCCCCTCCTGCGCCTCCACCTCCTCTTCCTCATCGCTTCTCCTCTCCCTCCTCCTCTAATTTGACCGTAACCTCCCCCAAACCTCATCGAAGACCCACCTCCACCGCACCAGCCTCCCTCCACCTCCATCACTCCGGCGCACCCCCCCTTGATGACCTCTGATCTCCCCAGCGGGCCTAAGCCCCTCCGATTGTAAGATCTTTTTATTTAATTATTTATTTATGTAGGTAAAAGTGCTGATTTCTTTTATGTATATTTTATGATTTTAAAACTATGATTTTGATATATAACATGAAGTCTAGAATTTTATATAAGAAAAGATTTTTAAAAATAAAGGGATGTGATTTTTAGAAAGAATAAAAATACGATTTTTATACTATATAGATAATACAAATTCGATCTTTATATCATAGGAAGAATAAAAATATGATTTTTATTCATGTAGAGCAATAAAAATATAATTTTTATTATATTACTAGCAAGATAAAAATAGAATTTTTGTCTATATAGTAGCGATGTAAAAATAGAATTTTTATCTATATAGTAGCGATGTAAAAATAGAATTTTTATCTATATAGTAGCGGTATAAAAATGTGATTTTTATCCATACAGAGCGAAATAAAAAGGTGAATTTATATATGTAGTGGCTACGGGCAACGAAATTGACAAAAGGCAAGCACGACGAAGATTTCTACAAGAAGAGTCGTGGCGTTTGGATTAGCTAGTCGGTGAGAACTCTTCACTTTTAATTTATTTTCTAGTTGAAAAATATACTAGGATGCAGACAGTGTTTAGTAGCACCTGACACCCGTCGTCCATAGACCATGGATGACTTGTTTGTTTGATTGTTGTATTGTGAAATTTGCTTGTGTGATGTGGAGTGAAATAAAATATTTTAGTTAAAAAATATGATTTTTAACGTGTATTTAAAATAAATAGTAATAAACAAATCGGAGATTTGTTTATATGCACTGATTTGACTGATATTGATTGGGACGATAAATTTTACACATCGCCCAACTGCATAAATAAAAATATATGTTTGTTGATTTGAAACCCCACACGGGTTTTGGGATGATATTTGGCGTACACTAGTCCCAATTATTTAGCTGTATGTCGATCGATTGGTCGACAGACTGTGTAAGCGTTAATTATTTATATTTAATGCTTATGCAGTTGTGTGGTGCACTCTGGATGATGGTTGATGATTTGTCGTTGCTATTATATACATGTGTTGTAGGGAATCCATATAATAAACATTATATGGTAATTGATTGGGCCTCATTCCAATTTAGAAAATAAATTCATGTGTTGAATAGAAAATAAATTCATGTGTTGAATTGAAAACATTCATGTGTTGAATAAAAGCCGTGTTGATTAGATTGACGCCATTTTGACATGAACGATATTTATATCGATTTTATTCATTTTATAATGAATATCGAAAGTGATTTCAAAATCTGATATTTTGAAATGAATTGAAATTCGAATTAAACTGAATGAATTGAAATTCGAATTAAACTGAATAAAATTGAAATTCGAATAAAATCGAAATGAATTGAAATTCTAATTAAATTAAAAAGAATTGAAAATTCAAATTAAATTGAATTGAATTGAAATTCGAATTAAATTGAAATGGATTTGAATTGAAATCGAGTTGAAATGAATTTAAAACGAATTTATATTAGAAAGATTCAATTTTGATTTGAATTTGAGATGGAAGTTGAATTCGTTTTGATAACGAATTTAAAACGATTTATAAAATACGTTTTAAAAGGAAATCGACGAAATATATATTATATATAATGGCCTGAATAGAACACGCCGTGCTGCGGCAGTTCGCGAATTTCGACCATTGACTTCGAATGGACATTCCGGGAGATCCGACCGTCGGATTCTCCTGAAACCAAAACTTTTGGGTTCGCATCGAAAAGAGCTTTCTAACGGATATTAGAAATTAGAAATCTAATGGATTGATTTGTAATTATGTCCAAATCAAATTGGGAAAAGGTCGCTGTAAGTGCAGTTCGATGGCCGTTGATGGAAATCGACTGTACGTGCCTTGATAAAATTATTACAAATAGTAATAATTTGTGTAGAATCATAAGAAATGATTTGTGAAGAATTGGGATGAAAATTTCCATATTTGAAAAGATAAAAATAGATTTTTACCGAAATGAACTAGTTTTGAACTAGAATTATAATTCTATTGATTTTTAAAATAAATAAAGTGGATTTGAAACGGTTTTGAAAATAATTAGAATTTCCAAAAATTGAATTGGAATGGATTTGAATCGAAATTGTCTATGGAATATCTCGATGTTGGATTTCGTGATTATACAGATATTGTTATGGAAATTTGAAAGATATATTTATATCGTTATTTCTAATACGATATTTGTTGGTCATAGAATTTGATTTTGAATATAAGCCGATATATTTCCTATTCAGAGCCTTGTATTTAATATCAAATGTATTTGGGTTTGTCGTGAATGGTGTCTTTATTAACACTGTTCTTAAACACGGTTAAGAAAAAGATTAAATCTGTTTATTTAGATTTAATGAAGTGTGCCAATTAAATAATATTTAATTGGAATTGAATTGGGAATGATTTTTGGGTTTATCGTGAACGATATTTTAAATAACACTGGTTCTTTAACCCGATAATTAATGGAATGTGATTTTGGGTTTGTAGTGAACCGTGTTTTAAATGACATTGTTCTTTAACCCAGTTAAAGACAGAATGTTGATTTCTGCAAAGATTAAAACTAAGTGGGGTTTTAATGAATCTTTAATTAGATTGAAAAGGTCGAAATTGAAGTATCACCAGTTTTGCTCCAGGCGATAGTTAAATCTTTAATTAGATTTGAACGTGAAATGGTAATTGAATTTACCGATAACACCATGGTGTTAGATATGAAGTATGACCAGTTTTACTTCATAGGATGAATATGTTGGGATTGGGAAATAAAATAAATGATTACTTCGTTGTGGTTCACTAATCCCGACTAGTTTGAATTGATATTCAAAGAAGATTAAAGAATAAATTTAAAGAATTTATCTTTGATAAAATTAATGGGATCCTTTCCCAAAGTATAAGAATATTTGAATAAAAGAATTTTCTGAATTGGAATGAGGCATATGTTGTGTTTGTGTAACACTTATTTATTATATACGCGAGTTATTCAGAAAGACCGGGTTTATCCCATTCTGAATAACTGATTCGACGTGGTGTCGAGGATGAAGACGGTGGTTGAAGACCAGAGGTCTTCACGTCATTTGGGTGATTACTGATGATCTTGATTGGGCCGTGCACCCAAGAGGAGGGAATCAGTTGGTGGTCGTCCAGACATACTTGGAGATCGATGGATATGCGAGGTACCAGGTGCTTACGATTTCATTCAGACCCAGAACGAACTTGTAAATGGACTGTGTGTCTGACATTGGATTTTAGTCTATGTGATTGATTTCTATTAAATATATATCTATTTGGCGGCAGAGAATTTATTCTCTTGGTTAACGCCCTTCTCTAAGCCGTACGAGCTCAGGGGTTATATATTGATGGATATCAATCGCATGGAGTGAATTGCCTGTGTGGCATGCCTAAGTGGAAAATGATCAAGGCTTCTATTGAAAAGCAAAGTCTTGTGGGTGATGATCAAAGCACGGCCTGTGTGGCATAGCTTTGTGTAACATTGATTCGCGAGCCTCGCACCCCCGGTTGTGAACCAGAAACGGGAGGGGACCTTAGAGAGAGCATGCGTTTCCTTCTAGCTAGAAGTGGCATCAGTCGTTTTACACACCCTGACGAGTTTGACTTATGTGGTTGTTGCTGTTGCGAGGCGCCTCGGATATATCGGTGACTATATGGAGCCAATGGAGTCATTTGGCTCATTTTCGCCCCATAGGGCGGGGGAACGCAGTGTCCAGGGTTTAAGTTTAATCCACATCGGTGGACCGACCCTGACGATCCAAGGGTCACTCGAGCTCTGATCCTGAGACATGGTAGGCTAGATTGTCTCGAATCGGTAGAGGACTATCTTTTGCCTCGGTTCACTGATGGAAATCCAACTTCCAATATGTGACTTTGCGGTTTTATTTGTAGAGCCTAGTATGGCGATATAGTGGGATGGCGCACTCATGCCGTCTATGATTGATACTTATGATTGAAATTGTTTTATACACTATGCACTTATGATAGTATCAAATGATTTGTTTTTAGCCTATCAAGCATTCTTTGGCTATTATAAGGTAAAAACCCTATACTCCGGCTTGCGTTGCATTGTGTGATGGAACTTGGGACTTATAATAGCTTCATTTGTCTTTATTTAGCATTGCGCTATTGTTTTATGCACTAGTTTTCTTGGGAGGAAACCCGTTCCGTGTTATACGGCGTGGTCCCTTGATTTACATAACTTTAAAATAAAGATTAATAACTGTTTTAGTTCTCACACCAGTCACATGACTGTCCTAGAGTTTATTGTTTTAACCTAAACTCCGGGTGCCCTTATTTTGACACGACAGCCAGTAGTTTTGGTTCTGCAGATTTATATTCACAGGATCCTGATTTACAGCTGGAACGATACTCGGAAAGCTCTGTATCCATGTATTACTTCTAGTTGTGTATTGTATTATTTTCCGCTGCTATGTAATGTATTGTAATCTCTGATATTTTATGATCTGTATATTATTTGTTTATACTCTGTATATTCTTGTATTTCTGATGAATTGTTGTAATTAACAATGAAATGTTCTTCTGTCTGCATTCTTTTATGTGTTGTTCTCAAAGTATCCGGGCTTTCCTTACTGGGGAAGTTACGGGTCTTCACAGTTGGTATCAGAGCTTTGGTTTACAAAGCTCAGAGAACAAGACACATTAGAACCATACGAAAGAATTCGTCAGAGATTAGGTTAGTAATATCCAATAAGAATGACTCGTTAGAGATGGGATCGTTAGTATCCTAGAACGAGTGTGAAGAGTATATTTTTAAGATGAAAACAATTTTTGTTTTGAAAATTAAATTCAACTATTCGTATTTGAATATTATTTTTATATAAATTTGGACAATCCAGTATATAAAGACTTCGTGTATACGTCTGATCCATGTGTATTTGAAGTTTTAATATACTAGATAGATATAGAATCACATTCTAGTCGCCCAGAGATGGTTCTGATGATGGCATGTCATCATCAGCACTTGTGTTCGAGTTTCGAAGGTGGGATTTCTATATGATTCCAATAAACTGGTGTGAGAACCAAAACTAGATAGGGCTTATTGTTGTGATTTGGCATCAAAAATGTGATTTTTGACTATATATCAAAGTTATGAATTTGAAATGATAATGAACTAATTGATTGATGGTTGTGTTGTTTGATTATTGTTTGATTAATTAAAAGTTGAACCATTTAGCCAAATTGATCGAATATTGAATTGTATTGAAAATTTATCGCATTTGCTTGCATGTACATGTACTTTCATTGAACAGGTCATAGCAAGGAGGCTAGAGCAGAAGAATAAAATTGTTTGCCCGACAAATAGGTACATGTTTATTGTATTTCTTGGGTTTAGATGATTTTATGAACCGATTGGCTGTTTCTTTTTCTTTTTGGATTGATGAGGGCCATGGGAGGCTATTTGAAATATCCCGAAGTCCCTGGTGCAGAGGAGGTTATGGCGAAATTTTTCGAAAATTTAGGGTGTTTGCCAAATTTTTGAAAAATTTGAAAAGTTCTTAGAAACTGAAAAGTGGAAGAACTTAAGCCGTAATGGAAATAGCGAAAGTTGAGTTAGTTTGTTAAACAACTTTCGGCTTCGTTCCTTTTTGGGGATGAAAAGTTTTAAGTGGGGAAGACTGTAATAACCCGGAAATCCGAGCCAATTTAAAATTTTTATTTTGGCAATTTTAGCGAATTTTGAATATTTAAAATGAATTATTTTAAATAATAGTGATAAGGAATTTATTTTGAATAGAAATAGAACGTATATATTTATCTGAGTCGACGTTAGAATATAAATATTTATTTTTAATTATAAAAGGAATTGAAAATGGCGCGGTAGTTCGAAATTTCGATTTCAAAGTTCAAATGAATGTACCGGGTGCAAAATAAATCGGATTTTAGTGAAACCAAAAATATTTGAATCTATTTGAGAATATCTTTCCAACGAATCCGAAAAATTGAAATTCCATAGCGAGAATCAGAAGATATGTCCAATTAAAAATTCAGAATAGTCGCTATGGAATTCTGGCCCTTAAAAATGGAAATTTTGCAAACGACCTCGGTTTTCGATGAAACCACTTTTGTTGGATCCGCGATGTCAAGTTATTACTAGGTTTCATAATTCATAATTTTTCGAATCAATATTTGAGTGTGGCAAAGGAAAACGTGTTTGACCAGTTTCAGTTGATTTTAATCGACTGGAAAATGGCCATTTTTCAAACGGTCTTCAAATTTGACGAAACTAGTTTTGTTAGGACCACATCGTCAATACGAAGTTAGAAAATATATTTCGGGAATTTTTCGAGTTAGTGTGTGGCCCCGGTAAATTGAAATATGCGTTCAAATTCAATATATAGAGTTATATTTTTATTTTGACTAAAACTGGTCGAAGCAGCCGAATCGGCTTACGATACATATCCCATTGTGTTCAGAATGAGGGTAATTAGCTATGCACGACGTCGGTAGGTTCGATTTCGAGGTCGAAATAAAAAGTTGCTGTTTCAAATTAAATAAAAACTCTCTCTCCTCTCTCTTTCTATACTCTCAGCCCCCCCTCCATCGTTATTCTTCAAAAGGAAATAAAAAGAAAGAAAGAAGAGGAACGAGGAGGGAAACCGCGACGCCCCCTTAAGCTACCGCCGATGATCGGGACCCCCCTCCTGCGCCTCCACCTCCTCTTCCCCATCGCTTCTCCTCTCCCTCCTCCTCCTCTAATTTGACCGTAGCCTCCCCCAAACCTCATCGAAGACCCACCTCCACCGCACCAGCCTCCCTCCGCCTCCATCACTCCGGCACACCCCCCCTGATGACCTCCGATCTCCCCAGCGGGCCTAACCCCCTCCGATTGTAAGTTCTTTTTGTTTATTTAATTATTTATGTAGGTAAAAGGGCTGATTTCTTTTATGTATATTTTATGATTTTAAAACTATGATTTTGATATATAACATGAAGTCTAGATTTTTATATAAGAAAAGATTTTTAAAAATGAAGGGATATGATTTTTAGAAAGAATAAAAATACGATTTTGATATTATATAGATAATAAAAATTCGATCTTTATATCATAGGAAGAATAAAAAATGATTTTTATTCATGTAGAGTAATAAAAGTATAATTTTTATTATATTACTAGAAAGATAAAAATAGAATTTTTATCTATATAGTAGCGATGTAAAAATAGAATTTTTATCTATATAGTAGCAATGTAAAAATAGAATTTTTATCTATATAGTAGAGATGTAAAAATAGAATTTTTATTTATATAGTAGCGGTATAAAAATTTGATTTTCATCCATATAGAGTGAATTAAAAAGGTGATTTTTATATATGTAATGGCTACGGGCAACGAAATTGACAAAAGGCGAGTATTGCGAAGATTTCTATAAGAAGAGTCGTGGCGTTTGGATTAGCTAGTCGGTGAGAACTCCTCACTTTTAATTTGTTTTCTAGTTGAAAAATATACTAGGACGCAGATGGTGTTTAGTAGCACCCGACACCCGTCGTCCACAGACTATGGATGACTTGTTTGTTTGATTGCTGTGTTGTGAAATTTGATTGTGTGATGTGGAGTGAAATAAAATATTTTATAGTGGAAAATATTTTATAGTTGAAAAATATGATTTTTAACGTGTATATAAAATAAATAGTAATAAACAAATCGGATATTTGTTTATATGCACTGATTTGACTGATATTGATTGGGATGATAAATTTTACACATCGCCCAACTGCACAAATAAAAATATGTGTTTGTTGATTGGAAACCCCACATGGGTATTGGGATGATATTTGGCGTACACTAGTCCCAATTATCTAGCTGTATGTCGATCGATTGGTCGACAGACTATGTAAGCGTTAACTATTTATATTTAATACTTATGCAGTTGTGTGGTGCACTCTGGATGATGGTTGATGATTTATCGTAGCTATTATATACATGTGTTGTAGGGAATCCATATAATAAACATTATATGGTAATTGATTGGGCCTCATTCCAATTTAGAAAATAAATTCATGTGTTGAATAGAAAATAAATTCATGTGTTGAATTGAAAACATTCATGTGTTGAATAAAAGCCGCGTTGATTAGATTGACGCCATTTTGACGTGAACGATATTTATATCGATTTTATTCATTTTATAATGAATATCGAAAGTGATTGCAAAATATGATATTTTGAAATGAATTGAAATTCGAATTAAACTGAATGAATTGAAATTCGAATTAAACTGAATAGAATTGAAATTAGAATTAAATTGAAATGAATTGAAATTCGAATTAAATTAAAAATAATTGAAATTTGAATTAAATTGAATTGAATTGAAATTCGAATTAAATTGAAATGGATTGTAATTGAAATCGAGTTGAAATGAATTTAAAACGAATTTATATTGGAAAGATTCATTTTTGATTTGAATTTGAGATGGAAGTTGAATTCATTTTGAAAACGAATTTAAAACGATTTATAAAATACATTTTAAAAGAAAATCGACGAAATATATTATATTATATTATATTATATTATATTATATTATATTATATATAATGGCCTGAAAAGAATGCGCCACGCTACGGCAGTTCGCGAATTTTGACCATTGACTTCGAATGGACATTGCGGGAGATCCGACCGTCAGATTCTCCTAAACCTAGAACCGTTTTGTTCGTATCAAAAAGAGTATATTAGAAATTAGAAATCTAACAGTTGGATTTGGAATTATGTCCAAATCAAATTGGGAAAAGGTCGCTGTAAGTGCAGTTCGATGGCCGTTGATGGAAATCGACTGTACGGGCCTTGATAAAATTATTAAAAATAGAAATAATTTGTGTAAATCATAAGAAATGATTTTTGAAGAATTGGGATGAAAATTTCCATATTTGGAAAGATAAAAATAGATGTTTATCTAAATGAACTAGTTTTGAACTAGAATTATAATTCTATTTACTTTTAAAATAAATAAAGTGGATCCGAAACGGTTTTGAAAATAACCAGAATTTCCAATAATTGAATTGGAATGGATTTGAATCGAAATTGTCTGTGGAATATCTCGATGTTGGATTTCGTGATTATACAGATATTGTTATGGAAATTTGAAAGATATATTTATATCATTATTTCTAATATGATATTTGTTGGTCGTAGAATTTGATTTTGAATATAAGACGATATATTTTCTATTCAGAGCCTTGTATTTAATATCAAATGGGATTTGGGTTTGTCGTGAATGGTGTCTTCATTAACACTGTTCTTAAACCCAGTTGAGAGAAAAATTAAATCTGTTTATTTAGATTTAATGAAGTGTGCAAATTAAATAATATTTAATTGGAATTGAATTGGGATTGATTTTTGGGTTTATCGTGAACTGTGTTTTAAATAACATTGGTTCTTTAACCCGATAATTAATGGAATCTAATTTTGGGTTTATAGTGAACCGTGTTTTAAATCACATTAGTTCTTTAACCCAGTTAAAGACAGGATGTTGATTTATGTGTAGATTAAAACTAAGTGGGGTTTTAATGAATCTTTAATTAGATTGAAAACGTCAAAAATGGAGTATCACCAATTTTGCTCCAGGCGATAGTTAAATCTTTAATTAGATTTGAACATGAAATGGTAATTGAATTTACCGATAACACTGTGGTGTTAGATATGAATTACGACCAGTTTTACTTCATGGGATGAATAGGTTGGGATTGGGAAATAAAATAAATGGTTACTTCGTTGTGGTTCGCTGATCCCGACTAGTTTGAATTGATATTCAAAGAAGATTAAAGAATAAATTTAAAGAATTTATATTTGATAAAATTAATGGGAACCTTTCCCAAAGTATAAGAATATTTGAATAAAAGAATATTTTGAATTGGAATGAGGCGTATGTTGTGTTTGTGTAACACTTATTTATTATATACGCGAGTTATTCAGAAAGACGGGGTTTATTCCATTCTGAATAACTGATTCGATGTGGTGTCGAGGACGAAGACGGTGGTTGAAGACCGGAGGTCTTCACGTCGTTTGGGTGATTACTGATGATCTTGATTGGGCCGTACACCAAAGAGGAGGGAATCAGTTGGTGGTCGTCCAGGCGTACTTGGAGATCGATGGATATGCGAGGTACTGGACGCCTCCGGTTTCGTTCAGACCTAGAACGAACTTGTAAATGGACTGTGTGTCTGACATTGGATTTTAGTCTATGTGATTTATTTCTATTAAATATATATCTGTTTGGCGACGGAGAATTTATTCTCTTGCTTAACGCCCTTCTCTAAGACCTACGACCTCAGGGGTTATATATTGATGGATATCAATCGCATGGAGTGAATTGCCTATGTGGCATGCCTAAGTGGCAAATGATCAAGGCTTCTGTTGAAAAGCAAAGTCTTGTGGGTGATGATCAAAGCACGACCTGTGTGGCATAGCTTTGTGTAACGTTAATTCGCGAGCCTCGCACCCCCGTTTGTGAACCAGAAACGGGAGAGGACCTTAGGGAGGGCATGCGTT
Source organism: Allium sativum (assembly GCA_030737875.1). Taxonomy (NCBI): domain Eukaryota; kingdom Viridiplantae; phylum Streptophyta; class Magnoliopsida; order Asparagales; family Amaryllidaceae; genus Allium; species Allium sativum. The sequence continues at coordinate 220,017,892 of CM060927.1, read as the reverse complement.
TCCTTCTAGCTAGAAGTGGCATCAGTGGTTTTACACGCTCTGACGAGTTTGACTTATGTGGTTTTTTCTGTTGTGAGGCGCCTCGGATATATCGGTGACTGTGTGGAGCCGAAGGAGTCATTTGGCTCATTTTCGCCCCATAGGGCGGGGGAACGCAGTGTCCAGGGTTTAAGTTTAATCCACATCGGTGGACCGGCCCTGACGGTCCAAGGGTCACTCGAGCTCTAATCCTGAGACATGGTAGGCTAGATTGTCTTGAATCAGTAGAGGACTATCTTTTGCCTTGGTTCACAGATAGAAATCCAACTTCCAATACGTGACTTTGCGGTTTTATTTGTAGAGCCTAGTATGGCGACATAGTGGGATGGGCACTCATGCCGTCTATGATTGATACTTATGATTGAAATTGTTTTATACACTATGCACTTATGATAGTATCAAATGATTTGTTTTTAGCGTATCAAGCATTCTTTGGCTATTATAAGGAAAAAACCCTATCCTCCAGCTTGCGTTGCATTGTGTGATGGGACCTGGGTCTTATAATAGCTTCGTTTTTCTTTATTTAGCATTGCGTTGTTGTAATAACCCGGAAATCCGAGCCAATTTAAATTTTTTATTTTGGCAATTTTAACGAATTTTGATTATTTAAAATGAATTATTTTAAATAAAAACGATGAGAAATTTATTTTGAATGGAATTCGAACGTATATTTTATTTAGATCATCGTTAGAATATAAATATTTATTTATATATAAAAAAGGAATTGAAAATGGCGCGGTAGTTCGATAATTCGATTTCAAATTTCAAATGAATGTATAGGATTCAAAATAAACCGGATTTTAGTGAAACCAAAAATATTTGAATCTAATTGAGAATATCTTTCCAACGAATCCGGGAAATCAAAATTTCATAGCAGGAATCAAAAGTTACATCCAGTTGAAATTTCAGAATAATCGCTATGGAATTTCGGCCCTTGAAAATGGCCATTTTGCAGACGACCTCGGATTTCGACGAAACCACTTTTGTTGGATCCGCAATGTCAAATTTTTGCTAGGTTTCAAATTTCATAATTTTTCGAATCAATATGTGAGTGTGGCAAAGTAAAACGCGTCTGACCAGTTTTAGTTGAATTTAATCGACTGGGAAATGGTCATTTTTCCAATGGTCTCGGAATTTGACGAAACTAGTTTTGTTAGGACCGTATCGTGAACACGAAGCTAGAAAATATTTTTTTGGAATTTTTCGAGTTAGTATATGGCCCCGGTAAATTGAAATGCGCGTTCAAATTCAATATATAGAGTTATATGCTGATTTTGACGAAAATTGATCGAAACGGCCGAATCAGCCTACGATACATATCCCATTGGGTTCAGAATGGGGGTAATTGGCTATGGGCGACAGGCGGTGGGCTTCGTTTCGAGTTCGAAATAAAAAGTTGCTTTTTTGAGAAATAATTAGATTAAATTAAATAAAAATCTCCCTCCCTTTCCCCTTTATCTCTGGTCAAACCCCCCTCCCCGTTATTTTATCAAATCGATAAAAAAGAAAAAAAAACCTTGCCGCTCAGATCGACAACGCCCCCTCGAGTTCGTCTGCCAGTCCCTCCACCACGCCACCGCATCATGCGGCTAAACCCTACCTCGCGTCGCCCTCATTTCTCTCTCCTCTGTTCTGCCTAGCCTCGCACGCAGTTGAACCCCCACCGACTTACTGCACCCCCTCTTGACGTCGGCCACCACCTCCGGCGAAAATGCATGTGACGACCCTAAACCCCGTACTGACGGTGGCAAGGGTAATCTTTGGAATATAACACATAAACAGATAACAGCAGAACAAAATTAAATAAATACACCAGATAATGCACAGTAGAATATACTAGATAAACGTAATCATCAGAGTTACACAGTATACAGGATCTTACTTAGTACAAATATAGTTCAGTTATAAATAAATGTCTACAGCGGAAACAAACATAATATGTACAACAGGAGCTGAACAGCATAAAAAGAGATAAATGATAGAATCCATCTTCAGCTCCAGCTATCCGGATAAAGCATGCTAAACCTGAATACAAGGCTGCCCGTGTAGAAAAAGGGGCACCCGAGTTTGAAAGTGAAACAAACTACGAGTCAATCATGGGACTGGTATGAGAAATCTACTCAACAAATTTAAAATAAGGCTAATCGCAGGACCATGCCACTTTCGTGGAACGGGTTTACTCCATTGGATTGACAGTGCTTTAAAACAAATCATTCCTTTAAACATCGCAATGCTTTTTTTATAAAAATGAAGCCATTATAAGACTCAGTTCCCATCACACAATGCAACGCAAACCGGAGGATAGAGTTTTTACCTTATAACGGCCAAAATATGCTTGATACGAATAAAACAAAGGCATTTGATATTATTACTAGTGTTTATATGTTTTGAAAACAATTTCAAATCATAACTATCAATCATAGATGGCATTAATGCCCCATACCACTATGTCGCCATATATAGGTATACAATCAAAACTGCACGATGTCGTATTTGGAAATTGTATTTCCGTCCTGAACCAAGGAAAAAGATAGTCCTTACCGAATTCGAGACGCTCTAACCCGTGTCTCAGGCACAGCCGCAACCGTTGTAACACCCCGTATGTTGAATAACTAGCTATAATATAAAATAGGGCAGAAATAAATTTAAAAATCTGAATCAGGGGAAACGGGCTATGCCATTGTGTTCGTCTCGGAAAAATACGCGAAATAGAGTCCGAGTTTTCGAAAATCGGAGTCCGTATGACCCAGATAAGGCCTAAAGAAGTTTTTAGAAATTTACAACAGATTTTAAAACAAAAATTTCAAAATTTCAGAAGTGGCGGGAAAATTCCCGCCAGACCCAGGGAGTCGACCTGCCCACCAGGTCGACTAGGGTGTCGACCCTAGTGTCGACCTGGGGGTCGACCTCCCTGGTCGAGCCCAGGTGACCTGGGTGCACCAGTTTGGCTTTTGGGCTGTGTTTTGGTGGCTAGGACGAGATCTGACGGCTCTAATCTGATTTAGGGTTAATCTAATGGCCTAAAAGACCTAGCTAATCTATAAATACACCCTAAGACTACCCTAATTCATACTAAAAATAGATACAACACCGTTATGCCGTCAAAATGCAACTTGAAGGAGCCTCCATCAATTTAAAGAGGAAGATAGCTTCTCAAATCAACTTCTAATCAACTCTAGCAACTTAATCTTCTTCTTAGGAGTGCTAATCAACAAGTTGTGAGTTTTCTATAGCCTTAATGACCAATTATTGAAATGATTATGATAGGATATAATGAGGTTATGGCTATGAATGTGGATCAATGCAAATTATGCAAGTTATATGCTATGTGTTAATGATGTTATGCATGTTATGCAAGTTATATGCTATGTGTTAATGATGTTATGCAAGTTATATGCTATGTGTTAATGATGTTATGCATGTTATGCAAGTTATATGCTATGTGTTTGTGATGTTATGCAAGTTATGCAAGTCATATGCTACATGTTCATGATGTTATGCAAGTTATGCAAGTCATATGTTACATGTTCATGATGTTATGCAAGTTATGCAAGCTATATGCTATATGATCATGATGTTATGCAAGTTATGCAAGTGTTCATGATGCTAGTTGCTATGATAAACATTGATCCATTATGACACCATGATTATGCAAGTTTGGTGTATGATTATATGCAAGTTCATATATGATACGTTATGCAAGTTTGGTGTATGATTATATGCAAGTCCATATATGACATGTTATGCAAGTTTGGTGTTTGATGATATGCAAGTAACATGTGCAAGTTTACACCTTAGTATGATATGCATACATATGCAAGTTAACCCCTTTGTATGTCATACATACATATGCAAGTTTACCCCTTTGTATGACATAAATAACTTATGCAAGTTAACCTCTTTATGACATATGTGATTCATGCAAGTTTGGGTTGATTATTTATGCTAGTTGGGTTAATGCTATATGCATGTTGACACCTTTAAAACCCATGTTAATGTTATGCAAGTTGAACCCATTGTATTTGTGATGAATCTTCCCTTTTATGTCATGTTAGCGAATTACGTGGGGAACGATGGGGTTAATATACATGTTAATGAAATGGTGTGAAGTTGGTATGATTATGCATACCATAAAGTGGATGGACATAATTGAGTCAATTATGTACATCGTTAAAATTGGAATTAATTAGGGAAAATTAATTCGAAATATGGGGGTGATTAATTAGGTGTAATTAATCGACTAAGACACGAGGTTGGACCATTTTGTAGCGTAAGACTGCCCGGAACCGACCGGCAAATCCAACGGCTACAAATGATTGGCCCAATGTGAGAGGTCTTAGGCACAAACTAAATACGTGATAAGTGTATAGACACGAGGTTAGACTCGGTTATGGCGTAAGGCTGCCCGAACCCAACCGGCAAATCCAGCTGCCATAAAAGATAGTCTAATGTGAGAGGTCTTTACAACGGTTACGTTCTTAATCAATTAAGAAACACTTAACCAGATAAGCATGTAGCGGGCATGAGGGGTTAAGTGGGTGCCTTGGGTGGCATGTGGAAATCAAGAAAGTGCCTTGGGTGGCATATGGAAATCTAGTGGGTTGCCTTGGGTGGCAATAGAAAATACGATTAGAATACTTAACCAAGTGGAAACATGTAATTAAACATGATTAAAGGGTTAAGTGGGATGCACTTGATAAAGGGACAAACTTAGGTGGGTAGCTTGTGGGGGCCCATTTCACCCAGTAACCCATATGTATCTTATTGGGCTCGACCCATGTCGAGGACGGGACACGTGTACTGGGCTTGATTATAAGAGGCCAAAATGGGTTAGCGGTGGCAACGCAAGTCCAACGGGTTTCATATGCATGTGTGGACCCGGGCTGGTAGGTAAGACGTTGTTGCATCGTGTAGGTATAAGTTGTGCACCATTGGTTGTATCAGGTTGCCACTTTGGGGAGTGATACACCCTACTGTGGGGCCAACACGGGTATCTACGGTAGGGAGCCGATCGCTTGGGAAGTAGTGGGTACACCTAGTGGAGATAGGGGAAGACGACACCTATGTAGTCAGCTAGGGGTACACGAAACAACTGGGTAAATTTTCTGAGTCCTTGGGTGGGATCAACCTTTAAGTAGGAATGACTGGTGTGGTGCAGTTAGTAGTTACCCTTGGGTGGGTAGATGCGTCTTTACCGTTATCTTAGTTTATCCTATGTCTAGTGGGCTACTTAGTGTAGTCATTTATCCCCAGTCATCCCGTACCAAGTTTATATCATACCCTAATTACTTTAATGATTGTGTTGTTAAAGTTATAGGGCTCACTCAGACTTATGTCTGACCCCGTTGTTTTTATTTTTTCCCCCCTCAGGTCCTCTGGTTGGGCCTAGCACTAGTGGGCTTTGATCAGATTTCTTTATCTATCTTTTGGAGCTTGGACCGAGATGTAAAGCCCAGCTTATCTTTTCTTTTATGGCTATTAGTTATGTAGTGGGATTATGTACTTATGTTTATCAGGATGGATATTTTGTACTTGACTCTTGTTTTAGCTGGTTTTGATATGTAACCAAACATGTTTATCTTCTGCTGCAATGGAATGATGTTTTAAATTTCAAGTATGATTTATATCTGTCTTGTTGTAATTTTTTTGTTCTATATTCACTTAAAATACTCCACCGAAGTTAAGGCATTCCCTTAGCGAGTGGCCTTAGCGGGTGTGGGGTGTTACACGTGGTATCAGAGCGAAGGTTAACGGAACAGATAAAATTTTTAGAAAACTATTTTTCTAAAAACATTTTCGGAAGAAGTATTTTCAAAAACATGTCTTTTAAGAGAAAAGTTTTTGAAAGAAAAGCATAATCCCCAATAGCCATATCTTTATCTTTCGAATTCTCCGTTTTGAATCTTTCCTTTTTCGTTTCAGCATGGCTGAAGATCTTAACTTTCCGGAGGGTGTGACGATACCAGTATAGTATAGGAGATTGATGGAGGCTAGGGCCGCCACTGCGGGTCCAACAAATGTTCGTCCACCAACAGTAGCACCCGATCTTCCTCCTCCCCCTCCTCCTCCTCGCACGGATAGTTTTGCTAAGACTTGCAAGGAATTTAAAGCTATGGGAGGGAAACCTTTTCAAGGATCAGAAACTTTTGTGGAAGCTAGGGATTGGCTTAAGGAGGTGGAAGAGTTGATAGATATCTTTGAGATGGAAGAAGGAAAGAAAATCAAGTTAGCGGCTTGGTTAATGAAGGGAGAGGCCTCATTCTGGTGGGAGGTCACTAATGGAGAGCGCCCCGTTGACTCTTGGGCGGATTTCAGGCAAAGATTTGTGGCAAAGTTTCTCTCAAGGGCGGAGGAAAATTTGTATATGGAAAGATTCTTGACACTAAAGCAAGGAAACCTATCAGTGAAGGAATATGTCAACAAGTTTAATCAATTGGCAAGGTTTGGCATAGACATGGTGAATACACCGGAGAAGAAGGCTTTGAGGTTCGTTAAGGGCTTGAATGAACCAATGCATGGATTGGCTATGACTCAGATCCCTATGGGGGCCACCTTTGAGAAGCTAGTAAACATGGCACTCATGCATGAGGAAGAGAAGGGTCCCAATGCTAATAAGGCACCCGAGAAGAAAGGAGATCAGAAGAGACCTCAACAACAACAGCAAAACAAAGGTGGGAAAGGCAACGATGGCAAGGGAAAGAAGAAGTGCTTCAGTTGCGGGATACCAGGCCACCTAAGCAAAGATTGTCGAAAGAAGAAGAAGACGGGCTGCTTCCACTATGGCGAAGCAGGGCATCTAGTGAAGGATTGCCCTAAGAAGGGGCAAAGGACGGGATCTACCTCAGGGGGACAGGTGCAAGCTCTTATGGCACCAGGTCAGGTTAGGGGGAAAGTTCAGGCTCTCGCGGTTCCACCGATTCAGGAAAGAGGTAGAACTATTTCCGTTGAAAGTCTGGTTTTTCTGTTTGATCATCCTGTCCGTACATTGTTTGATTCTGGCGCATCGCATTCGTTTATCTCATCATCATTAGTTGAGCCACTGCACTTAGACACCAGTCTAGTAGATGATCCCTTGGTTGTTTCAAACCCAATTGGGGGCTCCACTTATTTGTCCATGATATGTTTGGGTTTGAAGATTTCTATACTTAGCGTTGAGTTTAGATGTGATGCTTTTGTTTTGGGCTTCACGGGATATGGGTTGATTTTGGGCATGGACTGGTTATCCAGTAATGGTGCCGTTCTTGATTGTGAAAGGAGAGTTGTTAGGCTCATGACCCGCTTGGGTAACACTCTCGAGATCTCTTGTAATCCCATGGATTCTGTTATGCTAAGTTATCTTGAATCGCTTGACGCTTCGGTCGAGAGTTTGCGATCTGTTAGAGTGGTCCGAGAATACTAGGATGTGTTTGAGGAGGTGAAGGGCTTACCTCCGAAGCGGGAGATAGACTTCCGAATATATCTGGTGGATAATGCTAAACCAGTATCTTTACCAGTGCGCCACATGGCTCCTCGTGAGAGGAGGGAACTCCATAAGCAAGTAGGGGAGTTGCTTGAGAAGGGGTTCATAAGACGAAGTATATCGGAGTGGGGTGCTCCAGTAGTTTTTACCACGAAGGCGGATGGGTCCCTCAGACTTTGTGTAGACTATAGAGAACTCAACAAGCTCACAAAGAAGAATAGACACCCATTGCCGAGGATTGATGATCTCTTTGATCAGTTGGTTGGCGCCTCAGTGTTTTCGCAGTTGGACTTTGCCACGGGGTTTCATCAGTTGAGGGTGGCTGAGGATAGCATAGACAAGACTACCTTTTGGACTCCGGATGGTTTCTATGAGTGGCTGGTGATGCCATTTGGTTTGACGAACGCCCCAGCATACTTTGTTGATTTGATGAGTAGGGTGTTCAGGGAGTACCTTAATAAGTTCGTGGTGGTCTTTGTGGATGACATCTTAGTATTTTCTAAGAGTGAAGAAGAGCATGCCCTACATCTTAGGGAAGTGTTGGAGACTCTTCGAGCGCATAACCTTAAGGCTAAATTCTCTAAATGTCACTTCTGGAGGAAGGAAGTGCGGTTCTTGGGGCAAGTGGTCTCCAAGGAAGGGATAGCTGTGGATCCCGCGAAGGTAGTGTCCATCCAAGATTGGAAGGTTCCGAAGAATGCTACCGAGGTGAGGAGTTTCTTGGGGTTGGCTGGCTACTATAGGAAGTTTATCAAGGACTTCGCGAAGATATCAGCCCCATTAACTCGCTTGACGAAGAAGAATCTAGTCTTCTTATGGGACGTAGATTGTGATGATGCGTTCCGACGGTTAAAGAGAGCTTTAACCACAGCCCCAGTCTTAGTGTTGCCAGATGGGAGTAAGCCATTTGTTGTCTATACCGATGCTTGTGGGACAGGACTGGGCGCAGTCTTAATGCAAGAGGGAAGGGTAATAGCCTACGGTGGAAGGCAGTTGAGAAAGCATGAGAAAAATTACCCTACCCATGATCTAGAGTTGGCCGCTATTGTTTTTGCGCTTAAGATTTGGCGCCATTATCTTCTTGGAGAAAGATTCGAATTGTTCACTGACCACAAATCATTGAAGTACTTGTTTTCTCAGAAGGATTTGAACTTGAGACAGCAAAGGTGGATGGAGTTCTTAGCGTCCTATGATTTCGAGATAGCATATACCCCTGGCAAGGGTAACGTGGTGGCGGACGCCTTGAGCAGAAAAAGGTTGTCCTTGAGTCCATTGTTCGTGGAACGACGAAGCTTGGAATTTATCTCGATGTTTGATTTCAGACCTTCCGTTGATTTTGTACCCGGTTTGCTAGCATCCTTAGAGGTCAGACCTACTCTTTTGGGACGGATTGGCGAGGCACAGCGGGACGACCCACAGTTGGTTGAGTTAGTAGAGAGGCTCATAAGGGTGGAGTCGTCCAGCCATTTGAGTAGGTACACCCTCGACGATAGGGGGTGCTTGCGTAGAGATGGTAGACTTTGTGTACCGCAAGACGAGGGTTTGAGGAAGGCTATTCTTGATGATGCACACCGTTCTAGGATGACCATTCATCCCGGTGGGGACAAGATGTACCAAGACATGAAGCGAGTTTTCTTTTGGGCCGGTATGAAGAAAGATGTGGCCGAGTATGTCGCTAGATGCTTGGTGTGCCAACAAGTGAAAGCGGAGCAAAAGAAACCGGGTGGGTTGCTTCACCCATTGGAAGTTCCGCAATGGAAGTGGGATAGCGTCTCGATGGATTTTATTGATGGGTTACCGAGATCGAGGAAGGGTAATACGGGAATTTGGGTTGTGGTAGACAGACTTACTAAGAGCGCTCATTTTATACCCGTGAAGAGCAAGAGGACTGCTCCATGGCTAGCTTCAGTATATCTTCGAGAGATAGTTCGATTGCATGGGGTACCCTCTAGCATAGTGAGTGATCGAGATCCTATCTTCACTAGCGAGTTCTGGAAGAGTTTGCAAGAAGCAGTGGGGACTCAATTGTGTCTGAGCACCGCATATCATCCTCAGACGGATGGCCAGACCGAGAGGGTGAATCGTGTTCTGGAAGACCTTTTGAGGCTTTGTATCTTCGATTTTGGAGGTACATGGGAAGAGCATCTTCCATTGGTGGAGTTCGCGTAAAACAACAGCTTTCAGTCCAGTATTGGTATGGCTCCTTTCGAAGCTCTTTATGGAAGGCCTTGTCGATCACCTACATGTTGGTGGGAATCTACGGATAAGATCTTGCTTGGGCCCGATATGGTTAGAGAGACTTCGGAGAAGATTGATTTGATTCGAAGAAGGATGAAAGCAGCGCAAGACAGGCAAAAATCTTACGCGGATAAGAGGAGGACGGATCTTGAGTTTGATGTTGGGGACATGGTCTTTGTCAAAGTATCTCCATTACGGAATGTTGTCCGCTTTGGGTCCGTTGGGAAGTTAGCTCCAAGATTTGTAGGACCGTTTCCTATTAAGGAAAGGATTAGACGGGTGGCATATAGGGTGGATTTACCCGAGAGACTTAGTGGGGTGCATGATGTATTCCATGTGTCACATTTGAGGAAGTGCCTAAATGAGACCTCAGAGGTGGTAGAGCTAAGCTTTCTTAGAGAAGTGGAGGTAGAGCGTGATGCAACTATTCGACGAGCTCCTACCCGCATCCTTGGGTCAGAGATTAGGAAGTTGAGGAACAGAGAGGTGCGACTAGTCAAGGTGCAATGGGGAGAGGATGAGAGCAATGCTACTTGGGAGACAGAAGCGAAGATGCGCTCACTATACCCATTCCTTTTTGAGGGTATGTCTTTTAACTTCTCCTTTATCGTTTGTCTAGTACTTATCTTATCTTTAGTATGTCCTCTCATTAGTACCTTTGACCTTTAGACAGGGTAAACCTATGGTTAAAACATGTGTTTGAGACATGTTATGATTGATGGATGCGTGTGGATGCAAGTGTTTGCTAGTGATTGCTCGTGGATGCATATACACACACTTTAGGCACTAGATCGGCTCAGTCACTTCATATTGCATATTGCATATAATTGTGTGTAGGTAGCTATATTAATGGATGTATAATGATTGTGCTATCATATGGATGATGCATTTTGGTGAATGGTTGTGCACTCATGTAGAAATAGTATGTGTCGATAAGGTTCTTTCGCATAAATATTGGATGCATGGCACTATCATGGTTTACATTAAGGAGGTCAACTGAATCAGTAGGCCGCCTGATTTTGTATTAGACAGGAAACATATACACACACTTTTTGCATATGTTCATACATCATTAGAAACCCTAAGGACAATGGATGCCAGTGTTTAATGGTTTGAGTAGATGGTTGTTTGGTTGGTAGGATACGTTCTTCTTGACTTAGAGATTTCGGGGACGAAATCCTTTAAGTAGGGGAAAATGTAACACCCCGTATGTTGAATAACTAGCTATAATATAAAACAGGGCAGAAATAAATTTAAAAATCTGAATCAGGGGAAACGGGCTATGCCATTGCGTTCGTCTCGGAAAATACGCGAAATAAAGTCCGAGTTTTCGAAAATCGGAGTCCGTATGACCCAGATAAGGACCAAAGAAGTTTTCAGAAATTTAAAACAGATTTTAAAACAAAAATTTCAAAATTTCAGAAGTGGCGGGAAAATTCCCGCCAGACCCAGGGAGTCGACCTAGGGGTCGACAGGGGTGTCGACCTGCCCACCAGTCGACTAGGGTGTCGACCCTAGTGTCGACCTGGGGGTCGACCTCCCTGGCCGAGCCCAGGTGACCTGGGTGCACCAGTTTGGCTTTTGGGCTGTGTTTTGGTGGCTATGACGAGATCTGACGGCTCTAATCTGATTTAGGGTTAATCTAATGGCCTAAAACACCTAGCTAATCTATAAATACACCCTAAGACTACCCTAATTCATACTAAAAATAGATACAACACCGTTATGCCGTCAAAATGCAACTTGAAGGAGCCTCCATCAATTTAAAGAGGAAGATAGCTTCTCAAATCAACTTCTAATCAACTCTAGCAACTTAATCTTCTTCTTAGGAGTGCTAATCAACAAGTTGTGAGTTTTCTATAGCCTTAATGACCAATTATTGAAATGATTATGATAGGATATAATGAGGTTATGGCTATGAATGTGGATCAATGCAAATTATGCAAGTTATATGCTATGTGTTAATGATGTTATGCATGTTATGCAAGTTATATGCTATGTGTTAATGATGTTATTCAAGTTATATGCTATGTGTTAATGATGTTATGCATGTTATGCAAGTTATATGCTATGTGTTTGTGATGTTATGCAAGTTATGCAAGTCATATGCTACATGTTCATGATGTTATGCAAGTTATGCAAGTCATATGTTACATGTTCATGATGTTATGCAAGTTATGCAAGCTATATGCTATATGATCATGATGTTATGCAAGTTATGCAAGTGTTCATGATGCTAGTTGCTATGATAAACATTGATCCATTATGACACCATGATTATGCAAGTTTGGTGTATGATTATATGCAAGTTCATATATGATACGTTATGCAAGTTTGGTGTATGATTATATGCAAGTCCATATATGACATGTTATGCAAGTTTGGTGTTTGATGATATGCAAGTAACATGTGCAAGTTTACACCTTAGTATGATATGCATACATATGCAAGTTAACCCCTTTGTATGTCATACATACATATGCAAGTTTACCCCTTTGTATGACATAAATAACTTATGCAAGTTAACCTCTTTATGACATATGTGATTCATGCAAGTTTGGGTTGATTATTTATGCTAGTTGGGTTAATGCTATATGCATGTTGACACCTTTAAAACCCATGTTAATGTTATGCAAGTTGAACCCATTGTATTTGTGATGAATCTTCCCTTTTATGTCATGTTAGCAAATTACGTGGGGAACGATGGGGTTAATATACATGTTAATGAAATGGTGTGAAGTTGGTATGATTATGCATACCATAAAGTGGATGGACATAATTGAGTCAATTATGTACATCGTTAAAATTGGAATTAATTAGGGAAAATTAATTCGAAATATGGGGGTGATTAATTAGGTGTAATTAATCGACTAAGACACGAGGTTGGACCCTTTTGTAGCGTAAGACTGCCCGGAACCGACCGACAAATCCAGCGGCTACAAATGATTGGCCCAATGTGAGAGGTCTTAGGCACAAACTAAATACGTGACAAGTGTATAGACACGAGGTTAGACTCGGTTATGGCGTAAGGCTGCCCGGACCCAACCGGCAAATCCAGCTGCCATAAAAGATAGTCTAATGTGAGAGGTCTTTACAACGGTTACTTTCTTAATCAATTAAGAAACACTTAACCAGATAAGCATGTAGCGGGCATGAGGGGTTAAGTGGGTGCCTTGGGTGGCATGTGGAAATCAAGAAAGTGCCTTGGGTGGCATGTGGAAATCTAGTGGGTTGCCTTGGGTGGCAATAGAAAATACGATTAGAATACTTAACCAAGTGGAAATATGTAATTAAACATGATTAAAGGGTTAAGTGGGATGCACTAGATAAAGGGACAAGCTTAGGTTGGTAGCTTGTGGGGGCCCATTTCACCCAGTAACCCATATGTATCTTATTGGGCTTGACCCATGTCGAGGACGGGACATGCGTACTGGGCTTGATTATAAGAGGCCAAAATGGGTTAGCGGTGGCAACGCAAGTCCAACGGGTTTCATATGCGTGTGTGGACCCGGGCTGGTAGGTAAGACGTTGTTGCATCGTGTAGGTATAAGCCGTGCACCATTGGTTGTATCGGGTTGCCACTTTGGGGAGTGATACACCCCACTGTGGGGCCAGCACGGGTATCTACGGTAGGGAGCCGATCGCTTGGGAAGTAGTGGGTACACCTAGTGGAGATAGGGGCAGACGACACCTATGTAGTCAGCTAGGGGTACACGAAACTACTGGGTAAATTTTTTGAGTCCTTGGGTGGGATCAACCTTTAAGTAGGAATGACTGGTGTGGTGCAGTTAGTAGTTACCCTTGGGTGGGTAGATGCGTCTTTACCGTTATCTTAGTTTATCCTATGTCTAGTGGGCTACTTAATGTAGTCATTTATCCCCAGTCATCCCGTACCAAGTTTATATCATACCCTAATTACTTTAATGATTGTGTTGTTAAAATTATAGGGCTCACTCAGACTTATGTCTGACCCCGTTGTTTTTATCTTTTTCCCCCTCAGGCCCTCAGGTTGGGCCTAGCACTAGTGGGCTTTGATCAGATTTCTTTATCTATCTTTTGGAGCTTGAACCGAGATGTAAAGCCCAGCTTATCTTTTCTTTTATGGCTATTAGTTATGTAGTGGGATTATGTACTTATGTTTATCAGGATGGATATTTTGTACTTGACTCTTGTTTTAGCTGGTTTTGATATGTAACCAAACATGTTTATCTTCTGCTGCAATGGAATGATGTTTTAAATTTCAAGTATGATTTATATCTGTCTTGTTGTAATTTTTCTGTTTTATATTCACTTAAAATACTCCACCGAAGTTAAGGCATTCCCTTAGTGAGTGACCTTAGCGGGTGTGGGGTGTTACAACCGTACCTTGGATCGTCCGGGCCGGTCCACACGAAGTGGATTATAATGCCTGAACAACGCGTTTCTCCGCCCTTTGGGGCGTCAATGAGCCAACGAATGACTCCATCGGACCCGGATCGTCCGATCTAACCGAGGCGCCTCGCAACAGTAACAACCACATAAGTCAAACTCGTCAGAGCGTGTAAAACCACTGACGCCACTTCTAGCTAGAAAGAAAACGCACGCCCCTCCCGAGGTCCTTTCTCCCGTTTCTGGTTCATACCGAGGTGTGAGATTCACGAATTCACGTTATACACAAAGCTACGCCACACAGGCGGTGCTTTGATCATCACCACAAGACTTTGCTTTTCAACAGAAGCCCTGATCACTGTATCTTAGCATGCCACACAGGCAATTCACACCGTGCAACTGATGGCTATCAATCACACAGAATAAATTCCAATGTCAGACACACTGTCCATTTGCAAGTCCGTTCTGGGTCTGAACGAAACCGGAGGCACTATATACCTCGCAAACCCATCGATCACCACGTACATCTGGACGATCACCACTCATTATCCATATTTCGGGATGCCTCCCAATCAGGACCTCGGTTACCATCCAAACGAGGTGAAGATCTCCGATCTTCGACCACCGTCTTCATCTTCGATTTCTTATCGTCGATTCAGTTATTCAGAATGGGATAAACCCGGTCTTTCTGAGCAACTCGCGTGTATAATAAACAAGTTCTACACAAACACTACTACACATCATTTCAATTCATTAGTCACTAACCGTCAATCAGTAAGAGAACGATTTCCCAAATATTAACCCCGAAGGCCGAAACCAACATCAGATCAAAATCCAGGAAACCATTCGACTTAGCTAACCTTCAGTTAATTTCTATATTTCACATCCATATCGTTTATAATATTTTATAACGATTTATCGCTATTTTTTATTTATTTTAAAATAGCCAATTTATTCAAAACGACGCTTCGGGCCATAACGCGGACGTGGCGCTGTTTTTCTTCAGATTTGATTTACACATATCTGAAAATCTAACTGTTGGATCTTCACAAAATTTACATCATTAGAAAGATCATTTCAAAACGAATCCAACGGTTCCAGTTTCGGGAAAATCCGACGGTCGGATCTCCTGGTATAATCGTTTGAAGATTCAATTTCAAAATACGAACTGCAGCGTCGTTATTCGATTATATATATATATATATATATATATATATATATATAATCGATTCTGGCGCTGTTTTTCTTTAGATTTGAATTAAACATTCCAGACAATCCAACCGTTGGATTTTTACAAAGTTGGTGCCATTGGAAAGATATTTCCAAAGTGAACCCAACGGTTGCGGTTTCGGGAAAATCCGATGGTCGGATCTCCCGTACTAATCGTTTGAAATCATGGTTTCAAAATATGACATGCAGCTTCGTTATTCGATATATTTCAATTCTATATATATATATATATATATATATATATATATATTGATTCTTCGATTTCAATACTATATGATTTCCATACATTTGATAAAAATGATATTTTTATCTAACAGTCTTCTATTTCAACACTTCACTATTTTTAACAATTCATGTATATAATAAAAATGTGATTTTTAATGTAAAACAATTTATTTCAAAATTCGACTATTTTATATAGTTAATGTAGGTGATAAAAATAGGATTTTTATTATAAAACACTTTCTTTCAAAATATGAATACCATTCAACACATTAATTTTAATTCAACGAATGAATTTCGATTCAACACATGAAGGTTTTCTATAGTTTATATATATCGATAAAAGGTGATTTTTATATTTAAAGCGCGAATACCCTTCAACACATGAATTTGAATTCAACGAATGAATTTTGATTCAACACATGAAGGTTTTCTATAGTTTATGTATATCGATAAAAAGGTGATTTTTATATTTAAAACACGAATACCATTCAACACATGAATTTCTATTCAACGAATGAATATCGATTCAACACATGAAGGTTTTCTATATTTTGTATATATAGATAAAAAGGTGATTTTTATATTTAAAACACGAATACCATTCAACACATGAATTTCTATTCAACGAATGAGTTTCAATTCAACACATGAAGGTTTTCTATTAAACGAGTAAATATAGTTTAAACAAATGAAAATAATTCAAAAACATGAATATTATTCAAAATTTCGGCAGCATAACGGTAGGGTAGTTAAAACCGAGACCGTCCCTAGTACGGCTCCTCGCTCTACCTTAGAACCTCGCGGTTTTCGACAATGGGGATTCATGCATCTAGTTCGCACGCAGGCGGCATGTATATTTATTTCATTTCAGCAAACTAATCCTATGTGGTTTCAACCAAATATTTCTCAACCACAAAAGGGTATTTTTCAACCACAATCAATCAATTTCAACCACAAACAATTCCAATCAACCATTCGCTATCAATCAATTTTCACACCAATCACAACCAATAAATATCGTGCATGGTTTGTGGACGAGGGGCGTATATATATTTATATAGCATTTCACTTCTATTTCAACACATATATAATTTTTACAACATATATACAACTTATATATCGAACGTACAACTTACACAATGCTTATACAAGAGGTGTACAATGCTTATGTAACTCATACATCGACTATATAATTATACATTGTCGTTTTCCTTATCGTTTATAAATTAGAAATCTCACATTGGGTTCCACTCCACCAAAAATAGCAGAAGACTCAGAAAAATATGCGGTCTCTTCTAGATTGTAGAAGCCGTCCACATGGTCACGATGTTTCCTATTTCATCGACTTTCGTCAAGAAACAAAAACATATGATTTTTCAAAGTTTGCAACGGTTTAAAGGTGTTAAAATCAGTTGAAAATTATCATAGCCGTATACCTCAATTTTTGGTTCGAAACTTGGTTTCGAATTTTCTTCCAATCCGTTGCTCGATGCCAAAATCGGTCAGCTCCACGTCGAAGAGCCTCGAAAGGCGCGCAGATCGGTGGCAGGGGGGTCAGGTGCGACGGCGCCACCAGGGTGCGGCGGTGGCTTGAAGACGTGATCTTCCTGGCGTCGGTTCTCCCAAAATACACAATGAAAAAATCGAAATCAGGTATGGATTTGAAGAGCTCGTGAATATCTTCAAAAAGTTCAACTGTGGCACGAGCTAATTCGGCGTGGATTGAACAGAAAATGAGGGGGAAGGTTGGAACTTCGAGCGCCGTTCGCGATCTGGGGGTTTTGGAGAGAAACGAGGAGAGAGAAAGCTGAGTTGGACTAATGATTTTTTTTTATTTATATATTTTTAAATTTCGAAAATACCCTCTTTCACCAACGAACACCAATCCAAACCCAACGACTGTCGTCCCTAGCATTTTAACCCCATTCCGAACACAATGGGAGATGGTCCGTAGGCCCATTCGACTGTTTCAGTCAGTTTTCATTCAACTTAAAATATATAACATTCAATATTCGATTTGAACGTACATTTCAATTTGCCAGGGCCACAAACTGATTCGAAAAATTCCAGAAAAATAAATCTGGCTATGTTTTGACGATACGGTCCCAACAAAACTAGTTTCGTCTAATTCTGAGACCGTTTGCAAAAAGGCCCATTTCTGGTCGATCCAATTTAACTGTAATTTACCAAAACACGTTTTCCTTTGCCACGCTCACATACTAGCTTCAAAAATTATGAAATTTGAAACCTAGCAATAACTTCACATCCCAGATCCAACAAAAGTAGTTTCGTCGAATTCTGAGGTCGTATGCAAAATGGCCAATTTCACGGGCTATATAAATTCCATAGCGACCTTTCTGAAAATTCATTTGGCCATAACTTTTGCTTTCCACTATGAAACTTCGATTTTTCAGATTCGTTAGAAAGGCATTCACTAATAGATTTAAATATTTTTGGTTTCACTCAAATCTATTTTGTTTTGCACCCGGTACAGTCCGACAAAGTTTGAATTCAATTTTTAAAACTACAGCGCCATTTCAGGCCTTGTTTATAATTAGAATTAATTATATTCATTTTCAAACGTCGATTCAAACTCACTTTTCATTGCTATTATTTAAAATATTTGTTTTAAATATTTAAAATCCACTATTTTAGCCAATTTAAAAATTTTAAATTGGTTCAGATTTTCCGGGTCGTTACAATCTCCCGTACTTAAAACTTTTCGTCCCCGAAAAGGAACAAAGTCGAAAGTGGTTTGATTAATCAACTCTACGCTCAATCTGGCTTCCATCCTCCAACTTTTCAGTTTCTGAGAATTTTCAAATTCTTCAAAAATTTGGCTAACACCCGGAATTTTCGAAAAATTTCGCCATAACCTCCTTTGTACGGGGAGAGGTTTGGAAATTTATTGGGCTGTATTAGGTACCCAATAAATCCTAATAAGCGTACACATATTTATAGTGATATATTCTGGTGTTTACAGGGGAGCGTGTATTGATAATAACTGCAGAGAATAAATTCTCGTCACCCTATCAAAGCCTGAGGGAGTGTGTATTTTAAATGCTCCAGAGGATAAATCCTCGTCACCTCGTCCCGTGTGGGAAATAAATTGTCCATGTGCCGTATCTAATGACTAGAGAGACGTGATTATTGTCAACTCCAGACCCGTGTGAGGTTTTTATTAATCTGGCAATTTTATCGTTACAATTTAAATAGTCCATATCATTCATTAGTTCAACATGTAAAATATAGTCATCGCCATACAAGCCTCTCGCTCGTATGGTAAATCTTCCACCTCGTCACACAAGCTCCAAATGCTTATGTGGTATATGATGAAGTATGCCTATCTTCCAGAAGTATGCCATGTAATGTAGTTCAAAATTAATTATTACTATCCTATGGCGACGTTTATTATTTCACATAGAACAACCAGCACTCGGCATCCAATGGCATTCACATGAGTTGATATAATAATATTTCGCATCCAACTCATTAAGGTTTACCTATTTGTCGGACACGCAAATAAATTCTTTACTCAACAGCTATCCATTTACCTGTTCAAACATATATAATGTACATGTATATATTTCTATCTATTTTCTAATCAGTTCAATGTGTGATATAATCGAATAAATTCTACCATTCATTCTATTATTGATTAAATTAACTATCATTTTAATAATTTTAATTAATCAAATCTATTATCGCACAACACAAACAACAATCAAATTGTTTTTACCTTTTCAAAAATATACTAATCAATTTCTATACTCTTTTAAAATCATTCAGACTATAGAATTAAAAGTGCGCATCCATGGAAAGAAAATAACAACAGAGTAGTTAGTAATGCAAAGTATGGTAAATATACCTTGAACCGGAGTCAATCAGAGATATCCACTCGACACTTAGGATAGGCTTTCTGAATGCTCTCCTCAGTTTCCCAAGTACAATCTCGTGGATCTCCACTCCATTGCACTTTGACTAAGCGAACCTTCTTGTTCCTCAGCTCTTTGGTTTCTTTGCCGATAATCTTGAGCGGCTCTCTTCTCACAGCTAATTCTGGAGTAATTTCAATATCTTGTTGAGCTGCTTCTTCCACGATCAAGTCTGGATCATGAACGTGCTTTCAAAGTTGAGATATATGAAATACATCATGCGCCCCAGGCAACCAATCTGGCAATTTAACCTTATAAGCGAGAGTTCCGATCCGTTCCAGAATAGGAAACAGACCAATGAATTTGGGCGCCAACTTTCCAATTTTAACGAATCGGATAACTCCTCTCATCGGCGATACTTTCAAATATACATAGTCGCCAACAGCAAAGGACGACATAGCTCTTTTGTCAGCTTTGAGCAGCCAGTAATCGTTTCTTAATAAAATCGACTTTGTCGGTAGCTTCTCGGATCATGTCTGGCCCCAATACAAGTCTATCACCGGGTTCGACCCAACAAGCAGGAGATCGGCACGGTCTACCATATAATGCTTCGAATGGCGACATTGTCAGGCTCGCCCGGTAGCTGTTATTATATGAGAATTCAGCCAAATGCAGATGATCTTCCCATGATCCACCGAAATCTAGAACACAAGCCCGTAATAGATCTTCTAGTATATGATTCACCCTCTCAGTTTGACCATCTATCTGAGGATGATAGGCCGTGCTTAGGTTCAGCTTTGCTCCCAGCTCTACTTGAAATGCCTCCCAGAATTTACTAGTAAATATTGTATCTCTATAACTAACTATACTGAGCGGCACTCCATGTGGTCTAACTATTTCCTTGAAATATATCTGCGCCAGACTCTGAGCAGTTCTGTTTGATCTGACAGGTATGAAATGGGCGATCTTCGTGAAGCGATCTACGATCACCCAAATACTGTCATTTCCTTTTCTGGTTCTGGTCAAACCATCAATGAAGTCCATGGAAATATGTTCCCACTTCCAACCAGGAACGTCTAGTGGTTGTACCAATCCAGCCAGTTTCTGTTGGTCGCTCTTGACTAGCTGGCAAGTAGGGCATTGGCTAACATATATTGAAACGTCTCTTTTCATAGCCATCCACCAGAATGTTCGCTTGAGATCGTTGTACATTTTGGCCACACCAGGATGGATACTCAGCTTGGACTTGTGACACTCGTCTAACACTTCCCTTTTTAGCTCAGGGATGCTAGGAAAACAAATCCTTCCTTTCAATCTCAGGATTCCGTCGTTATCTATTTGTAAACACGAGGGTTCGCCTTTCTGAATCCTTTTCATCATATCCTTAATAAAGTTATCCTCCTTCTGAAGAATAGATATTTTAATCAAGGAAGTCGTAATAATAAAGCTGGCGATCATTACATTCTTTCGGCTCAACGCATCGGCCACGACATTGGCTTTCCCTGGAGTGTATATAATCTCAAAGTCATATGCTGCAAGAAACTCCAGCCAACGCTGCTGCCTCAGATTCAGGTCTTTCTGGGTGAACAGATACTTTAATGACTGATGGTTTGTATACAACTCGAATTTCTCACCCAGAAGATTGTGTCCCCAGATTTTCAAAGAGAATACTATAGCCAATAACTCAAGATCATGAGTTACGTAGTTCTTTTCATGCGGTTTTAACTGACGGCTAGCATACACAATCACTTGACCTCTTTGCATTAACATTGCGCCAAGGCCTTCTCTAGAAGCATCAGTCCAGACTTTCAAATCCTCATTGCCATCTATTATTGTTAACACTGGAGCAGTTGTCAGTTTCAGCTTCAGCTCTTGGAAAGCTTCCTCACATACCGGAGTCCAATTGAATCTCGAATGTTTCTTCGTTAGTTTCTTTAAAGAACTAGATGTCTTCGCGAAATCCTTAATGAATTTCCGATAATAACTGGCTAACCCAAGAAAATTTCTAACTTCTGTTGGCGTACGAGGCTGTTTCCAATTCTGAATAGCAGTGATTTTACTGGGATCCACTGAAATTCCTTGCTTTAGCACTACGTGGCCAAGAAATTTGACTTCTTCGTGCCAGAATATACATTGGGAAAAATTTGCTTTTGACACATTCCTTCTGAGGATTTCTAACACTTGTTCCAAATGTTTTCCGTGCTCGCTTTCTGAAATAGAGAAGATAAGGATATCAACAATGAGAACCAGAACAAATTTATTCAATACTCCTCTGAATACTCTGTTCATTAGATCGACGAAATAGGCTGGAGCGTTACATAAGCAGAAGGGCATTACTAACCACTCATAGAATAAGTCTGGACCTCTGAATGGTGTCATTGGAACACACTCTTCGGCAATTCGAAGCTGATGGAAGCCTGTAGCTAGGTCCATCCTTGAGAATACCTGTGCTCCATTCAGACGATCCAATAAATCATCGATTCGTGGCAATGGATCTTTGTTCTTTATGGTCTGCTTGTTCAAATCACGATAATCCACACATTGCCGTAGAGTACCGTCTGATTTTGGGACAAACACCACTGCTGCTCCCCAATCTGAGAAACTAGGCCTGATCAGACCCTTCCATACGAGCTGTCGTGTTTGATTGTCTAATTCCTCTTTCTCTTTCAAGGACATTCTCCACATAGCGTGAACTACCGGCCTTGCATTCGGAATCACGTTGTGACGACCCCAAACCCCGTACTGACGGTGGAAAGGGTAATCTTTGGAATATAACACATAAACAGATAACAGCAGAACATAATTAAATAAATACACCAAATAATGCACAATAGAATATACTGGATAAACGTAATCATCAGAGTTACACAGTATACAGGATCTTACTTAGTACAAATACAGTTCAGCTATGCATAAATGTCTACAGTAGAAACAAACATAATATGTACAACAGGAGCTGAACAACATAAAAAGAGATAAATGATAGAATTCATCTTCAGCTCCAGCTATCCGGATAAAGCCTGCTAAAGCTGAATACAAGGCTGCCCGTGTAGAAAAAGGGGCACCCGAGTTTGAAAGTGAAACAAACTACGAGTCAGTCATGGGACTGGTATGAGAAATCTACTCAACACATTTAAAATATGGCTAATAACAGGACCATGCCACTTTCATGGAATGGGTTTACTCCATTGGATTACTAGTGCTTTAAAACAAATCATTCCTTTAAACATCGCAATGCTTTTTTACAAAAATGAAGCCATTATAAGCCTCAGTTCCCATCACACAATGCAACGCAAACCGGAGGATAGAGTTTTTACCTTATAACGGCCAAAATATGCTTGATACAAATAAAACAAAGGCATTTGATATTATTACTAGTGTTTATATGTTTTGAAAACAATTTCAAATCATAACTATTAATCATAGACGGCATTAATGCCCCATACCACTATGTCTCCATATATAGGTATACAATCAAAACCGCACGATGTCGTATTTGGAAATTGGATTTCCGTCCTGAACCGAGGCAAAAGATAGTCCTTACCGAATTCGAGACGCTCTAGCCCGTGTCTCAGGCACAGCCGCAACCGTACCTTGGATCGTCAGGGCCGGTCCACACGAAGTGGATTATAATGCCTGAACAATGCGTTTCTCCGCCCTTTGGGGCGCCAATGAGCCAATTAATGACTCCATCGGACCCGGATCGTCCGATCTAACCGAGGCGCGTCGCAACAGTAACAACCACATAAGTCAAACTCGTCAGGGCGTGTAAAATCACTAACGCCACTTCTAGCTAGAAAGAAAACGCACGCCCCTCCCGAGGTCCTTTCTCCCGTTTCTGGTTCATACCGAGGTGTGAGGTTCGCGAATTCACGTTATACACAAATCTACGCCACACAGGCGGTGCTTTGAACATCACCACAAGACTTTGCTTTTCAACATAAGCCCTGATCACTGTATCTTAGCATGCCACACCGGCAATTCACACCGTGCAACTGATGGCTATCAATCACACAGAATAAATTCCAATGTCAGACACACTGTCCATTTGCAAGTCCATTCTGGGTCTGAACGAAACGGGAGGCACTATATACCTCGCAAACCCATCGATCACCATGTACGTCTAGACAATCACCACTCATTATCCATATTTCGGGATGCCTCCCAATCAGGACCTCGGTTACCATCCAAACGAGGTGAAGATCTCCGGTCTTCGACCACCGTCTTCATCTTCGATTTCTTATCGTCGATTCAGTTATTCAGAATGGGATAAACCCGGTCTTTCTGAGAAACTCGCGTATATAATAAACAAGTGCTACACAAACACTACTACGCATCATTTCAATTTGTTAGTCACTAACCGTCAATCAGTAAGAGAACGATTTCCCAAATATTAACCCCGAAGGCCGAAACCAACATCAGATCAAAATCCAGGAAACCATTCGACTTAGATAACCTTCAGTTAATTTCTAAATTTCACATCCATATCGTTTATAATATTTTATAACGATTTATCGCTATTTTTATTTATTTTAAAATAGCCAATTTATTCAAAACGACGCTTCGGGCCATAACGCGGACGTGGCGCTGTTTTTCTTCAGATTTGATTTACACATATCTAAAAATCTAACCGTTGGATCTTCACAAAATTTACATCATTAGAAAGATATTTTCAAAACGAATCCAACGGTTCCCGTTTCGGGAAAATCCGACGGTCGGATCTCCCGGTATAATCGTTTGAAATTTCGATTTCAAAATACGAACTGCAGCGTCGTTATTCGATTAAATATAATTATATATATATATATATATATATAATCGACTCTGGTGCTGTTTTTCTTTAGATTTGAATTAAACATTCCAGACAATCCAATCGTTGGATTTTTACAAAGTTGGTGCCGTTGGAAAGATATTTCCGAAGCGAACCCAATGGTTGCAGTTTCGGGAAAATCCGATGGTCGGATCTCCCGCACTAATCGTTTGAAATCACGGTTTCAAAATACGAACTGCAGCTTCGTTATTCGATATATTTCAATTCTATTTATATATATATATATATATATCGATTCTTCGATTTCAAAACTATATGATTTCCATACATTTGATAAAAATGATATTTTTATCTAACTGTCTTCTATTTCAACACTTCACTATTTTTAACAATTCATGTATATAATAAAAATGTGATTTTTAATGTAAAACAATTTATTTCAAAATTCGACTATTTTATATAGTTATTGTCGGTGATAAAAATAGGATTTTTATTATAAAACACTTTCTTTCAAAATATGAATACCATTCAACACATGAATTTCAATTCAACGATTGAATTTTTATTCAACACATGAAGGTTTTCTATAGTTTATATATATATCGATAAAAGGTGATTTTTGTATTTAAAAAACGAATACCATTCAATTCAACGAATGAATTGCGATTCAACACATGAAGGTTTTCTATAGTTTATATATATCGATAAAAAGGTGATTTTTATATTTAAAACATGAATACCATTCAACACATGAATTTCTATTCAACGAATGAATATCGATTCAATACATGAAGGTTTTCTATAGTTTCTATATATAGATAAAAAGGTGATTTTTATATTTAAAACACAAATAACATTCAACACATGAATTTCTATTCAACGAATGAGTTTCAATTCAACACATGAAGGTTTTCTATTCAACGAATAAATATAGCTTCAACAAATGAAAATAATTCAAACACATGAATATTATTCAAAATTTCGGCAGCATAACGGCAGGGTAGTTAAAACCGGGACCGTCCCTAGTACGGCTCCTCGCTCTACCTTAAAACCTTGCGGTTTTCGACAATGGGGATTCATGCATCTAGTTCGCATGCAGGCGGCATGTATATTTATTTCATTTCCACAAACTAATCCTATGTGGTTTCACCCAAATATTTCTCAACCACAAATGGGTATTTTTCAACCACAATCAATCAATTTCAACCACAAACAATTCCAATCAACCATTCCCTATCAATCAATTTTCACACCAATCACAACCAATAAATATTGTCCATGGTTTGTGGACGAGGGGCGTATATATATATTTATATATAGCATTTCACTTATATTTCAACACATATATAATTTTTACAACGCATATACAACTTATATATCGAACGTACAACTTATACAACGCTTATACAAGAGGTGTACAAAGCTTATATAACTCATACATCGACTATATAATTTATACATCGTCGTTTTCCTTATCGTTTATAAATTAGAAATCTCACATTGGGTTCCACTCCACCAAAAATAGCAGAAGGCTCAGAAAAATATGCGGTCTCTTCTAGAATGTAGAAGACGTCCACACGGTCACGATGTTTCTTGTTTTATCGAATTTCGTCAAGAAACGAAAAAGATATGATTTTTCAAAGTTGGCAACGGTTAAAGGTGTTAAAATCAGTTGAAAATTATCATAGCCGTATACCTCAGTTTTTGGTTCGAAACTAGGTTTCGAATTTTCTTCCAATCCGTTGCTCGAGGCCAAAATCGGTCAGCTCCACGTCGAAGAGCCTCGAAAGGCGCGCAGATCGGTGGCAGGGGGAGGAGGAGTCAGGTGCGACGGCGCCACCAGGGTGCGGCGACGGCTTGAAGACGTGATCTTCCTGGCGTCCGTTCTCCCAAAGTACACAATGAAAAAACCGAAACCAGGTATGGATTTGAAGAGCTCGGGAAGATCTTCAAAAAGCTCAACTGTGGCACGAGCTAATTCGGCGTGGATTGATCAGAAAATGAGGGGGAAGGTCGGAACTTCGAGCGTCGTTCGCGATCTGGGGGTTTCGGAGAGAAACGAGGAGAGAGAAAGCTGAGTTGGACTAATGAATTTATTTATTTATATATTTTTAAATTTCGAAAATACCCTCTTTCACCCACGAACACCAATCCAAACCAACGACTGTCGTCCCTAGTGTTTTACCCCCATTCCGAACATAATGGAATATGTTCCGTAGGCCCATTCGACTGTTTCAGTCAGTTTTCATTCAACTTAAAATATATAACATTCAATAATCGATTTGAACGTACATTTCAATTTGCCAGGGCCACAAACAGATTCAAAAAATTCCAGAAAAATAAATCTGGCTATGTTTTGACAATTCGGTCCCAACAAAACTAGTTTCGTCGAATTCTGAGACCGTTTGCAAAAAGGCCCATTTCTGGTCGATCCAATTTAACTATAATTGACCAAAACACATTTTCCTTTGCCACGCTCACATACTAGCTTCAAAATTTATGAAATTTGAAACCTAGTAATAAATTCACATCCCAGATCCAACAAAAGTGGTTTCGTCGAATTCCGAGGTCGTATGCAAAATGGCCAATTTCACAGGCTATATAAATTCCATAGCGACCTTTCTGAAAATTCATTTAGCCATAACTTTTTCTTTCCACCATGAAACTTCAATTTTTCAGATTCGTTAGAAAGGTATTCACTAACAGATTTAAATATTTTTGGTTTCACTCAAATCCCTTTTGATTTGCACCCGATACAGTCCGACAAAGTTTGAATTCAATTTTTGAAACTGCAGCGCCATTTCAGGCCTTGTTTATAATTAGAATTAATTATATTCGTTTTCAAACGTCGATTCAAACTCACTTTTCATTGCTATTATTTAAAATATTTATTTTAAATATTTAAAATCCACTATTTTAGCACAATTTAAATTTTTTAAATTGGTTCAGATTTTCCAGGTCGTTACAATGCAGACCCTCCCCTCTTCGATTTACAGTAAGACTCCTTTGAATTTAATTCGTTTGTTTAATTTCTATAAAGTTAGCTTTAAATTCAGTTTTGTTTTAAGTAATTAGAAAAGAAGATTAAGTTTGTTATATGACAAAGTTAGGATTTTTAGAGAGGAAAAGGTCGGGATTTTATACAGATAAAGTTACGATTTTTATATATTGAATAGCGAAGTAAAAATTCAATTTTTATATATTGAATAGCAAAGTAAAAAATTCGATTTTTATATATTGAATAGCAAAGTAAAAATTCGATTTTTATATATTGAATAGCAAAGTAAAAAATTCGATTTTTATATATTGAATAGCAAAGTAAAAATGTGATTTTTATATATGTAGAGAATACGGGCAAAGAAAGTGACAAGAGGCAAGCACGGCGAAGTTTTCTACATATGAAGAGTCGTGGCGTTTGGTTTAGCTAGTCGGTGAGAACTTCTCACTTTTAATTTAATTTTCTAGTTAAAATATATACTAGGATGCAGACGGTGTTTAGTAGCACCTGACACCCGTCGTCCACAGACCATGGACGGCTTGTATGCTTGTTTGTTTGATTTTGATGTGTAGTTGATTGTGTGATGTGATGTGAAAGGAAATGAAATATTTATATAGTTAAAAATATTTTATAGTTGAAAATATAATTTTTGACATGAATGTGAATAAATAAATATAAACAAATCGTACGATTTGTTTATATACACACATTTGACTGATATTGATTGGGACGATAAATTTTACACATCGCCCAAGTACACAAATAAAATCTGTGTTTGATTGTTTGAAACCCCACACGGGTATTGGGATGATATATGACATACACTAATCCCAATAATTAGTTGTATGTCGATCGATTGATTGACAGACTGTTATAAGCGTTAAATATTTATATTTGATGCTTATACAGTGTAGAATGATCTTTGGATGATGGTTGATTATTTATCGTTGTGATTTTAAACATGTGTTGTAGAAAATCCATATAATTAACATTATATGGTAATTAATTGGGCCTCATTCCAGTTTTGAATAGAAATATTTGAAATAGAAATATTTGAAATAGAAATCTTTGAAAAAGAAATATTTGAAATAGAATATTTGAAAATGGAAATATATGAAGCCATGCTGATTAAATTGATGCCATTTTGAAGTGAACCATATTGATATCGATTTTATTCATCTTTCAATGAATATTGAAATAGATTTGAAATTCGAATTAAATTGGACAGAAAATGAATTCGAATTAAATTGAATATAAAACGAATTCAAATCGAATTGAAATTGAATTGAATAGGAATTCAAATCGAATTGAAATTGAATTGAATTGAATTGAAATTGAATTGAAAACGAATTGAAATTGAATTGAAATCAAATAGAAATGAACGTAAAAAGGAATTTATAAAGGAAAATTCAATTTTGATTTGAAATCGAATAAGAAGTTGAAATCGTTTTGAAAACGAATTTAAAACGCTTTATAAAATACATTTTAAAAAGGAAATCGACGAAATATATATAATATATATTATATACATATAACAGCCTGAATAGAACGCGCCACGCTGCGGCAGTTCGTGAATTTCGACCATTGACTTCGAATGGATATTACGGGAGATCCAACCGTCGGATTCTCCTAAAACTGGAACCGTTGGGTTTGTATCGAAAATAGCTTTCCAATGAATATTAGAAATCTGAGATCTAACGGTTGGATTTGGAATTATGTCCAAATCAAATTCGGAAAAGGTCGTTGTAAGTGTAGTTCGATGGCCGTTGATGGAAATCGACTGTACGGGCCTTGATAAAATTATTAAAATATCAATAATTTGTGTAAAATCATGATAAATGATTTGTGAAGAATTGGGATGAAAAACTCCATATTTGAAAAGATAAAAATAGTTTTTTTATCAAAATGAACTAGTTTTGAACTAGAATTATAATTCTATTTATTTTTAAAATAAATAAAGTGGATTTGAAATGGTTTTAAAAGAAACCAGAATTTCCAATTTTGGAATGGATTTGAATCGAAATTGTCTTTGGAATATTTCGAAGTTCGATTTCGCGATGTTACAGATATTGTTAGGGAAGTTTGAAAGATATATATATATATATATATATATATATATATCGTTATTTCTGATACGATATTTGTTGGTCGTAGAATTGGATATTGAATATAAGCCGATATATTTTATATTCGGAGCCTTGCATTTAATATCAAAGGTGATTTGTGTTTGTCGTGAATGGTGTCTTCATTAACACCGTTCTTAAGCCCAGTTGAGAAAAAGATTAAAAGTTTTTATTTAGATTTAATGAAGTGTACCAATTAAATAATATTTAATTGGAATTGATTTTTGGGTTTATCGTGAACAGTGTTTTAAATAACACTTTTTTTTAACCCGATAATCAATGGAATGTGATTTTGGGTTGTCGTGAACGGTAATAATACTGTTTTAGACCCAACCGAGTTAAGAAAATTAGAAACTAACTGGAGGTTAGTTAAGTGGAATGGTTTCTTGGGTATTGACCTGATGTTGGTTTCGGCCTTCGGGGTTAATACTTAGGGAATTGCTCACTTGTTAATTTACGGTTAGGGACTGATTGAAATGTGATGTGATTTTGGGTTTATCGTGAACCGTGTTTTAAATGACATGGATTCTTTAACCCAGTCAAAGATTAAAACTAAGTGGAGTTTTAATGAATCTTTAATTATATTGAAAAGATCGAGAATGGAGTATCACCAGTTTTGCTCCAAGCGATAGTTAAATCTTTAACTAGATTTGAACGTGAAATGGTAATTAAATTTGCCAATAACACCGTGGTGTTAGATATGAAGTATGACCAGTTTTACTTCATGGGATGAATAGGTTAGGATTGGGAAATTAAAATAAATGATTACTTCGGTGTGGTTCGCTAATCCCGACTAGTTTGAAGTGATATTCAAAGGAAGATTAAAGAATAAATTTAAAAGAGTTTATCTTTGATAAAATTAATTTGAACATTTCCCTAAGTATGTGAAATTTAGAAACTAACTGTAGGTTAGCTAAGCAGAACGGTTTCCTGGGTATTGATCTGACGTTGGTTTCGGCCTTCGGGGTTAATATTTGGGGAATTATTCTCTTGTTAATTTACGGTTAGTGACTGATAAATTGGAATGAGGTGTATGTTGTGTTTGTGTAAAACTTGTTTATTATATACGCGAGTTATTCAGAAAGACCGGGTATATCCCATTTTGAATAACTGATTCGATGATGAGTCGAAGATGAAGACGGTGGTTGAAGACCGGAGGTCTTCACGTCGTTTGGATAATTACTGATGATCTTGATTGGGCCGTACACCCAAGAGGAGGGAATCAGTTGGTGGTCATCCAGACGTACTTGGAGATCGATGGATATGCGGGGTACTAGGTGCCTCCGGTTTCGTTCAGACCTAGAACGAACTCGTAAATGAACTCTGTATTTGACATTGGATTTCATTCTGTGTGACTGATATCGGTTACATAGAGTGGTCCACCTGTGTGGCATGCTAAGATGCAAATGATCAAGGTTTCTGTTGAAAAGCAGAGTCTTGTAGTTGATGATCAAAGCACGGCCTTTGTGGCGTAGCTTTGTGTAGCGTAGATTCGCGAGCCTCACACCCCGGTTGTGAACCAGAAACGGGAGAGGACATCAAGGAGGACATGCGTTTCTTTCTATCTAGAAGTGGCGTCAGTGGTTTTACACGCCCTGACGAGTTTGACTTATGTGGTTGTTGCTGTTGCGAGGCGCCTTGGATATACCGGTGACTATGTGAAGCCGATGGAGTCATTTGTTGGCTCATTTACACCCCCAAAGGGTAGGGAAACTCAGTGTTCAAGCATAATAATCCACATCGGTGGACCGGCCCTGACGATCCAAAAGGCAGTTGCGGCTGATCCTAAGGG
Organism: Allium sativum; assembly: GCA_030737875.1. Taxonomy (NCBI): domain Eukaryota; kingdom Viridiplantae; phylum Streptophyta; class Magnoliopsida; order Asparagales; family Amaryllidaceae; genus Allium; species Allium sativum. The sequence continues at coordinate 219,986,774 of CM060927.1, read as the reverse complement.
GCGGGCTAGAGTGTCTCGAATCAGTAGAGGACTATCTTTTGCCTCGGTTCACAGATGGAGATCCAACTTCCAATACGTGACATGTGCGGTTTTGATTGTAGAAACTAGTATGGCAACATAGTGGGATGGGGCGCTTATGCCGTCTATGATTGATACTTATGATTTGAAATTGTTTTGACACTATACACTTATAGTAATAATAAAAGATGTAATTTCACGTACCAAGCATTCTTGGCCATTACAAGGTAAAAACCCTATCCTCCGGCTTGCGTTGCATTGTGTAATGGGACTTGGGTCTTATAATAGCTTCATTGTTCTTTATTTAGCATTGCATTGTTGTTTTATGCACTGGTGTTCTTGGGAGGAAACCCATTCCGTGTTATATTGAGTGGTCCCTTAATTTGCCTAACTTTAAAATAAAGATTAATAACTGTTCTAGTTCTCACACCAGTCCCATGACTGACCTGGAGTTTATTGTTTTAACCTAAACTCTGGGTGCCCTTATTTTGACAAGGGTAGCTAGTAGTTTTGGTTTTGCAGATTTATATTCACAGGATCCGGATTTACAGCTGGAACGATACTCGGAAAGCTCTATATCCGTATATTACTTCTAGTTGTGTTTTGTATTATTTTCCGCTGCGATGTATTTAGATGTAATTTAAATCTCTGATATTTCTGTGTAATATTTACTCATACTCTATATATTCCTGTAATCTGATGGAATTGTTGTAATTAACAATGAAATGTTCTTCTGTCTGCGTTCTATTGTGTCTTGTTCTTAACTCAATCTAGGATTTCCTGTAAAGGGGATTTCAGGTCGTTACATCATGGTATCAGAGCTTTGGTTTACAAAGCTCAGAGAACAAGACACATTAGAACCGAATGAAAGAATTCATCAGAAATTGGATTAGTAATATCCAACGGGAATGACTCGTTAGAGATGAGGTCAGTAGTATCCTAGAACGAGAGTGAAGAGTAGTGTTTTTGAAATAAAAGTGAAAACAAATTTCGTTTTAAAAATTTAAATCAATTATTCGTATTTGATTATTAATTATATATTGAATTTGGACAATCCAGTATATAAAGATGTTGCGTATACGTCTGATCCACGTGTATTCGAAGTTTTAATATACTGGATAGATATAGAATCACGCTCTAGTAGCCCGGAGACGATTCTGATGATTGACTAATCGTCATCAGTATTCGTGTTCGAGTGACGAAAGTGGGATCTCTATATATTTCCTATTTGGCTGGTGTGAGAACTAAGATTATATAGGGCCTATTGTTGTGATTTGGCATCAAAAATGTGATTTTTGACTATGTATCAAAATTATGGATTTGAAACGCTAATCAACTAATTGATTGATGGTTGTGTTGTTTGATTATTGGTTGATTAGTTAAAAGTTGAACCATTTAGCCAAATTGAATCAAATAGTGAATTGTATAGAAAATTTGTCGTATTTGCATGCATGTACGTGTACTTACATTGAACAGGTCATAGCAAGGAGGCTAGAGCAGAAGAATAAAATTGTTTGCCCGACAAATAGGTACATGTTTACCATAATTTACCGTTTTGTTTGTGTGATGATGATTTTATGAGCCGATTGGCTAGCCGCTTGGCTTTTTCCTTTTCTTTTGGATTGAAGAGGGCCATGGGAGACTATATGAAATATCCCGAAGTCCCCGATGCAGGGGAGGTTATGGCGAAATTTTTCGGAAATTTAGGATGTTAGCCAAGTTTTTGAAAAATTTGAAAAGTTCTTAGACACTGTAAATTTGAAGAACTTAAGCCGTAGAGAAAATAATGGAAGTTGAGTTGGTTTGTGAAACAACTTTCGGCTTCGTTCCTTTTCGGGGATGAAAAGTTTTAAGTGGGGGAGATTGTAATAACCCGGAAATCCGAGCCAATTTAAAATTTTTATTTTGGCAATTTTAATGAATTTTTATTATTTAAAATGAATTATTTTAAATAAAAACAACGAGAAATTTATTTTAAATGGAATTCGAACGTATATTTTATATAGATCATCGTTAGAATATAAATATTTATGTATATATATAAAAGGAATTGAAAATGGCGTGGTAGTTCGATAATTCGATTTCAAATTTCAAATGAATGTACAGGATTCAAAATAAACCGGATTTTAGTGAAACCAAAAGTATTTGAATCTAATTGAGAATATCTTTCTGACGAATCTGGGAAATCAAAATTTCATAGCGGGAATCAAAAGTTACGTCCAGTTGAAATTTCAGAATAGTCGCTATGGAATTTCGGCCCTTGAAAATGGCCATTTTGCAAACGACCTCGGATTTCGACGAAACCACTTTTGTTGGATCCGCGATGTCAAATTATTGCTAGGTTTTAAATTTAGTAATTTTTCGAATCAATATGTGAGCGTGGCAATGGAAAACCCGTCTGACCAGTTTTAGTTGAATTTAATCGACTGGAAAATGGCCATTTTTCCAACGGTCTCGGAATTTGATGGAACTAGTTTTGTTAGGACCATATCGTCAATACGAAGCTAGAAAATATTTTTCTGGAATTTTTCGAGTTAGTATGTGGCCCCGATAAATTGAAATGCTCGTTCAAATTCAATATATAGAGTTATATGTTGATTTTGACAAAAACTGATCGAAACGACCGACTCAGCCTACGATACATATCCCATTGTGTTCGGAATGGGGGTAATTAGCTATGGGCGACAGGCGGTGGGCTTCGTTTCGAGTTCGAAATAAAAAGTTGCTTTTTTGAGAAATAATTAAATTAAAATCTCTCTCCCTTTCCCCTTTATATCTGGTCAAACCCCCCCCCCCCCCCCGTTATTTTATCAAATCGAAAAAAAAGAAAAAAGAAAAAGAAAAAAAACCTCGCCGCTCAGATCGACGACGCCCCCATCGAGCTCATCCGCCGGACCCTCCACTGCGCCACCGCATCACGCGCCTCACCCCCTACCTCGCGTCGCCCTTGTTTCTCTCTCCTCCGTTCTGCCTACCCTCATGCGCAGTTGAACCCCCACCGAGCTGCTGCACCCCCCTTGACGTCAGCCACCACCTCCGGCGAAAATGCAGATCCTTCCCTCTTCTATTTACAGTAAGACTCCTTTGAATTTAATTCGTTCGTTTAATTTCTATAAAGTTAGCTTTAAATTCAGTTTTGTTTTAAGTAATTAGAAAAGAAGATTAAGTTTGTTATATGACAAAGTTAGGATTTTTAGAGAGGAACAGGCGGGATTTTATACAGATAAAGTTACAATTTTTATATATTGAATAGCAAAGTAAAAATTCGATTTTTATATATTGAATAGCAAAGTAAAAATTCAATTTTTATATATTGAATAGCAAAGTAAAAATTCGATTTTTATATATTGATTAGAAAAGTAAAAATTCGATTTTTATATATTGAATAGCAAAGTAAAAATTCGATTTTTATATATTGAATAGCAAAGTAAAAAATTCGATTTTTATATATTGAATAGAAAAGTAAAAATTCGATTTTTATATATTGAATAGCGAAGTAAAAATGTGATTTATATATATAGAGAATTGGCAAAGAAAGTGACAAGAGGCAAGCACGGCGAAGTTTTCTACATATGAAGAGTCGTGGCATTTGGTTTAGCTAGTCGGTGAGAACTTCTCACTTTTAATTTAATTTTCTAGTTAAAATATATACTAGGATGCAGACGGTGTTTAGTAGCACCTGACACCCGTCGTCCACAGACCATGGACGGCTTGTATGCTTGTTTGTTTGATTTTGATGTGTAGTTGATTGTGTGATGTGATGTGAAAGGAAATGAAATATTTATATAGTTAAAAATATTTTATAGTTGAAAATATAATTTTTGACATGAATGTGAATAAATAAATATAAACAAATCGTACGATTTGTTTATATACACACATTTGACTGATATTGATTGGGACAATAAATTTTACACATCGCCCAACTGCACAAATTAAATCTGTGTTTGATTGTTTGAAACCCCACACGGGTATTGGGATGATATATGACATACACTAATCCCAATAATTAGTTGTATGTCGATCGATTGATTGACAGACTGTTATAAGCGTTAAATATTTATATTTGATGCTTATACAGTGTAGAAAGCACTCTGGATGATAGTTGATTATTTATTGTTGTGGTTTTATACATGTGTTGTAGAAAATCCATATAATTAACATTATACGGTAATTGATCGGGCCTCATTCCAGTTTTGAATAGAAATATTTGAAATAGAAATATTTGAAATAGAAATATTTGAAATAGAAATATTTGAAAATAGAAATAAATGAAGCCGTGTTGATTAGATTGACGCCATTTTGACGCGAACGATATTGATATCGATTTTATTCATCTTTCAATGAATATTGAAATAGATTTGAAATTCGAATTAAATTGGACAGAAAATGAATTCGAATTAAATTGAATAGAAAACGAATTCAAATCGAATTGAAATTGAATTGATTAGGAATTCAAATCGAATTGAAATTGAATTGAATTGAAATCGAATTGAAAACGAATTGAAATCGAATTGAAATTGAATTGAAATCAAATAGAAATGAATGTAAAAAGGAATTTATAAAGGAAAACTCAATTTTGATTTGAAATCGAATAAGAAGTTGAAATCGTTTTGAAAACGAATTTAAAACGATTTATAAAATACGTTTTAAAAAGGAATCGACGAAATATATATAATATATATATTATATGTATAATGGCCTGAATAGAACGTGCCGCGCTACGGCAGTTCGTGAATTTCGACCATTGACTTCGAATGGATATTACGGGAGATCCGACCGTCGGATTCTCCTAAAACCGGAACCTTGGGTTCGTATCAAAAAGAGATTTCCAATAAATATTAGAAATCTGAGATCTAACGGTTGGATTTGGAATTATGTCCAAATCAAATTCGAAAAAGGTCGCTGTAAGTGTAGTTCAATGGCCGTTGATGGAAATCGACTGTACGGGCCTTGATAAAATTATTAAAAATATCAATAATTTGTGTAAAATCATAAGAAATGATTTGTGAAGAGTTGGGATGAAAAACTCCATATTTGAGAAGATAAAAATAGATTTTTGTCAAAATGAACTAGTTTTGAACTAGAATTATAATTCTATTTAATTTTAAAATAAATAAAGTGGATTTGAAATGGTTTTAAAAGAAACCAGAATTTCCTATAATTGAATTGGAATGGATTTGAATCGAAATTGTCTTTGGAATATTTCAATGTCGGATTTCGTGATTATACATATATTGTTAGGGAAATTTGAAAGATATATATATATATATATATATATATATATATCGTTATTTCCGATACGATATTTGTTAGTCGCAGAATTGGATACTGAGTATAAGCTGATATATTTTCTATTCAGAGCCTTGCATTTAATATCAAAGGTGATTTGGTTTTGTCGTGAATGGTGTCTTCATTAACACCGTTCTTAATCCCAGTTGAGAAAAAGATTAAATCTTTTTATTTAGATTTAATGAAGTGTACCAATTAAATAATATTTAATTGGAATTGAATTGGAATTGATTTTTGGGTTTATCATGAACAGTGTTTTAAACAACACTTGTTCTTTAACCCGATAATCAATGGAATGTGATTTTGGGTTGTCGTGAACGGTATCTTCAGTAACACTGTTCTTAGACCTAACTGAGTTAAGAAAATCAGAAACTAAATGGAGGATAGTTAAGTGGAATGGTTTCTTGGGCATTGATCTGATGTTGGTTTCGGCCTTCGGAGTTAATACTTAGGGAATTGCTCACTTGTTAATTTACGGTTAGGGACAGATTGAAATGTGATGTGATTTTGGGTTTATCATGAACCGTGTTTTAAATGACATGGATTCTTTAATCCCAGTCAAAGATTAAAACTAAGTGGAGTTTTAATGAATCTTTAATTATATTGAAAAGATCGAGAATGGAGTATCACCAGTTTTGCTCCAGGCGATAGTTAAATCTTTAATTAGATTTGAACGTGAAATGCTAATTGAATTTACCAATAACACCGTGGTGTTAGATATGAAGTGTGACCAGTTTTACTTCATTGGATGAATAGGTTAGGATTGGGAAATTAAAATAAATTATTACTTTGGTGTGGTTCGCTAATCCCTAGTAGTTTGAAGTGATATTCGAAGGAAGATTAAAGAATAAATTTAAAAGAATTTATCTTTGATAAAATTAATGGGAACCTTTCCCTAAGAATGTGAAATTTAGAAACTAACTGTAGGTTAGCTAAGCAGAACGCTTTCCTGGGTATTGATCTGATGTTGGTTTCGGCCTTCGGGGTTAATATTTGGGGAATTATTCCTTGTTAATTTACAGTTAGTGACTGATAAATTGGAATGAGGCGTATGTTGTGTTTGTGTAACACTTGTTTATTATATACGCGAGTTATTCAGAAAGACCGGGTTTATCACATTCTGAATAACTGATTTGACGATGAGTCGAAGATGAAGACGGTGGTTGAAGACCGGAGGTCTTCACGTCGTTTGGATAATTACTGATGATCTTAATTGGGCCGTACACCCGAGAGGAGGGAACCAGTTGGTGGTCGTCCAGACGTACTTGGAGATCGATGGATATGCGGGGTACTAGGTGCCTACGGTTTCGTTCAGACCCAGAACGAACTCGTAAATGGACTGTGTGTCTGACATTGGATTTCATTCTGTGTGACTGATATCGGTTGCATAGAGTGGTCTGCCTGTGTGGCATTCTAAGATGCAAATGATCAAGGCTTCTGTTGAAAAGCAGAGTCTTGTGGTTGATGTTCAAAGAACGGCCTTTGTGGCGTAGCTTTGTGTAGCGTAGATTCGCGAGACTCACACCCCGGTTGTGAACCAGAAACGGGAGAGGACATCAGGAAGGACATGCGTTTCTTTCTAGTTAGAAGTGGCGTTGGTGGTTTTACACGCCCTGACGAGTTTGACTTATGTGGTAGTTGCTGTTGCGAGGCGCCTCGGATATACCGGTGACTATGTGAAGCCGATGGAGTCATTTGTTGGCTCATTTACACCCCAAAGGGTGGGGAAACGCAGTGTTCAAGCATAATAATCCACATCGACGGACCGGCCCTGACGATCCAAGGGGCAGTTGTGTCTTTTCCTTAGAGGCGGGCTAGAGCGTCTCGAATCGGTAGAGGACTATCTTTTGCCTCGGTTCACAGATGGAAATCCAACTTCCAATACGTGACATGGGCGGTTTTGATTGTAGAACATAGTATGGCGACATTGTGGGATGGGGCGCTTATGCCGCCTATGATTAATACTTATGATTTGAAATTGTTTTGACACTATACACTTATAGTAATAATAAAAGACGAAATTTCATGTACCAAGCATTCTTGGATATTATAAGGTAAAAACCCTATCCTCCGGTCTTCGTTGCATTGTGTGATGGGACCTGGGTCTTATAATAGCTTCATTGTTCTTTATTTAGCACTGCGTTGTTGTTTTATGTACTGGTGTTCTTGGGAGGAAACCCATTCCGTGTTATACGGCGTGATCCCTTGATTTACCTAACTTTAAAATAAAGACTAATAACTGTTTTAGTTCTCACACCAGTCCTGTGGCTGACATGGAGTTTATTGTTTTATCCTAAACTCTGGGTGCCCTTATTTTGACATGGGCAGCTAGTAGTTTTGGGTTTGCAGATTTATTTTCATAGGATCCTGATTTACAGCTGGAACGATACTCGGAAAGCTCTATATCCGTGTATTACTTCTAGTTGTGTTTTGTATTATTTTCTGCTGCGATGTATTTAGATGTAATTTAAATATCTGATATTTCTTTGTAATATTTACTCATACTCTGTATATTCTTGTAATCTGATGGAATTGTTGTAATTAACATTGAAATTTTCTTCTGTCTGCGTTCTGTTGTGTCTTGTTCTTAACTCAATTCGGGATTTCCTGTAAGGGGGATTTCAGGTCGTTACATCGTGGTATTAGAGCTTTGGTTTACAAAGCTCAGAGAACAAGACATATTAGAACCGAGTGAAAGAATTCATCAGAAATTGGATTAGTAATATCCAACAGGAATGACTCGTTAGAGATGGGATCAGTAGTATCCTAGAACGAGAGTGAAGAGTAGTGTTTTTGAAATAAAAGTGAAAACAAATTTTGTTTTAAAAATTTAAATCAGTTATTCGTATTTGATTATTTATTATATATTGAATTTGGACAATCCAGTATATAAAGATGTTGCGTATACGTCTGATCCACGTGTATTCGAAGTTTTAATATACTGGATAGATATAGAATCACGCTCTGGTAGCCCGGAGATGATTCTGATGATTGACTAGTCGTCATCAGTATTCGTGTTTGAGTGACGAAAGTGGGATCTCTATATATTTCCTATTAGACTGGTGCGAGAACCAAAATTATATAGGGCCTATTGTTGTGATTTGGCATCAAAAATGTGATTTTTGACTATGTATCAAAATTATGGATTTAAAACGCTAATCAACTAATTGATTGATGGTTGTGTTGTTTGATTATTGGATGATTAGTTAAAAGTTGAACCATTTAACCAAATTGAATCAAATAGTGAATTGTATAGAAAATTTGTCGTGTTTGCATACATGTACATGTACTTACATTGAACAGGTCATTGCAAGGAGGCTAGAGCAGAAGAATAAAATTGTTTGCCCGACAAATAGGTACATGTTTACCATAATTTACTGTTTTGTTTGGGTGATGATGATTTTATGAGCTGATTGGCTAGCCGCTTGGCATTTACTTTTTCTTTTGGATTGAAGAGGGCCATGGGAGGCTATATGAAATGTCCCGAAGTCCCCGGTGCAGGGGAGGTTATGGCGAAATTTTTCGAAAATTTAGGGTGTTAGCCAAATTTTTGAAAAATTTGAATAGTTCTTAGAAACTGAAAAGTTGAAGAACTTAAGCTGTAAAGAAAATAATGGAAGTTGAGTTGGTTTGTGAAACAATTTTCGGCTTCGTTCCTTTTCGAGGACGAAAAGTTTTAAGTGGGGGAGATTGTAATAACCCGGAAATCCGAGCCAATTTAAAATTTTTATTTTGGCAATTTTAACGAATTTTGATTATTTAAAATGAATTATTTTAAATAAAAACGACGAGAAATTTATTTTGAATGGAATTCGAACGTATATTTTATATAGATTATCGTTAGAATATAAATATTTATCTACATATATATAAAAGGAATTGAAAATGGCGTGGTAGTTCGATAATTCGATTTCAAATTTCAAATGAATGTACATGATACAAAATAAACCGGATTTTAGTGAGACCAAAAATATTTGAATCTAATTGAGAATATCTTTCCAACGAATCTGGGAAATCAAATTTTCATAGAGGGAATCAAAAGTTATGTCCAGTTGAAATTTCAGAATAGTCGCTATGGAATTTCGGCCCTTGAAAATGGCCATTTTGCAAACGACCTCGGATTTCGACGAAACCACTTTTGTTGGATCCGTGATGTCAAATTATTGCTAGGTTTCAAATTTCATAATTTTTCGAATCAATATGTGAGCGTGGTAAAGGAAAACGCGTCTGACCAGTTTTAGTTGAATTTAATCGACTGGAAAATGAACATTTTTCCACCTGTCTCGGAATTTGACGAAACTAGTTTTGTTAGGACCATATCGTCAATACGAAGCTATAAAATATTTTTTTGGAATTTTTCGAGTTAGTATGTGGCCCTGGTAAACTGAAATGCGCATTCAAATTCAATATATAGAGTTATATGTTGAATTTGACGAAAACTGATCAAAACAACCGAATCGACCTACGATACATATCCCATTGTGTTCGGAATGGGGGTAATTAGCTATGGGCGACAGGCGGTGGGCTTCATTTCAAGTTCGAAATAAAAAGTTGCTTTTTTGAGAAATAATTAAATTAAATAAAAATCTCTTTCCCTTTTCCCTTTATCTCTGGTCAACCCCCCCGTTATTTTATCAAATCGAAAAAAAAGAAAAAGAAAAAAAACCTTCACCGCTCGACGACGCCCCCCTCGAGCTCGTCTGCCGGACCCTCCACCGCGCCACCGCATCACGCGCCTCACTCCCTACCTCGCGTCGCCCTCGTTTCTCTCTCCTCCGTTCTGCCTAGCCTCGTGCGCAGTTGAACCCCCACCGAGCTGCTGCACCCCCCTTGACGTCGGCCACCACCTCCGACGAAAATGCAGACCCTCCCCTCTTCGATTTAGAGTAAGACTCCTTTGAATTTAATTCGTTCGTTTAATTTCTATAAAGTTAGATTTAAATTCAGTTTTGTTTTAAGTAATTAGAAAAGAAGATTAAGTTTTTTATATGACAAAGTTAGGATTTTTAGAGAGGAAAAGGTCGGGATTTTATATAGATAAAGTTACGATTTTTATATATTGAATAACAAAGTAAAAAATTTGATTTTTATGTATTGAATAGAAAAGTAAAAATTCGATTTTTATATATTGAATAGCAAAGTAAAAATTCGATTTTTATATATTGAATAGCAAAGTAAAATTCGGTTTTTATATATTGAATAGCAAAGTAAAAATTCGGTTTTTATATATTGAATGGCAAAGTAAAAATTCGATTCTTATATATTGAATAACAAAGTAAAAATTCGATTTTTATATATTGAATAGCGAAGTAAAAATGTGATTTTTATATATATAGAGAATATGGGCAAAGAAAGTGACAAGAGGCGAGCACGGCGAAGTTTTCTACATATGAAGAGTCATGGCGTTTGGTTTAGCTAGTCGGTGAGAACTTCTCACTTTTAATTTAATTTTCTAGTTAAAATATATACTAGGACGCAGACGGTGTTTAGTAGCACCCGACACCCGTCGTCCACATACCATGGACGGCTTGTATGCTTTTTTGTTTGGTTTTGATGTCTGTAGTTGATTGTGTGATGCGATGTGAAAGGAAATAAAATATTTATATAGTTAAAAATATTTTATAGTTGAAAATATAATTTTTTACATGAATGTGAATAAATAAATATAAACAAATCGGACAATTTGTTTATATACACACACTTGACTGATATTGATTGGGACGACAAATTTTACACATCGCCCAACTGCACAAATTAAATCTGTGTTTGATTGTTTGAAACCCCACACGGGTAATGGGATGATATATGACATACACTAATCCCAATAATTAGTTGTATGTCGATCGATTGATTGACAGACTGTTATAAGCGTTAAATATTTATATTTGATGCTTATACAGTGTAGAAAGCACTCTGGATGATAGTTGATTATTTATTGTTGTGGTTTTATACATGTGTTGTAGAAAATCCATAAACATTATACGGTAATTGATCGGGCCTCGTTCCAGTTTTGAATAGAAATATTTGAAATAGAAATATTTGAAATAGAAATATTTGAAAAAGAAATATTTGAAATAGAAATATTTGAAATAGAATATTTGAAAATAGAAATATATGAAGCCGTGTTGATTAGATTAATGCCATTTTGAAGTGAACGATATTGATATCGATTTTATTCATCTTTCAATGAATATTGAAATAGATTTGAAATTCAAATTAAATTGGATAGAAAATTAATTCGAATTAAATTGAACAGAAAACAAATTCTAATCGAATTGAAATTGAATTGAATAGGAATTCAAATCGAACTGAAATTGAATTGAATTGAATTGAAATTGAATTTAAATCGAATTGTAATCGAATTGAAATTGAATTGAAATCAAATAGAAATGAATGTAAAAAGGAATTTATAAAGGAAAATTCAATTTTGATTTGAAATCGAATAAGATGTTGAAATCGTTTTGAAAACGAATTTAAAACGATTTATAAAATACGTTTTAAAAAGGAAATCGATGAAATATATATAATATATACATATTATATATAATGGCCTGAATAGAATGCGCCGCGCTGCTGTAGTTTGTGAATTTCGACCATTGACTTCGAATGGATATTACGGGAGATCCGACCGTCGGATTCTCCTAAAACCGGAACCTTGGGTTCGTATCGAAAAGAGCTTTCCAATGAATATTAGAAATCTGAGATCTAACGGTCGGATTTGGAATTATGTCCAAATCAAATTCGGAAAAGGTCGTTGTAAGTGCAGTTCGATGGCCGTTGATGGAAATCGACTGTACGGGCCTTGATAAAATTATTAAAAATATCAATAATTTGTGTAAAATCATAAGAAATGATTTGTGAAGAATTGGGATGAAAAACTCCATATTTGAAAAGATAAAAATATAGTTTTAACAAAACGAACTAGTTTTGAACTAGAATTATAATTCTATTTATTTTTAAAATAAATAAAGTGGTTTTGAAATGGTTTTAAAAGAAACCAGAATTTCCAATAATTGAATTGGAATGGATTTGAATTGAAATTGTCTTTGGAATATTTCGATGTTGGATTTCGTGATTATACATATTTTGTTAGGGAAATTTGAAAGATATATATATATCGTTATTTCCGATACGATATTTGTTGGTCGTAGAATTGGATACTGAGTATAAGCCGATATATTTTCTATTCAGAGCCTTGCATTTAATATCAAAGGTGATTTGGTTTTGTCGTGAATGGTGTCTTCATTAACACCGTTCTTAAGCCCAGTTGAGAAAAAGATTAAATCTTTTTATTTAGATTTAATGAAGTGTACCAATTAAATAATATTTAATTGGAATTGAATTGGAATTGATTTTTGGGTTTATCGTGCACAGTGTTTTAAATAACACTTGTTCTTTAACCCGATAATCAATGGAATATGATTTTGGGTTGTCGTGAACGGTATCTTCAGTAATACTGTTCTTAGACCTAACTGAGTTAAGAAAATCAGAAACTTACTGGAGGATAGTTAAGTGGAATGGTTTCTTGCGTATTGATCTGATGTTGGTTTCGGCCTTCGGAGTTAATACTTAGGGAATTGCTCACTTGTTAATTTACGGTTAGGGACTGATTGAAATGTGATGTGATTTTAGGTTTATCGTGAACCGTGTTTTAAATGACATGGATTTTTTAACCCAGTCAAAGATTAAAACTAAGTGGAGTTTTAATGAATCTTTAATTAGATTGAAAAGATCGAGAATGGAGTATCACCAGTTTTTCTCCAGGCGATAGTTAAATCTTTAATTAGATTTGAACGTAGAATGGTAATTGAATTTACCAATAACACCGTGGTGTTAGATATGAAGTATGACCAGTTTTACATCATGGGATGAATAGGTTGGGATTGGGAAATTAAAATAAATGATTACTTCGGTGTGGTCCGCTAATCCCGACTAGTTTGAAGTGTTATTCAAAGGAAGATTAAAGAATAAATTTAAAAGAATTTATTTTTGATAAAATTAATGGGAACCTTTCCCTAAGAATGTGAAATTTAGAAACTAACTGTAGGTTAGCTAAGCATAACAGTTTCCTGGGTACTGATTTGATGTTGGTTTCGGTCTTCGGGGTTAATATTTGAGGAATTATTCTCTTGTTAATTTACGGTTAGTGACTGATAAATTGGAATGAGGCGTATGTTGTGTTTGTGTAACACTTGTTTATTATATACGCGAGTTATTCATAAAGACCGGGTTTATCCCATTCTAAATAACTGATTCGACGATGAGTCGAAGATGAAGACGGTGGTTGAAGACCGGAGGTCTTCACGTCGTTTGGATAATTACTGATGATCTTGATTGTGCTGTACACTCAAGAGGAGGGAATCAGTTGGTGGTCGTCCAGACGTACTTGGAGATCGATGGATATGCGAGGTACTACATGCCTCCGGTTTCGTTCAGACCTAGAACGAACTTGTAAATGGACTGTGTGTCTGACATTGGATTTCATTCCATGTGAATGATATCGGTTGCATAGAGTGGTCTACCTGTGTGGCATACTAAGATGCAAATGATCAAGACTTCTGTTGAAAAGCAGAGTCTTGTGGTTGATGATCAAAGCACGACCTTTGTGGCGTAGCTTTGTGTAGCGTAGATTCGCGAGCCTCACACCTCGGTTGTGAACCAGAAACAGGAGAGGACATCAGGGAGGACATGCGTTTCTTTCTAGCTAGAAGTGGTGTCAGTGGTTTTACACGCCCTGACGAGTTTGACTTATGTGGTTGTTGCTATTTCGAGGAGCCTCGAATATACCAGTGACTATGTGAAGCCGATGGTGTCATTTGTTGGCTCATTTATACCCCAAAGGGTGGGGAAACGCAGTGTTCAGGCATAATAATCCACATCAGTGGACCGGCCCTGACGATCCAAGGGGCAGTTGCGGCTGTTCCTGAGGGGCGGGATAGAGCGCCTCGAATCGGTAGAGGACTATCTTTTGCCTCGGTTCACAGATGGAAATCCAACTTCCAATACGTGACATGTGGGGTTTTGATTGTAGAACCAAGTATGGCGACATAGTGGAATGGGGCGCTTATGCCATCTATGATTGATACTTATGATTTGAAATTGTTTTGACACTATACACTTATAGTAATAATAAAAGACGAAATTTCACGTACCAAACATTCTTGACTATTATAGGATAAAAACCTTATCCTCCGGCTTGCGTTGCATTGTGTGATGGGACATGGGTCTTATAATAGCTTCATTGTTCTTTATTTAGCATTGCGTTGTTGTTTTATGCACTGGTGTTCTTGGGAGGAAACCCGTTCCGTGTTAAACGGCGTGGTTCCTTGATTTACCTAACTTTAAAATAAAGATTAATAACTGTTTTAGTTCTCACACCAGTCCCATGACTGACCTGGAGTTTATTGTTTTAACCTAAACTCTGGGTGCCCTTATTTTGACACGGGCAGCTAGTAGTTTTGGTTTTGCAGATTTATTTTCATAGGATCCCGATTTACAGCTGGAACGATACTTGGAAAGCTCTGAATCCGCGTATTACTTCTAGTTTTGTTTTGTATTATTTTCCGCTGTGATGTATTTAGATGTAATTTGAATCTCTGATATTTCTGTGTAATATTTACTCATACTCTGTATATTCTTTCAATCTGATGGAATTGTTGTAATTAACAATGAAATATTCTTCTGTCTGCGTTCTGTTTTTTCTTGTTCTTAACTCAATCCGGGATTTCCTGTAAGGGGGATTTTGGGTCGTTACAGCTGTTGTTTTATGCACTGGTATTCTTGGGAGGAAACCTGTTCCATGTTATACGGCATGGTCCCTTGATTTACCTAACTTTAAAATAAAGATTAATAACTGTTTTAGTTCTCATACCGGTCACATGACTGACCTGGAGTTTATTATTTTAACCTAAACTCTGGGTGCCCTTATTTTGACATGGGCAGCTAGTAGTTTTGGTTTTGCAGATTTATATTCACAGGATCCTAATTTACAACTGGAACGATACTCGGAAAGCTCTATATCCGTGTATTACTTCTAGTTGTGTATTGTGTGATTTTCTGCTGCTATGTAATGTATTGTAATCTCTTTTATTTTATGATCTGTATATTATTTGTTTATACTCTGTATATTCTTGTATTTCTGATGAATTGTTGTAATTAACAATGAAATGTTCTTCTGTCTGCGTTCTTTTGTGTGTTGTTCTCGAAGTATCTAGGCCTTCCTTATCGGGGAAGCTACGGGTTTTCACATAGTTTATTCGAATAGAATTAAAGGAGATTAATCGAATGTAAATCATTTGAAGAGTGTCAATCGAATGTAAATCATTCGAGGAGAGATTATCGAATATAGTTATGAAGAAGGAGTTATCAAATATAGTTTATTCGAAAAAGTTATCGAATATAGTTTATACGAAAGAGAGTTATCGAATAATGATTATTCGAGAGTGAATTATACTGTGGGATTCGATTATATCGAATTCGGGAAAGTTGTTTAGTTATTTCGTTAAATTTAGTAATATTTACTTTTCGTTTTAATCAAGATTTACTTATTTATGGATAAATTATTTGTTTAGTTATTTCGTTAAATTAAGGAATAAAAGTTATACTTTGAAGTTAGATATTTCAGAAGTAGGGATTATAACACTATAGTTATAATAAATATTTTCAAATAAGAAGTGGATTTGTAAATAGAATCCGAGAGTTTCGCCAGGAAATTTGTTAAAGATTTGAAAGGTGAATCTTGTCTATTTCGAAGTTAAAAATGTTGATCAATTAAGGTCTGAGAGGTAGTTATACCCCAACTTGATTGACTTCGTTTTTAACTAAGAAATGGTTAAGGTTCGATAGTGAAGGTTGATTAAGTGACTTTTGTTAATGAGTGAAATGGTTTGAATTGGCTTAGTGATGTTTTATTTAAACATCGGTTTAAATCAAATGAAGGAGTTTGGAAACGTTTTCCAAATAAGGATCGGATTTTTTTTCCAATATAGGAAATAAGAAATGGAAGTAAATATGGTGATGTGGTCCAAATGATTTATAAAGTATGTTTTTTTCAAATTTAGAAATTTAGAATTTACGAATATATAGAAGGTAAAATGGATAAATTAATGACAATTTAATTAAAAGAAATAAACCTTTGAATGACGATTGATCGATAGAATTTCCATCTGGAAATGATATCGTTGTTTGCACACCTATTTTTCTTTGACAGTTAAATCACCGACTATCGAAGTTTTTGGACATTTTTCCGTCGTCAATACGGTGAGACAAGGATCAGATATATTATCTGAAAACCACTCTGTATGAAAGTTAGCGTTGCGATCAAATATTGAAGACGGAGTTATGCAAGGGCTATCCTGTTTACAGAATAGTGCCTTCGGTTTGTCCAGTCCCAGGACAAATGTGAATGGACGAATGTCTGACAGAGTATATCTAAAGGATCGCGTAAGTTGATCTCTTCAAACGTACTTAAGTTTGGTGGCGTAGGAATTCGTTTCTCTTAGCTTTATACCCGTGGTACTTTTGAGGAAATCAATCTGTGATTTGACGGGTATGACGATGTGGCATTCAAAGTAAATAAATGTATGATCTGTCAAAGATACGTTATGACCTCGAGCCTCATCAACCGGGAAATGACAAAAATCGGGAAGGCAACATGGCTAAGTGGGTCGCGCCCATTAGGGTGTATATCACATATCTAGAGAAAATCCATTTCATTTTTTTACCTATGATCGATGCTGTCCCTTTTCAGGAAACGGTGGGTAGCTCCCAACTGTTGGTGATATACATTCGATACACTCAAGCGAAATGAGTGGTCGGTCATGTGTGGGCCGGGTTGCAAGACATTCTTGTTGAACCCAGTGTATTCGTCTCTAGAGATACACTATCAACAGGTGGTCCCATACCTTGTCATAGTTGGAATCCAATCTCCAATAAGCGCCCGCGGTTTTGTTTGTATACTATATATGTGGAACGTGAGATGCAAGCGTTCCGTTAGATTGATAATTACTTGAGATTAGACATTATTATAATATCAGAGAAGTATTGATTTCCAAAACTGTTTTGGGTTATCGTAAGGTAGAAACCGTCCTTGTTTATGTGTGGATCGGTCTTACGATTATCTTTTCTTTTGAAAAGGATTTTGAAAAGTTAAACCAAATGATCTGACTTTACTCACACCAGTCCCATGACTGACCCAGATTTTATTTTGTTTTGTTTTTCCCTAAACTCTTGGGTGCCCAAATTTGTATGGGCAGTCAAGTAGTTCAGGTCTTTACAGATATACTTGGAGGAGCTTGAAGCAGGAGGCTTCAGGACTATATAGCTATTGTTATTTCCGCCATGTGTAAGTGTTGTACTCTGATAATGTTATTGTATACATATACTGTTTTATTTCAAAATTATGTTATAATATATTTTATTCATTCCGCTGTGAGATTCGTGTTTACTCTGATTGTGTTCTTCTTCTATTCTAATTTTCTATCTTATCTATTCTCGCCCTCTAACTTCTTTCTATTAATGATCGGGTATTTCCAATGTCTGAATAGTCAATATGGTAGTTTTGTGTTGATTTTCGGAGTCGAAAATCACGGTTCGTTACATAACAAAATCTAAACTTTATCATTTTATTAATCCTACCTTTATATAAATTAAAAATCTTATCTTTTTCTTTGAAAAAAAATCCAATCTTTAAATAAATAAAAATCTAATCTTGTTATTAATAAATATCTCATCTTTTTTTTAAATAAAATCTAAACTTGTTATTTATAAAAATTCGGATTTTTATTTAAAACTTCTTCTATACAAAAGAATATATTTTTTCTTCAAAACACATTTATTATATATAAACTGAAAAGTAAATAAATGGAAATAAATCAATAAAAGAAACAACTCACAGTTTCAGTTCTTTTTCAGAGGGGGGTGTTCACCGTCGACTGGAGGTTATGGGGATGGGCGTCGGACCCCTGCCGGTCGGAGGGTGGCGTTGATAGGTGGCGGCGACGTCAGTCGGCCAGGGTTTGTGGTTCGTAGGCTTGGGGACCGCGACTGGAAGGAGGAGTCAGGGCCTGCAGCGTGGCGTCGAAAGGAGGTGGAGATGGAGGCCGACGGAGTTGAACGGTGACGGGGAGCGATAGGGGGATGCGGCGCTGTTGCCATTTCTGAACAAGAAAAGGGCATCGGGGAAAATGTGATTGGGGAAGGGGTTTAAAGTAAATATATATTTTTTATTATATTATTAAGTTCAAAAAGTACCCTTTTATTTTGACTCGAAATCAAAGCCACTGACTATCGTCCCTAGCTAATTACCCCCATTCCGAACACAATGGGATATGTCATGCAGGCCAATTCGATCGTTACGATCAGCTTTCTTTAAATTTACAATATAAATCTATATAAATTCAATTTGAATGTACATTTCAATTTACCGTGGCCCCATACTGACTCTGAAAATTCCAGAAAAATTAATCTGGCTTCGTATTGATGATACGGTCCTAACAAAACTGATTTCGGCAAATTCTGAGACCGTTTGAAAAATGGCCATTTTCTGGTCGATCGAAATTGACTTAAACTGTTAAAACATGATTTCTTTGCCACGCTCACATATTGACTTAAAAATTATGAATTTTGAAACTTAGCAATTTTGACATCCCGGATCCAACAATGGTGGTTTCATCGAAAACGGAGGTCGTTTGCAGAATTTCCATTTTTAAGGGCCAAAATTCCATAGCGACTATTCCGAATTTTCAACTGGGCATAACTTTTTATTCCCGCTATGAAATTTCAAATTTTCAGATTCGTTGGAAAGATATTCTCAAATAGATTCTAATATTTTTGGTTTGGCTAAATCCGGTTTATTTTGAATCCTGTACATTCATTTGAAATTTGAAATCAAAATTTCAAACTACCGCGCCATTTTCAATTCCTTTTATAATAAAAAATAAATATTTATATTCTAGCGACGATCTACATAATTATATACGTTCTAATTCTATTCAAAAATAAATTACTCGTCGCTATTATTAAAAATAATTCATTTTAAATATCCAAAATTCATTAAAATTACCAAAATAAAAATTTTAATTGGTTCGGATTTTCCGGGTTATTACAACTTTGCCGAAGACTCACCTACGCCACCCCCTGGACCCGCTGAACCACCTGCGCGCCCCTTTCCCTTCCAGTCGATGGCAACAACAAAGAACCCCCTCCTCTCCAATTCGATCAGCAATTCTTACTCCCTTCTTTCTGTGACTTTTGTCTTCCTTTTATTTTCTGATTTCTTAGTTTATAAAAGTTAAAAGTTTGATTTTTAAAAGTTAAAAGGTTTGATTTTTAAAATTTAAAAGGTTTGATTTTTAAAAGTTAAAAGAATTGATTTTTGAGCTAGATAAGATTATATTTTTATAATAGAAAAGATTATATTTTTATAATAGGAAAGGTTATATCTTTAGATATGAAAAGATGCAATTTTTGAAAATATAAAGAAGCGATTTTTGAAAATATAAAGAATTGATTTTATTTTAGAAGTAGCGGTTTAAAAATATGATTTCTATTTCAATAACCTTGAGAATAAAAATGGGATTTTTATTTATAAATAACATCGAATTAAAAATGCGATTTTCATTATGAGCAGCGTGAAAAGATTTTGGATGAAACTATTGGGAGAACAAATCCAAACTATCCAGAAATTCAGAAATAAAATTGGCGGAGTGGAACTCAAAGGTGAGAACTTCTCACTTTAATTTTACTTCTAGTTAAAGTATATACTAGGATGCAGACGGTGCTTAGCAGCACCCGACACCCGTCGTCCACAAACTATGGACTACTTGTTTGATTGTGTTGTTAAAATTTACTGTGTGATGTAGAATGAAATAAAACATTTTATATTTAAAAATATAATTTTTTATGGGTATATAAAATAAAATAAATATTCATAGACAAATCGGACGATTTTATTATGTACACTGATTTGATTGATGATTGGGACGATAAATTTTACACATCGCCCAACTGCACAAATAATGTAGTAACCTGTAACTTCCCCGGTAAGGAAAGAGCGGATACTTTGAGGACATGACACAAAAGAACGCAGACCGAAGAACATTTCATTGTTAATTACAACAATTCCATCAGAATACAAAAATATACAGAGTATGAATAAATATTACATAGAAAATATCAGAGATTTAAATTACATTACATAGCAGCGGAAAACAATACAAAACAGAACTGAAAGTAATACATGGATACAGAGCTTTCCGAGTATCGTTCCAGCTGTAAATCAGGATCCTGTGAATATAAATCTGCAAAACCAAAACTACTAGCTGCCCTGCGGAAAATAGGGGCACCCAGAGTTTAGGTTAAAACAATAAACTCCAGGTCAGTCATGTGACTGGTGTGAGAACTAAAACAGTTATTAATCTTTATTTTAAAGTTAGGTAAATCAAGGGACCACACCGTATAACACGGAATGGGTTTCCTCCGAAGAACACCAGTGCATAAAACCAGAGCGCAATGATAAATAGAGAACAATGAAGTTATTATAAGACCCAGGCACCATCATACAATGCAACGCAAACCGGAGGATAGGGTTTTTACCTTGTAATAGCCAAGAATGCTTGGTACGTGAAATTTCATGTTTTATTATTACTATAAGTGTAAAGTGTATAAAACAACTTCAAATCATAAGTATCAATCATAGACCGCTTAAGTGCGCCATATCGCTATGTCGCCATATATAGGTTATACAATCAAAAACGCGAAGTCACGTATTGGAAGTTGGATTTCCATCTATGAACCGAGGTAAAAGATAGTCCTCTACCGATTCAAGACTGTCTAGCCCGAGCCTCAGGACCCAGACATAGGTGAGCCCTTGGATCGTCAGGGCTGGTCTATCGATGTGGATTAAAATGCCAAAACCCTGCGTTTCCCCGCCCTTTGGGGCGTAAATGAGCAAAATGACTCCATCGGCTCCACACAGTCAACGATATTTCCGAGGCGCCTCGCAACAACAACAACCACACAGGTGAAAATAATATAAATGTCAGGGCTGGTAGGTCACTGACACCACCCTAGCTAGAAAGAAACGCATGTCCTCCCTGAGGTCCTCTCCCGTTTCTGGTTCACAACCGGGGTGTGAGGATCGCGAATCAACGCTACACAAAGCTATGCCACACAGGTCGTGCTTTGATCATCAACCACAAGGCTTTGCTTTTAAATAGAAGCCTTGATCAATTACCACTCTTGGGTGTGCAACCCAATCAAGATCATCAGTAATCACCCAAACGATGTGAAGACCTCCGGTCTTCGACCATCGTCTTCATCCTCGACGCCACGTCGAATCAGTTATTCAGAATGGGATAAACCCGGTCTTTCTGAATAACTCGCGTATATAATAAACAAGTGTTACATAAACACAATGTAACACCCCATAATTCTGTAACACTAAGATTCACGAATCAAGGCAGGATTAAATTTTAAAATCAAAATCAAGGGAAACAGGCTGCGCCATTGCGTTCGTCTCGGAATTCTACATGAAAACGAGTCTGAGTTTGCATAAATCGGAGTCCGTATAAGGAATATATAGCCTCTGGAAGATTCAGCAAAGTTCAAATTTCAAAACAGGTCAGAAAGCGAATTCAAATTCAAAAATCGGACCCAGATTGGGCTGGGCGGGAATTTTCCCGCCCAAGGCACCCAGGTCGACTGGGTAGTCGACCTGGGTGACCTGGGTCACCCAGGTCGACTGGGTAGTCGACCTGGGGGTCGACCCCCCCCTCGCTTTTTCCAGTTTTCTGAACCTGGTTCGTTCTTCTGTATCCGGACGCCATTCTGACCAGATTCGTCTGCCTAATCCTATATAAACAGCCTTAGTCTCCTTCTCTATTCACAATTCTTTTCTAATCCTTATGCTGCCTCTGAGAAAAGAAATAAATAAGAAAATAATACGAAGATCCAAGACGAGGAAATGTTGCTTAAGACTTTCAAGAAGAGGTTCAAGTCAAGCTAGGATTTCAAGTGAAGATTCAAACGACTGTAACGACTGTTTTTCTATGAATCTAATATAATTTCGGTAAGTCAGTTACTTTTTAGATTTGAACGTTTCTCTGTTCGTGACATGAATTAAAGGGATAAAAGAATATGCTAAATCTTTCTATTCGAATCTGTGCCTACATCTTTGGACCTAATTAAGAACTGTTATGATTCGATGACTAATTAGGCATTGCCTATGACTATGAGCATTGCCTATGACTATGAGCATTGCCTATGACTATGAACATTGCCTATGACTATGAGCATTGCCTATGACTGTGATTGTGACTAAAAGAATTATTCCCTTGACTATGAACACAAGCCTATGCCTTTGATTAGAAAACATAAACTATTGCCTATGACATAACAAGGACAACTGTGATTAAACACCTATTATCCATGACTAGGAAAGTGTTGCTTAAGTTTTGTGACTATGAAATTTGGTCTAAACCTGATTATCTATTCTGTCTGTTCTTGGTTTTCTTTGGTTTTAGACCTTGGGAATTTACCTATTAAGTTAGGTCTACCCATGTTCTTGAACCTACTCTGTCTATTCTTGGTTATAGACCTAGGAAATTTACCTATTAAGTTAGGTCTACCCATGTTCTTGAACCTACGTCGTTATCCAAACCTTTTTATGCCAGTTATTATGTCCATCCTTTTTCATAGCATCTTTGGTTCATTCCCTATTTTCTACGAATCTAGATCAATCTATAATCTAGACTGAATCACAATTATACGAACGATGGGAATACGTTTGGGCAAAATATGAAATTTACTAAAAACGTAGTTTTTAACTTGGAAATTGGCATAAATTGGGAACATGTATTATGGCATGTTTATATTATAGAAATGCAAATTGGATAAATTTGACATGAATTATAGGATGTGTAATTTGAATCTAGTATTGACTCGTAAATCTAGCATTTACATGAATTGTGAACTAGAATAATAAGTCTAGTTTGACATGAACCATAATTAGAATGTTAAATCAGAATTGGATTAGCTAATTTGGCATGATAAGTATATTGGCATAAATTTGAAATAGGCCATAATTGGGAGTACTTGTCAGGTTTAGCAAAATCAAGGTTAGTGACATTTAATTTGGTATAGTTCACATACCAAAAGGCATAAATATGATATAGAGGGGAAAATGGGCCATAAGAATAAATGTTGACAATTTACATTAAAAGACGAATTAGGAAATAAGTGAACTAGGAATGATTTACTTATAGAATTTGTCCTAAATGAGACATGTAAATTTAGACAAATTAAAGGTTTCTTAATGACATCTCTTTTAATAATACACCAGAAAGTTCTAGGGTGATAGAGAGGATAGTGTCTAGGCTTGGGTTTGTAAAATACAAGTTTCCTGCTCTCCCTGGCTATCCCTAACTGATCCGATGGACGGGATGGTTACTTTCAAAACCTGATTTGAAAATTAGTCAAAACCCTTTGAACTAGAAAACATGAATAGGCCTAACCCGAGGTTAGACTGAGTTGCGATGTAAATCTGCCCGGAACCAACCGGCACATCCAGTAATCACAACAATATCTGTCTAATGTGAGTGGTCGTGGCTTTAATCTATTTAATTAAATCTAGAACAAGAATGGTAGGGTTAAGTTAATTAATACACTTAACCAATTCAACATGATAACCAAACCAATGGGTGGGGTTAGGTTCAAATAGACACCTAACACAGTTAAGCTAGAATGGGAGGGTTAAGTCCATAAGAACACTTAACCAACATAACATAGTTAAGCTAGAATGGGAGGGTTAAGTCCATAGGAACACTTAACCAACATAACACAATTAAGCTAGAATGGGAGGGCTAAGTCCATAGGGACACTTAACCAACTTAACATGGTAACAAGACAAGATTTGTTGGGGTTAAGTAACTAAGGAAACACTTAGCCGAATTAACATGTTAACTAGACTAGAAGGTGGGGTTAAGTAAAGTTAATACCCTTAGCCACATTAACATGTTAACTAGACTAGAGGTTGGGGTTAAGTAAAATCTAATATACTTAGCCAATTTGATATGTTAGCTGGGCTAGACCATAGGGTTAAGTAAACTTGAACATTTAACCATCAGATTGTGATAAAGGAATAGGGTTAAGTTTAAAACATGAAGTGATAATACTTAACAATTAATAACATGTTAGTTAAAACATACGAGCAAGGTTAAGTTAAAAAGGAACACTTAACCAATACAGGGTGAATGGGTAGGGTTAAGTAATAAGAAATACTTAACCAATATTACTTGGTTTGTGATGGGGTTAAGTCAACATGAATTACTGATAACACTTAACCAGTTTAACAGGATAAATGAAGGGGGTTAAGTTAGCTTGAATTGACTAATGACACTTAACCAATCCAAATTGACGGAAAAGAGAACTAAGTGGTAAACCTTAGTAGAACTAAGTAATAATTCCTAGTATAACACAAGAAGGAGCGAATGTCCGTCTGGATAAAAAGAAGGCTCCAACGAATTCGGTTACAAAGCCCGAGGCTTCGAGGGGACGTGAGGGTACTCTTGGTATCCCTCTGTGAGGCCGCAGATGATCCTCCTGGGCTCACAGAGGTTAAGGTCTGTGGTAGAAGAACCAAGGGTATGCCTTGGTTGCAAAATATGGCAACCTAAAGACTAGGATGGACCAGCGTGATTCGGCGAGAAAACGGTAGCTCTGTGATAGCAACTCGTCGTCTACCATCCATCTTCAGTCAATCGAGATACATAAAGCGGAAAGGCGGAGAACTCCAAAAGACCATATACTTGCTATCTAGTTATGGGTGAGGATGGCCATAGGATAGTGGGGCACCGGGGGCCTGCGTATAGTTCTCATTTTTCAAGGTGTTCCTTTCATTAGCTGAGGGAAGGGTCAAGTGGGACCATAGCCACTGGAATAAAAACAGACCTTAGCATCTGCATCGGCAGACATCTGAAAGCTCCCGACCGAGTTCTGTATTCCTTGATTTGCCCTGTCGCAGGACTCGGGCTGCACATTACAGGACATGTGCATCTAGACAAGCGATAATGATTTGCAATACATGCGTGGGGAAGTATAGGAACACATACCACTCTAGGTAGTGTGTCCTAGACTTGGGGGCATCGTTCGACAGGTAGCATAATCCCTAGTTGGACTAAGTAGCATAAACCCTGAATTCGAGAAGCGTTCAGCAGATAGCGTAAACTCTAGTTGAATCTATATAGCACTTGATAGAAAACCCTAGATTAGATCTAGGGAATAAATAATAAATGTATGACTGAAGGAAATGGAAAATATAGGGATTGGGATCACGTTATCATTACTAGTTGGGACACTAGTTAGGTGGTGCAGAGATAACAGAAATCTGTATAACAAGGAAATAGCGAAGCGGCGAAAGTATTAGAGCATATCCAGTTTATCTTAGCTTAGTATATCTTGTGTTACTCTTGTCTAATCTTGCCAACCCAATCATCATGGTGTTATCTTGTATTCAGTTAATTCATGTCGTTTTGTTTTCCATGTTCACATGCTAGAAGTTACTGAACTTACTCAGGCTTTATGTCTGACCCTGTTTTCCTTTCGTCTTCTTTTCTTCCGTTTTCCCCCCTTAGGTAGTAAAGGAGGGAATAATATAGCTCAGATTTAGTTGGACTGTCATTCTTTCCCAGCTTGAAGATTTGTCGAAGCTTTGCTTGGATTCTCTTTTCAGATGCTATGGCTGGCTCCTACTAAAATTGGGGAATATAAATGTTGTTTTATGCTTCTTTATTTTGTAAGACAGATGACACTATGATATTGTAAAGAAATCATTGTACAAACTATTTTATCAATAAAGCAAAGTTTTATTTTCCGTTGTTTAATTTCTGTCTGTCTTGTAATTTATCTGCATCTTTTACCCAAAATACTCCACAGAACTTAGTGCATTCCCTTTGTGAGTGACACTAACGGATGTGGGGTGTTACACGTGGTATCAGAGCTGAAGGTTACCGGATCAGATAAAAGATTTGAAAAATTATTTTCAAACGATTTTAAAAGAAGCATTTTCAAAAAGAAAAGATTTGTTTTAAAGGCATATTCCCCAAAGCCATACGCACTATCTTCTCTTCCTCTTTTTGAATCCTTCTTCCTTGAGTCTCTGGGGCTCCTGGCTCTTTGGGAGGTAACCTCATCGAAGGACAAAGTAGTGCCCGACTTCCATCCATAGCCGTAGTTGTTTCACCTATGGTCGGTTTCCTTTCAAGCTTATAGGGTTTTCTGTACAATGGAAGCAGCTTTCGAGAGATTTGTCAACATGATTACACACGGAAGAGGATGAGGAATTCATAATGTAGATTTAGATCACAAAGGACGAAGGAATTATAAAACCTAAGACAAGAGGAAGTATCTTTACTAGGGTATGATAGGGCATATAATTAAGGACAAGGGCAAGAACGAGGAACAAGATTTTCAGAAGGGCAAGTACATACTTTCACCATCAACCGTACCTAGGAGAAAGGTAGTAAAGTTCTATTGGAAGAGTCTAGTTTTGCTCGTACTCTTTCCTTTGGTTTTAGCGCTTCGCATTTGTTCATATCCACTTCCATAGTTGAGTCTCTGCACCATAATACTTGTATAGTAGAAAGATCCCACTAGAGTCTCAAATCCAATTGGTGGTCCGACCATTTTATTTTTGGTTAGTAGGGATTTTAGAATAGCTATTGAGTTTGCTTATATCGTCTCACGTAGATCGTCTAAATTCGGAGGAGATATTCCTTGGGTGCTTGTCTGATATTGGTTTAGGCCTTTGGGGCTTGTACTTGAGGAATGTCGAATTCGACTAGGATGGTTTGCGTGAGAGATGAATAGTTGTGACAGGCACTCTAAAAAGCACGTAGTGATCTTTTGACCCTCATAGTTATGGCGTGATGGATAAGCTAAGAGGAGGGACCTCAAGCCATATTGGTATGTACACTTGGTATCATAGTTGACATCTGTTTATTTTGGAAATGGAGATCAGGAACTTCACAATCGTGAAGTAAAATTAGTTAAGATACAGAGGAGTAAAGCTCAAGAAGGCTAGATACTAGCATCATACCCTTTTCCTTAAGGGTGCATCCTTGATTTCTTTTTGTAGGAGCTTTACGCATAATTGTTTCTCTCTTTCCAAAGTATATCCTCTAGGTCGTATCTTCGATCCTTAGGTAGAAGCCAATGGATGTAAACATGTATTTGGAACATGTTATGGTTGAATGGTTGCAAGTGGGTGCTAATGGTTGCTCGTGGATGCATAAGCATATGTATTAGGCACTAGATCAAGTTCGGACGCTTTCATATTGCATTTACAGATATGTAATTGTTTGTAAGTTGAGCTTGATATGTTATCATTTGGATGTTGCATATGGATGAATGGCTGTGCACGCATGTAGTATTTACATAACCAGGGATGCTTGCATACATGATTGGACGCATGGCACTGACATGAATTGCATTAAGGAGGTCAACTGAATCAGTAGACCGCCTGATTTTGCATTAGATAAAGACATGTACACACACTATGCATATGAACATGAAAGCATTAGAAATCTTTTAAGGACAATGAATGCCTATGATTGAATGGTTGAGTAGATGGGTGATTGGCTGATAGGACACATTCTTCCTAACTTGAAGATTTCGGGGACGAAATCTTTTTAAGTGGGGGAGAATGTAACACCCCGTAATTCTGTAACACTAAGATTCACGAATCAATTCAGAATTAAATTTTAAATTCAAAATCAAGGAAAACGGGTTGCGCCATTGCGTTCGTATCGGAATTCTGCATGGAAACGAGTCCGAGTTTGCGTAAATCGGAGTCCGTATAAGGAAGATATGGCCTCCGGAAGATTCAGCAAAGTTCAAATTTAAAAACAGGTCAGAAAGCGAATTCAAATTCAAAAATCGGACCCAGATTGGGCTGGGCGGGAATTTTCCCGTCCAAGGCATCCAGGTCGACTGGGTAGTCGACCTGGGGGTCGCCCCCCCCCCCCCCCCCCGCTTTTTCCAGTTTTCTGAACCTGGTTTGTTCTTCTGTATCCGGACGCCATTCTGACCAGATTCGTCTGCCTAATCCTATATAAACTGCCTTAGTCTTCTTCTCTATTCACAATTCTTTTCTAATCCTTATGCTGCCTCTGAGAAAATAAATAAATAAGAAAATAATACGAAGATCCAAGACGAGGAAATGCTACTTAAGACTTTCAAGAAGAGGCTCAAGTCAAGCTAGGATTTCAAGTGAAGATTCAAACGACAGCAACGACTGTTTTTCTACGAATCTAATATAATTTCTGTAAGTCAGTTACTTTTTAGATTTGAACATTTCTCTCTGTTCGTGACATGAATTAAAGGGATAAAAGAATATGCCAAATCTTTCTATTCGAATCTGTGCCTACATCTTTGGACCTAATTAAGAACTGTTATGATTCGATGACCAATTAGGCATTGCCTATGACTATGAGCATTGCCTATGACTATGAACATTGCCTATGACTATGAGCATTGCTTATGACTGTGATTGTGACTATAAGAATTATTCCCTTGACTATGAACACAAGCCTATGCCTTTGATTAGAAAACATAAATTATTGCCTATGACATAACAAGGACAACTGTGATTAAACACCTATGATCCATGACTAGGAAAGTGTTGCTTAAGTTTTGTGACTATGAAATTGGGTCTAAACCCGATTATCTATTCTGTCTGTTCTTGGTTTTCTTTGGTTTTAGATCTTGGGAATTTACCTATTAAGTTAGGTCTACCCATGTTCTTGAACCTACTCTGTCTATTCTTGGTTTTAGTTCCTTGGGAATTTACATATTAAGTTAGGTCTACCCATGTTCTTGAACCTACGTCGTTATCCAAACCTTCTTATGCCAGTTATTATGTCCATCCTTTTTCATAGCATCTTTGGTTCATTCCCTATTTTCTACGAATCTAGATCTATCTATAATCTAGACTGAATCACGTTTATACGAATGGTGGGAATACGATTTGGGCAAAATATGAAATTTACTAAAAACGTAGTTTTTAACTTGGAAATTGGCATAAATTGGGAACATGTATTATGGCATGTTTATAGAAATGAAAATTGGATAAATTTGACATAAATTATAGGATGTGTAATTTGAATCTAGTATTGACTCGTAAATCTAGCATTTACATGAATTGTGAACTAGAATAATAAGTCTAGTTTGACATGAACCGTAATTAGAATGTTAAATCAGAATTGGATTAGTTAATTTGGCATGATAAGTATATTGGCATAAATTTGAAATAGGCCATAATTGGGCGTACTTGTCAGGTTTAGCAAAATCATGGTTAGTGACATTTAATTTGATATAGTTCACATACCAAAAGGCATAAATATGATATAGAGGGGAAAATGGGCCATAAGAATAAATGTTGACAATTTACATTAAAAGAGGAATTAGGAAACAAGCAAACTAGGAATGATTTACTTATAGAATTTGTCCTAAATGAGAAATGTAAATTTAGACAAATTAAAGGTTTCTTAACGACATCTCTTTTAATAATACACCAGAAAGTTCTAGGGTGACAGAGAGAATAGTGTCTAGGCTTGGGTTTGGAAAATACAAGTTTCCTGCTCTCCCTGGCTATCATAACTGATCCGATGGACGGGATGGTTACTTTCAAAACCTTATTTGAAAATTAGTCAAAACCCTTTGAACTAGAAAACACGAATAGGCCTGACCCGAGGTTAGACTGAGTTGCGATGTCAATCTGCCCGGAACCAACCGGCACATCCAGTAATCGCAACAATATCTGTCTAATGTGAGTGGTCGTGGCTTTAATCTATTTAATTAAAGCTAGAACAAGAATGGTAGGGTTAAGTTAATTAATACACTTAACCAATTCAACATGATAACCAAACTAATGGGTGGGGTTAGGTTCAAATAGACACCTAGCACAGTTAAGCTAGAATGGGAGGGTTAAGTCCATAGGAACACTTAACCAACATAACACAGTTAAGCTAGAATGGGAGGGTTAAGTCCATAGGAACACTTAACCAACATAACACAATTAAGCTAGAATGGGAGGGCTAAGTCCATAGGGACACTTAACCAACTTAACATAGTAACAAGACAAGATTTGTAGGGGTTAAGTAAGTAAGGAAAAACTTAGCCGAATTAACATGTTAACTAGACTAGAAGGTGGGGTTAAGTAAAGTTAATACCCTTAGCCAAATTAACATGTTAACTAGACTAGAGGTTGGGGTTAAGTAAAATCTAATATACTTTGCCAATTTGATGTGTTAGCTGGGCTAGACCGTAGGGTTAAGTAAACTTGAACACTTAACCATCAGATTGTGATAAAGGAATAGGGTTAAGTCTAAAACATGAAGTGATAATACTTAACCATTAATAACCTGTTAGTTAAAACAGACGGGCAAGGTTAAGTTAAAAAGGAACACTTAACCAATACAGGGTGAATGGGTAGGGTTAAGTAATAAGAAATACTTAACCAAGATAACTTGGTTTGTGATGGGGTTAAGTCAACATGAATTACTGATAACACTTAACCAGTTTAACAGGATAAATGAAGGGGGTTAAGTTAGCTTGAATTGACTAATGACACACAACCAATTCAAATTGACGGGAAAGAGAACTAAGTGGTAAACCTTAGTAGACTAAGTAGTAATTCTTAGTATAACACGAGAAGGATCGAATGTCCGTCTGGGTAAAAAGAAGGCTCCAACGAATTGGGTTAAGAAGCCCGAGGCTTCGAGGGGACGTGAGGGTACTCTTGGTATCTCTCTGTGAGGCCGCAGATGATCCTCCTGGGTTCACAGAGGTTAAGGTCTGCGGCAGAAGAACCAAGGGTATGCCTTGGTTGCAAAATATGGCAACCTAAAGACTAGGATGGACCAGCGTGATTCGGCGAGAAAACGGTAGCCCTGTGATAGCAACTCGTCATCTACCATCTATCTTCAGTCAATCGAGATACATGAAGCGGAAAGGCGGAGAACTCCAAAAGACCATATACTTACTATCTAGTTATGGATGAGGATGACCATAGGATAGTGGGGCACCGGGGGCCTGCATATAGTTCTCATTTTTCAAAGGTGTGCCTTTCATTAGTTGAGGGAGGGGTCAAGTGGGACCATAGCCACTGGAATAAAAACAGACCTTAGCATCTGCATCGGCAGATATCTGAAAGCTCCCGACCGAGTTCTGTATTCCTTGATTTGCCCTGTCACAGGACTCAGGCTGCACGTTACAGGACATGTGCATCTAGACAAGCGATAACGATTCGCGATACATGCATGGGAAGTATAGGAACACATACCACTCTAGGTAGTGTGTCCTAGACTTGGGGGCATCGTTTGACAGGTAGCATAATCCCTAGTTGGACAAAGTAGCATAAACCCTGAATCCGTGAAGCGTTCAGCAGATAGCATAAACTCTAGTTGAATCTAGATAGCACTTGATAGAAAACCCTAGATTAGATCTAGGGAATAAATAATAAATGTATGCCCAAAGGAAATGGAAAATACAGGGATTGGGATCACGTTATCATTACTAGTTGGGACACTAGTTAGGTGGTGCAGAGATAATAGAAATATGTATAACAAGGAAATGGCGAAGCGGCGAAAGTATTAGAGCATATCCAGTTTATCTTAGCTTAGTATATCTTGTGTTACTCTTGTCTAATCTTGCCAACCCTATCATCATGGTGTTATCTTGTATTCAGTTAATTCATGTCGTTTTGTTTTCCATGTTCACATGCTAGAAGTTACTGAACTTACTCAGGCTTTATGTCTGACTCTGTTTTCCTTTCGTCTTCTTTTCTTCCGTCCCCCCCCCCCCCCCAGGTAGTAAAGGAGGGAATAGTATAGCTCAGATTTAGTTGGACTGTCATTCTTTCCCAGCTTGAAGATTTGTCGAAGCTTTGCTTGGATTCTCTTTTCAGATGCTATGGTTGGCTCCTACTAAAATTGGGGAATATAAATGTTGTTTTATGCTTCTTTATTTTGTAAGACAGATGACACTCTGATATTGTAAAGAAATCATTGTACAAACTATTTTATCAATAAAGCAAAGTTTTATTTTCCGCTGTTTAATTTCTGTCTGTCTTGTAATTTATCTTCATCTTTTACCCAAAATGCTCCACAGAACTTAGTGCATTCCCTTTGTGAGTGACACTAACGGATGTGGGGTGTTACACACAACATACGCCTCATTCCAATTCAGAATATTCTTTTATTCAAATATTCTCATACTTTGGGAAAGGTTCCCATTAATTTTATCAAAGATCAATTCTTTAAATTTATTCTTTAATCTTCCTTTGAATATCAATTCAAATTAGCCGGGATTAGCGAACCACACCGAAGTAATCATTTATTTTATTTTCCAATCCCAACCTATTCATCCCATGAAGTAAAACTGGTATTGCTTCATATCTAACACCATGGTGTTATCAGTAAATTCAATTACCATTTCACGTTCAAATCTAATTAAAGATTTAACTATCTCCTGGAGCAAAACTGGTGATACCCCATTCTCGATCACTTCAGTCTAATTAAAGATTCATTAAAATTCCACTTAGTTTTAATCTTCCCAAAATTCAATATCCTATCTTTAATTGGGTTAAAGAACCAATGTCATCTAAAACACGGTTCACGATAAACCCAAAATCACATTCCATTCCAATTCAATTATTGAAACTTAGGGTTACTTTTAGAACCCTTTCAAATCCAATTTATTTATTTAAAAATAAATAAATTATTATTCTAGTTCAAAACTGGTTCATTTCGATAAAAATCTATTTTTATCTTTTCAAATTTGGAATTTTTCATCTCAATTCTTCACAAATCATTTCTTATGATTCTACACAAATTATTACTATTTTTAATAATTTTATCAAGGCCCGTATAGTCGATTTCCATCAACGGCCATCGAACTGCACTTACAACGACCTTTTCCAAATTTGATTTGGACATAATTCCAAATCCAACTGTTAGATTTCAAATCTCTAATATTCGTTAGAAAGCTCTTTTCGATACGAACCCAACGGTTCCGGTTTTAGGAGAATCCGACGGTCAGATCTCCCGTAATATCCATTCGAAGTCAATGGTCAAAATTCGCGAACTACCGCGGTGCGACGCGTTCTATTCAGGCCATTCTATATATATTATATATATTTCATTGATTTCCTTTTAAAACGTATTTTATAAATCATTTTAAATTCATTTTCGAAACGATTTCAACTTCATATTCAATTTCAAATCAAAATTGAATATTCCACATCATCGATATACAAATTATAATATTTCAAAACTTTATATTTTGAAATCACTTTCTTTTCTATATTCATTATAAAAATGAATAAAATCGATATAAATATCGTTCACATCAAAATGGCGTCAATCTAATCAACACGGCTTTTATTCAACACATGAATGTTTTCTTCTATTCAACACATGAATATTTATTTTATTCAACACGTGAATATTTATTCTATTCAACACATGAATTTATATTATTCAACACATGAATTTTCATTCTATTCAACATATGAATTTATATTATTCAACACATGAATTTTCATTCTATTCAACACATGAATTTATATTATTCAACACATGAATTTTCATTCTATTCTTTATTTTCCAAATTAGAATGAGGCCCAATCAATTACCATATAATGTTAATTATATGGTAACCCTACAACACATGTATATAATGACCATGATAAATCATCAACCATCATCCAGAGTGCACCACACCACTGCATAAGCATTAAAAATAGATAAGTAATGCTTACACAGTCTGTCAACCCATCGGTCGACATACTACTAAACAATTGGGATTAGTGTACGTCAATATCATCCCAACACCCATGTGGGGTTTCAATCAATCAAACACATATTTTATTTGTGCAGTTGGGCGATGTGTAAAATTTATCGTCCCAATCAATATCAGTCAAATCAGTGTACATAAACAAATCATTCGATTTGTAAATGAATATTTATTTTACTTCAACACATGAATATATATTTTACTTCAACACATGAATACATATTTTATTTCAACCCATGAATATATATTTTACTTCAACACATGAATATATATATTTTATTTCAACACATGAATATATATTTGATTTCAACACATGAATATATATTTGATTTCAACACATGAGTATATATTTGATTTCAGCACATGAATATATATTTGATTTCAACACATGAATATATATTTTATTTCAATACATGAATATATAATTGATTTCAACACATGAATATATATATATATATATTTTTTATTTCAACACATGAATATATATTTGATTTCAACACATGAATATATATTTTATTTCAACACATGAATACATATTTTATTTCAACACATGAATACATATTTTATTTCAACACATGAATACATATTTTATTTCAACACATGAATACATATTTTATTTCAACACATGAATATATTTTTGATTTCAAAACATGAATATATATTTTATTTCAACACATGAATATATATTTTATTTCAACACATGAATATATATTTGATTTCAACACATGAATATATATTTAATATCAACACATGAATATATATTTGATTTCAACACATGAATATATATTTGATTTCAACTCATGAATATATATTTTATTTCAACACATGAATATATATTTGATTTCAACACATGAATATATATTTGATTTCAGCACATGAATATATATTTGATTTCTGCACATGAATATATATTTGATTTCAACATATATTTGATTTCAACACATGAATATATATTTGATTTCAACACATGAATATATATTTGATTTCAACACGTGAATATATATTTGATTTCAACACATGTATATATATATTTTATTTCAACACATGAATATATATTTTATTTCAACACATGAATATATATTTTATTTCAACACATAAATATATACTTGATTTTAGCACATGAATATATATTTTATTTCAACACATGAAAATATATTTTATTTCAACACATGATTATATATTTGATTTCAACACATGAATATATAATTTATTTCAATACATGAATATATATATATATATATATATATATATTTGATTTCAACACATGAATATATGTTTGATTTCAACACATGAATATATATTTGATTTCAATACATGAATATATATTTTATTTCAACACATGAATATATATTTGATTTCAACACATGAATATATATTTTATTTCAACACATGAATATATATTTTATTTCACAACCAATAGTCAATTTTCACAACACAAACAATCACACATACAAGTCATCCATGGTCTGTGGACGACGGGTGTCGGGTGCTGCTAAGCACCTCTACATCCTAGTATATATTTCAAACTAGAAATTAAAATAAAAGTGAGGAGTTCTCACCGACTAGCTAAACCAATACACCATGACTCTTCATATGTAGGAAATCTTCGCCACTCGCCTTTTGTCGCTATCGTTATCCGCATCCACTACATATATAAAAATCACATTTTTATTATCTACTTTATAAAAAAATTATATTTTTATAATCTCTCCTATATAAAAATCATATTTTTATAATCTCTATTATATAAAAATTATATTTTTATATTGCAAACTTCTGAGTAAATATCGTATTGTTATATCGTTATACATATAATAAAAATCGCATTTTTATTATATCGCTAAATATTTAAGGATCAAATTTTACTTCGCCACTTCATATATAAAAATCCGATCTTTATGAACTTTACATACATATAAAAATTCGATTTTTCCCTAAATCTTTACAAAATTTAAAACATTTTATAAACTAAAAACCTAATCTTTTTGTTAAACAAAAATAAAAATCAATTTTTATAACACATAAAAAAAAAATCAGTTTTGATATAATTAAAAATCAGTTTTTTTCTATAGTTAAAATCTATATTCAAAGCTGAAAGAAAAGGAAAAAATAAAATAACATGGATATATAAACTCACGTTGCTTATCGAAGAGGAGGGGGCACCAGCGTCTGA
Source organism: Allium sativum (assembly GCA_030737875.1). Lineage (NCBI taxonomy): Eukaryota > Viridiplantae > Streptophyta > Magnoliopsida > Asparagales > Amaryllidaceae > Allium > Allium sativum. Next base: position 219,950,440 of record CM060927.1, on the reverse strand, counting down.
GTGGCGGTCGGAGGCAGCAGTGGCGGAGGGATAAGGGTATGGCGGCTGTCAGTTTGAGGGGCTAGGGTTCACGATGGGTTTTGGGGCTCGGGGGGGGGGGGTGCAGTGCCATGGAATGGTAGGGGAAAGGAGGGGAGAGGACGGCGCCGGAATGGGGTGGAAGCGGGCCAGGCGGAGGGGCGAACGACGATGGGTAGGGGTTGGTAAGGGAGGGCGACAGAGAAAAAAGGGAATCGGGTTTTATTTTGATTTATAAGTGTTGACTAATGAAGGGAGGATAGGGAGGGGTTAGGATAATATTTATATTAATTTATTTAATTATTTAATTTCAAAAAGCAACTTTTTATTTCGAACTTGAAATCGAACCCACCGACTGTCGTCCATAGCTAATTACCCCCATTCCGAAAACAATGGGATATGTATCGTAACCTGATTCGATTGTTTCGATCAGTTTTCATCAAAATCAAAATAAAATCTATATATTGAATTTGAACGCGCATTTCAATTTACCGAGGCCACATACGGACTCTAAAAATTCCCGAAAAATATTTTCTAACTTCCTATTGATGATACGATCCTATCAAAACTAATTTCGTCAAATTCTGAGACCGTTTGAAAAATGACCAATTTCTAGTCGATCGAAATTGACTAAAACTGACTGTAACAACCCGAAAATCTGAGCCAGTTTAAATTTTTTATTTTGGCAATTTTAGCGAATTTTGAACATTTAAAATGAATTATTTTAAAAAAAATCGATGAGAAATTTAATTTGAATAGAATTCGAACGTATATATTATATACGTCGTCGTTAGAATATAAATAATTATATATAATTATAAAGGAATTGAAAATGGCGCGGTAGTTCGATAATTCGATTTCAAACTTCAATTGAATGTACCGGGTGCAAAATAAACCGGATTTTAGTGAAACCAAAAATAATAGGATCTAATTGATGATATCTTTCCAACGAATCCGGAAAAAAAATCAAGATTTCATAGCGGGAATCAAAAGATATGTCCAGTTGAAAATTCTGAATAGTCGCTATGGAATTCAGGCCCTTAAAAATGGGAATTTTGCAAATGACTTTGGATTTCGACGAAACCACTTTTGTTGGGTCCGGGATGTCAAGTTATTGCTAGGTTTCAAATTTCGTAATTTTTCGAATCAATATGTGAACGTGGCAAAGGAAAACGCGTTTGACCAGTTTTAGTTGATTTTAATCGACTGGAAAATGGCCATTTTTCCAACGGTCTCAGAATTCGATGAAATTAGTTTTGTTAGGACCGTATCGTCAATACGAAGCTAGAAAATATTTTTTCGGAATTTTTAGAGTTCGTATGTGACCCCGGTAAATTGAAATGCGCGTTCAAATTCAATATATAGAGTTATATGTTGATTTTGACGAAAACTGATCGAAATGATAGAATCAGCTTACGATACATATCCCGTTGTATTCGGAATGGGGGTAAAACGCTACAGACGACAGGCGGTGGGTCTCGTTTAGAGGTCGTATGAAAAAGTCAACGTTATGGAAATTAAATTAATAAAAAATATAAACCTCCTCTCTTCCCCTTAATCCCTTTCAGCTCCCCCCCCCCCCCCCGGTTGGAATTCATATCAGAGAGAAAAAAAGATGAAGAGGGGGGAGGAGCGCCGTCGCTCCCCCCATCAAAGCACCACCGCGCCTAGGGCGGCGCCGCCACCCTTCTCCTCCTTCAACCTCTCCCTCCTCTATTCCATCCACCGTCGCATCGCACTTCCCTTTTTTTTCTTCCCATCGCAACTCCTCCAGCCCTACCCCCATCCACCGCCGCATCGCGCCCAAACCCTCCCCCTGCGCCACCGCCTAGTTCACCGCGCCGACCCCCTGCCTTCTCCTCCCTCTTGAAACCCTACCCCAAACCCCTCGCGCGAGCTATAGACCGCCCACCACCCCCGGCTGATGCAACAACCCCATCCCCTTTTTTTTTACGACTGTAAGTTTTCCCGTTTATTATTTATTTTAATTTATTCCTTCTTTGTATTTGTTTATTTTAGCTAAGGCAATTCAAATATAAAAACCTGATTTAAATTCAGTTTTAAAAATGAGATTTTTAGCCTCTTAAAGATACGGTTTTTAATTTTAAAAAAAGGGTTTGATTCATAGATATTAAAAATATGATTTTTACTTAGGTAGAGTAATAAAAATATAATTTTTATAATATATAGAGAGTACAAATTTGATTTTTTATATATTGAATAGCAGAGTAAAAATTCGATTTTTTTATATATTGAATAGTAGAGTAAAAATTCGATTTTTATATATTGAATAGCAAAATAAAAATTCGATTTTTATATATTGAATAGCAAAGTAAAAATGCAATTTTCATGTAGAGAGGAGCGTTGTAAAAATAGAATTTTTATCAATATAGTAGCGATGTAAAAATAGAATTTTTATCCATATAGTAGCGATGTAAAAATAGAATTTTTATCAATATAGCATCGATGTAAAAATAGAATTTTTATCTATATAGCATCGATGTAAAAATAGAATTTTTATCTATATAGTAGCGATGTAAAAATAGAATTTTTATCTACATAGTAGCGATGTAAAAATAGAATTTTTATCTTATGGAGTAATTATAAAAATATGATTTTTATATACATAGCAACAATATAAAAATGTGATTTTTATGTATGTAGTGGCTACGGGCAACAAAGTGACAAAAAGCGAGAACAGTGATGATTCCCTATATTTGAAATGTCGTGAAGTTGGGATAGCTATTGGTGGGAACTTCTCAATCTAAATTTCTTTTTCTAGTTATATATATATATATATATATATATATACTAGGATGCAGACGGTGCTTAGCAGCACCCAACACCCGTCATCCATAAACCATGGATGGCTTGTTTGTTTGATTGATGTGTTGTGAAAATTGATTGTGTTGTGGAATGATTGAATAATAAAATATTCTTGTGTTGAAAGGAAATAAAATATTTATATAGTTAAAAATATTTTATCGTTAAAAATATAATTTTTAACGTGAATGTGAATAAATAAATAATTATAAACAAATCGGCCGATTTGTTTATATACACTGATTTGACTAATATTGATTGGGTCGATAAATTTTACACATCCCCCAACTGCACAAATAATATTCAGTGTTTGTTGATTTGAAACCCCACACGGGTGTTGGGATGATATTTGGCGTACACTAATCCCAATTATTTCATTGTATGTCGATCGATTGGTCGACAGGCTGAGTAAGAATTAATTATTTATATTTGATGCTTATGCAGTTGTGTGGTGCACTTTGGATGATGGTTGATTGTTTATCGTTGCTATTATATACATGTGTTGTATGGAATCCATATAGTTAACATTATATGGTGATTGATTGGGCCTCATTCCAATCGGGAAAATAATGAATATTATAAAAGAAAATTCATGTGTTGAATATAAAAATAGTCATGTGTTGACGATGTTCATGTGTTGAAACTATTTATGTGTTGAGTAAAATATTTTAAATAATAAAATTTACATCATTATCATATTTAAAATTAGAACTACTTCATGGTGGAGTCTAATAAAAAAATCAAACGATAGATACCATAATTTTATAAAATATTTTACATAACAAAAATAGTCGTGTGTTGACAGTACTCATGTGTTGAGATTAGTCGTGTGTTGAAAGAAATATAGATTCATGTGTTGAATAGAATAAATATTTATTTGTTGAATAGAATAACGAATTTATTGAAATATATAAACCCGTGTTGATTAGAGTTGCGCCATTTTGACGGGAACGATATTTATATCGATTATATTCGCTTTCATAATGAATATAGAAAAAGAAATGATTTCAAAATATAACGTTTTGAAAATATTATCATTTATATAGTAATGATACGAAATATTCAATTTTGATTTGAAATTGAATATAGAGTTGAAATGGTTTTGAAAACGAATTTAAAACGATTTATAAAATACGTTTTAAAAGGAAATCGAAGAAATATATATAATATATATATTATATATATAATGGCCTGAATAGAATGCGCCGCGCCGCGGCAGTTCGTGAATTTTGACCATTGACTTTGAATTGACGTTGCGGGAGATCCGACCATCGGATTCTCCTAAAACCGGAACAGTTGGGTTCGTATCGAAAAGAGCTTTCCAATGAATATTAGAAATTTGAAATCTAACGGTTGGATTTGGAATTATGTCCAAATCAATTTCAGAAAAGGTCATTGTAAGTGCAGTTCGATGGCCGTTGTTGGAAATCGACTGTACGGGCCTTGATAAAATATTAAAAAATATTGATAATTTGTGTAAAATCATAATATGTGAATTGGAAAGAACTGGGATGAAAAACTCCACATTTGAAATGATAAAAATAGATTTTTATAAAAATGAACTAGTTTTGAACTAGAATTAAAATCAATTTATTTTTAAAAATAAATAAATTGAATTTGAAAGTGATTTTAAAAATAATCAATATTCTCAATACGTGGATTGGACTGGAGTTGAATCGAAATTATCTTCGGAATATTTTGATGTTGGATTTCATGACTATACAGATATTTTTATGGGAATTTCAAAGATATATTTTATATCGTTATTTCCAATACGATATTTGTTGGTTTCAGAATTTGATATTGAATATAAGCCGGTATATTTTCTATTCAGAGCCTTGTAATTAATATCAAATGTGATTTGGGTTTATCGTGAATTGTGTTTTAGATGACATTGGTTCTTTAACCCAGTTAAAGGCAAGAGGTTGATTTTTGAAAGGATTAAAACTAAGTGGAGTTCTAATGAATCTTTAATTAGATTGAAAAGTGAATTGATAATTTAATTTATCAAATCTGAAAGGTGATCGAGAATGGAGTGCCACCAGTTTTGCTCCAATGCGATAGTTAAATCTTTAATTAGATTTGAACGTGAAATGGTAATTAACTTTACCGATAACACCGTGGTGTTAGGAATGGAGTATCACCAGTTTTGCTCCATGGGATGAATAGGTTGGGATTGGGAAATAAAATAAATAATTAATTTGGTGTGGTTTGCTAATCCCAAGTAGTTTGAAATGATATCTAAAGGAAGATTAAAGAATAAATTTAGAAGAATTTATCTTGGATAAAATTAATGGGAACCTTTCCCTAAGAATGTGATTTTGTGAATAAAAGAATATTCTGAATTGGAATGAGGCGTTCGTTGTGTTTGTGTAACATTTGTTTACTATATACGTGGGATATTCAGAAAGGCCGGGGTTATACCCATTTTGAATAACCGGTTCGACGAGATGTCGAAGATGAAGACGGTGGTTGAAGACCGGAAGTCTTCACATCGTTTGAGTGATTACTGATGATCTCGATTGGGCTGTACACCTAAGATGAGGGAAACAGTTGGTGATCGTCCAGACGTACTTGGAGATGGATGGATATGCGAGGAAAGTGCCTCCGGTTTCGTTCAGACCCAGAACGAACTTGTAAATGGATTATGTGTCTGACATTGGATTTTATTCTGTGTTGATCGATATATATTAAATATACATCTGTTTGGCAGTGGAGAATTTATTCTCTTGCTTAACGCCCTTCTCTGAGACGTACGAGCTCAGAGGTTGTATATCGGTGGACATCAGTCGCATGGAGTGAATTGCCAGTGTAGCACGCGTAAGTGGCAATTGATCAAGGCTTCTGTTGAAAAGCAAAGTCTTGTGGTTGATGATCAAAGCATGGCCTGTGTGGCGTAGCTTTGTGTATAACGTGAATTCGCGAGCCTCACTCCTCGGTATGAGTCAAAAACGGGAGACGGACCGCTGGGAGAGCACGACGTTTCTTTCTAGCTAGGGTGGTGTCAGTGACCTACCAGCCCTGACATTTATATACTTTTCACCTGTGTGGTTGTTGGAATGCAAGGCGCCTCGGATATAGGTCTGTAAGGACCGGGAAACGTGTGTTCAGGAATTGCCAATCCTCAAAAGTAAGAGAGGACCGGCCCAGCCGATTCCAAGGATCAAAGTGGGCTCCTGGGACATTTGCTAGAGTGTCTCGAACGCGGAGAGGAGCTTGCCCCTTGCCTCGACTCATGACGGAAATCCAATTTCCAATACGTGATATTGCGGTTTTAATTGTAGAACTAGTATGGCGACATGATATATGGTACCCATGCCGTCTATGATTGATATTTATGATTGAAAATGTTTTGACACTATACACCTATGATATTATCAAATGATTTGTTTAAACGTATCAAGCATTATTTGGCTATTATAAGGGAAAACCCTATCCTCCCGCTTGCGTTGCATTGTGTGATGGGACCTGGGTCTTATAATAGCTTCATTTTTCCAAAGAGCATTGTGCTGTTTTGTTATATGCACTAGTATTCTTGGGAAGAAACCCGTTCCGTGTTATACGGCGTGGTCCCTTGAATTACTATCTTTAAAGTAAAGTTTTAAATAATTGTTTTAGTTCTCACACCAGTCACATGACTGACCTGGAGTTTATTGTTTTAACCTAAACTCTGGGTGCCCCTATTTTCCACACAGGCAGCTAGTTGTTTTGGTTTTGCAGATTTATATCAGGGTCCTGATGTACTGCTGGAACGATATCCGGAAAGCTCTGTATCCGTGTATCTCTTCTAGTTGTGTTTTTGTATATTTTTCCGCTGCTATGTAATTTATTGTAATCTCTGATATTTATCGAATGTAATTTATTCAGTTGAACTCTGTATATTCGTGTATCTGATGGAATTGTTGTAATAACAATGAAATGTTCTTCCGTCTGCGTCCTTTTGTGTGTTGTTCTCAAAGTATCCGCTCTTTCCTTCACGGGAAAGTTACGGGTTCTTACAGTGGTATCAGAGCTTTGGTTTACAGAGCTCGAGAACAAGACACATTAGAACCATACGAAAGAATTCATCAGATATTGGATTAGTAATATCCAATTAGAATGACTCGTTAGAGATAGGATCAGTAGTATCCTAGAACGAGTGTGAAGAGTTTATTTTTCAAATGAAAACAATTTTGTTTTGAAATTTAAATCGTTTTATACGTATTTGAATATTTATTTATTTTGAATTTGGACAATCCGATATATAAAGATTTTTCATATACGCGTCATGAACGTATATTCGAAGTTTTAATATACAGGATAGATATAGAATCACATTCTAGTCGCCTGGAGATGGTACTGATAATTCTCATGACATCATCAGTATTTATGTTCGTGTTTCGAAGGTGTGATTTCTATATACTTCCATTAGACTGGTGTGAGAACCAAAACTAATAAGATAGATTTATTGTTGTGGTTTGGCATCAAAAACATGATTTTCTGCATATATGTATCAAAATTATGAATTTGAAATGTTAATCCACTAATTGATTGATGTTTGTGTTGTTTGTTTATTTGTTTGATAATTTTGGACCATTTAGCCTAATTGAATCACATATTGAACTGTATGGAAAATTAGTTGCATTTGCTTGCATATACATGTACTTACATGGAACAGGTCATAGCAAGGAGGCTAGAGCAGAGAATAAAATTTGTTTGCTCGACAAATAGGTACATATTTACTATAATTTACTGTTTTGTTTGGGTGATGATGATTTTATGAGCCTATTGGCTAGCCGCTTGACTTTTTCTTTTTCTTTTTGAGATCAGAAGGCCTATATGGCAATTTCGGGATTTTCCCATTGCTCCTGGTGTAGGGGAGGTTATGGCGAAATATTTTGCAAATTCCGGGTGTTACCCAAATTTTTGAAGAATTTGAAAATTCTCAGAAACTGAAAAGTTGGAAAATGAAAGCCAGATCGAACGTAGAGTTGATTAATCAAACCACTTTCGACTTCGTTCCTTTTCGGGGACGAAAAGTTTTAAGTGGGGGAGATTGTAACAACACGAAAATCTGAGCCAGTTTAAAATATTTTTTTTGGCAATTTTAGCGAATTTTGAACATTTAAAATGAATTATTTTAAATAATATCGACGAGAAATTTAATTTGAATAGAATTCGAACGTATGCATTATATACGTCGTCGTTAGAATATAAATAATTATATATAATTATAAAGGAATTGAAAATGGCGTGGTAGTTCGATAATTCGATTTCAAACTTCAATTGAATGTACCGGGTGCAAAATAAACCGGATTTTAGTGAAACCAAAAATAATAGGATCTAATTGATGATATCTTTCCAACAAATCCGAAAAAATCAAGATTTCATAGCGGGAATCAAAAGATATGTCCAGTTTAAAATTCTGAATAGTCGCTATGGAATTCAGGCCCTTAAAAATGGGAATTTTGCAAATGACTTCGGATTTCGACGAAACCACTTTTGTTGGGTCTGTCAAGTTATTGGTAGGTTTCAAATTTCGTAATTTTTCGAATCAATATGTGAGCGTGGCAAAGGAAAACGCGTTTGACCAGTTTCAGTTGATTATAATCGACTGGAAAATGACCATTTTTCCATCGGTCTCAGAATTCGATAAAATTAGTTTTGTTAGGACCGTATCGTCAATACAAAGCTAGAAAATATTTTTCGGGAATTTTTAGAGTTCGTATGTGACCCCGGTAAATTGAAATGCGCGTTCAAATTCAATATATAGAGTTATATGTTGATTTTGACGAAAACTGATCGAAATGATCGAATCAGCTTACAATACATATCCCGTTGTGTTCGAAATGAGGGTAAAACGCTACAGACGAAAGGCGGTGGGCCTCGTTTAGAGGTCGTATGAAAAAGTCAACTTTATGGAAATTAAATTAATAAAAAATATAAACTTCCTCTCTTCCCCTTAATCCCTTTTAGGCGTCCCCCGTTGGAATTCATATCAGAGAAAAAAAAAGACGAAGAGGGGGGAGGAGCGCCGTCGCTCCCCCCATCAGAGCGCCACCGCGCCCAGGGCGGCGCCGCCACCCTTCTCCTCCTTCAACCTCTCCCTCCTCTATTCCATCCACCGCCGCATCGCACTTCCCTTTTTTTCTTCCCATCACAACTCTTCCAGCCCTACCCCCATCCACCGCCGCATCGCGCCCAAACCTCCCCCTGCGCCACCGCCCGGTTCACCGCGCCGACCCCCTGCCTTCTCCTCCCTCTCGAAACCCTACCACGAACCCCTCGCGCGAGCTATAGACCCTCCATCACCCCCGGCTGATGCAGCACCACCCTCCCCTTTTTTTTACGACTGTAAGTTTTCCCATTTATTATTTATTTTAATTTATTCCTTCTTTGAATTTGTTTATTTTAGCTAAGGCAATTCAAATATAAAAACCTGATTTAAATCCAGTTATAAAAATGAGATTTTTAGCCTCCTAAAGATACGGTTTTTAATTTTAAAAAAAGGGTTTGATTTGTAGATATTAAAAATATGATTTTTACTTAGGTAGAGTAATAAAAATATAATTTTTATAATATATAGAGACTAAAAATTCGATTTTTATATATTGAATAGTAGAGTGAAAATTCGATTTTTTTATATATTGAATAGCAGAGTAAAAATTCGATTTTTATATATTGAATAGCAAAATAAAAATTCGATTTTTATATATTGAATAACAAAGTAAAAATGCAATTTTCATGTAGAGAGGAGCGTTGTAAAAATAGAATTTTTATCTATATAGTAGCGATGTAAAAATAGAATTTTTATCTATATAGTAGCGATATAAAAATAGAATTTTTATCTATATAGCATCGATGTAAAAATAGAATTTTTATCTATATAGCATCGATGTAAAAATAGATTTTTTATCTATATAGTAGCGATGTAAAAATAGAATTTTTATCTATATAGCAGCGATGTAAAAATAGAATTTTTATCCTATGGAGTAATTATAAAAATATGATTTTTATATACATAACAACAATATAAAAATGTGATTTTTATATATGTAGTGGCTACGGGCAACGAAAGTGACAAAAAGCGAGAACCGTGATGATTCCCTACATTTGAAGTGTCGTGGAGTTGGGATAGCTATTGGTGAGAACATCTCACTCTAAATTTCTTTTTCTAGTTATATATATATATACTAGGATGCAGACGGTGCTTAGCATCACCCGACACCCGTCATCCACAGACCATTGATGGCTTGTTTGTTTGATTGATGTGTTATGAAAATTGATTGTTTTGTGGAATGATTAAATAATAAAATATACTTGTGTTGAAAGAAAATAAAATATTTATATAGTTAAGATTATTTTACCATTAAAAATATAATTTTTAACGTGAATGTGAATAAATAAATAATTATAAACAAATTGGCCGATTTGTTTATATACACTGATTTGACTAATATTGATTGGGTCGATAAATTTTGCACATCGCCCAACTGCACAAATAATATTCAGTGTTTGTTGATTTGAAACCCCACACGGGTGTTGGGATGATATTTGGCGTACACTAATCCCAATTATTTCATTGTATGTCGATCGATTGGTCGACAGGCTGAGTAAGAATTAATTATTTATATTTGATGCTTATGCAGTTGTGTGGTGCACTTTGGATGATGGTTGATTGTTTATCGTTGCTATTATATACATGTGTTGTATGGAATCCATATAGTTAACATTATATGGTGATTGATTGGGCCTCATTCCAATCGGGAAAATAATGAATATTATAAAAGAAAATTCATGTGTTGAATATAAAAATAGTCATGTGTTGACGATGTTCATGTGTTGAAACTATTTATGTGTTGAGTAAAATATTTTAAATAATAAAATTTACATCATTATCATATTTAAAATTAGAACTACTTCAAGGTGGAGTCTAATAAAAAAATCAAACGATAGATACCATAATTTTATAAAATATTTTACATAACAAAAATAGTCGTGTGTTGACAGTACTCATGTGTTGAGATTAGTCGTGTGTTGAAAGAAATATAGATTCATGTGTTGAATAGAATAAATATTCATTTGTTGAATAGAATAATGAATTTATTGAAATATATAAACCCGTGTTGATTAAAGTTGCGCCATTTTGACGGGAACGATATTTATATCGATTATATTCGCTTTCATAATGAATATAGAAAAAGAAATGATTTCAAAATATAACGTTTTGAAAATATTATCATTTATATAGTAATGATACGAAATATTCAATTTTGATTTGAAATTGAATATAGAGTTGAAATGGTTTTGAAAACGAATTTAAAACGATTTATAAAATACGTTTTAAAAGGAAATCGATGAAATATATATTATATATATATATATATATTATATATAATGGCCTGAATAGAACGCGCCGCGGCAGTTCGTGAATTTTGACCATTGACTTCGAATTGACGTTGCGGGAGATCCGACCATCGGATTCTCCTAAAACGGGAATAGTTGGGTTCGTATCGAAAAGAGCTTTCCAATGAATATTAGAAATTTGAAATCTAACGGTTGGATTTGGAATTATGTCCAAATCAATTTCAGAAAAGGTCGCTGTAAGTGCAGTTCGATGGCCGTTGTTGGAAATCGACTGTACGGGCCTTGATAAAATTATTAAAAATATTGATAATTTGTGTAAAATCATAATATGTGAATTGGAAAGAACTGGGATGAAAAACTCCACATTTGAAATGATAAAAATAGATTTTTATTGAAATGAACTAGTTTTGAACTAGAATTAAAATAAATTTATTTTTAAAAATAAATAAATTGAATTTGAAAGTGATTTTAAAAATAATCAATATTCCCAATACGTGGATTGGACTGGAGTTGAATCGAAATTATCTTTGGAAAATTTCGATGTTGGATTTCGTGACTATACAGATATTGTTATGGGAATTTAAAAGATATATTTTATATCGTTATTTCCAATACGATATTTGTTGATTTCAGAATTTGATATTGAATATAAGCCAGTATATTTTCTATTCAGAGCATTGTAATTAATATCAAATGTGATTTGGGTTTATCGAGAATCGTGTTTTAGATGACATTGGTTCTTTAACCCAATTAAAGGCAAGATGTTGATTTTTGAAAGGATTAAAACTAAGTGGAGTTCTAATGAATCTTTAATTAGATTGAAAAGTGAATTGATAATTTAAATTATCAAATCTGAAAGGTGATCGAGAATGGAGTACCACCAGTTTTGCTCCAATGCGATAGTTAAATCTTTAATTAGATTTGAATGTGAAATGGTAATTAACTTTACCAATAACACCGTGGTGTTAGGAATGGAGTATCACCAGTTTTTCTCCATGGGATGAATAGGTTGGGATTGGGAAATAAAATAAATAATTACTTCGGTGTGGTTCGCTAATCCCGACTAGTTTGAAATGATATCTAAAGGAAGATTAAAGAATAAATTTAGAAGAATTTATCTTGGATAAAATTAATGGGAGCCTTTCCCTAAGAATGTGATTTTGTGAATAAAAGAATATCCTGAATTGGAATGAGGCGTTCGTTGTGTTTGTGTAACATTTGTTTACTATATACGTGGGATATTCAGAAAGGCTGGGGTTATATCCATTCTGAATAACCGGTTCGACGAGATGTCGAAGATTAAGACGGTGGTTGAAGACCGGACGTCTTCACATCATTTGAGTGATTACTGATTCGATTGGGCTGTACACCCAAGATGAGGGAAACAGTTGGTGATCGTCTATAAGTACTTGGAGATGGATGGATATGCGAGGAAAGTGCCTCCGGTTTCGTTCAGACCCAGAACGAACTTGTAAATGGATTGTGTGTCTGACATTAAATTTTATTCTGTGTTGATCGATCTCTATTAAATATACATCTGTTTGGTGGTGGAGAATTTATTCTCTTGCTTAATGCCCTTCTCTGAGACGTACGAGCTCAGAGGTTGTATATCGATGGACATCAGTCGCATGGAGTGAATTGCCAGTGTGGCACGCGTAAGTGGCAATTGATCAAGGCTTCTGTTGAAAAGCAAAGTCTTGTGGTTGATGATCAAAGCACGGCTTGTGTGGCGTAGCTTTGTGTATAACGTGAATTCGCGAGCCTCACACCTCGGTAAGAGTAAAAAACGAGAGACGGACCGCTAGGAGAGCACGATGTTTCTTTCTAGCTAGGGTGGTTTCAGTGACCTACCACCCCTGACATTTATATACTTTTCACCTGTGTGGTTGTTGGAATGCGAGGTGCCTCAGATATAGGTCTGTAAGGACCGGGAAACGTGTGTTCAGGAATTGCCAATCCTCAAAAGTAAGAGAGGACCGGCCCAGCCGAATCCAAGTATCAAAGTGGGGTCCTGGGACATTTGCTAGAGTGTCTCGAACGCGGAGAGGAGCTTGCCCCTTGCCTCGACTCATGACGGAAATCCAATTTCCAATACGTGATATTGCGGTTTTAATTGTAGAACTAGTGTGGCGACATGATATATGGTACCCATGCCGTCTATGATTGATATTTATGATTGAAAATGTTTTGACACTATATACTTATGATAGTATCAAATAATTTGTTTAAACATATCAAGCATTATTTGGCTATTATAAGGGAAAACCCTATCCTCCGGCTTGCGTTGCATTGTGTGATGGGACCTGGGTCTTATAATAGCTTCATTTTCCTAAGAGCATTGCGCTGTTTTGTTATATGCACTAGTATTCTTAGGAGGAAACCCGTTCCGTGTTATACGGCGTGGTCCCTTGAATTACTATCTTTAAAGTAAAGTTTTAAATAACTGTTTTAGTTCTCACACCAGTCACATGATTGACCTGGAGTTTATTGTTTTAACCTAAACTCTGGGTGCCCCTATTTTCTATATGGGCAGCTGGTAGTTTTGGTTTTGCAGATTTATATTCACAGGGTCCGGATGTACTGCTGGAACGATATCCAGAAAGCTCTGTATTCGTGTATCTCTTCTAGTTGTGTTTTTGTATATTTTTCCGCTGCTATGTAATTTATTGTAATCTCTGATATTTATCAAATGTAATTTATTCAATTATACTATGTATATTCATGTATCTGATGGAATTGTTGCAATAACAATGAAATGTTCTTCCGTCTGCGTCCTTTTATGTGTTGTTTTCAAAGTATCCGCTCTTTCCTTCATGGGGAAGTTACGGGTTCTTACACTGACAAAACACGCTCAACTTCGCCACGCTCATATATTAATTCAGAAAATTATGCCAATTGAAATCTAGTAATAATTTGACATCCCGGATCCAACAACATTGGTTTCGTCGAAAACAGAGATCGTTTGCAAAATTTCCATTTTTAAGAGCCAGAATTTCCATAGTGACTATTCTGAATTTTCAACTGGGCATAACTTTTGATTCCCGCTATGAAATTTTGATTTTTTGGATTCGTTGGAAAGATATTCTCAAATAGATTCTAATATCTTTGGTTTCTCTAAAATCCGTTTTATTTTGAATCCTGTACAATCATTTGAATTTTGAAATCGAAATTTCAAACTACCGCGCCATTTTCAATTCCTTTTATAATTTAAAATAAATATTTATATTCAAATGACGATCTTTATAAATACATACATTCTAATCTTATTCAAAATAAATTTCTCGTCATTATTATTTAAAATAATTCATTTTAACTCACTAAAATTGCGAAAATAAAAAATTTAAATTGGCACAGATTTCCGGGTTATTACAAATAAAATTCATTATTTGTTGATTGAAACCCCACACAGGTATTGGGGTGATATATGACATACACTAATCCCAATAATTAGTCATATGTCGATCGATCGATTGATAGACTGTTATAAGCGTCAAATATTTGTATTTGATGCTTATGTAATGTAGAATGCACTTTGGATGATGATTGACTATGTTTTATTGTTGTTGTATACATGTTGTATGAAATCCATATAATCACATTATATGGTAATTGACTGTGTCCGATTCTAGTTCAGAAAGAACGAATATAAAAAAAATCAGTAAAAGATCAAAATCTGTTTTTGATGTGCGATTTGGGATGGACACGAATATATTTAAATATATAAAGCCATGTTGATTAGATTAATGCCATTTTGACGTGAATGATATTTATATCGTTTTTATTCATTTGTATAATGAATATAGAAAAGGAATTAATTTCAAAATCTAATGTTTTGAAAATACTATCATTTATATATGATGGTATGGAATATTCAGTTTTGATTTGAAATTGAATATGAAGTTGAAATTGTTCTGAAAATGAATTTAAAACGATTAATAAAATACATTTTAAATGGAAACCGATGAAATATATATAATGGCCTAAATAGAACGCGCCGTGCAGTGGCAGTTCACGAATTTTGACCATTGACTTCGAATGGACATTACGGGAGATCCGACCGCTGGATTCTCCTAAAACTGGAACCGTTAGGTTCGTATCGAAAAGAGCTTTCTAAAAAATATTAGAGATTTGAAATCTAATGGTTGGACTTGGAATTATGTCCAAATCAAATTTGGAAAAGGTCGCTGTAAGTGCAGTTCGATGAACGTTTGTGGAAATCGACTGTACGAACCTTGATAAAATCAGTAAAAATATCAAAATTTGTGTAAAATCATAATAAATGATTTGGAAAGAATTGGGATGAAAAATTCCATATTTGAAAGGATAAAAATATATTTTTATTAAAATGTACTAGTTATGAACTAGAATTATAAATCCAATATTTTTAAAATAAATAAATTAGATTTGAAAGGGTTTTGAAAATAACCGGAATTTCCAATATTTGAACTGGAATGGATTTGAATCGTCGGAATGTTTCGATAATGGGTTTCGTTATTATACGGATATCGTGGAGGAATTTGGAAGATATATATATATATCGTTATTCCAATACGATATTTGTTGGTTTCAGAATTTGATATTGAATATAAGCCGATATGTTTTCTATTCAGAGCCTTGTATTTAATATCAAATTGGATTTTGGGTTTTTCCATGAATGGTATCTTTAATAATACTGTTCTTAAACCCAATGGAGTTAAGAAAATTAGAATCTGACTGGAGATTAGTTAAGCTGAATGGTTTCCTGGGTATTGATCTAATATTGGTTTCGGGCTTCGGGGTTAATACTTAGGGAATTGTTCTCTTACTAATTTACGGTTAGAGACTGATGTGATTTTGGGTTTGTCGTGGATGGTGTCTTCATTAACACTGTTCTTAAAACCTGTTGAGAAAAGATTAAATCTTTTTTTTAGATCTAATGAAGTATACCAATTAATTAATATTTAATTAGAATTGAATGGAAATTGATCTTCGAATTTACCTTGAACGGTGCTTTAAATAACACTTGTTCTTTAACCCGATTACCAATGGAATGAGATTTTGGGTTGTCGTGAAGGGTATCTTTAATAATACTGTTCTTAGACCCAATGGAGCTAAGAAAATCAGAAACTAACTAGAGATTAGTTAAGTTGAATGGTTTCCTGGGTGTTGATCTGATGTTGGTTTCGGCCTTCGGGGTTAATACTTAGGGAATTGTTCACTTGCTAATTTACGGTTAGGGGCTGATGGAATGGAATGTGATTTTGGGTTTATAGTGAATCATGTTTTAAATGACATTGGTTCTTTAACCCAGTTAAAGACAGGATATGATTTCCCAAGTTAAACAATCGTTAATATTGATTTTTTGGAGGATTAAAACCAAGTGGAGTTTTAATGAATCTTTAATTAGATAGAAATGGTATCCAAAGGAAGATTAAAGAATAAATTTAAAGAATTTATCTTTGATAAAATTAATTGGAACCTTTCCCAAAGTATAAGAATATTTGAATAAAGGAATATTCTGGATTGGAATGAGGCGTATGTTGTGTTTTCTTATAGCACTTGTTTATTATATACGTGAGCTATCCAGAAAGACCGGGTTTATCCCATTCTGAATAACTGATTCGACGATATGTCAACGATGAAGATGGTAGTTGAAGACCAGAGTTCTTCGCATTGTTTGGATGATTACTGATGTCTTGATTGGGTTGTACACCCAAGACAAGGTAATAAGTGGTGATCGTCCAGACGTACTTGGAGATCGAAGGATATGCGAGGGCCTCTCCCCTGTATTGGACATATGGGGGAGGAATAAGGTGCCTCCGGTTTCGTTCAAACCCATGACAAACTTGTAAATGGATGTGTGTCTGACATCGAATTTCATTTTGTGTGACTGATAGATGATGGTTGCATAGAGTGAATTTCCTGTGTCGCATGCTGAGATGCAAATGATCAAGGCTTCTATTGAAAAACATAGCCTTGTGGTTGATGATCAAAGCATGACTTTAATATAGCGTAGCTTTGTGTAGCGTTAATTCGCAAGCCTCACACCCCGGTGTGGACCAGAAACGGGAGAGGACATCAGGGAGGGCATGCGTTTCCTTCTAGATAGGAGTGGTGTCAGCATTTTGCATGCCCTGACATTTTACTTATGTGGATGATGGATTGCGAGGCGCCTCAGTTATATCGGTCGTTCCGGGGCCGATAATTTGGTCAGGATATGACCAGTTGATGCCCCGTAGGGCGGGAAACACAGTGTTCAGGCATTTTAATCCACATCGAGTGGACCGACCCTGACGATCCAAGGTGCAGTTGCGGCTGTATCCCGAGGGGCGGGCTAGAGTGTCTCGAATTCGGCAAGGACGATCCCTTGCCTTGGTTCACGGATGGAAATCCAACTTCTAGCACGACATTTTGCGGTTTTAATTGTTTTCCGCAGCTATGTATTTAAATGTAATTTAAATCTCTGATGTTTAATAAATGTGTAATATTTATTCATAGTATATTACTGTAATCTGATGAAATTGTTGTAATAAGCAATGAAATGTTCTTTTGTTTATGTACTGATTCGCCTTGTCCTCGAGGAAATCTGCTCTTCCTCTTCTCCTCGAAGATCAGGGAAGTTACGGGTTCTTATAGAGTAGGTTGTGTGGGGCCTTAGAGAGCCACCAAGAGAAACAAACTTATCTTTGCATATCTATAATGTAGGCATAATGAGGTTGTCCTTTACAGATATGTGTAAAGCCCTTGATTGAGTTTCGTTGGGGAACTCAGAGATTAGGGCACCCTTGTGATGTAGCAGTCGATATTCTCTTTCGCAACACAGCCTAAAATGCTTTCATGGCGTAACGTTGGAGACTTGGAATGCCTTCGTAGCATAGTCTAGTACGCTTTCGTAACACGAAGATGGAGGTCTACTATGTTTTCATACTACGACGATGGAGACCACTCAAGGAGTGCACCATGAGGAGTACCTCGATATATTGGGCATATAGCTACATATATTTTATTTAGGGTTTTTTACTATAAGGGCTTATTTACCTTATACAATTAATTTCTAGGACATATCCGTTAAATAATTTTTTTCTAGGACATTATTTATGGAATTAACTTGTAAACGACACGTCCTCTTTTCACCATTTTACAATGACACGTCTCGATTCATTTCTGTTTCCGCCATTTTTCATTCAAAAATTTGAAAGAATAACAAATTAGGTTTTACCCAAATTCAATCAATTTCCCTTAGATTTTGCTACGACGCATTTTATTACCATACTCTGATAGATTTTCAGATTTTTGTTGAATCTTATCTAATCGTTTTTTTACTTAATCTAGGGTTTACTTTGGATCTGCTAGTCAACTACAACATTGCTTGGTAGAAGAAATCATCTTCTTCTATCGACTACTAGACAATTAAGTTTACTAATACCTAGGATTTACTATATTTTAAGTTTATGTTTACGTTTTATTATATGTTGTGGTTTAGGTGATTAAAAAGATATTCAATTATATTCTTTTATTTTATATTATGTAACTTGTTCTTATGTTGAATGATTATTTGGTTATATGGCCTTCTGAAATTTATGCTCTGTTATGTTGGGTAATTATTTGATTACTTCGTTTTTTCGATGGCAAAGGTTTGAAAAGATAATTGTATTAATATTTCATGTAAAGACAATATGTAACAACCCTGAAAATCTGAACCAGTTTGAAAATTTTAAATTGGCTATTTTGATGGATTTTAAATATTTAAAATAAATATTTTAAATAATAACGACGAAAAGTGAGTTTGAATCGATGTTTGAAATAAATATAATTAATTCTAATTATAAACAAGGCCTGAAATGGCGCGGTAGTTTCAAAATTTTAATTCAAACTTTGACTGACTGTACCGAGTGCAAAACAAAACGGATTTTAATGAAACCAAAAATATTTAAATCTGTTAGTGAATATCTTTCTAACAAATCTGAAAAATAGAAGTTTCATAGTGGGAAGCAAAAGTTATGGCCAAATGAATTTTCAGAAAGGTCGCTATAGAGTTTATATAGCCCGTGAAAATGGCCATTTTGCAAACGACCTCAGAATTCGACGAAACCACTTTTGTTGGATCCGGGATGTCAAATTATTGCTAGGTTTCAAATTTCATAATTTTTGAAGCTGATATGTGAGCATGGCAAAGGAAAATGTGTTTGGTCGATTTCTATTAAATTGGATCGACCAGAAAAGGGCCATTTTTCAAACGGTCTCAGAATTCGATTAAACTAGTTTTGTTGGGACCGTATCGTCAAAACATAGCTAGATTTATTTTCCGGGAATTTTTAGAATCAGTATGTGGCCCCGGCAAATTGAAATGTACGTTCAAAATAAATATTGAATGTTTTATATTTTAATTTGAAGAAAAACTGACTGAAACAGTCGAATGGGCCTATGAAACATATCCCATTGTGTTCGAAATGGGGGTATTTGGCTAAGGACTACAGTCGTTGGGTTTGAATTGGTATTCGTATGAGATAAGGGGTATTTTTAGATTTTTAAAATTTAATAAATAGAAGAAAATATCTGATTGGGCCACATCAGAATTCTCTCTCCCCGATATACAATCAAGAACGACGGAAATCACCTCCTCCCTTCTCTCCTTGATTCCTCCAAATCCACGCATCTATAGCCTTCCCTCCTGTTGAAGAAATTGTAGATCTCCTCTTCACCTTCAAATCCGTATAGGGTTTGTATTTTTTCATTGCCTGAAAGTGAGATCCGAGCCTCCAAAGTCGGAGCCTTTCAAGCGCTGCCGACGTCAGCTCCGACCACCGAGTGGGCACCTCCGCCGCGCGCAGGTGCGCCGCTCCTCTCCCTTCGACGCTGCATAGCCCGATCGTCCTATCGATTCACGGATTTCACGAAATCGCTTGACCTATTTTCGAACAAAACAGTGGAGGTACGGCTGAAATTATTTTAAACTATTCTATAGCACTTTAAAGTGCTACAGTTTTTGATTTCACTGTAAAAATCATATCTTTTTTGTTTGTTGACGAAATTCAGTGAAACAAGAGACAATGGACTCGTGTGGACGTCTTCTACATTCTAGAAGAGACCGCATATTTTTCAAAGCCTTTTGCTATTTTTGGTGGAGTGGAACCCAATGTGAGATTTTTGAATTATAAACGATATGGAAAACGACGATCTATAAATTATATAGTCGATGTATGAGTTATATAAGCGTTGTACACCTCATGTATAAGCGTTGTATAAGTTGTACGTTCGATGTATAAGTTATATATGCGTTGTAAAAATTATATATGTGTTGAAATGGTAGTGAAATATACTTATATAATATATATATATATATATATGTGCCCTTCGTCCACAAACTATGGACGATATTTATTGGTTGTGATTGGTGTGAAAATTGATTGATAGCGAATGGTTGATTAGAATTATTTGTGGTTGAAATTGATTGATTGTGGTTGAAAAATACCCGTTTGTGGTTAAGAATTATTTGGTTGAAACCACATAGGATTAGTTTGTGGAAAAGAAAAAAAATATACATGCCGCCTGCGTGCGAACTAGATGCATGAAATCCCCATTGTCAAAAGCTGCGAGGTTTTAAGGTAGAGCGAGGAGTCGTGCTAGGGATGGCCCTGGTTTTTACTACCCTGTCGTTATGCTCCCGAAATTTTGAATAATATTCATGTGTTAGAATTATTTTCATGTGTTGAAACTATATTCGTGTGTTGAATAGAAATTCATGTGTTGAATGATATTCGTGTTTTAAATAAATTGCTTTAACAATAAAAATCACATTTTTTATTTTATATATACGAACTATAGAAAACATTCACTTGTTGAATAGAAATTCATTCGTTGAATAGAAATTCATGTGTTGAACGGTATTCGTGTTTTAAATAAATTGTTTTAACAATAAAAATAACATTTTTATTTTATGTATACGAACTATAGAAAACATTCATGTGTTGAATAGAAATTCATTCGTTGAATAGAAATTCATGTGTTGAATGGTATTCGTGTTTTAAATAAATTGTTTTAACTACAAAAATCACATTTTTAATTTATGTATACGAACTATAGAAAACATTCATGTGTTGAATAGAAATTCATTCGTTGAGTAGAAATTCATGTGTTGAATGGTATTCATGTTTTGAAATAAATTGTTTTATAATAAAAATCATATTTTTTATAATCTATATAAACTATATAAAATAGTCGTGTTTTGAAATAAATTGTTTTATAATAAAAATCATATTTTTATCATCTATATAAACTATATAAAATAGTCGTGCTTTGAAATAAATTGTTTTACATTAAAAATCACATTTTTATTATATACATGAATTGTTGAAAATAGTGAAGTGTTGAAATAAATGTCTGTTGGATAAAAATATCATTTTTATCAATGTATGAAAAGAATATGGTTTTGAAATCGAAGAATAGTTATATTTATATATGTATATATAAATATAATTAAAATAAATCGAATAACGAAGCTGTAGTTTGCGTTTTGAAACCGTGATTTCAAATGATTAGTGCGGGAGATCCGACCCTCGGATTTTCCCGAAATCGAAACCGTTGGGTTCGCTTTGGAAATATCTTTCCAACGACACCAACTCTGTAAAGATCCAACGGTTGGATTGTCTAGAATGTTTAATTCAAATCTGAAGAAATATAGCGCCAATATCGATTATATTTATATATATATATATATATAATTAAATTAAATCGAATAACGACGTTGCAGTTCGTATTTTGAAAATCGAAATATCAAACGAGTCTACCGGGAGATCCGACCATCGGATTTCCCCAAAAACTGAAACCGTTGGATTCATTTTGAAAAGATCTTTCTAATGATATAAATTTTGTGAAGATCCAATGGTTAAATTTTTAGATATATGTAAATCAAATCTGAAGAAAAACAGCGCCACGGCCGCGTTATGGCCTGAAGCGTCATTTGAATAAATTGGCTATTTTTAAATAAATAAAAATAGCGATAAACCGTTATAAAATATTATAAACGATATGGAATGTGAAATTTAGAAACTAACTGAAGGTTAGCTAAGTCGAATGGTTTCCTGGATTTTGTTCTGATGTTGGTTTCGGCCTTCGGGGTTAATATTTGGGAAATCGTTCTCTTACTAATTCACGGTTAGTGACTAATGAATTGGAATAAGGCGTATGTTGTGTTTGTGTAGCTCTTGTTTATTATATACGCGAGTTGCCCAGAAAGACCAGGTTTATCCCATTCTGAATAACTGAATCGACCATAAGAAATCGATGATGAAGATAGTGATTGAAGACCGGAGACCTTCACCTCTGTTGGATGATAACTGATGTCCTGATTGGGAGGCATCCCGAAATATGGGTAATGAGTGGTGATCGTCCAGACGTATGCGGAGATCGATGGGTATGCGAGGTATATAGTGCCTCCAGTTTCGTTCAGACCCAGAATGGACTTGTAAATGGACTGTGTGTTTGACATTGGAATTCATTCTGTGTGATTGATAACCATCAGTTGCATGGTGTGAATTGCCTATGTGGCATGCTAAGATGCAATGATCAGGACTTCTATTGAAAAGCAAAGTCTTGTGGTTGATGATCAAAGCACCGCCTGTGTGGCGTAGCTTTGTGTATAACGTGAGTTCGCGAGCCTCACACCCCGGTATGAGCCAGAAACGTTAGAGGACATCAGGGAGGGCATGCGTTTCCTTCTAGCTTGTGGTGGTGTCAGTGCTTAAACTGGCTAACATATATATTATTTTCCCCTGTGTGGTTGTTACTGTTGCGATGCGCCTCGGATATATCGGTGACTATGTGAAGCCGATGGAGTCATTCGTTGGCTCATTGACGCCCCATAGGGCGGGGAAACGTAGTGTTCAGGCATTTTAATCCACATCGGTGGACCGGCCCTGACGATCCAAGGGCCCACCTAAGTCTGGGTCCTGAGACACGGGCTAGAGCATCTCGAAGCGGTAAGGACTATCTTTTTCCTTGGTTCATGACCGAAATCCAATTTCCAAATACGACATCGTGCGGTTTTGATTGTATACCTATATATGGCGACATAGTGGTATGGGGCATTAATGCCGTCTATGATTGATACTTATGATTCGAAGTTGTTTTTGAAACATATAAACACTAGTAATAATATCAAATACTTTTGTTTTATTCATATCAAGCATATTTTGGCCATTATAAGGTAAAAACCCTATCCTCCGGTTTGCGTTGCATTGTGTGATGGGAACTGAGTTTTATAATGGCTTCATTTTTTGTAAAAAGCATTGCGATGTTTAAAAGATTTACTTGTTGTAAAGCACTGGAAATCCAATGGAGTAAACCCGTTCCACGAAAGTGGCGTGGTCCTGTGATTAGCCATATTATAAAATGTGTTAAGTAGATTTCTTATACCAGTCCCATGACTGACTCGTAGTTTGTTTCACTTGCAAACTCGGGTGCCCCTTTTTCTACACGAGCAGCCTTGTCTTCAGGTTTTAGCAGGCTCTTTCTGGATAGCTGGAGCTGAAGATGGATTATATCATTTATCTCTTTTTATGTTGTTCAGCTCCTATTGTACATATTATGTTTGTTTTCCGTTGTAGACATTTATGTATAGCTGAATTGTATTTATTCTAAGTACGATCCTGTATACTGTGTAACTCTGGTGATTATGTTTATCCAGTGTATTATTTGTTCATTATCTGGTGTATTTATTTAATTCTGTTCTGCTATTATCTGTTTATGTGTTATATTTCAAAGATTACCCTTGACACCGTCGTACGTGGTTTTGGGGACGTCTCACAATATTTTAACTTTGTTGTATGTACTAAATTTAATAGGTTGATTTTGTTTGAATATGTATGTTATATAACGTAGTTTCTTAAAAAAAAATTAGTAAATAATTGCACAATGCTTTCACTGTTAAATTATTATATTATGTGGTTTACGGGATGAAAAGATAAATATTATTATCATTTTAATTTATATTTTTCTAATAATAGTACTGAACTAATAATTGCTATGATTTACAATTATCTTTCTAGACAAATACCTGGTAATTTTTATCACCCAATAAATCGTGTTTTGTAATACTTAGAATTTACTGTTTTTTTGCTGATATTGCTTGAAAAAAATCTTAAATTGCTAACTGCATATACATGTTTACTAACATATAAGTATACTTATCTTTTAAATGCAGGATAAAATATGAAACCAGAAAGAACCTGTGGATTGTTTAAAAAAACGACCACTGTGCATTTTTTCAATGGGGGAGGACATTAATGTATAAATTTCAGACCTATATCAAGTCCATACTGTGAAGAGCATAGCCAATCAAGATTGTTATCAATAACTCCATTGATAAAATTTTCTTTATCTATATTTTGTTATCATAATTATAATATATAATCTGTTATTATATTATATTTCAATCATGTCAATTTTTCAACATTTAATATATGTATGTCTTTTTTAATTAAAATATAATTATACTTATATTTTTTATAAAGTATGAGCATTGTGTAAATAAAAATTTTAAAAACATTATTATATGTATAACGGACCTTATTTAAAAAAAATTAGCAAAAAATATTACATGAAAGATTCTATTTTAACACACTTGTCCAAAAGGATAAATAGATTTATCTTTATAAGTTTTTACATAATAATTATACAAGTTTATTACTAGTTAAACTAATTTATAAAATAAATATCTTTATAATTTAGATTTACTAAATTCAATTTCTCTCATGTTAATTTAGATAGCCCGTAACTTCCCGCTAAGGAAAGCCCAGATTATCTTGAGGACACGACAAAATAGAACGCAAACAGAAGGACATTTCATTGTTTATTGCAACTACTCCATCAGAATACAAGAATATACAGAGTATGAACAAATATTACACAAAAAATAAGAGATTTAAATTACATTTAAATACATCGCAGCGGAAAATAATACAAAAACACAACTTGAAGTAATGCACAGATGCAGAGCTTTCCGAGCATCGTTCCAGCTGTAAATCAGGATCCTGTGAATATAAATCTGCAAAACCAAAACTACTAGCTGCCCGTGTCGAAAATAGGGGCACCCATAGTTTAGGTTAAAACAATAAACTCCAGGTCAGTCATGTGACTGGTGTGAGAATTAAAACAGTTATTAATCTTTATTTTAAAGTTCGGTAAATCAAGGGACCACGCCGTATAACACAGAACGGGTTTCCTCCTAAGAATACCAGTGCATAAAATAAACAGCGCAATGCTAAATAAAGAAAAATGAAGCTATTATAAGACCCAGGTCCCATCACACAATGCAACGCAAGCCGGAGGATAGGGTTTTTACCTTATAACAGCCAAAGCATGCTTGATACGTTAAAAACACATTATTTGATACTATAATAAATGTATAGTGTCCAAAACAAAAATCATAAATATCAATCATAGGCGGCATGAATGACCCATACCACTATATCGCCATACTAGGTTCTACAAATAAAACTGAATATCACGTATTGGAAATTGGATTCCATCATGAGTCGAGGCAAGGGTCAAGCTCCTCTCCGATTCGAGACACTCTAGCAAATGTCCTAAGACCCCACTATGCTCCTTGGATCTTCAGGGCCAGTCCTCACCTAACTTTGGAGGATTAGTTATTCTTGAACACACGTTTCCCGGTCCTAATAGACCTATATCCGAGGCGCCTCGCATTACAACAACCACACAGGTGAAAAGTATATAAATGTCAGCCAGTTTAAGCACTGACACCACCACTAGCTAGAAGGAAACGTCGTGCTCTCCCTGCAGTCACCATCCCTTTTTAACTCATACCGAGGTGTGAGGCTCGCGAATTCACATTATACACAAAGCTATGCCACAAGGCTGTGCTTTGATCATCAACCACAAGACTTTGCTTTTCAACGGAAGCCTTGATCATCTGCCACTCAGTCGAGCCACAGAAGCAATTCACTCCATGTGACTGATGTCCATCGATATACAACCTCTCAGCTCATACGTCTCAGAGAAGGGCGTTAAGCAAGAGAGTAAATTCTCCACCGCCAAACAGATGTATATTTAATAGAGATCAATCAACACATAATAAAATCCAATGTCAGACACACAGTCCATTTACAAGTTCGTTCTGGGTCTGAACGAAATCGGAGGCACTTTCCTCGCACATCCATCAATCTCCAAGTACATATGGATGATCACCAACTGATTCCCTCATCTTGGGTGCACAGCCCAATCAAGATCATCAGTAATCACCCAAACGATGTTAAGACTTCCGGTCTTCCACCACCGTCTTCATCTTCGACATATCGTCGAATTGGTAATTCAGAATGGGTATAAACCTGGCCTTTCTGAATAACCTGCGTATATAATAAACACGTGTTACACAAACACAACATACGCCTCATTCCAATTTAGAATATTCTTTATTCAAATTTTCACATTCTTAGGGAAAGGTTCCCATTAATTTTATCAAAGATAAATTCTTCTAAATTTATTCATTAATCTTCCTTTGGATATCATTTCAAACCATATTATGGTTTTCCAAACTAGTCGGGATTAGCGAACCACACCGAAGTAATTATTTATTTTATTTCCCAATCCCAACTTGTTCATCCCATAGAGCAAAACTGGAAATACTCCATATGTAACACCCCGTATTTTCTGTGATCGTATAAGTAACAAATCAGAGAATAATTAGATTATAAAATAAGAATCAAGGAAAGCGGGTTGCGCCATTTCGTTCGTCTCGAAATTCTTCATGGAAACGTGTCCGAGTTTTCGAGAAACGGAGTCCGTATGAGGGAGATATGGCCCTCCGAAGTTTCAGAGAATTTCAGAAAGGAAAACAGCTCGAAAATTCGAATTCAAATTCGAATTCGAACCCAGAAGCGGGCTCGGCGGAAAATTTCCTGCCCAGGACCCAGGTCGACTGGGTAGTCGACCTCCCCTAGGCCAGGTCGACCATAGTGTCGACCTGGGGGGGACCAGCTCGACCTTAGTGTCGACCTGGGGGTCGACCTGCTCCCGAAACCCACTTTCTGAACCTGATGCATTATGATGTATTTAGACTCGTTTTCTATCTAGATTCGTCCGCCTAATCCTATTTAAACACCCCAGACCTCACTTTCTCTCCACACCATTTCATTCTTCCTATGCTCTGCCTCTGTTCTAATTAAAATAAAAATGGCGTCGCTACTCTGCTGAAATCTGAACTGGAACTAGGACTAAAACATATTCTTCCAAACTGATTAAAATTAAAAGAGAACAACTGAAACTCTTCTTCTTCTTTAATCCAATCAAGGCAAGTGCAGTTATTTTCCGATATAAACTTTAATTTTGATTGTGACATGATTGTAACTCTGAATTTGAGGTTATGTATGTTCTGTTCTGTTTGGATCTATCCTATTCTATATCTGTTTCTTCTTTCTGTTCAATAGCCAGGCTACCACGAGCCTGCGCCAAATCTCATAAGAGATTAACGCACGAATGTTAAAAATATTGAATGATGGCATAAATGGGACATGGCAAATCCGTGACTGATTTAAGAAAAAGGACATAGGTTGTAGACTAGATTTAGATCTATGCATATTCTGTGAATTGGAAGAAGAGGAACCATTGTATGTTAACATGTGACTTGAGGCATTGGACATAACGCATATTTGGAATTAAGATCAGTTATAATTTAAAGTTCTAGATTGTTGGGCATATTGTTTATATAACAATTCATGACTTGAGATAAAAAGAGAATATGACTTAGGTGTGAAGATCTATATTAAGATTTGATAACTATTAAATGTAAATAACACCTAAGTGGGAGATTTTTGAATATATGACATGCATTGAAATCGATGGCTATATTTGGTATAATTTATATGTGAGTCTCTTGTACTAGGAAAGTTTAACTAAATTTGGGACATGTGTAATATGGTGAATTATGACCATAATCCGTGCCATGTAAATTCAATGCAAACGTGGGGTATATGATCATATTGTGAATCATGACAATTATTTAGGCATGCAAACTTAGGAAAAATTTACAATTAGGCAAGATATGTTTATGAAACTTTAAGGAAAGATTAAATCTGTTATATTGCCTAACCTGCTAGTTCTGTTATATTGCCTAATTTGCTAGTTCCGCTATATTGCCTAATCTGCTAGATCTGTTCATCTGCTAAATCTATCATCTGCCAAGTCTGCTGAAAATGCCTAATCTGTTATATATTAAATCTGCTAAATTGCTTAATCTGCTAAATCCGTTAAGTCGCCTAATCTGCGAAATCTGTTATCGGCTATATCCGTTGAGTAGAAATATTTAGTCTGTTATTGACATAATCTGAATTGGCTATAGTTATGAATAATTGACATGTATATTAGGCGTAGGTATAAGTGGTAAATTATTAATTAATTGGCCGCAAAGATAAACATGGCTAACTCGAGGTTAGAATGAGTTTGCGGCGTAATTCTGCCCGGAACCGTCCGGCACATCCAATGGCCGCAAACAATAGGTTCTAATGTGAGAAGTTAGTCATAACGTGCTTGAAACCCGAGGTTAGACTCAGTTTGTGGTAGAAACCTCTCGGAACCAATCGGCCTGACCAGTAGCCGCAAACGGTCAGTCTAATGTGAGAGGTCTAGGCATTAATATTTAATTAATGAAAATCCGGGATAAATATGATATCTAAAACGTGTTGGGTGGATAGAGTTAAACCAACTAGACTTACGAAATTAATAAACCCGTTTTATGAATCTGTAGGCCCAATACAAAGTTAGATAATCTATAGGTCTGTTAATCTGTAATCGGCTAATCTGTAAGTCTGTTAATTTGTAATCGGTTAATCTATAATCTGTTAAATCCGTATATCTGGTCCATTAGTCTAAAAACTTGTCTGATCTGTGAACTAGTTGATTTGAACTCTGTATGTCTAAACTTGTAAACAAGTTAATCTGAAAATATGTTAGTCTGGGGACACAAGGTTAGGAGGGGAATTACTTGTGTCATCTGTTGTTTGGGACCCATATTAGTCGGTAACCCTTTCTGGTATCAAACTTTGACCCAACAGTAGGTGGGGTCCGGGCACGCTTACTGAACTAATTATAAGTGGTTCATTCTGATAATGGCGAGGGGTGTTGATGGTGCGTTCCAACCGGGTCATGTGCGTGCATGGATCCCGGTCTGCCTTTGAGGATGTAAGACGCCGTGACATATGTAAATAGGCATGTGCCAATTGGTTGTCACTTTAGGGAGTGATACACCCTATTGTGGAGCCGACACAGGGTATTTATGTATAAGGGAGCCGATCGCTTGGGGTAGGGTTTTAGGGTACACTTAATTCTGTCTGTTTCTGTTGGTACCGTCTGTTTCTGTTGGGTGACAACACCTGTCTGCGAGGTACCGTCTGTTCGGGTGGTAAAGGCCCATTTACTAGTGTACACCTAATTCTACGTTCTGTTTCCTTAGGGATTAATCTGTTTCTGTCTGTTTCTGTTCGGGTGGTAAAGGCCCATTATTAACATTCTGTTTCTGTCTGTTTCTGCTCGTGTGGTAAAGGCCCATTATTAGCTTTCTGTTTCTGTGGAAATTATTTTGTTCCTATTTCTGCTTCAGTTTAGACATTAGGGTGACACCTAATCCAGTTATACTAGTATTAGTGCAGAGAAGTGAAAAGCAAAAGCTTACATCATTCTGTTCTTTTTCTGTTTAACCTAAGTATATCTGCTACTCCTGTTACTATTATCTCTCATCCAGTTTTATTTTCATGTCATTATTATTATATGTTCATATGCCGAAAGTCACTGGACTTGCCAGACTTTATGTCCGACCTTGCTTGTTTTCGCCCCTTTTTCTTCCGTTTCCCCCCAGGTTTTCCAAGGAGGGAATACTTTAGCTTGATCCGGAATCCTTCTGCTTGAAGTGCTTAAAGTATGGCTTGGCTCTTTATAGCTTCTATTCTTTGGGGATTATGATTTTAAAGTTTTGTACTCTGATGATTTTCTGAACAAGACTGATATTTATGTACTTGAGTTTTTGGTAAAGATGTAACCAAACTGATTTCTGTTTTTCGCTGTAATAAAGTTATAGTATTGTTTATCTGTCTTGTAAATTTCTGTTCTGTCTACTAAAACGCTCCACCAAAGTTAAGGCTTTCCCTTTGTGAGTGACCTTAATGGAGGTGGGGTGTTACACTTGGTATCAGAGCTAGAGGTTACCAGATTAGAAAAAAAAGTTTTTTTTTAAACTATTTTTAAAAAGGTTTTAAAAGGAAGTATTTTCAAGAATAAAGTTTATTTTGAAAAACATAATCCCCAGAAAAGCCATATATCTGTCTTTTCCGTTCTCCATTTTAAATCTTTTTCTTTCATTCCAGCATGTCTGGGAATCTTAACTTTCCAGAGGGCGTGCCAATACCTGGCTGGTTCAGGATGTACTTGAAGGCTAGGGCCAACGATGCAGGCCCAGCAGATATTCCTCCTCCAGCTGCAGCAATTCCTCCTCCTCCGCCCCTCCTCATGCAATTGCTTTTTCAAAGATTTGTAAAGATTTTAGGGCCATGGGTGGAAAGGATTTCAAGGGAACTGAATCATTCGTAGAAGCGAGGAACTGGCTCAAGGAAACTGAGGATCTGTTCGTTATTTTTGAGGTGGACGATAGGCAGAAGGTACAATTGGCGGCATGGTTACTCAAGGACGAAGCTTCCTATTGGTGGGAAGTCACTAATGCCGAGAGGCCAGTTGAAACATGGATGGATTTCAGAACAAGGTTTGAGACGAAATTCCTCTCGCAAGATGAAAGAAGTCTACAACTGGAAAAGTTCTTATCTCTTAAGCAAGGAAGTATGACGGTCAGGGAATACGTCAATCAGTTCAACCAACTGGCCAGGTTCGGGCTAGATTTAGTCAACACCCAGCATAAAAAGGCTCTCCGCTTTGTTAAAGGATTGAACGAGCCACTGCACAGCCTAGCCATGACCCACGTACCCATGGGAGCTACTTACGAGAGTTTGGTGGATATGGCACTACTGCACGAGGAAGACAACGAGAAGAAAGAAGAGGCAAAGAAGGAAGAACCACAGAAC
This sequence comes from Allium sativum, assembly GCA_030737875.1. Taxonomy (NCBI): domain Eukaryota; kingdom Viridiplantae; phylum Streptophyta; class Magnoliopsida; order Asparagales; family Amaryllidaceae; genus Allium; species Allium sativum. The sequence continues at coordinate 219,919,193 of CM060927.1, read as the reverse complement.
AAGAAAACATGGCCCAAAAAGGAAACACAAAAGAAGGGTGAAAAGTATGAAGATAAGAGGGAGAAAAAGTGCTTTACTTGTGGAAGCTCGACTCATCTGAACAAGGATTGTATAAAAAGAAAGGGCACTTGCTTCAACTGTGGTGAGATGGGACACTTCAATAGGGACTGTCCGAAGAAACGAGGGCAAGGGCAGAGGGCAGGACCAACTTCTGGAAGGCGGGCGAACACTCTTGATGCTAGTGGATAGGATAGAGATAGGAAAACTATCTATAGGAGGTTTAATTTCTTTATCTGATTGTTGAGTTAAAACCCTTTCTGATTCTGGAATTTTGATTTCGTAACCGATTCTCTGCACTTTAATACTAGTATTGTTTCTGATTCCACTGTAGGCTCAAACCCATATGGGTTACGGCTCATCTGCTTGCGATAGATTGTGTTTTGAGAGATATCTGTGTTAGGCGTCAAGTAGGACGCATACATTCTGGGTTTTATCATGCTTAGTTTCCTAAGAATCATTTAGTAATCTGATCAATACCGGTAATCTGTAAATATCTGAATATTTCTGATAAGGATGAGATTTCCAGTTTTGACATTGTCTAAGGAGGGTAATCCTCTGGGAGTCAATCAGATATTTAGGAGAATACTGTCTCTCAACCTAGGTTTAATGGAAACCAAGTTTTTGTTTTATCTGTACTCGCTTCCATCATTCGACTATCCTATCGATCGAATCTTCGAACTTTAGGTAGAAACTAATGGGTGTAAATGTGTTTGACACATGTTATGTTTGATGGTTGCAAGTGGATGCATGTGGTTGCTAGTGGTTGCTCGTGGATGCATATACACACACTAGGCACCAGACCTGCTCGAAAACACTCTCAGACTGCATATGGATGTGTGAGCATTTTCAATTTCTGTGGATGCAAAATGATTGACTCATCACATAGATGTGGCATATGAATGAAGGTTGTCACTCATATAAGAATGATATGTATCAAATAGGAAAATTGCATACATGTTGGACTCATGGCACATACATAATCCGCATTAAGGAGGTCAACTGAATTAGTGGACCGCCTGATCTTTGCATTAGATAAGAAACATATACACACACTTTTGCATATGTTCATACAACATTAGAAGATTTCTAAGGACAATGGATGCTTGTGGATGATGGTTGAGTAGATGGATGACTGGATGGTAGGACACATTCTTCTCAACTTGAAGATTTCGGGGACGAAATCCTTTAAGGAGGGGAGAATGTAACACCCCGTATTTTCTGTGATCATATAAGTAACAAATCAGAGAATAATTAGATTATAAAATAAGAATCTAGGGAAATGGGTTGTGCCATTTCGTTCGTATCGAAATTCTGCTTGGAAACGAGTCCGAGTTTTCAAGAAACGGAGTCCGTATGATGGAGATATGGCCCTCCGAAGTTTCAGAAAATTTCAGAATTGAAAACAGCTTGAAAATTCGAATTCAAATTCGAATTAAAACCCAGAAGCGGGCTCGGCGGGAAATTTCCCACCCAGGACCCAGGTCGACTGGGTGGTCGACTGGGTAGTCGACCTCCCCAGGGCCAGGTCGACCATAGTGTCGACCTGGGGGGGGGGACCAGGTCGACCATAGTGTTGACCTGGGGGTCGACCAGCTCCCGAAACCCACTTTCTGAACCTGATGTGTTTAGACTCGTTTTCTATCTAGATTCGTCCGCCTAATCCTATTTAAACACCCCCAGACCTCACTTTCTCTGCACACCATTTCATTTTGCCTATGCTCTGCCTCTGTTCTAATTAAAATAAAAATGGCGTCGCTACTCTGCTGAAATCTGAACTGGAACTAGGACTAAAGCATCTTCTTCCAAACTGATTAAAATTAAAAGAGAACAACTGCCGCTCTTCTTCTTCTTTAATCCAATCAAGGCAAGTGCAGTTATTTTTCGATATAAACTTTAATTTTGATTGTGACATGATTGTAACTCTTAATTTGAGGTTATGTATGTTCTGTTCTGTTTGGATCTATCCTATTCTATATCTCTTTCTTCTTTCTATTCTATAGCCAGGCTACCACGAGCCCGCGCAAATCTCATAAGACATTAACGCATGAACGTTAAAAATAATGAATGATGGCATAAATGGGACATGGCTAATCCGTGACTGATTTAAGAAAAAGGACATAGGTTGTAGACTAGATTTAGATCTATGCATATTCTGTGAATTGGAAGAAGAGGAACCATTGTATGTTAACATGTGACTTGAGACATTGGACATAACGCATATTTGGAATTAAGATATGTTATAATTTAAAGTTCTAGATTGTTGGGCATATTGTTTATATAACAATTCATGATTTGAGATAAAAAAAGAATATGATTTAGGTGTGAAGATCTATATTAAGATTTGATAACTATTAAATGTAAATAACACCTAAGTGGGAGATTTTTGAAATATGACATGCATTGAAATCGATGGCTATATTTGGTATAATTTATATGTGAATCTCTTGTACTAGGAAAGTTTAACTAAATTTGGGACATGTGTAATATGGTGAATTATGACCATAATCTGTGCCATGTAAATTCAATGCAAACGTGGGGTATATGATCATATTGTGAATCATGACAACTAATTAGGATGCAAACTTAGGCCAAATTTACAATTGGGTAAGATATGTTTATGAAACTTTAAGGAAAGATTAAATCTGTTATATTTCCTAACCTGCTAGTTCTGTTATATTGCCTAATTTGCTAGTTTCGCTATATTGCCTAATCTGCTAGATCTGTTCATCTGCTAAATCTGTCATCTGCTAAGTCTGTTGAAAATGCCTAATCTGTTATATATTAAATCTGCTAAATTGCTTAATCTGCTAAATCCGTTAAGTCGCCTAATCTGCGAAATCTGTTATCTGCTATATCCATTGAGTAGAAATATTTAGTCTGTTATTGACATAATATGAATTGGCTATAGTTATGAATAATTGACATGTATATTAGGCGTGCGCATAAATGGTAAATTATTAATTAATTGGCCGCACAGATAAACATGGCTAACTCGAGGTTAGAATGAGTTTGCGGTGTAATTCTGCCCAGAACCGCCCGGCACATCCAGTGGCCGCAAACAATAGGTTCTAATGTGAGAAGTTAGTCATAACGTGCTTGAAAATCGAGGTAAGACTCAGTTTGTGGCAGAAACCTGCCCGGAACCAACCGGCCTAACCAGTAGCTGCAAACGGTCAGTCTAATGTGAGAGGTCTGGGCATTAATATTTAATTAATGAAAATCTGGGATAAATATGATATCTAAAACGTGTTGGGTGGTTAGGGTTAAACCAACTAGACTGATGAAAATAATAAACCTGTTTTATGAATCTGTAGGCCCAATACAAAGTTAGATAATCTGTAGGTCTGTTAATCTATAATCGGCTAATCTGTAAGTCTGTTAATCTGTAACCAGTTAATCTATAATCTGTTAAATCCGTATATCTGGTCCGTTAGTCTGAAAACTTGTCTGATCTGTGAACTAGTTGATCTGAACTCTGTATGTCTAAACTTGTAAACAAGTTAATCTGAAAATCTGTTAGTCTGGGGACACAAGGTTAGGAGGGGAATTACTTGTGTCATCTGTTGTTTGGGACCCATATTAGTCGGTAACCCTTTCTGGTATCAAACTTTGACCCAACAGTAGGTGGGGTCTGGGCAAGCTTACTGAACTAATTATAAGTAGTTCATTCTGATAATGGCGAGGGGTGTTGATGGTGCGTTCCAACCGGGTCATGTGCGTGCATGGATCCCGGTCTGCCTTTGAGGATGTAAGACGCCGTGACATCTGTAAATAGGCCTGTGCCAATTGGTTGTCACTTTAGGGAGTGATACACCCTATTGTGGAGCCGACACAGGGTATTTATGTATTAGGGAGCCGATCGTTTGGGGTTTGGTTTTAGGGTACACTTTATTCAGTCTGTTTCTGTTGGTACCGTCTGTTTCTGTTGGGTGGCAACACCTGTCTACGTGGTACCGTCTGTTCGGGTGGTAAAGGCCCATTTACTAGTGTACACCTAATTCTACATTTTGTTCCCGTAGGGATTAATCTGTTTCTGTCTGTTTCTGTCTGTTTCTGTTCGGGTGGTAAAGGCCCATTATTAACATTCTGTTTCTGTCTGTTTGTGTTCTGGTGGTAAAGGCCCATTATTAGCTTTCTGTTTCTGTGGAAATTATTTTGTTCCTGTTTCTGCTTCAGTTTAGACATTAGGGTGACACCTAATCCAGTTATACTAGTATTAGTGCAGAGAAGTGAAAAGCAAAAGCTTACATCATTCTGTTCTTTTTCTGTTTAACCTAAGTATATCTGCTACTCCTGTTACTGTTATCTCGCATCCAGTTTTATTTTCATGTCATTATTATTATTATATGTTCATATGCCAAAAGTCACTGGACTTGCCAGACTTTATGTCTGACCTTGCTTGTTTTCGCCCCTTTTTCTTCCGTTTCCCCCCAGGTTTTCCAAGGAGGGAATACTTTAGCTTGATCCGGATTCCTTCTGCTTGAAGTGCCTAAAGTATGGCTTAGCTCTTTATAGTTTCTGTTCTATGGGGATTATGATTTTAAAATTTTGTACTCTGATGATTTTCTGATCAAGACTGATATTTATGTACTTGAGTTTTTGGGAAAGATGTAACCAAACTGATTTCTGTTTTCCGCTGTAATAAAGTTATAGTATTGTTTATTTGTCTTGAAAATATATGTTCTGTCTACTAAAATGCTCCACCAAAGTTAAGGCATTCCCTTTGTGTGTGACCTTAATGGAGGTGGGGTGTTACACCATATCTAACACCCCGAGGTTATTGGTAAAGTTAATTACCATTTCACGTTCAAATCTAATTAAAGATTTAACTATCGCTTTGGAGTAAAACAGGTGATACTCCATTCTCGATCACTTTCCAATTTTGATAATTTAAATTATCAATTCACATTTCAATCTAATTACAGATTCATTGAAACTCCACTTAGTTTTAATCTTCTCAAGAATCAATATCTTGTCTTTAACTGGGTTAAAGAACCAATGTCATCTAAAACACGATCCACGATAAACCCAAAATCACTTTCTATTGTTAATCGCGTTAAAGAACAGGTGTTATTCAAAACACCGCTCACAATAAACCCAAAAACAAATTTAAATTCAATTTCAATTAAAGATCATTTAATTGGTACACTTCATTAAATCTAAATAGAAAGATTTAATATTTTTCTCAACTAGGCTTAAGAACAGTGTTAATGAAGACACCATTCACGACAAACCCAAATCACATTTGATATCAAATACAAGGCTCTGAATAGAAAATATATCGGCTTATATTCAATATCAAATTCTGAAACCAACAAATATCGTATGGGAATAACGATATAAATATATCATTCAAATTCCCACAACCATATTTGTATAATCACGAAATCCAACATCAAAATATTCCAAAGATAATTTCGATTCAAATCCATTCCAATTCACGTATTGGAAATTCTGATTATTTTTAAAACCACTTCAAATTCAATTTATTTATTTCCAAAAGTAAATTGGTTTTAATTCTAGTTCAAAACTAGTTCATTTCGATAAAAATCTAGTTTTATCCTATCAAATTTGGAAATTTTCATCCCATTTCTTCACAAATCACTTCTTATGATTTTACAAAAATTATTGATATTTTTAATAATTTTATCAAGGCCCGTACGGTCGATTTCCATCAACGGTCATCGAACTTCACTTACAACGACCTTTTCCAAATTTGATTTGGACATAACTCCAAATACAACCATTAGATTTCAAATTTCTAATATTCATTGGAAATCACTTTTCGATACGAATCCAACAGTTCCAGTTTCAGGAGAATCCAACGGTCGGATCTCCCGTAATGTCCATTCGAAGTCACTGGTCGAAATTCATGAACTGCCGCAGCGCGGCGCGTTCTATTCAGGCCATTATATATAATATATATATATATATATATATATATATTATATATCTTCGCTTTCCTTTTAAAATGTGTTTTATAAATCATTTTAAATTTGTTTTCGAAACGATTTCCACTTTATATTCAATTTCGAATCAAAATTGAATATTCCACATCATCGATATACAAATGATAATATTTTCAAGACGTTATATTTTAAAATCACATCCTTTTCTATATTCATTTTAAAAACGAATATAATCAATATAAATATCGCTCACGTCAAAATGGTGCATCTCTAATCAACACGGCTTTATATATTTCAATAAATTCGTTATTCTATTCAACAAATGAATATTTATTCTATTCAACACATGAATATATATTTCTTTCAACACATGAATATTCTCAACACATGAGCACTATCAACACATGAATATTTTTGTTATTAAATATATTTTATAAAATTATGGTATCTATCGTTTGATTTTTAATCAGACTCCAACTGTAAAGTAGTAAGAGAATGATCCCCTAAGTATTAACCCCAAAGGCCTAAACCAATATCAGATCAATAGTCAGGAAACCACTCATCTTATCTATTTTCCAGTTAGTTTCTAACTTCAAATATGATAAAGATTTAAATTTTATTGTTAAAATATTTCTTTCAACACATGATAGTTTTCAACACATGATTATCGTCAACACATGACTATATATTCTATTCTTTATTTTCCCAAATGGAATGAGGCATAATCAATTACCGTATAATGTTAATTATATGTATTCTACACAATACATGTATATAATAGCAATGATAAAGAATCAACCATCATCCAGAGTGCACCACACAACTGCATAAGCATCAAATATAAATAATTAATGCTTACAGTCTGTCGACCCATCGATTGGCATACATCTAATTATTGGGATTAGTGTATGTCGTATATTATACCAATACCCATGTGGGGTTTCAAATCAGCAAACACAGATTTTTATTTATTCACATACCCATTAAAAATTATATTTTTAACGATAAAATATTTTTAACTGCATAAATATTTTATTTCATTTCACATCACACGATCAATTTTCACCACAACAAACAATCAAACATACAAGCCGTCCATTGTCTGTGGACGATGAGTGTCGGGTGCTACTAAGCAACGTCTACATCCTAGTATATAATTTTAACTAGAAAACAAGAATTAAAGTGAGAAGTTCTCGCTGACTAGCTAAACCAATGACACGACTCTTTATATGTAGAAATCTTCGTCGTGCTCGCCTTTTGTCAATTTCATTGTCCGCAGCCACTACATATATAAAAATCACATTTTTATACCGCTACTATGTAGATAAAAATTCTATTTTTATCCTGATCACTATATAAAAATTATATTTTTATATATCTACTTCTAATATAAAGATCGAATTTTTATTTCATCGCTATAAAAATCACATTTTTACAACATATATAATAAAGATCAGATTTTTATTCCGCTACATATATAAAGATCAAATTTTTACTATCTATGTAATATAAAAATCATATTTTTATTATCTACATTATATGAAAATCATATTTTTAATAATTATTCTTTATAAAAAATCATATTTTTATACTTCACATATGATAAAAATCATATTTCTATTATCGTATATATATAAAAATCAAATCTTTTCACATGCTAGACAATGTATTTTCTTATTTATAAAAGATCATATTTTTCTATTGGTTAAACTAAACTTAATAGATAAAATAAATTAAAACAAAATAAATTAAACAATGAAGAAACTTACAGCGAAGGAAAAAGGGGGGCTCTCCTCGTTCGAACGCAGGTAGAGGGGGAAGGGGTTTCTGACTGTCGGAAGGGGAGGGAGGAGCGAGGTCTTGGTGGCGGGCGTGGGTCCAGGGGGAGGCGGCGCAACGCGTTTTAGTGGAGGGGTCTAGGGCTTCCTCGAACTAGACAAAGGGGCGGCTTTTTTGGGGTTTGGTAACTGGGGGGGCTCGTGGGAAGAGGGAGGGTGATTGGGTGAGGCGCGCCGTCGATCGGCGCTGGCCAGGCGGCGGGGAGGGATCGCGGATCCTCCGCGATTCTCTTTTTTTGTTTTTTTTGTTTTCTGATTCGGAAAATAACGGGGGGGGGGGGGGGGGGAGGGGGGGTTGTATAGGAGATAAGTAAGGGTTTTTATATATTAATTTATATTATTTAATTTCAAAAAGTTGACTTTTTCATATGACCTCTAAACGAGGCCCACCGCCTGTCGTCCATAGCTAATTACCCCCATTCCGAACACAATGGGATATGTATCGTAAGCTGATTCAATCGTTTCGATCAGTTTTCGTCAAAATCAACATATAACTCTATATATTGAATTTGAACGCACATTTCAATTTTCCGGGGCCACGTATGAACTCTAAAAATTCCCAAAGAATATCATCTAACTTCGAACTGACGATACGGTCTTAACAAAACTAATTTCGTCAAATTCTGAGATGTCTTGTAAAATGGCCATTTTCCAATCGATTAAAATCAACTGAAACTGGTCAAACGCGTTTTCCTTTGCCACGCTCACAAATTGATTCGAAAAATTACGAATTTTGGAATCTAGCAATAATTTGACATCCCGGATCCTGGTTTCGTCGAAAACCAAGGTCATTTGCAAAATTCCCATTTTTAAGGGCCAGAATTCCATAGCGACTGTTCTGAATTTTCAACTGGACATAACTTTTTTATCCTCGCTATGAAATTTCGATTTTTCGGATTCGTTAGAAAGACATTCTCAATTAGATTCAAATATTTTGGTTTCGCTAAAATCCGGCTTATTTTGCACCCGGTATGTTCAATTGAAATTTGAAATCGAATTATCGAACTACCACGCCATTTTCAATTCCTTTATAATTATAAATAATTATTTATATTCTAACGACGACGTATATAAATATTTACTTTCTAATTCTATTCAAAATAAATTTCTCGTCGATATTATTTAAAATAATCACTTTAAATATCCAAAATTCATTAAAATTGCCAAAATAAAAATTTTAAATTGGCTCGCATTTCCGGGTTATTACAATCTCCCCCACTTAAAACTTTTCGTCCCCGAAAAGGAACGAAGCCGAAAGTTGTTTAACAAATCGACTCAACTTCCATTATTTTCTTTACGGCTTAAGTTCTTCAACTTTTCAGTTTCTAAGAAGTTTTCAAATTTTTCAAAAATTTGACTAACACCCTAAATTTTCGAAAAATTTCGCCATAACCTCCCCTGCACCGGGGACTTTGGGATATTTCATATAGCCTCCCATGGCCTTTTTGAATCCAAAAGAAAAAGAAAAAGCCAAGCGGCTAGCCAATCGGCTCATAAAATCATCATCACCTAAACAAAACAGTAAATTATGGTAAACATGTACCTATTTGTTGGGCAAACAATTTTATTCTTCTGCTCTAGCCTCTTTGCAATGACCTGTTCAATGTAAGTACATGTACATGCATGCAAATGCGATAAATTTTCAATACAATTTAATATTTGATTCCATTAGGCAAAATGGTTCAAAATTTCAAACAAATAAACAAACAACACAACCAGCAATCAATTAGTTGATTAGCGTTTCAAATTCATAAATTTTGATACATACAGAAAATCATGTTTTTGATGCCAAATCACAACAATAAATCTATCTTGTTTTGGTTCTCACACCAGTCTAATGGAAATATATAGATATCACACCTTCAAAAAACGAACATAAATATTGGTGATGGAGTTCCATTATCAAAATCGTCTCCGAGCGACTAGAGTGTAATCCTATATCTATCTAGTATATTAAAACTTCGAATATACATTCATGACGCGTATATGCAAAATGATCATATACTAGATTGTCCAAATCAATACGAATAAAATATTCAAATACGAATAATACGATTTAAATTTCAAAACAAAATTTGTCTTCATTTTTATTTTTCAAAATTTTCACTCTTCCGACTCACTCTAGGATACTACTAATCCCATCTCTAATGAGTTATTCTAATTAGATATTACTAATCCAATTTCTAATGAATTCTTTCGTATGGTTCTAATGTGTCTTACTCTCGAGCTCTGTAAACCAAAGCTCTGATACCAACTGAGATAGCCTGTAACTTCCCCGGTAAGAAAAGCCCGGATTATCTTGAGGACACGACAAAAAAGAATGCAAACAGAGTACATTTCATTGTTTATTACAACAATTCCATCAGAATACAAGAATATACAGCGTATGAACAAATATTACCCAAAATATCCGAGATTTAAATTACATTTAAATACATCGCAGCGGAAAATAATACAAAAATACAACTAGAAGTAATGCACGGATACAGAGCTTTCCGAGCATCGTTCCAGCTGTAAATCAGGATCCTGTGAATATAAATCTGCAAAACCAAATCTACTAGCTACCCGTGTCGAAAATAGGGGCACCCAGAGTTTAGGTTAAAACAATAAACTCCAGGCCAGTCATGTGACTGGTGTGAGAACTAAAACAGTTATTAATCTTTATTTTAAAGTTCGGTAAATCAAGGGACCACGCCGTATAACACGGAACAGGTTTCCTCCCAAGAATACCAGTGCATAAAACAAACAGCGCAATGCTAAATAAAGAAAAATGAAGCTATTATAAGACCTAGGTCCCATAACACAATGCAAAGCAAGCCGGAGGATAGGGTTTTTACCTTATAATAGCCAAAGCATGCTTGATACGTTAAAAACACATTATTTGATACTATAATAAATGTATAGTGTCCGAAACAATTTCAATCATAAATATCAATCATAGGCGGCATGAATGACACATATCACTATGTCGCCATATGTAACACCCCACCTCCGTTAAGGTCACTCACAAAGGGAATGCCTTAACTTTGGTGGAGCATTTTAGTAAACAGAACAGAAACTTACAAGACAGATAAAACAGTACTTGAAAATTTTTAACTTTATTACAGTAGAAACAGAAATCAATATGGTTACATCCTTTCAAATCTCAGAATTCAAGTACAAATATCAGTCTTGTACAAAAGCCTTCAAAATGCATGTTTTAAAATCATAATCCCCATAGAACGGGAGCTACACAGAGCCAAGCCATACTTTAAGCACTTCAAGCAGAGAGAAATCCGGATCAAGCTAAAGTATTCCCTCCTTGGATAACCTGGGGGGGAAACGGAAGAAAGGAGGCGAAACAACAAGGGTCAGACAAAAAGTCTGGCAAGTACAGTGACTTTCAGCATATGAACAGATAATAATAATATGACATGAACATAAAACTGGATGAGAGATAACTGTAACAGGTATAACAGATATAACAGAAGAACAGAATGACATAGACTCTTGCTTTACACTTCTCTGCACTAATACTAGTATAACAGAATTAGGTGTCACCCTAATGTCTAAACTGAAATGGAAACGGGTACAGAATAATTTAACAGAAACAGGATGCTAATAATGGGCCTTTACTACCCGATCAGAAATAGACAGATTCAGAAACAGATTAATCCCTACGGAAACAGAATGTAGAATTAGGTGTACACTAGTAATGGGCCTTTACCACCCGAACAGACGGTACCACGCAGAAACAAACAGGTGTTACCACCCAACAGAAACAGACGGTACCAACAGAAACAGACAGAACTAAGTGTACCCTAAAACCCTACCCCAAGCGATCGGCTCCCTAATACATAAATATCCTGTGTCGGCCCCACAATAGGGTGTATCACTCCCTAAAGTGACAACCAATTGGCACAGACCTATTTACAGATGTCACGGCGTCTTACATCCTCAAAGGCAGACCGGGATCCATGCACGCACATGACCCGGTTGGAACGCACCATCAACACCCCTCGCCCTTATCAGAATGAACCGCTTATAATTAGTTCAGTAAGCGTGCCCGGACCCTACTTCCTGTTGGGTCAAAGTTTTGATACCAGAAAGGGTTACTGACTAATATGGGTCCCAAACAACAGATGACACAAGTAATTCCCCTCCTAACCTTGTGTCCCCAGACTAACAGATTTCAGTTTAACTTGTCTACAAGTTTCAGACATACAAAATTTAGATTAACTAGTTCACTGATCAGGCAATCAAGTTAACAGGTTTTCAGACTAACGGATCAGATGTTCGGATTAACAGGCTTACAGATTAACTGGTTCCAGATTATCTAACTTTGTATTGGGCCTATGGATTCACAAAACGGGTTTATCAGATTCATTGGTCCAATTGGTTTAACCTTACCCAACACGTTTTAGACATCACAGTTATCTCAGATTTTCATTAATTAAATATTAATGCCCAAACCTCTCACATTAGACTGACAGTTTGCGGCTACTGGTTAGGCCGGTTGGTTCCGGGCAGGTTTCTGTCGCAAACTGAGTCTAACCTCGGGTTTCAAGCACGTTATGACTAACTTCTCACATTAGAACCTATTGTTTGCGACCACTGGAATATGTCGGGCGGTTCCGGGCAGAATTACGTCGCAAACTCATTCTAACCTCGAGTTAGCCATATTTATCTTTGCGGCCAATTAATTAACGATTTACCATTTATACTCATGCCTAATATACATGTCAATTATTCATAGCTAATGACAACAACAGACTGAATATATCAACTTAACGGATATAGCAGATAACAAGTTTTGCAGATTAGGCGACTTAACGGATTTAGCCGATTCAACAAACTAGCAGATTTTAGCATATAACAGATTAGGCATAGATTTAACAGACTAGGCATCTCAATCTAATTAGCAGTTTAGGCAGAATTGGCAGATTAGAACTAGCAAATTAGGCAAATATATTAGATTTAATCATTCCTTAAGGTTTCACAACATATCTTGCCTAAATATAAATCTTGCCTAAGTTCACATGCATAAATAATAGTCATGATTCCCAATATGATCATTTATCCCATGTTTGCATTAAATTCACATAGCACAGATTATGGTCATAATTTACCATATATCATATGTTCCCCTTTTTATTAAACTTGCAAAGTACAGAAGATCCATATATAGATTATACCAAATATAACCATAGATTACTATGCATGTCATATATCCCAAAGATCCCTTACTTAGGTGTTTATTTACATAATAGATATCCTACTTCCATGTAAATCTTTCTACCTAAGCCATATTCCCTTTTTTCTTTAAAGTCATAGTCCGTTTTATAAAATATGCCCAAGGATCTAGATCTAACCTGTATTATGTCTTTCTATTCAGATCTTAATTTTTAACATGCCTTATATTCCAGATTTACAAGTCATATATTATCATATTATAATCCCAAATTGTCATATATGCATAGATCTAGATCTAGTTTACAACCTATGTCCTTCACTCAAATCAGTCACAGATCAGTCCAATTATGCATCATTCATTTTATTGTCCCAAATATTTTAGCGTATGTTAATCTCTTATGAGATTGGCTCAGGCTCGTGGTAGCCTGGCTATAGAACAAAAAGAGGAAAGAGATAAGATAGATCCAAACAGAACAGAAAAGAACAGATATAATCTCATATTCAGATTTACAATTCATGTCACAATCAGAATTAACGTTTATATCGGAAAATAATTGTACTTGCCTTGATTGGATTAAAGAAAGAACTTTAACTTGTTGTAGAATCTTTGCAGAAACTTTAATCTCTAGTTTGAATTGAGTTGCTTAGGCTGATGTTGATTATCTTCAAGTTTTGATTCCAGCAGAGTAGCGATGCCATTATTTTATTTTAGTTAGAATAAAGGCAGAGTATAGGTAGAATGAAGTTGTGTGGAGAGAAAGTGAGGTTTGGGGGTGTTTTTATAGGAGAATAGGGTGATTTAGAGCCTTCAGATCAGTCCAGAAGTCATTAGAATCGTACAGCTCGAATACACATCATCCAGCCACTCAAAAGAAGACACGTCACCTCAGAACACTCCAGAATTCGGTGCTGGATTTGTACGGGCGCACTTGGCAGGTGCGCCAGTGTATTTTTGTACTGGCGCACTTCACAAGTGCGCCAGTGTATTCTGGCCTGTTTCCGGTTTTTCTGCCTAACTTCGTTCGTCCATATCTTCTTCATACGGACTCCGATTTACGCAAATTCGGACTCTATTTCGCGTATTTTTCCGAGACGAACACAATGGCGCAACCCATTTCCCTTATTTCTTCTCCTAAAAATTAATTATATCTTGATTTTTAACTCTTATGTTTACAGAAAATACGGGGTGTTACATTCTCCCTTCCTTAGAGGATTTCGTCCCCGAAATCTTCAAGTTAAGAAGAATGTGTCCTTCCATCCAATCACCCATCTACTCAACCATCATCCACAAGCATCCATTGTCCTTAGAAAACTTCTAATGTTGTATGAACATATGCAAAAGTGTGTGTATATGTTCCTTATCTAATGCAAAGATCAGGCGGTCTACTGATTCAGTTGACCTCCTTAATGTGAATTATGTCAGTGCCATGAGTCCAACATGTATGCAATAGAATTCTAATGATATATATTATTTCTATATGAGTGCACAATCATTCACTCAAATGCAACATCCATGTGCTGAATCAACCATTTTGCATCCACAAGAATTGAAAAATGCTCACCCATCCATATGCAGTATGAGAGTGTTTTCGAGCCGATCTAGTGCCTAGTGTGTGTATATGCATCCACGGGAAACCACTAGCAACCACTTGCATCCACTTGCAACCATCAAACATAACATGTCTCAAACACATGTTTACACCCATTAGTTTCTACCTAAAGTTCGAATATTCGATCGATAGGATACAGTCGAATGATGGAAGCGAGTACAGATAGAACGAAAATTTGGTTCCCATTAGACATGGGTCCTAAGTATCGGCCCTAAAGACCGAAACCAACATCAAATTGACACTCAGAGGATTACCTTCTTTAGACAATGTCAAAACTGGAAATCCTATCAAAAGTATTTAGATATTTACAGACTACTGGTACAGATCAGGTTCCCTAATGATTCTTAGGAAGCTAAGCATGATAAAATCATACCCCACGAAAACTCAGAATGTATGCGTCATACTTGACGCCTAACACAGATATCCCTCAAACCCCAATCTCAAACAGATGATCCATAACCCTTATGGGTCTGAGTCTACAGCGGAATTCAGAAATAATACTAGTATTAAAGTGCAGAGTATCGATTACAAAATCAAAATACCAGAATCAGAAAAAGTCTTAACTCCATAATCAGATAAAGAAATTAAACCTACTATATAAATTTTCCTATTTCTATCCTAGCCACTAGCCTCAAGAGTGTTCGCCTGCCCTCCTTGTCCTCGTCTCTTCGGGCAGTCCCTAGTGAAGTGTCCCATCTCCCCACAGTTGAAGCAAGCGCCCTTCCTTTTTCTGCAATCCTTGTTCAGATGAGTCGAGCTCCCACAAGTAAAGCACTTTTTCCCCTTCTTATCTTCAGACTTCTCATCCTTCTTTTGTGTTTCCTTTTTGGGCCCTGCTTTCTTATTATGTGGTTCTTCCTTCTTTGTCTCTTTCGGGCCCTTGTCTTCCTCGTGCAGTAGTGCCATATCCACCAATTTCTCGTAAGTTGCTCCCATGGGTACATGGGTCATGGCTAGGCTGTGCAGTGGCTCGTTCAATCCTTTAACAAAGCGGAGAGCCTTTTTATGCTGAGTGTTGACTAAA
This sequence comes from Allium sativum, assembly GCA_030737875.1. Classification (NCBI taxonomy): domain Eukaryota; kingdom Viridiplantae; phylum Streptophyta; class Magnoliopsida; order Asparagales; family Amaryllidaceae; genus Allium; species Allium sativum. Next base: position 219,903,580 of record CM060927.1, on the reverse strand, counting down.
TCCAATCCGAACCTAGCTAGTTGGTTGAACTGTTTGACGTATTCCTTGACTGTCATACTTCCTTGCTTAAGAGATAAGAACTTTTCCAATTGTAAACTTCGTTCAGCTTGCGAGAGGAATTTTGTCTCAAACCTTGTTCTGAAATCCATCCATGTCTCAACCGGCCTCTCGGCGTTTGTGACTTCCCACCAGTAGGAAGCTTCATCTTTGAGCAGCCATACTGCCATCTGTACCTTCTGCCTATCGTCCACCTCGAATATAACGAATAGATCCTCAGTTTCTTTGAGCCAATTCCTTGCTTCTACGAATGATTCAGTTCCTTTGAAATCCTTCCCACACATGGCCCTAAAATCTCTACAGATCTTTGAGAAAGCAATTGCACGAGGAGGGGGTGGAAGAGGGGGATCATTTGCTGGACCTGCAGCGGCGGTCCTAGCCTCAAGATATTGACGAAACCAACCGGGTACATGAACACCCTCTGGTATCTCAGATGCTTCAGACATGCTGGAACGAAAAAGGAAAGGTTCAATACAAAAAGGACTGAAAGAAAGATATATGGCTCTTGGGGATCATGTTTTTCAAAATAAGCTTTATTTTTGAAAATACTTCCTTCCAAAACCTTTTTGAAAATAGTTCTCAAAAACTTTACCCAATCTGGTAACCTTCAGCTCTGATACCAAGTGTAACACCCCACCTCCGTTAAGGTCACTCACAAAGGGAATGCCTTAACTTTGGTGGAGCATTTTAGTAAACAGAACAGAAACTTACAAGACAGATAAAAAAGTATTTGAAATTTTTTAACTTTATTACAGTAGAAACAGAAATCAATATGGTTACATCCTTTCAAATCTCAGAATTCAAGTACAAATATCAGTCTTGTACAAAAGCCTTCAAAATGCATGTTTTAAAATCATAATCCCCATAGAACGGGAGCTATATAGAGCCAAGCCATACTTTAAGCACTTCAAGCAGAGAGAAATCCGGATCAAGCTAAAGTATTCCCTCCTTGGATAACCTGGGGGAAACGGAAGAAAGGAGGCGAAACAACAAGGGTCAGACAAAAAGTCTGGCAAGTACAGTGACTTTCAGCATATGAACAGATAATAATAATATGACATGAACATAAAACTGGATGAGAGATAACTGTAACAGGTATAGCAGATATAACAGAAGAACAGAATGACATAGACTCTTGCTTTACACTTCTCTGCACTAATACTAGTATAACAGAATTAGGTGTCACCCTAATGTCTAAACTGAAATGGAAACGGGTACAGAATAATTTAACAGAAACAGGATGCTAATAATGGGCCTTTACTACCCGATCAGAAACAGACAGATTCAGAAACAGATTAATCCCTACGGAAACAGAATGTAGAATTAGGTGTACACTAGTAATGGGCCTTTACCACCCGAACAGACGGTACCACGCAGAAACAAACAGGTGTTACCACCCAACAGAAACATACGGTTCCAACAGAAACAGACAGAACTAAGTGTACCCTAAAACCCTACCCCAAGCGATCGGCTCCCTAATAGATAAATATCCTGTGTCGGCCACACAATAGGGTGTATCACTCCCTAAAGTGACAACCAATTGGCACAGACCTATTTACAGATGTCACGGCGTCTTACATCCTCAGAGGCAGACCGGGATCCATGCACGCACATGACCCGGTTGGAACGCACCATCAACACCCCTCGCCCTTATCAGAATGAACCGCTTATAATTAGTTCAGTAAGCGTGCCCGGACCCTACTTCCTGTTGGGTCAAAGTTTTGATACCAGAAAGGGTTACTGACTAATATGGGTCCCAAACAACAGATGACACAAGTAATTCCCCTCCTAACCTTGTGTCCCCAGACTAACAGATTTCAGTTTAACTTGTCTACAAGTTTCAGACATACAAAATTTAGATTAACTAGTTCACTGATCAGGCAATCAAGTTAACAGGTTTTCAGACTAACGGATCAGATGTTCGGATTAACAGGCTTACAGATTAACTGGTTCCAAATTATCTAACTTTGTATTGGGCCTATGGATTCACGAAACGGGTTTATCAGATTCATTGGTCCAATTGGTTTAACCTTACCCAACACGTTTTAGACATCACAGTTATCTCAGATTTTCATTAATTAAATATTAATGCCTAAACCTCTCACATTAGACTGACAGTTTGCGGCTACTGGTTAGGCCGGTTGGTTTCGGGCAGGTTTCTGTCGCAAACTGAGTCTAACCTCGGGTTTCAAGCACGTTATGACTAACTTCTCACATTAGAACCTATTGTTTGCGACCACTGGAATATGTCGGGCGGTTCCGGGCAGAATTACGTCGCAAACTCATTCTAACCTCGAGTTAGCCATGTTTATCTTTGCGGCCAATTAATTAACGATTTACCATTTATACTCATGCCTAATATACATATCAATTATTCATAGCTAATGACAACAACAGACTAAATATATCAACTTAACGGATATAGCAGATAACAAGTTTTGCAGATTAGGCGACTTAACGGATTTAGCCGATTCAACAAACTAGCAGATTTTAGCATATAACAGATTAGGCATAGATTTAACAGACTAGGCATCTCAATCTAATTAGCAGTTTAGGCAGAATTGGCAGATTAGAACTAGCAAATTAGGCAAATATATTAGATTTAATCATTCCTTAAGGTTTCACAACATATCTTGCCTAAATATAAATCTTGCCTAAGTTCACATGCATAAATAATAGTCATTATTCCCAATATGATCATTTATCCCATGTTTGCATTAAATTCACATAGCACAGATTATGGTCATAATTTACCATATATCATATGTTCCCCTTTTTATTAAACTTGCAAAGTACAGAAGATCCATATATAGATTATACCAAATATAACCATAGATTACTATGCATGTCATATATCCCAAAGATCCCTTACTTAGGTGTTTATTTACATAATAGATATCCTACTTCCATGTAAATCTTTCTACCTAAGCCATATTCCCTTTTTTCTTTAAAGTCATAGTCCGTTTTATAAAATATGTCCAAGGATCTAGATCTAACCTGTATTATGTCTTTCTATTCAGATCTTAATTTTTAACATGCCTTATATTCCAGATTTACAAGTCATATATTATCATATGATAATCCCAAATTTTCATATATGCATAGATCTAGATCTAGTTTACAACCTATGTCCTTCACTCAAATCAGTCACAAATCAGTCCAATTATGCATCATTCATTTTATTGTCCCATATATTTTAGCGTATGTTAATCTCTTATGAGATTGGCTCAGGCTCGTGGTAGCCTGGCTATAGAACAAAAAGAGGAAAGAGATAAGATAGATCCAAACAGAACAGAAAAGAACAGATATAATCTCATATTCAGATTTACAATTCATGTCACAATCAGAATTAACGTTTATATCGGAAAATAACTGTACTTGCCTTGATTGGATTAAAGAAAGAACTTTAACTTGTTGTAGAATCTTTGCAGAAACTTTAATCTCTAGTTTGAATTGAGTTGCTTAGGCTGATGTTGATTATCTTCAAATTTTGATTCCAGCAGAGTAGCGACGCCATTATTTTATTTTAGTTAGAATAAAGGCAGAGTATAGGTAGAATGAAGTTGTGTGGAGAGAAAGTGAGGTTTGGGGGTGTTTTTATAGGAGAATAGGGTGATTTAGAGCCTTCAGATCAGTCCAGAAGTCATCAGAATCGTACAGCTCGAATACACATCATCCAGCCACTCAAAAGAAGACACGTCACCTCAGAACACTCCAGAATTCGGTGCTGGATTTGTACGGGCGCACTTGGCAGGTGCGCCAGTGTATTTTTGTACTGGCGCACTTCACAAGTGCGCCAGTGTATTCTGGCCTGTTTCCGGTTTTTCTGCCTAACTTCGTTCGTCCATATCTTCTTCATACGGACTCCGATTTACGCAAATTCGGACTCTATTTCGCATATTTTTCCGAGACGAACACAATGGCGCAACCCGTTTCCCTTATTTCTTCTCCTAAAAATTAATTATATCTTGATTTTTAACTCTTATGTTTACAGAAAATACGGGGTGTTACACCATACTAGGTTCTACAAATAAAACCGAATATCACGTATTGGAAATTGGATTCCATCATGAGTTGAGGCAAGGGGAAAGCTCCTCTCCGATTCGAGACAATCTAGCAAATGTCCCAGGACCCCACTATGTTGCCATACTAGGTTCTACAAATAAAACCGAATATCACGTATTGGAAATTGGATTCCATCATGAGTCGAGGCAAGGGGAAAGCTCCTCTCCGATATGAGACACTCTAGCAAATGTCCCAGGACCCCACTATGATCCTTGGATCTTCCGGGCCGGTCCTCGCCTAACTTTGGAGGATTAGTTATTCCTGAACATACGTTTCCCGGTCCTAACAGACCTATATCCAAGGCGCCTCGCATCCAACAACCACACAGGTGAAAAGTATATAAATGTCAGCCAGTTTAAGCACTGACACAACCACTAGCTAGAAAAAAACGTCGCGTTCTCCCTGCAGTCACTATCCCGTTTTTGACTCATACCGAGGTGTGAGGCTCGCGAATTCACGTTATACACAAAGCTATGCCACACAGGCTATGCTTTGATAATCAACCACAAGACTTTGCTTTTCAACAGAAGCCTTGATCTTCTGCCACTTAGGCGTGTCACACAGGCAATTCACTCCATGCGACTGATGTCCATCGATATACAACCTCTGAGCTCGTACGTCTCAGAGAATGGCGTTAAGCAAGAGAGTCAATTCTCCGCCGCCAAACAGATGTATATTTAATAGTGATCAATCAACATAGAATAAAATCCAATGTCAAACACACAGTCCATTTACAAGTTCGTTCTGGGTCTGAACGAAACCGGAGGCACTTTCCTCGCATATCCATCGATCTCCAAGTATGCCTGGACGATCACCAACTGATTCCCTCATTTTGGGTGTACAGCCCAATCAGGATCATCATTAATCACCCAAACGATGTGAATACTTCCGGTCTTCCACCAACGTCTTCATCTTCGACATATCGTCGAATCGGTTATTCAGAATGGATATTAACCCAGCCTTTCTGAATAACCCGCGTATATAATAACCACGTGTTACACAAAGACAACATACGCCTCATTCCAATTCAGAATATTCTTTTATTCAAATTTTCACATTCTTAGGGAAAGGTTCCCATTAATTTAATCAAAGATAAATTTTTCTAAATTTATTCTTTAATCTTCCTTTAGATATCATTTCAAACCATATTATGGTTTTCCAAACTAGTCGAGATTAGCGAACCGCACCGAAGTAATTATTTATTTTATTTCCCAATCCCAACCTATTCATCCCATGGAGCAAAACTGGTAATACTCCATGTCTAACACCATAGTGTTATCGGTAAAGTTAATTACCATTTCACGTTCAAATCTAATTAAAGATTTAACTATCACCGATCACTTTCCATTTTTGATTATTTAAATTATCAATTCACATTTCAATCTAATTACAGATTCATTAAAACTCCACTTAGTTTTAATCTTCTCAAGAATCAATATCCTGTCTTTAACTGGGATAAAGAACCAATGTCATCTAAAACACGATACACGATAAACCCAAAATCACTTCCTATTGTTAATCGGGTTAAAGAACATGTGTTATTCAAAACACCGCTCACAATAAACCCAAAAACAAATTTAAATTCAATTCCAATTAAAGATCATTTAATTGGTACACTTCATTAAATCTAAATAGAAAGATTTAATATTTTCTCAACTGGGCTTCAGAACAGTGTTAATGAAGACACCATTCACGACAAACCCAAATCACATTTGATATCAAATACAAGGCTCTGAATAGAAAATATATCGTCTTATATTCAATATCAAATTCAGAAACCAACAAATATTGTTTTGGGAATAACGATATAAATATATCTTTCAAATTCCCACAACCTTATCTGTATAATCACGAAATCCAACATCAAAATATTCCAAAGATAATTTCGATTCAAATTCATTCCAACTCACGTATTGGAAATTCTGATTATTTTTAAAACCACTTCAAATTCAATTTATTTATTTCCAAAAATAAATTGGTTTTAATTCTAGTTCAAAACTAGTTCATTTCGATAATAATCTATTTTTATCCTTTCAAATTTGGAAATTTTCATCCTAATTCTTCACAAATCACTTCTTATGATTTTACAAAAATTGATATTTTTAATAATTTTATCAAGGCCCGTACAGTCGATTTCCATCAACGGTCATCGAACTGCACTTACAATGACCTTTTCCAAATTTGATTTGGTCATAACTCCAAATCCGACCGTTAGATTTAAAATTTATAATATTCATTGGAAAGCTCTTTTCGATACGAACCCAACGGTTCCAGTTTCAGGAGAATTCGACGGTCTGATCTCCCGTAATGTCCATTCGAAGTCAATGGTCGAAATTCACGTACTGCCGCAGCGCGACGCGTTCTATTCAGGCCATTATATATATAATATATATATATATATATATATTATATTTTGTCGATTTTCTTTTAAAACATGTTTTATAAATCATTTTAAATTCGTTTTCGAAACGATTTCAACTTTATATTCAATTTCGAATCAAAATTGAATATTCCACATCATCGATATACAAATAATAATATTTTCAAGACGTTATATTTTGAAATCACTTCGTTTTATATATTCATTTTAAAAACGAATATAATCAATATAAATATCGCTCACGTCAAAATGGTGCATCTCTAATCAACACGGCTTTATATATTTCAATAAATTCGTTATTCTATTCAACAAATGAATATTTATTCCATTCAACACATGAATATATATTTCTTTCAACACATGAATATTCTCAACACATGAGCACTGTCAACACATGACAATTTTTGTTATTTAATATATTTTATAAAATTATGGTATCTATCGTTTGATTTTTAATCAGACTCCAACTGTAAAGTAGTAAGAGAATGATCCCCTAAGTATTAACCACGAAGGTCGAAACCAATATCAGATCAATACTCAGGAAACCACTCATCTTATCTATTTTCCAGTTAGTTTCTAACTTTAAATATGATAAAGATGTAAATTTTATTGTTAAAATATTTCTTTTAACACATGATAATTTTCAGCACACGATTATCGTCAACACATGACTATATATTATATTCTTTATTTTCCCAATTGGAATGAGGCCCAATCAATAACCATATAATGTTAATTATATGGATTCTACCCAACATATGTATATAATAACAACGATAAAGAATCAACCATCATCCAGAGTGCACCACACAACTGCATAAGCATCAAATATAAATAATTAACGCTTACACAGTCTGTCGACCCATCGATCGACATACAACTAATTATTGGGATTAGTATATGTCATATATTATCCCAATACCCGTGTGGGGTTTCAAATCAGCAAACACGGATTTTTATTTATTCACATACCCGTTAAAAATTATATTTTTAACGATAAAATATTTTTAACTGCATAAATATTTTATTTCATTTCACATCACACGATCAATTTTCACCACAACAAACAATCAAACATACAAGCCGTCCATTGTCTGTGGACGATGGGTGTCGGGTGCTGCTAAGCACCGTCTGCATCCTAGTATATAATTTTAACTAGAAAACAAGAATTAAAGTGAGAAGTTCTCACCGACTAGCTAAAACAACGCCACGACTCTTTATATGTAGAAATTTTCGTCGTGCTCGCCTTTTGTCAATTTCATTGTCCACAACCACTACATATATAAAAATCACATTTTTATACTAGTACTATATAGATAAAAAATTCTATTTTTATCCTGATCACTGTATAAAAATTATATTTTTATATATCTACTTCTAATATAAAGATCGAATTTTTATTCCATCGTTATAAAAATCACATTTTTACAACATATATATAATAAAGATCAGATTTTTATTCCGCTACATATATAAAGATCAAATTTTTACTATCTATATAATATAAAAATCATATTTTTATTATCTACATTATATGAAAATCATATTTTTAATACTTCTACTTTATAAAAAATCATATTTTTATACTTCACATATGATAAAAAATCATATTTCTATTATCGTACATATATAAAAATCAAATCTTTTCACATGCTAGACAATGTATTTTCTTATTTATAAAAGATCAGATTTTTCTATTGGTTAAACTAAACTAAATAGATAAAATAAATTAAAACATAATAAATATAAAATTGAAGAAACTTATAGTGAAGGAAAAAGGGGGGCTCTCATCGTTCGAACGCATGCAGAGGGGGGAGGGGTTTCTGACTGTAGGAGGGGGAGGGAGGTCTTGGTGGCGGGTGTGGATCCAGGGGGAAGCGGCACAGCGCGTTTTAGTGGAGGGGGATAGGGCTTCCTCGAACTGGACAAAGGGGGCGACTTTTTTGGGGTTTAGTGACTGAGGGGTCTCGTGGGAGGAGGGAGGGTGGTTGGGTGAGGCGCGCCGTCGATCGGCGCTGGCCAGGCGGCGGGGAGGGATTGTGGATCCTCCGCGATTCTTTTTTTTTTCTGATTTGGAAAATAACGGGCGAAGGGGGGGTATAGGAGATAAGTAAGGGTTTTTATATATTAATTTATATTATTTAATTTCAAAAAGTTGACTTTTTCATATGACCTCTAAACTAGGCCCACCGCCTATCATCCATAGCTAATTACCCCCATTTCGAACACAATGGATATGTATCATAAGCTGATTCGATCATTTCGATCAGTTTTCGTCAAAATCAACATATAACTCTATATATTGAATTTGAACGCACATTTCAATTTACCGGGGCCACGTATGAACTCTAAAAATTCCAGAAGAATATCTTCTAACTTCGTATTGACGATACAGTCTTAACAAAACTAATTTCGTCAAATTCTGAGACCGTTTGAAAAATGGCCATTTTCCAGTCGATTAAAATCAACTGAAACTGGTCAAACGCGTTTTCCTTTGCCACGCTCACATATTGATTCGAAAAATTACGAATTTTCGAATCTAGCAATAAATTGACATCCCGGATCCAACAAAAATGGTTTCGTCGAAAACCAAGGTCATTTGCAAAATTCCCATTTTTAAGGGCCAGAATTCCATAGCGACTATTCTGAATTTTCAACTGGACATAACTTTTTTATCCCCGCTATAAAATTTCTATTTTTTGATTCGTTAGAAAGATATTCTCAATTAGATTCAAATATTTTTGGTTTCTCTAAAATCCGGTTTTTTTGCACCTAGTATGTTCAATTGAAATTTGAAATCGAATTATCGAACTACCGCGCCATTTTCAATTCCTTTATAATTATAAATAATTATTTATATTCTGACGGCGACGTATATAAATATATATTTTCTAATTCTATTCAAAATAAATTTCTCGTCGATATTATTTAAAATAATCACTTTAAATATCCAAAATTCGTTAAAATTGTCAAAATAATTTTTTTAAATTGGCTCGCATTTCCGGGTTATTACATTAATTGTTACCAAAATAGGAAAATTCTAAGTCAAGAAACAATATAACACCTACTGGAATAGAAGACTACAACGTAGAAAATTCTAATGAAAAAAGGACAGATACATAAGAATATGATGGAGAATCTGCTTATACAGATGAAGTCAATAAAAATTCAATATTCTGGGACGTATAGATGTAATTTAGATGCTGTTTTCAAAATAATGAAAAACAATTCAGAAAGAAAAAATCCTCTCTGTTGACGCAAAAATATTCTTAGAAAAATCACCTTCCAAACATTTTTTCGATGTTTTTCTAGAAGATTCTATATCAAGGCAAGATTTGAGAAAGAGTGCAGCAAATTTGGATGACATAATAACCTCTTATGATACCACAATACAAGCTTTCCGAATTGGTCACAAATTGATTAAATTGAAACCAAAAGAAGTTAGTCTTATATTTGGAATGCCAATGGATGGAGAGGATTTATTTCCAATACCTGTATCAAATAAAGCTACTGCAATGGAAAATTCTCAGATTTTTGGACAAAGAACTTTGAAGAAAAAGACAATATAAGTCAAAAATCAGTGACAAAAAGATTGAATAAAATGATAGAAAACAAAGATGGTAGCGTTGATTTAGTAAAGCTATTATTTTTGCTGTTAATCATAACATTCGTGTTTCCGAACAATCAAAGCTACTTGCAGTGGGGATTTCTTCCTAAGATCCTTAATTTGAAAAAATTCAGTTCTATTTCTTGACCAAGAGCAATATGTGAGAATGTTTGCAAAAGTGTGTGAAAACCCGTAACTTCCCCGTAAAGGAAAGCGGCGGATAGTTCGAGAACAAGCCACAACAGAACGCATACAGAAGAACATTTCATTGTATATTACAACAATGCATCAGATTACAAGAATATACAGAGTACAAATGAATATTACACAGAAATATCAGAGATTTAAATTACATTTAAATACATAGCAGCGGAAAATAATACAATACACAACTAGAAGGAGATATACGGATACAAAGCTTTCCGGATATAGTTCCAGCTGTAAACCAGGATCCTGTGAATATAAATATGCAAAACCAAAACTACTAGCTGCCCGTGTCAAAATAAGGGCACCCAGAGTTTAGGTTAAAACAATAAACTCCAGGTCAGTCATGGGACTGGTGTGAGAACTAAAACAATTAATCTTTATTTTTAAAGCTAGGTAAATCAAGGGACCACGCCGTATAACACGGAACGGGTTTCCTCCCAAGAACACCAGTGCATATAAGTTAACAGCGCAATGCTTTTCTAAAAAATGAAGCTATTATAAGACCCAGGTCTCATCACACAATGCAACGCAGCCGAGGATAGGGTTTTCCCTTATAATAGCCAAACATGCTTAGTACGTTTAAAACAAATCATTTGATACTACTATAAGTGCATAGTGTATAAAACAACTTCAAATCATAAGTATCAATCATAGGCGGCATGAATGCCCCATAACACTATGTCGCCATATATAAGTTTACAATCAAAACCGCAAGACGTCGTATTGGAAGTTGGGTTATCATTTATGGTATGAACCGAGGCTAGGGGCAAGATCCTCACCGATTCGAGACTGTCTAGTCCGAGCCTCAGGAACAGCCGCAACTGCCCCATGGATCGTCAGGGTCGGTCCACCGATGTGGATTATTATGCCTGAACACTACGTTTCCCCGCCCTTTGGGGCGTAAATCTGGCCCGTCAGCCGACTAGAAGCATCGGCCGAAACCGATATCACGAGGCGCCTCGCTTTTCAGCAAGTAATAATAAGTAACATCCACAGGAGTCAAACTCGTCAGCCAGTTCAAGCACCGACGCCACTCCTAACTAGAAAGAAACGCATGTCCTCCCTGAGGTCCGTCTCCCGTTTTTGATTCATACCGGGTGTGATACTCGCGAATCAACGTTACACAAAGCTACGCCACAAAGGCCGTGCTTCGATCATCAACCACAAGACTTTGCTTTTCAACAAAAGCCTTGATCATTTGCCACTTAGGCATGCCACACAGGCAATTCACTCCATGCGATTGATATCCATCAATATATAACCCCTGAGCTCGTACGTCTCAGAGAAGGGCATTAAGCAAGAGAATAAATTCTCCGCCGCCAAACAGATATATATTTAATAGAGATCAATCACACGGACTAAAATCCAATGTCAGACACACAGTCCATTTACAAGTCCGTTCTGGGTCTGAACGAAACCGGAGGCACTTTCCTCGCATATCCATCCATCTCCAAGTACGTATGGACGACCCCCAACTATTTCCATCCTCTCGGGTGTACAGCCCAATCAGGATCGTCGGTAATTATCCAAACGATGTGAAGACTTCCGGTCTTCTACCACCGTCTTCATCTTCGACATATCGTCGTATCAGTTATTCAGAATGGGATAAACCCGGTCTTTCCGAATAACTCGCGTATATTTTAAATAAGTGTTACACAAACACAACATACGCCTCATTCCAATTCATTAGTCACTAACCGTAAATTAATCAAGAGAATAATTTCCCAAATATTAACCCCGAAGGCCGAAACCAACATCAGATCAATATCCAGGAAACCATTCTACTTAGCTAACCGACAGTTAGTTTCTAAATTTCACATTCACAGGGAAATGTTCCCATTAATTTTATCCAAGATAAATTTCTTGAATTTATTCTTTAATCTATTTTTGAATATCAATTCAAACTAGTCGGGATTAGCGAACCTTACCGAAGTAATCATTTGTTTTAATTTCCCAATCCCAACCTATTCATCCCATGAAGTAAAACTGGTTATACTTCATATCTAACACCACGGTGTTATCGGTAAATTCAATTACCATTTCACGTTCAAATCTAATTAAAGATTTAACTATCGCCTGGAGTAAAACTGGTGATACTCCATTCTCGATTATTTCAATCTAATTAAAGATTCATTAAAACTCCACTTAGTTTTAATCTGTGACTGGGTTAAAGAATCCGTGTCATTTAAAACACGGTTCATGATAAACCCAAAATCACATTCCATTTATTATCGGGTTAAAGAACGAGTGTTATTTAAAACACTGTTCACGATAAACCCAAAAATCAATATCGATTTAATTCCAATTAAATATTATTTAATTGGTACACTTCGTTAAATCTAAACAAAAAGATTTAATCTTTTCTCAACTGGGTTCAAGAACAGTGTTAGTGAAGACACCATTCACGACAAACCCCAAATCACATTTAATATTCAATACAAGGCTCTAAATAGAAAATATATCGGCTTATATTCAATATCAAATTCTACGATTTAACAAATGTCGTATTGGAAATAACGATATAAATATATATCTTTCAAATTTCCATGACAACATCTGTATAATCACGAATTCCAACATCGAAATATTCCGAAGACAATTTCGATTCAAATCCACTCCAATGCAATCATTGGGAATTCTGGTTATTTTTAAAACCCTTTTTCAAATTCAATTTATTTATTTAAAAATAAATAGAATTATATTTCTAGTTCAAAACTAGTTCATTTCGATAAAAATCTATTTTTTTCTTTTTAAATATGGGATTTTTCATCCCAGTTCTTTCTAAATCATTTCTTATGATTTTACACAAATTATTACTATTTTTAATAATTTTATCAAGGCCCGTACAGTCGATTTCCATCAATGGCCATCGAACTGCACTTACAGCGAACTTTTTCAAATTTTATTTGGACATAATTCCAAATCCAACCGTTAAATTTCTAATTTCTAATATTCCATAGAAAGCTCTTTTCGATACGAACCCAACGGTTCCGGTTTCAGGAGATTCCGACGGTCGGATCTCCCGTAATGTCCGTTTGAAATAAATGGTCGAAATTCACGAACTGCCGCGGCGCGGCGCGTTCTATTCAGGCCATTATATTATATATATAATATATATAATATATATTTCGTCGATTTCTATTTAAAATGAATTATATAAATAGTTTTAAAATTCGTTTCAAAAGCAATTTCAACTTCCATTTCAATTCAAATCAAAATTGAATTCCTCTTTATAATTCGTTTTAAAATTCATTTCTATTCAATTCAAATTTCAATTCAATTTGAATTCATTTCAATTCGCTTTCAATTCCATTTGAATTTGTTTTCAATTCAATTCATTTCGAAATCGTTTTCAATTCAATTCATTTCGAAATCGTTTTCATTTCAATTCATTTCGAAATCGTTTTCAATTCAATTCATTTCGAAATCGTTTTCATTTCAATTCATTTCGAAATCGTTTTATATTCAATTCATTTCGAAATCGTTTTCAATTCAATTCATTTCGAAATCGTTATATATATCGTTCACGTCAAAATGGCGTCAATCTAACCAACACGGCTTCATATATTTCTATTTTCAAATATTCTATTTCAAATATTTCTTTTTCAAAATAGTTGTTATTATCAAAATATTTCGTTCAACACATGACCAATCTCAATGGATGAGTACTGTCAACACATGAACCTTTATTTTATATTGATAAAGATGTAAATTTTATTACTAAAATATTTCGTTCAACACATGACCAATCTCAATGGATGAGTACTGTCAACACATGAACCTTTATTTTATATTGATACAGATGTAAATTTTATTACTAAAATATTTCGTTCAACACATGACCAATCTCAATGGATGAGTACAGTCAACACATGAACCTTTATTTTATATTGTTCTTTATTTTCTAAATTGGAATGAGGCCCAATCAATCACCATATAATGTTAATTATATGGATTTTCATACATTATACACATATAATAGCATTGAAAAATAATCAACCATCAACCAAAGTGCACTACACTGTATAATCATCAAATATAGATATCTAACGCTTATAACAGCCTGTCAATCAATCGATCGACATATTTAATCAATCAAGATGAGTGGACTTCAAATTTCATCCCAACACCCGTGTGGGGTTTCAAACAATCAAACGCATATTTTATTTGTGCAGTTGGGCGATGTGTAAAATTTATCGACCCAATCAATGTCCCTCAAATAGGTGTACATAAACAAACCATCTGGTTTGTAAACGAATATTTTATTTTATTCACTTCACGTTAAAAATTATATTTTTAACGATAAAACATTTTATTCAACCTATGAATATTCTATTCGGTTCATTTATTCAATAAAATGATATTTTTATTTTTCTAACTTATTTTAGAAAATTTCGGCGGCATAACGACACGATACTAGAAACGGGACAAGGACTAGCCTTATCCCCGGTCTAGTGAAGGCCCACGCCATTCACACATCAATCAATCCATTCATTTCACCAAACAATTCAATTTCAAATCAAATCATCTAATTTATCTATGCAACCAAACAAACAAGTCCATGGTCTGTGGACAATTGTGTCGGGTGCTACTAAGCACCGTCTGCATCCTGGTATATATATATAACTAGAAAAGAAATTGAAGAGTGAGAAATTCTCACCGAAAGCTATCCCCACTTCACGACATTCCTATTTAGAGATCTTTGTCGTTCTCGCCTTTTCGTCTTCTTCGTTGCCCGTAGCCACTACATATTTAAAAATCACATTTTTACTTCGTTATTCAATATATAAAAATCGAATTTTTACTATGCTATTCAATATATAAAAATCGAATTTTTACTATGCTATTCAATATATAAAAATCGAATTTTTACTATGCTATTCAATATATAAAAATCGAATTTTTACTATGCTATTCCATATATAAAAATCACATTTTTATTTCGAAGTTCTATATATAAAAATCATATTTTTATTTCGAAGTTCTATAAAAATCATATTTTTACTATCTAAAAATCAAAGCTTTTCCTACAGTAAAAAAATCATCTCTTTGTTTCGATAAAATTCGCATCTTTGTTTCGATAAAATTCAATTCTTTGTTATATTATTATTTACAAAGCAATTTCATTTCAAAATTTACATTTCTACACTAATGCTAAAATATAGGAAAACTACTTTTAAAACAATAAATTTTTTTATAATTTCTAAAACATTTTCTATACATAATTTTAAAGGCTGAAAAATAAAATTCACTAAGCATAATTAACTAAATAATTAAATGGATTACCCCTTTCATCTTCTTTCTGGAAAACACGATCCCGCTGAACCCATTTTCCACTGACGTCGACCTTGAATTTCGCACCTCCATCTCCATCCCGGAACACGATCTAACTGCGCCACGAGGTGCGCCTCAACCAGAGCTTCCACCGCCAGCGAGCATGGCCAGCTCGCGGCCCCCACCTGCTTGGAAATCCGCCCCCAACGAAGTGACTTTGGCCAGGAAATACTCCCAAATCCTTCCACGATAAACCATCAACCTTATATAGATCGAAAGCCCATTCTTAGCACTCCAAATTTCGCTTTAGAAAATCTAAAATTCATTAAACTGATTGAAAGAATTTGGGGATTGTTTTCTGGAACGATTTCCACCGTAGGAGCGATAGTGGCGGCTGAATGATTAATGAAAATTAGGGTTTCAAAATTCCAATTTATACCCTTGTTTATTTATTTTTATAATATATAATTTGAACGTATATTTTAAATTACCGGGGCCACATACTGAATCAGAAAATTCCAGAAAAATTATTTCTAGCTTCGTATTGACGATACGGTCCTAACAAAACTAGTTTCGTCGAATTCTGAGACCGTTTGAAAAATGGCCAATTTCCAGTCGATTAAAATCAACTGAAACTGGTCAAACGCATTTTCCTTTGCCACGCTCACATATTGATTCGAAAAATTATGAAATTTGGAATCTAGAAATAATTTGACATCACGGATCCAACAAAACTAGTTTCGTCGAAATCCGAGGTCATTTGCAAAATGTCCATTTTTAAGGGCCTGAATTCCATAGCGACTATTCAGAATTTTCAACTGGACATATCTTTTGATTCCCGTTATGAAATCTTGATTTTTCGGATTCGTTGGAAAGATATCATCAATTAGATCCTAATGATTTTGGTTTCACTAAAATCCGGATTGTTTTGCACCCGGTACATTCAATTGAATTTTGAAATCGAATTATCGAACTACCTCGCCATTTTCAATTCTATTTATAATTATATATAAATATTTATATTCTAACGACGACGCGTATATTATATACGTTCGAATTATATTCAAAATAAATTTCTCGTCGATATTATTTAAAATAATTCATTTTAAATAATCAAAATTCGCTAAAATTGCCAAAATAAAAATTTTAAACTGGCCCAGATTTTCGGGTTGTTACAATCTCCCCCACTTAAAACTTTTCGTCCCCGAAAAGGAACAAAGTCGAAAGTGGTTTGATCATTCAACTCTACGTTCGATCTGGCTTCCATTCTCCAACTTTTCAATTTCTGAGAATTTTCAAAAATTTCAAAAATTTGGCTAACACCCTAAATTTTCGAAAAATTTCGCCATAACCTCCCCTGTAATGGGAGCATCGGGGAATTTCAAATAGCTTCCCCGGTCCTTCAGATCTCAAAAAGAAAAAGAAAAAGCCAAGCGGCTAGCCAATAGGCTCATAAAATCATCATCACCCAAACAAAACAGTAAATTATGTAGTAAACATGTACCTATTTGTCGGGCAAACAAATTTTATTCTTCGGCTCTAGCCTCCTTGCTATGACCTGTTCAATGATATATATGTATATGCAAGCGAATGCGACCAATTTTCAATACAGTTCAATATTTGGTTCAATTAGGCATAATGGTTCAAAAATTATCAAACGAATAAACAAACAACACAAACATCAATCAATTAGTGGATTAACGTTTCAAATTGATAATTTTGATACATATACAGAAAATCTTGTTTTTGATGCCAATTCACAACAAAGTGTTCTAAGTATATATATGTTTTGGTTCTCACACCAGTCAATAGGAAATATATAGATGTTACACGTTCGTCACTCGAATATAAATTCTGATGATGATATATCAATCATCAGAATCACCCCCGGGCGACTAGAGTGTAATTCTATATCTATCCAGTATATTAAAACTTTGAATATACGTTTGCAAGGCGTATATGCAAATTCTTTATATACTGGACTGTCCAAAATCAATATTAAATAAATAATCAAATACGAATAGTTGATTTAAATTTTCAAAACAAAATTGTTTTCATTTTCAAAAATATACTCTTCACACTCGTTCTAGGATACTACTGATCCCATCTCTAACGAGTCACTCTCATTGGATATTGCTAATCCGATATCTGATGAATTCTTTCGTACGGTTCTAATGTGCCTTGTTCTCTGCTTTGTAAACCAAAGCTCTGATACCAACTGTGAAAACCCGTAACTTCCCCGTAAAGGAAAGCGGCGGATAGTTCGAGAACAAGCCACAACAGAACGCATACAGAAGAACATTTCATTGTATATTACAACAATGCATCAGATTACAAGAATATACAGAGTACAAATGAATATTACACAGAAATATCAGAGATTTAAATTACATTTAAATACATAGCAGCGGAAAATAATGCAATACACAACTAGAAGGAGATATACAGATACAAAGCTTTCTGGATATCGTTCCAGCTGTAAACCAGGATCCTGTAAATATAAATCTGCAAAACCAAAACTACTAGCTGCCCGTGTCAAAATAAGGGCACCCAGAGTTTAGGTTAAAACAATAAACTCCAGGTCAGTCATGGGACTGGTGTGAGAACTAAAACAATTAATCTTTATTTTTAAAGCTAGGTAAATCAAGGGACCACGCCGTATAACACGGAACGGGTTTCCTCCCAAGAACACCAGTGCATATAAGTAAACAGCGCAATGCTTTTCTAAAAATGAAGCTATTATAAGACCCAGGTCCCATCACACAATGCAACGCAGCCGAGGATAGGGTTTTCCCTTATAATAGCCAAACATGCTTAGTACGTTTAAAACAAATCATTTGATACTACTATAAGTGCATAGTGTATAAAACAACTTCAAATCATAAGTATCAATCATAGGCGGCATGAATGCCCCATAACACTATGTCGCCATATATAAGTTTACAATCAAAACCGCAAGACGTCGTATTGGAAGTTGGGTTATCATTTATGGTATGAACCGAGGCTAGGGGCAAGATCCTCACCGATTCGAGACTGTCTAGTCCGAGCCTCAGGAACAGCCGAACTGCCCCATGGATCGTCAGGGCCGGTCCACCGATGTGGATTATTATGCCTGAGCACTACGTTTCCCCGCCCTTTGGGGCGTAAATCTGGCCCGTCAGCCGACCAGAAGCATCGGTCGAAACCGATATCACGAGGCGCCTCGCTTTTCAGCAAGTAATAATAAGTAACATCCACAGGAGTCAAACTCGTCAGCCAGTTCAAGCACTGACGCCACTCCTAACTAGAAAGAAACGCATGTCCTCCCTGAGGTCCGTCTCCCGTTTTTGATTCATACCGGGTGTGATACTCGCGAATCAACGTTACACAAAGCTACGCCACAAAGGCCGTGCTTCGATCATCAACCACAAGACTTTGCTTTTCAACAGAAGCCTTGATCATTTGCCACTTAGGCATGCCACACAGGCAATTCACTCCATGCGATTGATATCCATCAATATATAACCCCTGAGCTCGTACGTCTCAAAGAAGGGCGTTAAGCAAGAGAATAAATTCTCCGCCGCCAAACAGATATATATTTAATAGAGATCAATCACACGGACTAAAATCCAATGTCAGACACACAGTCCATTTACAAGTCCGTTCTGGGTCTGAACGAAACCGGAGGCACTTTCCTCGCATATCCATCCATCTCCAAGTACGTCTGGATGACTCCCAACTATTTCCATCCTCTCGGGTGTACAGCCCAATCAGGATCGTTGGTAATTATCCAAACGATGTGAAGACTTCCGGTCTTCTACCACCGTCTTCATATTCGACATATCGTCGTATCAGTTATTCAGAATGGGATAAACCCGGTCTTTCCGAATAACTCGCGTATATTTTAAATAAGTGTTACACAAACACAACATATGCCTCATTCCAATTCATTAGTCACTAACCGTAAATTAATCAAGAGAATAATTTCCCAAATATTAACCCCGAAGGCCGAAACCAACATCAGATCAATATCCAGGAAACCATTCTACTTAGCTAACCGACAGTTAGTTTCTAAATTTCACATTCACAGGGAAATGTTCCCATT
This sequence comes from Allium sativum, assembly GCA_030737875.1. Lineage (NCBI taxonomy): Eukaryota > Viridiplantae > Streptophyta > Magnoliopsida > Asparagales > Amaryllidaceae > Allium > Allium sativum. Next base: position 219,883,906 of record CM060927.1, on the reverse strand, counting down.
AATTTTATCCAAGATAAATTTCTTGAATTTATTCTTTAATCTATTTTTGAATATCAATTCAAACTAGTTGGGATTAGCGAACCTTACCGAAGTAATCATTTGTTTTAATTTCCCAATCCCAACCTATTCATCCCATGAAGTAAAACTGGTTATACTTCATATCTAACACCACGGTGTTATCGGTAAATTCAATTACCATTTCACGTTCAAATCTAATTAAAGATTTAACTATCGCCTGGAGTAAAACTGGTGATACTCCATTCTCGATTATTTCATTCTAATTAAAGATTCATTAAAACTCCACTTAGTTTTAATCTGTGACTGGGTTAAAGAATCCGTGTCATTTAAAACACGGTTCACGATAAACCCAAAATCACATTCCATTTATTATCGGGTTAAAGAACGAGTGTTATTTAAAACACTGTTCACGATAAACCCAAAAATCAATATCGATTTAATTCCAATTAAATATTATTTAATTGGTACACTTCGTTAAATCTAAACAAAAAGATTTAATCTTTTCTCAACTGGGTTCAAGAACAGTGTTAGTGAAGACACCATTCACGACAAACCCCAAATCACATTTAATATTCAATACAAGGCTCTAAATAGAAAATATATCGGCTTATATTCAATATCAAATTCTACGATTTAACAAATGTCGTATTGGAAATAACGATATAAATATATATCTTTCAAATTTCCATGACAACATCTGTATAATCACGAATTCCAACATCGAAATATTCCGAAGACAATTTCGATTCAAATCCACTCCAATGCAATCATTGGGAATTCTGGTTATTTTTAAAACCCTTTTTCAAATTCAATTTATTTATTTAAAAATAAATAGAATTATATTTCTAGTTCAAAACTAGTTCATTTCGATAAAAATCTATTTTTTTCTTTTTAAATATGGGATTTTTCATCCCAGTTCTTTCTAAATCATTTCTTATGATTTTACACAAATTATTACTATTTTTAATAATTTTATCAAGGCCCGTACAGTCGATTTCCGTCAATGGCCATCGAACTGCACTTACAGCGACCTTTTTCAAATTTGATTTGGACATAATTCAAAATCCAACCGTTAGATTTCTAATTTCTAATATTCCTTAGAAAGCTCTTTTCGATACGAACCCAACGGTTGCGGTTTCAGGAGATTCCGACGGTCGGATCTCCCGTAATGTCCGTTTGAAATAAATGGTCGAAATTCACGAACTGCCGCGGCGCGGCGCGTTCTATTCAGGCCATTATATTATATATATAATATATATACTATATATTTCGTCGATTTCTATTTAAAACGAATTATATAAATAGTTTTAAAATTCGTTTCAAAAGCAATTTCAACTTCCATTTCAATTCAAATCAAAATTGAATTCCTCTTTATAAATTCGTTTTAAAATTCATTTCTATTCAATTCAAATTTCAATTCAATTTGAATTCATTTCAATTCGCTTTCAATTCCATTTGAATTCGTTTTCAATTCAATTCATTTCGAAATCGTTTTCAATTCAATTCATTTCGAAATCGTTTTCATTTCAATTCATTTCGAAATCGTTTTCAATTCAATTCATTTCGAAATCGTTTTCATTTCAATTCATTTCGAAATCGTTTTATATTCAATTCATTTCGAAATCATTTTCAATTCAATTCATTTTGAAATCGTTATATATATCGTTCACGTCAAAATGGCGTCAATCTAACCAACACGGCTTCATATATTTCTATTTTCAAATATTCTATTTCAAATATTTCTTTTTCAAAATAGTTGTTATTATCAAAATATTTCGTTCAACACATGACCAATCTCAATGGATGAGTACTGTCAACACATGAACCTTTATTTTATATTGATAAAGATGTAAATTTTATTACTAAAATATTTCGTTCAACACATGACCAATCTCAATGGATGAATACTGTCAACACATGAACCTTTATTTTATATTGATAAAGATGAAATTTTATTACTAAAATATTTCGTTCAACACATGACCAATCTCAATGGATGAGTACTGTCAACACATGAACCTTTATTTTATATTGTTCTTTATTTTCTAAATTGGAATGAGGCCCAATCAATCACCATATAATGTTAATTATATGGATTTTCATACATTATACACATATAATAGCATTGAAAAATAATCAACCATCAACCAAAGTGCACTACACTGTATATGCATCAAATATAGATATCTAACGCTTATAACAGCCTGTCAATCAATCGATCGACATATTTAATCAATCAGGATGAGTGGACTTCAAATTTCATCCCAACACCCGTGTGGGGTTTCAAACAATCAAACGCATATTTTATTTGTGCAGTTGGGCGATGTGTAAAATTTATCGACCCAATCAATGTCCCTTAAATAGGTGTACATAAACAAACCGTCTGGTTTGTAAACGAATATTTTATTTTATTCACTTCACGTTAAAAATTATATTTTTAACGATAAAACATTTTATTCAACCTATGAATATTCTATTCGGTTCATTTATTCAATAAAATGATATTTTTATTTTTCTAACTTATTTTAGAAAATTTCGGCGGCATAACGGCACGATACTAGAAACGGGACAAGGCCTAGCCTTATCCCCGGTCTAGTGAAGGCCCACGCCATTCACACATCAATCAATCCATTCATTTCACCAAACAATTCAATTTCAAATCAAATCATCTAATTTATCTATGCAACCAAACAAACAAGTCCATGGTCTGTGGACAATTGTGTCGGGTGCTACTAAGCACCGTCTGCATCCTGGTATATATATATAACTAGAAAAGAAATTGAAGAGTGAGAAATTCTCACCGAAAGCTATCCCCACTTCACGACACTCTTATTTAGAGATCTTTGTCGTTCTCGCCTTTTTGTCTTCTTGGTTGCCCGTAGCCACTACATATTTAAAAATCACATTTTTACTTCGTTATTCAATATATAAAAATCGAATTTTTACTATGCTATTCAATATATAAAAATCGAATTTTTACTATGCTATTCAATATATAAAAATCGAATTTTTACTATGCTATTCAATATATAAAAATCGAATTTTTACTATGCTATTCCATATATAAAAATCACATTTTTATTTCGAAGTTCTATATATAAAAATCATATTTTTATTTCGAAGTTCTATATATAAAAATCATATTTTTATTTCGAAGTTCTATATATAAAAATCATATTTTTACTATCTAAAAATCAAAGCTTTTCCTACAGTAAAAAAATCATCTCTTTGTTTCGATAAAATTCGCATATTTGTTTCGATAAAATTCGCATCTTTGTTTCGATAAAATTCAATTCTTTGTTATATTATTATTTACAAAGCAATTTCATTTCAAAATTTACATTTCTACACTAATGCTAAAATATAGGAAAATTACTTTTAAAACAATAAATTTTTTATAATTTCTAAAACATTTTCTATGCATAATTTTAAAGGCTGAAAAATAAAATTCACTAAGCATAATTAACTAAATAATTAAGGGGATTACCCCTTTCATCTTCTTTCTGGAAAACACGATCCCGCTGAACCCATTTTCCACTGACGTCGACCTTGAATTTCGCACCTCCATCTCCATCCCGGAACACGATCTAACTACGCCACGAGGTGCGCCTCAACCAGAGCTTCCACCGCCAGCGAGCATGGCCAGCTCGCGGCCCCCACCTGCTTGGAAATCCGCCCCCAACGAAGTGACTTTGGCCAGGAAATACTCCCAAATCCTTCCACGATAAACCATCAACCTTATATAGATCGAAAGCCCTTTCTTAGCACTCCAAATTTCGCTTTAGAAAATCTAAAATTCATTAAACTGATTGAAAGAATTTGGGGATTGTTTTCTAGAACGATTTCCACCGTAGGAGCGATAGTGGCGGCTGAATGATTAATGAAAATTAGGGTTTCAAAATTCCAATTTATACCCTTGTTTATTTATTTTTATAATATATAATTTGAACGTATATTTTAAATTACCGGGGCCACATACTGAATCAGAAAATTCCAGAAAAATTATTTCTAGCTTCGTATTGACGATACGGTCCTAACAAAACTAGTTTCGTCGAATTCTGAGACCGTTTGAAAAATGGCCAATTTCCAGTCGATTAAAATCAACTAAAACTGGTCAAACGCGTTTTCCTTTGCCACGCTCACATATTGATTCGAAAAATTATGAAATTTGGAATCTAGCAATAATTTGACATCACGGATCCAACAAAACTGGTTTCGTCGAAATCCGAGGTCATTTGCAAAATGTCCATTTTTAAGGGCCTGAATTCCATAGCGACTATTCAGATTTTTCAACTGGACATATCTTTTGATTCCCGTTATGAAATCTTGATTTTTCGGATTCGTTGGAAAGATATCATCAATTAGATCCTAATGATTTTGGTTTCACTAAAATCCGGATTGTTTTGCACCCGGTACATTCAATTGAATTTTGAAATCGAATTATCGAACTACCGCGCCATTTTCAATTCTATTTATAATTATATATAAATATTTATATTCTAACGACGACGCGTATATTATATACGTTCGAATTATATTCAAAATAAATTTCTCGTCGATATTATTTAAAATAATTCATTTTAAATAATCAAAATTCGCTAAAATTGCCAAAATAAAAATTTTAAACTGGCCCAGATTTTCGGGTTGTTACAAAATGTTCAAAAATATCATACTGATCCAAGAAACACACCTGATTGCACTACAGTTTTACTTGTAAGATTTCTTGCACTTATCTAATATTTCATTATTACAAAAGTATAAATGTATATATCTTTTTATTACAGTATTGGTTTTGTTAGAAGACAAAAGTAATATAAGAAAATGAACATCTAAAGAAAAAATTCCCAAGGATGATAAAGTGGGACTTGTCTAACTTGAAGGATATGGATCTTACAGCAATTGACAACAATAATGTATAAATGTATTACTTTACTATTTTTTATCTAAAAATATATATTTTCATCTATTCAAGTTTAGAAGGCACATTAATGATTAAATTAGTAGTTACTTACAGAATAAATAATATCAGTGATAAGACTTCCGATATAAGTTAAAATCATGATAGTATAATAGACAGAAAACAAATTAAGTTCAATGTGTCAATATATCATTTACCATAAAATATAAATACATTTATCTTTTTAAGCTATACAATCAAATATATATATATATAACACTGAATTGATTATAGGATTATTTAATAATATGTAACAATATTTAATTACAAATATCATTCATGCAAATTTCAATTTTTTTTCAAATATAACTTCAAAGGAGAAAGAGTTTCTTTAAAAAAATTAATTCATTCACTCCTAGAAGATGAAAGACCAAAGAAAAGAAAATTGTCTGAAAATGAAGAATTAGAAAGGCTGAAAGAGTTAGAGAAAAAAGTCAGATTTTGTACTAATGAGATGGTTATTATAGTAAAACAACTGGATGATGAGAAGATTTTAAGACAAAAGTATGACAAAAGACTCAAAGAAATTGAAATGATAATTGGAAAAGTGAAAACTTTTGAACAGTAAAATGTGGCTAATACTACTGAACCTGAAAAACATTTCAAGCAAGGAAAAATAGTTGGTATGGTAACATATAAAGTGTTCTGCTAATTTTCCTTGTTTTGATTTGTTTGAAACTCAAGATTTAATTATAGATAATAAAGAAAGTTCAAAATCTGAAGACATCGAAGAATTTATTGAAGAACATGTAAGACCTGGGTGGTCCGGCCACTTTGGCCTGGGTCACCTGCTGCTGTCTTGGCTCGGTTTTATGGGCCTATGACGGATTTTGACGGTTCAGATCTATCCTAGGGTTAATCTAAGGGCCTAAACTAGTCCTAATCTCTATAAAAACACCCTAGGACCTAACATAAATCACTCAAAATCAATCTAACAACAAAGTGCTGCCCAATTCCCTCTTGATCATGGCCTCCATCTCCAACTCCAAGAGACTATGCATTCAAACTAGATCCGAATCAAAAGGTGCAAGCTTCCTATGTCAAATCGAGGGTAGATCAACGTTGCTACGCAAATTTCATGATGATTCTTCAACAAAGGAGCCACCTTTCTTCGTTAAGACGATTCATGCTCCTAGCCCTCTTGCCACGCTATGTAAGTTCTAGCTACTTCTAGATCTAAACGGTAGTTTTAATGGTGGCATGGAATAAAACGAGATTAAACTAAGTATGCTAGCCTATATGAACCTTGTCATGCCTCTTTTGCTTGAACCTATGACTTTTGGCTATGCTTAGTGACTAAATCATGCCACTTATGTTATGTTTAACTTAGTCCATCATGAAAGATTGAACCTTTACTTGCGGAATGTTGGCATGAATACTTGAAACCACTTTGACTTGTGAAATATGTACATGAATATGACTTGGGGCTTATGCATGTAAATGAACCCAAACCCCCCTTATGATATCATGCATGTTTGTGGCTAATCCCGTTGTGACATTATGCATGTTTGAGGCCAAAGACCCCTTATGATGCTATACATATTTTGAGGCCAAACCCCTTATGATACCATGCATGTTTGTGGCCAATCCCTTTTTGGCATCGTTCATGTTTTGAGGCCAATATGTAGATAGTATCCTTACTATGTTGACTCGCTTTTACTTGGGTTGGAAACACGATTTGGGGTAGGTTAGACGAGCGTGATTGTGACATGATAATTTGACATGGGATTTCATGAAAATATGACACTCATGATACACCTAAATGTGGACATGACATGTGGGGTAAATATGGGACTTGAAACTAGACACGTATGGGTTGTAAGTGTAATATGACACTAGACCAAACATGAAAGTGGCCAACTCGAGGTTGGGTTGAGTTTGTAGCATAAATCTACCCGGACCCGCCCGACTTAACTAGTGGCTACAAACAATAGGACCCAATGTGAGTAGTTGGTCATATAGCACTTAAAACCCGAGGTTAGACTAGGTTATGGTGTAAAGCTACCCGGACCCGCCCGGCTTAACTAGTAACCACAACAAAGTCTAATGTGAGAGGTTGGGGTGCATTAATATAATTAATGCCACATGAAAAGGTTAAGTAATTTTGACTAATGACACTTAACCGATATGACACGAATGGGTAGGTTAAGTTAAACCGGACTTTATTTCTTAATGACACTTAACCATATAAGACAATTAGTGGATGGGGTTAAGTAATTTACACTTAACTAATACGATTGGTAATTAGATGGGGTTAAGTAACTTAGACTTAACTAATCTAAACATGGTAATTAGATGGGGTTAAGTAACCTACACTTAACTAATCTAAACACGGTAATTCGATGGGGGTTAAGTTAAACACTTAACCAATCTAAACTTGATAATTCAATGAGGTTAAGTAACCAATACTTAACCAATTTAACATGATAATTTAATGAGGTTAAGTAACTAATACTTAACCAATTATACATGATGATTTGATGAGGTTAAGTAACCTATACTTAACCAACCTAATATAAGAACTTGGTAGGATTAAGTCACAAGACTGTTTAAATATACTTAACCATTGTAACACGATAATCTGATGGGGTTAAGATAATCTATGCTTGACCAATCTAACACGATAATCTGGTGGGGTTAAGGTAATCTATGCTTAACCAATCTAACACGATAATCTGATAGGGTTAAGACAAACTAATACTTAACCAAATTGACTTGATGATTGAATAGGGTTAAGTCATGAGCTTCTTGGTATACTTAACCAACTTGTAGGGCTAGGTCTTGAACTTAAATACATAGCCAAATCTTGACATGATTCGTAGGCGGGTTAAGTCATGAACTGGAATGACAATACTTAACCCATTAGACAAAACCCTAGGTCAGGGGACTAGGTGGAAAATCGTAGTTAACAAGAATAACGGGAAAGGAAACTAAGTGATAAACCTTAGTTTAGGATAACTAAGTAATAATCCTTAGTCAAGGGAATTAGACCAGATCACGAACGGATGAGTAACCTGATACGGTAGGTCATCGCTTAAACAAATACACGAGGCAGAGCAATATATGATCTAGATAAAGGCTCCAACGAACTGGGTGACGAAGCGGAAGCTTCGAGGGACGTGAGGATACTCTTGGTATCCCTCTGTGAGGTTGCAGATGGTCCGCCTGGGCTCACAAGAGGTTAAGGTCTGCGGTAGAAGAACCAAGAGTATGCCTTGGTTGCTATGCGAGCGACCTAAAGACGGGGATGGATTAGCGTGGAGTCGACGATACTTGATTTTTACCATGGATAGCGCGTCGTCGACTACCTACCATCTTTAGTCAATCGTGTACGAACGAAAAGGCAGAGAACTCCCAACAGACCATGTTCTTGTTATCGAGTCATGGGTGAGGTTGGCCAATAGGAAAGTGGGGCATAGTGGGGCCGGCATGTAGTTCTCATACATGATTTTTCTTGGATTTCCTTTCAGTAGTTGAGGGAGGGGTCACGTAGGACCATAGCCACGAATACAAAAACAGACCTTGATATCTGCATCAGTAGACGACTTAAAGCTCCCGACCGAGTTCCGTATTTCTCGATTTGCCCTGGCACGGAACTCGGATGGCACATTGAGATACATGTGAGTCTAGACATGGAAAACAATTCACGATTTATACGTGGGATAAAGGGCGTGGTTGACGGGTGGCATAATCCCTAGTGGCCCTAGGTGGCTTGGACCCAAACCGAGACACGGAAACGTTCATTAGGTAGCATAATCATGGTCCTAGGTGGCATAAATCCTAAGTGAACACGCGATAGTTCATGGTAAGAAAACATAACCAGATCAATGGTAGCAGTCCAAAACAACATCAAGGATAAAATGGTACTACATTGAGGTGGTATAGATTTACATGGGAAAGCCCGTACGGCCTACGGCGAAGGACTGAACTTATACATGGAAAGAAACATACGAGTTGGGGAAAACCTACATATGCTATATATTAGGTTGACATGGACCATTACATGACATTGGGCAAGGGACATTCATAGTTAATACATGACGCGGGTTGGGATACTAGTACGAGAGGTGCAGGGCAAATATACATGATAAATACCTTGGGATGTTATCCATGATAGATATCGGGGGATGTTATCCATGATAGATACCGTGGGATGTTATACATGATAGATACCTTGGGATAGTATACTTGATAGAAACCTGACGATGTGAAACCTTGATTTATCTTGACACCGTAGTTTATCATGATACCTTAGTTTATTTTGCTACAGTAGTTCATCCGGTTATCTTGGTTTAGCTTATCTATCTTGTCGTCATCCTTATGTTTACTTTCAGTTTATGCATGTCATGTTACCTTTACCTGTTTTTATACTGGAAGTAGATAGGACTTACCAGTATTTATGACTGACCCCGTTTTGTTTCGCCTCTTTGTCTTCCGTTCCCCCCCCCAGGTTTTCAGGGAGGAAATACTGTTATTTAGTTCGGACCTCTTATGCTTGAAGGTCATCATGTATAGCTTGGTCTTCTCTTGCCTATGGCTGCTTCACCGCTTTATTTTGAGGAAATAATTTATGAAAAGGTTTTATGCTTCTTTACTATTACAAGACAGGTTTTGATGTATTCTGATGTAAAAGGCTTTAGACCTTATTTTATAAGGTAATGAAATTTGTTTTACTTCCACTGTTTTATATATGTTCAGTCTTGTAATATTTCTGTGCATGTTTACCTCGATAATGCTTCACCAAACCTAGTGCATTCCCTTGTGAGTGACCCTAGCGGAGGTGGGGTGTTACAAGTTTATACCCGTAATCGTTGTTTCCATCTTCAATTCTCAACAAAAGCAGGGAAAAATTCTATACTACTGCCAAGCAGACAATTTAGATGTAACAATCTTAATGACGAACAAGTGTTTACAAAATCACTTATTTGCAATGTAGAAGATAATTTACATAAGTTATTAGGGTGTGAAATGGATTTAAAATCTTATAAAAATATTCATTTAAAACTGAGGAGAATGATAACAAGTACATCAAAGGTGAAAAGTTAGTAAATGTTTACTCTTGCAATGTACTAAGTCCTATAATTCAGGAAAATCTCCCTTCCCAGAATTGGATTTAAAAATTTCATTATTAGCATCTCAAGGAAATGTTTTGGGTAAAATCAGAAAGTGGTACTGGTTTTCTACGCATGGCTATATAATGTATAACATGTCCAAAAGTCGATATTGTGAACGAATCGGAAGAGAACATAAAAGTAATCATGTTATATACATTGTTAATATCCAAAGAGGTGGCTACTATCAGAAATGCTACGACCCTGATTGTAGAGGCTATCGATCTCCTGTGCGACCAGTACCATTGGATGTATTGTCCAACTGTAATGATATAGTGAAGCTAGATGGCTAAATTGTGTAGAAGCAGTACTTCTATCAAACAAAATATCAACTACATAGTGACAATATCGAATGTAACAACCCGAAAAATCAGAACCAATTTAATTTTTTTTATTTTGGCAATTTTGATGAATTTTGAATATTTAAAATGATTTATTTAAAATAATAACGACTATAAATTTATTTTGAATAGAATTAGAACATATAAATTTATTTAAATCGAAGTTAGAAAATAAGTATTTATTTTAAATATAAAAGGAATTGAAAATAGCGCGACAATTTTAAAATTCAATTTCAAACTTCGACTGAATGTACAGGATTCGAAATATAACAGATTTTAGCGAAAGAAGAAATATTTAAATCTGTTGAATTATATCTTTCTAACAAATCTAAAAAATTGAAATTTCATAGCAGGAATAAAAAGTTATGGCCAATTGAATATTCAGCATAGTCACTATGGAATAAATATAGCCCTTAAAAATAGCCATTTTGCAAACGACTTCCGTTTTCAAAGAAACCACTTTTGTTGGATCCAGAATGTCAAATTATTGCTAGATTCCAAAATTCATAATTTTTGGAATTAATATGTGAGCGTGACAAAGGAAAACGCGTTCGATAGTTTCAATTTGAATTGGATCGACCAGAAATTGGTCATTTTTCAAACGGTCTCCAAATTTGATGAAACTAGTTTTGTTGGGACCGTATCGTCAAAACATAACTAGAAATAATTTTTCTAGAATTTTTGGAGTCAGTATATGACCCTGGTTAATTAAAATGTATGTTCTAATTCAATTAATATTGATTTATATTTTAATTTTGAAAAAAAACTGATCAAAACATTCAAATGGGCTTACGAAACATATCCCATTGTGTTCAGAATGGGGGTACTTAGCTATGGGTAGCAGTCATTGGTTCAATTTGGAGCTCGAATGAAAAATCACTTCTATTGGAATTAAAATAGAATAAAGTAATTTATATAAATACCCTTGGACATCAAACCCTAGCCCCCTCTATTCAGCCCGCGGCCTCTTTGAAATTGTAAGGCTTGGGAGCTCTGAATTTAGATACTCAAATTCATTCAATCCACGAAGTAATTTTCAAAACTCTTAAAAGGAAATCGAAGGGGAAGGAGAGATCTATGAGGTGGTACGGGTATGATCATCTATAGGCTTGGAATGGGTTCGGATTTTTCTCTTAAGGGCTCCGCCATTCGAACAGGATTGTGGGCCCTAGGGACCACCGAATGTGTGGCGGCGCTGGACGTGGATAGGCGGTGGAGCGCTCGACAGAGTGGTGGGTTCGGATGGGTGGCAAGTCGCACAAGGGTGCGCGCGTTTCAAAGAGAAGGATGCGACATGAATGGGTTTTAGTGTTCCAGGAGTTGAACGAGGAAGAAAAGGGTAAGGAGGGGCAAATTTGTTAATTATTATTAATTAATTATTTCAAATGTGTAATTAGTGTAAATAATACTGTATCTTATTCATACGAGGTCCGATTCCAACGATTTCAGTTGCGTTGGAATCGTATCGAAGAGAGATTCACAATGGAACTGACCAGAACATAAACGGAGCGAATTTGGATTTCGGCCAAATTCAAATTCAAACAGAACAAAAATTCAAATAAAAACTTACGGAGTGGATCCCAGTGTGAGAACTTCTCACTATAATTTCTTGTACAATTATTTATTGTATAACTGCATATATGAACTGCTCCCCGTCATCCACAGACCATGGACGACTTGTTTGATTGCATTGTATTGTGCGAAAATTGATTGTGATCGTGATTTGAACTGAATATTCATGAGTTGATCAAAATATTTGAACAATAAAAATCACATATTTATTGTATATATGAACTGAATAAAATATTCATGTGTTGAGTAAAATATCTGAACAATAAAAATCACATTTTTATTGTTTTATGAACTGAATAAAATATTCATGTGTTGAATAAGATATTTGAACAATAAAAATCGCATTTTTAATGTGTATATGAACTGTATAAAATATTCATATACAAATCAGACGATTTTTTATGTATACCAATTTAACAGACATGGATTGGGACGATATATTTTACACATCGCCCAACTGCACAAATAAAATCAGTGTTTGTTGTTTGAAAACCCCATATAGGTATTGGAAGGATATTTGACATACACGGATCCCAATAATTAGTGGTATGTCAATCGATGGGTTGAAAGACTGCGATGAGCGTTAACTATTTGCTTTTAATGCTCATACAGTTGTAAATAGCACTTTGGAGGATGGTTGATTGTTTATCATTATTGTTGTATACATGTGTTGTATGAAATTCATATAAATAACATTATATGGTAATTGATTGTGTCTGATTCCAATTCAGGAATAAAGAATATTTGAAATAGAAATATTTGAAATAGAAACATTTGAAAATAAAAATATTTGAAAATAAAAATATTTGAAAATAAAGAATATTTGAAATAGAAATATTTTAAAATAACAAATATTTTAAAATAATATTTAGTAAAGGATCAAAATCTGGTTTTGATGTTCGATTTTGGATGGACATGAAAATATTTAAATATATGAAGCCGTGTTGAGTAGTTATGCGCCGTTTTGAAGCAAACGATATTTATATCGATTTTTTTAATGAATAACGAAACGGATATTATTTCAAAATCAAATATTTTGAAAGTAATATCATTTAAATTACAATGATGTAGAATATTCAATTTTGGTTTAAAATTGAAAAGGTAGTTAGAATCAATTTTAAAACGAATTTATAAATTACGTTTTGAATGAAATATATATAATATATGTTATATATATATATATATTTAATGGCCTGAATAGAACGCATCACGCAGCGACCATTCGTGAATTTCGACCATCGATTCGCATGGACATTACAGGAGATCTGATCGTCGGATTCTCCTAAACCCTGAACCATTATGTTCGTATCGAAAAGAGCTTTCCAACGAATATAAGAGATTTAAAATCTAACGGTTTGATTTGGAATTATGTCCAAATCAAATTTGGAAAAGGTCGCTATGGATGCAGCTCGATGGCCGTTAGTGGAAATCGACTATACGGGCCTTGATAAAATTATTAAAAATATTAATAATTTGTGTAAAATCATAATAAATGATTTAGAAAGAATTAGGATGAAAAATTCCATAGTTGAAAAGGTAAAAATATATTTTTATCGAAATGAGCTAGTTATGAACTAGAATTATAATCCAATATTTTTAAATAAATAGATTGGATTTGAAACAGTTTTAAACATAACCAGAATTTCCAATATATGCATTGGAATGGAATTGGGACAAAATTATATTTGGAATATTTTGATATAGGATTTCGAGATGATATAGATATTGTTATGGGAATTTGGAAGATATATTTTATATCGTTATTTCCAATATGATATTTGTTGGTTTCAGAATTTGATATTGAATATAAGCCGATATATTTTTATTAGCCCTCTTTTTGACACTAATCTCATCGGGCCAAAACCAAAGCCCAAACGCACAACCAAATACAAGTTGCGCTCCATGAGGCCCATCAGAGGCGCTACATCGAGCAATGGTATATCGGCCCAAATCCAACTCAGTCAGAATGACTATGCATTACCTGAAAAATCGCTCACCAGGACGACCGAGTTTCTCGCTTCCAGAAAGAATTCGTCGACCGATTATCTCGGGCCAGCGTGGAAGATTTCTACAGAGCCAGTACACTTAATATCCTGACTTCCAGGGAGATAATGGCGGTCAACCATATGCGGGCAAAGCTCTGCTTTTAATATACCTCTCCACGGATGCCACGTCAGCCACAACTTCCGAGGATACTATTTATGAGCAGTGGAATCAGTCTACCAGCCGCAATTCGAGCCAAAGGATGGATTCCACGTGTCTAAACCTTCCCGAAATGGTCGGACCATTTCGCAACAGCCCAAGCAGCATTTTCCACCTACAAATAAATCCAAGCTTAAAGAGAAAAATGACGACTTCTCTTGGCCAGACGGCTTTCTCCAAACTTTTCATCTCTACTCTCCTACAGAGTCTTAATCTCTCAAATGGAAGAAAGGAAAATAGTCATTCTTTTTCTTTTCTCCAAACAGAAAAAGCATTGTATTTGTAATAAAAAAAGAGAGAAATAATATATTAAGTGGACGTAGGCATTGTCTTTGCCGAACCACTATAAAAATTCTGTGTGTGCTCCCCGTTCTTTTACTTTTTATTGCGTATTTTATCTTTATTCGTGTGTAGATCACGCGATTGGGGGTTGATCGTCACTAGTGACCAAATTTTGACGTCAACACTTTGGCGCACCAGGTAGGGGCAAGCGCACCGACACCGTCATCGAGCTCCTGCTTATCCCAGGTCATGGCGAACAAACGAAAGAAAGATGCAACATCCTCTCGTCCCGCAAACGTCGATGTTGCTGATGCCGATGATGCAGAACCAAGCCACGAAGTTTCCTCTGATGACAACATGTCCTGATTCCTTACTCGGGACGACATGGATAAAATCATGGTCGAACTCAGAAACCATATGACATCTCATGGTAAAGTCCTCGAATGACAACAACAGTTGATGGATCACCTTCTCGATCGACTGGAAACAGGGTTGAACGCTTCAACATCAGTTCCTCCATCGACCGAAGCTGGGGCAATAACCGATCTTCGTTCTGCATGAAATCAGGCCACTGATCAGGCTACACCTTTATTTCATCATGTTTTGGCTCCATCAACCGATCGATTCCAGCCGAGAATATCGCTTCCAGCAACTAGCGCGGCTGCAACAACAGATCCTCAGGAGGCAGGCGACCAAGATCTAGGTCATCTGGTAAATATGCCTCCACTCTTTGGAACATCTCGACCTACCGAATCAGTCGAGCTACCCCCGGGTCCCTCAGAATATCAACGCCATTCCCATTACAACCCAGGATCTTGCCGTAGACCAATCTAACTACTCTTCCTCTTCAACAAAGAGTTGGAGTACCCTTCCCTTCGAACAAGGGAAGCCACCCTACCATGCCGGTCCTCACCATAGCGGAAGAAAACGCTACCGCAGACCCTCCTAACCTCGCTTCAAACGGGGGCAACCCCGGCCCCCGAACATCATAAGCTATGCTGGACCAGCCTAGACCTTTAGCTACAAATATGGCTCGATCCACAACTCATCAGGTTCCAGAGGGGCCATTCTGCCCTGAACCACCCGCCAGATCTCACCTTCCCTCACACCTTCACTGAACTCTCGGAGCTCGAGCCTAGCCAACGGCCACCCTTCCGAGCATGCTTTTTCTGGATCCTCGTGCAGAACCCCCTCAGGATGCAGAGTTAAGTTCATGGCAACGACTCCTCGGAGATGGGAGTTAGCTTGCAAGCATCATCCGAAGTTTCACTCGAGGCAATTCTTCGCAGCAAGACATAGACAATGTCAATCGCAGCCCCTTCAGTAGAGAAATAAAAATTCTCGAAACCCTCCAGACTTCAGGTTCCCTGCCATCGAATCATACAACGGTCGCACTGACCCGACCATTCTTCTTATGCGATACATGCGACATATGGAAGTACTTGGTGCATCGACCAGCTTCATGGCTAAGTGCTTTCCACTCTTTCTCACAGATATAACCAGTATGTGGTTTTGGCAGCTAACAACGGAGTCGATCAGTAGTTGGAATACTCTGGTCACCTACTTCAACGAGCAGTTTCGAGTGCATATCTCTCGACCGAAAAGTGTCATGTTTCTATCTACCATCAAACAGTGATTCAGAGAGACACTAAGATCCTTCCTCGAAAGGTTTAACGCAGCCATAGCATCTATCAATTGGCCCGAGCCTTCGATGGTGTTGATGGCAGCCATCGCGGGAATCTAGAAGAGATCAGAATTCTCGAACTCCTTAACTAGGGATCCTCCCAAAGATATAGATGATTTCTATTCCGAGGCCGAAAGATTCCTGCGACAAGAAGATGCCAGCCTTGAGATGGAGAGCCTTGAAGTTTTAGTAGCCAAACAACAAGGTCCACTCAACGGCAATGTCCAGAATAAAGGAAGAGGAACGGCCTCGGAAAAGGATAAATGCAATGTACGACCTTGAAATGAAAACAAATATAATCAGTACACCGAGCTCAATTCTTCTTTGCTCGATATCTATCTTGATATGCGCGAGTCCTTCCCCACTCCAAAGCCACCTCAACGAGAACCGACCCAGATGGAACTTGACTCCGGCAAACATTGTATATTCCACAACGTAGCTGGACATAATACAAATGATTGCCGACATCTGCGCGATCTCATCGAAGTGCGAGTCAGAAAAGGGGAACTTGCTGAGTATGTCAAAAATCGCGCCCCGGCCATGTCGCCGCGACCTTCTGCCCAAGCTCCTCAGGCTGGTCCGCAAGTTCCTAAAAATGGAAAGGACCCTGAGACTAGCACTCGCGCCATTATCATTAATTCGATTTTTTATCTTTTCTCCCGATGTATTTCTTTCAATAATAGGGACGCCTTGATGCTATGTAATCAATCGCTGTCCCCGTTGATTTTCTTTGTAATAGCTGCTTAGCAGTTATGAACTTTACTTTTTGCAAAAGTAGATTGATTGTTGTAAAATTTCTAAGTCGAACCAGATTAGTGTTCGCCATTAAGCCGGGCATGGTTAATGCTCGCCCCCCTGTTCTATGTGGTTAGCGCGAAGCCGACCACTACTTCAAATACCTACTCTTTCAAGTGAGAGAGGTCGTTTTTTCTTAAACACGAGTGTGGATTACACTCTCTTTCTTTACACCACGAGCGTGCATCGCTCGTTAAACTAACTAACCCAACATGAGTTGAGCATGAGAAACACTTGCACTAAGATGAGTATGGTTTATGCTCGCCCCTAAGCCGAGTATGGTTTATGCTCGCCACTAAGCCGAGTATGGTTTATGCTCACCCCTAAGCCGAGTATGGTTTATCCTCGCCACTAAGCCGAGTATGGTTTATGCTCGCCACCCTCTAAAGCCAAGTGGAATAAAATGCTCGACCCATGGTTTGTTTTGTATTTGCAGGAACCAACTTTTGTACCAGTGGCGATCATCATCTCGACCTTAATACGGTCTCCGATAGTTGTTGGTTTTATGGCCTTAATACGAACTGGCATGGTCGTCAGATTTCTGGTCTTAATACAACATCGGACCGTCGGTTTTCTGTCCTTGATATGGTCCGGCGCGACCATAGCAGCTCAAGCGTTTGTGCTTCAGTTCATATTTCAGAATACATCTTCCTTTGTCGATGAAGATACATTTTGAGGGGCAAAGTGTTGGCCCTCTTTTTGGCACTAATCTCATCGGGCCAAAACCAAAGCCCAAACGCACAACCAAATACAAGTTGCGCTCCAAGAGGCCTATCAGGGGCGCTACATCGAGCAATGGTATATCAGCCCAAATCCAACTCAGTCAGAATGACTATGCATTACCTGAAAAATCGCTCACCAAGACGACCGAGTTTCTCGCTTCCAGAAAGAACTCGTCGACCGATTATCTCGGGCCAGCATGGAATATTTCTACAAAGCCAGTCCACATAATATCCCGACTTCCAAGGCAATAATGGCGGTCAACCAAATGCGGGCAAAGCTCTGCTTTAAATATACCTCTCCACGGATGCCACATCAGCCACAACTTCCGAGGATACTATTTATGAGCAGTGGAATCAGTCATCCAGCCGCAATTCGAGCCAATGGATGGATTCCACATGTCTAGACCTTCCTGAAATGGCCGGACCATTTCGCAATAGCCCAAGCAGCATTTTCCACCTATAAATACCTCCAAGCTTAAAGAGAAAAAGGACGACTTCTCTTGGCCAAACGGCTTTCTCCAAACTTTTCATCTCTACTCTCCTCCAGAATCTTAATCTCTCAAAAGGAAGAAAGGAAAATGGTCATTCGTTTTCTTTTCTCCAAACAGAAAAAGCATTGTATCTGTAATAAAAAAAAAGAGAAATAATATATAAAGTGGACTTAGGCATTGTCTTTGCCGAACCACTATAAAAATTCTGTGTGTGCACCCCATTCTTTTACTTTTTATTGCATATTTTATCTTTATTCATGTGTAGATCATGCGATTGGGGGTTGATCGTCACTAGTGACCAACTTTTGACATCAACAATTTTCTATTCAGAGCCTTGTATTTGACATCAAATTGGATTTGGGTTTGTCGTGGACGGTGTCTTCATTAACACTGTTCTTAAACACCATGTGAAAAGAATAAATCTTTTAAATAAGATTAGTGGAGTTTCCAGTTATATTTAGTAACCGGGATAAAATGGAATGTGAATTGAGTTTACCGTAAACTATGTTTTTAACGACATTCGTTCTTTAACCCGATTTACAGTGAAATATGATTTGGATTTTATAAATCTTTTAATTAAGATTTAAGGGAAATTTTCCAAAGTAATGTTTTCTAATTTAATAAAATAAACTAGAATGGAATTCGATCTGGTGATAATCGAAGTGGACTTCTGTGGAGGAAGACTGTTACTATATATGGAATTTAAAAAGCTTTACCGTTATTCCATTTATATTATCGGTTGGATATGGAAGTTTATATAGATTATATATATTGATCTTTTTTCTGTGAAGATTCCATTGTTAATGGAATGTGATTCTGGGTTTATCGTGAGCTTTGTTTTAAATGACATTGGTTCTTTAACCCGGTTAAAGATGAGATTAATTTATTAACTTTAGAAAATCATTAAGTAATGATTTTTGGAGACTAAAATTGGAATAGAGTTTTAATGAATCTTAGATTAAAATATAAATCTGATAACTAAAATTATCAAATTCAAGAAATGACCGAGAATGGAGAACTACCAGTTTTACTCCAAGCGATAGTTAAATCTTTAATTGGATTTGAACGTGAAATGGTAATTAATTTTACCGAGGACACCATGGTGTTAGATATGGAGTACCACAAGTTCTGCTCCATGGGATGAATAGGTTGAGATTGGGAAATAAATCAAAGGATTACTTCGGAAAGGTTCGCTAATCCCGACTAGTTTGGAAAACCTTAATATGGTTTAAATTATGAAAAGATTATTTGAATAAAAGAATATTTTGCATTGGAATGAGGCGTATGTTGTGTTTGAGTAAAACTTGTTTATAAAATACGCGAATTATTCAGAAACACCGGGTTTATCCCATTCTGAATAACTGATTCGACGATAAGTCAAAGGTGAAAATGGTGGTTGAAGCCCGGAGGTCTTCACATCATTTGGGGGATTACTGATATCCTGATTGGGCTGTACTCCCAAGACGAAGGAAAATAAAACGACCCGAACTTCCCCGGTAAGGAAAGCCCAGATTGAATTGAGGACAAGCCACATCGGAACGCAAACAGAAGCACATTTCATTGTTAATTACAACAATTCTATCAGAATACAAGAATATATAGAGTATGAATAAATATTACACAGAAAATATCAGAGATTTAAAATTACATTACATAGCAGCGGAAAAATAATACAATACACAACTGAAAGTAATACATGGATACATAGCTTTCCGAGTATCGTTCTAGCTGTAAATCAGGATCCTGTGAATATAAATCTGCAAAACCAAAACTACTAGCTGCCCGTGTCAAAATAAGGACACCCAGAGTTTAGGTTAAAACAATAAACTCCAGGTCAGTCATGTGACTGGTATGAGAACTAAAACAGCTATTAATCTTTATTTTAAAGTTAGGTAAATCAAGGAACCACGCCGTATAACACGGAACGGGTTTCCTCCCAAGAGTACCAGTGCATAAAACAACAACACAATGCTAAATAAAGAACAATGAAGCTATTATAAGACCCAGGTCCCATCACACAATGCAGCACAAGCCGGAGGATAGAGTTTACCTTATAATAGCCAAAGAATGCTTGATACGCTAAATCATCTTTTATTATTACTATAAGTGTATAGGGTCAAAACTATTTCAATCATAAGTATCAATAATAGATGGCATGGGTACCATATATCATGTAGCCAATACTAGGCTCTACAATCAAAACCGCAAAGTCACGTATTTGGAAATTGGATTTCCGTCTGTGAACCAAGGCCAGGGATCGTCCTCTACCAATTCGAGACAATCTAGCCCACCATGTCTCAGGCAAGCGCGCAGGCAAGCCTTGGATCGTCAGGGCCGGTCCAATGATGTGGATTATTATGCCTGAACACTACGTTTCCCCACCCTTTGGGGCGTAACTGAGCCAAATGACTCCATCGGCTCTGCACAGTCACCGATCTATTCGAGGTGCCTCATAACAGGAACAACCACACAGGTGAAAATAATATAAAAGTCAGGGATGGTAGGCCACTGACACCACCCTAGCTAGAAAGAAATGCATGTCCTCCTTGAGGTTCTCTCCCGTTTCTGGTTCACAACCGAGGTGTAAGGCTCAGGAATCAACGCTATACAAAGCTATGCCACACAGGCCGTGCTTTGATCATCAATCACAAGACTTTTCTTTTCAACAAAAGCCTTGATCAATTTGCCACTTAGGCATGCCCCACAGGCAATTCACTCCATGCGATTGATATCCATCAATATATAACCCCTGAGCTCGTATGTCTCAGAGAAGAGCGTTAAGCAAGTGAATAAATTCTCCACCGCCAAACAGATATATATTTAATGGAAATTAATCACACAGAATAAAATCCAATGTCAGACACACAGTCCATTTACAAGTTCGTTCTAGGTCTGAACGAAACTGGAGGCACCTTGTACCTCGCATATCCATCGATCTCTAAGTACGTCTGGATGATCATCAACTGATTCCCTCCTCTTGGGTGTCCATCCCAATCAAGATCATCAGTAATCACCCAAACGATGTGAAGACCTCCGGTCTTTGACCACCGTCTTCATCCTCGACACTACGTCGAATCAGTTATTCAGAATGGGATAAACCAGGTCTTTTTGAATAACTCGCATATATAATAAACAAGTGTTACACAAACACAACATACGCCTCATTCCAATTCAGAATATTCTCTTATTCAAATATTCTTACACTTTGGGAAAGGTTCCCATTAATTTTATCAAAGATAAATCCTTTAAATTTATTCTTAAATCTTCTTTTGAATATCAATTTAAACTAGTCGGGATTAGCGAACCACAGTAATCATTTATTTTATTTCCCAATCCCTACCTATTCATCCCATGAAGTAAAACTGGTCATACTTCATATCTAACACCACGGTGTTATCGATAAATTCAATTACCATTTCACGTTCAAATCTAATTATAGATTTAACTATCGCCTGGAGCAAAACTGGTGATACTCCATTCTCGATCATTTCAATCTAATTAGAGATTCATTAAAACTCCCATTAGTTTTAATCTTCCCAAAAATCAATATCCTGTCTTTAACTGGGTTAAAGAACCAATATCGTTTAAAACACGGTTCACTATAATCCTAAAATCACATTCTATTAATTATCGGGTTAAAGAACAAGTTTTATTTAAAACACCGTTCACGATAAAACCAAAAATCAATTCAAATTCAATTCCAATTAAATACCATTTAATTGGAACACTTCATTAAATCTAAATAAAAAGATTTAATATTTTTTCTCAACTGGGTTTTAGAACAGTGTTAATGAAGACACCATTCACGAAAAACCCAAATCACATTTGATATTAAATACAAGGCTCTGAATAGAAAATATATTTGCTTATATTCAATATCAAATTCTATGACCAACAAATATCGTATTGGAAATAATGATATAAATATACCTTTCAAATTTCCATAACAATATCTGTATAATCACGAAATCCAACATGGAAATATTCCAAATACAATTTCGATTCAAATCCATTCCAATTCAATTATTGGAAATTCTGGTTACTTTTAAAACCCTTTTCAAATTCAATTTATTTATTTCAAAAATAAATTGATTTTAATTCTAGTTCAAAACTAGTTCATTTCGATAAAAATCTATTTTTATCTTTTCAAATATGGAATTTTTCGTCCAAATTCTTCAAAAATCATTTCTTATGATTTTACACAAATTGTTGATATTTTTACTAATTTTATCAAGGCTCGTACAGTTGTTTTCCGTCAACGGCCATCAAACTGCACTTACAGCAACCTTTTCCAAATTTGATTTGGACATAATTCCAAATCCAACCGTTAGATTTCAATTCTCTAATATTAGTTAGAAAGCTCTTTTCGATACGAACCCAACGGTTCTAGTTTTAGGAGAATCCGACGGTCAGATCTTCCGTAATATCCATTCGAAGTCAATGGTCGAAATTCGCGAACTGCCGCGGCACGGCGCGTTCTATTCAGGCCATTATATATATAATATATATAATATATATTTCGTCGATTTCATTTTAAAATGTATTTTATAAATCGTTTTAAATTCATTTTCAAAACGATTTCAACTTCCTATTCAATTTCCAATCAAAATTGAATATTCCACATCATCGATATACAAATGATAATATTTTCAAAACGTTATATTTTGAATCAGTTCCTTTTCTATATTCATTATAAAAATGAATAAAACCGATATAAATAATAGCATCAATCTAATCAACACGGCTTTATACATTTCAACAACTTCGTTATTCTATTCAACAAATGAATATTTTCTTCAACACATGAATATATATTTTTATTCAACACATGAATTTATATTTTCTATTCATCACATGAATATATATTTTCTATTCAACACATGAATATATATTTTCTATTCAACACATGAATATATATTTCTATTCAACACATGAATTTATATTTCTATTCAACACATGAATTTATATTTCTTATTTTCCAAATTGGAATGAGGCCCAATCGATTACCATATAGTGTTAATTATATGGATTCTATACAACGCACATATATAACCGCAACTTTAAATAATCAACCATCATCCAGAGTGCACCACATAACTGCATAAGCATTAAATATAAATAATTAACGCTTACACTGTCTGTCAACCCATTGATTGACATACAACTAAACAATCGGGATTAGAGTACGTCAAATCTCATCCTAATACCCATGTGGGGTTTCAAATCAACAAGCACAGATTTTATTTGTGTAGTTGGGCGATGTGTAAAATTTATCATCCCAATCAATATCAGTCAAATCAGTGTATATAAACAAATCGTCCGATTTGTTTATAAATATTTATTTTATATACACGTTAAAAATTATATTTTTAACCATAAAATATTTTATTTCATTCCATATCACACAATCAAATTTCACAATACAGCAATCTAACAAACAAGTCATCCATGGTCTGTGGACGACACGTGTCGGGTGCTACTAAGCACCGTCTGCATCCTAGTATATATTTATAACTAGAAAAAGAAATTTAAAGTGAGAATTTCTCACCGACTAGCTAAACCGAACACCCTGACTCTTCATATGTAGAATTCTTCGTCGTGCTCACCGTTTGTCAATTTCATCGTCCGTAGCCACTACATATATAAAAATCACATTTTTATATTGTTGCTATGTATGTAAAAAACACATTTTTATAATCGCTCTATATGGATAAAAATCACATTTTTATACTGCCACTATATTGATAAAAATTCTATTTTTACATCGCTACTATATAGACAAAAATTCTATTTTTACATCGGCACTATATAGATAAAAATTATATTTTAATACCAATGTTCATAAAATAAAAATCATATTTTTATTTCGCCACTCATATAAAAATCACATCTTTGCTTCTTCTACATAATAAAAATCATATTTTTATATCTCTCACATAATAAAGATAGAATTTTTATTATTTATATAATATAAAAATCATATTTTTATTATCTATATTATATAAAATCATCTTTTTATTACGCTTCTTTTTATATAAATGTAATGACCCGCATTTTCGGCGGTATAATAATTAATTAATTTAATTATTTAAAAGGTGATTAAAATGATTTAATGGTCATTAAATTAAATAATGGTGAATATTTAATTAAAATAATAAATTAAATAATATATTTAATTCATAAATAATCAGAAATATTGGGAATCACAATATTCTGTGAACTGGGTCATCCCGAAGATTTAATTCAGTTTAGAATTGAATTAGAATAACGAATATATTATTTGAACGACAGTTTGAACGTATAGTTATATTATAATTAAAATCGAGCTTGAAATGGCGCTGTGAATATATACGATAATATTAATTTATTTATAATTTATTTAATTATATTTAAATATATTTATATATTTAAATGGGTCATCCAGAGCTTTAAAAATAGCCACTTTTGCAAACGAAGTCGGAATTCGACGAAACTAATTTTTTGGATTCGCAATGTCAAATAGTTGCTAGATGTCAGTTCCCTTGATTTTTAGAGTCAGTATGTGGCCGTACGGATTTTTAGAGTGAAAAACAGACAGTATTTTGACAGCTAAAAATATGCTGTGTGAGCAAACGGAGTCGGAATTCGACGAAACCAGTTTCGTTGGGGCCATAATGTCAAATTCTAGTAGCATGTCTATTTTCTTGATCTTAGGGTATCATATGTGATCGTATGGACTTTTAGAAGGCAATTACAAATAACGTTTGATTTTAATAGAGTATAATAAACAAAATATCTCAACCCTCTTGGCTATAAATACCCCTTTGTAACATTCTATACCTAATTAAAATGTCTCGGTGGTCAACCCTCTCATCCGCCGTTCTCTTTTCCCTTCTCTGAAACCCACAATGCAACCTTCAAAAAACGGAAATCAAATTGTAGAAAAATTCTTAAATCAAAATACTTCCATTTCTGAACTCGTTAGAGGATGCTCTTTCACCTAGTATACTTATCGTCGAGTTCAATTCTGTTGTCTGACCTTCAACGTTTGACGGTGGCGGTTCTTGGTTCCTAGGGTTCGAGACAAATTGTTTTTGTGGTGAATTATTATGGTTTTGGGAGCTCGTAATGGATTGATAGGTTGAAACCGCTGCGGTATGCAAAGTCTGGGGCAATTCCATGATAAAAGACGTGGAGATCTTCTCTTGCGTGATGAGGTTCTGACGTGAAACCGAAACATGTGAACGGATTGATCGATGCTTGCAGTTTGAGCTTCGATTTTATGTGCTCGATTTATTGATTTGGGAGAAGGGCGTCGTCTCGGGTGTAGCAGGAGGGTCTAACGGTAATGGAGGAGATGAGATTGAAGGAGAAGCAGTTCGAAAGTTGACAGTGGAAGTTCTGGAGCATGTTCGGTGGATTTGGGGGAGATGGTATTTCGGGGAAGGGCTGACATTTTTGGAGATGGGCTGATCGTTTTAGTGAGTCCCAACCAAATAGAAAGGGAAGAAGAATAAAACGGGCGGGCCTGGTTTGCAAAGTAAAAGGTTGGGCTGGGGATGTGTTGACAAGCTGGAAAATAGGGTTAAGCCCTAGTGAATTTAATCAAGTATTGATCGAGATATTTGGGTGGACATTTCCGTGAATGGCCATTGAAGAAACCGGGTTGGTACTTCGTGTTTAGGGAAGAAGGATCCACGTAGGGGCTTTGAAATGAAGGATGGTATTGGACCGAATTAAAAGGTTAAGCCCAAGTGATGTTTTATTTTAATTAAATTCAAATAATGTGTAATCTTGTATATTGTATAACTTCGTCATACAATATCAGAATTGAGCGAAACAAGATCCGTCGGGATCGTATGGACGGGCACTACGCACTGGAACTGACTGAGAGTGGAGTGGAGCTCATTTGAATTTACGGCGAATTAAATTGTTTGATTCAAATCAAATAACAGTTTATCGTTCTTTAACAATGAACTGCCAAAGTGAGTAAATCTCACCAACACTGAACAGTTCTATTTTTATAACGTATATTTAGAACTGATAAATAATGATTGTTTGCTATGTGTTAACTGTTTGATTGAACTGCTAGTCAGTTAGTGGAAATTATATATATATATTTATATAAAAACCGTTAAATTCTGAAAGTGATGTTGATTATATTGTGTAACATCTGTGATGCAGGAAAACAGGTTGGTGGGACCCAACTGGGTTCCTCAATATGTAGTTTATTGTTTGTTTCATATACCGAAATATATGATGTGATTTATTATCTGTTGTCGATTTTGTGTGCTTAGACGATATTGGCCATCATGATTTGATATGATTAAATTCCATAACATACCAGAAAGTTGATAAGGGAATTTTCAAAGTGATGTTTGAAAATAAAATATTTATAAGATCAAAGGATTTTGCAAAAGAGGAAACATTTATAAAATCAAAGAAGATTTTATAAACGGGAATATTTATAAATCGGGAATATTTATAAAAAGGATATTTATAAATGGGATATTTATAAAGTGAATTATTTATTTAGATAAATAAGTAAGACATTTAAATGGATTATTTATTCGGTAAATAAATAAGATATTATAAAGGGAAATATTTATGAAAACAAATATAAAGGAAAAACATTTGTGAAATCGATATAAAAGAAGATATTTGTAAAAACAAATATAAAGGGAAAAATGTTTGTAAAACAAATAGAAAGAAGAATATTGGTAAACCATTTACAATTATAATAAGAAGAGGAATATTTGTAAAACAATTTCAAAGAGAAATAAAAAGGAAAACATTTGTAAAACATTTACGAATGGAAATAGAAAGAAGGATATTTGTAAAACATTTACATATAAGATTAAAAGGAGTTATTTATTTAGAAAATAAATAATAGATTAAAAAGGAGTTATTTATTTAGAAAATAAATAATAGATTAAAAAGAGTTATTTATTTAGAAAATAAATAAAAGACTTAAAAGGAGATATTTATTTAGAGATTAAATAAAGTTAGAAGGAAATATTTATTTGTTAAATAAATTGGAAAGATAAAAGAAATATTTATTTGTTAAATAAATAGAATTGAAAAGGGAATAGTTATTTGTTAAGTAAACAAATAGAAAAGGATTTAATCAAAGGAATTAATTCAAAGGAATTTATCAAAAGAGTAAATCGAAATGAGTTAATCGAATATTAGTTATTTGATAAGAGTTAATCGAATAGAGTAAATTAATTTGAGTAAATCAGTTAGGGTTGACCAGTTAGAGTTAATCAGTTAGAGTTATTCAAATGGAGTTAAGCGAAGTAGAGTTATCGAATATAGTGTATTCGAGATAAGAGTTATTCGAATTAGTTATTCGAATAGAGTTAAATAAATAAGAGTTATTCGAATAGAGTTAAATACATAAGAGTTATTCGAATTAGTTACTCGAATAGATTTAAATTAATAAGAGTTATTCGAATTTGTTATTCGGATAGAGTTAAACACATAAGAGTTATCGAATTAGTTATTCGAAAGGAGTTATCGATTATAGTTTAATCGAAAGGAGTTATCGAATTAGTTATTCGAAAGGAGTTATCGAATTAGTTATTCGAAAGGAGTTATCGATTTATAGTTTAATCGAAAGGAGTTATCGAATTAGTTATTCGAAAAGAGTTAAGTAAGGAGTTAAGTAAAAAGAGTTAATCGATTAGGGTTAAATGAATAGAGTTAATCGAATTTAGTATATTCGAAGAAAGGTTTTCGAATCTAGTTATTCATAAGAGAGATTATCAAATATAGTTATTCGAAGGGAGGAGTTATCGATTAGAGATTTATTCGAACGAGAGTTACATAAGGAAGTGTTAAAAAGTTAAAAGATGAACTTACACTATTTCGAGATTTGAAATGTTGTTCAGTTAAGGTCTGAGAGGTAGTTATACCCCAACTTGATTGACTTCGTTTTTAATTTAGAAATGGTTAAGGTTCGAGAGTGTGAAGTGGTTAAGTGAATTTAGTAAATAAGTATAGGGTTCGAGTTGTCGTCGCGATATTGACTTAAACACCTGTTTAAATCCAAGTAAAGAAGATTTGGAAATGTTTTCCAAATTGAATCAGAAACGTAATCAAATATTGAAATTGGAAATATGGATAAGTTATGGAAATGTTTTCCAGTGTTAACGTATATTTTCTAAACATAGAAAATAAGGAAATATGAATATATATATATATATATATATATATGATTGATGATTGATTAATAGAATTCCCATCTGGAAATAATATCGTTGTTTGCATACGTGTTTTTCTTTGATAGTTAACTCACCGACTATCGAAGTTTTGACCATTTTAACATTGTTAATATGGAGAGACTGGTTGGAATATTATCCAAAGAACCACTCTGTATTGGCATACGCATTGCGAATCATTTATGCCAACGATAACTGAAGACAGAGTAAAGTGCAAGGGCTATTGTATAAGTCTTAGATAACAGTGCCTAAGATGGATGTACTGAATAGTGCCGTCGGCTGATCCTGTTCCTGGATGACTTGTATGGATGAATGTCTGACAGAGTAGTTCCAAAAAGGTCATGTACATTGATTTCTTCAACCGTACCAAGAGTGGAAGCGGAGAAGGAAACTTCTTTAGCTAACACGTAATGTACTGTTGTAGACGTCAATTAGTGATTTTCAATGGATCTGACAATGTGGCATTTGAAGTGATCTGATATGATGATAAAGCGTAACCTCAAGCCACATCAACCGGTAAATGATAGAAATCGGGCAGGCAGCATGGCTAAGTCGGTCGCTTCAAAGTAGGGTGTATAATCACTTATCTAGAGAATATTCATTTGCTTCTTAAATCTATCAATGTTGTCCCATGTATATACGGGAAACGGTTGCTGATCCCAACCGATTGGTGATATACATTCGATACACTCAAGCGAATTGAGTGGTCGGTCATGTGGCTGAGTTGCAAGATGCTCTTGTTGAACTCCAGTGTATCGTTCCTAGAGTACACTGATCGGAAGGTGGTTCCATACCTTGTCATAGTTGGAAATCCATTACCCAATACGTGCTTGCGGTTTTGATCGTATACTATATATGTAGAACGTGAGA
Organism: Allium sativum; assembly: GCA_030737875.1. NCBI lineage: Eukaryota > Viridiplantae > Streptophyta > Magnoliopsida > Asparagales > Amaryllidaceae > Allium > Allium sativum. The sequence continues at coordinate 219,854,659 of CM060927.1, read as the reverse complement.
TGAAAGCGTTTCTGCTAGATGATTATTCTATTGTGGTTGATAAACATTATTATAATATCAAAAGGTTTTTGATATAAAGATATTTTTGGATTCTAATAAGGGAAAACCCGTTCCGTTATACGGCGTGGTCTTATGAGATATCGTTTACTTGTTCAAACTGTTTTAAACTGTTTTACTCACACCAGTCCCACGACTGACCCGGAGTTTATTTTGTTTTGTTTTCCCTAAACTCTTGGGTGCCCAATTTTGTACGGGCAGTCAAGTAGTCGGGATCTACAGATACTTGAAGAGCTGGAGTTGGAGGCTTCAGGATTATATAGCTATAGTTATTTCTGCTGTGTTGTAAGTGCTGTACTTTGATAATGATATATATTCAATACAGTTTTATATTTCAAAGTTATGTTATACATATTATATGTTATTCGTTCCGCTGTGAGGTTCGTGTTACTCTGATGTTGTGTTCTTCTTCTTCTTCTTCTACTCTAAGTTTCTATCTTATCAATCCTCACCCTCTGTTTTCTTTCTATTAATTTCCTGATTTCCAGTACAATTTGGGTTGGACGTGTGTTATTTAGTCAGCTCAAATTCTACCGGATTTTCGGGTCATCGAATTGGTATCAGAGCTTAAGTTAAGTGAATTACCTTGGCTCTGTGGCGTGACTCGGTAAAGATAGGGTTAGTAATACCCTAGATTGAGTTTGAGTGTATATATACGAGTGCGTGTTTGTAATTTGATATAAAGTGGTTTTATATTGTGGAGATTCATTGGTTGAGTTGTTTATGGATTCTGGTCGATCAGTTTGATCCACTGTATCGGTAGAAGTTTATAAACACTCGAATACGAAGGGTTGACACGATATGTTTTGAAAAGAGGGTAAATTAAAATAAGTTTACCTAAGGTATATCTTGATATAGAGAAGATATATATATCAAATTTATAATATAGTAGATATATTGGTTGTTATTATAATCGAGTAAGATTATAAATTAAATGGTTATGTAAATAACCATTCAGAATTCATATAAGTGAAATACGTTAAATCAGATGATTTAAATATGAAATTTAAACCAGAAATTGAAGTAAAATTCTGGAAAATTGGATAAGTGTTTGTAAATGGATTTGGATTAAAATTAAGGAAAATTTAAGATCCTGGGAGATTTTAAATTGTTTTACAAGCAGTGTGAATTATATTTTGAAATTAATTTCAAAGTGGAAATGTTTAGAAATGGTTTTATAGTATTGAACTCACTTCGGTCGCTCGAAAATAGATTCTGATGATGGCAGCTGCATCATCAGCATTCATTTTCGAGTTGTAAGTGACGAATTACTACCAGAGATACTGTTTTGAATTTGTTTTGGGAAAGACAAGTTGTGTTGTATTTCAAAAAAAGAAAATTTGATTTTTGAAAAGAATAAATTGTTTAAAAACTCCCAGGGAAAGACTGTTTGAATTAAAAACAAATTTAATAGAAATTTGTGAAAGCAAATTTGAATTACAGTAAAGCCAGTAAAGTGGTAACTAAGATTGAATTAGAATGATATCAAGACAAATTGGATTGTGATATTCAAATTTGAAGTGTAATGTGATAATTAAGTTAAGAGTTAGGAATCGTGAAGAAACTCGAGTTGAAATGATATTTGGCTCGGATATTAGCGAATGGTTGTGTTGTGGATAAAAGCAGATTGGAATTTGATTGGGATGACCCTTGTATCCGCTGAATTGATAACAGGTGGAAAGGATATAATGATATGCCGACAAAAGGTACAAGTTTATATTTCCATTGGATATAAGATTTATGAGTTGAATTGGCAAGCCGCTTGGCTGTTTGATTTTCTTTTGGGATGGAGATGGCCTAGAGAGGCGAGTGGTGGTTTGACGTATTGACCAGTACAAAAGAAGTGCTGACAAAAATTTTCAAAAAATTTAGGCGTTAAATTTATTTCAGGATTTTTGAAAATTTTCGTTGATAAGAATTAATTAATATTTAATTAAAATTAAATTGGTCCAGTTGGGAACTGAAGTTAAGAAGTGAACAAATAAGTTATAACCAGTTAATAGAGTTGTTTTCTGCCTTAGCAATTTCGAGGACGAAATTATTTTAAGTGGGGAAGAATGTAATGACCCGCATTTTCGGCGGTATAATAATTAATTTATTTAATTATTTAAAAGGTGATTAAAAGGATTTAATGGTCGTTAAATTAAATAATGGTGAATATTTAATTAAAATAATAAATTAAATAATATATTTAATTCAGAAATAATCAAAAATATTAGGAATCACAATATTCTGTGAACTGGGTCATCCCGAAGATTTAATTCAGTTTAGAATTGAATTAGAATAACGAATATATTATTTGAACGATAGTTTAAACATATAATTATATTATAATTAAAATCGAACTTGAAACGGCGCTGCAGTTTGCGATTTGGCGATTTGAACTTCAACTAAATGTACATGATTCATTTTAAGTCGGATTTCTGTGAAACAAGAAACGTGTGGAGCTGGTGGAGTATATCTTTCTAGTGAAAGAGAAAAATCTGGATTTCGTTAGGTAGATTTTGATTTACGTCCAAATCAAATTTTAGAAAAGTCGTTGTGGAAATCCTTTATATTTTATTAAGGAATTATTTATATTTAAAAAAAAAAAAGAATTTCAAAATAAATCGAATATCGGGTTGACCCAGATTTAAAATATCAAGTTAGAAATTCATCTAGGAATATTCTAGAGCTGTATGGTATTCCACTGTGAATATATACAATAATATTAATTTATTTAATTATATTTAAAAATATTTATATATTCAAATGGGTCATCCAGAGCTTTAAAAATAGCCACTTTAGAAACGAATTTGGAATTCGATGAAACTAATTTTGTTGGATCCGCAATGTCAAATAGTTGCTAGATGTCAGTTCCCGTGATTTTTAGAGTCAGTATGTGACCCGCATTTTCGACGGTATAATAATTAATTTATTTAATTATTTAAAAGGTGATTAAAAGGATTTAATGGTCGTTAAATTAAATAATGGTGAATATTTAATTAAAATAATAAATTAAATAATATATTTAATTCAAGAATAATCAAAAATATTAGGAATCACAATATTCTATGAACTGGGTCATCCTGAAGATTTAATTCAGTTTAGAATTGAATTAGAATAACGAATATATTATTTGAACGACAGTTTGAACGTATGATTATATTATAATTAATATCGAACTTGAAACGGCGCTGCAGTTTGCGATTTGGCAATTTGAACTTCAACTGAATGTACAGGATTCATTTTAAGTCGGATTTCTGTGAAACAAGAAACGTGTGGAGCTGGTGGAGTATATCTTTCTAGTGGAAGAGAAAAATCTGGATTTTGTTAGGTAGATTTTGATTTACTTCCAAATCAAATTTTAGAAAAGTCGTTGTGGAAATCCGTTATATTTTATAAAGGAATTATTTATATTTTAAAAAAAAGAATTTCAAAATAAATCGAATATCGGTTTGACCCAGATTTAAAATATCGAGTTAGAAATTCATCTAGGAATATTATAGAGCTGTATGGTATTCCATTGTGAATATATACGATAATATTAATTTATTTATAATTTATTTAATTATATTTAATAATATTTATATATTTAAATGGGTCATCCAGAGCTTTAAAAATAGCCACTTTTGCAAACGAAGTCGGAATTCGACGAAACTAATTTTGTTGGATTCGCAATGTCAAATAGTTGTTAGATGTCAGTTCCCGTGATTTTTAGAGTTAGTATGTGGCCATACGAATTTTTAGAGTGAAAAACAGTCAGCATTTTGACAGTTAAAAATACGCTGTGTGAGCAAACGGAGTCGGAATTCGACGAAACCAGTTTCGTTGGGGCAGTAATGTCAAATTCTAGCAGCATGTCTATTTTCATGATTTTTGGGTATCATACGTGATCGTATGGACTTTCAGAAGGCAATTACAAATAACGTTTTATTTTAATAGAGTATAATAAACAAAATATCTCAACCCTCTTGGCTATAAATACCCCTTTATAACATTCTAAACCTAATTAAAATGTCTCGGTGGTCAACCCTCTCGTCCACCGTTCTCTTTTCTCTTCTCTGAAACCCACAACGCAACCTTCAAAAAACGGAAATCAAATCGTAGAAAATTCTTAAATCAAAATACTTTCATTTCTGAACTCGTTAGAGGATGCCCTTTCACCTAGTATACTTATCGTCGAGTTCGATTCTATTGTCTGACCTTCAACGTTTGACAGTGGTGGTTCTTGGTTCATAGGATTCGAGAAAAATTGTTTTTGTGGTGAGTTATTGTGGTTTTTTGAGCTTGTAATGGATTGATAGGTTGAAACAGCGGCGGTATGCAAAGTCTGGGGCAATTCCGTGATAGAAGACGTCGGGATCTTCTCTTGCATGACGAGGTTCTGACGTGAAACCGAAACATGTGAACGGATTGATCGATGCTTGCAGTTTGAGCTTCGATTTTATGTGCTCGATTTATTGATTTGGGAGAAGGGCGTCATCTCGGGAGTAGCAGGAGGGTCTAACGGTAATGGAGGAGATGAGATTGAAGGAGAAGCAGTTCGAAAGTTGACAGTGGAAGTTCTGGAGCGTGTTCGGTGGATTTGGGGGAGATGGTATTTCGGGGAAGGGCTGATATTTTTGGAGATGGGCTGATCGTTTTAGTGAGGCCCAACCAAATAGAAAGGGAAGAAGAATAAAACGGGCGGGCCTAGTTTGCAAAGTAAAAGGTTGGGCTGAAGATGTGTTGACAAGCTGGAAAATAGGGTTAAGCCCTAGTGAATTTAATCAAGTATTGATCGAGATATTTAGGTGGACATTTTTGTGAATGGCCATTGAAGGAACCGGGTTGGTACTTCGTGTTTAGGGACGAAGGATCCACGTAGGGGCTTTGAAATGAAGGATGGTATTGGACCGAATTAAAAGGTTAAGCCCAAGTGATGTTTTATTTTAATTAAATTCAAAAAATGTGTAATCTTGTATATTGTATAACTTCGTCATACGATATCAGAATTGAGCGAAACAAGATCCGTCGGGATCGGATGGACGGACACTACGCACTGGAACTGACTGGGAGTGGAGTGGAGCTCGTTTGAATTTACAGCGAATTAAATTGTTTGATTCAAATCAAATAACAGTTTATCGTTCTTTAACGATGAACTGCCAAAGTGAGTAAATCTCACTAACTCTGAATAGTTCTATTTTTATAACGTATATTTAGAACTGATAAATAATGACTGTTTGCTGTGTATTGACTGTTTGATTGAACTGTTAGTTAGTTAGTGGAAATTATATATATATATATACATATATATATATATAAAAACCATTAAATTCTGAAAGTGATGTTGATTATATTGTGTAACATATGTGATGCAGCAAAACAGGTTGGAGGGACCCAATTGGGTTCCTCAATATTTAGTTTACTGTTTGTTTCGTATACCGAAATATATGATGTGATTTATAATCTGTTGTCAATTTTGTGTGCTTAGACGATATTGGCCATCGTGATTTGACATGATTAAATACTATAACATACCAGAATGTTGATAAGGGAATTTTCAAAGTGATATTTGAAAATAAAATATTTATAAAATCAAAGTTTTTGTAAAAGAGGAAATATATATAAAATCAAAGAAGATTTTATAAACGAGAATATTTATAAATAGGGAATATTTATAAAAAGGATATTTATAAATGGGATATTTATAAAGTGAATTATTTATTTAGATAAATATGTAAGATATTTAAATGGATTATTTATTTGGTAAATAAATAAGATATTATAAAGGGAAATATTTGTGAAAACAAATATAAAGGAAAAACATTTGTGAAATCGAATATAAAAGAAGATATTTGTAAAAACAAATATAAAGGGAAAAATGTTTGTAAAACAAATAGAAAGAAGAATATTGGTAAACCATTTACAATTATAACAAGAAGAGGAATATTTTTCAAACAATTTCAAAGAGAAATAAAAAGGAAAACATTTGTAAAACATTTTACGAATGGAAATAGAAAGAAGGATATTTGTAAAACATTTACATATAAGATTAAAAGGAGTTATTTATTTAGAAAATAAATAATAGATTAAAAAGGAGTTGTTTATTTAGAAAATAAATAATAGAATAAAAAGAGTTATTTATTTAGAAAATAAATAAAAGACCTAAAAGGAGATATTTATTTAGAAATTAAATAAAGTTAGAAGGAAATATTTATTTGTTAAATAAATAGGAAAGATAAAAGTAATATTTTTTTGTTAAATAAATAGAATTGAAAAGGGAATAGTTATTTGTTAAGTAAACAAATAGAAAAGGAATTAATCAAAGGAGTTAATTCAAAGGAATTTATCAAAAGAGTAAATCGAAATGAGTTAATTGAATATTAGTTATTCGATAAGAGTTAATAGAATAGAGTAAATTAATTTGAGTAAATCAGTTAGGGTTGACCAGTTAGAGTTATTCAAATGGAGTTAAGCGAAGTAGAGTTATCAAATATAGTGTATTCGAGATAAGAGTTATTCGAATTAGTTATTCGAATAGAGTTAAATAAATAAGAGTTATTCGAATAGAGTTAAATACATAAGAGTTATTCGAATTAGTTATTCGAATAGAGTTAAATAAATAAGAGTTATTCGAATTAGTTATTCGGATAGAGTTAAACACATAAGAGTTATCGAATTAGTTATTCGAAAGGAGTTATCGATTATAGTTTAATCGAAAGGAGTTATCAAATTAGTTATTCAAAAGGATTTATCGATTTATAGTTTAATCGAAAGGAGTTATCGAATTAGTTATTCGAAAAGAGTTAAGTAAAAAGAGTTAATCGATTAGGGTTAAATAAATAGAGTTATTCGAATTTAGTTTATTCGAAGAAAGGTTTTCGAATCTAGTCATTCATAAGAGAGATTATCAAATATAGTTATTCGAAGGGAGGAGTTATCGAGTAGAGATTTATTCGAACGAGAGTTACGTAAAGAAGTGTTAAAAAGTTAAAAGATGAACTTACACTATTTCGAGATTTGAAATGTTGTTCAGTTAAGGTCTGAGAGGTAGTTATACCCCAACTTAATTGACTTCGTTTTTAATTTAGAAATGGTTAAGGTTCGAGAGTGTGAAGTGGTTAAGTGAATTTAGTAAATAAGTATAGGGTTCGAGTTGTCGTCGCGATATTGATTTAAACACCTTTTTAAATCCAAGTAAAGAAGATTTGGAAATGTTTTCCAAATAAAATCAGAAACGTAATCAAATATTGAAATTGGAAATATGGATAAGTTATGGAAATGTTTTCCAGTGTTAACGTATATTTTCTAAACATAGAAAATAAGGAAATATGAATATATATATATAGATATAGATATATATATGATTGATGATTGATTGATAGAAATTCCATCTGGAAATAATATCGTTGTTTGCACACGTGTTTTTCTTCGATAGTTAACTCATCAATTATCGAAGTTTTGACCATTTTAACGTTGTTAATATGAAGAGACCGGTTGGATTATTATCCAAAGGACCACTCTGTATTGGCATAAGCGTTGCGAATCATATATGCCAAAGATTATTGAAGACGGAGTAAACTGCAAGGGCTATTGTATAAGTCTTAGATAACAGTGCCTAAGATGGATGTACTGAATAGTGCAGTCGGCTCATCCTGTTCCGGGATGACTAGAATGGATGAATGTCTGATAGAGTAGTTCCAGAAAGTGCACGTACATTGATTTCTTCAACCATACCAAGAGTGGAAGCGGAGAAGGAAACTTCTTTAGCTAACACGTAATGTTCTTTTGTAGACGTCAATTAGTGATTTTCGATGGATCTGACAATGTGGTATTTGAAATGAATCTGATGTGATGATAAAGCGTAACCTCAAGCCTCATCAACCGGTAAATGACAGAAATCGGGCAGGCAGCATGGCTAAGTCGGTCGCTCCGAAGTAGGGTGCATAATCACTTATCTAGGGAATATGCATTTGCTTCTTAAATCTATCAATGCTGTCCCATATATATACATGAAACGGTTGTTGATCCCAACCGATCGGTGATGTACATTCGATACACTCAAGCGAAATGAGTGGTCGGTCATGTGTGGCTGAGTTGCAAGATGTTCTTGTTGAACTCCAGTGTATCATTCCTAGAGTACACTGATCGGAAGGTGGTTCCATACCTTGTCATAGTTGGAAATCCATTACCCAATACGTGCTTGCGGTTTTGATCGTACACTATATATGTAGAACGTGAGATGAAAGCGTTTCTGCTAGATGATTATTATATTGTGGTTGATAGACATTATTATAATATCAAAAGGTTTTTGATATAAAGATATTTTTGGATTCTCATAAGGGAAAATCCATTCCGTTATACGGCGTGGTCTTATGAGATATCGTTTACTTGTTCAAACTGTTTTAAGCTGTTTTACTCACACCAGTCCTATGACTGACCCGGAGTTTATTTTGTTTTGTTTTCCCTAAACTCTTAGGTGCCCAATTTTGTACAGTCAGTCAAGTAGTCGGGATTGACAAATACTTGAAGAGCTGGAGTAGGAGGCTTCAGGATTATATAGCTATAGTTATTTCTGCTGCGTTGTAAGTGCTGTACTTTGATAATGATATATATTCAATACAGTTTTATATTTCAAAGTTATGTTATACATTTTATATGTTATTCGTTCCGCTGTGAGGTTCGTGTTACTCTGATGTTGTGTTCTTCTTCTTCTTCTTCTTCTTCTTCTATTCTAAGTTTTTATCTTATCTATCCTCACCCTCTGTTTTCTTTCTATTAATTTCCTGATTTCTAGTACAATTTGGGTTGGACGTGTGTTATTTAGTCAGCTCAAATTCTACCGGATTTTCGGGTCATTAGAGTTGGTATCAGAGCTTAAGTTAAGTGAATTACCTTGGCTCTGTGGCGTGACTCGGTAGAGATAGGGTTAGTAATATCCTAGATTGAGTTTGAGTGTATATATACGAGTGCGTATTTGTAATTTGATATAAAGTGGTTTTATATTGTGGAGATTCATTGGTTGAGTTGTTTATGGGTTCTAGTCGATCAGTTTGATCCAATGTATCGGTAGGAGTTTATAAACACTCGAATACGATGGGTCGACACGATATGTTTTGAAAAGAGGGTAAATTAAAATAAGTTTACCCAAGGTATATCTTGATATAGAGAAGATATATATATCAAATTTATAATATAGTAGATATATTGGTTGTTATTCTTATCGAGTAAGATTATAAATTAAATGGTTATGTAAATAACCAATCAGAATTCATATAAGTGAAATACGTTAAATCAGATGAGTTAAATCTGAAATTTAAACCAGAAATTGAAGAAAAATTCTGGAAAATTGGATAAGTGTTTGTAAATGGATTTGGATTAAAAATAAGGAAAATTTAAGATCCTGGGAGATTTTAAATTGTTTTATAAGCAGTGTGAATTATATTTTGAAATGAATTTCAAAGTGGAAATATTTAGAAATGGTTTTATAGTATTGAACTCACTTTGATCTTTGGAAAATAGATTCTGATAATGACATCTGCATCATCAGTATTCATTTTTGAGTTGTAAGTGAGAATTACTACCAGAGATACTGTTTTGAATTTGTTTTGGGAAAGACAAGTTGTGTTGAATTTCAAAAAAAGAAAATTTGATTTTTGAAAAGAGTAAACTATTTAAAAACTCCCAGGGAAAGACTGTTTGAATTAAAAACAAATTTAATAGAAATTTGTGAAAGCAAATTTGTATTAAAGTAAAGCCAATAAAGTGGTAACTGAGATTGAATTAGAATGATATCAAGACAAATTGGATTGTGATATTCAAATTTGAAGTGTAATGTGATAATTAAGTTAAGAGTTGGGAATCGAGAAGAAACTTGAGTTGAAATGTTATTTGGCTCGGATATAATCGAATGGTTGTGTTGTGGATAAAAGAAGATTGGAATTTGATTAGGATGACCCTTGTATCCGCTGAATTGATAACAGGTGGAAATGATATAATGATATGCCGACAAAAGGTACAAGTTTATATTTCTATTGGATATAAGATTTATGAGCCGAATTGGCAAGTCGCTTGGCTGTTTGAATTTCTTTTGGGATGGAGATGGCCTAGAGAGGCGAGTGGTGGTTTGACGTATTGACCAGTACAAAGGAGGTGCTGACAAAAATTTTCAAAAAATTTAGGAGTTAGAAAATTTTCAGGATTTTTGAAAATTTTCATTGATAAGAATTAATTAATATTTAATTAAAATTAAATTGGTCTAGTTGGGAACTGAAGTTAAGAAGTGAACAAATAAGTTATAACCAGTTAATAGAGTTGTTTTCTACCTTAGCAATTTTGAGGATGAAATTATTATAAGTGGGGAAGAATGTAATGACCCGAATTTTCGGCGGTATAATAATTAATTAATTTAATTATTTAAAAGGTGATTAAAAGGATTTAATGGTCGTTAAATTAAATAATGGTGAATATTTAATTAAAATAATAAATTAAATAATATATTTAATTCAGAAATAATAAAAAATATTGGGAATCACAATATTCCGTGAACTGGGTCATCCCGAAGATTTAATTCAGTTTAGAATTGAGTTAGAATAACGAATATATTATTTAAACGATGGTTTGAACGTATAATTATATTATAATTAAAATCGAGCTTGAAATGGCGCTGCAGTTCGCGATTTGGCGATTTGAACTTCAACTGAATGTACAGGATTCATTTTAAGTCGGATTTCTGTGAAACAAGAAACATGTGGAGCTGGTGGAGTATATCTTTCTAGTGGAAGAGAAAAATCTGGATTTCGTCGGGTAGATTTTGATTTACGTCCAAATCAAATTTTAGAAAAGTCGCTGTAGAATTCCTTTATATTTTATAAAGGAATTATTTATATTTAAAAAAAAAGAATTTCAAAATAAATCGAATATCGGGTTGACCTAGATTTAAAATATTGAGTTAGAAATTCATATAGGAATATTCTAGAGCTGTATGGTATTCCAGTATGAATATATACGATAATATTAATTTATTTATAATTTATTTAATTATATTTAAATATATTTATATATTTAAATGGGTCATCCAGAGCTTTAAAAATAGCCACTTTTGTAAACGAAGTCGGAATTCGACGAAATTAATTTTGTTGGATCCGCAATGTCAAATGGTTGCTAGATGTCGGTTCCCTTGATTTTTAGAGTCAGTATGTGGCCGTACGGATTTTTAGAGTGAAAACAGTCGGTATTTTGACAGTTAAAAATACGCTATGTGAGCAAACGGAGTCGGAATTCGACGAAACCAGTTTCGTTGGGGCCGTAATGTCAAATTATAAAAGCATGTCCATTTTCGTGATTTTTGGGTATCATACGTGATCGTATGGACTTTTAGAAGGCAATTACAAATAACGTTTTGATTTTAATAGAGTATAATAAACAAAATATCTCAACCCTCTTGGCTATAAATACCCATTTATAACATTCTAAACCTAATTAAAATATCTCGGTGGTCAACCCTCTCATCCGCCGTTCTCTTTTCCCTTCTCTGAAACCCACAACGCAACCTTCAAAAAACAGAAATCAAATCGTAGAAAAATTCTTAAATCAAAATACTTCCATTCCTGAACTCGTTAGAGGATGCTCTTTCACCTAGTATACTTATCGTCGAGTTCGATTCTGTTGTCTGACCTTTAACGTTTGACAGTGGCGGTTCTTGGTTCCCAGGGTTCGAGACAAATTGTTTTTGTGGTGAGTTATTTTGGTTTTGGGAGCTTGTAATGGATTGATAGGTTGAAACCGCTGTGGTATGCAAAGTCTGGGGCAATTCTGTGATAGAAGACGTCAGGATCTTCTCTTACGCGACGAGGTTTTGACGTGAAACTGAAACATGTGAATGGATTGATCGATGCTTGCAATTTGAGCTTTGATTTTATGTGCTCGATTTATTGATTTGGGAGAAGGATGTCGTCTCGGGAGTAGTAGGATGGTCTAACGGTAATGGAGGAGATGAGATTGAAGGAGAAGCAGTTCGAAAGTTGACAATGGAAGTTCTGGAGCGTGTTCGGTGGATTTCGGGGAGATGGTATTTCAGGGAAGGGCTAATATTTTTGGAGATGGGCTGAACGTTTTAGTGAGGCCCAACCAAATAGAAAGGGAAGAAGAATAAAATGGACGGGCCTGGTTTGCAAAGTAAAAGGTTAGGCTGGGGATGTGTTGACAAGCTGGAAAATAGGGTTAAGCCCTGGTGAATTTAATTAAGTATTTATCGAGATATTTGGGTGGACATTTTCGTGAATGGCCATTGAAGAAACTGGGTTGGTACTTCGTGTTTAGCGAAGAAGGATCCACGTAAGGGCTTTGAAATGAAGGATGGTATTGGACCGAATTAAAAGGTTAAGCCCAAGTGATGTTTTATTTTAATTAAATTCAAATAATATGTAATCTTGTATATTGTATAACTTCATCATACAATATCAGAATTGAGCTAAACAAGATCCGTCGGGATCGTATAGACGGACACTACGCACTGGAACTGACTGGGAGTGGGGTGGAGCTCGTTTGAATTTACGGCGAATTAAGTTGTTTGATTCAAATCAAATAACAGTTTATCGTTCTTTAACGATGAACTGCCAAAGTGAGTAAATTTCACCAACTCTGAACAGTTCTATTTTTATAGCGTATATTTAGAACTGATAAATAATGACTGTTTGCTGTGTGTTGACTGTTTGATTGAACTACTAGTCAGTTAGTGGAAATTATATATATATATATATATATATATATATACACACACACACACACACATATATATAAACCGTTAAATTTTGAAAGTGATGTTGATTATAATGTGTAACATCTATGATGCAGGAAAACAGGTTGGAGGGACCCAATTGGGTTCCTCAATATTTAGTTTACTGTTAAGTAAACAAATAGAAAAGGAATTAATCAAAGGAGTTAATTCAAAGGAATTTATCAAAAGAGTAAATTGAAATGAGTTAATCGAATATTAGTTATTCGATAAGAGTTAATAGAATAGAGTAAATTAATTTGAGTAAATCAGTTAGGGTTGACCAGTTAGAGTTAATCAGTTAGAGTTATTCAAATGGAGTTAAGCGAAGTAGAGTTATCGAATATAGTGTATTCGAGATAAGAGTTATTCGAATTAGTTATTCGAATAGAGTTAAATAAATAAGAGTTATTTGAATAGAGTTAATACATAAGAGTTATTCGAATTAGTTATTCGAATAGAGTTAAATAAATAAGAGTTATTCGAACTAGTAATTCGAATAGAGTTAAACACATAAGAGTTATCGAATTAGTTATTCGAAAGGAGTTATCGATTATAGTTTAATCGAAAGGAGTTATCGAATTAGTTATTCGAAAGGAGTTATTGATTTATAGTTTAATCGAAAGGAGTTATCGAATTAGTTATTCGAAAAGAGTTAAGTAAGGAGTTAAGTAAAAAGAGTTAATCGATTAGGGTTAAATAAATAGAGTTAATCGAATTTAGTTTATTCGAAGAAAGGTTTTCGAATCTAGTCATTCGTAAGAGAGATTATAAAATATAGTTATTCGAAGGGAGGAGTTATCGAATAGAGATTTATTTGAACGAGAGTTACGTAAGGAAGTGTTAAAAAGTTAAAAGATGAACTTACACTATTTCGAGATTTGAAATGTTGTTCAGTTAAGGTCTGAGAGGTAGTTATACCCCAACTTGATTGACTTCGTTTTTAAGTTAGAAATGGTTAAGGTTCGAGAGTGTGAAGTGGTAAAGTGAATTTAGTAAATAAGTACAAGGTTCGAGTTGTCGTCGCGATATTGATTTAAACACCTGCTTAAATCCAAGTAAAGAAGATTTGGAAATGTTTCCCAAATAGAATCAGAAACGTAATCAAATATTGAAATTGGAAATATGGATAAGTTATGGAAATGTTTTCCAGTGTTAACGTATATTTTCTTTGATTGATTGATTGATAGAATTTCCATCTGGAAATAATATCGTTGTTTGCACACATGTTTTTCTTTGATAGTTAACTCATCGAATATCGAAGTTTTGACCATTTTAACGTTGTTAATACGGAGAGACCGGTTGGATTATTATCCAAAGAACCACTCTGTATTGGCATAAGCGTTGTGAATCATATATGCCAAAGATAATTGAAGACGGAGTAAAGTGCAAGGGCTATTGTATAAGTCTTAGATAACAGTGCCTAAGATGGATGTACTGAATAGCGCCTTCAGCTCATCCTGTTCCTGGGTGACTTGTATGGATGAATGTCTGACAGAGTAGTTCTAGAAAGGTCACCTACATTGATTTCTTCAACCATACCAAGAGTGGAAGCGGAGAAGGAAACTTCTTTAGCTAACTCCACTTGGTTTTAAACTTCCCAAAAATCACTATCAATGATTATCTAACTTGGGAAATCATATCCTGTCTTTAACTGGGTTAAAGAACCAATGTCATTTAAAACACGGTTCACGATAAACCCAAAATCACATTCTAATCGAATTCCAGTTAAATCCCATTTAATTGGTACACTTCATTAAATCTAGATAACAAGATTTAATCTTTTTCTCAATTGGGTTTAAGAACAGTGTTAATGAAGACACCATTCACGACAAACCCCAAATCCCATTTGATATTAAATACAAGGCTCTGAATAGAAAATATATCGGCTTATATTCATTATCAAATTATATGACCAACAAATATCGTATTGGAAATAACGATATAAATATATCTTTCAAATTTCCATAACAATATTTGCATAATCACGAAATCCAACATCGAAATATTCCAAAGACAATTTCGATTCAAATCCATTTCCACATTATATATTGGAAATTCTGGTTATTCTCAAAACTATTTCAAATCCACTTTATTTATTTTAAAAATAAATGGGATTATAATTCTAGTTCAAAACTAGTTCATTTCGATAAAAATTTATTTTTATCTTTTCAAATATGGAATTTTTCATCCCAATTCTCCACAAATCATTTCTTATGATTTTACACAAATTATTACTATTTTTAATAATTTTATCAAGGCCCGTACAGCCGATTTCCATCAACGGCCATCGAACTACACTTATAGTGACCTTTTCCAAATTTTATTTGGACATAATTCCAAATCCAACCGTTAGATTTCAAATCTCTAATATTCTTAGAAAGCTCTTTTCGATACGAACCCAACAGTTTCGGTTTTAGGAGAATCCGACGGTCGGATCTCGGGCAACGTCAATTCGAAGTCAATGGTCGAAATTTGCGAACTGCCACGACGCGGCGCGTTCTATTCAGGCCATTTAATATATATATTATATATATTTCGTCGATTTTCTTCCAAAATGTATTTTATAAATCGTTTTAAAATCGTTTTCAAAACGATTTCAACTTCATACTCAATTTCTATTCGAAATTGAATATTCCATATCATCGATATACAAATGATAATATTTTCAAAACTTTATATTTTGAAATCACTTCCTTTTCTATATTCAATATAAAAATGAATAAAATTGATATAAATATCGTTCGCGTCAAAATGGCGCATATCTGATCAACACGGCTTTATAAATTTCAATAACTTCGTTATTCTATTCAACACATGAATATTCTCCAACACATGAATATATATATATTTTATTCAACTCATGAATATTCTTTCTATTCAACACATGAATATTTATTCTATTCAACACATGAATTTATATTTTTATTCAGCACATGAATATTTTTATTTTATTCAATACATGAATATTTTTTATTCTATTCAACACATGAATTTTCTATTCTATTAAACACATGAATTTTCTATTCTATTCAACACAAGAATATTTTTATTCTATTTAACACATGAATTTTCTTTCTATAATATTCTTTATTTTCCAAATTAGAATGAGACCCAATCAATTACCATATAATGTTAATTATATGGATTCCATACAACTCATGTATATAATAGCAACGATAAATAATCAACCATCATCCAGAGTGCACCACACAAATGCATAAGCATTAAATATAAATAATTAACGCTTACACAGTCTGTCAATCAAACGATCGACATATCACTAAACAATTGGGATTAGTGTACGTCAAATATCATCCCAACACCCGTGTAGGGTTTCAATCCACAAACACAGATTTTTATTTGTGCTATTGGGCGATGTGTAAAATTTATCGTCCCAATCAATATCCGTCAAATCGGTGCACATAAACAAATCATTCGATTTGAAAATGGGTATTTATTTTATTTCAACCCATGAATATATATTTTATTTCAACACATGAATATATATATTTTATTTCAACAATTGAATATATATTTTATTCCAACACATGAATATATATTTTATATCAACACATGAATATATATTTTATTTCAACACATGAAAATATTTTATTTCACGTCACAATCAACAGTCAAATTTCACAACACAAACAATCACACAAGTCGTCCATGGTCCATGGACGACGGGGAGCAGTTTATATATGCAGTTATAAACTAAATAACTGAACAGAAAATTTTAGTGAGGATTTCCCACCTTTGGGATCCACTCCGCCATTCTTTATTTCTAAATGGTTTTGAATTTTGATTCATTTTCAATCAGTCTCCTCGCATATGTTTCACACGATTTTCATATTAAAAATCGTATTTTTATTTCAACGCTACATATATAAAAATCATATTTTTATAACGGTGCTTATAGTATAAAAATCATATTTTTATACTACTAACTTCATAATAAAAATCGTATCTTTATATCGCTATACATATAATAAAAATCGCCTTTTTATTTCGATCCATATATAAATATTATATTTTTACTACTCTACTTCCTATATAAAAATTATATTTTTGCTTCAACTCTACATAGATAAAAATCACTCTTTTTATCGCTTCCTCATATAGATAAAAATCATAACTTTATCACTTTGTTTGCTAACTAAAAATCAGAACTTTGCTTAAATAAAAATCAATTTTTTTTTTTGTATTCATTAAAAATCTAGTCTTTTTGTCCATAAAAATCAAACTTTTTGTTCATTAAAGACTAGAAATTTTCTTCATTAACATAACTATCAAAAAAAATAACAAAATAATATATTGTAAAAAGGGACACTCACAGTAGAAAGAGGGAGGAAGAGGGGCACTCTGTGGCTCGCGGTGGTGGCAGGGAGGGGTCGTAGCACCTCTGGCCAGCGGTGGTGGTGGTGGGTCTGTGGAAGGGGCTGGCGACTGGGGGGTTAGGCGGATTTGGGGAGTGGAGGTCGAATTGGAGAAGGGGGAGCAGAGAAAGGAGGAGATCGTCGGAGGGAGGGTTAGTGGAGGCGGCAGCGGCTTGACGGCGTCACAGGAGGGGAGCGCGTGGTGAAGGAGGCGACGGAGTATCGAGATGTGCAATGGTTTTTTTCCTTTCTATTTCGATCAGCGCGTTGACTGAGAGAATGAAGGGATAGGGAGAGTATATATAATTTTATATATTTTATTTTATTTTAAATTCTAAAAAGCAACTTTTTATATCGAAGTCCAATCCGAACCCACCGACTATCACCCCTAGCTATTTACCCCCATTCCGAACATAACGGGATATGTTTCGCAAGCTGATTCATCAGTTACGATCAGTTTCCATCAAAATCAAAATATAAATCTATATATTGAATTTGAACGCACATTTCAATTTACCGGGACCACATACAGACTCTAAAAATTCCCGAAAAATATTTTCTAGCTTCGTATTGATGATACGGTCCTCACAAAACTAATTTCGTCAAATTTTGAGACCGTTTGAAAATTGGCCATTTTCCAGTCGATTAAAATCAACTGAAACTGGTCAAACGCGTTATCCTTTGCCACGCTCACATATTGATTCAAAAAATTACGAATTTTGGAATCTAGCAATAATTTGTCATCACGGATCCAACAAAAGAGGTTTCGTCGAAAACCAAGGTCGTTTGCAAAATTTCCATTTTTAAGGGCCAAAATTCCATAACGGCTATTCTGAATTTTCAACTGGGCATATCTTTTTATTCCCGCTATGAAATTTTGATTTTTCTGATTCATTGGAAAGATATTTTCAAATAAATTCAAAAAAAAATTGTTTCGCTAAAATCCGGTTTATTTTGAATCATGTACATTCATTTGAACTTCGAAATCGAATTTTCAAACTACCGTGCCATTTTCAATTCCTTTTATAATTAAAATAAAATATTTATATTCTAACGACAATTCATATAAATATATATACATTCTAATTTTATTCAAAATAAATTTCTTGTCGTAATTATTTAAAATAATTCATTTTAAATAATCAAAATTCATTAAAATTGCCAAAATAAAAATTTTAAATTGGCTCAGATTTTTGGGTTATTACAATCTCCCCCACTTAAAACTTTTCATCTCCGAAAAGGAATGAAGCTGAAAGTTGTTTAACAAATCAACTCAACTTTCATTATTTTCATTATGGCTTAAGTTCTTCAACTTTTCAGTTTCTAAGATCTTTTCAAATTTTTCAAAAATTTGGCTAACACCTTAAATTTTTGAAAAAATTCGCCATAATCTCCCCTGCACTGGGAGCTTCGGGATATTTCAAATAGCCTCCCATGGCCCTCACCAATCCAAAAAGAAAAAGAAACAGCCAAGCGGCTAACCAATCGGCTCATAAATCATTAAAAACCCAAGAAATACAATAAACATGTACCTATTTGTCGGGCAAACAATTTTTTGCCTCTTCTCTAGCCTCCTTGCTATGACCTATTCAATGTAAGTACATGTACAAGCATGCAAATGCGATAAATTTTGAATACAACTCACTATTTGATTCAATTTGCTAATGGTTCAACATTTAATTAATCAAACAATAATCAAACAACACAACCATCAATCAATTAGTTGATTAGCTTTTCAAATCCATAGCTTTGATATATAGTCCAAAAATCAGATTTTTAATGCCAAATCACATCAATAAGCCCTATCTAGTTTTGGTTCTCACACCAGTCTAATGGAAATATATAAATATCACACCTTCAAAACTCGAACATATATACTGATGATACTATGGTAATCATCAGGATCGTCTCCGGGCGACTACAGTGTGATTCTATATCTATCCAGTATATTAAAACTTCAAATGCATGCGGATCAGACGTATATGCAAAATCTTTATATATTGGATTGTCCAAATTTTATACAAATAAATATTCGAATACAAATAATTAATTTAAATTTTCAAAAAAAAAAATTATTTTTACTTTTATTTCAAAAACACTACTCTTCACACTCGTTCTAGGATACTACTGATCCTATCTCTAATGAGTCATTCTCGTTGGATATTACTAATCCAATCTCTGATGAATTTTTTCGTATGGTTCTAATGTGTCCTGTTCTCCGAGCTCTGTAAACCAAAGCTCCAATACCAAATGTGAAGACCCGTAACTTCCCCGTGAAGGAAAGAGCGGATACTTTGAGGACAAGACGAATCAGAATGCAAACAGAAGAACATTTCACTGCTAATTACAACAATTTCATCAGATTACAAGAATATACAAAGTATGAATAAATATTACACATCATAAATTATTAGAGATTTAAATTACATTTAAATATATCACTGCAGTGGAAAAATAATACAATACACAACTGAAAGAGATATAAGGATACAGAGCTTTCCGGATATCGTTCCAGCTGTAAATCAGGATCTTGTGAATATAAATCTGCAAAACCAAAACTACTAGCTGCCCGTGCGGAAAATAGGGGCACCCAGAGTTTAGGTTAAAACAATAAACTCCAGGTCAGTCATGTGACTAGTGTGAGAACTAAAACAGTTATTTATCTTTATTTTTAAAGTTAGGTAAATCAAGGAACCACGCCGTATAACACGGAACGGGTTTCCTCCCAAGAATACCAGTGCATAAAACAGCAGCGCAATGCTAAATAAGGAATAATGAAACTATTATAAGACCCGGGTCCCATCACACAATGCAACGCAAGCCGGAGGATAGGGTTTTTACCTTATAATAGCCAAAGAATGCTTGATATGCTAAATTTCATGTTTTATTATTACTATAAGTGTCTAGTGTCAAAATAATTTCAATCATAAGTATCAATCATAGACGGCATAAGTGCCCCATACCACTATGTCGCCATATATAGGTATACAATCAAAACCGCAAAGTCACGTATTGGAAGTTTGATTTCCATCTGTGAACCGAGGCAAAAGATAGTCCTCACCGATTCGAGACTCTCTAGCCCGAGCCTCAGGACAAGTACTCAGTTAAGCCCTTGGATCGTCAGGGCCGGTTCACCGATGTGGATTAAAATGCCTGAACACTGCGTTTCCCCGTGGGGTGTAAATGAGCCAAATGACTCCATCGGCTCCATACAGTCACCGATATATCCGAGGCGCCTTGCAACAGCAATAACCACATAGGTGAAAATAATATAAATGTCAGGGCTGGTAGGTCACTAACACCACCCTAGCTAAAAGGAAACGCATGCCCTCCCTGATGTCCTCTCCCGTTTTTGGTTCACAACCGGGGTTTAAGGCTCGCAAATCAACGTTACACAAAGCCATGCCACACAGGCGGTGCTTTGATCTTCAACCACAAGACTTTTCTTTTCAACAGAAGCCTTGATCAATTGCCACTTAGGCATGCCACACAGGCAATTCACTCCATGCGATTGATATCCATCAATATATAACCCCTGAGCTCGTACGTCTCAGAGAAGGGCGTTAAGCAAGAGAATAAATTCTCCGCCGCCAAACAGATATATATTTAATAGAAATCAATCACACAGAATAAATCCAATGTCAGACACACAGTCCATTTACAAGTTCGTTCTGGGTCTGAACGAAACCGGAGGCACCTTGTACCTCGCATATCCATCGATCTCCAAGTGCGTCTGGACGATCACCAACTGATTCTCTCCTCTTGGGTGTACAGCCCAATCAAGATCATCAGTAATCACCCAAATGATGTGAAGACGTCCGGTCCTCGACCACCGTCTTCATCTTCGGCACATCGTCGAATCAGTTATTCAGAATGGGATAAACCCGGCCTTTTTGAATAACTCGCGTATATAATAAACAAGTGTTACACAAACAGAACATACGCCTCATTCCAATTCATAATATTCTTTTATTCAAATATTCTTACACTTTGGGAAAGGTTCCCATTAATTTTATCAAAGATAAATTCTTTAAATTTATTCTTTAATCTCCTTTTGAATATCAATTCAAATTAGTCGGGATTAGCGAACCACACCGAAGTAATCATTAATTTTATTTCCTAATCCCAACCTATTCATACCATGAAGTAAAACTGGTAACACTTCATATCTAACACCATGGTGTTGTCGGTAAATTCAAATACCATTTCACGTTTAAATCTAATTAAAGATTTAACTATCGCCTGGAGCAGAACTGGTGATACTCCATTCTCGATCATTTCAATCTAATTAAAGATTCATTAAAACTCCACTTGGTTTTAATCTTCCCAAAAATCACTGTCAATGATTATCTAACTTGGGAAATCATATCCTTTTTTTAACTGGGTTAAAGAACCAATGTCATTTAAAACACGGTTCACGATAAACCCAAAATCCCATTCTAATCCAATTCCAATTAAATCCCATTTAATTGGTAGACTTCATTAAATCTAAATAACAAGATTTAATCTTTTTCTTAACTGGGTTTAAGAACAGTGTTAGTGAAGACACCATTCACAACAAACCCCAAATCCCATTTGATATTAAATACAAGGCTCTGAATAGAAAATATATCGGCTTATATTCAATATCAAATTCTACGACCAACAAATATCGTATTGGAAATAACGATATAAATATATCTTTCAAATTTCCATAACAATATCTGCATAATCACGAAATCCAACATCGAAATATTCCAAAGACAATTTCGATTCAAATCCATTTCCACTTTATATATTGGAAATTCTGGTTATTCTCAAAACCATTTCAAATCCACTTTATTTATTTTAAAAATAAATGGGATTATAATTCTAGTTCAAAAATAGTTCATTTCAATAAAAAACTATTTTTATCTTTTCAAATATGGAATTTTTCATCTCAATTCTTCACAAATAATTTCTTATGATTTTACACAAATTATTACTATTTTTAATAATTTTGTCAAGGCGCGTACAGCCGATTTCCATCAACGGCCATCGAACTGCACTTATAGCGACCTTTTCCAAATTTGATTTGGACATAATTCCAAATCCAACCGTTAGATTTCAAATCTCTAATATTCTTAGAAAGCTCTTTTCGATACGAACCCAACGGTTCCGATTTTAGGAGAGTCCGACGGTCGGATCTCCCGCAATGTCAATTCGAAGTCAATGGTAGAAATTCGCGAACTGCCACGGCGCGACGCATTCTATTCAGGCCATTTAATATATATATATATATATATATACATATATATTTCAACGATTTCCTTCCAAAACGTATTTTATCAATCGTTTTAAATTCGTTTTCAAAACGATTTCAACTTCATACTCAATTTCTATTCGAAATTGAATATTCCATATCATCAATATACAAATGATAATATTTTCAAAACGTAATATTTTGAAATCAATTCCTTTTCTATATTCAATATAAAAATGAATAAAATCGATATAAATATCGTTCGCGTCAAAATGGTGCATATCTAATCAACACGGCTTTATATATTTCAATAACTTCGTTATTCTATTCAACACATGAATATTCTTCAACACACGAATATATATGTTATTCAACACATGAATATTCTTTTTATTCAACACATGAATATTTATTCTATTCAACACATGAATTTATATTTTTATTCAACACATGAATATTTTTATTTTATTCAACACATGAGTATTTTTTATTCTATTCAACAAGTGAATTTTCTATTCTATTCAACACATGAATTTTCTATTCTATTAAGCACATGAATATTTTTATTCTATTTAACACATGAATTTTCTTTCTATAATATTCTTTATTTTATAAATTAGAATGAGGCTTAATCAATTACCATATAATGTTAATTATATGGATTCCATACAACACATGTATATAATAGCAACGATAAATAATCAACCATCATCCAGAGTACACCACACAACTGCATAAGCATTAAATATAAATAATTAACCAACGCTTACACAGTCTGTCAATCAAACGATTATATAAATAGTTAATTAACTAACATGCATAAGAACATGGGTATTGGGATGAAATTGGTCATACACTAATCCCAATAATTAGCTGTATGTCGATCGATTGATTGACAGGCTGTTATAAGCGTTAATTATTTATATTTAATGCTTATGCAGTTGTGTGGTGCACTCTGGATGATGGTTGATGATTTATCGTTGCTATTATATGCATGTGTTGTAGGGAATCCATATAATTAATGTTATATGGTAATTGATTGGGCCTCATTCCAATTCGGGAGAATAAGGAATATTATAAAAAGAAAATTCATGTGTTGAATAGAATAAAAATATATTTTCATATGTTGAATAAAAATATTAATTCATTTGTTGAATAAAAATATATATTCATGTGTTGAATAGAATAAATATTCAAGTGTTGAATAGAATAAAATTCATGTGTTGAATAGAATAAATATTCATGTGTTGAATAGAAAGAAAATTCATGTATTGAATAGAATAAAAATTCATTTGTTGAGTAGAATAACGAAGTTATTGAAATATATAAAAGCCGTGTTGATTTGATTGACGCCATTTTGATATGAACGATATTGATATCGATTTTATTCGTTTTTATAATGAATATAGAAAAGGAAGTGATTTCAAAATATAACGTTTTGAAAATATTATCATTTGTATATCAATGATGTGGAATATTCAATTTTGATTTGATATTGAATATGAAGTTGAAATCGTTTGAAAACGAATTTAAAACGATTTATAAAATACGTTTTAAAAGGAAATCGACGAAATATATATAATATATATATTATATCAATGGCCTGAATAGAACGCGCCGCGCCGCGGTAGTTCACGAATTTCGACCATTGACTTCGAATGGATATTACGGGAGATCCGACCATTCGATTCTCGTAAAACCAGAACCGTTGGGTTCGTATCGAAAAGAGCTTTCTAACGAATATTAGAGATTTGAAAGCTAATGGTTGGATTTGGAATTATGTCCAAATCAAATTTGGAAAAGATCGTTGTAAGTGCAGTTCGATGGCCGTTGACGGAAATCGACTGTACAGGCCTTGATAAAATTATTAAAAATAGTAATAATGTATGTAAAATCATAAGAAATGATATGTAAAGAATTGGGATGAAAAAATCCATATTTGAAAAGATAAAAATAGATTTTTATCGAAATGAACTAGTTTTGAACTAGAATTATAATCCATTTACTTTTGAAATAAATAAATTGGATTTGAAAAGGGTTTTAAAAAGTAACCAAAATTTCAAATAATTAAATTGCAATGGATTTGAATCGAAATTATCTATGGAATATTTCGATGTTGGATTTCGTGATTATATAGATATTGTTATGGAAATTTGAAAGATATATTTATACCGTTATTTCAAATACGATATTTGTTGGTTGTAACAACTCGTATTTTTATAACATGTTAAAACAAGAAATCAATGCAGAATTAAATTTTAAATTCAGAATTAGGGGAAACGGGTTATGCCATTGCGTTCGTCTCGAAATTTTACATGAAATAGAGTCCAAGTTTTCAAAAATCGGAGTCCGGATGAAGAAGTTATGGTCTGTACAAGTTTCAGCAGTTTTCAGGCAGGACTGGACCAGGGGGTCGACCATAGGGTCGACCTACCCCCCAGGTCGACTTTAGTGTCGACCTCCCCCCCTTACAGGTCGACCTGGTCGGCCTGGTTTGACCCAGAACTCATTTTTGAAGCCTGAGACGTGTTTTGATGGTCTGGATTGATTCTAGGGTTAATCTAAGGGCCTAAACTAGTTGCTACACCTATAAAAACACCCTTAGACCTAACCTAATTCATATCAAATCATTCTTACACTATTATGCTGCTGAACTCCCTCTTGAACCATGGCCGCCGCCCCCAAATTAAAGAACAAGCATTCAAACTCATTCCAATTCGAAGATTAAAGCTCGTATAATGATTCAAGACAATAAATCAACACTACTGCAACGTTCTATGACAATTTCACTTGCTAATTCACTAGCCATGCTCTGAAAGTTCTAGTTGTTTTTAGATATAAACATTTAATTATAATATGGCCATGGAATAAAGTGGAATTGAATCTAAGTATGTTTATTTGATTTGGACCCATTCCTGTTGCTTCTTGAATCTTGGGTTCTCGAGACTTGTCTATTTTTGTTCTCATGTCAGGTTCATGATCTATTCAGCCTGTTGTAAATCAGTTTTCTTGGTTCATGTTGAATTTATTATCCAGTTGTAATCTTTATGCCTATCATAATGATTTATGTTGTTTTCTTTCTGATCTTGTTCTTATTGCAACTTCTACCTCCCCCTATTTATTTTCTTTTGATGAACCTTGGTCAATTTCGGACCTAGGCCTAAACCGCGATTTGCGTACGATGGAATACGGGGGAATATTGGGATAATACCTATTTGGATATATGTGTTTGGTGGAAATTGATGGCATAACATAAAAATTGGGTATTTGGGTATTACTACCATTAACATGAAATTGAATATTTGGGGTATTTCCACTATAATAGTAATTGCAAGAATGGGGATTGGCATATGTAATATGACATGGATCTTGATATATGTAATTTGGCTAGAACTCGTTATGGGTAAACTGGTGTAAACATGTTATACATTTAATTTTGGGTATAAAAACCGGATCTATGTAAATTGAGCATAGCTTTGTAAACATGTAAATCATGAATCTTGACACGGCATGAAACTTGGTATATGTGTAAGTTGGCATACATGTAAAACGGCAAGAATTGAACATATGTAAATTTGGTAGGAATTGGGCATATGTAAAATTTACATGTAATCTAGAACTTGGGCATATGCTAATTTTGTAAAATTTGGAGTTGAAACATATATGATAATATATGACTTAGTAGAGGTTTAATATGAACGCACCTAAGTTGGGTTTTGGGTAATTGGCATGCATTGTAAATAAAAGGCTATAACTTGGCATAACCTTATAGTGAATTGTGATAATAATTTGGGAACACGTTTTAGGGAAAAAACGTGAATCATGAACATTTCTATATGTTAAACACATGAACTGATATTGGGGTTTTGGGTGGAATACGACCATTAATGAACCTTTAACACGAGGTTAGTCTCAGTTTGTGGTGTAAATCTGCCCGGAACCGCCCGGCAAATCCAGTAGCCACAAAGTGTCAGTCTAATGTGAGAGGTCGGAGGCCAAATTGTAGGCGTAACGGTTTATGACACGAGGTTAGACCTAGTTTGCAGTGTAAATCTGCCCGGAACCGCCCGACAAATCCAGTGGCCACAAAATGCACGGTCTAATGTGAGAGGTCATGATTCGTTCGTCATAATGAATGAATTAAGAAATACTAACCATAATAAGACGTGGGTATGGTTAGAGGGTTAGGTGGGATGACATGTAAATGTGGATCTAACCGGTATTAGTTAAGAACATGTAAAAATTATAAATGTAGGCTCAACCAATATGATATGAATGGGTGGGTTAAGCAATGTGGCTAGGCTAATGACACTTAACCGTTATAACATGACTAGCGGATGGGTTGGGCTAACTTGAATAGGTTGATAACACCCAATCGATATAACCTGACACGTGGCAGGGTTAAGTCAACTTGAAAATATAAGTAATACTTTACCAACTTAGATGATACGTGGGTGGGTTAAGCCATGAATTATTTGAATATACTTAACCAATTTGACACGATGATTTGATAGGGTTAAGTCATGAACCACTTGAATATACTTAACCAGTTTAACACGATGATTTGATAGGGTTAAGTCATGAACCACTTGAATATACTTAACCAATTGGACACGATGATTTGAAAGGGTTAAGTCATGAACCACTTGAATATACTTAACCAATTTAACACGATGATTTGATAGTGTTAAGTCATGAACCGCTTGAATATACTTAACCAATTGGACACGATGATTTGATAGGGTTAAGTCATGAACCACTTGAATATACTTAACCTATTTAACACGAAGATTTAATAGGGTTAAGTCATGAACCGCTTGAATATACTTAACCAATTGGACACGATGATTTGATAGGGTTAAGTTATGAACCGTTTGAATATACTTAACCAATTTAACACGATGATTTGATAGGGTTAAGTCATGAACCGCTTGAATATACTTAACCAACTTGACAGATGATTCGTAGGGCTAAGTCATGAACTTGAACGACAACACTTAGCCAATTTGACATGACACGTAGGCGGGTTAAGTCACGAACTTGAATGACAACACTTAACCAACTTGACAAGCTAGACTGATGGGGTTAAGTCTCGAATTTAAATGACAACACTTAACCTACTGAATGGAAACACTAGTTGCGCGGTCCTTTTCAGCAGTAACCCACTAGATGTATCACGGTACCCTAGAACTAGGCAGGGTGGGGCACGATTACTGGGCTGATTGTAAGCGACTAGAACGACGGCTGATGGTGCGACATTGTTGGTTCAGGCGGACTATGGTCGTGCACGTAGTCCGCAGTTAAAAAAGCAGGCATTTGGCACCGGTAGGTTTACACTGTGCGTGCTTGATTCGTGTCGATGGTTGGCACCATAGGGCTTGATACATCCTATGGTGGACCTAGCACAGGTAAATACATTTCGTGATTGGGTCGTATGAAACAGACACATGAACGAGTTAGGACTTGTAGGGAGTCGATCGACTAATATATCGTTACGTGGAATTCGTTAGGTAGCATAATCCCTAGTTGTCCTAGGTGGCATAAACCCTAATCGAATCTAGAAATCATTCAATAGGTAGCATAATCCCAAGTGGTCCTAGGTGGCATAAATCGTAGTTGAACAAGCGGTAGTTCATGATAAGGAAACCTAGCCAGAACAAGGGTGGCAGTCCAAACGATTTCAAGAATGGTGGCACTACGTTGAAGTAGTATAGAAATACGTGATGAAACCCGTACGATACACGACAAGGGACTGTACATATACATGGAAAGGATGATATGGGTTGGGATACAAGTATAGTTGGTGCAGAGAATATAGGAAATCAAAGAAAATAGTGGAATGGTGAAGCATAGAAATCTTGCGATGTTATACTTAATATAAACCTTGCAATGTTATACTTGATTCATCGTTCCTGTAGCTTACCATGTCATCATGCTTATGTTTACTTTCAGTTTATTCATGCCATATTATCTTCACCTGTTTTTATGATGAAAGCCAGTAGGACTTACTCAGTCTTTATGATTGACCCAGTTTGTTTCGCCTCTTTTTTTTCGTTTACCCCCTCCCCTCCCCCCCCTAGGGTTCGCAGGGTGGGAATACAGCTTAGTTCGCATCTTACCAAGCTCCAAGGCTCTTTCATGTACTGCTTGGATTTCTCTTGGCTATGGCTTGCTTTGCTGTTTTACTTGGGGAATGATTTATGGTTTTATGCTTCTTTACTATTGCAAGACAGATTTCGATGAAATGGATTTAATAGCATTTTGATGTAAAAGGCTTTAGACCTTTCTAGATTTTAAAGCAATGAAATTTGGTTCTTCTTCCGCTGTTTTATATGTTCTATCTTGTAATATTTCTGTGTATGTTTACCTAGATAATGCTCCACCAAAGCTAGTGCATTCCCTTTGTGAGTGACCCTAGTGGAGATGGGGTGTTACATTTGGAATCAGAGCAGAAGGTTACCAGATTGGGCAAAAGTTTTTAAAACCTTTTGAAACTATTTTGAAAACCATTTACAAAGAAGCATTTTTCAAGAAAAGTTTTATTTTTAAAGGCTATTCCCCAAGGGCCATTAGCATTATCCTTTGTTTCCTTGTTTGAATCCCTTTTCCTTTCTTTCCTCCATCTGTAGTCACATTAGTTCCATCTGCGACTAACCTTACTTCAAGCTTTGAAGGGTTGTTGTGCGATGGACGTAGTTCTCGAGAGACCTATTAACACGTTAAATAAGAGGGGATAAGGGTGGTTAAGGCGAAAGAGGCTCAGAACAAGAAGGTAGAAATGTTTCTGTAGGAAAGCCTATTTTATCTTTCTATCCTGTCTGTATCCTTTTTGACTATGGTACATCGCATCCTTTTTATTTCTGCTTCGATAGTTGAGTGTCTGCACCTTAGTACTAGCGTAGTAGAGGATCCCGTTTTTGTCTCAAATCCTGTGGGGAATCGGCTCATTTATTCATGACTTGTTTGGATTTGAGGATGTCCATGCTAAGTGTTGAGTTTAGAAGTAAAGCCTATGGGTTGATTCTAGGGATGGAGTGGTTGTCCGGAAATGGTACCATTCTCGAGTATGAAAAGAGGGTAGTTAGACGCTCGACTTGCCTTGGTAATGCCCTCGAAGTCTAGTGTAACCCTTAGGGTTCTTCAATGTTTAGTTACCTAGAATCTCTTG
Organism: Allium sativum; assembly: GCA_030737875.1. Lineage (NCBI taxonomy): Eukaryota > Viridiplantae > Streptophyta > Magnoliopsida > Asparagales > Amaryllidaceae > Allium > Allium sativum. The sequence continues at coordinate 219,825,095 of CM060927.1, read as the reverse complement.
ATACATTTATCGATCCGTTTTTGATACATTTATTGATTCGCTTGAGTAGTGTTCGCCACTAAGGCGGATGATTCATCTCGCTTATGCATGAGTTATAAAAAATCACCTTAGTAAGTACACTTGGCAACATGGTTGGCATTTGTTTATTTTCAAGAGATAATTCATTTATGTGGAATACCTTCTAGTAAGTGAATGAGATCCAAGATTCACTAGTGAATTTTGGAGAGCTTGCATGAAACCATGAGTACGCAGTTATGTTTAAGCCGAGTATACTAGAAAAAGAATAAGGGAAAGTGGAACGAGAGGCGACAGTGAAATGAGTTCCAACTCATATTTTGGAAACAAGAATTAAGAAGCTACGAAATTGTGAAGTTAAAGACGGTCAAAGCACAATGGAGTTAAGCTCAACGAAATGTGACTTACAAGATTGAAGACTAGACATGCGCATCATATCTCTTTTTAAGGATATATCCTTGATCCCTCTTTTCTTTTAGAGCTTACTTGTATGCTATCTTTTAAGTATAACCTCTCGGTCCTTTTCTCAATCCTATTTCTGTTGCAAACCCATAGGGAGTATGACTTATCTGTTAGTAATACATGTTGGGGCTTGAGGGTGTCCGTTGGGTTGACTAAACTTTTTGGGTTTTATAGGATATGGGCTGGTGCTTAGAGAGTTCTTCTCCTGTTCAGTATATATGTGATGTAGATTTCCAGCTTTGACATTGCCTAATGGGCACAAGGTTTTTACTTGCTTCTATCATTCGGTTATACCTTTAGGTAGGAACAATTGAGTGAAACATGTGTTTGAGACATGTTATGATTGATGGTTGCAAGTGGTTGCAAGTGGTCGCAAGTGGTTGCTCGTGGTTGCATAACACACATTAGGCACTAGATCGGCTCAGACACATTTTCATATGGCATATGCATGAGCGTTTATACTTGTTTATGTGTGAAATTGAATGTGTTATCATGTGAATGTTGCATATGGATGGATGTTTGAGCACACATATAGTGTTTATGTGATTAGGGCTATTTGCATACATGTTGGACTCATGGCACTAAACATATTTTGCATTAAGAAGATCAATCAGGCCTGATCATTTGCAATAGATAAGGAATATATACACACACTTTCTGCATATGTTCATACAGCATTAGAAATCTCTTAAGGACAATGGATGCCTTTGATTGATGATTGAGTAGATGGATGATTGGATGGTAGGACACATTCTTCTTAACTTGAAGATTTCGGGGACGAAATCCTTTAAGGAGGGGAGAATGTAACAACTCGTATTTTTATAACATGTTAAAATAAGAAATCAAGGCAGAATTAAATTGTAAATTCAGAATCAGGGGAAACGGGTTACACCATTGCGTTCGTCTCGAAATTTTACATGAAATATAGTCCGAGTTTTCAAAAATCGGAGTCCGGATGAAGAAGTTATGGCATGTACAAGTTTCAGCAGTTTTCAGGCAGGACTGGACCAAGGGGTCGACCTACCCCCCCCCCCCCCCAGTTGACCATAGGGTCGACCTACCCCCCAGATCGACCATAGTGTCGACCTCCCCCCCCCCCCCCCCTTACAGGTCGGCCTGGTCGGCCTGGTTTGACCCAGAACTCATTTTTGAAGCTTGAGACATGTTTTGATGGTCCGGATTGATTCTAGGGTTAATCTAAGGGCCTAAACTAGTTGCTATACCTATAAAAACACCCTTAGACCTAACCTAATTCATATCAAATCATTCTTATATTATTATGCTGCTGAACTCCCTCTTGAACCCTGGCCGTCGCCTCCAAATTAAAGAACAAGCATTCAAACTCAATCCAATTCGAAGATTAAAGCTTGTACAATGATTCAAGACAATAAATCAACACTGCTACAACGTTCTATGACAATTTCACTTGCTAATTCACTAGCCATGCTCTGTAAGTTCTAGTTGTTTTTCGATTTAAACATTTAATTATAATATGGCCATGGAATAAAGTGGAATTGAATTTAAGTATGTTTATTTGATTCAGACCCATTCCTGTTGCTTCTTGAATCTTGGGTTCTTGAGACTTGTCTATCTTTGTTCTCATGTCAGGTTCATGATCTTTTCAGGCTGTTGTAAATCAGTTTTCTTGGTTCATGTTGAATTTATTATCCAGTTGTAATCTTTATGCCTATCATGATGATTTATGCTGTTTTCTTTCTGATCTTGTTCTTATTGCAACTTCTACCTCCCCCTATTTATTTTCTTCTGATGAACCTTGGTCAATTTCGGACTAGGCTTAAACCGCGTTTTGCGTACGATGGAATACGGGGGAATATTGGGATAATACCTATTTGGATATATATGTTTGGTCGAAATTGATGGCATAACATAAAAATTGGGTATTTGGGTATTACTACCATTAACATGAAATTGAATATTTGGGGTATTGTCATTATAATAGTAATTTCAAGAATGGGGATTAGCATATGTAATATGACATGGATCTTGATATATGTAATTTGGCTAGAACTCGTTATGGGTAAATTGGTGTAAACATGTTATACATGTAATTTTGGGTATAAAAACAGGATCTATGTAAATTGAGCATAGCTTTGTAAACATGTAAATCATGAATCTTGACACGGCATGAAACTTGGTATATGTGTAAGTTGGCATACATGTAAAACGGCATGAATTGAACATATGTAAATTTGGTAGGAATTGGGCATATGTAAAATTTACGCGTAATCTAGAACTTGGGCATATGCTAATTTTGTAAAATTTGGAGTTGAAACATATTATGACTTAGTAGAGGTTTAATATGAACGCGCCTAAGTTGGGTTTTGGGTAATTGGCATGTATTGTAAATATAAGGCTATAACTTGGCATAACCTTATAGTGAATTGTGATAATAATTTGAGAACACGTTTTGGGGCAAAAATGTGAATCATGAACATTTCTATATGTTAAACACATGAACAGATATTGGGGTTTTGGTGGAATACGACCATTAATGAACCTTTAACACGAGGTTAGACTCAGTTTGTGGTGTAAATCTGCCCGGAACTGCCCGGCAAATCCAGTAGCCACAAAGTGTCAGTCTAATGTGAGAGGTCGAAGGCCAAATTGTAGGCGTAACGGTTTATGACACGAGGTTAGACCTAGTTTGCAGTGTAAATCTGCCCGGAACCACCCGACAAATCCAGTGGCCACAAAATGCACGGTCTAATGTGAGAGGTCATGATTCGTTCGTCATAATGAATGAATTAAGGAATACTAACCATAATAAGACGTGGGTATGGTTAGAGGGTTAGGTGGGATGACATGGAAATTTGACATGTAAATGTGGATCTAACCGGTATTAGTTAAGAACATGTAAAAATTATAAATGTAGGCTCAACCAATATGATATGAATGGGTGGGTTAAGCAATGTGGCTAGGCTAATGACACTTAACCGTTATAACATGACTAGCGGATGGGTTGGGCTAACTTGAATAGGTTGATAACACCCAATCGATATAACCTGACACGTGGCAGGGTTAAGTCAACTTGAACATATAGATAATACTCAACCAACTTAGCATGATACATGGGCGGGTTAAGCCATGAATTATTTGAGTATACTTAACCAATTTGACACGATGATTTGATAAGGTTAAGTCATGAACCACTTGAATATACTTAACCAATTTTACACGATGATTTGATAGGGTCATGTCATGAACCACTTGAATATACTTAACCAATCAGACACGATGATTTGATAGGGTTAAGTCATGAACCACTTGAATATACTTAACCAATTTAACACGATGATTTGATAGGGTTAAGTCATGAACCGCTTGAATATACTTAACCAATTGGACATGATGATTTGATAGGGTTAAGTCATGAACCGCTTGAATATACTTAACCAATTTAACACGATGATTTGATAGGGTTAAGTCATGAACCGCTTGAATATACTTAACCAACTTGACAGATGATTCGTAGGGCTAAGTCATGAACTTGAACGACAACACTTAGACAATTTGACATGACACATAAGCGGTTTAAGTCAAGAACTTGAATGACAACACTTAACCAACTTGACATGCTAGACTGATGGGGTAAAGTTTCGAATTTAAATGACAACACTTAACTTACTGAACGGAAACCCTAGTTTCGCGGTCCTTTTCAGCAGTAACCCACTAGATGTATCACGGTACCCTGGAACTAGGCAGGGTAGGGCACGATTACTGGGCTGATTGTAAGCGACCAGAACGACGGCTGAGTTGGTGCGCCATTGTAGGTTCAGGCGGACTATGGTCATGCACGTAGTCCGGAGTTGAAAAAGCAGGCATTGGGCACCAGTAGGTTTATATTGTGCATGCTTGATTCCTGTCGATGGTTGGCACCATAGGGCTTGATACACCCTATGGTGGACCTAGCACAGGTAACTACATTTCGTGATTGGGCCGTATTACACAGACACATGAACGATCTAGGATTTGTAGGGAGTCGATCGGCTAATAAATCGTTACGTGGAAATTGTTATGTAGTATAATCCCTAGTAGTCCTAGGTGGTGTAATGACCCGGGATTTTGACGACTTTGGTTATCGCCATAAAATCAATGATGACTAACCAAACGTCGAAAAATACCAGTCATTAGTGAAAGAAAACAGAGGGTGAGGAAAGATAAGATAGAAACTTAGAATAGAAGAAGAATAAGAACACAACATCAGAGTAACATGAATCTCACAGCGGGACGAAACAACATATAATAGATAACATATCATTGAGATCAAATCATTATATGTATACAATAACATTATCAGAGTACAGCACTTACAACACAGCGGAAATAACCTATAGCTATATAATCTTGAAGCCTCCTGCTCCATGCTCTTCCAGTATATCTGTAAATCCCGACTACTTGACTGCCCGTACAAATTTAGGCACCCAAGAGTTTAGGGAAAACAACAAAATAAACTCCGGGTCAGTCATGGGACTGGTGTGAGTAAAACAGTTTAAAACAGTTCAAGCAGGTAATCGATATCTCATAAGACCATGCCGTATAACAGAACGGAATTTTCCCTTATGAGAATCCAAATATCTTTATATCAAAACCTTTTGATATTATAATAATGTCTATCAACACAATATAATAATCATCTAGCAGAAACGCTTTCATCTCACATTCTACATATATAGTATAAAATCAAAACCGCAAGCACGTATTGGGTAATGGATTTCCAACTATGACAAGGTAAGGAACAACCTTTCGCTAAAGTACCTCTAGAGAGGAATACACTGGGTACAACAAGAACATCTTGCAACCCAGCGACACATGACCGACCACTCATTTCGCTTGAGTGTATCGAATGTATATCACCAACGGTTCGGATCAGCAACCGTTTCCCGAATAGGACAGCATCAACAATAGATTTTTAGAAGTAAATGAAACTCTAGATCAGGTGATTATACACCCTACTTCGGTGCGACCGACTTAGCCATGCTGCCTGCCCGATTTCTGTCATTTACCGGATGTGAGGCTAGAAGCTATGCTTTATCATCACACCAGATTCACTTTGAATGCCACATCGTCAAATCCATCAAATCACCGATTGACGTCCCTCAACCATACATTATGTGTTAGCTAAAAGAAGTTTCCTTCTCCGCTTTCACTCTTGGTATGGTTGGAGAAATCAATATACGTGATCGTCTGGAAATACTCTGTCAGACATCCGTCCATACAAGTCATTCAGGAACAGGATGAACCGAAGGCACTATTCTGTAAATAGGATAGCCCTTGCATAACTCCGTCTTCAATTTCCTTTGGCATATATGATTCGCAACGCTTATGCCAATACAGAGTGGTTCTTTGGATAATAATCCAACTGGTCTCTCCATATTAAAAACGTTAAAATGGTCAAAACTTCGATAGTCTGTGATTTAACTATAAAAAAAAAACAGGTGTGCAAACAACGATATTATTTACAAATGGAAATTTATATCGATCAAACATCATTCAACATTTATCACTTTATTTCATTAGTTTACTTATCTCCTATTTCCCTATATTCAATATTTCTTATTTTCTAAATTTGGAAAATATACATTATTAACAATGGAAAACATTTCCCTTTCTTGTTTTCTTTATTAGAAAACATTTCTGGTTTCTTATTTGGAAAACATTTCCAAAGCTTCTTCATTGGACTTAGACAGATGTTTAAACAAACATCGCTATGCCAACTCAAACCATTTCCTTTACTGCCGAACCTTAACAATTCCTTAGTTAAAAACGAAGCCAATCAAGTTGGGGTAGAACTACCTCTCAGACCTTAACTGAACAACATTTCTAACATTGAAATAGGCAAAGTTCACTTTAAATTCCTTTTACTAACTACCTTACTTAACCCTCCTTCGAATAGCTATATTCGATTGACTCTTTTCACTTAACTCTATTCGATTAACCCTTATCAATTAACTCTATTGGACTAACACTATTAATTTACTCATTTCAGTTAACTCCTATCGAATAAACTATATTTGATAACACCTTTTACTTTCTCTGAATAAACTATATTCGATTAACTCATTTGCTTCTATTCGAATAAACTGTATTCGATTAACTCCTTTTACTTCTATTCGAATAAACTATATTCGGTTAACTCCATTTGGATAACTCTAGTTCGATTTAACTCTATTCAATAAATTCTAGTTCGATATAACTCTATCGATTTACTTTAACTGATTAACACTAACTGTTAACTCCAACTAGTTTACCCTAACCAATTTACTCTAACTGGTTAACCCTAATGGTTTAACCTAACTGATTTACTCTAACCAATTAACTCTAACTGGTTAACCCTAATGGTTTAACCTAACTAATTTACTCTAACCAATTAATTCTAACTGGTTAACCCTAACTGATTAACTCTGTTTGATTTACTCTAATCAATTTATTCTATTCGATGAATTCTGATCGAATAACTCCTTTTGGCTAAACTATATTCGAATACCTCCTTTTAACTTTATTCGATAACTTCGTTTATTCTATTCGAATAACTAATTCGTTTTAACTCCTTTTTAAATAAACTATTCATTTATAAAGATTTACTTTTAGTAATGGTTCCTCACTTTACAAATGATTTCCTTTTATTCTAAACTATCCTTTGATTTTATAAATATTTCTTTTGTAAAAATCCTTTTCCTTTTCTATATAAAATCCATCGATTTTACATAAATAATTCATTTTCAAAATACACTTTGAAAATATTCCTTTATCAACATTCGGTATGTTATGGTATTCAACATATCAAATCACGATGATCAGTATCGTCCAAACACATATAATCGACAACAGATTATATATCACATCATATATCACAATATATGAAAAACAATAAAATAACTGTTAAGGAATTTAGTTGGATTCCTCCAACCTATTTCCCTGCATCCACAGATGTTAAACAATATAGATAACATCACTTTCAGTTCCATATGATATATTCTGTTAAACAGAATCAATATAGAAACTCAACTAACTGACTAGCAGTTCAATCAAACAGTCAACACACAGTCAATCAGCCAATATTTAACAGTTCTAAAAATACAACATGATATTATAACTGTTCAGAGTTAGTGAGATTTACTCACTTTGGCAGTTCATCGCTAAAGAACGATAAACTGTTGTTTGATCTGAATCAAACAGTTTATTTCCCTATAATTCCAAATGAGTCTTAATCCACTTCCAGTTAGCTTCATGTTGTAGTGTCCGTCCATACGGTCCCAACGCAAATTACGGTTCGTCAATCTGGTATGGCATGACCAAGATGTCGTATTTACAAGATTGAATACATTTCTCGATTAAATAAAAGTTGAATTAACTTATATTAGGCCTTCACCTTTATATCCAGCCCATTCCCTTTCACCATAACCGGACCCGAATTATCTTTCTTCCCCAAAATCCTAATGTCGTGACCTTCAGGAGTAAAACTCCATCATAGCCGATCTTTGCTCCTCCCAAAATTCACAAACCACTTTATTAAAAATTCAACTAAAATAACCACAAATCCTCTCATCTCCTACTCTCCTACTTTGGCACAACCTTGTTCAACTCGACGTCCCGACATGAGGTGCGACAGCAGCTCTTTGAGCATGCTACAGGTAAATGCGACCACCAACTCAGCACCGAGCTTCATCATACTTTCACAAACGATGCTCCTTTCAACCACAAACCCAAATATCAACTCCAAATCCACTATCGTTGCCTCAAATTCCAGGGTATACGAACCCTAGACCTCACACTGTGTATTTCCAGCGAGACCGGACCTCACCGAGCCCCAAACTATATACACAGAAACGAAGAGAAAATCTACACGAGTTCGGATATACTATTGTCATGATTTATAGAAATTTGAATGAATTTCTTTGATTTTTTTCTTGACGATGATTTCCACGTTTGGAAGAATAAGAACAGCGGCGGAATTTTGTTAGGTCTTTAGGAATTGCTGAAGTGGGGGTATTTATAGGATTTAGAATTTAGATATTTTCATTTTAAATATTCACTTATAATCAAATGCTGTTTGTACTTATCTTCTGAAAATTCCTGTGACCACACACGATACCCAAAATCAAGAAACTGGACACGTAGCTAGAGTTCGACATTATGGTCCCAACGAAACTGGTTTCGTCGAATTCCGACTCCGTATGCTCACACAGCGTATTTTTAACTGTCAAAATACTGACTGTTTGTTACTCCAAAAATCTGTACGGCCACACAGTGACTCTAAAAATCACGGAACTGGAAATCTAACAACTATTTGACATTGCGGATCCAATAAAATTAGTTTCGTCGAATTCCGACTTCGTTTGCAAAACTGGCTATTTTTAAAGCTCTGGATGACCTATTTAAATATATAAATATATTTAAATAAAATTAAATTAAATATTTAAAAATAAATATTATCGTATATATTTGCAGTGGAATACCATACAGCTCTAGAATATTCCTATATGAATTTCTAACTCGATCTTCATTTCTGGGTCAACCCGATATTCGATTTATATTGAAATTCCTTTTTAAAATATAAATAATTCCTTTATAAATTATAAAGGAATTCCACAGCGACTTTTAGGAAATTTGATTTGGACGTGAATTAAAATCTACACGATGAAATCCCGATTTTTCTCTTCCACTAGAAAGATATACTCCACCAGCTCCACACGTTTCTTGTTTCACAGAAATCCGGCTTAAAACGAACCCTGTACATTCAGTTGAAGTTCGAATCGCCAATTTACGAACTGCAGCGCCATTTCAAGCTCGTTTATAATTACAATATAATTATACGTTCAAACTGTCGTTAATTAAATATATTCGTTATTCTAATTAAATTCTAAACTGCATTAAATATCACAGATGATCCAGTTCACACCATATCGCCATTTCAGGCAATTCTGATTATTTCAAAATTAAATATATTATTTAATTTATTATTTTAATTAAATATTCACCATTATTTAATTCCACGACCATTAAATTCTCTAAACCACCATTTCAATAATTAAATAAATTAATTATAATACCTCTGCCAATGCGGGTCATTACAATCTTTCCCACTTAAAATAATTTCGTCCTCGAAATTACTAAAAGGTAGAGAACGACCCTATCGACTGGTTAGAACATATTTGTTCACTTCTGAACTTCAGTTTCAACTAAACCAATTTAATTTCAATTAAATTATTAATTAATTCTTATCAACGAAAATTTTCAAAAATCCTGAAAATTTTCTAACGCCTTAACTCTTCGAAAATTTTCGCCAGCACCTCCTTTGTACTGGTCAATACGTCAAACCACCACTCGCCTCTCTGGGCCATCTCCAACCCAAAAGAAGATCAAATAGCCAAGCGGCTTGCCAATTTGGCCCATAAAACTTATATCCAATAGAAATATAAACTTGTACCTTTTGTCGACATGTCATTATATCACTTCCACCTGTTATCAATTAAGTGGATACAAGGGTCGTCCCAATCAAATTCCAATCTGTTTTTATTCCACAAATCCAACCATTCGCTTATATCCGAGCCAAATATCATTTCAACTCGAGTTTCTTCTCGATTCCCAACTCTTAACTCGATTATCACATTATACTTCAAATTTGAATCTCACAATTCAATTTGTCTTAATATCATTCTAATTCAATCTCAATTACCACTTAACTGACTTTACTTTAATTCAATTTTTCTTTCACAAATTTCTGTTAAATATGTTTTTAATTCAAACGGTATTTCCCTAGGAGTTTTTAAACAGTTTACTCCTTTCAAAAATCAAATTTTCCTTTTGGATATGTCACTAAGCCCTTAATTAATATTCCATTAGTTAAATCACTTCTCTATTTCTTTATCAATATTTGTTAACCAAATATTTTCAATAACCATATTGGCCTTTTATGTTATTTGGAAAACATTTCCAAATATCACCTTCCTTTATTTTCTAAACTTTAGAAAATATATGCTATTTATAATTGGAAAATTTTCCAATTACTTATCTCTTTTTCGATCTCGTTTATTTCTATACTTAGGAAATATTCTTTATTATATTTCCAAGATTACACTTATTTGGGTTAAAACGGATGTTGTGTAAAACATCATTATGACAACCCAAATACTATATTCAACTAACTCTTATTCGACATTGATCTTCGAGCCTGAAATCTTACTATTTATTTGTTAATAATGAAATCAATCAAGTTGGGGCACAAGTACCTCTCGGACTTTGACTGAATAACATTTATAACGTCAAAACAGATATGACTACTTACTCGAATAATCAATACCATACAACTACTTATTCACTTTTAAACAAGTATACGCTTCTTCTTTCTATTCTTACTAGACTTTATTCTTAGTCTTCCTTTTTTTTATTTTACTATTCTATTTCTAAGTTCGTTTCCTTATCGACTTCTATATATATCGATACGTTGATTTCTAACTATCAAATTATCTTAAAAATATTCTAACTCCTTAAATTCCCGGAAAAATTCGTCATAACCTCCTTTGTACCAGAAGCATCGGGATATTTCAAATAGCCTCCCATGGCCCTCACCAATCCAAAAGAAAAAGAAAAAGCCAAGCGGCTAGCCGATACGGCGCATAAAATCTCATATATGAATTAAATACATACCTTTTCGTCGAGCATTCTATTTATATACCTACATACCTTATCCATGCCTATCTCATGTATATATACCTGCCCAATCTATTTTAACTATACCTAGTCGTTTTAACTCAATTCGTTAATTAACTTGTTAATTAACTCTTTAGTCTATTTCACTTTTATATTTGAACATGACATGTTCAAATATAATTTAACTTGCTTATTAACTAATTTGAATCCAAATTTCAAATTTAAGTTCTATATTCGATTTCGAATATCCATTTACAAATCCAATTCACCTTTCAAAATTCAACTTCAAATTCAAAACTCGATTAACTAATTCCTCTTCGACTTAGTTAATTTTATTCAATTTCTATTCAAATTTTATATTACTTCTATTATTCAAATCTATATATCAAATTCTATTCAAATTCCATATATCAAATTCTATTTATTCAAATTCTATAGTTTAATTTCCATTTGAATTCTATATTCAAATTCTATATATTCAAATCCTATATTTGAATTCCATTTGAATTCTATGTTCAAATTCCATTTCACCTTCAATATTCAAATCCTATATTTGAATTCCATTTGAATTCTATATTCAAATTCTATATATTCAAATCCTATATTTGAATTCCCATTTTGAAATTCAACACACTTGTCTTTCCCAAAACAAATTGAAAACAGTATCTTTGGAAGTTATTCGTCACTTACAACTCGAAAATGAATACTGAAGATGCAGCTGTCATCATCAGAATCTATTTTCCAGCAATCTAAGTGAGTTCAATACTACAAAACCATTTTTAAACATTTCCACTTTGAAATTCATTTCAAAATATAATTCACATTGCTTGTAAAACAATTTAAAATCTCCCAGGATCTTAAATTTTCCTTATTTTTAATCCCAATCCATTTACAAATACTTATCCAATTTTCCAGAATTTTAATTCAATTTCTGGTCTAAATTTCAGATTTAACTCATCTGATACCACCTATTTCACTTATATGAATTCTGATTGGTTATTTACATAACCATTTAATTTATTATCTTGCTCGATTATAATAACAACCAATATATCCACTATATTATAATTTATATATATATATCTTCTTATATCAAGATATACCTTGGGTAACTTATTTTAATTTACCTTATTTTCAAAACATATCATGACGACCCATCGTATTCGAGTGTTTAGTAACTCCTACTGATACAGTGGATCAAACTGATCGACCAGAACTCATAAACTACTCAACCAATAAATCTCCACAATATAAAACAATTTTTATATCATCTACAAATACGTTCACTCGTATATATACACTCAAACTCAATCTAGGATATTACTAACCCTATCTCTACTGAGTCACGCCACAGAGCCAAGGTAATTCACTTAACTTAAGCTCTGATACCAACTGTAATGACCAGGGATTTTGACGACTTTGGTTATCGCCGTAAACTCAATGATGACTAACCAAACGTCAAAAAATACCAGTCATTAGTGAAAGAAAACAGAGGGTGAGGAAAGATAAGATAGAAACTTAGAATAAAAGAAGAAGATGAACCCAACATCAGAGTAACACGAATCTCACAGCGGAACGAAACAACATATTATAGATAACATATTATTGAGATCAAATCATTATATGTATACAATAACATTATCAGAGTACAACACTTACAACACAGCAGAAATAACCTATAGCTATATAATCTTGAAGCCTCCTGCTCCAAGCTCTTCCTGTATATCTGTAAATCCCGACTACTTGATTGTCCGTACAAATTTAGGCACCTAATACTTTAGGGAAAACAACAAAATAAACTCCGGGTCAGTCATGGTAATGGTGTGAGTAAAACAGTTTAAAACAGTTCAAGCAGGTAATCGATATCTCACAAGACCACGACGTATAACGGAACGGGTTTTTCCCTTATGAGAATCCAAATATCTTTATATCAAAACATTTTGATATTATAATAATGTCTATCAACACAACATAATAATCATCTAGCAGAAATGCTTTCATCTCACGTTCTACATATATAGTATACAATCAAAACCGCAAGCACGTATTGGGTAATGGATTTCCAACTATAACAAGGTATGGAACCACCTTTCGCTAGTGTACCTCTAGAGAGGAATACACTGGGTTCAACAAGAACATCTTGCAACCCGGCCACACATGACCGACCACTCATTTCGCTTGAGTGTATCGAATGTATATCACCAACGGTTGGGATCAGCAACCGTTTCCCGAATGGGACAACATCAACAACAGATTTTTAGAAGTAAATGAAACTCTAGATCAGGTGATTATACACCCTACTTCGGTGCGACTGACTTAGCCATGCTGTCTGCCCGATTTCTGTCATTTACCGGATGTGAGGCTAGAAGCTACGCTTTATCATCACACCAGATTCACTTTGAATGCCACATCGTCAAGTCTATCAAATCACCGATTGACGTCCCTCAACCATACATTATGTGTTAGCTAAAAGAAGTTTCCTTCTCCGCTTTCACTCTTGGTATGGTTGGAGAAATCAATATACGTGATCGTCTGGAAATACTCTATCAGACATCCGTCCATACAAGTCATCCAGGAACATGACGAACCGAAGGCACTATTCTGTAAACAGGGTAGCCCTTGTATAACTTCGTCTTCAATTTCCTTTGGCATATTTGATTCGCAACGCTTATGCCAATACAAAGTGGTTCTTTGGATAATAATCCAACCGGTCTCTCCGTATTAACAACGTTAAAATGGTCAAAACTTCGATAGTCTGTGATTTAACTATTGAAGAAAAACAGTTGTGCAAACAACGATATTATTTCCAAATGGAAATTTATATCAATCAAACATCATTCAACATTTATCTCTTTATTTCATTAATTTATTTATCTCCTGTTTCCCTATATTCAATATTTCTTATTTTCTAAATTTAGAAAATATACGTTATTAACAATGGAAAACATTTCCATTTCTTGTTTTCTTTATTAGAAAACGTTTCTGGTTTCTTATTTGGAAAACATTTCCAAAGCTTCTTCATTGAACTTAGACAGATGTTTAAACAAACATCGCTATGCCAACTCAAACCATTTCCTTTATTGCCGAACCTTAACTATTCCTTAGTTAAAAACGAAGCCAATCAAGTTGGGGTAGAACTACCTCTCAGACCTTAACTGAACAACATTTCTAACTTTGAAATAGGCAAAGTTCACTTTATATTCCTTTTACTAACTTCCTTACTTAACCCTCCTTCGAATAGCTATATTCGATTGACTCTTTTCACTTAACTCTATTCGATTAACCCTTATCAATTAACTCTATTGGACTAACACTATTGATTTACTCATTTCAATTAACTCCTTTCGAATAAACTATATTCGATAATTCCTTTGACTTTCTTCGAATAAGCTATATTCGATTAACTCATTTGCTTCTATTCGAATAAACTATATTCGATTAACTCCTTTTACTTCTATTCGAATAAACTATATTCGATTAACTCCATTTGGATAAATCTAGTTCGATTTAACTCTATTCAATAAGTTCAAGTTCGATATAACTCTATCGATTTACTTTAACTGATTAACACTAACTGTTAACTCTAACTGGTTTACCCTAACCAATTAACTCTAACTGGTTAACCCTAATGGTTTAACCTAACTGATTTACTCTAACCAATTAACTCTAACTGGTTAACCCTAATGGTTTAACCTAACTGATTTACTCTAACCAAATAACTCTTACTGGTTAACCCTAACTGATTAACTCTGTTTGATTTACTCTAGTTAATTTATTCTATTCGATGAATTCTGATCGAATAACTCCTTTTGGCTAAACTATATTCGAATACCTCCTTTTAACTTTATTCGATAACTTCCTTTATTCTATTCGAATAACTAATTCGATTTAACTCCTTTTCGAATAAACTATTCATTTATAAAGATTTACTTTTAGTAAAGGTTCCTCACTTTACAAATGATTTGCTTTTATTCTAACTTATCCTTTGATTTTATAAATATTTCTTTTGTAAAAATCCTTTTCCTTTTCTATATAAAATCCATCAATTTTATATAAATAATTCATTTTCAAAATACACTTTGAAAATATTCCTTTATCAACATTCGGTATGTTATGGTATTCAACATATCAAATCACGATGACCAGTATCGTCCAAACACATATAATCGACAACAGATTATATATCACATCATATATCACAATATATGAAAAACAATAAAATAATTGTTGAGGAATCCAGTTGGATTCCTCCCACCTGTTTCCCTGCATTCACAGATGTTAAACAATATAGATAACATCACTTTCAGTTCCATATGATATATTCTGTTAAACATAATCAATATAGAAATTCAACTAACTGACTAGCAGTTCAATCAAACAGTCAACACACAGTCAATCAGCCAATATTTAACAGTTCTAAAAATACAACATGAAATTATAACTGTTCAGAGTTAGTGAGATTTACTCACTTTGGCAGTTCATTGCTAAAGAACGATAAACTGTTGTTTGATCTGAATCAAACAGTTTATTTCCCCATAATTCCAAATGAGTCTTAATCCACTTCCAGTCCGCTTCATGTTGTAGTGTCTGTCCATACGGTCCCAACGCAACTTACGGTTCGTCAATCTGGTATGGTATGACCAAGATATCGTATTTACAAGATTGAATACATTTCTCGATTAAATAAAAGTTGAATTAACTTATATTGGGCCTTCACCTTTATATCCAGCCCATTCCCTTTCACCATAGCCGGACCTGGATTATCTTTCTTCCCCAAAATCCCAATGCCATGACCTTCAGGAGTAAAACTCCACCATAGCCGATCTTTGCTCCTCCCAAATTTCACAAACCACTTTATTAAAAATCTAACTAAAATAACCACAAATCCCCTCATCTCCTACTCTCCTACTTTGGAACAACCTTGTTCAACTCGACGTCCCGACATGAGGTGCGATAGCAGCTCTTTGAGCACGCTACAGGTATACGCGACCACCAACTCAGCACCGAGCTTCATCATACTTTCACAAACGATGCTCCTTTCAACCACAAACCCAAATATCAACTCCAAATCCACTATCGTTGCCTCAAATTCCAGGGTATACGAACCCTAGTCCTCACGCTGTGTATTTCCAGCGAGACCGGACCTCACCGAGCCCCAAACTATATACACAGAAACGAAGAGAAAATCTACACGAGTTCGGATATACTATTGTCATGATTTATAGAAATTTAAATGAATTTCTTTGATTTTTTCTTGAGGATGATTTCCATGTTTGGAAGAATAAGAACAGTGGCGGAATTTTGTTAGGTCTTAAGGAATTGCTGAAGTGGGGGTATTTATAGGATTTAGAATTTAGATATTTTCATTATAAATATTCACTTATAATCAAATGATGTTTGTACTTATCTTCTGAAAATTCCTGTGACCACACACAATACCCAAAAATCATGAAACTGGAAACGTAGCTAGAGTTCGACATTACGGTCCCAACGAAACTGGTTTCATCAAATTCCGACTCCGTATGCTCACACAGCGTATTTTTAACTGTCAAAATACTGACTGTTTCTTACTCTAAAAAATCCATATGGCCATACAGTGACTCTAAAAATCATGGAACTGGAAATCTAACAACTAATTGACATTGCGGATCCAATAAAATTAGTTTCGTCGAATTCCGACTTCGTTTGCAAAACTGGCTATTTTTAAAGCTCTGGATGACCTATTTAAATATATAAATATATTTAAATAAAATTAAATTAAATATTTAAAAATAAATATTATCGTATATATTCGCAGTGGAATACCATACAGCTCTAGAATATTCCTATATGAATTTCTAACTCGATATTCACTTCTGGGCCAACCCAATATTTGATTTATATTGAAATTCCTTATTAAAATATAAATAATTCCTTTATAAATTATAAAGGAATACAACAGCGACTTTTCTGAAATTTGATTTGGACGTGAATTAAAATCTACACGATGAAATCCCGATTTTTCTCTTCCACTAGAAAGATATACTCCACCAGCTCCACACGTTTCTTGTTCCACCGAAATCCGGCTTAAAACGAACCCTGTACATTCAGTTGAAGTTCGAATCGCCTATTTACGAACTGCAGCACCATTTCAAGCTCGTTTATAATTATAATATATTTATACGTTCAAACTGTCGTTAATTAAATATATTCGTTATTCTAATTCAATTATAAACTGCATTAAAAATCACAGATGATCCAGTTCACACCATATCGCCATTTCAGGCAATTCTGATTATTTCAAAATTAAATATATTATTTAATTTATTATTTTAATTAAATATTCACCATTATTTAATTCCCTGACCATTAAATTCTCTAAATCACCATTTCAATAATTGAATAAATTAATTATAATACCTCTGCCAATGCGAGTCATTACAGGTGGCATAAACCCTAATCGAGTCTAGAAAACGTTCAATAGGTAGCATAATCCCTAGTGGTACTAGGTGGCATAAATCCTAGTTGAACATGCGGTAGTTCATGATAATGAAACCTAGCCAGAACAAGGGTGGCAGTCCAAACGATTTCAAGAATGGTGGCACTACGTTGAAGTAGTATAGAAATACGTGATGAAACCCATACGATATATGGCAAGGGACTATACATATACATGGAAAGGATGATACGGGTTGGGATACTAGTACAGTTGGTGCAGAGAATATAGGAAATCAAATAAAATAGTGGAATGGTGAAGCTTAGAAATCTTGCGATGTTATACTTAATATAAACCTTGCAATGTTATACTTGATTCATCGTGCCTGTAGCTTACCTTATCATCATGCTTATGTTTACTTTCAGTTTATTCATGCCATATTATCTTCACCTGTTTTTATGCTGAAAGCCACTAGGACTTACTCAGTTTTTATGACTGACCCAGTTTGTTTCGCCTCTTTTTTTCGTTTACCCCCACCCCCCCCAGGTTCGCAGGGTGGGAATACAGCTTAGTTCGGATCTTACCAAGCTCCAAGGCTCTTTCGTGTACTTCTTGGATTTCTCTTGGCTATGGCTTGCTTTGCTGTTTTACTTGAGGAATGATTTATGGTTTTATGCTTCTTTACTATTGCAAGACAGATTTCGATGAAATTGATTTAATAGCATTTTGATGTAAAAGGCTTTAGACCTTTCTGGATTTTAAAGCAATGAAATTTATTTCTTCTTCCGCTGTTTTATATGTTCTGTCTTGTAATATTTCTGTGTATGTTTACCTAGATAATGCTCCACCAAAGCTAGTGCATTCTCTTTGTGAGTGACCCTAGCGGAGGTGGGGTGTTACATTGGTCGTAAAATTTGATATTGAATATAAGCCAATATATTTTCTATTCAGAGCCTTGTATTTAATATCAAATGTGATTTTGGGTTTATCGTGAATCGTGTTTTAGATGACACTGGTTTTTTAATCCAGTTAAAGGCAGGATATTGATTTTTGGGAAGATTAAAACTAAGTGGAATTTTAATGAATCTTTAATTAGATTGAAATGATCGAGAATGTAGTATCACCAGTTTTGCTCCAGGCGATTGTTAAATCTTTAATTAGATTTAAACGTGAAATGGTAATTGAATTTACCGATAACACCGTGGTGTTAGATATGAAGTATGACCGGCTTTACTTCATGGGATGAATAGGTTGGGACTAGGAAATAAAATAAATGATTACTTCGGTGTGGTTAGCTAATCCCGACTAATTTGAATTGATATTCAAAGGAAGATTAAAGAATAACTTTAAAGAATTTATCTTTGATAAAATTAATGGGAACATTTCCCAAAGTGTAAGAATATTTGAATTGTTAGCCTACTTTGTGACCAGGCTACCCAAAGCAAAGATCATGTTGACACACCTCTGGGTAAATGCTGTCTCATATGGAATCTCTGGATAACATCGCTCTCCGGTATTGGAAGCATCATCAGAAGACACAAGGCAGTTAGTTCAAAATCACAACATCAGTATAAACTGGCCCGAAACCCCTATCAAATGACCTCATTTGGATCTATTCACCTCATATACTCGTAGCCCTTTGAATTAGCTTCAGTTTGAGCTTTGGTTTGGCTCAATCGGACTTACGGTTTGAAAGTTACGCCCATTTCCGTGAACGGGTGAAGCTGGCATATGACCGCGATCCGATCCGCCCTTGCCTACGCGATCCGATCCGACCTTGCCTACGCGATCCGACCTATGACCGCGATCCGACCCATGACCGCGATCCGACCCATGACCGCGATCCGACCCATGACCACGATCCGACCTATGACCGCGATCCGACCCGTGACCGCGATCCGACCTTCGGACCTGTTCAAACGCAACTTGTTTTGACCTATTCTCAAGGCTATTGGCTCTCCTATTTTTCTGGATCGCCTGCCACGTACCCCATCACGAACCAGTCCTCCCAGGAGCTTTCCTACACCTATAAATACACCTTCAGAGGGCATTTTCAAGGGACTTTTGGCATCTCAACTTCCATGGCTGCCATGGCCAACACTTCTCCATGAATAACCACCATCTTCCTCAATAAATTCAATGGATTCGGAGAGAATTATTCATTGAATTCAAGTGATTGAAAGACAATATTCATTGTAATTGTAATCTATGAGTGAAATGAGAAAATATGAAGTGGACGTAGGCTCGTTAACGCCGAACCACTATAAAAATCATGTTGTCTCACTTTTTCTATATTTTTTCAGTTATTTCTTCATATCCTATGCTCAAAATACGACGATTTGGGTGTTAGGACCATTTTTTGGTCTAACATTTTGGTGCTTTCACTGAGAACCGAATTCTCAACCTATCGGATTGCTATTCTACTATTTGGATTTGAAAGTTCGAAGAAAATAGTCCGTGTTTCTACCATTTTTGAATATTTCTTTGATTTCAGAAAATCAGAGCTTCATACCTTCGAAAAAAAAAGCTAAGGGTTCACAAGCTTCACGACCAAATGAGGATAATAAAGAAAATGTGCTGGAGCAGGTCGAGGGGATCGCGGATCACGGATCGTGGACCGCGGATCGCGGATCGCGGATCGTGGATCGCGGATCGTGGATCGCGGATCGCGGATCGCGGATCGTGGATCGTGGATCGCGAATCGCGGGGAGACCACGATCCGGTCTCAAGATGAACCCACGACCCGACCGAGCAAGGAAGTCGCGATCCGACCCGGTGATACTTCCACGACCCGACCTGGAGCAGTTGTTGTGAACATATCCACGAACTGGAGAAGACCACGAACCGATCCGAAGCTGGAAGGTTGGAGTATCCCGATCGCCAAGCCGGACCACGAACCGGAGGACAGTAGCGAACCGCGACTCGGAAGAATGACGACGAACAAGGGTCACGACCCGGTCCAAAAAAGTGACAATTTTTGGAAAAAATACAATTTTTAGATCATTTCAGAAAAGGCTCCATGTTCCAAAATCAAAAAAATCGTGCGGGACTACGGGACTGCGGACCCCCGCCGGGACTGCGCCCGGACCCGCTGACGGCCTCGCCTTCGGCTCGGAGCACGGCCTCGCCTTCGGCTCGGAGCATGGCTCATCTTCAGCTCAACATATATGTTGGCCAACAGCATTCATCAAAGCTTGTCAATGAAGAATAAACGGATTGTCAAAGAATTTGACAACGGAATGGCAACAATTAGAATTCCTCCAGAAGCCATGATCTCTATCTACCGATGTTATTGAATGTGAGGAGTTGTTGAAAAGATTCGACACGCTGACTATGGCAGTATACAAAATAATGATGGTCTCATAACAGCCTCCTCTTCCAGAGCTCCGATGGTGTAAAGATCTCCCCAATGCAACCGATGATGTTCCTGAACGAGTGGTGATCACCTAGTTACGTGGCTTAAACATGTCCAACAGGCGGAGTCCCAGATGCCATTGACATAGAACGATCCAGATACTACTCTAAAGGTGACTCAGAAGATCCCAATGGCCATGATTCTCAATGATGGGATATCTAATAGCAAGAAAGGATCCTAGCACTACAAAGTTACCCTTCGCTTGAATGGCATGGTGAAAAATATATGTCCTACAGTTCACTCCTTGAAAATCTTAGCTAACATTTGCAATGCCTATTTGTCGTCAACCGCATCAAGGAAGACTGATTTCCATAGAATGAAGGGTAGATCAATGTACTCTGGTGCCCAGAGTTAGGTACCAATTGAACCACCGTGGGCCATGATCGGGCATATGGATCCTTGCCCATGCGATAGCAATTTGACTGCTCACCAGCCACCATACGATCTCGGTTGATGAGAACTTGAGATCAACACAAATATGAACAACCATTAGCTATCCACTTCATACAACAGTTATGACAGAATGTATGAACATTACTTGAAGCCTTGCAAGCCATGCTATTGCATTCAAGCTTATCTGATCGTGGTCTCAACCAACCAGGTCTAGCGGAATTCAGAGCTTACATAGCATCTTGGTGTTAACCGTTAAATATCCCTACCAAAGACGGAGTGAGACTGGTCTATGGTGACCAAGTTATTGGAGAAGCCGACTGATTAGGAAGGATGGAATATGCTACGCAACAGAGATTGCGTGAAACCCAAAGACGCTTCCCCTCCAGATGAAATGGAGTGTGAAGGAGGTGTCAATATTGCGAATAATGGGAGCATCGCAAAAGGAATTGCCAAACGACCTGCCCGAAGACATAGATTCTAGAGAGGATGGTGATTCGGGATGAAGAAGGGTGACATCTAATAACGCAACTGCACGTGTTCCGACTGGTGACGCCGACCTGACTAAGGTCTTCACATCGGATCTCCTTTAGACCTCTTCCGAACGAGAGAACTTATATGCTTTCTGTAGGCGAGCCTGGATGTGTTCGTTTGGACCAGTGCTAATATTTGCGGGATTTTATCCCAAATTATGAGTCATTTCTTGAGTATAAACCTGAAGTGTGCTACTGTCAAGCAAATAAGACGTATGCAGTAAGTTCACTATCGCAGGATTTTATATGGAGTTGCCATTCGAAATGAAAGATGAAATCAAGCACCTGGAAGTTGTATACAGACGGTGCAAGAAATGATCGGCAATCCAACGCCGAAGTTTTGCAGATAACCCCCGAAGGACGACTCGAAAGGAATTCCAGTCGGAGAAACCACAACTCGCAGCTTACCTAGAATGGGCAGAAGAGTTATTGGATGGATTGGAACGTTACAACATACCTCATATTTCATACACAGAAGATCTAAAGTCGAATCATCTGGTCGAATAAGAAAGTTCCGATAATCCAGAAAAGATAGAGATGATCCCCATCAAGACACTATGAAATACAACCATTGATAAAATGGAAGTTGATCCAACGTTGGAGACCAAACCCGGAAGAGAGTCATGGTTAACTCCATGATAAACTTCCTACGGCATAGAATGCATCTGACATGGTGAAGTGAAAGGCGTGCAATCGTTTTTTATGCCTCGAGATATGACATGCAATTCGACATTGCCTATTTTTCTTGGAAGGTTGTCCCAAAACAAACACCAACGAGTGCAATTGCCGAATTCACCGCCCTGAATGATTCGACCAAATCACCAATCAGCCACCCAAATCATGGGGAACGGCGTTCTGAAGTTAGAAAGTGAAGACTCATACTTCTACTCTTTTCATCGATTATCTGCCAAGAGACTCACTCCCCTAAGGCTCGGGGCAACTACAGATTTGAGCATAAATTGCTCGAGATTACATCATCTAATTCAGAGCTGATACATCAAGAATTTTCCTGGCCAATTGACTTAGTCTTGCCTGAAAGTTAGCAAGTTGAAGATCTAGAACGCTTACGCATGAATGCTGGTTGATTGTCGGCGCACCAACCCTTGTCCTCGATATGGGATCGAGGGTATATCAGCAAATTTATGTGATATGATTATCCCACAAGCAGTAATATCCTATTTCCTAGCATGGAAAGTGAAAAAATTTCTATAAGCATGAATCCATTGGTCTCATGCTAATTTGCAACCTAACACTAATGCAAAGATGTGCTACCGTTAGCAATCCAGTCATGACTTCCTGACACTCTATCCTTACCCTCAGCACGGGGGCAAAAAGACGATTTGAATGAGATGCGACCTCATCACTCGCTTATAGTACCTACCTAGCCGCCTTTGCCATCTCAAGACCCCGACCAAGGTCTATTCATTTTTTGGGACTGCCACCCCCATGATAATCTGAAAAGACACCCCTCATCAACTAAAAAGACTTTGGCAGCCCTTCATTGGCAGAGATAGGGCGAAGCAAAATGGACCTGCAATGAATATGCAACGCCATTTTTCACTCAGAATGATACTCATTCCTTTAACAGGATTATTCTCTAACCATAACTCTTATATTTGCATCCTTTATGAGTTATTGATATAATTAACTCAGATGAAATAATATGTGGATGGTGTAGGTACCTCGGATCTGGTATCGATCAGACTTTTAACACCCGCATGCAGAATAATGGAGCACTGCCATAACGGGCCCGACTGAACTGCTCGCTAGCAAAGCCGCGCCCCCGTCTAAAGAAAGTCATATAGCTCAAGGTGGATTCAGAATGAACATCCAATCCTTGGCTTACACGTGGCAGACCGCAAGACAATTGAACATAAATCATTGAGTTACAAAGTCATAGTCCGACTCCAGATGGATGCGGTGGGACCACCTACATGGCTCGATCCTACGCTCGACGCCACCAGATTACATGAATTCAAATAAAGGAGGCAACACTGCCTCTTAATTTGCTTACATTTCAATCAAAAAATTTGCTTTCACATGCTTTCCGAGTTACTGACGTGACTAATTCGTGCGGTGTGAATAATGCAGGTATCCGAAGTCTGGTGCCAACCATTCCTCCCGTACACTGTTCGGAGGAACTCAAAGCCTTGGCAAATGCTCCAACTGCTTGTCCGACTGGTTTTAATCCTCGGAGCTTGGATTAAAATATAAACCTAGGATGAGTTTGATGAGCGTGCATGATTGCAGACCGCTTGATCCGTGACTCTAACTCTCCAGAGCTGAGAGAGAGTATAAAGGACACGAAGATGACATCCACAAGGCATGGCGGTGTACCATGATCGGAGCTGCCTGAGAAAAAGTCTAACCTTGGCGACCACCAGGAGAATATAAAAGCGTCCATGATTTGGCGCTGAGAAAGGACTCTTACCCCGCTGAAGGATCGGGGAGCGATGGAACGGCTGAGTCCCAACTCTAACTCTCCAGAGTCGAGAGAGAGTATAAAAGCGTCTATGATTTAACGCTGAGAACTTCTGCTCCGTTGAAGGATCGTTGAGCAGATCATGAACCGAGCTCGAACTCTAACCCGCTGAAGGATCGGGAGAGTATAAAAGCGCTAGAGATTCAGCGCCCCAGCAACTCTAACCCGCTGAAGGATCGGGAGAGTATAAAAGCGCTAGAGACTTAGCGCCACGGGAAAATTCCTCCCCCGTTAAAGGATCGGGGGGGGGGGGGGCAGGATGGAAGCTGATCCCAAATCTTCCATGTCCGGACATGGGGGCAACACAGTTATGGTCCTAATCAATCCTGAACAAGACCTGGCCAGGCACTAAGTTAATGATTGATTGGGGGCATACCTATACATACATACTACTTTACTGCACTTTCACTTATAAGTTGCACTGATAAGTTATAATGTTTCATGACTTATTTGCTTATTTGCGTTTCAAATGTTTAAATGCATAACTAATTATGGAATGCTCGCAGGTACAGGATAATGCGAAAGGACTCTCACCCCGCAGAAGGATCGTGGGGCGACTGAACAGCTGAGTCTGAACTCTAACCTTGGCGAACGCCAGGAGAGTATAAAAGCGTCTATGATTAAGCACTGAGAAAGCACTCTAGCCCGCTGAAGGATCGGGAGAGTATAGAAGCGCTAGAGACTTAGCGCCACAAGGATTCATACCCCGCTGAAGGATCGGGGTGCAGACTTAAAGCTAAATTCAAACTCTATCCCGAACTACGACAGGAGAGTATAAATGCATGACGACATATGCCACTCAAGGGCTCCTATCCCGTCATACGACTGAGACCAAGAATGAAAATGGAGCTCGAACCACTCGTTTCCGGGAATGGGGTGGGGGGGGCAGCACACGAACACATCAGTATAAAAAGAAATGGAATTTCATTCACTAAGTACAGGCTCATAAAACAAAGCTGGACAAAATGCGAGATCCGAACTCGCACAACAACAGCAGACCAGTAGGGAATAACTAAAGGGCCGCGTCCAGAAGGATGACGTAGGCGTATAATTCTAAGCTGCCTGTGCGACTCACGGCGACGACAGAAAAGAAGCCTGGATAGTGAATTGTTCAGCGACATGTTATACAACTTCATACTCGCAACTGGAAGGACCTGGCGAGGCCCTGAGATTTTTTGATGTCTACCCTACCTTAGTACGATCTTGAGCGATCATTGATTCCTTGGCCTTAATACGATTCGACGTAATCGTGGAATTCTGGACATTTATGAATTACAGGCTTCTTGTACCGTCCCAAACACGTCCTACTCCACGCTTGGATAGTATGATCGCTTGAATTCTGAAAGTGACTTCCTCTTCTCATGTATACATGTCTGAATTCGAAAGGGAAGTGATCCGACCGCATGTCTTTCGCACTTACCCTATAACTGGGGCCATGGCTATTGAAAATGTTTACAAACGGCATAACTTAAGTGCCTGTTTTTAACTTGTGTTGTGATCCTAATAGGCCCCCTTGAGGACCAAGAAACAAATGCAAAGAGAATGTCCATCTGCTGATCCCAACTGACTTCTAGAATGGGAAGCTCATATAAGGCTGGATATATCCCATACAACAATTGGATAAGATGCAGTTATTTCGCCTCCAACCTCTCCCTTCATGCAGAAAGCAAGTGGGAACACCCGAGATGAACACGAACCAATCAATAGTCACACAACGTGCAGCTTCGATTCAGAGCGTCGTAGATGGAAACATGGGCGATGGAACGGCTACCTGCAACTTCCTAGATGAGAATGCAAGAATCACAATGAACTTAGGTCATGCACGACCAACTTCAGCTCCAGCTCGAATGGGTACTCAAGCGCTAGAGTACGCTCAACTCCAAGATGGAACGCAACAATTCGAAGAACAGAAGCCCGGTCGAGTCGAATGACTCGACCCGTGACTTGGGAGTAACATTGATGCAGAAATAAGAAATCCACAAAGACCCCCTTGTAATTTCAGATTCAATACTGGGGGCTGCAGCAATTCTTTGACGGTGATCTGCTCGCCAGTTTAATTCGGCACCTCTCGAGGAGCGGTACTCCTCTAGTTGGTGTGGGTAGGGATAATCACAGCCCTTTCACACGGGACATTAGGACATCCTATTATTCCCACAGATTTCAATATTTCACCACAGCGAGACTCGCTCAGAGGCTTTGATGGATTCAACTCTAAGGTGGACATACTTCCATGACAAAAAAGTGTTAACGTCGAGACGAATGACCAAGATGCTTTTCTGACTAAAGAACGGAGCACCTTCCAATTCCTAAGACGATAAAGAACAAAAGAAAAGCCCTGGAAAAGAATGACAAGAATGTGCAGTTCCAAAGTGAATCTATACCACTTATCGAGCCCATGATCTTGTTTGTCAAGCTCAATTGCACCGAGCATGAGAAAGAGACTCAACAAGACTATGACGACCATTTCGGACTATGCTGAAGTACAAACTGAGGGGCCCAACTAACTTCATGATGATATTTATCAGTCGCACTCAACAAGATTACTTAACTCCGCAGCTGATTCGGTAAGAGTGACCAAGTCCGCTGACGCCAGATGAGGCAATCCTCACCATTTTACTAAAGAGAAGAGACGACATCAAAATAAATGTGGTTCAATCATGCACCCCATTAACTCAACTCAATCCCACCGATGTGGGGGGCATGAATACTAACTTCGCTTGTCCTTCAATGGCACTGAGAGAACAAGTGTCGAATCATAAGCTAACTTTGAAGACAATCCTGGCATGGAATGGGATTCAAAGCATGTACGTCATGCCTCCGGAGTACGACCTTACTCATCTTTGTCGACCAAGCGGGTTAGCTTGTGGATCAAATGTGAACTTAAAGTTTCAAACTACACCAGATAGAAGATGTGACAAACCTATCTACTACCTTGCGATGGTGACAATCCTATAGGCATTGGTCCACATAATTTTAATAACGTCCCTTACTGACTACTTCATATGTGAATATTGGATTAAGAAATGATCCGTAACAGTTGTGGATTCTCTCGACTACGATCCAGAGTGATCATGGCTTTTGAATTCCTTACTGTTACGATTCAATGCGATTTTAAGATCCTGAATCAATATCAAGATATCAGGCTAGTCCAATCTTGAGTACAAATGACAAATTCGTATGTTGATTCTGATGTGCTTTATCCCAACAGTCCAGTTGTTAGCTCAGAGCCCAAAGATTCTTACATCTCCCCATGATTTGGGTGGCTACTCCATTTATTGACTCATATGTAAAAGAAAGTCCAACCGTACCACGCGCTTGGCTTGCATAGAGTGATGATGTTGTTTGGCGATGACCTATGCGTGTAGGATCACGCTCGGGAGCCGACAATTTAGCATGACTTCTGACGGATGAATTAGATCTTTTGATTTGACAAGGTTTAAACAATTTCTTGATCATCTCGAATACTCCTCTCATAGAACTTAGCCTGATTAGCTCCAATGGAAGCAATGCAACAATTGGATAAAGCCTTCTCAAGAACAAATGATATTCTAGAAAGATTTAGCTCAACATATTCAAAGCACATCTCATCCTCGATAAGATGTACTTTGGGGGGCAAAATGTTAGCCTGCTTTATGACCAGGCTACCCAAAGCAAAGATCATGTTGACACACCTCTGGGTAAATGCTGTCTCATATGGAATCTCTGGATAACATCGCTCTCCGGCATTGGAAGCATCATCAGAAGACACAAGGCAGTTAGTTCAAAATCACAACATCAGTATAAACTGGCCCGAAACCCCTATCAAATGACCTCATTTGGATCTATTCACCTCATATACTCGTAGCCCTTTGAATTAGCTTCAGTTTGAGCTTTGGTTTGGCTCAATCGGACTTACGGTTTGAAAGTTACGCCCATTTCCGTGAACGGGTGAAGCTGGCATATGACCGCGATCCGATCCGCCCTTGCCTACGCGATCCGATCCGCCCTTGCCTACGCGATCCGATCCGACCTTGCCTACGCGATCCGACCTATGACCGCGATCCGACCCATGACCGTGATCCGACCCATGACCACGATCCGACCTATGACCGCGATCCGACCCGTGACCGCGATCCGACCTTCGGACCTGCTCAAACGCAGCTTGTTTTGACCTATTCTCAAGGCTACTGGCTCTCCTATTTTTCTGGATCGCCTGCCACGTACCCCATCACGAACCAGTCCTCCCAGGAGCTTTCCTACAGCTATAAATACACCTTCAGAGAGCATTTTCAAGGGAATTTTGGCATCTCAACTTCCATGGCTGCCATGGCCAACACTTCTCCATAAATAACCACCATCTTCCTCAATAAATTCAATGGATTCGGAGAGAATTATTCATTGAATTCAAGTGATTGAAAGACAATATTCATTGTAATTGTAATCTATGAGTGAAATGAGAAAATATGAAGTGGACGTAGGCTCGTTAACGCCGAACCACTATAAAAAATCCTGTTGTCTCACTTTTTCTATATTTTTTCAGTTATTTCTTCATATCCTATGCTCAAAATACGACGATTTGGGTGTTAGGACCATTTTTTGGTCTAACATGAATAAAAGAATATTCTGAATTGGAAGGAGGCATATGTTGTGTTTGTGTAACACTTGTTTATTATATATATACGCGAGTTATTCAGAAAGACCGGGTTTATCCCATTCTGAATAACTGATTCGACGTGGTGTAGAGAATGAAGACGGTGGTTGAAGAACGGAGGTCTTCACATTGTTTGGGTGATTACTGGTGATCTTGATTGGGTTGTACACCCAAGAGGAGAGAATCAGTTGGTGATCGTCCAGGCGTACTTGGAGATCGATGGATATGCGAGGTACAAGGTGCCTCCGGTTTCGTTCAGACCCAGAACGAACATGTATGGACTGTGTGTCTGACATTGGATTTTGCTCTGTGTTGATCGATCTCTATTAAATATACATCTATCTGGTGAAGGGGAATTCATTCCCTTACTTCACCCTTCTCTGAGACGTACGGGATCAGAGGTTGTATATCGTTAGACATCAGTCGCATGGTGTGAATTGCCTATGTGGCATGCCTAAGTGGCAATTGATCAAGGCTTCTGTTGAAAAGCAAATTCTTGTGGTTGATGATCAAAGTACGGCCTGTGTGGCATAGCTTTGTGTAGCGTTGATTCGTGAGCCTAACAACCCGGTTGTGAACCAGAAACAGGAGAGGACCTCAGGGAGGGCATGCGTTTCCATCTAGCTAGGGTGGTGTCAGTGACCTACCAGCCTTGACATTTATATTATTTTCACCTGAGTGGTTGTTGTTGTTGTGAGGCGCCTCAATTATATCGGTGACTGTTTGGAGCTGATGGAGTCATTTGGCTCATTTACGCCCCAAAGGGCGGGGAAACGTAGTGTTTAGGCATAATAATCCACATTGGTGGACCGGCCCTGACCATCCAAGGCTTTTCTATGCACTTGCCTGAGGCTCGGGCTAGAGAGTCTTGAAGCGGTAGAGGACGATCCCTGGCCTCGGTTCATAGATGGAAATCCAATTTCCAAATACGTGACTTCGCGGTTTTAATTGTAGAGCATAGTATGGCGACATAGTGGTATGGGGCACTTATGCCGTCTATGATTAATACTTATGATTGAAATTGTTTTCTTCACTTATAGTAATAATAAAAGACGAAATTTAGCGTATCAAGCATTCTTTGGTTATTATAAAGTAAAAACCCTATCCTCCGGCTTGCGTTGCATTGTGTGATGGGACTTGGGGTCTTATAATAGCTTCATTTTTCTTTATTTAGCATTGCATTGTTGTTTTATGCACTGGTATTCTTGGGAGGAAACCCGTTCCGTGTTATACGGCGTGGTCCCTTGATTTACCTAACTTTAAAATAAAGATTAATAACTGTTTTAGTTCTCACACCAGTCACATGACTGACCTGGAGTTTATTGTTTTGACCTAAACTCTGGGTGCCCTTATTTTGACATGGGCAGCTAGTAGTTTTGGTTTTGCAGATTTATATTTACAGGATCCTGATTTACAGCTGGAACGATACTCGGAAAGCTCTGTGTTCGTATATTACTTCTAGTTGTGTTTTGTATTATTTTCCGCTGTGATGTATTTAAATGTAATTTAAATCTCTGATATTTTCTGTCTAATATTTATTCATACTCTGTAATATTCTTGTATTCTGATGGAATTGTTGTAATAAGAAATGAAATATTCTTCTGTTTGCGTTCTGATTGGTCGTGTTCTCAAACAATCAGGGGTTTCGATCGGTCTTGGTCGGTTTAGCGATCGATTCGGATCGAGCGAAATTCCTTTTCATTACATCCAATTCGATTAACTCTAATCAATTAACTCCTTTCGAATAAACTATATTCGATTAACTCCTTTCAAATAAACTATATTCGATTGACTCCTTTCGAATAAACTATATTCGATTTACACCTTTATCTCTATTCGAATAAACTATATTCGATTAACTCCTTTAAATCTATTCGAATAAACTATATTCGATTATCTCCTTTAACTCTATTCGAATAAACTATATTCGATTAACTCCTTTAACTATATTCGATAATCTTTCTTCGAATAACTATATTCGATAAATCTTTCTTTGAATAAACTATTTGATTTACTCTAATCGATTAACTCCTTTTCGAATAAACTATATTTGATCAATCTCCTTTAACTCTATTCGAATAAACTATATTCGATAACTCTAATCGATAACACTAATTGATTTACTCTATTCGATTAACTCTAGTTGATAACTCTAACTGATTAACACTATTTAATTAACTCTATCGATAACTCTATTCAATTAACTCTATCCTTTAACTCTAATCGATAACTCTATTCAATTAACCCTATTCAATTAACTCTATCCTTTAACTCTAATCGATAACTCTTTTATATCTCGTTAATTCCCTTTTATAATCCTATTTATTTTCTAAATAAATATTCCTTTTATAATTTTATTTATTTAACCAATAAATATTTCATTTTCAATTCCTTTTCAATTCTATTTGTAAATGTTTTACAAATATTCCCTTTTCAATTCTATTTGTAAATGTTTTACAAATATTCCCTTTTTAATTCCATTTTCAATTCTATTTGTAAATGTTTTACAAATATTTCCTTTTCAATTCTATTTGTAAATGTTTTACAAATATTCCCTTTTCAATTCTATTTGTAAATGTTTTTGAAATATTCCCTTTTCAATTCTATTTGTAAATGTTTTACAAATATTCCCTTTTCTTATAATCTCCTTTGATTTTACAATTGTTTTCTTTTAAAAAATCCTTTTCAATTCTATTTGTAAATGTTTTACAAATATTCCCTTTTCAATTCTATTTGTAAATGTTTTACAAATATTCCCTTTTTCAATTCTATTCGTAAATGTTTTACAAATATTCTCTTTTCTTATAATCTCCTTTGATTTCGTAATTATTTTCTTTTATAAAATCCTTTTCCTTTTATATATAAAATCCATTGATTTTATATAGATAATTTATTTTCAAAATACACTTTGAAAATCCCCTTTTCTACATCCCAGTATTTCTTACGGTATTTAAAATATCAGGTAACAATGATCGATATCATTCAAACTCACATAATCAACAACAGATTATATATCACATCATATATTACAATATATGAAAAGAACAGTATTATAAATATTAAGGAATCCAGTTGGATCCCTCTAACCTTTTTTCCTGCATCCACGGATGTTACACAATATAATTCACATCGATATCACTTCAGTATGAAATATTCTGATAAACAGAATCAATAATTAGTTAACGATTTATATAGATATTTATATCATTATCTAAAATTTTAACCAATCATTCAACAATTCAATCAAATAGTCAGCACACAACAATCATCATCATTTATCAGTTCTAATTATACGCTATAAAAACATGAACTAATAGATTTGGTGAGTTTTACTCACATTGGACGATCCTCGTTAAATAACGATTAACTTCTTTGATTCAGACGGACAATTTATTTTGCAATAAATTGTAACGAGCTCCAATTCACTCCTAGTCAGTTCCAGTGTGTAGCTATCATCCACATGATCCCATCGGATTTTGTTTTGTTCAGTTCTGACAACGTATGAGATAGTTATGCTATTTACTGGTTAACACACATTTAATTAAACTAAAAACTAAATTAATTGCCTCATTTGGGCCTTACCTTTTATCACTCGGCCCACTAACCAAATCAGACTCGCCCCTTTCATGATCGCACCCTTCTTCCTCAAACCGATATCTGCTCTAGAAATCAGCCAGCCATTTTGTTCTTCCTTCGATCAAATCCTCTACTCCATGCCACTAAACACCAAATCGAAACCACCGTCGTACTCACCTTTGAGCCCTCCTCCATGTTCATCCGACTTCGACCAACTCGCGACTTCCATTTAGAATGCGAGGAAAACCCCATAACGCTGCTGTGTTGAAGCACGCGTCGCTCCTGGTGATCGATTTCCCCCAAATGCTCACGGCAGGTGCTAATACCTATTTCGAAGTCTAAAACACTCTCCGATTCCAACATCGATGCCTAAAACTCTACAAACTGGAAGCCCTAGTTCATTGTTGCTTTATTTCCAACGAAAAGGAAGTCGTCGGACCTAGTAAAACATGCATAGAATCGAAGAGGAAGTCCTAAACATTTGTAATATATGTTTATCTCGATTTATGCAATTTTATTTGAATTTTTTTTATTTTGGGAAGATCAGGAATTGGTTTTCAGAGGAAGAAACCGGCGGCTACATGAATTTTGATCAGAGAAAATTTGTTTAGGGTTTAGAAATAAGTTTGGGGTATTTATAGCATATTTTAAATATTTTAGTATTCGATTATTTCCAATAAAATAAGCTACCATTATTTGTTTTTCTGTTTAAAAATTGTGTGATCACACACGATACCCAAAAATCATGAAAACGGACATACAACTAGAGTTCGAGATTACGGACCCAACGAAACTAGTTTCGTCGAACTCCAACTCTGTCTGCTCACATAACATATTTTTAACCATCAAAATACTGACTGTTTTTCACATTAAAAATCCAAACTGTCACACACTGACCCCAAAAAACACGACACTTGGAATCTAACAATAATTTAATATTACGGATCCAACAAAATTGGTTTCGTCAAAAAAACGAAGGTCATTTGCAAACTGGCTATTTTTAAAGCTCTAAATAACTCATTTAAATTTATATATATATTTAAAAATAAATAAATTAAATATAAATAAATTTATATTATCGTATATATTCACATTATAAAATCATACAACTCTATATCGGGATTCATAACTCGATATTCCAAAGTTCCCAGGTATATCGATATTCAATTTATATTTAAATCCTTTTTAAAATATAAATAAATCATTATAAATTATAAAGGAATTCCATAGCGACTTTTCTAAAATTTGATTTGGACATAAATCAAAATCTACACGACGAAATCCTAATTTTTCTCTTCCACTAGAAAAATATACTTCACCAGCTCCGTACATTTCTTATTTCACAAAAATCCGGCTTAAAACGGATTCTGTATATTCGTTTAAAGTTCAAATCGCCAAATTACGAACTGCCACGCTATTTGGAGCTCGATTTTAATTATAATGTAATTATACATTCAAACTTCATTTAAATAATATATTCGTTATTCTAAATCAAATTCCAAACTGAATTATAGCTTATATATGATCCAATTCACATCGTATTGTGAATTCTACTATTTCTGACTATTCTAGAATTTAAATATATTATTTAATTATTATATTATTTAAATTTTCTTATTATTTAATTTTGGTCATTTTAAATTACCAAACTTTTATTTAAATAATTAAATAAATTATTTATTATTTGTACTATTACGAGCTGTTAACCCATGTAACCTAATAAAAAAGAAAATGTGAATGAACGGTATATGTAGGATTATCCAAAGTGTATAATTTAAATCTAGTCACCAGAATTTGTGTTCTGACCCCCTCCTCATAACATACTCGCAGGTCAGATTTATGGCAGAGACATGATAGCTTTGGATACAGGTTAGTAAGTATTATTACTTTGGTAAGGTTATACTCTGACTATATTATATTTTATTCATTCTGTTGTGAGATTTTTTCTGAGCTCTGACATATTTTATGTCTCTGTCTTTTCTACAGGATACCAGAGCAAACCAATCCTAGTTTCGATAGATTGGAATTTTGAAAAAAAAAATCGGTCTATCGAAATTCGGGTTGTTACGGTAGCTTTATATATTTGTATTGCATGTAAGCTTCTATTCCTTATTTAGTAAATGTCATTTGTTTAATTAAAAAAATCTTTTTAATTAACTATGCATTTTATATCGTTGTAGGAGGGTCGTGCTTATATTTTAGGTAATAGAAAAATAATATTACATGGCATCTAGTTGAGGTATGAGTTGGTATAGTCGATTACATGTTGAAATAGACAATATTTGTAACATGTGTGTTTATGTCGTAATGTTGTAAAATATAAATTTATTTTTTAAATGTTACTTAAAATGAAATTATGTTATCTAGTGCACACAATTTTTTAATATAAATGAATTAGAAATTAGAAGTGATGTTATTATTTATGTATACATTTTATGTCATGTGATTTACATATTTCTATATATCTAAAATATATAAGAAATAATTTAAGCATTTTCCCTAAATATTCAAAAATTGTATATATTAAAATTCTTATATTTTTAGGACTTATTAGATTTTTATTTAAATAGTTTAGATTTTAGATTAGACAATTTGCTAAATATAATAAATTGAATGTAGAACCAATTTATAAGGATTCCCAATTATTAAGAAAATAAAATTAGGCATTTTAAATTAATAGAATTTTAAAGTACAATGCATGCTAAATTTATTTTAAATGTAAAAGATAAATGAATTAATGTATATGATTTACGTTCTGCAATTTGCATATATTTGCATCTAAATGATTTTTTTAACCAAATTGTTAATGTGCCCATCGTATACATTAAAATTTCATTTTTTTTAAAGCTTTATTAATAAATAATAGTTGATTATGTTTAACAATTAATTTAAAATTTGGATTATGTGATTACATTAAATGAATGTAAAATGTTGTGGCAAAACCATGAAGATTTGTAAATTTTTTATATAAAATAGATATTTTACGGTAAAATAGTGTTAGATGTTTTGTTCAATAATTGTAAAGTTGTAGATTATAAGATTTTGAAAATAAAATACCCAAGATAGAAAGACTTTAGAAGAATAGAGATTATTCCTAAAATTAAGGTGAAAGCTTCATATACTTGTATTTAATTGTTGCTGGTATGTAACTTTTGTGTTGCATATGACAATTTTATTAAAAGTAGTTTTTATTATTTTAATGTTAAAATGAGAAATTTGTTATGCAATATATGATAAATTTTGATGTGGAGTACACAAACTATTAACTAAAATTATTATTATTGTTTATGTGTAATTTAAATATCATACCTTACACAAACATTATGTATGCATGTGTATTTGAATTTTTTTTAATCATTGTTGTTAATTTTGATATAAATGTTGAAATTGATTCATATTAGTAATTTATTTGATAAATTAGCAAGTGCTGTTTAATAGAATTTGTTTAAATAAGTTATATGTAAAATTACGAAGGTAGTTTAACTCTGTAGCAAAGTTGAAAAAAAAAAGAAAAAATGTGCAAAAAATTGTATAAATTTATTGTGGAGTTATTATTATTTAAAAAGAATTTTATAATATAATATATGGTAAATTCTTGATACAAATGAATCATAACTAATTTACAAATTAACTTTGTCATTATCGTTGATATACATAATTCATATTACATGATTTATACATCTTTTTAGTTGCATGAAAATATATCTTTATTTAATATCAATATATAGTAAAATTATCGTATATTTTAAGATCTATTAGAAAAATGGACAAAATACTCTTTAAGATTATTTAAATAATTAGAATTTAAGATTTAATGAGTAGTTTAAATATATGAATTGAAATGTCAACTATTACAAAAGAATTGAGGAGGTTCGGCAAATTACTGTATAAAAGTTAAAATGCAAGTATTTTAAGTGGAAATTATTTTGTACAATTTACAATACATTTATTGATATTAAGTTTTTTATTATTTTTTACATATATTGTTTAAACTATTTGACTTGTTTAGCTTTATATTTGGAAGAAAAACCGATTTTGTCATTTTTGTTGATATGAACATGGTTTACATTTTAAAACATCACTCTTGGCATTAATTAAATGAATTAACAATAATTTATTGATTTAATTCATTTGTTAAATTCAAGATCACATAATTAATTTTAACATGTTGACATTAATGTACAGTGTTGAGTGATATTGTGCTATATTTTGTACATAACAAAAAAAAGTAAAATATAGATGTTTCTCATTAATATTACAATGCAATACATGGTAAATATATTGACACAAATTATTTCAACTTTGAACTTCTCATAGTTGTTTATGTGTATAGTTTATGTTATGTGATTGACATGTTTATATATTTTTATTTTTTATTTTTTGTTAATATGAATATGGTTAAACTAAATTTCATTTATTATATAATCAATGAATAATTGTTTGCTAAAGTCATTTAAATAGTTTTAATACCATGCAAATTAATTGTAAAGTACGGTACTAAATGTAAAATATTAGAAAATAATTGAAAGAGACTTAAATGATTATAGAAAATTTGAAGTGTAGTTATTTCAAGCCAAAAAAAATTCTTGTCATTTTTAGTATTTAAAAGAAACACTAGTTGGTTAAATTTATTTAAATTACTTGTATTTTGAGTTTTGTAATTAATTTAAATATGTGGACCTAAATATAAAACTTTAGAAGCTGACTATTAATAAATAATTATGTAAACTTTGAAATGTTCATATCAAATGTAAAATGGAAAAAGAAGTAAAATAATGTGAGAGAAATAGTAAATATGTGTAAAATGATAAATTAATCTAAAAATAAAATATCTAGAGCGAATTAAGGAAAATAGAGAAATATCCTGAAATTAATGAGAGAGCTTGAAAAGTTTTGCTTTACTATTATTTAATAGATTTGATGAATCAACAAATATTATTTAATATAGTTTGTTTAAATAAGTTAAACATAAAATTATGAAGTTAATTTAACTATATAGCTATCATAGCGGGAAGAGTTGAAAAGAAATTTGCAAAATAACGTATAAACTTATTGTGAAGTTATTGATGTTCAGAATGAATTTTATGATAATATACTGTAAGTTTTTTATATAAATGAATCATAAATAATTTACTAATTAACTTTTTCATTATTTTTTATATACATAATTCATGTTACCTGATTTATGCATCCTTCAGTTACATAGAAAACTAAGTTTTTTACTATGAATATACGTAGTAATTTTTTTGAGGAAATGTACATAGTAAAATTGGCATGTATTTTTAAGGGCTATTAGAAAAACGTAGTAAATACTCTCTAAAATTATTTAAATAATTAGAATTTGAGATTTCATGAGTAGTTTAAACGTATGGACTGAAATATAAAATATCACGAAAGAATTAATGAGGTTCGACAAATAATTATAAAAATGTTAAAATACAGGTATTTAAAGCGGAAAATAATTTCTTTTATTTATGATAAATTTATTGAGATAATTGTATAACATATTAATTTTTATTTTATTTTTAACATATATTATTTAAACTATTTGACTTATTTAAATTTATAGTTTATATATGAAAGAAAGGTCAATTTTGCCATTTTTATTGATATGTATATGATTTACATTTTAAAACATCACACTTAGCGTTAACTAGTGCGAACCCGTGCTATGCAATGGAGTTCACAACATAATTTTTTTTATGCTTCTTAGTTTTTTAAGTTTCAATGATGAATAGTATGTTTATATATTTTATATAATATATTACATTTTTTTAAACACTATTGATAAATATTTGCTGAAAAATGTATTTAAGTAATCTCAAAGCATACAACGTATAACACATTTTTAAAGCTTAATAACTTCATATAAGTAAAGATAATATTAGCAATTAATTATTCTTAACATATTAAGAAATGCATCACTATGTTATGTTTCCAAATTTAAGAAACATATAGCCAATATACGTTTATTCTATAACATACACTCATATATGTAAGCACATAGTTTGTCTATAGAAGTTTTCCATACTTAACCAAAAATAACAGTTGAGCCAAATTATTGTTAAAATTTTGGTTTAAAAAATACCATCTAAGATTAGAACATGCCTACCTTTCGACATTATCCAATACTAAATGCATTATAAAAATATTAAAGTAACTTTAGCACATTATATTTTTGAACATACATAGGATAATACGACATAAAAAATACGTGTAGAATATGAATACAATCAAAATTCTAGAACAACTTGATAATAATCATCTTCCATTAATTTAATTATTCATACATGAAACAACTAAACTAACATAACAATTAACGTAATTTAATGCAAAATTGTATATCACTTTAAAATGAAATACATGTAACATGCATAATGCTAATTTTTGATGACATTTCGTTACAGAAACAGAATAAGATGGAATGGTGTAAAGAACGACAATTAACACGTTGAGTTGTTAGAAATAGTGTCAAGGACCGCTAGTTTCAATGGTTAGAAGTTTGGCGTTTAGATGATGGTTCTACATGTTATGGTTCAGTGCCCTTGAGATATCATAATGAGAGAACAACATAATTTATGGATAGGTGTATTGTAAACAACACAAAGATGAGATTATATTAGCATAGAAAGAAGATAAAATAAAAGTTGGAATGTTTTGCAGCAAAATGTCAAAAAATTTCCAAGTAATTTTGTTTTATCATGAAACAAATTTTTTAGTAACTATAACTTATTTGGAGATAAATTATGTGTTTCTTTGA
Organism: Allium sativum; assembly: GCA_030737875.1. Classification (NCBI taxonomy): domain Eukaryota; kingdom Viridiplantae; phylum Streptophyta; class Magnoliopsida; order Asparagales; family Amaryllidaceae; genus Allium; species Allium sativum. The sequence goes on along the minus strand of CM060927.1, from coordinate 219,785,746 downwards.
TGAAAAGCTAAGATAAAACTTAAGCATCGATTAAATTTGATAAATATCATCAATATTTCCAATGTTATTAACAGAAAGGAAACATTTTAATTCCCCTCCTAGGGAAAATAAAACCATCTTATATGCAACTCAAAATTTAAAATATAAATCATTTAAATTTAATATTTTGGCAATCATTTTTGAATTTCGTTTTGCCTTCTCATGCAATCATCCTTAATCTTTTTAATGTACGAATAAAATCATAGCTCTAAACACTGGTCATTGCTTTATTTGAGGTTCTAATTTGACGAAATCTATGAATTTTTACTAAGGCATTAATCCATTGCCAATATGAATGTCTGTAATATTTAGTGTATACATCCAGAATACTTATAACTGTAATAAATCATTACAAATTAAGATAAATTTTTAGCTTTTATTATATATAGAATATGTATATACTGATTTTTTCGTATTATAAAGTAGATTTGAGGGAATACATTGAAAAATGATACTCTATTACGAAAAATATAACAGAAAATAGAATTTGATAAATGAAAATAATAATGAAAGTGTAATACCCCGTATTTCTGTTAATATTAATGATCACAAATTAAAGAATAACTAATCTCAGATGTGAGAAATAAGGAAACGGGTTGCACCATTGTGTTCATCTCGGAATTTTGGTTGAGATAGAGTCCGAGTTTGCGTGAATTGGACTTCGTATGAAGAAGTTATGGCCATCGGAAGTTTCATAAAATTCAAAACAGATTTCGAAAATTCAATTTTCAAAGTCAGATTGGCTAGGCAAGAAATTTCCCGCCAGGGCCAGGTCGTCCTGCCCCCCTCCCCCCGGGCAGATTTGATGGATGACCGGTTTATGACTATGTGCTGACTCATTAGGGTTTCTGATCTACTCTAATTGGCTGGGATTAATTCTGGGTTGATCGGACGGCCTAAACTAATCCTAAACTCTATAAAAAGACATGTAGACTCAAACCCTAAAATCAAATTGAAATTAGAGCCATGGCCTCCATGCCGTCACCTTGCAACCTAGAATAGCCGCCACCAATTGGAAAGGAAGAAAGCTAATCAAATTCAAATCTTTTCAACTCTAACAACGAATCTACTACAAAGGAAAGCTAATTCAACATCAGAACTCAGATTTCAGAACTCAAGACCTTTTTTGAGTTGTGAGTTCGATTTCTTTAATAAAATAATTAACAATTTAATTGGATTGAGTTATGATGCAGATTATATGGTTATGTTGTGAATTATTGACTGCATGTTATCATCTATGTTGTAAAATTGTGATGTTATCATTTATGTTGTAAATTCTATGATGTTATAATCTATGTTGTAAAGTTGTGATGTTACCATCCATGTTGTAACTCTATGATTATGTATTCATAGTGATGTTTCATATGCTAGTTTGGTTATGTTGTCTCATATGATAAATCATATGTATGTATGCAAGTTAGGATGTTAATTGAGACATAGATTATATGCAAGTTAGTGAAAATTTTATGCATAACCTTACATGTTTCATGACATCTATTTTAGATCTAAAGTTAGGTTATGACATGTGTGAGTTATATGCTAAATTTTACATGCTAGTTTATATGTTTAGATGTAAGTTTACACCATCGTTATGTTGCATAAATCACATATGCAAGTTTATAGAAATATATGTGTTTGGAGTATGAATCATATTATGTAAGTTTGTGGTTATTACCTATGCAAGTTTACACCTTTAGATGTAGATCTATGACATACATGATTTATGCAAGTTTATGACTACTGCCTAAACAAGTTCACACCTTTAGATTTGGATCTATGACATATGTAGTTTTATGCAAGTTTGTGACTTTGTCCTATGCAAGTTTTATATGTAGAACCTCATTCACACATGCAAGTTCACCTCTTATGTTTAGATCTAGTTTTATCTGTATGTATGTTGTGATGTTTTCTCTTTATTCCATGAGTTAGACTATTCGAGTCTAACGTATATTTTACGTTAAACGAGCAAACGTACAATGTGGGGTAATGGGATAATATTAAAAGATTTAATATTGAGAATTTGGCATAAATGCCTTAAATGGCATAAAATAAATATGTGAAGATAATTGGTATGATTTTGCATACTATAAATATATGGACATAATTGAGCCAATTATGTCTATGGTTAAATTTGGAATTGATTGATAATTTGAATAGGAAAATTAATTCAAATTGGGGAATGATTAATTAGGTGTAATTAATCGTCTAAGACACGAGTTTAGGCTCTTTTGTGGTGTAAGACTGCCCGGACCCGCCCGACAAATCCAGCTGCCACAAATGCCAATCTAATGTGGGAGGTCTTAGGCATAAATTAAATACGTGACAGTTGTAAAGACACGAGTTTATGCTCTTTTGTGGTGTAAGACTGCCCGGACCCGCCACGCAAATCCAGCTGCCACAAATGTCAGTCTAATGTGGGATCTTTACAAGGTTACGGTGTTAATGAATTAAGAAACACTTAACCAGATAAACATTTTGTGGGACATGAGGGGGTTAAGTGGGTGCCTTGGGTGGCATGTGGAATTCAAAGGGTGCCTTGGGTGGCATTTGAAATACGATTAGAAACACTTAACCAAAATTGAAACATGTAAGTGAACATGAATATGAAGAGGGTTAAGTGGGATGTACTAGAGGGGACCAAGCTTAGGTGGATAACTTGTGTCAAGTAATGGGGGCCCGTTTCAACCAGTAACCCATAAGTATCTCTGTGGGCTCGACCCAAGTTGAGGACGGGACACACGTACTGGGCTTGACTGTAAGAGGCCAAAACGGGTTAGTGGTGGCAACGCAAGTCCAACGGGTTCATGTGCGTGTGTGGGCCCCGGCTGGTAGGTAAGACGTTGTTGCATCGTGTAGGTATAAGCCGTGCATTATTGGTGGTATCGGGTTGCCACTTTGTGGAGTGATACACCCCACTGTGGGGCCAGCACGGGTAATTACGAGTTAGGGAGCCGATCGCATGGGGGTAATGGGTACATCTAGTGGAGATAGGGGCAGGAGGCACCTATGAAGGCAACTAGGGGTGCACGAAACTACTATTATCATTATTAAGTTTTGTAGGCGGGATCAACCTTAGGGTGACTAGGGGTGGTGCAGTATAGTAATTATCTTATAGTGGTTTAGGTGCGCCTTTAACGTTATCTTTGTTCAATCTTATTTCTTTGTTTACTCTGTCATACCCAATTGTTCACAGTCATTTCCTTATTTTCCATCTTATGCCTTAGCCTAGTTATTTTGGTAATTATATTGTTAAAGTTATCGCACTCGCCAGACTTTATGTCTGACCCCCTTTGTTTCCACATCCTTTCTTCCTTTCCCCCCAGGTGCTCAAGTTGAACTAGCACCAGTGGAGCTTGATTTTGGACAGCTATATCTCTGCTTTTAGAAGTTGCTTGGATCGCTGAAGTAAAAGTTCAGCCTCTCTTATTTATGGCTATTTTGTACAGGGGTTATGTCTTTCAATTTATGTAATTTGATTTAGTCAAGATGGATATTATGTACTTTGACTCTGGCTTTTGATGATGTAATCAAACTTATGTGTTTACCGCTGCAATGATTTTTTTTGTAAAGTTTTAAGTACTGTTTGTATCTGTTTTGTTGTTAAGTTTATGTTCTATACACACACTTAAAATGCTCCATGGAAGTTAATGCATTCCCTTTGTGAGTGACATTAATCGACGTAGGGTGTTACACGTGGTATCAGAGCTGAAGGTTACCAGAACATATATGAATTATGAAAAACTGTTTTTTAAAAGCACTTTTTTAAAGAAGTACCTTCAAAAGTACATTTTAAGGAAAGTATTTTCAAGAGAAAAGCTTATTTTAGAAAGCGTAACCCCAAGAGCCATATATCTTTCCTTCAGTTCTTTTATATTGAATCTTTTCTTTTTCGTTTCAGCATGTATAGAATTCCCGAAATACCCGAGGGAATACCGATACCTGGATGGTTTAGGAGGTATTTGGAGACTAGGGCCGCCACCGCAGGTCCAGCAAATGCTCCTCCTCCTCCTTGTGTCGATACTTTTACAAAGATATGTAAGGACTTTCGGGCAATGGGTGGAAAACCTTTTCATGAGACGAAGACATTAGTTGAAGCTCGAAACTGGCTAAAGGAGGTAGAAGAATTGTTTGGGAACTTTGAAGTGGAAGATGGAAGAAAGGTCCAGTTGGCTGCCTGGCTAATGAAGGATGATGCCTCGTTTTGGTGGCAGGTTAGTAATGGAGAACATCCAGTTGATACATGGCCAGATTTTAGGCGGAGGTTTGAGGCGAAGTTTCTCTCACGGGCTGAAGAGAATTTATATATGGAAAGATTTTTGGCGTTGAAGCAAGGGAATCTATCAGTGAAAGAATTGCTTGAGAAGGGGTTCATCAGACGTAGTATATCGGAGTGGGGTGCTCCAGTAGTATTTTCCACAAAGGCAGATGGGTCCCTTAGACTTTGTGTGGACTATAGGGAAATTAATAAGCTTACTAAGAAGAATAGGCACCCACTGCCGAGGATTGACGATCTCTTCGATCAGTTTTTGGTGCCTCGGTGTTTTCGCAGTTGGACTTAACCACGGGTTTCCATCAGTTGAGAGTGGATGAGGATAGCACAGACAAGACCGCCATTAGGACTCCAGACGTCTTCTTCGAGTGGCTTGTGATGCCCTTCGGTTTGACAAACACCCCCGCATACTTTGTTGACTTGATGAGTAGGGTGTTTAGGGAGTACCTTAATAAATTCGTGGTAGTCTTTGTGGACGACATCTTGATCTTTTCTAAAAACGAGGAAGAGCATGCCCTACATCTTAGGGAAGTGTTAGAGACCCTTCGAGCACATAGCCTTAAAGCTAAATTTTCTAAATGTCACTTTTGGAGGAAGGAAGTGCGATTCTTAGGGCACATGGTTTCCAAAGAAGGGATAGTTGTGGATCCCACGAAGGTAGTGGCCATCCAAGATTGGAAGGTCCCTAAAAATGCTACCGAGGTGAGGAGTTTCTTAGGATTGGTTGGCTACTATAGGAAGTTTATCAAAGACTTCGCAAAAATATCAGCCCCATTAACATGCTTGATGAAGAAGAACCTAGTTTTCACATGGGACGTAGATTGTGATGATGCGTTCCTATGTTTAAAGAAAGCTTTGAGCACAGCCCCAATCTTAGTGTTGCCAGATGGGAGTAAGCCATTTACCGTTTATACCGATGCTTGTGGGACAGGACTAGGCGCAGTCTTAATGCAAGAGGGAAGGGTAATAGCCTATGGTTGAAGGCATTTGAGAGTGCATGAGAAAAATTACCCTATGCATGACCTAGAGTTGGCCACTATTGTTTTCGCGCTTAAATCTTGGCGCCATTATCTTCTTGGCGAAAAATTCGAATTGTTCACTGACCACAAATCGCTAAAATACTTGTTCTCTCAGAAGGACTTGAACTTAAGGCAGCAAAGGTGGATGGAATTCTTAGCATCCTATGACTTCGAGATAGCATATACCCTGGCAAGGATAACATGGTGGCAAACGCCTTAAGTAGGAAAAGGTTGTACTTGAGTTCGTTGTTTGTTGAGCGGCGAAGCTTAGAGTTCATCTCTACATTTGACTTTAGACCTTCCATTGACTTTGCACCCGGTTTACTAGCATCCTTAGAGGTCAGACCTACGCTTTTGGGACGAATCGGTGAGGCACAGCGAGATGACCCATAGTTGGTTGAGTTAGTAGAGAAGCTCAAAAGGGGGGAGTCATCGAGCCATCTTAGTAGGTATACCCTAGATGATAAGGGTTGGTTATGTAGGGACGATAGACTTTGTGTACCACGGGACGAGAATTTGAGGAAGACCATTCTTGATGATGCACATCGTTCGAAGATGACTATCCATCCCGGCGGAGACAAGATGTACATGGACATGAGACGAGTTTAATTTTGGGCCGGTATGAAGAGGGATGTGGCCGAATTTGTCGCTAGATGCTTGGTGTGCCAACAAGTAAAAGAAGAGCAAAAGAAGCCCGGTGGGTTGCTTCACCCATTGGAGGTCCCACAATGGAAGTGGGAAAGTGTCTCGATGAACTTTATCGATGGGTTACCGAGAACAAGGAAGTGTAATACGGGGATTTGGGTCGTGGTAGACAGACTTACTAAGAGCACCCATTTTATTCCCGTGAAGAGTAAGAGGACCGCTCCATGGTTAGCCTCCGTATACATTCGAGAGATAGTTCGTTTGCACGGTGTTCCATCTAGCATAGTGAGCGACCGCGATCCTATCTTTACTAGCGAGTTTTGGAAGAGCTTGTAAGAGGCGGTAGGGACTCAGTTATGTTTGAGCACCGCATATCATCCTCAGACCGATGACCAAACCGACAGGGTGAATCGTATTCTAGAGGACTTATTGAGGTTGTGTGTCTTAGACTTCGGAGGTATATGGGAGGAACATCTTCCATTGATGGAGTTTTCATATAATAATAGCTTTCAGTCTAGCATTGGCATGGCACTGTTCGAGGCTCTTTATAGATGGCCGTGTCGTTCACCTACATGTTGGTGGGAGTCTACATATACAATCTTGCTTGGGCCCGATATGATTAGAGAGACTTCGGAAAAGATCGATTTGATTCGAAGGGGGATGAAGATGGTGCAAGATAGGCAGAAATCTTATGTGGACAAGAGGAGGACAGATCTTGAGTTTGATATTGGGGACATGGTCTTTGTCAAAGTGTCTCCATTACGGAATCTTATTCGCTTTGGGTCCATTGGGAAGTTAGCACCAAGGTTCGTAGGGCCATTTCCTATTAAGGAGAGGATTGGGCAGATGGCATATAGAGTGGAATTGCCCGAGAGACTTAGTGGTGTACACGATGTATTCCATGTATCACATTTGAGGAAGTGCTTGCATGAGACCGCGGAAGTGGTAGAGCCGAGCTTGCTTAGGGAGGTGGAGATAGAGCGTGATGCGATGACTTGATGAGCTCCTACATGCATTCTTGGGTCAGAGATTAAGATGTTGAGGAATTGAGAGGTCAGACTAGTCAAAGTACAATGGGGAGATGATGACAGCAACGCTACTTGGGAGACGGAAAAGAAGATGCGTTCATTGTACCCTTTTCTTTTTGAGGGTATGTCTTTTAATATCTCCTTTATCACTTAGCTTGTACTTGCTTTATCTTTGGTATGTCCTCTCGCTAGTATCTTTGACCTTTAAATAGGGTAATCCTATGGTTGAAACATGTGTTTGAGACATGTTATGTATGATGGATGCATGTGGATGCAAGTGTTTGCTAGTGGTTGCTCGTGGATGCATATACACACATTTTAGGCACTAGATCGGCTTAGTCACTTCATATTGCATATTGCATATAAATGTGTGTGCATATTTAAGCTAATGTATGTATAATGGTTGTGTTATCATATGGATGCTGCATTTTAGTGAATGGTTATGCACACATGTAGAAATAGTATGTATCAAAAGGATTCTTTTACATACATATTGGACACATGGCACTATCATGGTTTTCATTAAGGAGGTCAACTGAATCAGTAGACCGCCTGATTTTGCATTAGATAAGGAACATATACACACACTTCTTACATATGTTCATACAGCATTAGAAATTTTATAAGGACAATGGATGCTTGTGTTTGATGGTTGAGTAGATGGTTGTTTGGATGTTAGGATATGCATTTTCCTTAACTTGGAGATTTCGAGGGCGAAATTCTTTAAGGAGGGGAGAATGTAATACCTCTTATTTATGTTAATATTAATAATCACAAACTAAAGTATAACTAATCTCAAACGTGAGAATTAAGGGAAACGGGTTGCGCAATTGTGTTCGACTCAGAATTCTGGTTGAGATAGAGTCTGAGTTTGCGTGAATTGGACTTCGTATGAAGAAGTTATGGCCATCGAAAGTTTCAGAAAATTCAAAACATATTTCGAAAATTAAAATTTCAGAGTCAGATGGGCTAGGCGGGAAATTTCCCGCCAAGGCCAGGTCGACCATAGGGTCGACCTGGGGGTCGGCCTACCCTGACCAGGTCGATCATAGGGCCGACCTGCCCCCCTCCCCCCCCCCCCCTCCCCCGGGGGTAGATTTGATTGATGACCTGTTTATGACTATGTGCTGACTCGTTCGGGGTTCTGATCTGCTCTGATTGGCTGGGATTAATTCTGGGTTGATCAGACGGTCTAAACTAATCCTAAACTCTATAAAAAGACATGTTGACTCAAACCTTAAAATCAAATTAAAATTAGCGCCATGGACTCCATGCCGTCACCTTGCAACCTAGAATAGCTGCCACCAATTGGAGAGGAAGAAAGCTAATCAAATTCAAATCTATTCAACTCTAACAACGAATCTACTACAAAGTAAAGCTAATTCAACTTCAGAACTCAGATTTCAGAACTCAAGACCTTTTTTGAGTTGTGAGTTCGATTTATTTAATAAAATAATTAACAATTTAATTGGATTGAGTTATGATGCAGATTATATGGTTATGTTGTGAATTATTGACTGCATATTATCATCTATGTTGTAAAATTGTGATGTTATCATTTATGTTGTGAATTCTATGATGTTATCATCTATGTTGTAAAGTTGTGATGTTATGATCCATGTTGTAATTCTATGATTATGTATTCATAGTGAATTTTCATATGCTAGTTTGGTTATGTTGATTCATATGATAAATCATATGTATGTATGCAAGTTAGGATGTTAATCAAGACATAGATCATATGCAAGTTAGTGAAAATTTTATGCATAACCTTACATGTTTCATGACATCTATTTTAGATCTAAAGTTAGGCTATGACATGTGTGAGTTATATGCTAAATTTTACATGCTAGTTTATATGTTTAGATGTAAGTTTACACCATCGTTATGTTGCATAAATCACATATGCAAGTTTATATAAATATATATATGTTTGGAGTATGAATCATGTTACGTAAGTTTGTGGTTATTTCCTATGCAAGTTTACACCTTTAGATGTAGATCTATGACATATATGATTTATGCAAGTTTATGACTATTTTCTAAACAAGTTCACACCTTTAGATTTGGATCTATGACATATGTAGTTTTATGGAAGTTTGTGACTTTGTCCTAGGCAAGTTTTAGATGTAGAACCTCATTCACACATGCAAGTTCACCCCTTATGTTTAGATCTAGTTTTATCTGTATGTGTGTTGTGATGTTTTCTCTTTATTCCATGAGTTAGACTATTCGAGTCTAATGTATATTTTACGTTAAACGAACGAACGTACAACGTGGGGTAATGGGATAATATTAAAAGATTTAACATTTAGAATTTGGCATAAATGCCTTAAATGGCATAAAATAAATATGTGAAGATAATTGGTATGATTTTGCATACCATAAATAGATGGACATAATTGATTCAATTATGGCCATAGTTAAATTTGGAATTGATTGATAATTTGAATAGGGAAATTAATTCAAATTGGCGAATGATTAATTCGGTGTAATTAATCGTCTAAGACACGAGATTAGGCTCTTTTGTGGTGTAAGACTGCCGGACCCGCCCGGCAAATTCAGCTGCACAAATGCCAGTCTAATGTGGGAGGTCTTAGGCATAAATTAAATGCGTGACAGTTGTAAAGACACGAGGTTAGGCTCTTTTGTGGTGTAAGACTGCCCGGTTCCGCCCGACAAATCCAGCTGCCACAAATGCCAGTCTAATGTGGGAGTCTTCACAAGGTTACGGTTTTAATGGACTAAGAAACACTTAACCAGATAAACATGTAGTGGGACATGAGGCGGTTAAGTGGGTGCCTTGGTTGGCATGTGGAATTCAGAGGGTGCCTTGGGTGGCATTTGAAATACGATTAGAAACACTTAACCAAAATTGAAACATGTAAGTGAACATGAATATGAAGAGGGTTAAGTGGGATGTACTAGAGGGGACCAAGCGTAGGTGGATAGCTTGTGTCAAGTAATGGGGGCCCGTTTCAACCAGTAACCGATAAGTATCTCTGTGGGCTCGACCCAAGTCGAGGACGGGACACGCGTACTGGGCTTGACTGTAAGAGGCCAAAACGGGTTAGCGGTGGCAACGCAAGTCCAAGGGGTTCATGTGCGTGTGTTGGCCCGGGCTGGTAGGTAAGACGTTAATGCATCATGTAGGTATAAGCCGTGCATTATTGGTGGTATCGGGTTGTCACTTTGGGGAGTGATACACCCCACTATGGGTCCAACACGGGTATCTACGAGTTAGGGAGCCGATCATATGGGGGTAGTGGGTACACCTAGTGGAGATAAGGGCAGGCGACACCTATGAAGGCAACTAGGGTTGCACGAAACTACCATTATCATTATTAAGTTTTGTAGGCGGGATCAACCTTAGGGTGACTAGTGGTGGTGCAGTATAGTAATTATCTTATAGTGGTTTAGGTGCGCCTTTAACGTTATCTTTGTTCAATCTTATTTCTTTGTTTACTCTGTCATACCCAATTGTCCACAGTCATTTCCTTATTTTCCAACTTATGCCTTAGCCTAGTTATTTTGGTTATTATATTGTTAAAGTTATCGCACTCTCCAGACTTTATGTCTGACCCCTTTGTTTCCACCTCTTTTCTTCCTTTCCGCCCAGGTGCTCAGGTTGGAACTAGCACCAGTGGAGCTTGATTTTGGACAGCTATATCTCTGCTTTTAGAAGTTGCTTGGATCGTTGAAGTAAAAGTTCAGCCTTTCTTATTTATGGCTATTTTGTACTTGGGTTATGTCTTTCAATTTATGTACTTTGATTTAGTCAAGATGGATATTATGTACTTTGACTCTGGCTTTTGATGATGTAATCAAACTTATGTGTTTACCGCTGCAATGAATAAAATTTTAAAGTTTTAAGTACTATTTATATATGTCTTGTTGTTAACTTTTTGTTCTATACACACTTAAAATGCTCCATGGAAGTTAATGCATTCCCTTTGTGAGTGACATTAATGGACGTGGGGTGTTACAGAAAGAAAAAACAATCTTAATAAAAATTTCTAGATCAGTTTCGTTGCAAAAGAAATCTAACATATGGAAGTTAAGAAAACAAAAGAAGTGGATATTATATTAAATATATTTGAGGATAGAAACCTAAAAAAAGAGCATTAAGTTATTAATGATATTGGGTAATCATTGCACATAAGAACAACGTTAAGAAAACCATTGAATATTTGAAAGGTGCAGATAAAAATTATAAGTTGGAAATTAGAAGAATTAAGTTCTTAAGGTGAAAATGATACCGTATTCGATTTCATGTATAATAGAAATATTCCAAGTGAAAACCAATCATAATATTTCGATCAATAATTAGAAAAAACATTATATATCTTCATCATACTTCAAGTTTATCAAAACTACAGAAAAACTATAGATCAAATACAATTAAAAAAAACTAACTACTAAAATTTGGATTAATGCAACATTACCTCTTTGAAGAAAAATCTCACAATTCAAAGGCACATGTTACGCATTTAACTATGCTAACAACAAATTTTCATTCTTGTCTACACACTATTTGTACTTTTTCCGAATTTTCGGATTTTTGCTACAAAATAGGACCACTTCCATATCATGCTTCAATTTGTCTTTTAAACCATGAAATCTTTCACGGTCTATTATAGATCAATTGATTGTTCCTGTCCACCGTTAGCATAAGAAATATTCTTTGAATAATTATGAACCATAGAGCAAAATGGAAAGACACAAATTACAAAGGACAAAAAGTTCGAAAAAAGGAGAGATACAACTTTACATTTATTAGGAAAAAAATCGTGTATTATACGCATGTGGAATAATCCCTAAAACATATGTACTTACTGGAACTTTTATGGGGTTATAAATGAGTAACCAATTTGTATCCAACATTATACGGCAAGTAGCTTTCAAATCTATAATATGTCTAAATACAAATATCATTAGAAATATAAAGTCAATTTACTCATCGCTTGCTACCTAAACACTACTTAATCATACAATCAGCCAAACTAGTAGCTTCAAACAATCATAATTTTTAAAAGATTATAATATTGAACTCAAAATTCTAATAGCGTATCTATTTCAATACGTAATAGAGTTACAATGAATCAAGCAATTTCTAACATACCTGTGAAGACCCGTAACTTCCCCGTGAAGGAAAGAGCAGATACTTTAAGGAAAAGACGCATCAGAACGCAAACAGAAGAACATTTCATTGCTAATTACAACAGTTTCATCAGATTACAAGAATTACAGAGTACGAATAAATATTACACATCATAAATTATCGGAGATTTAAATTACATTTAAATACATCACTACAGCAGAAAAATAATACAATACACAACTGAAAGAGATATACAGATACAGAGCTTTCCGGATATCGTTCCAACTGTAAATCAGGATCCTGTGAATTTAAATCTGCAAAACCAATACTACTAGCTGCCCGTGCGGAAAATAGGGCACCCACAGTTTAGGTTAAAACAATAAACTCCAGGCCAATCATGTGACTGGTGTGAGAACTAAAACAGTTATTTATCTTTATTTTAATGTTAGGTAAATCAAGGGACCACGCCGTATAACATAGAATGGGTTTCCTCCTAAGAATACTAGTGCATAAAATAGCAGCGCATTGCTAAATAAAGAACAATGAAACTATTATAAGACCCAGGTCCCATCACACAATGCAACGCAAGCCGAAGGATAGGGTTTTTACCTTATAATAACCAAAGAATGCTTGCGTTAAATTTCATGTTTTATTATTACTATAAGTGTATAGTGTCAAAATAATTTCAATCATGGACGGCATAAGTGCCCCATACCACTATGTCGCCATATATAGGTATACAATCAAAACCGCAAAGTCACGTATTGGAAGTTGGATTTCCATCTGTGAACCGAGGCAAAAGATAGTCCTCACCGATTCGAGACTCTCAAGCTCGAGCCTCAGGACAAGTACTCAGTCAAGAACTTGGATCGTGAGGGCCAGTCCACCGATGTGGATTAAAATGCCTGAACACTGCGTTTCCCCACCCTTTGGGGCGTAAACGAGCCAAATGGCTCCATCGGCTCCACACAGTCATTGATATATCCGAGGCGCCTCGCAACAACAACAACCACACAGGTGAAAATAATATAAATGTCAGGGCTGGTAGGTCACTGACACCACCCAAGCTAGAAGGAAACGCATGCCCTCCGTGATGTCCTCTCCCATTTCTGGTTCACAACCGGGGTGTGAGGCTCGCGAATCAATGTTACACAAAGCTATGCCACACAGGCGGTGCTTTGATCATCAACCACAAGACTTTTCTTTTCAATAGAAGCCTTGATCAATTGCCACTTAGGCATGCCACACAGGCAATTCACTCCATGCGATTGATATCCATCAATATATAACCCCTGAGCTCGTACGTCTCAAAGAAGGGCGTTAAGCAAGAGAATAAATTCTCTGCCGCCAAACAGATATATATTTAATAGAAATCAATCACACAGAATAAAATCCAATGTCAGACACACAGTCCATTTACAAGTTCGTTCTAGGTCTGAACGAAACCGGAGGCACCTTGTACCTCGCATATCCATCGATCTCCAAGTACGTATGGACGATCACCAACTAATTCCCTCCTCTTGGGTGTACAGCCCAATCAAGATCATCAGTAATCACCGAAACGATGTGAAGACCTCCGGTCTTCGACCACCGTTTTCATCCTCGACACATCATCGAATCAGTTATTCAGAATGGGATAAACCCGGCCTTTCTGAATAACTCGCGTATATAATAAACAAGTGTTACACAAACACAACATACGCCTCATTCCAATTCAGAATATTCTTTTATTCAAATATTCCTACACTTTGGGAAAGGTTCCCATTAATTTTATCAAAGATAAATTCTTTAAATTCTTTAATCTCCTTTTCAATATCAATTCAAATTAGTCGGGTTAGCGAACCACACCGAAGTAATCATTTATTTTATTTCCTAATCCCAACCTATTCATTCCATGAAGTAAAACTGGTAAAACTTCATATCTAACACCATGGTGTTATCGGTAAATTCAATTACCATTTCACGTTCAAATCTAATTAAAGATTTAACTATCGCCTGGAGCAGAACTGGTGATACTCCATTCTCGATCATTTCAATCTAATTAAAGATTCATTAAAACTACACTTGGTTTTAATCTTCCCAAAAATCACTATCAATGATTATCTAACTTGGGAAATCATATCCTGTCTTTAACTGGGTTAAAGAACCAATGTCATTTAAAACACGATTCACGATAAACCCAAAATCACATTCTAATCCAATGCCAATTAAATCCCATTTAATTGGTACACTTCATTAAATCTAAATAACAAGATTTAATATTTTTCTCAATTGGTTTTAAGAACAGTGTTAATGAAGACACCATTCATGACAAACCCCAAATCCCATTTGATAATAAATACAAGGTTCTGAATAGAAAATATGTCGGCTTATATTCAATATCAAATTATACGACCAACAAATATCGTATTGGAAATAACGATATAAATATATCTTTCAAATTTCCATAACAATATCTGCATAATCACGAAATCCAACATCGAAATATTCCAAAGACAATTTCGATTCAAATCCATTTCCACTTTATATATTGGAAATTTTGGTTATTCTCAAAACCATTTCAAATCCACTTTATTTATTTTAAAAATAAACGGGATTATAATTCTAGTTCAAAACTAGTTCATTTCGATAAAAAACTATTTTTATCTTTTCAAATATGGAATTTTTCATCCTAATTCTTCACTAATCATTTCTTATGATTTTACACAAATTATTACTATTTTTAATAATTTTATCAAGGCCCGTACAGTCAATTTCCATCAACGGCCATCGAACTGCACTTACAGCGACCTTTTCCAAAATTTATTTGGACATAATTCCAAATCCAACCGTTAGATTTCAAATCTCTAATATTCGTTAGAAAGCTCTTTTCGATGCGAACCCAACGGTTCTGGGTTTAGGAGAATCTGACGGTCGGATCTCCTGCAGCATCAATTCGAAGTCAATGGTCAAAATTCATGAACTGCCGTGGCGCGGCACGTTCTATTCAGGCCATTTAATATATATTATATATACTTCATCGATTTCCTTCCAAAACGTATTTTATAAATCATTTTAAGTTCGTTTTCAAAACGATTTCAACTTCATACTCAATTTCTATTCGAAATTGAATATTCAATATCATCGATATACAAATGATAATATTTTCAAAATGTTATATTTTGAAATCACCTCCTTTTCTATATTCATTATAAAAATGTATAAAATCGATATAAATATCATTCACGTCAAAATGGCGCATATCTAATCAACACGGCTTTATATATTTCAATAACTTTGTTATTCTATTCAACACATGAATATTCTTCAACATATGAATATACATGTTTTATTCAACACATGAATATTCTTTCTATTCAACACATGAATATTTCTTCTATTCAACACATGAATTTATATTTTTATTCAAAACATGAATATTTTTATTTTATTCAACACATGAATATTTTTTATTCTATTCAACACATGAATTTTCTATTCTATTCGACACATGAATTCTCTATTCTATTCAACACATGAATATTTTTATTCTATTTAATACATGAATTTTCTTTCTATAATATTCTTTATTTTCCAAATTAGAATGAGGCCCAATCAATTGCCATATATTGTTAATTATATGGATTCCATACAACACATGTATATAATAGCAACGATAAATAATCAACCATCATCCAGAGTGCATCACACAACTGCATAAGCATTAAATATAGATAATTAACGCTTACACAGTCTGTCAATCAAACGATCGACATATCACTAAACAATTGGGATTAGAGTACGTCAAATATCATCCCAACACCCGTGTGGGGTTTCAATCCAAAAACACAGATTTTTATTTGTGCTGTTGGGCGATGTGAAAAATTTATCGTCCCAATCAATATCCGTCAAATCGGTGTACATAAAAAAATCATTCGATTTGTAAATGGATATATATTTTATTTCAACACATGAATATATATTTTATTTCAACACATGAATATATATTTTATTTCAACACATGAATATATATTTTATTTCATGTCACAATCAACAGTCAAATTTCACAACACAAACAATCACACAAGTCGTCCATGATCTGTGGGCGACGGGGAGTAGTTTATATATGCAGTTATAAACTAAATAACTGAACAGAAAATTTTAGTGAGGAGTTCTCATCTTCGGGATCCACTCCGCCATTCTTTATTTCTGAATGGTTTTTAATTTTGATTCATTTCCAATCGGTCTCCTCGCATCTGTTTCACATGATTTTCATATTAAAAATCGTATTTTTATTTCAATGCTACATATATAAAAATCATATTTTTATAACGGTGCTTATAGTATAAAAATCATATTTTTATACCGCTAACTTCGTAATAAAAATCGTATCTTTATATCGCTATACATATAATAAAAATCGCCTTTTTATTTTGATCCATATATAAAAATTATATCTTTACTACGCTACTTCCCATATAAAAATTATATTTTTACTTCAACTCTACATAGATAAAAATCACTTTTTTTATCGCTTCTTCATATAGATAAAAATCATAACTTTATCACTTCGTTTGCTAACTAAAAATCAGAACTTTGCTTAAATAAAAATCAAGTTTTTTTATTCATTAAAAATCTAGTCTTTTTATCCATTAAAAATCAAACTTTTTATTCATTAAAGATCAGAAATTTTCTTCATTAACATAACTATCAAAAAAAAAAAAGAACAAAAAAATATATTGTAAAAAGGGACACTCACAGTAGAAAGAGGGAGGAAGAGGGGCGCTCTGTGGCTCGCGGTGGTGGCAGGGAGGGGGTCGTAGCGCCTCTAGCCAGCGGTGGTGGTGGGTCTGTGGAAGGGGCTGGCGGCTAGGGGGTTAGGCGGATTTGGGGAGTGGAGGTCGAATTGGAGAAGGGGGAGCAGAGAAAAGGGGAGATCGTCGGAGGGGGGGTTTGGTGGAGGCGGCGGCAGCTTGACGGCGTCACAGGAGGGGAGCGCGTGGTGAAGTAGGCGACAGAGTATCGAGATGCACGACGGTTTTTTTCCTTTCTAGTACAATCTGTGCGTTGACTGAGAGAATGAAGGGATAGGGAGAGTATATATAATTTTATATATTTTATTTTATTTTGAATTCTAAAAAGCAACTTTTTATATTGAAGTCCAATCTGAAACCACTAACTGTCACCCCTAGCTATTTACCTCCATTCCGAACACAACGGGATATGTTTCGCAAGCCAATTCGCCATTTACGACCAGTTTCCATCAAAATCAAAATATAGATCTATATATTGAATTTGAACGCACATTTCAATTTACTGGGACCACATATGGACTCTAAAAACTCTCAAAAAATATTTTCTAGCTTCGTATTGTCCTACCAAAACTAATTTCATCAAATTCTGAGACCATTTGAAAAAGGCCATTTTCCAGTAGATTAAAATCAACTAAAACTGGTCAAATGCATTTTCCTTTGCCACGCTCACATATTAATTCGAAAAATTACGAATTTTGGAATCTAGCAATAATTTGACATCATGGATCCAACAAAAGTGGTTTCATCAAAAACCGAGGTCGTTTGCAAAATTTCCATTTTTAAGGGCCAAAATTCCATAGCGACTATTATGAATTTTCAATTGGGCATATCTTTTTATTCCCTCTATGAAATTTCAATTTTTCGGATTCATTGGAGAGATCTTTTCAAATAGATTCAAATATTTTTGGTTTCGCTACAATCTGGTTTATTTTGAATCCTGTACATTCATTTGAACTTTGAAATCGAATTTTCAAACTACCGTGCCATTTTCAATTCCTTTTATAATTAAAATAAAATATTTATATTCTAACGACGATTCAAATAAATATATATACGTTCTAATTCTATTCAAAATAAATTTCTCATCGTCATTATTTAAAATAATTCATTTTAAATAATCAAAATTCATTAAAATTGCCAAAATAAAATTATTAAATTGCCTCAAATTTCCGGGTTATTACAATACCATTAGTTATATGGAAAAAGTGATTATAAATAATAAGTGGAAATTTTAAATATCTTAATAACAAACAAATTATTATGTAGAACTAAAAATTTATGATGCTATTTGACAACTATTTTTTTTGGCAAAGCCGTTCGTTTTTTATAGTGACAGCGAACACCTATATTTGACAACTATTTCTATCATTAAACATTCAAAAGTAATAGATCTTAAAATTATAATGGAACTATTCTCAAGGAAGAATGTCCATGATAAATACAACAAATATTTTTCCAGTTCATTACAGTATCGAGACATCAGCATTTTTATGTGCATTAAGATGCATATGCATATGATTTTAAAGCCCATATTCATTCAGTTTGACATAGAACAAAATGATGATTTGTAAAATTAGAAAGTGATAAATACTTGAAAAGAAAGTTATAACCCATAATGGGAAAAAAGAAGGATGGCGTTTATCTAGTTAAGGTATAAAATGAATTAGCATAAATTGAAATATGATTGGTGAATATACAAAAAGGATAAAATAATACAACATAATTGAAGAAAATAATACATACCTAAAATTGAGCAAGAAATCAAAATATATTCAACCTAAATTTATTCTTTCATATAATAAAGTAGATTTGAAGAAATTTATTGAAAATTTATCCTATAATATTGAAAAACAATAATTATGAATGTAAATTTATAAATGAAAATGAAATAAACAAACAATTTTAATAGAATGCAAGATAAATTTAGCTTAAGATGAAATCCAAAGCATTGATTATAAGAGAACATAAGAGGGAAAGATTAAGTCGAGCATTTTTGAAGATAGAAAATTTAAGAATGGAAACAGTTATTATTAATAATACTGAGCAATTTTTGTATTTAAGGACAATGCTAAGGTAACTATTGAATCCATGTTTGAAAGAGGTAAATAAAAATTATAAGTTAACAATTAGGATAATTGAGTTTTTGCGGTGAAATTGAAGAACAAATGCATAAAAATAGTTCGTAAAGCAAGTCTTAAGGCATAACTCATTGAAACAACATATAGATCATCAAAAAACGTGGAGGTCGTTACTTATACATAAAACAAAATTAAAATTTATAAACTTAGAAATCAATAAAAAATTGAAGACAAAGTTAAAACTCGAAAATAGAAATGAAGAAGGCCAACATATCTCTAATTTAATTTAGAAAGTGAATTAGATTAAGATAGAAATATATATATATTTTTTGGTAAAAAAAAGCACAATGTAATATTTCAACCCATACCTAAAATGAGTTGAATATTACATACCTAAAAGCATTTAAGGAAAATGTTAAGGTAAACATTAAATACATGTTTGAAAATGGTAAATGAAAACTATAGGGTAAAAACTAAGAGAATTTAGTTTTAAGGTGAAAAGGAATGAGAATAGATGATTACGGATACTATATTCAGTTTTATATATAATACATTCTGAAAATTATAATTGAAAATAAATTGTAATGTAAAACCATAAATTAATTTGTACAACATTTTCACTGCTAAATAAGTTCTCGTCAAAATCAATCATTATTTTTATGTAATCGGATAATTGGAACACAAAAGGCACAAATGAAGCATTATAATATCAAACAAAAATCCAAAAAGAATGATGAAACATATGCTTTAAAATAATTTGTAAAAATGATGTTATTAAGTTAACCATTAGAGCGATCTTTAGATAAACAAACGTCACAAAATTTTCAAAGTCATTGAAACCATTAATTATATTTAAAGCAACCTACGTAGTGAAGATCTATAAATTCAAAAAGCAGGAAATACCTAAAAACAAAGTCGATATCCAAAAATAGGAATGAAGAATAATGACGTATACCTATTTAGAGTACAAAGTCAATTAGATCACGATCGAGAAATGAATTTTGGTGATGAACCAAAAAGCATAATACAATGGAACATAACCAAAGGAAGAGCATACCTAAAGTTGGACAGAGAATCAATTAGATTAATATGAAAAGTACAAATTTCACTAAAGAAACAAAAAGGGAAAAGCAATAGGACTTAATCAAAGGAAGTACATACCTAAACTTGAGCTGGAAATCGATAGCCAGTCAACCAAAACTTAATTTCGTGTATAGTAAACTAAATTTTAGTAATTGGAAAATGAATTTAGTACATGATAATAAAAGCAACTAATAATTCCAACATGTAAAAAATGAAAACAGAAGAGTGAAAATTAAAAGGCCACAGTTAAGGATAGAATATAAAGAAAAGAAATGGTCATCGATAATGATTTTGGACAATTTTTGCAAATCAGGACAATGCGGAAACCATTGAACAAATGTTTAAAGCAAGTAAGTGAAAAGTTTGAGCCATAAATCAAGAGAATTCTTGTTATACAGGGAATGCTTGAGAAATATTTTTTATTTTTTGTGGGCCGATTGTAAACTTCTGTCCAAATGAATAAGGGCAGAGGATTTGAACTAAAAGAAAATGTGGTGCAAGAAAAGTCATCATCATATTTACTTTATTTTATATAATAATAAAAATATATGTTATATATATAAGGAATATAATCAGCAAAAAATGTTGAGTCCATTAGAATTCTTTTAAGAAATACATGCAATAAGCAAAAGTAATGACATATTTAAGAAAATTAAACTTTGTTTATATAATAGATATAATAAATATAATAATTGTATAATAGGAAGATAATCAACAAAACATTCATGAGTCCATTAGAATTCGTTTGAGAAATACCTGCAATAAGCAAAATTAATGAAAAAATTAAGACAATTAAACTTCGATAACACATGGCACCACGTGAGCTTTTGAGCAGACTGGAACTGAAAAGCCTCCAGATGAATATTGTGCTTTCATTTACTATATTATATGAAAAAACAATTCGATTTTGTAGATGTTGAAAATATTTGAATATAAATTGTTGAATTTATATTAGAATGGAGTAGTGCTGGAAGGAAAAAAATATATGAACATAAATTGTGTAGATTTGAATATTAATTCTACTTGAAAATATAGAAGTGAAAACTTTTGAATGTAATTGCTTAATTTATAATTGAATGGAGCAAGGAGGCAAACTATGAAGAAAGATTTGAAAGAATTACATTCAATTCTATTGAACTTTATTTACATAATAAAAATAATAATAAGAATAATAAAGAAGCATTCAATTGACAATAATTTTAGCAAGTATGTGAAAAGAAATTAGGATTGTAAGTTTTTAACATTAATAGGGGAAGTTTCAAATTGTGAATGTCTAACAGCGAAACGTTACTATAGAAAACCAATAGTTGCATATGTTTAAACTCATTTTCCACCATTGATCAATTTATTTGGACACATGTCAACATATTGATTTTTTGGCAGAAATGGAACCGAAAGGTCTAATAGGGGAATTTTCAAATTGTGAATGTCTAACAGTGAAACGTTACTATAGAAAACCAAGAGTTGCAAATGTTTAAAATCATTTTCCACCATTGATCAATTTATTTGGACACATGTCAGTGTATTGATTTTTTGGCAGAAATGGAATTGAAAGGTCTTTGGAGGAAGATTATGCTTTCATATAATATAATAGATTAGATGAATTAACAAAAATTTATAACTGAATTCAAAATCGCATAATTAATCTAAACTTATTAATTTAAATGTATAATGTTAACTGATATTGTGCAGCATTTCGTAAATGACTAAATAAATTTTAAAATGTAGACGTTTGACATCAATATTATAATGCAATATACGATAAATGTATTGAAATAAATGAGTTGAACTTTAAATTTATGATAATTAATCATGTGTATAATTTATGCTTTGTGATTGATGTGTTTATACATTTGATTTTTTTTTCATTTTTGTTGATATGAATAAGGTTAATCTTGATGTGAGTCATTAGACAAATCAACGAATAATAATTTGCTAAATTTTTTTTTATTATTATGTAATTAATTATAAATTATGGTACTAAATGTAAAATATTAAGAACGAATTGAAAGAGACTTAAATGATTGTAAAAAATTTAAAGTATAGGTATTGAGAGCCAAAAAACATAGTATTGCAATTTTTAGTATTTAAAATACAGGAAAATATTCATAAAGACAAAAATTAAGGCTTTATTAACCATAAGGACAACCCATTAAAATTTTAATCACAAGGACAAGGGTAATTAAAATTTTAAGCATAAGGACAATAAATTGATTATTTTATAAAATTCTATTTTGCGTGCGGTTTTCATCTTCTCCCTCAATTGTCTCTCTCGTGCATATCACGATTTCACCATTGATCTCCATCGTGATTTTTTTAGACGTGCTTATTTCGATCTCCAACATTCCTCTTCAAACATCCGTATTGAGTGCCCATTTCAGATTGCAAATTCGATCTCTTTTGCATCGATTGAGAAATCGATGTCGACATTACATCGACTGAAGAAAAAAAATCTTTTATAATCGTTTTAATTTAATGTTCATTTTTGTGATTAGGTTTTTTATTTTTCAAGGGGATTCATGGCTTCTGTTGGTTCTAGAATTTTAATGTTCAGCTACTCAGCAGTTGAGTATCAGTTTTGTAATTTTTTTTTGGTATCAGTTTTGTTTAATTAACTCTATTTTATATTCGTTTGTTATGCTTTTGATGTTGAATTTATTGTGTAGTTGTATTATTGCATTAAATTTGTATTACAATCGAAGTTGTTCTGGTTTAACCAATCAAACTCTGATGTAAATATATTTTTATGTTATTTTTTTTAAAAACATTACAACAGTTTTTAGGTACCAGTTTTATATTTTTATTAGGTATCAGTTTTGTTGTATTAACTGTGTTATTTTTTTTTATTTTTTGTTGTTGTTGTGTTAATTTTGTAGTTGTACTATTGTGTTAACTTTGTAACTCAATTGAACTTATTTCATTTTAATCAATCAAACTGTGACGTATACATTTTCGGCATTAGTTTTTTGTTGAAATATTATAGCAGTTTTTAGGTATCAGTTTTATATTTGTTAGGTATCAATTTTATGACTTTGTGTATCAGAACTGTGTCAAATGGGTAGTAGTTTTGAGTTGTTTGCTTTGGTAAATGAATTTTTAGATACACAACATTAATTCTAACTTATACCCAGTAATTAAAAAAATAATACCAATCAACTCAATTCAATTCTCACAAAAATGATATTTATTCTCAATAATATCCACTAATATTAATTCATCACCTATGTATAATGTTGTTATGGTCTAATCACTTGTATCATATGATACCTCCAATGATACAGAACTTGTAACGAACCGAAAATTTCAGCAATTTGAAATAGAAACTAATCAAAGATTTAACGATTGATAATCAATTTTATTGGATATTTGGTTTAGAGATTTTAAAATCAAAGTTTATTGGTTTAAATAAGAATTTAATTCGATATTACATTCAGAATGATTAATCTACATCAATTATTTAGTTATAACTAATTGAAAATAAATTGAATGATATTTGAATTAAGATTGAAATTTGAATTAAGAAATACAAATGAATAATGTTGGATATTATAATGTAGTTTGAAATATAAACGACTTGAATTAAAAATAAACATTATGATCGAATAATGTTAAATAAATTTGGAAATTTTATTTGTTGAAATATATGGAAAATCGGCTTAGGTATGTGTGTATTGTGTGTATGAAGAAATTTAATTTAACATTTCAAATTTGAGATAGAACGAAATGGAATGTGAACGAACGGAATTAAATCAATGAACCGATGAAGAATTTAAAAATAAAAAAAGTCATATACAGGCGAAATTGGATTAAAATTATATTAATTTTATTGAATGCAGAACGTATAAACAAAGGGATGCGTATAATTTTTGTCACGTTTGAATAATTCGTTAGCGGTACGAATTCAGGGCGCTACACGATAAATTGCGATAGACATTAACATTAAATTTAAAAGCCGTTGTAACCTTCCTCAGTAAAAATACGCCGACCTATAATCTGAATTTTGCCTACCCTAAAGACTATTGACATGACTTCGTTCTTATCTCCATCCGTCCTCCTTCTATAAAAATCACTCGTCGTTTCCTTTTTCTTCAGAAATGTTTTATTCCTCTTTCTTTAACTTTAATGGCAAAAGCCTCTGCAATAAAATCAAAGCTATCTCCTCATTTTCTTTTAATGACCAAGACCAATTCTTTTTGCCCCAAATCGTTCGCCTCTTCCTGCCCTCGTTGATCGAAATCGAATCTCGCCCCAAAATCAATCGTTTGCTCCTCATTCACTCATTTCCCTCAGCTCTTCCTTAAAATTGTGTCCTCCGAAAACCCCCACTTGAGGCGCTGTGAACACCAGCAACCACCGCTCATGGTCTCTGTTCGCCCACTTTGGTTACCGAAACCACACCTCTTCATGGATCCTCACTTATCACCAACGCCATAGCTGCCACGACAGGCTCCGCATGGAACCACACTGTGATGATCCCAAAAACCCGTGACACGGTGTTAAGGATAATCATTGGAATATAACACATTAATCATCATTAGCAGATCACAAATAATAGCATAAACAGAAAATAGAATAATTTACACACATATGACAGCGGAATCATATAGATATCATCACATCAGAGAAGCACGGTACATGATACAACTTAGTGCATAATGATACATAGTCAGTCACCATCGCCTGAGGCGGAATCATACATAAAGAGTACACAAAATAAATATCAGTCTATATCGCCAATGGCGGAATCATAATATAGATACAATAATGGCGGAGAAAATCTAAGTTAGCACGGTGTAGTCAAGCCTCGCCATGAGCCAAAAGTGCATCAGAAACCTGTAACTAGGCTGCCCGTGTGAAAATGAGGGCACCCGAGTTTGCAAGGTGAAACAAACTACGAGTCAGTCATGGGACTGGTATGAGAAATCTACTTAACTTATTAACAGCAATAATAAGGCAAATCAAAGTACCACGCCACTTTCGCGGAACAGGTTTACTCCAATGAGTGCTAGTGCATGAAATAAAGTAAATGATTAAATCATCGCAATGCTTTTTATAAAATGAAGCCATTATAAGACTCAGATCCCATCACACAATGAAACGCAAGCCGGAGGATAGAGTTTTACCTTATAATGGCAAAAAATGCTTCATACGTATAAAACAAAGTGTTTGATATTATTACTAGTGCATATATGTTTTAAAAGCAAATTCCATCATAAATATCAATCCTAGACGGCATAGGTACCATATATCATGTCGCCATACTAGTAATACAATCACATTCGCATATTTCATATTGGAAATTGGATACCTTCATGAGTCGAGGCAAGGGGCAAGCTCCTCTCCGATTCGAGACACTCTAGCAAATGTCACAGGACCCCACTATGATCCTTGGATCTTCAGGGCCGGTCCTCCCTTACTTTTGAGGATTAATTATTCCTGAACACACATTTCCTGGTCCTTACAGACCTATATCGAGGCGCCTCACATTCCAACTACCACACAGGTGAAAAGTATATATAATGTCAGGGCTGGTAGGTCATTGACACCACCTTAGCTAGAAAGAAACGTCGTGCTCTCCCTGCAGTCACTCTCCCGTTTTTGACTAATACCGAGGTGTGAGGCTCGCGAATTCACATTATACACAAAGCTACGTCACACAGACCATGCTTTGATCATCAACCACAAGACTTTGCTTTGCAACATAAGCCTTGATCATATGCCACTTAGGCGTGCCACATAGGCAATCCACTCCATGCGAATGATTACTATCAATACATAACCTATGAGCTCGTACGTCTTAGAGAAGGGCGTTAAGCAAGAGAATAAATTCTCCACCGCCAAACAGATATATATTTAACAGAGATCAATCAGCACAGAACAAAATCCAATGTCAGACACACAGTCAATTTACAAGTCCGTTCTGGGTCTGAACGAAACCGGAGGCACCAATTCCTCGCATATTCGTACAATCAACAGTATGTTTGGATGGCTACTACTTCAGTTCCTTCATGGTAGCTACTCCAATCACGAGCATCAGTAGCGCCCATCCATCCAATGTGAAGATCGTCGGTCTTCAACCGTCTTCGACTCTTTGACTTCTCAACGTTGATCGATTATTTGAAATGAGATGAACTCGGCCTTTTCAAATAATCCACGTATATTTAGATTTTCAAATCAATTTATCACATGGTTGGACTATTCAACATTCACATTTCAGTTCTTTAGTTATAATTCTCATGTTAAATACATTCAACCATCACATACCAAGCAAACACAACGAAATTGGTTTATTTATATTCTATATCGTCTATAGTATTTTATAACGATATATCGCCATTTTTATTTACTTTAAAACGACCATATTTAATTAAACGACATTTCAGGTCGTGCCGATGCACTGGCGCTGTTTTCACTAATTTTGTTTTACACATATCTAAAAATCTAACCGTTGGATCTTCACAAATTTTATATCATTAGGAAGGTCATTTCAAAACGAATCCAACGGTTTCAGTTTTGGGAAGATCCGACGGTCGGATCTTCCACACTAGTCATTTGAAGTTACGATTTCAATTTACGAACTGCAGCGTCGTTATTCGATTTAATTTAATTATATTTATATATATAAATATAATCGTTTATGGCGCTGTTTTTCTTCATATTTGAATTAAACATTCCAGACAATCCAACCGTCGGATCTTCACAAATTTGGTGCCGTTGGAAAGATATTTCCAAGGCGAACCCAACGGTTGCGGTTTCGGGAAAATTCAATGGTCGGATTTCCCACACTAGTCGTTTGAAATCACGGTTTCAAAACACGAACTGCACGGCCACATTTTGTTTTAATTTTATTTATATTTATATATTTATATAAATATAGTTCATTCAAAAATTCCTATATCGTTTCCACTTCAATTATTTCACTAACGCCTTTAAATTTTGGAAACTTTCGCCATAAACTCCTTTATACGGGAGGGGCTGGGAAAATTCCCAAATAGCCACACGGGCGTCTCATGTTAAAAAGAAAAAGAAAAAGCCAAGCGGCTAGCCAACAGGCTCATAAAATCATCACCCAAACAAAACAGTAAATGTGTACCTATTTGTCAGGCACAAAATTTTATTCCTCTTCTCTAGCCCCTTTGCTATCACCTGTTCAATAAATATGCATGTACATATATACAATTTTTATCACTTATCATTTTCCATTCAACTTCATATTTGATTTACTTTGGTTTAAAAACACCATTCATTCTAATGTTGCATGCATAGGCTAAAATCACATCATTAGCTTATTAATGTACATTTCAACTCATGCATATTTATTTGAACAAGTGGCTATTTTTAACACTTCACATTTCAAAGATGATAATTTTGGCGAACTAAAATATATTTCAATACATGACTATTTTATTTAGTTCCTATGCATGTTAAAAATAATATTTCTTCACAAATATTTATTTCAACGTCCGCATATCTTTAACATATCACGTACATGATAAAAATGATATTTTTATCATTTAAAATATTTATTCAACACATGAATGTTTTTAACACTTCATAGTTTCAATAAAAATGTAATTTTTATTGTTCGATCTTTTTATTCAACACATGAACATTTCCACTACACACACTTCTCAACAAATGAGCATTTCCACACATGGATATTTTATTTATGTTGTTCATATAAGAAAGATATAATTTTTATTGTTGAAACTATTTATATATAAGGCGAATATTTTACTTACTTCATATATATTATAAAAATGTGATTTTTATTGTTTAAACACTTCATTCATTCACAAATGAATTTAATTTTCACACATCACTTTTCAACACATGAACATTTCCACACATGGATATAGTTTCAACACATGACTTTAATTTCAACGCATGAAGATAATTTCAACATATCAAAATAATTCTAACACATGAATATTATTCAAAATTTCGGCAGCATAACGGCAGGGTAGTTAAAACCGGCACCGTCCCTAGTACGGCTCCTCGCTCTACCTTAAAACCTCGCGGTTTTTAACAATGGGGATTCATGCATCTAATTCGCACGCAGGCGGCATGTTTTATTTTTATTTCCACAAATATTTCCAATTCATTTCAATCACCAATGGGTATTTTTCAACCACAACCAAACAATATCAACCACAAACAATTATTCAACCATTCGTATTTTTCATCCAATATTTCACACCAATTCACAACAATAAATATCGTCCATGGTTTGTAGACGAGGGGAGTGTATATATATATATTTATTATATTTGCTATATTTCACTTGCATTTCAACACATATATCAATTATTCTATGCATGTATAATTCATACTTCGCTTATATAGCTTACACCACGCATGTACATGAGGTATACAACACGTGTGTAATGTATATTTCGCTAATATAATTTATACACGATATTTTCCATTCAAATTCATTTAATTTAGATTTCTCACATTGGTTTTCGGAGTGCTAAAAATCGTAGATGACTCAGAAAAATCCGCGGCTTCTTCTATGTGGTAGAGAGCTTCCTTGCGGTCCCGATGTTTCCTGTTTCATCGAATTTCGTCAACACACCAAAAAGATATGATTTTTCAAAGTGCAGACATCAAAAAGGACTCACCTTTCTATTTGGTTCGAAACTAGGTTTGAGGTTTTCGCGAAATCCGTGGCACGTGGGGACGATCAGGGGTGCTGACGTGGAAGAGGGGGTGAGGGCTTCACGGCGCTGGTGGTTTGGTCGTGGATGGTGGCAGATCGGAGCGGCGGCAGCGCTGGAAAGAGGCCGACTTCGTGGCTTCGATTCAGGCGATGGCGACGAGGGTTCTGGTCGTGGGTGGGTCAGATCTGATGAGGGGAGGGAGGCACGTCGACGGAGGTAGGCGGCGCTAGCTGGAAGTGCCTGTAGCGGCGGCGGCGAAGGAGTGAAGGGAGGAACGAGGTGGATCGTCGGTATCGGCTGTGAGCACGAGGGTTTCACGTTTTTTTTATTTTTAAAATTATGGAAGAAAAATTCTGATTGGCCCAGGCTTTATTTAAATTTTTAAATAGTGTTTTCTCCAACGAACTCCTTTTCAAGTCCAACGACTGTCGTCCCTAGCTAAATACCCCCATCCTGGACACAATGGGATATGTTTCGTTGGCCAATTCAACTGTTACAGTTAGTTATTTTTCAAATTAAAGTATAAAACATTTAATTTTTAACTTTAAATGTACATTTCAATTTGCCAGGGCCACAAACTGATTCGAAAAATTCCAGAAAAATAAATCTAGCTATGTTTTGACGCTACGGTCCCAACAAAACTAGTTTCATCGAATTCTGAGATCGTTTGAAAAATGGCCATTTTCTGGTCGATCCAATTTAACAGAAATTGACCAAACACATTTTCTTTTTCCACGCTCAGATACTAGCTTCAAAAATTATGAAATTTGAAATTTAGCAATAATTTGACATCCCGGACCCAACAAAAGTGGTTTCGTTGAATTCCGAGGTCGTTTGCAAAATATCAATTTTCCAGGCTATATATTCTATATAGCAACCTTTCTGAAAATTCATTCGGCCATAACCTTTGATTCCCGTTATGAAACTTCGATTTTTCAGATTCGTTATAAATGTATTGATAAACAGATTTAAATATTTTTGGTTTCGCTAAAATCAGTTATATTTTCCACCCTGCACAGTTAGTCAAAGTTTGAATTCAAATTTTCAAACTGACTCACTATTTCTACTTCACTATTTTATTGAAATATTCTATTTCAATTGTTCAAATTCCTTTGAAATCACAAATTTAAAATTTTTAAATTGGCTCGTATTTTCCGGGTTATTACACACACCGAAGCCAGCACCCAATTCGTTGCCTGCATCATTTTCCTGCGGTTTTATTGTGAGTATTCACTTATGATTAAGCATTTATTCAAGTATATTAACACCTATTTAAATGAAGTATGATAAGTATATATCACATGGGTTTTGTGATTGAGTTTATCAGTTGAGTTATTGTTGTTGTTTGCTATTAGTTTACTAGCCTGATATCCGCGGTTGCTTTGCCACTTGCTCACCTGATCCTGAGATTGAGCATCTATCTGATTAAATAAATGCAGTTGTAAATTTGAATGAAAATTTATGTTGAATTCTTAACATGGGTATTCTATACATTTTGTGTACGATAAGTCTATATTATTATGGTGATTTTAATTTAAAATAAAAAATTATTTAAATCCATAGCATGTGACATTTTGTATGTTCCAAATTTCTAGTTTATCTATATTGTGTGTGAACAGAATATCCCGTATACATGGAAAGAGGAAGTGTTTTTATCAAATTAGAAATACCCCAAATCGTATGAAGAATTGTCGGTTTATCCATTTTGAAATTTTTATATTTCAACTTATATGAAAGTATACGGAAATGATTTTAATTTCCTATAAAAGATTTTGAGTTTTGTCTATATTAAATTGGCGTTGCACTTGATATGTAGAAGAAAAGGTGTGATGGTAACTTGAATTACTGAAATGTATTACTTAATGGATAGGCAAATAAATGTCATGTTATATGCAGTGCAATTTGCGATTAATATGTAAGTCTATTGTGGATTTGCGCAAGGTTTGTTGGTTTCAAAATTTTGAAATGCTTGGTTTAGTTACTGACCGTCTCTCTGTAGTTTGGGGTAGGACTGCAGTGCAGTTATGGGTAGAAAATGACGTTGATAAAGTTGCAACCATAAGAATTTTTATCATTATAGGGGAAGTATTAAGTATTATAAAAAATAAGTACCATAAGAATTTATATATGTGTGGCACACTTGGGGACGCAATTATGTTATGACTGGTAAACTATTGCAACCGAGTTTCCACTCTTTGTTAGTCTGAAAAAAAAACATGTTGTCTCATTTGGAGTAACTAGAAACATGTTACGTCATTTATTGATAAGTATTATAAAAAATTGAGTATATATTAGTATCAAACCAGTGGTTGTTTTGTCTATTAATTATTTTAAGTCTGAAAACATGCTTTCTCATTTGGGCACGCTAGATTGTAAATCTGAAGCATATTCCTTGTAATGTATGGATAAGTTGGATATATGTTTGATATGCGTGTTTGCTTTTGTCTGGAACTACACATAGGATATTAATTTGTTACAAGAACATACCATGCCACCCATTTTACCCCTGATATGTTGTTATTCCCTTACTGCCATAACTTTTTACTTGGCATGACATTTTTTTCTTAATTTTTATCCATGCTCACTTGTATGTATTGATGCAGTCAGGCCATTGTAGTCATATGTTTTTGAACTTGCGCACTTGTCCATTTATGTAAGTTGCTCATATTTGTTTCATGTGTTGGGAACCTGGAAGAAAATGTGAAACACTTTTAGTTTACAGTACTTAAACTGGGAACCACATGTACCTCTGATCATGCTTCCGCGTATTTTGAGAAAATACATTTGGGCATACCTTACTAGTTCAATGTTATACCTTACCATTTCAATGTTTTATCTTACCAGTTCAATACTTTACCTTCCCAGTCCATGAATTGATGCCATGCATGAAAGCCCTCATATAGTTCAATGTTTTTACCTTACAAGTGGCACATTATTGCCACGTGAAATGTGTATAAATATGCACCATTCTAAGCATGCATGGAAAGTACTCCAATGACCAATTCTTGCCAAGTTTATCTTTAATAGCATATATATATATATATATATATATATATATATATGAAAAACTCTAGATTTTTGAAATAGGGTTCATCAAAGTTTTTTATAGCAGAACCATGGAAATGTTGAACACATATAAACGGTTATGAAATGCTGAACCCATAATAAATTGTTTCATGTATATATATGTTAGATGCCTCTTTGATGGTTTGAATCTTGCTACACTCTTATATTGGATGTTATTTTGCTGAAATGGATGGGAACAATAATCTGTTCCATGTATATTAGATGCCTCCTTTAATGGTTTGAGTCTTGGTGTGCCTTTATAGAGGTGCGTGTACAAGCAACGTATATTTTAAACATTTAGCTTATGTGTAACGCCCGGCCCCTAGACCCATGCAAATCAAGAGCAACACTAAGTGTTACTGTCGGAAAGCACAGAGAATGGGACTCGATAGGGCTAAAAATTGTTCTCATTCCTTTGAACGAACACTGGCACGAGAATTTAAAACTTCTTAACTTACCATTTGTGCTCAGTATAAGTTCAAAGAAATGGTACAAGAAAATTTCCCAAGTACATAGTGCAAAATATAATAGAATCAAGCACAGCACAATAACAACAGCAGAATACATAATACATATCATAATAGAGATGTCCGGAATACATGGTCCATCATACATAATATCACTTCCCAAAATACACAAAATAGTGTACATACCATAATACTACACGGTACTGATAGGCTGAAACTGCATAGTCCAAAACCCCAAAACGTGGAAAAAGATAAGAATGACGCTGCAATCCACGCAACCTAACCTGCATATAATCCTCAACCTGACCCGAGGATTGAAAAAAACAAATCACACGGGTCAGACTATTGCTAGTGTGAGTGAAGTAAGTATCTATGGACATTAAATAATCTAACAAACAAGAGTGCCACATGTATAAGTCAACATGGGGCGTAAGGATGTTACTGTATGTGAACAATTTAGCGAAATCGTCGCATTAATATGCGATGATCGCAGGCATCGGTATTATATATAACTCAATACAATACCAAACCAATTATCATATGTAAAGCAATATGATAATGTAATAAGTGAAGTTAAAAGGGCACAGGTATTGTATGTAAAGCATTACAATACCACAACAATTACCATATGTAATGCAATATGATAATATAAAAATTGGGATAAAAGGGCACAGTATTGTATGTAAAGCAATACAATACCAAAACAATTATCATATATAAAGCAATATGATAATATAATCAAACGTTGGTTAAAATACTGGGTTTCCAAATTATCTTGGGTAATATCCCATTATTATTCAAACAAATTAGAAGTTAATAAAGAATTATGGGAATTACGGGATAAATATAATATGACTCATAACAGATACCAAATAAACAGACGCTAGTATTGTAAAATCACAGTGGTAGAGCTCTTGCGCGCGCGGAGACATCAGCACCGTAACCTACTCATAATGCCATAACGACACCTGGCGATCAACCCAGGATAACCAAGACGGTCTAAGGCGAAGGCCGTATGCTACCCGTTCACGGCACTACACGTGGCACACCCACGCCTCCATCTGATGTAGTCCGTGACCCGCCGATCGGGAATCCGGATCAAACAACAAAATTGCTCGATGTAGCAGACCGTTTGACCTTTGGTGGTAGATGGGCGAAATTTAAAACCACCGCGATTCAGGTAGCGAACCTGAATCAGGTCGACCAAGATGGAGTTTTGGCCCATTGGTACAACAGAGTCCAATCTATCCCAATCCCAAAATTAGAGTATTTCAAAATATTAATTTGTAAATTCATGCTTTGAAAACTCATAGTGTTTATAATGTCAAAACACTATAAAAACTCATCATGGCAACTTCCATAAAAGT
This sequence comes from Allium sativum, assembly GCA_030737875.1. Lineage (NCBI taxonomy): Eukaryota > Viridiplantae > Streptophyta > Magnoliopsida > Asparagales > Amaryllidaceae > Allium > Allium sativum. Next base: position 219,752,127 of record CM060927.1, on the reverse strand, counting down.
AAGTTTTATAAACCCAGTATACTTCACAAAAAAGATAACACCACATGTCCATAGATGATTAGACTTCCGTTTCGCTTTAATACACAAGTACCCCATAATACTTATGTATTATAACGAAACATAAGCATTATTTAGTATGTTTAACTTAATTGAAATTAATAAAATTTTATTCGACTATTTAATTTGTACATAATAGCATTATTTGCTTGTAAGAAAAAAATATTTACTTTTAAAAACTTTACAGAAAATATTTTTTTTTTTTAAAAAAAAAACAATTTTTTTTTCACTGTAGCACAGTGCAGTGCTGCACTGTAGTAGTGCAGCACACTGCTGCACAGTACAGTGCAGTACGGCTGCACTGTAGCCGTGCAGCTGTGCTGCACTGTAGCCGTGCAGCTGTGCTGCACTGTTTCAGTGCAGCTCGCTGCACTGTAGCAGTGCAGCTCACTGTACAATTGCAGCTCGGCTGCACTGCTCCAGTGCAGTTCGGCTGCACTGCTCCAGTGCAGTTCCGCTGCACTGCTCCAGTGCAGCCGCTGCTCCAGTGCAGCAGCAGCTGCACTGTAGCAGTGCAGCAGCAGCTGCACTGTACCAGTGCAGCTGTGCTGCACTGTAGCAGTGCAGCTCGCTGCACTGTACAAGTGCAGCTCGGCTGCACTGCTTCAGTGCAGCTCGGCTGCACTGTTCCAGTGCATCTCCGTTGCACTGTAGCAGTGCAGCTATGCTGCACTGTTCCAGTGCAGCACAGCTTTACTGTTTCAGTGTAGCCCGGCTGCACTGTAGCACTACGGCTGCAATGTAGCAGTGCAGTTTATTTTTTTCCAAAAAAAAAATGTTTTTTTTTTCCGACAAAACAGAAGATTGGCAAAGATGTGTAGATTTGTCATTCAAGCACCATCAATATGCTTCTCTTTGAAGCAATTAAACAAACATTTTGCATGCACCTAAATTATATGCATACAATAGTCTTAAATTTTTTTTTCCAACAAATAGTAACAAATTCATATGATAGATCAAGCAAGGAATAACCATAAAGAGGGAAGGGGCCAACTATGCAAGGACTGAACCTTTATTCCATCATGCATACACAATCAAACCAAAATTGGAGGAAAGTTTAAAACTTCACTCACCTTCAACGCCAAAATGCAATCTTGAAGCTCTATAACAGCTTGCCTTTGATTGCAATCCCTTTCCTTTCCAATTCAAACAAAAATCAAAGACCCTAAATCACAATTCATAAAAAAAACGAAAGGAAAGGATATGGAGGAACTGATTTAGGGATACTTACTTGAAGAGTTGGGAATCTACTTCACTCTTAGTTTGCAAATTTCTAATTTTTACTTTGATTGGATGAGAAGATTTGATCTTTTTTTTTCTCTCTTCTTACGGTGGATGAAGTTTCTGAATGAGGAAGAAGGAAAAATACGTATATGTTTTAATCGACAGAAAGAGGGGCTATGTATTTTTATTCATAAGTCCCCCTCTAGAGTCTTCCTATGAAATATCTCCCTTTTGTTTATTATTTTCCCCCTTCTTATTATTTTTATTTTTATTTCTTTCTAATCCAACATAATCATTATAGTTTGTCTTATCATAGATATTTCTTTGTTTTGCACCCTTATTTAAATTGTTTCTAGAGTATTCCTACATGATGCATACATACATATTTGTATGCTTATTTTATTTACATTTTTCTTTTATAATCTTTTCTTTTTATGAAAAATGACATAAAATTTTCTTTTTATCTTACATAACACACATTTTCAACATTATGTAAACTTCTCCTTTTTTTCTTCATAACTTGAAAACAACAAGAAAACATTATTTTATATATTATTTAAAATAACACACATAACAATGAACACAATTTATGAAATCAATCAAAATTTTCTATTAAAATTTGCACTTTTCCATTGTATTGAAATTTGTCCTTTTTATTTCATGCAAAAGACTTGTTCACAACTATAGCTAACTTATAACTACATTTTTTTCCTTTTTCTCTTTTTTTTCCATTAACAAAATGTACATTTTTTTTTAAAGTACATTTGCTAAAATAAATTAATTATGCAACAAAAATGGTAAAATTCTTCATATTAACTACACACAACCGATTTATTGATCGTCAACAATTTTTCCTCTCATCCATTTTAATATTTTATTGCCATTTATTTAATTTTCAAACAATATTTAATATAATTATTGCCAATTTATTATTGGATTCCCAGTTCAGTATCCCTAAAAAAAAGTGGGTTGTTACAGACTTCCCCCTTACAAAAATTGCGTCCTCGCAATTTCTACGTAAGGGATATATCTGTAATAAACTTATAGATTCAACTCAAAACAAAAGGACATACCTTACTCAAGTGCCAAACAATTTAGGATAATGCCTCTCCATCGACTCTTGTGTTTCCCAAGTGCAGTCCTTTGGATTACTTGACCACTGCACCTTGACTAAAGGAACCACTTTGCTACGAAGCTTCTTCGTCTCAGAGGCAATAATACGAATAGGCTCTCGAGTAAAAGTCATGTTGGGAGCGATCTCAAGCTGCTGCAACTGCTTCGGCTCTAAGACCTCTTCGGAATCCCTTAAACACTTCCTCAAGTGAGACACATGAAAGACGTTGTGCACACTCGATAAGTGTTCGGGTAAGGCAACTCTATAGGCAAGTTTTCCAATTCGCTCCATGATAGGATAAGGGCCAACAAATCTCGGAGCAAGCTTACCAGTCTTACTGAACCTCATTACTCCCTTTAAAGGAGTAACCTTCACGAATACAAGATCCCCAACACTAAACTCCAAGTCCTTTCTTCGTCGATCTGCATAAGACTTTTGTCTATCCTGTGCTTCTTTCATCCTTCTTCTAATTAGGTCCACCTTCTCAGAAGCTTCACGCACAGTGTCGGGACCAAGCACCAACCTATCTCCAGTCTCAAGCCAGCATGCAGGAGATCTACAGGGTCTTCCATACAATGCTTCAAAAGGAGCCATGCCTATACTGGATTGAAAGCTATTGTTATATGCAAACTCAACCAAGTATAGGTGGTCCTCCCAAGACCCGCCAAAATCAAGAATACAAGAGCGCAACAAATCCTCTAATATCTTGTTAACCCGCTCAGTTTGCCCATCGGACTGAGGATGATATGCTGAGCTGATATTCAACTTCGTCCCCAAAGCAGACTGCAAGCTTCTCCAAAACCCACTAGTAAATAGTGGATCCCTATCGCAAACTATAGCACTAGGTACACCATGGAGACGTACAACTTCCTTCACATATAGCTTTGCCAAATAAGGAGCGGTTCTTTTTGACTTGACTGGGATAAAATGGGCAGATTTAGTCAAACGATCCACTACTACCCATATGCTATCATGCCCTTGCTTTGATCTCGGCAATCCATCAATGAAGTCCATGGATACCTAAACAAAGCATTTATATTTACAGCATTACGCCGAAGGATCTAAGTATAAATAAACAATTTAGAATTCTAATTCACTTATACCTGATCCCATTTCCACAGCGGAATCTCTAATGGCTGAAGAAGACTGCTAGGCTTTTGGTGCTCGCACTTCACCAATTGGCAGGTAATACACTTCTTCACATACTCGCCGATGTTGCGCTTCATTCCTTCCCAGTAATATAGGCGTTTCATGTCCATATACATCTTACTTCCACCTGGGTGAACGGTATATCGCGAACAATGGCAATCACTCATCACCTCATGCCTAAGACCTGCAACATTAGGTACAAAGATCCTGCCCTTCTTCCTTAAACAACCTTGAGCATCCAACTCAAATCCTTTCAAATCATCAGCATCATCCCCATTCTTCAGCCGATGAATACGCTCTAAAGCAGTAGGATCTTCTGTCTGAGCATGAGAAATCCTATCCATGAGGCTTGGTCTCATAACCATATTGGCCAACATCCTTCCAGAGCTATAAGTGGGCATATTGCAATAGATTCCACTAGAAGCCAACACCTCCAAGTCTCGCCATTCAGCTATCATCATCGATACAACTGCTTGGTGTTTACGACTAAGAGCATCAGCTACACGATTACCTTTCCCAGGTGTATACTGAATATCAAAATCGTATGCAGCCAAAAACTCCAACCATCTCTGCTGGCGCATATTCAGCTCCTTCTGGGTAAAGAGGTATTTCAAGGACTTATGGTCAGTATAAAGGACAAACCTCTCACCCATGAGATAATGGCGCCACAGCTTCAAAGCAAAAACTACAGCTGCCAGCTCCAAATCATGTACAGCATATCTAACCTCATTGGGTCTTAATTGTCTAGATGCATAAGCCACAACTCGTCCTTTCTGCATAAGCACAGCACCCAGTCCAGACCCACAAGCATCAGTATAGACCATAAGATCCTGATTGCCTTCTGGAATCACCAAAACTGGTGCATTAGTGAGCATCTCCTTCAACTTAGAGAAAGCTTCTTCACACTTATCTGTCCACTCAAATCTTATACCCTTCTTCGTCAGCCTTGTCAAAGGAGTGACAATCTTCGAAAAATCCTTAACAAAGTGACGATAGTATCCTGCTAGACCGAGGAAGCTTCGAATCTCTGTAACAGTCTCGGGCCTTTTCCAATTCTGTATTGCTTCTATCTTAGAAGGATCCATAGCTAGACCGGCTTCGGATATAATATGGCCCAAGAACTTTACCTCCTTCTGCCAAAAGTGGCACTTGGAAAACTTTGCTTTCAGCTTATGTTCCCTCAAAGTATCCAAAACAATCCTCAAATGACCTTCATGCTCTTGCTCAGACTTGGAATAAACTAATATATCATCAATGAAGACCAAGACGAATCTATCAAGATAGCTTCTGAACACTCTATTCATCAGGTCTACAAAGTATGCAGGGGCATTCGTAAGTCCAAACGGCATTACCAACCATTCATAAGAGCCATATCGAGTGCGAAAGGCAGTGAGAGGGATGTTGTCTTCCGCTACTCGCAACTGATGGAATCCAGTGGCTAAGTCAAGCTGGGAAAAGACTTTTGCTCCACTTAACTGATCAAAAAGATCATCAATACGGGGCAGTGGATACTTATTCTTCACGGTCAGCTCATTAAGCTTCCTATAATCAATGCACAAGCAGAGAGAGCCATCAGCCTTCTTTACAAAGACTGCAGCAGCTCCCCAAGGAGAGCTACTAGATCGGATGAACTGCTTCCCTTCCAATTCTGTCAACTGCTTTCGAAGCTCCTCCATCTCCACACGAGGCATTCGATTAGGTGGTCTACTAACTGGTTGGGCTTCAGGGATAAGATCTATGCGAAACTCCACAGCTCTCTTAGGTGGTAAGCCGGTAACAGGCTCAAACACATCACCAAAGTCCCTAACAACAGGAACTCTGGCGATCTCATCATCTTCTCGTGACTCAATGGAATAAAGAGAACCATGAGCATTAGGGCCTTGCATATCAAGTGTTATATTAACAAGCCCTCTGAAAGAGGGGTGTTTCAAAGTAACAACTCTGTCTAAGCAAGAAAGATGAGCCTCATATCGTTCCAACCAATCCATCCCCAAGATAATATCAAAGCCAAGATGCTCAAACACATGCAAATCACATGAGAAAGGGAGTCCTCCTAAAAAGATCTCAAGGTTTTTGCACAACATTCCAAGTGTTGCGGACCCGCCAATGGGATTCACAACCCTTAGAGATGTGACGAGATAAATTACTTCCAAAGTATATCTATCAACTAAATCTACGAGTAAGGATGGCCTTCTCTGCCTCTGGAACGAATCTCCACTCAAAACATTCCCTAAATCTTTCAGATGTGTCCAAAAACACGCTCACAGGTATTAAGCTAGGCCTGAACTTCAACAACGCCTTCTTTCCTAAGGAAAGGCTTCCCTCCAAGGCTCGTAAAATCCTTGCATATACGAGCGAAATCAGTTCTAGGAGCAGCATTAGGAGCGGGTGCGGGCATGTTCCGCATCAACTCCAACCACTGCTCCATCGTCAAACGGGGAGGTCTTCCAGCCATCTTTCTCACTACTCTACATATAGTGAGAAAGATCATTAAGCTGGAATTAAAACAATACTCACACTAGAACGTTTAAAGGTTGGGGTTTTGGTTCAGGTATGTACAACTATTAATATATGATGGGAGTGATACTATAAATAAACAGACATGTATGATGTTTCTACTGTATTGTGCTAAGCCATGTTCAAAATATATTTTGTGCTATGTCAAACCTGGGCTCTGATACCAACACTGTAGCGGCCGGCCCCTAGACCCATGCTAACCAAGAGCAACACTAAGTGTTACTGTCGGAAAGCACGGAGAATAGGACTCGATAGGGCTAAAAATTGTTCTCATTCCTTTGAACGAACACTGGCACGAGAATTTAAAACTTCTTAACTTACCATTTGTGCTCAGTATAAGTTCAAAGAAATGGTACAAGAAAATTTCCCAGGTACATAGTGCAAAATATAATAGAATCAAGCACAGCACAATAACAACAGCAGAATACATAATACATATCATAATAGAGATGTCCGGAATACATGGTCCATCATACATAATATCACTTCCCAAAATACACAAAATAGTGTACATACCATAATACTACACGGTACTGATAGGCTGAAACTGCATAGTCCAAAACCCCAAAACGTGGAAAAATATAAGAATGACGCTGCAATCCACGCAACCTAACCTGCATACAATCCTCAACCTGACCCGAGGATTGAAAAAAACAAATCACACGGGTCAGACTATTGCTAGTGTGAGTGAAGTAAGTATCTATGAACATTAAATAATCTAACAAACAAGAGTGCCACATGTATAAGTCAACATGGGGCGTAAGGATGTTACTGTATGTGAACAATTTAGCGAAATCGTCGCATTAATATGCGATGATCGCAGGCATCGGTATTATATATAACTCAATACAATACCAAACCAATTATCATATGTAAAGCAATATGATAATGTAATAAGTGAAGTTAAAAGGGCACAGGTATTGTATGTAAAGCATTACAATACCACAACAATTATCATATGTAATGCAATATGATAATATAAAAATTGGGATAAAAGGGCACAGTATTGTATGTAAAGCAATACAATACCAAAACAATTATCATATATAAAGCAATATGATAATATAATCAAACGTTGGTTAAAATACTGGGTTTCCAAATTATCTTGGGTAATATCCCGTTATTATTCAAATAAATTAGAAGTTAAAAAAGAATTATGGGAATTACGGGATAAATATAATATGACTCATAACAGATACCAAATAAACAGACGCTAGTATTGTAAAATCACAGTGGTAGAGCTCTTGTGCGCGCGGAGACATCAGCACCGTAACCTACTCATAACGCCATAACGACACCTGGCGATCAACCCAGGATAACCAAGACGGTCTAAGGCGAAGGCCGTATGCTACCCGTTCACGGCACTACACGTGGCACACCCACGCCTCCATCTGATGTAGTCCGTGACCCGCCGATCGGGAATCCCGATCAAACAACAAAATTGCTCGATGTAGCAGACCGTTTGACCTTTGGTGGTAGATGGACGAAATTTAAAACCACCGCGATTCAGGTAGCGAACCTGAATCAGGTCGACCAAGATGGAGTTTTGGCCCATTGGTACAACAGAGTCCAATCTATCCCAATCCCAAAATTAGAGTATTTTGAAATATTAATTTGTAAATTCATGCTTTGAAAACTCATAGTGTTTATAATGTCAAAACACTATAAAAACTCATCATGGCAACTTCCATAAAAGTAAGTTTTATAAACCCAGTATACTTCACAAAAAAGGTAACACCACATGTCCATAGATGATTAGACTTCCGTTTCGCTTTAATACACAAGTACCCCATAATACTTATGTATTATAACGAAACATAAGCATTGTTTAGTATGTTTAACTTAATTGAAATTAATAAAATTTTATTCGACTATTTAATTTGTACATAATAGCATTATTCGCTTGTAAAAAAAAATTTACTTTTAAAAACTTTACAGAAAATATTTTTTTTTTTTTAAAAAAAACAATTTTTTTTCACTGTAGCACAGTACAGTGCTGCACTGTAGCAGTGCAGCACACTGCTGCACATTACAGTGCAGTACGGCTGCACTGTAGCCGTGCAGCTGTGCTGCACTGTTTCAGTGCAGCTCACTGTACAATTGCAGCTCGGCTGCACTGCTCCAGTGCAGTTCCGCTGCACTGCTCCAGTGCAGCCCGGCTGCACTGTAGCAGTGCAGCAGCAGCTGCACTGTAGCAGTGCAGCAGCAGCTGCACTGTACCAGTGCAGCTGTGCTGCACTGTAGCAGTGCAGCTCGCTGCACTGTACAAGTGCAGCTCGGCTGCACTGCTTCAGTGCAGCTCGGCTGCACTGTTCCAGTGCAGCTCCGTTGCACTGTAGCAGTGCAGCTATGCTGCACTGTTCCAGTGCAGCACCGCTTTACTGTTTCAGTGTAGACCGGCTGCACTGTAGCACCACGGCTGCACTGTAGCAGTGCAGTTCATTTTTTTCAAAAAAAAAAATGTTTTTTTTTTCGACAAAACAGAAAATTGGCAAAGATGTGTAGATTTGTCATTCAAGCACCATCAATATGCTTCTCTTTGAAGCAATTAAACAAACATTTTGCATGCACCTAAATTATATGCATACAATAGTCTTAATTTTTTTTTTCCAACAAATAGTAACAAATTCATATGATAGATCAAGCAAGGAATAACCACAAAGAGGGAAGGGGCCAACTATGCAAGGACTGAACCTTTATTCCATCATGCATACACAATCAAACCAAAATTGGAGGAAAGTTTAAAACTTCACTCACCTTCAACGCCAAAATGCAATCTTGATGCTCTATAACAGCTTGCCTTTGATTGCAATCCCTTTCCTTTCCAATTCAAACAAAAATCAAAGACCCTAAATCACAATTCATAAAAAAAACGAAAGGAAAGGATATGGAGGAACTGATTTAGGGATACTTACTTGAAGAATTGGGAATCTACTTCACTCTTAGTTTGCAAATTTCTAATTTTTACTTTGATTGGATGAGAAGATTTGATCTTTTTTTTTTCTCTCTTCTTACGGTGGATGAAGTTTCTGAATGAGGAAGAAGGAAAAATACGTATATGTTTTAATCGACAGAAAGAGGGGCTATGTATTTTTATTCATAAGTCCCCCTCTAGAGTCTTCCTATGAAATATCTCCCTTTTGTTTATTATTTTCCCCCTTCTTATTATTTTTATTTTTATTTCTTTCTAATCCAACATAATCATTATAGTTTGTCTTATCATAGATATTTCTTTGTTTTGCACCCTTATTTAAATTGTTTCTAGAGTATTCCTACATGATGCATACATACATATTTGTATGCTTATTTTATTTACATTTTTATTTTATAATCTTTTCTTTTTATGAAAAATGACATAAAATTTTCTTTTTATCTTACATAACACACATTTTCAACATTATGTAAACTTCTCCTTTTTTTTTCATAACTTGAAAACAACAAGAAAACATTATTTTATATATTATTTAAAATAACACACATAACAATGAACACATTTTATGAAATCAATCAAAATTTTCTATTAAAATTTGCACTTTTCCGTTGTATTGAAATTTGTCCTTTTTATTTCATGCAAAAGACTTGTTCACAACTATAGCTAACTTATAACTACATTTTTTTTCCTTTTTCTCTTTTTTTTTCCATTAACAAAATGTACATTTTTTTTTAAAAGTACATTTGCTAAAATAAATTAATTATGCAAAAAAAATGGTAAAATTCTTCATATTAACTACACACAACCGATTTATTGATCGTCAACAATTTTTCCTCTCATCCATTTTAATATTTTATTGCCATTTATTTAATTTTCAAACAATATTTAATATAATTATTGCCAATTTATTATTGGATTCCCAATTCAGTATCCCTAAAAAAAAGTGGGTTGTTACATTATGTCTTGATCATCTTTGGGATGTTGAGGCGGTGCACACATGTACTTGTACATACGTGTGCATATGCAAGCTCCCGTGTCCGTTTGTATCAATAGTAGAACTGATTGAACAGATATTACACTTGACTTAGTCACTGATATAGAACAGATATATATATATATATACTGCACAACATTCGAATTTGTGTATAGTTCGGAAGTTAGAAATTTCTATTATATTTCAGTTTTTATTGAAGTTAATTTACTTGAACAAATGATTAATTCTGACTCGAGTGTTTTGTGTTTTTGCATGAAATGCTCGGGTCAGACCCGAGTGTTACAGATTTAAGAATTTCAGCTTAGGAATCAAAGATTGGTGAAGGTGGGGGTTCCAAAGACGGCGCACTCTGAAGATTTCAAACCAATAAAAAAATCCTTGCATTTAAACTGTATTTTATAAATTTTGCTGTATATAGAAAAGCTTTGTACTCAAAAATTCCAATTATAAATAAAAGTATCATTTCGCTGTTCAAATACTGTGTTATTATTTCTGTATTGATTATGTTGTTAAACTCTGTAAGCTAAATAACGATCCGTCGATTTGGGTGCTTTAAATTGGTTTAACTACCGATTTGAAGTGGTCAACAAGGCGGGACGTTACAGAACTGATATCCAGTCACTGAAGTAAGTAAATAAAAAACAAAACTAATACCTACAATAGTGCAAAACCGATATCCATAAACTAAGAATAATAACGAAATTAAATCGGATACCTACAGAGGCATGAAACTGATATCTAAAAACTGTAAGTAAATAAATAAAAAACAAAATTGATACCTACCGAAGTGCAAAACTGATATCCATAAATAGAAAATAATATTAAAAATAAAACCGATACCTACAGAAGTGAAAAAGTGATACCCATAAATCGAAAACAATAGTAAAAATAAAACTGAGATCTACAGAGGCATTGTAGTGACCCGAACTTCCCCAGCTCTGAAGAGAAGAGAAAGAACGAATTACCGTGAGTACAAGACAAAATAGAATGCAAACGGAAGAACATTTCATTGCTATAACAACAATTCCATCGGATACAAGAATATACAGAGTATAATTGAATAAATTACATTCGATAAATATCAGAGATTACAATAAATTACATAGCAGCGGAAAATAATACAAAGCACAACTGAAGGTGATATACGGATATAGAGCTTTCCAGATATCATTCCAGCTGTAAACCAGGATCCTGTGAATATAAATCTGCAATACCAAAATTACTAGCTGCCCGTGTCAAAAATAGGGGCACCCAGAGTTTAGGTTAAAACAATAAACTCCAGGTCAGTCATGTGACTGGTGTGAGAACTAAAACAGTTATTTAAAGCACTACTTTAAAAGAGAGTAATTCAAGGGACCACGCCGTATAACACGGAACGAGTTTCCTCCCAAGAATACCGGTGCATATAACAAAACAGCGCAATGCTTTTTGGAAAAATGAAGCTATTATAAGACCCAGGTCCCATCACACAATGCAACGCAAGCCGAAGGATAGGGTTTTCTCTAATAATAGCCAAACATGCTTGGTACATTTAAAACAAATCATTAAATACTATAAAAAGTGTATAGTGTCAAAACAATTTCAACCATAAATATCAATCCTAGGCGGCATGGGTACCATCTATCATGTCGCCATACTAGGCTCTACAAATAAAACCGAAATATCTCGTATTGGAAATTGGATTTCCATCATGAGTCGAGGCAAGGGGCAAGCTCCTCTCCGTTTCGAGACACTCTAGAAAATGTCCCAGGACTACACACTCTGGGTAACCCTTGGATGCTTCAGGGCCGGTCCCCTCTTACGTTTGAGGATTAATTATTCCTGAACATACGTTTCCCGGTCCTTACAGACCTGCATTCCTTATCCCGTTTTTAACTCATACTGAGGTGTGAGGCTCGCGAATTCACGTTATTCACAAAGCTGCGCCACAAAGGCCGTGCTTTGATCATCAACCACAAGACTTTGCTTTTCAACAGAAGCCTTGATCAATTGCCACTTAGGCGTGCCACATAGGCGATTCATGCCATGCGACCGATGTCCATCGATATACAACCTCTGAGCTCATACGTCTCAGAGAAGGGCGTTAAGCAAAAGAATAAATTCTCTGACGCCAAACAGATGTATATTTAATAGAGATCAATCAACATAGAATAAAATCCAATGTCAAACACACAGTCCATTTGCAAGTCCGTTCTGGGTCTGAACGAAACCGGAGGCACTTTGCTCGTATATCCATCGATCTCCAATTACATCTGGATGACCACTAACTGATTCCCTCATCTTGGGTGTACAGCCCAATCAAGATCATCAATAATCATCCAAACGATGTGAAGACTTCCGGTCTTCAACCACCGTCTTCATCTTCGACTTATCGTCGATTCGGTTATTCAGAATGGGTATAAACCCGGCCTTTCCGAACAACCCGCGTATATAGTAAACAAATGTTACACAAGCAAAACATACGCCTCATTCCAATTCATTAGTCACTAACCGTAAATTAGCAAGAGAACAATTCTCCAAATATTAACCCCGAAGGCCGAAACCAACATCATATCAATACTCAGGAAACCATTCTTCTTGGCTAACCTACAATTAGTTTCTAAATTTCACATTCTTAGGGAAAGATTCCCATTAATTTTATCAAAGATAAATTCTTTTAAATTTATTCTTTAATCTTACTTTGGATGTCATTTCAAACCATATTATGGTTTTCCAAACTAGTCGGGATTAGCGAACCAAACCGAAGTAATTATTTATTTTATTTCCCAATCCCAACCTATTCATCCCATGAAGCAAAACTGGTAATACTCCATACCTAACACCACAGAGTTATCGGTAAAATTAATTACTATTTCACGTTCAAATCTAATTAAAGATTTAACTATCGCCCGGAGCAAAACTGGTGATACTCCATTCTCGCTCATTTTCCAAATTTGATAATTTAAATTATCAATTCACATTTCAATCTAATTACAGATTCATTAAAACTCCTTTTACTGGGTGAAAGAACTAATGTCATTTAAAACACAGTTCACGATAAACCCAAATCACATTCTATTTATTATCGGGTTAAAGAACTAGTGTTATTTAAAACACCATTCACGATAAACCCACAAATCAATTCTAATTTAATTCCAATTAAATATATTAGAAATTCTGGTTATTTAAAACCCCTTTTCAAATCCAATTTATTTATTTAAAAATAACTGGGTTTTAATTCTAGTTCAAACCTAGTTCATTTCGATAAAAATCTATTTTTATCTTTACAAATGTGGAGTTTTTCATCCCAATTTTTCCCAAATCATTTCTTATGATTTTACACAAATTATTGATATTTTTAATAATTTTATCAAGGTCCGTACAATCGATTTCCATCAACGGCCATCGAACTGCACTTACAGCGACCTTTTCAAAATTTGATTTGGACGTATCTCCAAATCCAACTGTTAGATTTCAAATTTCTAATATTCCTTAGAAAGCTCTTTTCGATACGAACCCAACGGTTCCAGTTTTAGGAGAATCCGACGATCGGATCTCCCGTAATGTCCGTTCGAAGCCAATTGTCGAAATTCACGAATTACCACAGCGCGGCGCGTTCTATTCAGGCCATTATATATATAATATATATATATTATATATATTTTATCGATTTCTATTTAAAACGAATTTTATAAATAGTTTTAAATTCGTTTCAAAAACAATTTCAACTTCCATTTCAAATTCAAATCAAAATTGAATTTTTCCTTATAAATTCGTTTTAAATTCATTTCAATTCAATTTGAATTCATTTCAAGTTGATTTTTATTCTATTTCAATTTGTTTTCAATTCAATTTAAATTCATTTTCTATTCAATTCAATTCGAATTCGTTTTCTTTTCAATTCAATTCAATTCTAATTCGTTTTCTTTTCAATTCAATTAAATTCAAATCGAATTTCTGCTATAAATATTCGATTTTTATCTCTTTTCAATATTCATTATAAAAATGAATATAATCGATATAAATATCGTTTGCGTTAAAATAGCACATCTCTAATCAACACGGCTTTATATATTTCAATAATTCCGTTATTATATTCAACAAATGAATATTTATCCTATTCAATACACGCATCTATATTTTTGTCAACACATGACTAATCTCAACGAATGAGTACTGTCCACGTGTGACTATTTTTGTTATTTAATATATTTTATAAAAATTATGGTATCTGTCGTTCCAACCGTAAATTAGTAAGAGAACGATTCCCTAAATATTAACCCCAAAGGCTGAAACCAACATCAGATCAATATCCAGGAGACCACTCTTCTTAACTATTTTCCAGTTAATTTCTAATTTTATATATGATAAAGATGTAAATTTTATTGTTAAAATATTTCGTTCAACACATGACTAATCTCAACGGATGAGTACGGTCAACACATGAACCTTTATTTTATAATATAAAGATGTAAATTTTATTATTAAAATATTTCGTTCAACACATGACTAATCTCAACGGATGAGTGCGGTCAACACATGAACCTTTATTTTATAATATAAAGATGTAAATTTTATTGTTAAAATATTTCGTTCAACACATGACTAATCTCAACGGATGAGTAAGGTCAACACATGAACCTTTATTTTATAATATTCTTTATTTTCTAAATTGGAATGAGGCCCAATCAATTACCATACAAAATTAATTATATGGATTCCATACAACACATGTATATAATAGCAACGATACATAATCAACCATCATCCAAAGTGCACTACACTGTATAAGCATCAAATATAGATATCTAACGCTTATAACAGCCTGTCAATCAATCTATCGACATACAACCAATTATTGGGATTAGTGTATGTCGTATATTATCCCAATACCCGTGTGGGGTTTCAAACAACCAAACTCAGATTTTTATTTGTGCAGTTGGGCGATGTGTAAAATTTATCATCACAATCAATATCAGTAAAATCAGTGTATATATATATAAATCGTCCGATTTGTTTATATTTATTTCATTTCATATACACGTTAAAAATTCTATTTTTAACTATACAATATTTTTAACTATATAAATATTTTACTTCATTTCATATCACACAATCAACTACACATCAATATCAAACAAACAAACAAACAAACAAGCCGTCGATGGTCTGTGGACGACGGGTGTCGGGTGCTACTAAACACCGTCTGCATCCTAGTATATATATATTAAACTAGAAAAGAAATTTAAAGTGAGAAGTTCTCACCGAGGGTTCCACTCCTCCAGTTATATTTCTGAATTTCTGAACATCTGGATTTGCCCGTACTTCCAACATAATCATTATCACGCTGTTCACATTAAAAATCACATTCTTATTCCAACGCTATATGGATAAAAATCACATTTTTATATCACTATACATATAATAAAAATCAGATTTTTATTTCGTTATATATATAAAAATCGTATTTTTATATTCTCTACCTTATAAAAATTATATTTTTATAATCTCTACAGTATAAAAATCATATTTTTATTATTCTAATAAGATAAAAATCATATCTTTACATCGCTACTTCGTTATAAAATTATATTTTTATATCATTCTTCTTCTAATAAAGATTATATTTTTATAACTCTACCTTAATAAAAATAATATTTTTATATCTTCTATTATATAAAGATCATATTTTCTTATTCATGTAATCTATACGAAAAATCAAATATTTTTTTTGTATCCTGATATTATATATATAGATCAAATTTAATTCAGTGCTTTATATTTTTAAAATTGACCTTTAAATCAATGTATTTATACCTTTGAAACTGATTTCAAACTTCATATACTGCGAAGATTATAATTTTTTTATGCTACTAGTATAAGAATCATCCTTTTAATATGCTACTAGTATAAAAATCATTTTTTATCATCACACAATACATATAAATAATCACATTCATATTCGCTATCATATATATATATATAAAAGATCGAATTTCTATTTCACATTCATGTATGGAAAAATCTCTTATACTCATATATACATAAAACTGAATGTTTATCACAATGTAAATAAAGAAAAAAAATCAAAAAGGAGCTCACAGTTGAATTCTTCGTTCGTTTCGGGTGCCCAAAATTTTGTTACTGCTGCATTGACTATTTGCTCCGTCGCTGGGGAGTCATGTTGTGGTCGGCGGCTCGCCGGGCTGAGGAAGTTCTGGGGAGAAGCGGCGGCAGGCGCGGTGGGTTCAGAGGCGGGCTGGCGGTGGTCGAATCGAGGTCTTGGGGGTTCATGGATCAACTGCGTCGGGATTAGGGAAGGGCTGGGGATTGCGAGTCGGAAGGGGGAAGAGAAGAGAGACGAGGGAGTGATGGAGGACCGCTAGTGGTGGCGCTAGGAAGAGCGGCGACGGTTGAAGCTTGGGCATCGGGTGTAAATCGATTCGAGGATGGAGGCGCGTTCTGATTTAGGTTTAGAGAATGAGAGAGGGGGGATGCATATATATATATATTTATTTAAATATTTTATTATTTTTAATTTCGAAAAGGTAACTTTTTAATACAAACTCGAAATCAAGCCCACCGACTGTCGCCCATAGCGTAATACCCCCATTCCGAACACAATGGGATATGTTTCACAGGCCAATTCTATCGTTTCGATCAGTTTTCGTCTAAATCAAAATATATCTCTATATATTGAATTTGAACGCGCGTTTCAATTTACCGGGGCCACATACGGACTCTAAAAATTACAGAAAAATATTTTCTAGCTTCGTATTGATGATACGGTCCTAACAAAACTAGTTTCATCGAATTCTGAGATCGTTTGAAAAATGGCCATTTTCCAGTCGATTAAAATCAACTGAAACTGGTCAAACGCGTTTTCCTTCGCCACGCTCACATATTGATTCAAAAAATTACGAAAATTGGAATCTAGCAGTAACTTGACATCACGAATCCAACAAAAGTGGTTTCGTAGAAATCCGAGGTCGTTTGCAAAATTTCCATTTTTAAGGGCTTGAATTCCATAGCGACTATTCTGAATTTTCAACTAGACGTATCTTTTGCTTCCCGCTATGAAATTTCAATTTTCCGGGTTCGTCGGAAAGATAGTCACAATTATATTCCATTATTTTTGGTTTCGCTAAAATCTGGTTTGTTTTGCACCCGGTACATTCATTTGAAGTTTGAAATCGAATTATCGAACTACCGCGCCATTTTCAATTCCTTTTAATATAAATAATTATTATATTCTAACGACGACGTATATAAATATATACGTTCGAATTCTATTCAGAATAAATTTTCTCGTCGATATTATTTAAAATAATTCATTTTAAATATTCAAAATTCACTAAAATTGCCAAAATAAAAATTTTAAATTGGCTCGCATTTTCCGGGTTGTTACAATCTCCCCCACTTAAAACTTTTTGTCCCCGAAAAGGAATGAAGCCGAAAGTTGTTTGACTAATCAACTCAAATTCCATTGCTTTCTTTACGGCTTAAGTTCTTCAACTTTTCAGTTTCTAAGAACTTTTCAAATTTTTCAAAAATTTGGCTAACACCCTAAATTTTCGAAAAATTTCGACATAACCTCCCCTGCACCGGGAGCATGGGAAAATATCGAAATTGCCATATAGGCCCTCTGATCTCAAGAAGAAAACGAAAAAGCCAAGCGGCTACCCATCGGCTCATAAAATCATCATCACCCAAACAAAATAGTAAATTATGGTAAACATGTACCTATTTGCCGGGCAAACAATTTTATTCTTCTGCTCTAGCGTCCTTGCTATGACCTGTTCAATGTAAGCACATGTATATGCAAGCAAATGTGACCAATTTTCAATACAGTTCAATATTCGGTTCCATTAGGCATAATGGTTCAAAATTATCAAACAAATATACAAACAACACAACCATCAGTCAATTGGTGAATTATCGTTTCAAATTCATAATTTTGATATATATACAGAAAATCATGTTTTTGATGCCAAATCACAACAAATAAATCTATCTATATAAGTTTTGGTTCTCACACCAGTCTAATGGAAATATATAGAAATCACACCTTCGAAACACGAACACAAATACTGATGATGTTGCAATCATCATCAGAATTGTCCCCGGGCAACTAGAGTGTGATTCTATATCTATGCAGTATATTAAAACCTCGAATATACGTTCATGACACGTATAAGCAAAATCTTTATATATTGGATTGTCCAAATTCAATGCAAATAAAATATTCAAATACGTATAAAACGATTTAAATTTCAAAACAAAATTTGTTTTCATTTGAAAAATATACTCTTCACACTCGTTCTAGGATACTACTGATCCCGTCTCTAACGAGTCATTCTAGTTGGATATTACTAATCCAATATCTGATGAATTCTTTCGTATGGTTCTAATGTGTCTTGTTCTCGAGCTCTGTAAACCAAAACTCTGATACCAAATGTAAGTGAACCGAACTTCCCCAGCTCCGAAGAGAAGAGAAAGAACGAATTACCATGAGTACAAGACAAAATAGAACGCAGATGGAAGAACATTTCATTGCTATAACAACAATTCCATCAGATACAAGAATATACAGAGTATAATTGAATAAATTACATTCGATAAATATCAGAGATTACAATAAATTACATAGCGGCGGAAAATAATACAAAGCACAACTGAAGGTGATATACGGATACAAAGCTTTCCGGATATCATTCCAGCTGTAAACCAGGATCCTGTGAATATAAATTTGCAAAACCAAAACTACAAGCTGCCCGTGTCAAAAATAGGGGCACCCAGAGTTTGGGTTAAAACAATAAACTCCAGGTCAATCATGTGACTGGTGTGAGAACTAAAACAGTTATTTAAAGATTTACTTTAAAAAAGAGTAATTCAAGGGACCACGCCGTATAACACGGAATGGGTTTCCTCCCAAGAATACCGGTGCATTTAACAAAACAGCGCAATGCTTTTGGAAAAATGAAGCTATTATAAGACCCAGGTCCCATCACACAATGCAACGCAAGCCGGAGGATAGGGTTTTCCCTTATAATAGCCAAACATGCTTGGTACATTTAAAACAAATCATTTGACACTATAATAAGCGTATAGTGTCAAAACAATTTCAATCATAAATATCAATCCTAGGTGGCATGGGTACCATCTATCATGTCGCCATACTAGGCTCTACAAATAAAACCAAAATATCTCGTATTGGAAATTGGATTTCTATTATGAGTCGAGGCAAGGAGCAAGCTCCTCTCCACTTTGAGACACTCTAGCAAATGTCCCAGGACTACACACTCTGGGTAACCCTTGGATGCTTCAGGGCCGGTCCTCTCTTACATTTGAGGATTAATTATTCTTGAACACACGTTTCCCGGTCCTTACAAACCTAAAATCGAGGCGCCTCATCCAACAACCACATAGGTGAAAAGTATATAAATGTCAGGGCTGGTAAGTCACTGACACTACCAAAGCTAGAAAGAAACGTCGTGCTCTCCTTGCAGTCCTTATCCCGTTTTTAACTCATACCGAGGTGTAAGGCTCGGGAATTCACGTTATACACAAAGCTGCAACACAAAGGCCGTGCTTTGATCATCAACCACAAGACTTTGCTTTTCAACAGAAGCCTTGATCAATTGCCACTTAGGCGTGCCACACAGGCAATTCATGCCATGCGACCGATGTCCATCGATATACAACCTCTGAGCTCGTACGTCTCAGAGAAGGGCGTTAAGCAAAAGAATAAATTTTCTGCCGCCAAATAGATGTATATTTAATAGAGATCAATCAACATTGAATAAAATCCAATGTTAGACACACAGTCCATTTACAAGTCCGTTCTGGGTCTGAACGAAACCGGAGGCACTTTCCTCGTATATCCATCGATCTCCAAGTACATCTGGACGACCACTAACTGATTCCCTCATCTTGGGTGTACAGCCCAATCAAAATCATCAATAATCATCCAAACAATGTGAAGACTTGCGGTCTTCAACCACCGTCTTCATCTTCAACTTATCGTCGAATCGGTTATTCAGAATGAGTATAAACCCGGCCTTTCCGAACAACCCGCGTATATAGTAAACAAATGTTACACAAACACAACATACGCCTCATTCCAATTCATTAGTCACTAACCGTAAATTAGCAAGAGAACAATTCCCCAAATATTAACCCCGAAGGCCGAAACCAACATCAGATCAATACCCAGGAAACCATTCTTCTTGGCTAACCTACAGTTAGTTTATAAATTTCACATTCTTAGGGAAAGATTCCCATTAATTTTATCAAAGATAAATTCTTTTAAATTTATTCTTTAATCTTACTTTGGATGTCATTTCAAACCATATTATGGTTTTCCAAACAAGTCGGGATTAGCGAACCAAACCGAAGTAATTATTTATTTTATTTCCCAATCCCAACCTATTCATCCCATGAAGCAAAACTGGTAATACTCCATATCTAACACCACGGTTTTATCGGTAAAATTAATTACCATTTCACGTTTAATATCTAATTAAAGATTTAACTATCGCCTGGAGCAAAACTGGTGATACTTCATTCTCGCTCATTTTCCAAATTTGGTAATTTAAATTATCAATTCACATTTCAATCTAATTACAGATTCATTAAAACTCCTTTTACTGGGTGAAAGAACTAATGTCATTTAAAACATAGTTCACGATAAACTCAAATCACATTCTATTTATTATCGGGTTAAAGAACTAGTGTTATTTAAAACACCGTTCACGATAAACCCATAAATCAATTCTAATTCAATTCCAATTAAATATATTAGAAATTCTGGTTATTTAAAACCCCTTTTCAAATCCAATTTATTTATTTAAAAATAACTGGGTTTTAATTCTAGTTCAAGCCTAGTTCATTTCGATAAAAATCTATTTTTATCTTTACAAATGTGGAGTTTTTCATCCCAATTTTTTCCAAATCATTTCTTATGATTTTACACAAATTATTGATATTTTTAATAATTTTATCAAGGTCCGTACAGTCGATTCCCGTCAACGGCCCTCGAACTGCACTTACAACGACCTTTTCCAAATTTGATTTGGACGTATCTCCAAATACAACAGTTAGACTTCAAATTTTTAATATTCGTTAGAAAGCTCTTTTCGACACGAACCCAACGGTTCTGGTTTTAGGAGAATCCGATGGTCGGATCTCCCATAATGTCCGTTCGAAGCCAATGTTCGAAATTCACGAACTGCCGCAGCGCGGCGCGTTCTATTCAGGCCTTTATATATATAATATATATATATATATATATATATATATTATATTTCATTGATTTCTATTTAAAACGAATTTTATAAATAGTTTTAAATTCGTTTCAAAAACAATTTCAACTTCCATTTCAAATTCAAATCAAAATTGAATTTTTCCTTATAAATTCATTTCAATTCAATTCAAATTTCAATTCAATTTGAATTCATTTCAAATTGATTTTTATTCTATTTTAATACGTTTTCAATTCAATTTAAATTCATTTTCGATTCAATTCAATTCGAATTCGTTTTCTTTTCAATTCAATTCGAATTCGTTTTCTTTTCAATTCAATTAAATTCAAATCGAATTTGTGCTATAAATATTCGATTTTTATCTCTTTTCAATAGTCATTATAAAAATGAATATAATCGATATAAATATCGTTCGCGTCAAAATATCGCATCTCTAATCAACACGGCTTTATATATTTCAATAATTCCGTTATTCTATTCAACAAATGAATATTTATCCTATTCAATACACGCATCTATATTTTTGTCAACACATGACTAATCTCAACGAATGAGTACTGTCCACGTGTGACTAGTTTTGTTATTTAAAATATTTTATAAAAATTATGGTATCTATCGTTTGATTTCAAATCAGACTCCAACCGTAAATTAGTAAGAGAATGATTCCCTAAATATTAACCCCGAAGGCCGAAACCAACATCAGATCAATATCCAGGAGACCACTCTTCTTAACTATTTTCTAGTTAATTTCTAATTTTATATATGATAAAGATGTTATTGTTAAAATATTTCATTCAACACGTGACTAATCTCAACGGATGAGTACAGTCAACACATGAACCTTTATTTTACAATATAAAGATGTAAATTTTATTGTTAAAATATTTCGTTCAACACATGACTAATCTCAACGGATGAGAACGGTCAACATATGAACCTTTATTTTATAATATAAAGATGTAAATTTTATTGTTAAAATATTTCGTTCAACACATGACTAATCTCAACGGATGAGTACGGTCAACACATGAACCTTTATTTTATAATATTCTTTATTTTCTAAATTGGAATGAGGCACAATCAATTACCATACAAAGTTAATTATATGGATTCCACACAAGACATGTATATAATAGCAACGATACATAATCAACCATCATCCAAAGGGCACTACATTGCATAAGCATCAAATATAGATATCTAACGCTTATAACAGCCTGTCAATCAATCGATCGACATACAACCAATTATTGGGGTTAGTGTATGTCGTATATCATCCCAATACCCATGTGAGGTTTCAAACAACCAAACTCAGATTTTTATTTGTGCAGTTGGGCGATATATAAAATTTATCATCCCAATCAATATCAGTCAAATCAGTGTATATATACACAAATCGTCCGATTTGTTTATATTTATTTATTTCATTTCATATACACATTAAAAATTCTATTTTTAACTATACAATATTTTTAACTATATAAATATTTTACTTCATTTCATATCACACAATCAACTACGTATCAATATCAAACAAACAAACAAACAAGCCGTCCATGGTCTGTGGACGACGGGTGTCGGGTGCTACTAAACACCATCTGCATCCTAGTATATATATATATATTTTAAACTAGAAAAGAAATTTAAAGTGAGAAGTTCTCACTGAGGGTTCCACTCCTCTAGTTATATTTCTGAATTTCTGAACATCTGGATTTGCCCGTACTTCCAACATAATCATTATCACGCTGTTCACATTAAAAATCACATTCTTATTCCAACGCTATATGGATAAAAATCACATTTTTAAATCACTATACATATAATAAAAATCAGATTTTTATTTCGTTATATATATAAAAATCGTATTTTTATATTCTTTACCTTATAAAATGACACGACCCGAACTTCCCCATGAGGGAAAGTGCGGATACTTTGAGAACAACACACAAATGAATGCAGACGGAAGAACATTTCATTGTTATTACAACAATTCCATCAGATACAAGAATATACAGAGTATAATTGAATAAATTACATTCGATAAATATCAGAGATTACAATAAATCACATAGCAACGGAAAAATAATACATAACACAACTGAAAGTAATACACGGATACAGAGCTTTCCGAGCATCGTTCCAACTGTAAATCAGGATCCTGTGAATATAAATCCGCAAAACCGAAACTACTAGCTGCCCGTGTCAAAAATAGGGGCACCCAGAGTTTAGGTTAGAACAATAAACTCCAGGTCAATCATGTGACTAGTGTGAGAACTAAAACAGTCATTTAAAGCTTTACTTTAAAAGAGAGTAATTCAAGGGACCACGTCGTATAACACGGAACGGGTTTCCTCCCAAGAATACCAGTGCATAGAATAAAAAACGCAATGCTTTTTCGAAAAATGAAGCTATTATAAGACCCAGGTCCCATCACACAATGCAACGCAAGCCGGAGGATAGGGTTTTACCTTATAACAGCCAAACATGCTTGGTACGTTTAAAACAAATCATTTGATACTATAATAAGTGTATAGTGTCAAAACAATTTCAATCATAAATATAAATCATAGACGGCATAAGTGCCCCATACCACTATGTCACCATACTAGGCTCTATAAATAAAGCCGAAATACACGTATTGGAAATTGGATTTCCGTCATGAGTCGAGGCAAGGGGCAAGCTCCTCTCCGCTTCGAGATACTCTAGCAAATGCCTCGGGACTACACACTCTGGGTAACCCCTGGACGCTTCAGGGCCGGTCCTCTCTTACGTTTGAGGATTAATTATGCCTGAACACACGTTTCCCAGTCCTTACAGACCTAAAATCGAGGCGCCTCATCCAACAACCACATAGGTGAAAAGTATATAAATGTCAGGGCTGGTAAGTCACTGACACCACCAAAGCTAGAAAGAAACGTCGTGCTCTCCCTGCAGTCCTTATCCAGTTTTTAACTCATACCGAGGTGTGAGACTCGCGAATTCACGTTATACACAAAGTTGCCACGTAGGCCGTGCTTTGATCATCAACCACAAGACTTTGCTTTTCAACAGAAGCCTTGATCCATGCAACTCAGCATGCCACACAGGCAATTCATGCCATGCGATTGATATCTACCAATATATAACCTCTAAGCTCGTACGTCCCAGAGAAGGGCGTTAAGCAAGATAATAAATTCTCCGCCGCCAAACAGATATATTTAACAGAAATCAATCAACACAGAATAAAATCCAATGTCAAACACACAATCCATTTACAAGTTCGTTCTGGGTCTGAACGAAACCGGAGGCACTTTCCTCGCATATCCATCGATCTCCAAGTACGTCTGGACGACCACCAACTATTTCCATCCTCTTGAGTGTACAGCCCAATCAGGATCATCAGTAATTATCCAAACGATGTGAAGACTTCCGGTCTTCGACCACCGTCTTCATCTTCAACTTATCGTCGAGTCGATTATTCAGAATGGCTATAAACCCGGCCTTTCCGAACAACCCGCGTATATTAAAAACAAATGTTACACAAACACAACATACGCCTCATTCCAATTCATTAGTCATTAGCCGTAAATCAGTAAGAAGCAATTCCCCAAATATTAACCCCGAAGGCCGAAATCAACATCAGATCAATACCCAAGAAACCATTCTTCTTAACTAACCTACAGCTAGTTTCTAAATCTCAATTCTTAGGGAAAGGTTCCCATTAATTTTATCTAAGATAAATTCTTTAAAATTTATTCTTTAATCTTCCATTGGATGTCATTTCAAACCAAATTATGGTTTTCCAAACTAATCGAGATTAGCGAACCACACCGAAGTAATTATTTATTTTATTTCCTAATCCCAACCTATTCATCCCATGAAGCAAAACTGGTAATACTCCATATTTAACACCATAGTGTTGTCGATAAAATAAATTACCATTTCACGTTCAAATCTAATTAAAGATTTGACTATCGCTTTGAAGCAAAACTGGTGATACTCCATTCTCGCTCACATTTTAAATTTGATAATTTAGATTATCAATTCACATTACAATCTAACTGCAGATTCATTAAAACTCCTTTTACTGGGTTAAAGAACTAAGTTAATTTAAAACACAGTTCACGATAAACCCAAATCACATTCTATTTATTACCGGGTTAAAGAACTAGTGTTATTTAAAACACCCTTCATGATAAACCCATGAACCAATTCTATTTAAACCCATTTCAAATCTAATTTATTTATTTAAAAATAAATGGGTTTTAATTTTAGTTCAAAACTAGTTCATTTCGATAAAAATCTATTTTTATCTTTTCAAATATGGAGTTTTTCATCCCAATTTTTCCCAAATCATTTCTTATGATTTTACACAAATTATTACTATTTTTAATAATTTTATCAAGGCCCGTACAGTCGATTTCCATCAACGGCCATCGAACTGCACTTACAACGACCTTTTTCAAATTTGATTTGGATGTATCTCCAAATCCAACTGTTAGATTTCAAATTTCTAATATTCGTTAGAAAGCTCTTTTCGATACGAACCCAATGGTTCCGGTTTTAGGAGAATCCGACGGTCGGATCTCCCGTAATGTCCGTTCGAAGTTAATGGTCGAAATTCACGAACTGCCGCGGCGCGGCGTGTTCTATTCAGGCCATTATATTATATATATAATATATATAATATATATTTTGTCGATTTCTATTTAAAAACGAATTTTATAAATAGTTTTAAATTCGTTTCAAAAACACTTCAACTTCTATTTCCAATTCAAATCAAAATCGAATTTTTCCTTATAGATTCATTTTAAAATTCATTTAAATTCAATTCAAATTTCAATTCAATTCGAATTCATTTTCTATTCAATTCAATTCGAATTCTTTTTCTATTCAATTCAATTCGAATTCGTTTTCTTTACAATTCAAATCAAATTTGGTTTCTTTTCAATTCAAATCAAATTCGGTTTCTTTTCAATTCAAATCAAATTCGGTTTCTATTCAATTCAATTCAAATTCGTTTTCTTTTCAATTCAATTCGATTTCATTTTCTATTCAATTCAATTCAAATTCGTTTTCTATTCAATTCAATTCAAATTCAAATATAATCGATATAAATATCGTTCGCGTCAAAATAGCGCATCTCTAATCAACACGGCTTTATATATTTCAATAATTCCGTTATTCTATTCAACAAATGAATATTTATTCTATTCAATACGTGAATCTATATTTTCGTCAAGACATGACTAATCTCAACGAATGATTACTGTCCACGTGTGACTATTTTTGTTATTTAATATATTTTATAAAAATTGTGGTATCTATCGTTTGATTTAAAATCAGACTCCAACCGTAAGCTAGTAAGAGAACGATTCCCTAAATATTAACCCCGAAGGCCGAAACCAACATCAGATCAATATCTAGGAGACCACTCATCTCATCTATTTTCCAGTTAATTTCTAATTTTATATATGATAAAGATGTAAATTTTATTGTTAAAATATTTCGTTCAACACATGACTAATCTCAACGGATGAGTACAGTCAACACATGAACCTTTATTTTATAATGATAAGGATGTAAATTTTATTGTTAAAATACTTCGTTCAACACATGACTAATCTCAACGGATGAGTAGTGTCAACACATGAACCTTTATTTTATAATATTCTTTATTTTCCGGATTGGAATGAGGCCCAATCAATTACCATATAAAGTTAATTATATGGATTCCATACAACACATGTATATATTAGCAACGATAAATAATCAACCATCATCCAAAGTGCACTACACTGTATGAGCATCAAATATAGATATCTAACGCTTATAACAGCCTGTCAATCAATCGATCGACTTACAACTAATTATTGGGATTAGTGTATGCCGTATTTTATCCCAATACCCGTGTGGCTTTTCAAATCAACAAACACAGATTTTATTTGTGCAGTTGGGCGATGTGTAAAATTTATCATCCCAATCCATCAGTCAAATCAGTGTATATAAACAAATTGGTCGATTTGTTTATAAATATTTATTTATTCACATTCACGTTAAAAATTATATTTTTAACGATAAAATATTTTTAACTATATAAATATTTTATTTATTTCAACATATGAATATATTTCATTATCTATTTCACATCAATTTCACAAACAAATTTCACAACACATCAATCAAACGAACAAGCCATCCATGGTTTGTGGACGACGGGTATCGGGTGCTGCTGAGCACCGTTTGCATCCTAATATATATATATATATAACTAGATAAAGAGATTAAAGAGTGAGAAATTCTCACCGATAGCTATCCCAACTCCACGACACTTCATTTAGAGAAATCTTCATCGTTCTCGCCTTTTTTTGTCACCTTCGTTGCCCGTATTCACTACATATATAAAAATCACATTTTTATATTGCTATTCAATATATAAAAATCGAATTTTTACTTCGCTATTCAATATATAAAAATCGAATTTTTACTTCGCTATAATATATATAAAAATCTAATTTTTCCTATGCTATAATATATATAAAAATCAGATTTTTCCTATGCTATATATAAAAATCAGATTTTTCCTATGTTATAATATATATAAAAATCTAATTTTTCCTATGCTATAATATATATAAAAATAAAAATCTCCTCTTTATGTTATACAAGAATCTTTTCTTTTCATTAGTAAAAATATAGTCTTTCCTACAATAAAAATATAATCTTTCCTCATATAAAATTACATCTTTTAACTTATAAAAATCTAAGCTTTTTATATTTGAAAAACCAAAGCTTTTCATCCTATGTAAATGAACAAAAATCGTATTTAAACATACCGCTGCCTTGGGGGTGGAGATGGCGGTATGAAGTGTTCGAGGAGGTGGTGGGGTGTCGCTGCACTACCAGCGGTGGCAGAAATGGGCCCACAATCGTTGTTTTAGGGGTTTGAAGGGATTTGGCACGAGTTGGATGGGAGGAGCGAGTGGGGGTGGTGCCGTGTCGTCGTAGGTGGTGGGTGGCTGGGGTTGGCTGGCGGAGATGAGGCCAAGGGGGTCCACGGCGATGCCCTTCGTCGATTTGGGGGCTCGAGTGGTCGGATTCGTGAGGTGGGGGTAGGCCAGAGCGTCGGCGGTGGCTGTAGGGAGGTGGGCGGTGTGGGGTGGTCGGCCTCCGACGTCAGGCGATGGGGGCGCAGCATGATGGCCTGAGGAGGAGCGGCCTCCATTCATCTCGATCGGGGTTTTTTTCCTGTAAAAATGAAAGAGGGGGGGGGGCAGAGGGAAGATAAGGGGAGGAGGGAGATTTTAATTTTTAATTATAAAAAGTTGATTTTTCATACGACCTCCAAACGAGGCCCACCGCCTGTCGTCCATAGCTAATTACCCCCATTCCGAACCAAATGGGACATGTATCATAGGCTGATTCGATCATTTCGACCAGTTTTCGTCAAAATCAACATATAACTCTATATATTGATTTTGAACGCGCAATTCAATTTACCGGGGTCACATACGAACTCTAAAAATTCCAGAAAAATATTTTCTACCTTCGTATTGACGATATGGTCCTAACAAAACTAGTTTCGTCGAATTCTGAGACCGTTTGAAAAATGGCCATTTTCCAGTCGATTAAAATCAACTAAAACTGGTCAAACGCGTTTTCCTTTGCCACGCTCACATATTGATTCGAAAAATTATGAAATTTGGAATCTAGCAATAATTTGACATCACGGATCCAACAAAAGTGGTTTCGTCGAAATCCGAGGTCGTTTGCAAAATGGCTATTTTTAAGGGCCTGAGTTCCATAGCGACTATTCAGAATTTTCAACTGGACATATCTTTTGATTCCCGCTATGAAATTTCAATCTTTCAGATTCGTTGGAAAGATATTATCAAATAGATCCTAATGTTTTTGGTTTCGCTAAAATCCGGATTGTTTTGCACCCGGTACATTCAATTGAAGTTTGAAATCGAATTATCAAACTACCGCGCCATTTTCAATTCCTTTTATAATTATATATAATTATTTATATTCTAACGACGACGTATATAAAATATACGTTCGAATTATATTCAAAATAAATTTTTCGTCGATATTATTTAAAATAATTCATTTTAAATCTTCAAAATTCGTCGAAGTTGCCAAAACAAAAATTTTAATCTGGCTCAGAATTTCCGGGTTATTACAATCTCCCACACTTAAAACTTTTCGTCCCCGAAAAGGAACTCGAAAGTGGTTTGATCAATCAACTCTACATTCGATATGGCTTCCATTCTCCAACTTTTCAGTTTCTGAGAATTTTCAAATTTTCAAAAATTTGGCTAACACCCTAAATTTTTGAAAATTTTCGCCATAACCTCCCCTGCACCGGGAGCCACGGGAAAATCCCGAAATTGTCATATAGGCCTTCTGATCTCAAAAAGAAAAAGAAAAAGCCAAGCGGCTAGCCAATAGGCTCATAAAATCATTACCACCCAAACAAAACAGTAAATTATAGTAAACATGTACCTATTTGTCGGGCAAACAAATTTTATTCTCTGCTCTAGCCTCCTTGCTATGACCTGTTCAATGTAAGTATATGTATATGCAAGCAAATGCGACAAATTTTCAATAATATTCAATATTTGATTCTATTAGGCATAATGGTTCAAAATTATCAAACAAATAAACAAACAACACAAACATCAATCAATTAGTGAATTTAACGTTTCAAATTCATAATTTTGATATATATACTGAAAATCTTGTTTTTGATGCCAATTCACAACAAATAAATCTATCTATATAAGTTTTGGTTCTCACACCAGTCTAAAGGAAATATATAGATATCACACCTTCGAAACACGAACATAAATATTGATGATGCCATGTTCATTATCAATATCATCTCCGGGCGACTAGAGCGTGATTCTATATCTATCCGGTATATTAAAACTTCGACTATACGCTCATGACGCGTATACGCGAAATCTTTATATACTCGATTGTCCATATTCAAAATAAATAAATAATCAAATACGTATAAAATGGTTTAAATTCCAAAACAAAATTTGTTTTCATTTGAAAAATATACTCTTCACACCCGTTCTAGGATACTACTGATCCTATCTCTAACGAGTCATTCTAATTGAATATTGCTGATCCAATATCTGATGAATTCTTTCGTATGGTTCTTATGTGTCTAGTTCTCGAGCTCTGTAAACCAAAGCTCTGATACCAAACTGACATGACCCGAACTTCCCATGAGGGAAAGCGCGGATACTTTGAGAACAACACACAAATGAACGCAGACGGAAGAACATTTCATTGTTATTACAACAATTCCATCAGATACAAAAATATTCAGAGTATAATTGAATAAATTACATTCGATAAATATCAGAGATTACAATAAATCACATAGTAGCAGAAACTGAAAGTAATACACGGATACAGAGCTTTCCGAGCATCGTTCCAGCTGTAAATCAGGATCCTGTGAATATAAATCTGCAAAACCAAAACTACTAGCTGCCCGTGTCGAAAATAGGGGCACCTAGAGTTTAGGTTAAAACAATAAACTCCAGGTCATTCATGTGACTGGTGTGAGAACTAAAACAGTCATTCAAAGCTTTACTTTAAAAGAGAGTAATTCAAGGGACCACGCCGTATAACACGGAACGGGTTTCCTCCCAAGAATACCAGTGCATAGAATAAACAACGCAATGCTTTTTCGAAAAATGAAGCTATTATAAGACCCAGGTCCCATCACACAATGCAACGCAAGCCGGAGGATAGGGTTTTACCTTATAACAGCCAAACATGCTTGGTACGTTTAAAACAAATCATTTGATACTATAATAAGTGTATAGTGTCAAAACAATTTCAATCATAAATATAAATCATAGACGGCATAAGTGCCCCATACCACTATGTCGCCATACTAGGCTCTACAAATAAAGCTGAAATACACATATTGGAAATTGGATTTCCGTCATGAGTCGAGGCAAGGGGCAAGCTCCTCTCCGCTTCGAGACACTCTAGCAAATGCCTCGGGACTACACACTCTGGGTAACCCCTGGATGCTTCAGGGCCGGTCCTCTCTTACGTTTGAGGATTAATTATGCCTAAACACACGTTTCCCGGTCCTTATAGACCTAAAATCGAGGCGCCTCATCCAACAACCACATAGGTGAAAAGTATATAAATGTCAGGGCTGGTAAGTCACTGACACCACCAAAGCTAGAAAGAAACGTCGTGCTCTCCCTGCAGTCCTTATCCCGTTTTTAACTCATACCGAGGTGTGAGGCTCGCAAATTCACGTTATACACAAGCTGCCACATAGGCCGTGCTTTGATCATCAACCACAAGACTTTTCTTTTCAACAGAAGCCTTGATCCATGCAACTCAGCATGCCACACAGGCAATTCATGCCATGTGATTGATATTTATCAATATATAACCTCTAAGCTCGTACGTCTCAGAGAAGGGCGTTAAGCAAGAGAATAAATTCTCCACTGCCAAACAGATATATATTTAACAGAAATCAATCAACACAGAATAAAATCCAATGTCAGACACACAATCCATTTACAAGTTCGTTCTGGGTCTGAACGAAACCGGAGGCACTTTCCTCGCATATCCATCGATCTCCAAGTACGTCTGGACGACCACCAACTATTTCCATCCTCTTGGGTGCACAGCCCAATCAGGATCATCAATAATTATCCAAACGATGTGAAGACTTCCGGTCTTTGACCACCGCCTTCATTTTCGACTTATCGTCGAGTCGGTTATTCAGAATGGGTATAAACCCGGCCTTTCCGAACAACCCGCGTATATTAAAAACAAATGTTACACAAACACAACATACGCCTCATTCCAATTCATTAGTCATTAGTCGTAAATCAGTAAGAGAGCAATTCCCCAAATATTAACCCCGAAGGCCGAAACCAACATCAGATCAATACCTAAGAAACCATTCTTCTTAACTAACCTACAGCTAGTTTCTAAATCTCAATTCTTAGGGAAAGGTTCCCATTAATTTTATCCAAGATAAATTCTTTAAAATTTATTCGTTAATCTTCCATTGGATGTCATTTCAAACCAAATTATGGTTTTCCAAACTAATCGAGATTAGCGAACCACACCGAAGTAATTATTTATTTTATTTCTCAATCCCAACCTATTCATCCCATGAAGCAAAACTGGTAATACTCCATATTCAACACCACAGTGTTGTTGGTAAAATAAATTACCATTTCGCGTTTAAATCTAATTAAAGATTTGACTATCGCTTTGGAGAAAAACTGGTGATACTCCATTCTCGCTCACATTCTAAATTAGATAATTTAGATTATCAATTCACATTACAACCTAATTGCAGATTCATTAAAACTCCTTTTACTGGGTTAAAGAACTAATGTCATTTAAAACACAGTTCACGATAAACCCAAATCACATTCTATTTATTACCGGGTTAAAGAACTAGTGTTATTTAAAACACCATTCATGATAAACCCATGAACCAATTCTATTTAAACCCATTTCAAATCCAATTTATTTATTTAAAAATAAATGGGTTTTAATTTTAGTTCAAAACTAGTTCATTTCGATAAAAATCTATTTTTATCTTTTCAAATATGGAGTTTTTCATCCCAATTTTTCACAAATCATTTCTTATGATTTTACACAAATTATTACTATTTTTAATAATTTTATCAAGGCCCGTACAGTCGATTTCCATCAACGGCCATCGAACTGCACTTACAGCGACCTTTTTCAAATTTGATTTGGACGTATCTCCAAATCCAACCGTTAGATTTCAAATGAACGTATCTCCAAATCCAACCGTTAGATTTCAAATTTCTAATATTCGTTAGAAAGCTCTTTTCGATACGAACCCAATGGTTCCGGTTTTAGGAGAATCCGACGGTCGGATCTCCCGTAATGTCCGTTCGAAGTTAATGGTCGAAATTCACGAACTGCCGCGGCGCGGCGCGTTCTATTTAGGCCACTATATTATATATATAATATATATAATATATATTTCATCGATTTCTATTTAAAAATGAATTTTATAAATAGTTTTAAAATCGTTTCAAAAACACTTCAACTTCTATTTCCAATTCAAATCAAAATCGAATTTTTCCTAATAGATTCGTTTTAAAATTCATTTAAATTCAATTCAAATTTCAATTCAATTCGAATTCATTTTCTATTCAATTCAATTCGAATTCATTTTCTATTCAATTCAATTCAAATTCGTTTTCTTTTCAATTCAAATCAAATTCGGTTTCTTTTCAATTCAAATCAAATTCGGTTTCTTTTCAATTCAAATCAAATTCGGTTTCTATTCAATTCAATTCAAATTCGTTTTCTTTTCTATTCAATTCGAATTTGTTTTCTATTCAATTCAATTCAAATTCGTTTTCTATTCAATTCAATTCAAATTCGAATATAATCGATATAAATATCGTTCGCGTCAAAATAGCGCATCTCTAATCAACACGGCTTTATATATTTCAATAATTCCGTTATTCTATTCAATAAATGAATATTTATTCTATTCAATACGTGAATCTATATTTTCATCAACACATGACTAATCTTAACGAATGAGTACTGTCCACGTGTGACTATTTTTGTTATTTAATATATTTTATAAAAATTATGGTATCTATCGTTTGATTTAAAATCAGACTCCAACTGTAAGCTAGTAAGAGAACGATTCCCTAAATATTAACCCCGAAGGCCGAAACCAACATCAGATCAATATCCAGGAGACCACTCATCTCATCTATTTTCCAGTTAATTTCTAATTTTATATATGATAAAGATGTAAATTTTATTGTTAAAATATTTCGTTCAACACATGACTAATCTCAACGGATGAGTACAGTCAACGCATGAACCTTTATTTTATAATGATAAGGATGTAAATTTCATTGTTAAAATACTTCGTTCAACACATGACTAATCTCAACGGATGAGTACTGTCAACACATGAACCTTTATTTTATAATATTCTTTATTTTCCCGATTGGAATGAGGCCCAATCAATTACCATATAAAGTTAATTATATGGATTCCATACAATACATGTATATATTAGCAACGATAAATAATCAACCATCATCCAAAGTGCACTACACTGTTTAAGCATCAAATATAGATATCTAACACTTATAACAGCCTGTCAATCAATCAATCGACATATAACTAATTATTGGGATTAGTGTATGCCGTATTTGTAACGACCCGGAAAATCTGGGCCAGTTTAAAATTTTTATTTTTGCAATTTTAGCGAATTTTGATTATTTAAAATGAATTATTTTAAATAAAATCGACGAGAAATTTATTTTGAATATAATTCGAACGAATATATTTATACGCGTCGTCGTTAGAATATAAATAATTATATATAATTATAAATAGAATTGAAAATGGCGCGGTAGTTCGATAATTCGATTTCAAACTTCAATTGAATGTACCGGGTGCAAAACAATCCGGATTTTAGTGAAACCAAAAATAATGGAATCTAATAGTGAATATCTTTCTAACGAAGTTAACAAACCGAGATTTCACTTTAGAAATGATAAGATATGTCCAGTTGAAAATTCAGAATAGTCGCTGTGGAATTTATATATATTTTATATAATATATAGCCCTTAAAAATAGCCGTTTTGCAAACGACCTCGGATTTCGACGAAACCAGTTTTGTTGGGTCCGGGATGTGAAGTTATTGCTAGGTTTCAAATTCCATAATTTTTCGAATCAGTATGTGAGCATGGTAAAGGAAAACGCGTTTGACCAGTTTCAGTTGATTTTAATCGACTGGAAATTGGCCATTTTTCAAACAGTCTCAGAATTCGACGAAACTAGTTTTGTTAGGACCGTATCGTCAATACGAAGCTAGAAAATATTTTTCGAGAATTTTTAGAGTTAGAATGTGACCCCGGTAATTTGAATTGTGCGTTTAAAATTCAATATAGTGATTTAAATGAAAATTCAAAAGGAAACTGATTGTAATAATCGAATCAGCTGGCGATACATATCCCATTGTGTTCGGAATGGGGGTAAAACGCTATGGACGACAGGCGGTGGGCCTCGTTACGAGGTCGTATGTAAAAGTCAACTTTTTGAAATATAAATTAATTAAATAAAATTAAAATAAACTTTACATAAACCCCCCCCCTAGCTTTTCTTCCCAAAATCGAGATTCAGACAAAAAAATAAAAATAAAAAAAGGGGGGGCTTCGAGCCCTAATCGTCGACGCCGCGCCGCCACGGGGGGTGACCCATCGCCGCCGCCCCTTCTTCCACCAGCCCCCTCCTCTTCTCGAGCTCCTCCGCCTCCGTCCATCCACCTCCGTTCGAAGCCCGTCCCCAAAAAAAACTTTCTTCCCTTATATGTTCTGCCCCCCCCCTTACTTTTAAAATCAGATAATTCGATAAAAAAAAAAAAAGAAAGAAAAAAGGGGGCGCCGCCGATCTGCTCAGCCGCCACCCCCCCTCCCCCGCGTCGCCTCGATAGAAGCTCCCCATCCGCCGGATCCCCCTCCTCCTTCGCACCTCGACGCAGTTTTCCCCCTCTCCGCGAAGACGCGTCGCCCTCCCCTCTGAACCGCTGCAACCTCCCCTGGCGCCACCAGGCCCTCCGACCATCACCCCTCCGACCTGCAAACTCTGACGAAGCCGACGCCCCCCCAACCTTCGAATACAGTAAGTATTTTTATTTTACTTTTATTTTTATTTTTATTTTAGAATTTAAAACTAATTTCGATTTTTAGGAAATAAAAACTGATTTTATGTTAATTTTGTAAAACTGATTTTATGTTAATTTTGTAAAACTGATTTTATGTTAATTTTGTAAAACTGATTTTATGTTAATTTTGTAAAACTGATTTTATGTTAATTTTGTAAAACTGATTTTATGTTAATTTTTAAAAACTGATTTTATGTTAATTTTTAAAAACTGTTTTTTTAAAGTAATAAAAACTGAATTGAAAAGCATTTAAAAACTGTTTTTTTAAAGTAATAAAAACTGAATTTGAAAAATGATTTTTAAAAGAAAAAGGTTTAGACTTTAAAATAGAAAAGATTTAAACTTAAAAAGTAAAAGAAAAAGATTTGATTTTGAAAAAGGCGTGATTTTTATATATTGAACTTCGATAGAAAAATAGGATTTTTATATATTGAACATCATAATAAAAATTAGATTTTTATATATTGAATCGCATAGTAAAAATTCGATTTTTAAAAGTATGAAGAAATTATAAAAATATGATTTTTAAATGGAAAGTGAATAAATAAAAAATGTGATTTTTATTTCAAAGACAACAAAATATAAAATGTGTGATTTTTATATATGTAGTGGCTACGGGCAAAGAAGATAGCGAAGATGCGATAGCAATGAAGATTTCTATCAGTGAGGAGCCGTGGAGCTAGGATAGCTATATGTGAGAATTTCTCACCTTTCCATTTCATTTCTAGTTATATATATATATATACTAGGATGCAGACGGTGCTTATTAGAAGCACCCTACACCCGTCCACAGACCATGGACTTGTTTGATTGGTTGTGTAGTTGGTTAGATTATTTGATTTGGATTTGATTGTTTTGGTGAAATGAAATTGATATGATTGATGTGTGAATGGCGTGGGCCTTCACTAGACCGGGGATAAGGCTAGGCCTTGTCCCGTTTCTAGTATCGTGCCGTTATGCCGCCGAAATTTTCTAAAATATGTTAGAAAAATAAAAAAAATATCATTTTATTTAAAGAATGAACTGAATAGAAATTCATATGTTGGAATAAAATGTTTTATCGTTAAAAATATAATTTTTAACGTGAATGTGAATAAATAAATATTCATTTACAAACCGAACGGTTTGTTTATGTACACTTATTTGAAGGACATTGATTGGGTCGATAAATTTTACACATCGCCCAACTGCACAAATAAAATCTGTGTTTGATTGTTTGAAACCCCACACGGGTGTTGGGATGAAATTTGAAGTTCACTCATCCTGATTGATTAAATATGTCGATCGATTGATTGACAGGCTGTTATAAGCGTTGAATATCTATATTTGATGCTTATACAGTGTAGTGCACTTTGGTTGATGGTTGATTATTTTTCAATGCTATTATACATGTGTTGTATGAAAATCCATATAATTAATTTTATATGGTAATTGATTGGGCCTCATTCCAATTTGAAAAGTAAAGAATATTATAAAATAAAAGTTCATGTGTTGACAGTACTCATTCATTGAGATTGGTCATGTGTTGAACGAAATATTTTAGTAATAAAATTTGCACCTTTATCGGTATAAAATAAAAGTTCATGTGTTGACAGTACTCATTCATTGAGATTGGTCATGTGTTGAACGAAATATTTTAGTAATAAAATTTGCACCTTTATCGGTATAAAATAAAAGTTCATGTGTTGACAGTACTCATTCATTGAGATTGGTCATGTGTTGAACGAAATATTTTGATAATAACAACTATTTTGAAAAAGAAATATTTGAAATAGAATATTTGAAAAATAGAACTTTATGAAGCCGTGTTGATTAGATTGACGCCATTTTGACGTGAACGATATTTAAAACGATTTTATTGATTTCGAAATGAATTGAATTGAAAACGATTTCGAAATGAATTGAATTGAAAACGATTTCGAAATGAATTGAATTGAAAACGATTTCGAAATGAATTGAATTGAAAACGATTTCGAAATGAATTGAATTGAAAACGATTTCGAAATGAATTGAATTGAAAACGATTTCGAAATGAATTGAAAACGAATTCGAATTGAATTGAAAGCGAATTGAAATGAATTCAAATTGAATTGAAATTTGAATTGAATAGAAATGAATTTTAAAACGAATTTATAAAGATGAATTCAATTTTGATTTGAATTGAAATGGAAGTTGAAATTGCTTTTGAAACGAATTTAAAACTGTTTATATAATTCGTTTTAAATAGAAATCAACGAAATATATTATATATATATATATTATATATATAATATAATGGCCTGAATAGAACGCGCCGCGCCGCGGCAGTTCGTAAATTTCGACCATTTATTTCAAACGGACATTACGGGAGATCCGACCGTCGGATTCTCCTAAAATCGGAACCGTTGGGTTCGTATCGAAAAGAGCTTTCTAACGAATATTAGAAATTTGAAATCTAACGGTTGGATTTGGAATTATGTCCAAATCAAATTCGAAAAAGGTCGCTGTAAGTGCAGTTCGATGGCCATTGTTGGAAATCGACTATACAGGCCTTGATAAAATTATTAAAAATAGTAATAATTTGTGTAAAATCATAAGAAATGATTTGTGAAGATTTGGGATGAAAACTCCATATTTGAAAAGATAAAAATAGATTTTTATCGAAATGAACTAGTTTTGAACTAGAATTATAATTCTATTTATTTTTAAATAAATAAATTGAATTTGAAAAGGGTTTTAAAAGTAACCAGAATTTCCAATGATTGCATTGGAGTGGATTCGAATCGAAATTGTCTTCGGAATATTTCGATGTTGGAATTCGTGATTATACAGGTGTTGTTATGGAAATTTGAAAGATATATATTTATATCGTTATTTCCAATACGACATTTGTTAGTCGTAGAATTTGATATTGAATATAAGCCGATATATTTTCTATTCAGAGCCTTGTATTGAATATCGAATGTGATTTGGGTTTGTCGTGAATGGTGTCTTCACTAACACTGTTCTTGAATCCAGTTGAGAAAAGATTAAATCTTTTTATTTAGATTTAATGAAGTGTACCAATTAAATAATATTTAATTGGAAATTGAATTGATATTGATTTTTGGGTTTATCGTGGACAGTGTTTTAAATAACGCTCGTTCTTTAACCCGATAATTAATGGAATGTGGATTTGGGTTTATCGTGAACCGTGTTTTAAATGACACTGATTCTTTAACCCAGTCGAAGATTAAAACTAAGTGGAGTTTTAATGAATCTTTAATTAGATTGAAATGATCGAAAATGGAGTATCACCAGTTTTACTCCAGGCGATAGTTAAATCTTTAATCAGATTTGAACGTGAAATGGTAATTGAATTTACCGATAACACCGTGGTGTTAGATATGAAGTATGACCAGTTTTACTTCATGGGATGAATAGGTTGGGATTGGGAAATTAAAAACAAATGATTACTTCGGTAAGGTTCGTTAATCCCGACTAGTTTTGAATTGATATTCAAAAGTAGATTAAAGAATAAATTCAAGGAATTTATCTTTGATAAAATTAATGGGAATCTTTCCCTATGAATGTGAAATTTAGAAACTAACTGTCGGTTGGCCAAACAGAATGGTTTTCTGAATATTGATCTGATGTTGGTTTCGGCCTTCGGGGTTAATATTTGGGGAATTATTCTCTTGATTAATTTACGGTTAGTGACTAATGAATTGGAATGAGGCGTATGTTGTGTTTGTGTAACACTTATTTAAAATATATGCGAGTTATTCGGAAAGACCGGGTTTATCCCATTCTGGATAACTGATACGACGATAAGTCGAAGATGAAGACGATGGTCGAAGACCGGAGTTCTTCACGTCGTTTGGGTGATTTCTGACGATCTTGATTGGGCTGTACACCCAAGAAGATGGAAACAGTTGGTGATCGTCCAAACGTACTTGGAGATCGATGGATATGCGGGGTACTAGGTGCCTCCGGTTTCGTTCAGACCTAGGCCGGACTTGTAAATGGACTGTGTGTCTGACATTGGATTTCATTCTGTGTGACTGATATCGGTTGCATAGAGTGGTTTGCCTGTGTGGCATGCTAAGATGCAAATGATCGAGGCTTCTGTTGAAAAGCAAAGTCTTGTGGTGATGATCAAAGCACGGCCTTTGTGGCATAGCTTTGTGTAACGTTTACTTCGCGAGTTTCACACCCGGTATGAACCAAAAACGGGAGACGGACCTCAGGGGGGACATGCGTTTTCTTTCTAGCTAGAAGTGGCGTCAGTGGTTTTACACGCCCTGACGAGTTTGACTTATGTGGTTGTTGCTGTTGCGAGGCGCCTCGGATTGATCGGTCGTTCTCGAACCGATGGAGTCATTTAGTTGGCTCACCTACGCCCCAAAGGGCGGAGAAACGTATTGTTCAGGCATTATAATCCACTTCGTGTGGACCGGCCCTGACGATCCAAGGGGCAGTTGCGGCTGTTCCTAGACATGGGCTAGATTGTCTAAAATCGGTTGAGGACGATCCCTGGCCTCGGTTCATAGACGGAAATCCATTTTCCAAATACGTGACATTTGCGGTTTTATTTGTAGAGCCTAGTATGGCGACATAGTGGGATGGGGCGCTCATGCCGCCTATGATTGATACTTACGATTTGAAGTTGTTTTGTACATTGCACTTATAATAGTATCAAATGATTTGTTCTAAACGTATCAAGCATTCTTTGGCTGTTATAAGGGAAAACCCTATCCCCCGGCTTGCGTTGCATTGTGTGATAGGACCTGGATAACAGCTTCATTTTTCTTTATTTAGCATTGCGCTGTTCGTTTTATGCACTGGTATTCTCGGGAGGAAACCCGTTCCGTGTTATACGGCGTGGTCCCTTGATTTACCGAACTTTGAAAATAAAGATAAATAACTGTTTTAGTTCTCACACCAGTCACATGACTGACCTGGAGTTTATTGTTTTAACCTAAACTCTGGGTGCCCTTATTTTGACACGGGCAGCTAGTAGTTTTGGTTTTGCAGATTTATATTCACAGGATCCTGGTTTACAGCTGGAACGATATCCGGAAAGCTTTGTATCCGTATATCTTCTTCTAGTGGTGTATTGCATTATTTTCCGCTGCAATTTATTTAAATGTAATTTAAATCTCTGATATTTCTGTGTAATATTCATTTATACTCTGTATATTCTTATAATCTGATGCATTGTTGTAATAAGCAATGAAATGTTCTTCTGTATGCGTTCTGTTTTGTCGTGTTCTCAAACGATAGGGCGTTTCGAACGACCTGGATCGGTTTAGCGACTGGTTCGGACTGAGCGAAATTCCTTGCCGTCACATTTGGTATCAGAGCTTTGGTTTACAAAGCTAGAGAACAAGACACATTAGAACCATACGAAAGAATTCATCAGATATTGGATTAGTAATATCCAACGAGAATGAATTGTTAGAGATGGGGTCAGTAGTATCCTAGAACGAGTGTGAAGAGTAAATTTTTAAAATGAAAACAATTTTGGTTTTGAAGATATAAATCAATTATTCGTATTTGATTATCTATTTATATTGATGTGGACAATCCAGTATATATAGATTTTGCGTATACGTCTGATCCGTGTGTATTCGAAATTTTAATATACTGGATAGATATAGAATCACACTCTAGTCGCCCGGAGATGATTCAGATGATGAGGCCTCATCATCAGTGTTTATATTCGAGTGACGAAAGTGAGATTTCTATATATTTCCTATTGACTGGTGTGAGAACCAAAAATTAGATAGGGCCTATTGTTGTGATTTGGCATCAAAAACATGATTTTTGTATATGTATCAAAATTATGAATTTGAAAATCTAATTCACTAATTGATTGATGTTTGTGTTGTTTGTTCATTGTTTGATAATTTTGAACCATTATACCTAATTTGATCAATATTTAAATTGTATTGAAAATTGGTCGCATTTGCTTGCATATACATATACTTATATTGAACAGGTCATAGCAAGGAGGCTAGAGCCGAAGAATAAAATTTGTTTGCCCGACAAATAGGTACATGTTTATTACATAATTTCCTGTTTTGTTTGGGTGATGATGATTTTGTGAGCCTATTGGCTAGTCTCTTGGCTTTTTCTTTTTCTTTTTGAGATCTGAAGGACCGGGGAAGCTATTTGAAATTCCCCGATGCTCCCGGTGCAGGGGAGGTTATGGCGAAATTTTTCAAAAATTTAGGGTGTTAGCCAAATTTTTGAAATTTTGAAAATTCTCAGAAACTAAAGAGTTGGAGAATGAAAGCCAGATCGAGCATAGTGTTGATTAATCAAACCACTTTCGACTTTGTTCCTTTTCGGGGACGAAAAGTTTTAAGTGGGGGAGATTGTAACGACCCGGAAAATCTGGGCCAGTTTAAAATTTTTATTTTTGCAATTTTAGCGAATTTTGATTATTTAAAATGAATTATTTTAAATAAAATCGACGAGAAATTTATTTTGAATATAATTCGAACGAATATATTTATACGCGTCGTCGTTAGAATATAAATAATTATAAATAGAATTGAAAATGGCGCGGTAGTTCGATAATTCGATTTCAAACTTCAATTGAATGTACCGGGTGCAAAACAATCCGGATTTTAGTGAAACCAAAAATAATGGAATCTAATAGTGAATATCTTTCTAACGAAGTTAACAAACCGAGATTTCACTTTAGAAATGATAAGATATGTCCAGTTGAAAATTCAGAATAGTCGCTGTGGAATTTATATATATTTTATATAATATATAGCCCTTAA
Organism: Allium sativum; assembly: GCA_030737875.1. Taxonomy (NCBI): domain Eukaryota; kingdom Viridiplantae; phylum Streptophyta; class Magnoliopsida; order Asparagales; family Amaryllidaceae; genus Allium; species Allium sativum. Next base: position 219,709,420 of record CM060927.1, on the reverse strand, counting down.
AAATAGCCGTTTTGCAAACGACCTCGGATTTCGACGAAACCAGTTTTGTTGGGTCCGGGATGTGAAGTTATTGCTAGGTTTCAAATTCCATAATTTTTCGAATCAGTATGTGAGCATGGTAAAGGAAAACGCGTTTGACCAGTTTCAGTTGATTTTAATCGACTGGAAATTGGCCATTTTTCAAACAGTCTCAGAATTCGACGAAACTAGTTTTGTTAGGACCGTATCGTCAATACGAAGCTAGAAAATATTTTTCGAGAATTTTTAGAGTTAGAATGTGACCCCGGTAATTTGAATTGTGCGTTTAAAATTCAATATAGTGATTTAAATGAAAATTCAAAAGGAAACTGATTGTAACAATCGAATCAGCTGGCGATACATATCCCATTGTGTTCGGAATGGGGGTAAAACGCTATGGACGACAGGCGGTGGGCCTCGTTACGAGGTCGTATGTAAAAGTCAACTTTTTGAAATATAAATTAATTAAATAAAATTAAAATAAACTTTACATAAAACCCCCCCTAGCTTTTCTTCCCAAAATCGAGATTCAGACAAAAAAAAATAAAAAAAAGGGGGGGCTTCGAGCCTTAATCGTCGACGCCGCGCCGCCAGGGGGGGTGACCCATCGCCGCCGCCCCTTCTTCCACCAGCCCCCTCCTCTTCTCGAGCTCCTCCGCCTCCGTCCATCCACCTCCGTTCGAAGCCCATCCCCAAAAAAAACTTTCTTCCCTTATATGTTCTGCCCCCCCCCCCTTACTTTTAAAATCAGATAATTCGATTAAAAAAAAAAAAAAGAAAGAAAAAAGGGGGCGCCGCCGATCTGCTCAGCCGCCACCCCCCCTCCCCCGCGTCGCCTCGATAGAAGCCCCCCATCCGCCGGATCCCCCTCGTCCTTCGCACCTCGACGCAGTTTTCCCCCTCTCCGCGAAGACGCGTCGCCCTCCCCTTTGAACCGCTGCAACCTCCCCTGGCGCCACCTGGCCCTCCAACCATCACCCCTCCGACCTGCAAACTCTGACGAAGCCGACGCCCCCCCCCCAACCTTCGAATACAGTAAGTATTTTTATTTTACTTTTATTTTTATTTTTATTTTAGAATTTAAAACTAATTTCGATTTTTAGGAAATAAAAACTGATTTTATGTTAATTTTGTAAAACTGATTTTATGTTAATTTTGTAAAACTGATTTTATGTTAATTTTGTAAAACTGATTTTATGTTAATTTTGTAAAACTGATTTTATGTTAATTTTTAAAAACTGATTTTATGTTAATTTTTAAAAACTGTTTTTTTAAAGTAATAAAAACTGAATTGAAAAGCATTTAAAAACTGTTTTTTTAAAGTAATAAAAACTGAATTTGAAAAATGATTTTTAAAAGAAAAAGGTTTAGACTTTAAAATAGAAAAGATTTAAACTTAAAAAGTAAAAGAAAAAGATTTGATTTTGAAAAAGGCGTGATTTTTATATATTGAACTTCGATAGAAAAATAGGATTTTTATATATTGAACATCATAATAAAAATTAGATTTTTATATATTGAATCGCATAGTAAAAATTCGATTTTTAAAAGTATGAAGAAATTATAAAAATATGATTTTTAAATGGAAAGTGAATAAATAAAAAATGTGATTTTTATTTCAAAGACAACAAAATATAAAATGTGTGATTTTTATATATGTAGTGGCTACGGGCAAAGAAGATAGCGAAGATGCGATAGTAATGAAGATTTCTATCAGTGAGGAGCAATGGAGCTAGGATAGCTATATGTGAGAATTTCTCACCTTTCCATTTCATTTCTAGTTATATATATATATATACTAGGATGCAGACGGTGCTTATTAGAAGCACCCGACACCCGTCCACAGACCATGGACTTGTTTGATTGGTTGTGTAGTTGGTTAGATTATTTGATTTGGATTTGATTGTTTTGGTGAAATGAAATTGATATGATTGATGTGTGAATGGCGTGGGCCTTCACTAGACCGGGGATAAGGCTAGGCCTTGTCCCGTTTCTAGTATCGTGTCGTTATGCCGCCGAAATTTTCTAAAATATGTTAGAAAAATAAAAAAAATATCATTTTATTTAAAGAATGAACTGAATAGAAATTCATATGTTGGAATAAAATGTTTTATCGTTAAAAATATAATTTTTAACGTGAATGTGAATAAATAAATATTCATTTACAAACCGAACGGTTTGTTTATGTACACTTATTTGAAGGACATTGATTGGGTCGATAAATTTTACACATCGCCCAACTGCACAAATAAAATCTGTGTTTGATTGTTTGAAACCCCACACGGGTGTTGGGATGAAATTTGAAGTTCACTCATCCTGATTGATTAAATATGTCGATCGATTGATTGACAGGCTGTTATAAGCGTTGAATATCTATATTTGATGCTTATACAGTGTAGTGCACTTTGGTTGATGGTTGATTATTTTTCAATGCTATTATACATGTGTTGTATGAAAATCCATATAATTAATTTTATATGGTAATTGATTGGGCCTCATTCCAATTTGAAAAGTAAAGAATATTATAAAATAAAAGTTCATGTGTTGACAGTACTCATTCATTGAGATTGGTCATGTGTTGAACGAAATATTTTAGTAATAAAATTTGCACCTTTATCGGTATAAAATAAAAGTTCATGTGTTGACAGTACTCATTCATTGAGATTGGTCATGTGTTGAACGAAATATTTTAGTAATAAAATTTGCACCTTTATCGGTATAAAATAAAAGTTCATGTGTTGACAGTACTCATTCATTGAGATTGGTCATGTGTTGAACGAAATATTTTGATAATAACAACTATTTTGAAAAAGAAATATTTGAAATAGAATATTTGAAAAATAGAACTTTATGAAGCCGTGTTGATTAGATTGACGCCATTTTGATGTGAACGATATTTAAAACGATTTTATTGATTTCGAAATGAATTGAATTGAAAACGATTTCGAAATGAATTGAATTGAAAACGATTTCGAAATGAATTGAATTGAAAACGATTTCGAAATGAATTGAATTGAAAACGATTTCGAAATGAATTGAATTGAAAACGATTTCGAAATGAATTGAATTGAAAACGATTTCGAAATGAATTGAAAACGAATTCGAATTGAATTGAAAGCGAATTGAAATGAATTCAAATTGAATTGAAATTTGAATTGAATAGAAATGAATTTTAAAACGAATTTATAAAGATGAATTCAATTTTGATTTGAATTGAAATGGAAGTTGAAATTGCTTTTGAAACGAATTTAAAACTGTTTATATAATTCGTTTTAAATAGAAATCAACGAAATATATTATATATATATATATTATATATATAATATAATGGCCTGAATAGAACGCGCCGCGCCGCGGCAGTTCGTAAATTTCGACCATTTATTTCAAACGGACATTACGGGAGATCCGACCGTCGGATTCTCCTAAAATCGGAACCGTTGGGTTCGTATCGAAAAGAGCTTTCTAACGAATATTAGAAATTTGAAATCTAACGGTTGGATTTGGAATTATGTCCAAATCAAATTCGAAAAAGGTCGTTGTAAGTGCAGTTCGATGGCCATTGTTGGAAATCGACTGTACGGGCCTTGATAAAATTATTAAAAATAGTAATAATTTGTGTAAAATCATAAGAAATGATTTGTGAAGATTTGGGATGAAAACTCCATATTTGAAAAGATAAAAATAGATTTTTATCGAAATGAACTAGTTTTGAACTAGAATTATAATTCTATTTATTTTTAAATAAATAAATTGAATTTGAAAAGGGTTTTAAAAGTAACCAGAATTTCCAATGATTGCATTGGAGTGGATTCGAATCGAAATTGTCTTCTGAATATTTCGATGTTGGAATTCGTGATTATACAGGTGTTGTTATGGAAATTTGAAAGATATATATTTATATCGTTATTTCCAATACGACATTTGTTAGTCGTAGAATTTGATATTGAATATAAGCCGATATATTTTCTATTCAGAGCCTTGTATTGAATATCGAATGTGATTTGGGTTTGTCGTGAATGGTGTCTTCACTAACACTGTTCTTGAATCCAGTTGAGAAAAGATTAAATCTTTTTATTTAGATTTAATGAAGTGTACCAATTAAATAATATTTAATTGGAAATTGAATTGATATTGATTTTTGGGTTTATCGTGGACAGTGTTTTAAATAACGCTCGTTCTTTAACCCGATAATTAATGGAATGTGGATTTGGGTTTATCGTGAACCGTGTTTTAAATGACACTGATTCTTTAACCCAGTCGAAGATTAAAACTAAGTGGAGTTTTAATGAATCTTTAATTAGATTGAAATGATCGAAAATGGAGTATCACCAGTTTTACTCCAGGCGATAGTTAAATCTTTAATCAGATTTGAACGTGAAATGGTAATTGAATTTACCGATAACACCGTGGTGTTAGATATGAAGTATGACCAGTTTTACTTCATGGGATGAATAGGTTGGGATTGGGAAATTAAAAACAAATGATTACTTCGGTAAGGTTCGTTAATCCCGACTAGTTTTGAATTGATATTCAAAAGTAGATTAAAGAATAAATTCAAGGAATTTATCTTTGATAAAATTAATGGGAATCTTTCCCTATGAATGTGAAATTTAGAAATTAACTGTCGGTTGGCCAAACAGAATGGTTTTCTGAATATTGATCTGATGTTGGTTTCGGCCTTTGGGGTTAATATTTGGGGAATTATTCTCTTGATTAATTTACGGTTAGTGATTAATGAATTGGAATGAGGCGTATGTTGTGTTTGTGTAACACTTATTTAAAATATACGCGAGTTATTCGGAAAGACCGGGTTTATCCCATTCTGGATAACTGATACGACGATAAGTCGAAGATGAAGACGATGGTCGAAGACCGGAGTTCTTCACGTCGTTTGGGTGATTTCTGACGATCTTGATTGGGCTGTACACCCAAGAAGATGGAAACAGTTGGTGATCGTCCAGACGTACTTGGAGATCGATGGATATGCGGGGTACTAGGTGCCTCCGGTTTCGTTCAGACCCAGGACGGACTTGTAAATGGACTGTGTGTCTGACATTGGATTTCATTCTGTGTGACTGATATCGGTTGCATAGAGTGGTTTGCCTGTGTGGCATGCTAAGATGCAAATGATCGAGGCTTCTGTTGAAAAGCAAAGTCTTGTGGTGATGATCAAAGCACGGCCTTTGTGGCATAGCTTTGTGTAACGTTTACTTCGCGAGTTTCACACCCGGTATGAACCAAAAACGGGAGACGGACCTCAGGGGGGACATGCGTTTTCTTTCTAGCTAGAAGTGGCGTCAGTGGTTTTACACGCCCTGACGAGTTTGACTTATGTGGTTGTTGCTGTTGCGAGGCGCCTCGGATTGATCGGTCGTTCTCGAACCGATGGAGTCATTTAGTTGGCTCACCTACGCCCCAAAGGGCGGAGAAACGTATTGTTCAGGCATTATAATCCACTTTGTGTTGACCGGCCCTGACGATCCAAGGGGCAGTTGCGGCTGTTCCTAGACATGGGCTAGATTGTCTAAAATCGGTTGAGGACGATCCCTGGCCTCGGTTCATAGACGGAAATCCAATTTCCAAATACGTGACATTTGCGGTTTTATTTGTAGAGCCTAGTATGGCGACATAGTGGGATGGGGCGCTCATGCCGCCTATGATTGATACTTATGATTTGAAGTTGTTTTGTACACTGCACTTATAATAGTATCAAATGATTTGTTCTAAACGTATCAAGCATTCTTTGGCTGTTATAAGGGAAAACCCTATCCCCCGGCTTGCGTTGCATTGTGTGATAGGACCTGGGTCTTATAACAGCTTCATTTTTCTTTATTTAGCATTGCGCTGTTCGTTTTATGCACTGGTATTCTCGGGAGGAAACCCGTTCCGTGTTATACGGCGTGGTCCCTTGATTTACTGAACTTTGAAAATAAAGATAAATAACTGTTTTAGTTCTCACACCAGTCACATGACTGACCTGGAGTTTATTGTTTTAACCTAAACACTGGGTGCCCTTATTTTGACACGGGCAGCTAGTAGTTTTGGTTTTGCAGATTTATATTCACAGGATCCTGGTTTACAGCTGGAACGATATCCGGAAAGCTTTGTATCCGTATATCTTCTTCTAGTGGTGTATTGCATTATTTTCCGCTGCAATTTATTTAAATGTAATTTAAATCTCTGATATTTCTGTGTAATATTCATTTATACTCTGTATATTCTTATAATCTGATGCATTGTTGTAATAAGCAATGAAATGTTCTTCTGTATGCGTTCTGTTTTGTCGTGTTCTCAAACGATAGGGCGTTTCGAACGGCCTGGATCGGTTTAGCGACTGGTTCGGACCGAGCGAAATTCCTTCTCGTCACAGTATTTTATCCCAATATCCGTGTGGGGTTTCAAATCAACAAAAACAGATTTTATTTGTGCAGTTGGGCGATGTGTAAAATTTATCATCCCAATCCATCAGTCAAATCAGTGTATATAAACAAATCGGTCGATTTGTTTATAAATATTTATTTATTCACATTCACGCTAAAAATTATATTTTTAATGATAAAATATTTTTAACTATATAAATATTTTATTTTATTTCAATATATGAATATATTTCATTATCTATTTCACATCAATTTCACAAACAAATTTCACAACACATCAATCAAACAAACAAGCCGTCTGTGGTCTGTGGACGACGGGTGTCAGGTGCTGCTAAGCACCGTCTGCATCCTAATATATATATATATATATATATATATATATATATAACTAGAAAAAGAGATTGAAGAGTGAGAAATTCTCATCGATAGCTATCCCAACTCCACGACACTTCATTTAGAGAAATCTTCATCGTTCTCGCCTTTTTTTGTCACCTTCGTTGCCCGTATTCACTACATATATAAAAATCACATTTTTATATTGCTATTCAATATATAAAAATCGAATTTTTACTTCGCTATTCAATATATAAAAATCGAATTTTTACTTCGCTATAATATATATATATATATATCTAATTTTTCCTATGCTATAATATATATAAAAATCAGATTTTTCCTATGCTATAATATATATAAAAATCAGATTTTTCCTATGCTATAATATATATAAAAATTAGATTTTTCCTATGCTATAATATATATAAAAATCTAATTTTTCCTATGCTATAATATATATATAAAAATAAAAATCTCCTCTTTATGTTATACAAGAATCTTTTCTTTTCATTAGTAAAAATATAGTCTTTCCTACAATAAAAATATAATCTTTCCTCATATAAAATTACATCTTTTAACTTATAAAAATCTAAGCCTTTTATATTTGAAAAACCAAAGCTTTTCATCCTATGTAAATGAACAAAAATCGTATTTAAACATACCGCTGCCTTGGGGGTGGAGATGGCGGTATGAGGTGTTCGAGGAGGTGGTGGGGTGTCGCTGCACTGCCGGCGGTGGCAGAAATGGGGCCACAGTCGTTGTTTTGGGGGTTTGAAGGGATTTGGCTCGAGTTGGATGGAAGGAGCGAGTGGGGTGGTGCCGTGTCGTCGCAGGTGGTGGGTGGCCGGGGTTGGCTGGCGGAGATGAGGCCAAGGGGGTCCACGACGATGCCCTTCATCAATTTGGGGGCTCGAGTGGTCGGATTCGTGAGGTGGGGGTAGGCCAGAGCGTCGGCGGTGGCTGTAGGGAGGTGGGCGGTGTGGGGTGGTCGGCCTCCGACGTCAGGCGATGGGGGCGTAGCACGATGGCCTGAGGAGGAGCGGCCTCCATTCATCTCGATCGGGGTTTTTTTTCCTGTAAAAATGAAAGAGGGGGGGGGGGGGGCAGAGGGAAGATAAGGGGAGGAGGGAGATTTTAATTTTTAATTATTTTAATTATAAAAAGTTGACTTTTTCATATGACCTTTAAACGAGGCCCACCGCCTGTCGTTTGAAAAATGGCCATTTTCCAGTCGATTAAAATCAACTAAAACTGGTCAAACGCGTTTTCCTTTGCCACGCTCACATATTGATTCGAAATTTTTTGAAATTTGGAATCTAGCAATAATTTGATATCACGGATCCAACAAAAGTGGTTTCGTCGAAATCCGAGGTCGTTTGAAAAATGGCTATTTTTAAGGGCCTGAATTCCATAGCGATTATTCAGAATTTTCAACTGGACATATCTTTTGATTCCCGCTATGAAATTTCAATCTTTCAGATTTGTTGGAAAGATATTATCAAATAGATCCTAATGTTTTCGGTTTCGCTAAAATCCGGATTGTTTTGCACCCGGTACATTCAATTGATTGAAATCGAATTATCGAACTACCGCGCCATTTTCAATTCCTTTTATAATTATATATAATTATTTATATTCTAACGACGACATATATAAAATATACGTTCGAATTATATTTAAAATAAATTTTTCGTCGATATTATTTAAAATAATTGATTTTAAATCTTCAAAATTCGTCGAAGTTGCCAAAACAAAAATTTTAAACTGGCTCAGAATTTCCGGGTTATTACATAAAAATTATATTTTTATAATCTCTACTATATAAAAATCATATTTTTATTATTCTAATAAGATAAAAATCATATCTTTACATCGCTACTTCGTTATAAAAATTATATTTTTATATCGTTCTTCTTCTAATAAAGATTATATTTTTATAACTCTACCTTAATAAAAATAATATTTTTAGGTCTTCTATTTTATAAAGATCATATTTTCTTATTCACGGAATCTATACGAAAAATCAAAAAAAAAATTGTATCCTGATATTATATATATATATCAAATTTAATTTAGTGCTTTATATTTTTAAAACTGACCTTTAAATCAATGTATTTATACCTTTGAAACTGATTTCAAACTTCATATACTGTAAAGATTATAATTTTGTTATGCTACTAGTATAAGAATCATCCTTTTAATATGCTACTAGTATAAAAATCATCTTTTTATCATCACACAATACATATAAATAATCACATTCATATTCGCTATCATATATATATATATATATATATATATATATATATATATATATAAAAGATCGAATTTCTATTTCACATTCATGTATGGAAAAATCTATTATACTCATATATACAAAAAACTGAATGTTTATCACAATGTAAATAAAGAAAAAAAAATCAGAATGGAGCTCACAGTTGAATTCTTCATTCGTTTCGGGCGCCCAAAATTTTGTCACCGCTGCATTGACTGTTTGCTCCGTTGCTGGGGAGTCATGGGGTGGTCGGAGGCTCGCCGGGCTGAGGAAGTTCTGGGAAGAAGCAGCGGCATGCACGGTGGGTTCAGAGGCGGGCTGGCGGTGGTCGAATCGAGGTCTTGGGGGTTCATGGATCAACTGCGTCGGGATTGGGGAAGGGCTGGGGATCGGGTGTCGAAAGGGGGAAGAGAAGAGAGGCGAGGGAGTGATGGAGGACCACCAGTGGTGGCGCCAGGAAGAGCGGCGACGGTTGAAGCTTGGGCATCGGGTGTAAATCGATTCGAGAATGGAGGCGCGTTCTGATTTTGGTTTAGAGAATGAGAGAGGGGGGATGCATATATATATATATATATATATATATATATGTAAATATTTTATTATTTTTAATTTCGAAAAGGTAACTTTTTAATGCGAACTCGAAATTAAGCCCATTGACTGTCGCCCATAGCGTAATACCCCCATTCCGAACACAATGGGATATGTTTCACAGGCCAATTCATCGTTTCGTTCCGTTTTCGTCAAAATCAAAATATATCTTTATATATTGAATTTGAATGCGCGTTTCAATTTACCGGGGCCACATACTGACTCTAAAAATTACAGAAAAATATTTTCTAGCTTCGTATTAATGATACAGTCCTAAGAAAACAAGTTTCGTCGAATTCTGATACCATTTGAAAAATGGCCATTTTCCAGTTGATTAAAATCAACTAAAACTGGTCAAACGCGTTTTCCTTCACCACGCTCACATATTGATTCGAAAAATTATGAAAATTGGAATCTAGCAATAACATGGCATCACGGATCCATCAAAAGTTGTTTCGTCGAAATCCGAGGTCGTTTGCAAAATTTCCATTTTTAAGGGCCTGAATTCCATAACGACTATTCTTAATTTTCAACTGGATGTATCTTTTGCTTCCCGCTATGAAATTTCAATTTTCTGGTTTCGTTGGAAAGATAGTCACAATTAGGTTCCATTATTTTTGGTTTCGAAAAAATCTGGGTTGTTTTGCACCCGGTACATTCATTTGAAGTTTGAAATCGAATTATCGAACTACCGCGCCATTTTTATGACGACCCCATTTCCCGTACTGACGGTGGAAAGGGTAATCTTTGGAATATAACACAGAAACAGATAACAGCAGAACAGAATTAAATAAATACACCAGATAATGTATAATAGAATACACTGGATAAACGTAATCATCAGAGTTACACAGTATACAGGATCTTACTTAGTACAAATACAGTTCAACTATACATATATGTCTACAGCGGAAAAACAAACATAATGTACAATAGGAGCTGAACAGCATAAAAAGAGAAAATTGATAGAATCCATCTTCAGCTCCAGCTATCCGGATAAAGCCTGCTAAACCTGAATACAAGGCTGCCCGTGTAGAAAAAGGGGCACCCGAGTTTGAAAGTGAAACAAACTACGAGTCAGTCATGGGACTGGTATGAGAAATCTACTCAACACATTCAAAATATGGCTAATCACAGGACCACGCCACTTTCGTGGAACGGATTTACTCCATTGGATTGCCAGTGCTTTAAAACAAATCATTCTTGTAAACATCACAATGCTTTTTATAAAAATGAAGCCATTATAAGACTCAGTTCCCATCACACAATGCAATGCAAACCAGAGGATAGAGTTTTACCTTATAATAGCCAAAATATGCTTGATACGAATAAAACAAAAACATTTGATATTATTACTAGTGTTTACATGCTTCAAAAACAATTTTGAATCATAACTATCAATCATAGACGGCATGGGTACCATATATCATGTCGTCATATATATATACAATCAAAACCGCATGATGTCGTATTTGGAAATTGGATTTCCGTCATAAACCAAGGCAAAAGATAGTCCTTACCGACTTCGAGACTGTCTAGCCCGAGCCTCAGGACCCAGACTCAGGTGGGCCCTTGGATCGTCAGGGCCTGTCCACCGATGTGGATTAAAATTCCTGAACACTGCGTTTCTCCACCCTTTGGGGTGTAAATAAGCCAACGAATGACTCCATCGGACCTGTATCTTCCGATCCAACCGAGGCGCCTCGCAACAGTAACAACCACATAAGTCAAACTCGTCAGGGCGTGTAAAACCACTGACGCCACTTCTAGCTAGAAAGAAACGCAGGTCCTCCCTGATGTCCTCTCCCGTTTCTGGTTCATACCGGGTGTGAGGCTCGCGAATTCACGTTATTCACAAAGCTACGCCACACAGGCGGTGCTTTGATCATCACCACAAGACTTTGCTTTTCAACAGAAGCCTTGATCACAGCATCTTAGCATGCCACACAGGCAATTCATACCATGCAACTGATAGCTATCAATCACACAGAATAAATTCCAATGTCAGACACATTGTCCATTTGCAAGTCCGTTCTGGGTCTGAAAGAAACCGGAGGCACTATATACCTCGCAAACCCATCGATCACCACGTACGTCTGGACGATCACCACTCATTATCCATATTTCGGGATGCCTCCCAATCAGGACCTCGGTTACCATCCAAACGGGGTGAAGATCTCCGGTCTTCGACCACCGTCTTCATCTTCGATTCCTTATCGTCGATACAGTTATTCAGAATGGGATAAACCCGGTCTTTCTGAGCAACTTGCGTATATAATAAACACGTGCTACACAAACACTACATACGCATCATTTCAGTTAATTAGTCACTAACCGTCAGTCAGTAAGAGAACGATTTCCCAAATATTAACCCCGAAGGCCGAAACCAACATCAGATCAATACCCAAGAAACCATTCGACTTAGCCAACCTTCAGTTAGTTTCTAAATTTCACATCCATATCGTTTATAATATTTTATAATGATTTATCGCTATTTTTATTTATTTTAAAATAGCCAATTTATTCAAAACGACGCTTAGGGCCATAACGCGGTCGTGGCGCTATTTTTCATCAGATTTGATTTACACATATATGAAAATCTAACCGTTGGATCTTCACAAAATTTACATCATTAGAAAGATCTTTTCAAAATGAATCCAACGGTTCTAGTTTCAGTAAAATCCGACGGTCGGATCTCCCAGTATAATCGTTTGAAGTTTCGATTTCAAAATACGAAATGCAGCGTCGTTATTCGATTCAATATAATTATGTTTATATATATATATAAATATAATCGATTCTGGCGCTGTTTTTCTTCAGATTTGAATTAAACATTCCAGACAATCCAACCGTTGGATCTTTACAAAGTTGGTGCCATTGGAAAGATATTTCCAAAGCGAACCCAACGGTTGCGGTTTCGGGAAAATCCGATGGTCGGATCTCCCGCACTAATAGTTTGAAATCACGGTTTCAAAATACGAACTACAGCTTCTTTATTCGATATATTTCAATTCTATTTATATATATATATATATATATATATATCGATTCTTCGATTTCAAAGCTATATTCTTTTCATACGTTTGATAAAAATTATATTTTTGTCTAACTGTCTTCTATTTCAACACTTCACTATTTTTAACAATTCATGTATATAATAAAAATGTGATTTTTAATGTAAAACAATTTATTTCAAAACTCGACTATTTTACATAGTTATTACTGGTGATAGAAATAGGATTTTTATTATAAAACAATTTATTTCAAAACATGATTATTTTATATATCTCATATCAATGATAAAAATGGGATTTTTATTATAAAATAATTTCTTTCAAAATATGAATACCATTCAACACATGAATTTCAATTCAACGAATGAATTTCGATTCAACACATGAAGGTTTTCTATAGTTTATATATATCGATAAAAAGGTGATTTTTATATTTAAAACACGAATACCATTCAACACATGAATTTCTATCCAACAAATGGATATCGATTCAACACATGAAGGTTTTCTATAGTTTGTATATATATATATAAAGGTTATTTTTATATTTAAAACACGAATACCATTCAACACATGAATTTCTTTCCAATGAAGGAATATCGATTCAACACATGAAGGTTTTCTATAGTTTGTGTATATATATATATAAAGGTGATTTTTATATTTAAAACACGAATACCATTCAACACATGAATTTATATTCAACGAATGAGTTTCAATTCAACACATGAAGGTTTTCTATTCAACGAATAAATATAGTTTCAACAAATGAAAATAATTCAAACACATGAATATTATTCAAAATTTCAGCAGCATAACGGCAGGGTAGTTAAAACCAGGACCGTCCCTAGTACGGCTCCTCACTCTACCTTAAAACCTCGCGGTTTTTGATAATGGGGATTCATGCATCTAGTTCGCACGCAGGCGACATGTATATTTATTTCATTTCCATAAACTAATCCTATGTGGTTTCAACCGAATATTTCTCAACCACAAACGGGTATTTTTCAACCACAATCAATCAATATCAACCACAAACAATTCGAATCAACCATTCGCTATCAATCAATTTTCACACCAATCACAACCAATAAATATCGTCCATGGTTTGTGGACGAGGGGCGTATATATATATATATATATATATATATATATATATATATATATATATTTATATATAGCATTTCACTTCTATTTCAACACATATATAATTTTTGCAACGCATATACAACTTATACATCGAACGTACAACTTATACAACGCTTATACAAGAGGTGTACAATGCTTATATAACTTATACATCGATTATATAATTTGTACATTGTCGTTTTCCATATCGTTTATAAATTAGAAATCTCACAATGGGTTCCATTCCACCAAAAATAGCAGAAGGCTCAGAAAAATATGCGGTCTCTTCTAGAAGGTAGAAGACGTCCACACGAGTCCACTGTCCCCTGTTTCATCGAATTTCGTCATCGTATGATAAAGATACGATTTTTCAAAGTTTGCAACACTTTTAAATGTGAAAATCAGTTCAAAATGGCCAAAGCCGTACCTTTCAGAAATCGCTCAAAACTAGGTTTTGAATTTGCGATCAAACGGAGTAACGGTTTCAAGATCGGGTTGCGCGAGTTCGAAGGGGGAGGTGGGGCGCTGGTTCGCCAGAGGTGGGCCCTAGTTCGGTGGCGGCAGGCGCGAGAAACGGCGGGAGGAATTTCTGAAATTTGGAGGCGCGATTCTCCCTCCACACTCAACGAAAATTATCAAACCTTATATGGATGTGAAGATCATGAGAAGTACTAAATAAACCATAACTGTGGTGGTGGATTTCATTTAGCGGATTAGAAGAAAAAGAGGAGAGAAGGTGAAGAACAGCTTCCGTCGTGCGTTCTAATGGGTTATGGGGAGAAAGAGAATTCCTATCCAATGAGAGTTATTTATTTATTTTAAAAATCCCAAAAATACCCCCTGTTCCACACGAACACCAATCCAAACCCAACGACTATCTCCCCTTGCGTTTTACCCCCATTCCGAACACAATGGGGTATGTTTCATAGGCCCATTAGACTGTTTCAGTCAGTTTTCCTTCAATTTAAAATATATAACATTCAATATTTGATTTGAACGTACATTTCAATTTGCCAGGGCCACAAACTGATTCAAAAAATTCCAGAAAAATAAATCTAGCTATGTTTTGACAATACGCTCCCAACAAAACTAGTTTCGTCGAATTCTAAGACCGTTTGCAAAAAGGCCCATTTCTGGTCGATCCAATTTAACTGTAATTGACCAAAACACGTTTTCCTTTGCCACGCTCACATACTAGCTTCAAAAATTATGAAATTTGAAACCTAGCAATAAATTCACATCCCGGATCCAACAAAAGTGGTTTCGTCGAATTCCGAGGTCATTTGCAAAATAGCCAATTTCATGGGCTATATAAATTCCATAGCGACCTTTCAGAAAATTCATTTGGCCATAACTTTTGCATCCCGCTATGAAACTTCGATTTTTCAAATTTGTTAGAAAGGTATTCACTAACAGATTTAAATATTTTTGGTTTCACTCAAATCCGTTTTGTTTTGAACCCGGTACAGTCAGTCGAAGTTTGAATTCAAATTTTGAAACTACCGCGCCATTTCAGGCCTTGTTTATAATTAGAATTAATTATATCCGTTTTCAAATGTCAATTCAAACTTACTTTTCATTATTATTATTTAAAATATTTATTTTAAATATTTATAATCCACTATTTTAGCCAATTTAAAATTTTTAATTGGTTCAGATTTTCTGGGTCATTACAATCTCCCCCACTTAAAACTTTTCGTCCCCGAAAAGGAACAAAGTCGAAAGTGGTTTGATTAATCAACTCTACGTTCGATCTGGCTTCCATTCTCCGACTTTTCAGTTTCTGAGAATTTTCAAATTCTTCAAAAATTTGGCTAACACCCGGAATTTTCGAAAAATTTCGCCATAACCTCCTTTGTACGGGGAGAGGTTTGGAAATTTATTGGGCCGTATTAGGTACCCAATAAATCCTAATAAGCATACACATATTTATAGTGATATGTTCGGGTGTTTACAGGGGAGCGTGTATAGATAATAACTCCAGAGAATAAATTCTCGTTACCCTGTCAAAGCCTAAGGGAGTGTGTATTTTAAATGCTCCAGAGGATAAATCCTCGTCACCTCGTCGCGTGTGCGAAATAAATAGTCCATGTGCCGTATCTAATGACTAGAGATACGTGATTATTATCAACTCCAGACCCGTGTGGGGTTTTTATTAATCTGGCAATTTTATCGTTACAATTTAAATAGTCCATATCAGTCGTCAGTTCAACCTATAAAATGTAGTCATCGCCATACAAGCCTCTCGCTCGTATGGTAAATCTTCCACCTCGTCACACAAGCTCCAAATGCTTATGTGGTATATGATGAAGTATGCCTATCTTCAGAAGTATGCCATGTAATGTAGTTCAAAAGTAATTGTTACTATCCTATGGCGACGTTTATTATTACACATAGAATAACCAGCACTCCGCATCCAATGGCATTCACAGGAGTTGATATAGTAGTATTTCACATCCAACTCAATAAGGTATACCTATTTGTCGGGCACGCAAATAAAATCTTTACTCAACAGCTATCCATTTACCTGTTCAAACATATATAATGCACATGTACATATTTCTTTCTATTTTCTAATCAGTTCAATGTGTGATTTAATCGAATAAATTCTACCATTCATTTCATTATTGATTAAATTAAATATCGTTTTAATAATTTTAATTAATCAAATCTACAATCACACAACACAAACAACAATCAAATTGTTTTAAACTTTTCAAATATATACTAATCAATTTCTATACTCTTTTAAAATCATCCAGACTATAGAATTAAAAGTGCACATCCATGGAAAGAAAGTAACAACAGAGTAGAGAACTAATTGGTAATACAAAGTATGGTAAATGTACCTTGCACCGGAGTCAATCAGAGATATCCACTCAGCATCTAGGATAGGCTTTCTGAATGCTCTCCTCAGTTTCCCAAGTACAATCTCGCGGATCTCCACTCTATTGCACTTTGACTAAGTGAACCTTCTTGTTCCTCAGCTCTTTGGTTTCTTTGCCGATAATCTTGAGCGGCTCTCTTCTCACAGCTAATTCTGGAGTAATTTCAATATCCTGTTGAGCTGCTTCTTCCACGATCAAGTCTGGATCATGAACGTGCTTTCGAAGTTGAGATATGTGGAATACATCATGCACTCCAGGCAACCAATCAGGCAATTTGACCCTATAAGCGAGAGTTCCGATCCATTCTAGAATAGGAAACGGACCAATGAATTTGGGCGCCAACTTCCCAGTTTTACCGAACCGGATAACTCCTCTCATCGGCGATACTTTCAAATATACATAGTCGCCAACAGCAAACGATAAATCTCTTCTTCTTCTATCGGCATAGCTCTTTTGTCGGCTTTGAGCAGCGAGTAATGGTTTCTTGATAAAATCGACTTTGTCGGCAGCCTCTCGGATCATATTAGGCCCTAACACAAGTCTATTACCAGGTTCGACCGAACAAGCAGCAGATCGGCACGGTCTACCATATAATGCTTCGAATGGCGACATTGTCAGGCTCGCCTGGTAGCTGTTATTATATGAGAATTCAGCCAAATGCAGGTGGTCTTCCCACGATCCACCAGAATCTAGAACACAAGCCCGCAATAGATCTTCTAGTATACGGTTTACCCTCTCAGTTTGACCATCTGTCTGAGGATGATTAGCGGTGCTTAGATTCAGCTTTGTTCCCAGTTCTACTTGAAACGCCTCCCAGAATTTGCTAGTAAATATTGTATCTCTATCACTAACTATACTGAGCGGCACTCCATGTAGTCTAACTATTTCCTTGAAATATATTTGTGCCAGACTCTGAGCAGTTCTGTTTGATCTAACAGGTATGAAATGGGCGGTCTTCGTGAAGCAATCTACGATCACCCAAATATTGTCATTTCGTTTTCTGGTTCTGGAAAACCATCAATGAAGTCCATGGAAATATGTTCCCACTTCCAACCAGGAACGTCTAGCGGTTGCAATAATCCTGCAAGTTTTTGTTGGTGTCTTTTGACTAGCTGGCAAGTAGGGCATCGACTAACATATAAAGAAATGTCCCTCTTCATCGACTTCCACCAGAAAGTGCATTTGATGTCATTGTACATTTTGCTTACTCCCGGATGGATACTAAGTTTTGATTTGTGGCATTCATCCAGTACTTCCTTTCGAAGCTCAGGAATGTTAGGGACACAGATTCGACCTTTGAGCCTTAGAATCCCATCATTATCAACTTGAAAACTCGAGGGTTCGCCTTGTTGAATTATCTCTCTGATCTTCTGAATGAAGTGATCATCCTTCTGAAGAGCGGATATTTTATCAAGCAATGAAGTCGTGATAATAAAACTGGCGATCATTTCATTCTTTCGGCTTAACGCATCGGCCACGACATTGGCTTTCCCTGGAGTGTATATAATCTCAAAGTCATATGCTGCAAGAAACTCCAGCCAACGTTGCTGCCTCAGATTCAAGTCTTTCTGGGTGAACAGATACTTTAGCGACTGGTGATCTGTAAACAGTTCAAATCTCTCACCCAGAAGATAGTGTCTCCGTATTTTCAAAGCGAATACTATAGCCAATAACTCAAGATCATGAGTGACGTAGTTTTTCTCGTGCGGCTTCAGCTGACGGCTAGCATAAGCAATCACTTGACCCCTTTGCATTAATACTGCACCAAGGCCCTCTCTAGATGTGTCAGTCCAGGCTTTCAAATCCTCATTGCCATCTATTATTGTTAACATTGGAGTAGTTGTCAGTTTCAGCTTCAGCTCTTAGAAAGCTTCCTCACATACCGGAGTCCAATTGAATATCGAATGTTTCTTCGTCAGTTTCGTTAAAGAACTAGATGTCTTCGCGAAATCCTTAATGAATTTCCGATAATAACTGGCTAACCTGAGAAAACTTCTAATTCTATTGGCGTACGAGGCTGTTTCCAATTCTGAATAAGTGATTTTACTTGGATCCACAGCAATTCCTTCTTTTGATACAACGTGGCCCAAAATTTTCACTTCATCTTGCCAGTGCATTTGGACAGTTTGGCTTTCAATACATTCCGTCTCAGAATTTCTAGAACCTGTTCCAGATCCTTTTCATGTTCGGCCTTTGATTTAGAGAAGATTAGAATATCGTCAATGAAAACCAAAACAAATTTATTCAAAACCCCTCTGAACACTCTATTCATCAGATCGACAAAGTAAGCTGGAGCGTTACATAAGCCGAAGGGCATTACTAACCACTCGTAGAATAAGTCTGGACCTCTGAATGCTGTCAATGGAACACCCTCCTCGGCGATACGAAGCTGATGGAAACCTGTAACTAGGTCCATTCGTGAAAATACTTGTGCGCCATTTAATCGATCCAACAAATCATCAATCCGCGGCAATGAATATTTATTCTTTATTGTCTTTTTGTTCAGATCACAATAATCCACACATAGACGTAGAGTACCGTCAGATTTTGGGACAAACACCACTGCTGCTCCCCAATCAGAGAAACTAGGTCTGATCAGACCCTTCCATACTAGCTGTCGTGTTTGATTGTCAAGTTCTTCTTTCTCTTTCAAGGACATTCTTCGAATGGCGTGAAATACCGGCCTTGCATTCGGAATTAAAGCAATTTTGTAATCAATTTCTCTCTGCGGAGGTAAGCGAACAACTTCTTCAAACACATCCGCATAGTTCTGGACGACAGGAATATCTTTTATGAGGTCGGGAATATTCTTTGTAACTTCAGGGATATTTTCTATTTGGGCTGGAGAAACATCGAGAGCTGCCCAGAAGTCTTTTCTATTAGATTTCTGACCTTCACACGGTATGGTTATATAATTCCCTGATTTAATCTTAGCCCTAACAACTATCTCGCCGCATCTAACCTCTGCTTCATATTTGGTTAGCCAATCCAATCCCAGAATAAGATCGAATTCATTAAAATTCATGACGATAGAGAGAGTAGGAAATTTATAGCAGGAAAAGAGACGGGCAACCCACAAACCCAACTGAGACCGATGGAACCCCCAACTGGATTTTGGACAGTCATTGGTTCTTGGAGCTTCTTTAATTTCAAACCCAACTTCTTGACTGCACTCTTTGCAATAAAGCCTCGTGACGCGCCAGTATCAAACAGTACTTTAACTGGAATGTTCTTGACATTGAGCGTGCCTTCTAAAACATCAGACCTTTCCTGAGCAGACGAAGATGCAGGCACTTATGCCACTTCATTCACTTGCACTGCTTCAGATTTCTGAGATAGCGGGCAGTTTTTTGCAATATGCCCAGCCTATTGGCACTTAGGTCATCCTCTGCCCTCATGAACCTTCTTACTAGGCTCAGATCCACTCTTCCTTCGTTTGTTTAAAGATCTACATTTTCTAGACAAATGTCCCTTCTGATTGCAGTTCTTGCATATGGCAGTCGTGGCCGGTTCTTTTTCTGATCTGGCCCTTTTCCTCTTGGCACTGGGCTTCTTACTGACCTTAGACCTCATACTGGCCTCAGGAATATCAGTTTCCGACTCTTCTTTGTTACTAGAACTGGTTTCCTCTTCGTCCCGCAACATACCTTTCTTATGGAGATCTTCATACTGATAAGCCATGTACATCATTTCTGAAAAAGGAAGCTTCACATTCCTCGTCACACTATTCTGATATTTTCTTTGTAGGCCATGAATAAATCTCAGATTCTTCCTCTTTGGATCTTGAATCAGATGAGGAGAAAAGTGAGCAAGTTCATTGAATTTCTTATGATATTCTGGGATGGTCATATCACCTTGTATCAGATAAGAAAATCCATCACATAATCACTCCGTCGCTTCCGGAGGAGTAAATCTTTCTAGGAAAATCTCTTTGAATCTGTCCCAGGTGATATCACCTTCTGGATTATCTTTGATGATTGTTTCCCATCAAATTAAAGCTTCTTCTTTGAGTGCCCAAGATGCTACTAATCTTTTTTGATCATCTCTCAACTGGATACGCTCAAATATTCTTTCTGCAGAGCTCACCCAAGCTTGAGTTTGAATAATAGATTCATTACCCGAGAACTGTGCTCCGTTCAGATTTCGATATCTCTTTAATAGAGCCTCTAGATCGGGTTCTGCATTTCTTCTGTTTCTGACACTCATTTTTCTAGTACTTCTGCAATTAGCAGATCAAGTGTCAGGTCACAGAAAAGATAATTTAAAATATAGAAACACATACTTCAATGTAAATGTGTCTATCGAGGTGTAATTTCATTCTGCTTTACTCATACTAGGATATTACTGATCTTATCTGTAATGAGTTACCTGTAACGACCCAAGATTTCCGGCCTTGAAAATCGACATAAATACCTTTACCGTAACTCATGCCGACCCTGCAAGCACCGAAAACTGGATAGTTATTAGAAAGAAATTAGAGGGTGAGATAAGAAAGAAAGAAATATTAGAATAGAAGAAGAAGAATAAACAACACAACACAGAGTCTCACATCGCAGCGGAACAAAATATAATACCGAAATAAATCTTTACTGAAAGCTTTTAGAATACTTACAATATCAGAGTACACATCTGGACAGCGATAATAATCTGTCCTCATATACAACACAGCGGAATAGTAGTAATATCATACGCCTGAACGTCTCCAGCTCGTCTCTGGACTTCACAGCATTCGATAACCTGAACCTGTATACCCCGGCTAACCCGAGCATTTACAAAACACCGGGTCAGTCTGGTGGACCAGAGTGAGATAAACTCACACAGTATTAAGGGTAAATCATCCAATCATGATTTTAAAGTTCGAAATCTTTTCAAAAAAAAGGATAATCGTAAGACCAAATCCACACATAAACACGGACGGTTTTTACCTTACGATAACCCAAAACATTTTTGAAATCAATATCTTATCTGATATTATAATAATGTCTAAATACAAGTAAATAACAATCTAGTGGAACGCTTGCATCTCACGCTCCACATATATAGTATACAAACAAAAACCACGGGCGCTTATTGGAGATTGGATTCCAACTATGACAAGGTATGGGACCACCTGCCGATAGTGTATCTCTAGAGACGAATACATTGGGTTCAACAAGAACATCTTGCAACCCGGTCCTCACATGACCGACCACTCATTTCGCTTGAGTGTATCGAATGTATATCACCGACGGTTGGGATCAGCAACCGTCTCCCGAAAAGGGACAGCATCGAATCATAGATTAAAGAAGCAAATAGGATTTTCTCTAGATAGGTGATCATACACCCTAATGGGAGCGACCCACATAGCCATGCTGCCTGCCTGATTTTTGTCATTTTCCGGTTGATGAGGCTTGAGGCCAGAATTACTTTTGATCATCTAGTCATCATTCACTTTGAATGCCACATCGTCAGATCCGTCAGATATCACTAATTGATATCCACAAAAATACTCTAGCTGAAAGCTAAGAGAATGGCAATTTCTCCGCCAACAACTATCGTACGTTTGAAGAAATCAACGTACGTGATCCTTTGGAAATACTCTGTCAGACATCCGTCCATACAAGTCATCCAGGAACAGGATGAACCGAAGGTACTCTCCTACTGCATCCAATATAGGAATCACCCCATGGATCAGTAGCGAGAAGTCCTTGCAACCTGTAGATTCCAACCACGACAGAACCCTAGCTTATCTTTACTTGCCAGGCAGAGAATATTAGTGGTTCTTCCGTTTATGAAAATCCACTGTCTTCAATGCTCCATCTCGATCATCTTCTGAGATCTTCCCGTATTTGTTGGTCGGAATGGTTTTCGAATAAATTCGATCCCGGACTTTCCATACCAACAATCGTATTGGACAGATTTGATAGTCGGTGTTTTAACTATCAAAATATTCAGTGTTTCAATCATGACACTCCAATGAGTCTACTGGTTCAGTATTCGGCATCCCTTGACTTTTTAAATTCAATCAAATGCAAATTAAAAACTCTTAAATATTTTGATATTACTAATATAGCTCTTCGCTTCTTATTTTACATAAGATCTTATTTTTCAAAATCATTTCAAAAACATTAGAATTCATTCTATACATATATATGTATCTAACCTTGTTTTTAACAAATTTCACATAAACCATTGTTATTGAAAACAATATCCCATCTCTATTCTTAGAGTAAACTCATTCCCAAAACTTAGCGTTTTTACTTTCTTTTACTTTTGGGATATCCTTATATACGTATATATATCTAGTTCTCTTATTTCTGTTACTCTGGGGATTTCACTATATATATATACACTCAATCCTTTTTATATTCAGTAAATTTGAAAATTTAAATATATATATATATTCTATGTTCCACCACACTTTACCTTATTATCTCTTTAATGGAAATAATAAGTCAGCACTAACCTTTTTTTTTACGATTACCAACAAATATCATCTTCAGATAATCCTGATGTTGTTCAAGTTGGGGTATTTTAATTACCTCTCAGACCTTAATCAACAACGTTCTTATCCTCAGATAAATATCAGTTGTAATCACAAAATCAATATTTCCATTTCAGTCTCGAAACACATTCCATTATAACGTGGGTTTAGTCATACAACCACATAACCCACTCCTTTACGTCAAATACAATTTTACCAATCTCCTTTCAAATTCCCTTTTTACTCGATCTCATTTTCAAGTAACGTTAATGTAAACTTAACGCCCCTAACCCTTTAAATTCCACTTATATCAGCCTAGTTTATTTAAAACCCTTTTTATCTTAATTTACTTTAAACTTAAATTCAAATCCTTGAGCAACAATTATCCCAGCTGTTGTATTCGCTTGAAATTCCCCTTTTTAGCTTCGTTATAAAGATTTTGGTTTTAAATATAAAACCCGTTCATAAATTCTTTTCACCGTTTCACTGGATTTCCATTTCAACTTCGATTACTTTTGAAAAGTAATTTCCTAAATTCGTATTAATTTAAAACAATAATCATTAGCTACTTCGGTAATTAATTTCCTTATTTACTAAAATAAATAGTAAATCCTTTATAAAAATCTTATTTAAAGTTAAAAACAATATTCTTCAACTGTTTCATTTCGAAAATTCGAAACAAACCAATTTAATAGTCGATTCCAGTTAAAACGGCTGATTTTGCCAACTCAAAACTCGATTATCCCGTTAATCGATCCCAATTAGTTCTCACTTTAAATTAATTAAAAATATAATTAATTTAAATAAATTCTATTTATTGTATCCTTTGCAAAACAATTATCAAGGTTTAACCATTCGATTCATTCTTTAATTTCAAATCCTGTAAATCTGATTTAACATCAGAATTTATTTTATAAAATACATCATTAACAAATCAAAATCTTAATTAAATAAAATATTTATTTATTTCTCTTTTATAAACTTTTATTCAAAATAATATATTTCAAAAATCAAACCTCAGTTATAAAATAAATTTTATAACTTCAACTCTATCGATTCACCTGACGGTGAATCAATATCTATAACCCGATTGGTTTTAAAGGCCATACTCTGTCAAACACTTAAACAACACCACCCATTGATTTAAACCAAACAGATGTTGAATATTCAATCCAATATCACTAATCAATTCAAACATCCAAACATGACAGTTCATATGTGATAATATGAAAGTAAATAATATAATTCGAGGAATCCGGTTGGATCCCTCCAACCTGTTCTTCCCTGAAATCACAACGGTTAACTCAAATCAGATCATTTCAGTTCCAATTGACTGAAATAAATAACGACCATTTAACATCAACCACAACCAATTCAAACAATTCAACCAATTAAACACGTTTATTTTATAAACGTGACCAACCAAGGTGAGTTACCTTTATTGGAACCAATCGTTAAAATAAAGATTTGGTATTTTACTGAAATTAAACACAGTTTAATTTCATCAGTTAAATCAACTAACAAAGGTATAACTAGCAAATAAGCAATCATCAGCAAGCAGAGCACACAAAATAAAGAACCCAATTTATATAAAATATAAATGGGAAAACTGAGTGAGTTTAACTCACCTTGAGTTGATTCTGTTGTCAACAGCTCGTTTTAATTAAATTAAACGGTTGTTTAATTTAATTAAAAATCCAGGTTGATTCCAATTCCTGTTCAGTTCCGTTCCAAGACGTACTGTTCGTCAATGTGATCCCAACGATACCTTGTTGGTCCGATTCTGAGCATAGATGCAAACGTTATTAGCTATGCAAGTTATTTCAATACTAAATATTACTAATTCTCTAATTAGCCACTAATTGTTTTACTAAACCCTAGTTAGATTTAGAGAATTACATTGTTAAAAATTAAGTCGTAGATTCCACTTTTGTCTGAAAGCTTGGTTCGACTTCTCTATTCTCCCTTTTTGTTCATTTCAGCACTACCCTAACCGTTTGCTTCCCTTCCTTAAAAATTGTTATGTCCCTACTGTTGTTGGGTTCAGCAGTACCCAATCCTTTACCTGCATCAAAATCAGGGTTTGAATTAATACACTTTTAATTAATAAATTAATTACTTAATTAACTATTTTTAATCACTAATTACGTTATAACTAGAACGCAGCTGATTTGTATACCCTTTCTCTCCGTAAACATCTGCCTTGCTCAAACTGGACATCGACTTCATTTGTTAAATCACTTTTTAATCCCATACTATCCTAACATTTATCATTGTTTTTAAATACTTAATTACCGCTTAAAACTAGTGGTTGATACTGTTTAGTTCCATCATTTCCATTCACTCAAACAAGGCTGATCCTATTATCCCTTTCAACGTTGTTATTGAAACAATATTGGTTAACCCCATCCTCATTCAAGTGCGTTCAACTTTGGCTCCAAGTCTGCAAATTCATGGTTTTTATTGTTATCACTAATTATACCCTTCTTGAGTTAATACCTTATTAATGTAATTGAATCACCATTAGTTATATTATACCGTTGAAACTAGGCCGATTGGTTATATTGCCCATCGCATGGTTCCAGGTTCCAAGCCTCTTCACTTGGCCTCCACAAATCCTTGCGCTCTGTCCCTTGTTCCTTTACTACCTCGTATTACTTCCTCGTACAAGACACCGCACCCTCGTTCAACCGAAAATCCCTCACGCTGCACCCTCACTTCAAACTGATCTGCCCCGCCACCGTTCAACTGCCAGAGCCCAATCTTCCGCCTCCAGAGCGATCGCCCAAACTCCACCGGCGTCCATGCTAAACTACATCCAACCTCGTGCCCTACATCTCCTGTAATTTCTCCCGAACCGTGCCTACTTCGACATGGGTTTCCACCCACCAATCATCAACGGAGACCCAGCGCTTACTCCCAAGTGTTCGCATCCCCTAGGCGAGCAAATTCCGTTTAGATCACCACATTAATTTATGGCTAACCGTCGAGATCGGAGACAATATAATTAGGAAGGAAACAACCATTCATTTGTTTGAGAGGCGGCGCAGAAATAGGTTTGACCAGGGAACGCAGCGAATTAGGGTTAGACAATTTAGGGGATATATATAGTGTGAGGGTTTGAATAATTTATTATCTATCGAAACTTAGCGGTGAAGTAACACGCAGAAACCCCTACAGACGACTTCTGTCTACTGATAAAAAACTACTCTTGGTGTAAAAAGATATTCCGGATCTAATGGGACAAGTTTCGTCGAAATCTGAGGTCGTATGGAAAAATTTCCTTTATAAAACCAGAAATAAACACGCTTTTTAATTTACCACGATCACCAGATAAATCGAATCAACTTGAAACCTCGATATCCTGCAATAACTTTTCGATACGAACTCAACGGCACTAGTTTCGTCGCATTCTGAGACTGTTTGCCCGATAGGCTGTTTTTACCCCGAACCGCCCTACCCTTTATAACGCCAAATTTCTCGATCTCTAAAAATGACAAACTATATACCTATCCTGACTCTAATCGACGATAAGAACTCAACAGAATTGGTTTCGTGTCCTAATTCGATCGTCTACTCAAGTTACACTCAAATACTCCTTGTTGAAGTAGTTACGCGCTATAGTGATTTTTAACGGACGTTTACGATTGCTGCGACCACATATGACATCGGTTTCCACGCAGTTTGATTTTCTAACAATGATTTGACGATACGGTTCCAATGAAACTGATTTCGTCGAAATCTGAGTCCGTTTGCAAAATGGCCATTTTAAAGGTCGATATTTAAATAACGATTTCCACAGCGTTTTTTCCAAATTTTGATTTGACCATAACTTTCAAACTATACAACGAAATTTGAATTTTTCTCTTTCATATGAAAATTATCGTTAACACGCTCCCAGCATTTCTTGTTTCGCAGAAATCCGACTTATATCGGACTCTGTATATCCAGTTGAAGTTCAAAATTCGAATTTACGAACTGCACGCCATTTTCAAGCTCGATTTAAAATTATATAAATATATAATGTTCGAACTTCGTTTAATTAACGAATTAAATATTAAATTCCATTAATATTCCCAATATAATATATTTAGAATAAATAAATTAAATTAAATATTCGACAGGCAAAAACACGGGTCGTTACATTACCCGTCCTAGAACACTACTGGTTCTATTTCTGACGAGTTCGTTAATATGTTATATTCCAGCACTAAGCTTAACCAAAGATCTAATACCCAGTGTGACGACCCCATTTCCCGTACTGACGGTGGCAAGGCTAATCTTTGGAATATAACACAGAAACAGATAATAGCAGAATAGAATTAAATAAATACACCAGATAATGTACAATAGAATACACTGGATAAACGTAATCATCAGAGTTACACAGTATACAGGATCTTACTTAGTACAAATACAGTTCAACTATACATATATGTCTACAACGGAAAAACTAACATAATGTACAATAGGAGCTGAACAGCATAAAAAGAGATAAATGATAGAATCCATCTTCAGCTCCAGCTACCCGGATAAAGCCTGCTAAACCTGAATACAAGGCTGCCCGTGTAGAAAAAGGGGCACCCGAGTTTGAAAGTGAAACAAACTACGAGTCAGTCATGGGACTGGTATGAGAAATCTACTCAACACATTCAAAATATGGCTAATCACAGGACCACGCCACTTTCGTGGAACGGGTTTACTCCATTGGATTTCCAGTGCTTTAAAACAAATCATTCTTGTAAACATCACAATGCTTTTTATAAAAATGAAGCCATTATAAGACTCAGTTCCCATCACACAATGCAACGCAAACCGAAGGATAGAGTTTTACCTTATAATAGCCAAAATATGCTTGATACGAATAAAACAAAAGCATTTGATATTATAACTAGTGTTTACATGCTTCAAAAACAATTTCGAATCATAACTATCAATCATAGATGACATGGGTACCATATATCATGTCGTCATATATATATATATATATATATATATATACAATCAAAACTGCACGATGTCGTATTTGGAAATTGGATTTCCGTCATGAACCAAGGCAAAAGATAGTCCTTACCGACTTCGAGATTGTCTAGCCCGAGTCTCAGGACCCAGACTCAGGTGGGCCCTTGGATCGTCAGGGCCGGTCCACCGATGTGGAATAAAATTCCTGAACACTGCGTATCCCCACCTTTTGGGGTGTAAATGAGCCAACGAATGACTCCATCGGACCCGGATCGTACGATCCAACCGAGGCGCCTCGCAAAAGTAACAACCACATAAGTCAATCTCATCAGGGCGTGTAAAACCACTGACGCCACTTCTAGCTAGAAAGAAACGCAGGTCCTCCCTGATGTCCTCTCCCGTTTCTGGTTCATACCGGGGTGTGAGGCTCGCGAATTCACGTTATTCACAAAGCTATGCCACACAGGCAGTACTTTGATCATCACCACAAGACTTTGCTTTTCAACAGAAGCTTTAATCACAGCATCTTAGCATGCCACACAGGCAATTCACACCGTGCAACTGATAGCTATCAATCACACAGAATAAATTCCAATGTCAGACACACTGTCCATTTGCAAGTCCGTTCTGGGTCTGAACGAAACCGGAGGCACTATATACCTCGCAAACCCATCGATCACCACGTATGTCTGGACGATCACCACTCATTATCCATATTTCGGGATGCCTCCCAATCAGGACCTCGGTTACCATCCAAACGGGGTGAAGATCTCCGGTCTTCGACCACCGTCTTCATCTTCGATTCCTTATCGTCGATACAGTTATTCAGAATGGGATAAACCCGGTCTTTCTGAGCAACTCGCATATATAATAAACACGTGCTACACAAACACTACATACGCATCATTTTAGTTCATTAGTCACTAACCGTCAGTCAATAAGAGAATGATTTCCCAAATATTAACCCCGAAGGCCGAAACCAACATCAGATCAATACCCAAGAAACCATTCGACTTAGCCAACCTTCAGTTAGTTTCTAAATTTCACATCCATATCATTCATAATATTTTATAATGATTTATCGCTATTTTTATTTATTTTAAAATAGCCAATTTATTCAAAACGATGCTTTGGGCCATAACGCGGCCGTGGCGCTGTTTTTCATCGGATATGATTTACACATATCTGAAAATCTAACCATTGGATCTTCACAAAGTTTACATCATTAGAAAGATCTTTTCAAAATGAATCCAACGGTTCCAGTTTCGGGAAAATCCGACGGTCGGATCTCCCGGTATAATCGTTTGAAGTTTCGATTTCAACATACGAACTGCAGCATCGTTATTCGATTTAATATAATTATATTTATATATATATATATATAAATATAATCGATTCTGGCGCTGTTTTTATTCAGATTTGAATTAAACATTCGAGACAATCCAACCGTTGGATCTTTACAAAGTTGGTGCCGTTGTAAAGATATTTCCAAAGCGAACCCAACGGTTGTGGTTTCGGGAAAATCCGATGGTCGGATCTCCCGCACTAATTGTTTGAAATAACGGTTTCAAAATATGAACTACAGCTTCGTTATTTGATATATTTCAATTCTATTTATATATATATATATATATATATATATATATATATATATCAATTCTTTGATTTCAAAGCTATATTCTTTTCATACGTTTGATAAAAATTATATTTTTATCTAACTGTCTTCTATTTCTACACTACACTATTTTTAACAATTCATGTATATAATAAAAATGCGATTTCTAATGCAAAACAATTTATTTCGAAACTCGACTATTTTACATAGTTATTATAGGTGATAGAAATAGGATTTTTATTATAAAACAATTTATTTCAAAACAAGATTATTTTATATATCTCATATTGATGATAAAAATGGGATTTTTATTATAAAACAATTTCTTTCAAAATATGAATAACATTCAACACATGAATTTCAATTCAACGAATGAATTTCGATTCAACACATGAAGGTTTTCTATAGTTTATGTATATCGATAAAAAGGTGATTTTTATATTTAAAACACGAATACCATTCAACACATGAATTTCTATCCAACAAATGAATATCGATTCAACACATGAAGGTTTTCTATAGTTTGTATATATATAAATAAAAAGGTGATTTTTATATTTAAAACACGAATACCATTCAACACATGAATTTCTATCCAACGAAGGAATATCGATTCAAAACATGAAGGTTTTCAATAGTTTGTATAAATATATATAAAGGTGATTTTTATATTTAAAACACGAATACCATTCAACACATGAATTTCTATTCAACGAATGAGTTTCAATTCAACACATGAAGGTTTTCTATTCAACAAATAAATATAGTTTCAACAAATGAAAATAATTCAAACACATGAATATTGTTTAAAATTTCGGCAGCATAACGGCAGGGTAGTTAAAACCGGGACCGTCCTTAGTACGGCTCCTCGCTCTACCTTAAAACCTCGCGGTTTTTGACAATGGGGATTCATGCATCTAGTTCGCACGCAGGTGGCATGTATATTTATTTCATTTCCACAAACTAATCCTATGTGGTTTCAACCAAATATTTCTCAACCACAAACGGGTATTTTTCAACCATAATCAATCAATATCAACCACAAACAATTCCAATCAACCATTCGCTATCAATCAATTTTCACACCAATCACAACCAATAAATATCGTCCATGGTTTGTGGACGAGGGGTGTATATATATATATATATATATATATATATATATATATATATATATATATATAGCATTTCACTTCTATTTCAACACATATATAATTTTTGCAACGCATATACAACTTATACATCGAACGTACAACTTATACAACGCTTATACAAGAGGTGTACAACGCTTATATAACTCATACATCGATTATATAATTTATACATCGTTATTTTCCATATCGTTTATAAATTAGAAATCTCACATTGGGTTCCACTCCACCAAAAATAGCAGAAGGCTCAGAAAAATATGCGGTCTCTTCTAGAAGGTAGAAGACGTCCACACGAGTCCACTGTCTCCTGTTTCATCGAATTTCGTCATCGTATGATAAAGATACGATTTTTCAAAGTTTGCAACGCTTTTAAATGTGAAAATCAGTTCAAAATGGCCAAAGCCGTACCTTTCAGAAATCGCTCAAAACTAGGTTTTGAATTTGCGATCAAACGGAGTAACGGTTTCACGATCGGGTTGCACGAGGTCGAAGGGGGAGGTGGGGCACTGGTTCGCCAGAGGTGAGCTCCAGTTCGGTGGCGGTAGGCGCGAGAAACGGTGGGAGGAACTTCTGAACTTTGGAGGCGCGATTCTCCCTCCATGCTCAACGAAAATTATCAAACCTTATATGGATGTGCAGATCATGAGAAGTACTACAAAAACCGTAACTGTTGTGGTGGATTTCATTTAGCGGATTAGAAGAAAAAGAGGAGAGAAGGTGAAGAACAACTTCCGTCGTGCGTTCTGATGGGTTATGGAGAGAGAGATAATTCCTGTCCAATGAGAGTTTTTTATTTATTTATATATTTTAAAAATCCCAAAAATACCCCCTGTTCCACACGAACACCAATCCAAACCCAACGACTATCGTCCCTAGCATTTTACCCTCATTCCGAACACAATGGGGTATGTTTCGTAGGCCCATTCGGCTGTTTCAGTCAGTTTTCCTTCAATTTAAAATATATAACATTCAATATTTGATTTGAACATACATTTCAATTTGCCAGGGCTACAAACTGATTCAAAAAATTCCAGAAAAATAAATCAAGCTACGTTTTGACAATACGTTCCCAACAAAACTAGTTTCGTCGAATTCTGAGACCGTTTGCAAAAAGGCCCATTTCTGGTCGATCCAATTTAACTATAATTGACCAAAACACGTTTTCCTTTGCCACGCTAACATACTAGCTTCAAAAATTATGAAATTTGAAACCTAGCAATAAATTCACATCCCGGATCCAACAAAAGTGGTTTCGTCGAATTCTGAGGTCGTTCGCAAAATGGCCAATTTCACGGGCTATATAAATTCCATAGCGACCTTTCAGAAAATTCATTTGGCCATAACTTTTACATCCCGCTATGAAACTTCGATTTTTCAGATTCGTTAGAAAGGTATTCACTAACAGATTTAAATATTTTTGGTTTCACTCAAATCCGTTTTGTTTTGCACCTGATACAGTCAGTCGAAGTTTGAATTCAAATTTTGAAACTACCGCGCCATTTCAGGCCTTGTTTATAATTAGAATTAATTATATTCGTTTTCAAATGTCGATTCAAACTTACTTTTCATCATTATTATTTAAAATATTTATAATCCACTATTTTAGCCAATTTAAATTTTTTAAATTGGTTTAGATTTTCCGGGTCGTTATAATTTTCAATTCCTTTTATAATATATAAATAATTATTATATTCTAACGACGACGTATATAAATATATACGTTCGATTTCTATTCAGAATAAATTTTCTCGTCGATATTATTTAAAATAATTCATTTTAAATATTCAAAATTCACTAAAATTGCCAAAATAAAAATTTTAAATTAGCTCGCATTTTCCGGGTTGTTACAAGCATGAAACTAATATCTAAAAACCGTAAGTAAGAAAATAACATGAAGCTACGAATTTTGCTGTTCATCTGATTTTTGTGGTTCGATTGCATGAAACGACACGGATTTTGAATCAGTTGCTAGTAAAGATGATTTTGTGATTTTTGATTTTGTGATTTCATGATTTCAGGGTAGGAAATTGAAGGAGAGTGATTTTTGTCCTTCTAAATAAAATATTAGGGGGCGGTTGTCCTTCTAAATAAAATATTAAGCGACTGTCCTTATGCTTAAATTTTTAATACAAATTGTCCTTGTAAATTAATTACCCTTTAAAATATATATAAGCTAATTATATTTATTTAAATTACTTAAATATCTGGTTTTGTAATTAATTTGAGTGTTTAGACTTAAATGTAAAATGTTAGGAGCTAACTGTCAATAAATAATTGTGTAAACTTTGAAATGTCCATATCAAAATGTAAACTGACAGAAAAAGTAAAACTAATGTGAGAGAAATTGTAAATAAGTGTAAAATGATAATGTAATTTAAAAATAAAATACTCGGAGAGATTTAAGGAGAAGAGAGAAAACTCCTAGAAGTAAGGAGAGAGCTTTAAAAGTTTTTATTTTACTATTATTTAATTGATTGATATTGTGCAGCGTTTTGTAAATGACTAAATAAAATTTAAAATGTAGACATTTGACATCAATATTACAATGCAACATACGGTAAATATATTGATGTAAATGAATTTAACTTTAAATTTGTGATAATTGATTGTGTGCATAATTCATGCTTTGTGATAGACGTGTTTATACATTTGATTTTTTGTTGATATCATGAATATGCATGGTAAATCTTGATGTGATTTATTAAATGAATCAATGAATAATAGTTTGCTAAAATTATTAATATAGTTTTATTATTAAAATATGGTACTAAATGTAAAATATTAAGAAAGAATTGAAAGAGACTTAAATGATCATAGAAAATTTAAAGTATAGGTATTTGGAGCCAAAAAAATTATAATTTTGTCTTTTTAGTATATAAAAAATACAAGTTAATTAGATTCAATTAAATTACTTAAATTTTAGGTTTTTAATTAATTTAAATATCTAGACTTAAATGTAAAATATTAGGAGCTAACTGTCAACAAATAATTGTGTAAACTTAGAAACGTCTCTGTCAAAATGTAAAATGACAGAAAAAATAAAAATAACAAGAGAGAAATTGTAAATAAGCATAAGAAGATAATGTAATTTAAAATAAAATATTCAGAGAGATATAAGGAGAAGAGAGAAAACTCCTGTAAGTAAGTAGAGAGCTTTAAAAGTTTCTGGTTTACTATTATTTAATAGCTAATTGTCGCTAGAGATCAGATTTATATGTTATGCTTTTCAACTTCAACACTACGTGAATATGTTGTTAACCTATAGCATGTTATATATGCAAAAGTCTTATTGGATTTTCAATTAGCAGCTAACGTTAAACTCTAATGTAGTTGTTTTAATCAAAGCCATAATCTATTATGTGTTAAAGTCAGTGTCAGCCCTGGATAACTTGAGGCCCTAGGCAAAAATAAAATAAAATTGTGGCCCAAAATTTTATGCACGGCTGCAAGATAGGTGCAAAATTAGCATAAGGTAAACAAAGCCTCTTTTATCTTGATCCCTTTCCTTAACCAACTGTTGATCACTATGTTGATCACCTAAATTATTGTGATTACACTGTGCTGTCCCTAATTCTCTCAACCCCATCTGTGTCATCTTCTTCTTTCAAGTAACCATCTCCATTTCCATTACATCAATTCACATTCACCAAGCCTGAAACTTGACCCCAATCCAAGAAACGTGATGATGATAACAACTGCTTTGTATATCTTTGTTTTTAGGCTACGTACTCTTTCCTTAGCCGTCACCTTCTGTATATGTTCTTGTAGCACACTGCAACTTTGTATTGAG
This sequence comes from Allium sativum, assembly GCA_030737875.1. Taxonomy (NCBI): domain Eukaryota; kingdom Viridiplantae; phylum Streptophyta; class Magnoliopsida; order Asparagales; family Amaryllidaceae; genus Allium; species Allium sativum. The sequence goes on along the minus strand of CM060927.1, from coordinate 219,674,812 downwards.
AATTTTACATTTCATCCTTTGAGAATTGAAGATTCCCTATCAACTGCTTAAGAAATATTATACGTCTAAGGTAAACAAAAACAAAACATTAGGTAACCAAAAGTGAACTCATCCGGACTTGAACTCTGGTTGCAAAGTAATAAGCTATGTGCATTACTACTATACCACAACACATTCACACTTTAGAAGACAAATACAAAATGTTAGTAACCCTTTTAATTTAAAACCCCTAAACTTTGAGGCCTCCCTCCTCCTCCTCCCGGATCCAGGGACCTACGCGTCTGCCTAGGTCGCCTAGGTCCAGGGCCGGGCCTGGTTAAAGTTTATATCCATGTTTTGTTGTGTGTGGGAAATTTATACCATGTTCAAATGCCTCTCATTGATACAATTATTTTGTGTATAGTTAATGATTCTTTGATGTATCGTCGAAACTTTGAGAATACAGATAGTTTATGGCTTTTTCAAACTACAAGCACTGCACGGGCAACAATGTCCCATCTTATGTATCTTCTCACATATGATTAATATCCTGAATTTCTTGCTTGAAATAGTTTCTTGGTGCTAAAATTGATGTTGGTTGAACATTTATGTCCGTTGCACTACTATATGAAAAAATTTATACAATTAAATAATAAATAGATTTTTGCAACATAGGTAATTATGCAATATGGTAATAATGTAGTTTCAGTTAAAGTCGCTATATTCATACACTATTATTGTTGCAGAAGAGCTAATGCAACATAACGTATTTTGAAATTAATATTTTCGACTACTGCAAAAAATCTTATGTTTAATATGTTAGAATTTGTATTTTGATTGAAATCGATAAAAGGAGCCATATGTTAACTAGAGTGACAATCTAACCTCCTTACTTGCATTTTGGATATCAATAAATTATACAAAAGCTGTAGATTTATACGAGTTTTCCCACTAACTGTCTATAATAGATATCATTCATTTCTATTTTTCCAACGCTTTTGTATTCGTCATTGAACACACTTTGTTTTTCTACTGATGTCTAAACAATGCACCCGTATTCTTCTCAAATTTTGTTTACAAAATTTTGTACTTATTTTAAAGTTTCCTTTTCATGCATCCACTACAAATTTTAACCACCCACACAGCAGAATTATTCCTATTATGCATCACCAACAACTGCACTAACTTCTAAGCCATCATCATTAAACAAAAATCTATTGTAATAATAATACAATATTTGGCTAATCTCCATGTGCGAAGCAAGGGTTCGCTATAGTTAAATTAATATTTTCATACTCAATATTAATAACATATCTCTCGAACGGATACATCCATCCATATTGCATAGGACTTCAAAGATGTGCTTCATATGAAGAATAGTTAAATACTCCATTACATTAAAGAAACCTAAAGGGAATATTTTCTTCAGTTTGCAAAATAGTAGAGGAATTATTTTCCTCAAGTTTACGTAGACGATCAACTTTTAACGCAGTAAAATAAATCTCCTTATAAAATAAACTATGTACATTACAACCTTCCAAACTTTTGTAGGCAATAGTTCTTTGAAAGCGACAGGTAACAAATTTTCCATCATTACAGATGACAATCATGATTTTTCATCCCACTCAGTCTTCCATTATTTTGGTTGACACATCTACAAAGATTTTAGGGAATTCCATCAGAAAATCGTAACATTTCCACCCATTTTAGCAGTACTTTAACTTGGTTGTTGTCTAGGCTCATTACATTCTTTGGGCTTTTTACTGTCATTTGGCTTGATATGAAGCTGGAGACAATTACATATTACTTATATATTACGTCTTGATTTCAAATCATCCTTCGTCTTTCCCTTAACATTTAAATCTGTATTAAACACATTATTGAATACATTTTTCTCTTTGTGCATCATGTCAATATTATGATGAATCAGAAGATTTTTCCTGTAAGAAAACTCTCAAAATATGCTTTATTTGCACTAATTATGAATTAATGATTTGCCTTGATTCAATTCTTTCTTCGGTTTCATGTATTTTTGGATAATCTTTTACAAGTTCATATATATATATACACATATATATATATATATATATATATATATATATATCTTCCTTGACCAAACCATTGGTGGTCGCAAAGCCTCATGTCTATTAGCTGTAATTTTTTTCTTATCTCTTTTAAAGTGATGATTAATATGGAGAAAACACCAGTGACAATCAAACCATGAAATTTTCTTCCCATTCGATAAAGAAAACGCTCGTGTGTCTTCCATACAATAAGAACAAGCTAAACGATCCACCGTACTACAACTAGAAAGCATTGAATATGCAGGAAAATCACTAATTGTCCATAACAAGAAGCAAAAATCTAAAAACTCTTTTTTTTTCTTGATACGCCTTATGTTTCGACTCTTTCGTACCATAATATTTTCAACTCTTCTATTAACAGTTGAAAATAATCATCGATGCCCTATGTTGGATCATCAGGGCCAGGGACGATGATTGGAATAAATATATATGTAGATTTTTCATACACATCCACGGACGTAGATTGTAAAGTGTAATGATTATAGGCCAAAATGAATATCAGAAACCAAACTGAGAAAACTATTAAAATTCATCTGTACATAAATCAAATCTAACATTATGTCTCACTATTATGAAATCGAGATTTTCTTACTAAAATGCTTCCATGCGTATCCATCGACTAAGTGTATTAACGTACATTCTTCATGTGTTCTCACACTGTGCCATCTCATATGATGCGCTATGAAGAACGATGTATACAACCTTTAAAATCTAGGAGTAATGGGTAAATAATGCATACGCTCGTATGGAGCTTCTTTTTCCTTTTATTTTATTGGTTGGTATCTTTGCTGTTTACATATTTTACAATTCTTAAGATTGATGTCTTCTTTTGAAAACAACATGAACCATTTAAAAATATATCTACCTTCTGATACGACAAACCGAAAGCGGACATAATTTTTTTTACTTTATAATAATTTTCATACAATCAATTAGCGGATGACATATGTCGTTTAGCAGCTTGTACAACAGCCGTAAATCTGGCTTTTATGAGGTTGTATTTGATTTTATTACAATGTACTCAAAATTTATTGATAATTGAATGTCGCTCGTACAACCATTGCAAAGGGATTTCTTAGTTAATCATTTATTTATTTTTTGCTCTAACTTTGGTCCCTCTTCGATGTTAAATTCGTCATTATCAACTTCAACAGCAGGGATCGTGCTACACTTCAACCATATGTTCTACGACATTCATCGTACTAACTTTATCACTAACCACCACCTTTGATTGTTCTTGATTAGGTGCTACAATCTCTTTATGACGATCTCACACCAAATAATTGGATACAAAGCCGTACTTACGCAAACAAAGCGTAACCATGTCCAGTATCAAATGCTTTAACAATTTATACCTACAACATGGATGATGAATTTCTACGTCGTTTCCATTATTACTTAAACTAATTTCGATAAACACATGTATCCCACTAGAAAATTATTCACTTATTGAGCCTTCTGCTTTCCTTCATTGACACATCCAGTTTCGATCAATAAAATAACTGACTATTTTTTCTACTTTAAAATATAGGATAAGTACTTAAAAAAATATTAATCATTATATAAATTAATAGTTTTTGCGCCTCCTGTGATGGTCGGTCATCCTACTTTCCATTACATGCACAGTAGTAATTACATTTCGTAAATCATATCGTTTAAAACGATTTCTCAAAAATTTTGCGTTCTAGGATGGCTGAAAGAAGTGAAAATGCTCTCAGATTGGTAGACATGTATCTCAATACTTTCTAATAGCTACTAACTGCCATCGACGACTTCGATACAGACTGTTTTCAATGGCTTCAGACGATTATATAATTAAAATAACAAAAACACCATAAAAAGGACAAGCCATTAAAAGACATTGGAGGCCTGATATAGCGTTGGGGCTACATATTGTTTTCCTAGTAGTGCAGGCATCAAAAAATGATACATAAAAATAACCGTGAATATTAGGCTTAAGTCTTTAAAATCAAACTTAATACACAAAACTTTCTTCCTAAAAAAAGTATATAAATTAGATCCCTAGAATTTAGTTACTGAATAATTGTACAAGATAATGAAATTATTCAGTGAATAATTACAGGTATTTGTTCAATTATATCAAAAAATTGATTAAATGTCAATATTTTTCTGTGAAAATGTACGGACATTTCCGCAATTTTTGATGAATAACTGCGGAATTTTCCACAAATTTTTTGAAACTTTACATAAGTTTTCACAACTTGATGAATAATTGTGGAAAATTTGAATAAGTACAAAAATTTCCACAATCTTTGGATATAATTGCATAAACCAATGCAGTTATTAGTTAACTTAATTCTAATGACCTAATTATTAACATTTTTTGACAATGATGTTTTAGTTATTTTGAAACTTAATAGGTAATTTAGCCAAATCGTCTTAAAATAATTCGTAGTTAACTATAGGTATGGGCATTTCTCTTCATTTATTCCTATAACATAAATTTAAGCATACACAAGACCAAACTTATTATTTGTTATAATAATAATAAATATTATTATGAGGGCATACCTATGATGGATCTTATTTCAGAAAGCCATGAATTAATGGTTTGTCCAAGCGACGCATTCCCATCGGCGACTTTTCAAATGCAAAGTTTGACATAACTGTATTAATGGATTTTGAAATTAATTATCAAATATGAAAAGGGAAATTTTTAGTTTAAGTAATATACGTTTTATTAATATAAGTAAGTGACTTACCTTGAATACTCAGAGTACAAATATTTTGTATTTCTTCTTTAAGATGGATCAGATTATATTCAATTAATGTATTTTTTTAAGTTATACTGAGCTAGATTGTTGGCCCCCGTATAGTTCTGTATGGAATTGATGAAAGAGGGTGTTAAGAATGATTTCGATTCTTATCCTGATCGTATTTTATGAATTTGTCATAATCCAGTACCCTACATTATGAATCCATGTTCCTATGTAGAAACAAAAAAATGAGCCACGTGTTCATTTTTTGGATCCATGGTTGCAAGAAAATTACTTGCTTTAAAAATAGAAGCATTGATGAACAATGGAAGATTTCATTGAATTAAAGCACGAATGGGCCTTTTTCACTTCATTTGACAAGTAATAGATAAAGAAAAATTATATGAAAAGAAATTGTTGTTATCTTTTCTAAAATAAAAAATGAAGTTTTGCAAAGATGAAAGAAACTAAAATCTCCTCTTTTATTCAGTAAAATGAAAGTAGTCTTTATAGACCCTTTTCTACAACCAAAAACTACCGAAATTTAAGCTAGTAAATTTGAAATAGAAATCAGAAAAAAAGAACTAGTCATACTTCTAAAGATCAAGAGACTTATTCAACTGGACAAAAAAACTAAAAACATAAACGAAAACGTCAACACCACAGAAACTGAGTTGCAGGTCCATTTGAACTGGGCCTTAATCTTTATTCCCTCCCTTAAAATGAACGGTTTCGTCCTGTTTACTTCTCCCTCGAGCTGATTCCCATCCAACCTCTAAGTTTCTCAAACACCTTAAGCTTCAATGTGTTGGTCATGATGTCTAAAATTTGATCATGTGTTGTACAATAGTTGTGCTGAATGACTCCTTCACTCACCAATTCTCTTAGAAAATGATACCTCACATGTATATACTTGCTCCTTCCATGTAATACCGGATTTTTCGATAGCTTTATAGTGGAACTGTTATCACAAAACAAAGTTGTTCCATCTTCTTGACTAAATCTGATTTCTTCGAGTACATTTCTGAGCCACACACCTTGACTACTCCAGACGTCGCTGATACAAATTCCTCTTCAGTTGTGGATAGTGTTACTATCGGTTGTTTCTTATAGACCCATGAAACTGCTCCTTCTCCTCCTAGCATGAACACATATTCACTCGTTCTCTTTCTAACAACAACATCTCCAGCAAAATCGCTGTTAACATACCCGATTAATTTCTTCTTTTCTCCATGCTTGTAAAGGATACAAAAATCACATGCTCCTTTAAAGTATCTCAGTATTCTCTTGGATGCTAGCATGTGTTGCCCGTTTGGACATTCCATATACCTACTAACTAGATTTATAGAGTAAACCAAATCGGGATGGGTGGCTGTAAGGTACATTAGGCTTCCAACGAGCTGCTTGAATATTGTTGGACAAACTGCATCTCCTGATCCAGCTTTTGTCAACTTATAGCCAGGCACAATGGGATTCTTCACTAGATTACACTCTTCCATCCTATACTTCTTTAATTTTTTTTATGCATACTTTCTTTGGTTTATGAATATTCATTGTTCATCTTGTATTACTTCCACACACATGAAATACTTCGTTCTTCCCAAATCAGTCATTGAGAACTCCTTCATCATCGAGCTCCAGCATTTCCATCGAGTTTCGTTTATATATCAGATCATCAACCTAGAGACTTACAATTAGAATTCTCTATTCTTCTTTCTTCATGAACAAGGTGTGCTCACAGTATCACTTCTCAAATCCCTCTTTCAAGAAGTATCCTTTGATTCGGCTATATAAGCTCTTGGAGCTTGCTTTAATTTATATCATGCCTTTTACAATTTGTAAACTTTGTTGGATTCTTCTTCTACCTTAAATCCTTTTAGCTGCTCCACAAGCACATCTTCCTTTAGTTCCGCGTGTAAGAACGCACTTTTGACATCTAGTTGGGAAATTGTCCATTCTTTCTCTGCTGCTGGCCTGCAAGAGCTAATATCATCCTGATTGCATCCCATCTCGCCATCGGTGAAAAAATTTCAAGAAAATCCATGCTTTGCCTTTGGTGATACCATTTAGCTAATAATCGAGCCTTATATTTATCGATCTCTCCATTCTCGTTGAGTTTTGTCTTGAAAATCTGCTTCACTCCAATTACTAGAGCTCCTTCAGGAAGAACAATCAATTCCCAATTTTTGTTTTCTTCTCTCGATGTTATTTCAGTCTCAATTTCCTTTCTCTGCACTTTCTTTTACGTCGCATCTTCAAAGGAATTTGGATCATCAGGAATAATGAACATTCCAAGGATTTCTTCATCTTCTTCTGTTATGTGAAATCATGTGTTACCTGTTACATACTCCTTCATCCAGACAGGATATTGTCTTAATCTTGCAGTTTCTGCTCGTGTCGGGATTTGTGGAGTGTTGACGGGTTCAACGTTTTCTGTGATCACTTCGCCATCTTCTTCATTATGTTCTTCTTCCTCATTTGCTTGCTGTTCATCTTGAACAGCTTTGTGATTTCTTCTTCCAGTAGTTTGATTTCAAATTCATCCCAAGTAAGCTCCTTCTATTGTTTTTTCCCCATTCCTAGCCTTCGCTTTCATCAAAGTGGACATCTCTATTGATTAATACTTTCTTTTTCTTGGGGTCATAAAGGCGATATGCCTTTAATTCTCTGCTTATGCCAAACATAACACATTTAGTGCCTTTCTCATCGAGTTTAATTCTTCTCTAGTATGACACGAGAGTATGAGCAATACTTTCGAAAACTTTGAGATCATCGACTGACGGTTTCTAATTACTCTGTTTTTCTTCATGTGTTATATCATCAAGTGCCTTTGATGGATTTTTATTCAGTATGTAGACCGCATATTGAAACGCTTTGGGCTAGAATCTTCGAGGTACAGATTTCTCTAGCAGCATACATAGAGTCATGAACATGATACTCCGGTTTTTTCTTCCTACGATTCCGTTCTGTTGTGGTGTGCATGCCGTCATACGTTATCTCTTTATTCCATACTCTCTGCAATATTCTTCAAACAACTTGGCATTGTATTCTCTGCCTCTGTCAGACTGTTAGCATACCAATAATTCCCCTAGTTCTCTTTCTACATTAACCTCGAATTCGTTGAAAGTTTTGAATGCTACCAATTTTTCTGAAAGAAAATAGGTCTAGCATTTTTGACTATAGTCATCTCTGAAATTGATGATATTCCTCTTTCCACTCTCATAGGTCAGAGAAATCGACCCATATATGTCTGTATGTACTAGTTGGAGACCACGCATTGGTTTCCACAAGATTTTCTTTGGTATCACATCACGATTCTACTTTCCCTTCATACATATCTCACACACCACTTCTTCTTTTTCTTCGCTGAATTTTGGTAGTCCTTAAAACCATTTTCTTCTCTGCCAGCAATCTCAATCCTTTGTAATTGAGATGACCAAATAACTTATGCCACAAATCATCCGTCTTCTCTATTACTTGCAAACATCGAGTTTCTTCCATCTTTCCTTCTCTAATGGTTGCAAGGATTATAAACATCATGTTTTACATGGTTGAAAGCATCACCATTTTTCTCTCATGTTAGTGCGACACCTTGCATGTATCATCTTTGATGATGATTCTAAGTCCATTCTGCTGTAGCTGACCAACACCGATTAATAGGTTGTTCTTTAATCCTGGTATGAAATACAAATCTGAGATCAGTTGAATTCTTCCACCGATTACGAGTCGAAATTTATCCTTTCCTTCTACTGTCATTTTTTGATCATCCCTAATTTTTACATTCTGCTTGAAGGTGTTATCCAATTCGGCAAACTACTCCTTGTTTCCACGCATGTGGTTGCTACAACCCGAATCTAGGAACCAGATTTGTTCCTTTTCTGCTTTGATCTTGTCCACCTGTGCCATGATAAGTAATCTTCCTCCATCTCAAAATAGTTAGCTTCCTTCTCCCATTCTGGACAATCCGATTTGTATTGCCCTATCTTATGAAATTTGAAGCACTCCACTTTCTCTATGTTAAAACTCACGTTTCCACATCCTCTTCCTTGATATCTGCTTCTTCCTTTTCCTCTGGTTGAATAACCACCTCCGCCTCTTCCTCTATTATGTTTCCATTGACTTTCAGCCTTTAAAGCTCTCTCTTCTCTTTCGTGTCTGCTCATATTTTGCTCATGGACCATCAAAGAGCATTGTAGTCCGTCCACTATCATCTCCTTGAAATCTTTCGACTCTTCAATAGCACACACGATTTAGGTGAATTTTTCGGCCAAAATTCTCAGGATCTTCTCTACCACTTTGGAGTCCGAAATTTATCCTAGATTTCTCATGTCCACCTCCATGACACTTGAGAAATATTCAGTATTCGATTTATTCATTATGAATGAATTTTATAATCGATATTTATGAAATTTAATTTACTTTACTAAAACGCGAATTCTTAATTCAATCGTTATTTCGATCGTTATTATATGAGATTTGTCACTTCGAAACTATGTATAAAAGGTTTTATATTACTAGTGGATACCAACTTCTTTTACCAAAATGGTTTCCAAACCTACGTCATTATTCGAAGTTATTTTACCAAATTGTTTCATAAATCGTTTTTCAATTTACTAGTATATATTTATACAAATCTTTTTTTCGTTCGTATGAGAAATCTAATTAAACGCCTTAGCAAAAACAAGGACTACAACCACTTGCGTTTACTTAGACGGTTAATTCTTGGACTAGTTCGATTGAAACCGTGGCAATGATCGCCTTATGTTTTTAGTGGACTATACGGCTTATTCGTAAATATTTGAGTAGATCTAGTGGTTATGGGACATATAACTAAACTCTTATAGTTATCTTGCTTGGAGTAATTTGCACTACCTTGGACCAGTTGTGATCTTTTCATGATTTTGTTCATTTTTGATGATCTTCGGATCCCGAGGAACTTCGGTTCACTGAGGGACTTCGTTCACTCGAACGGGGTCGCGACCCGCAGGTCTTCGGGCCATCTCGGAGCTTCGGCTCAACATATAGGCTAACTACCTAGAGATCGCGTCCCATCTCAATACACATGTTGGTTGAGTCTTCGGACTCCTAGGTTGAGTCTTTGGACTCCCATCTTGAGGCCTACCCCCTTGTTTTCTCCTTGGTTTCTGGATTTCTAGTTTTTGAATTTCTGGAATATTTGTTTTAATTGACATATGTGTTATCAATTCTTGTATTGGTAGTAAGTTATCAAATCTTAGTTTTAATTGACATATGTGCTATCAATTCTCGTATTGGTATTAATTTATCAGTCTTAGTTTTATTGACATATGAGCTGTCAATTTTTCTATTGATTTGATATGATTTATCATTTCCATGAGTGGCTATATAATTTGAATGAGATATTCTTTTATAGCTCTGATATAGACATGAGATATATCACAGATATTTCTTGGCTTTACACCTATACATGACATTGTTATTATCGTATTTATGTCTACACTTATTTATATCTTTTATTATATCCTAGTTTATGAGATAAGTACAGCTAGATTGATCCGTTTATTGTTTATCTTTGTGTAAATAATACTCGGGTCAGACTGAGGTATTTCAGGTGATTCTTCTTGACTCAGGCATGGACTATCCTCCACTTTTAGGCTAACTACTTTAGTGTTGTACTTTTTGGGTTATATGTATATGAGACACCTTCGTATACATATTATTTTGAGTAGCTTTGTACCTATTCTTTTGTTGTATAGCGGATCAACTATGACCACTATTTTGTATTTACACTCATGCGTTATATTCTTGTCTATTTCCGCCTTAGTGATGTGAATATCTGTGTCTGACTCTGATTATTTGTTATATATTTTATATTTCTTTCCGAATGATATTTAACCACTATGTAGTAGTTTTGAACCTGAATTAGATGTGTCAGATTTCCTCATGAGATTTTAAAAGTAAGACCACATTATCCGATACGTTTAACACTCGTTCAGAGCTATTATACAGATGGTCGCTCCTAAACAATCTTATTCTTCGTGTTAGTTAACATTGTTGCTTGCAACGGCCTTGGCTAATGTGAGTATAGAGATGGGGTGTTACATGAACTATTCACAAATCATTTGCATTAAAAGCTTTGTATGAATATGTGACCCTCGCATTTCATACTATGTGGATGGACGCTTATGGCGCCTTAAATGGCATTGGATGATTGAGCATTTATTTATTTATGACTATTGTGTGTGCATTGGATGCGAGTGATGGCTCCTTGGATAAATTAAACAACACCATATTATAGAAGACAATTATTAGACTACACTACATAAGCATAACCCAACATATCCATATAAGCATGTAACTGTTTGATGCTTATATGATGTGAATCGTATTGTATTCAATTATTTGATGTTATACGATGAGAACAAATGACTGGAGATCAGGTATACTGCATATTGACCAGATGTGAGCAGAGGACATGGTTTGGACTAAACTAAACGCATAAATAAATTTGCAATATTTAATAATAAACCCTACACATGTCAGGAGATGACAAAAATATACACGTCACTCTTGTGTAGTTACAGTACATGGGGATTGGGGTAAATAAATTGTACACATTGCTTGGGGGCAGTGTGTAAGGCACAATGGTTGCTCACATGATTTTTCATTCCCACACGGGTGTTGGGATGATTTATTTTTGCACATCTCCCGATAGACAATTCTTGTATTGATATACTGTGATTTATTGGGGGCCTGCTGAGGCATTTGAGATTTTTCCGAGCTCTCCTTACAAAGGAGGTTATGGCGAATTTTTCTGAAATTTAAAGGCGTTAACCAAATATTTAGTCAATTAAATTGTTTGGAAGCTGTTTAACAAAATATATTTTTATACAAAAATATAAATTAAACGAATCGCGCAGCAGCAGATTGCGTTTTCTACTCGTAATTTTAAACGAGTATACCGAGAGATCCGACCATCGGATTTTCCTGAAATTAAAACATTTGGTTTTGTTTCAAAAAGATCTTTCCAACGATAATAAGTATGTTAAGATCTGACGATTAGATCATCAGAAATGTTTAATTCAAATTTGAATGAAAACATCACCGGTGCAGTTTAATGCCCTAAAACGTCATTCGACTGAATTGAGCTTTATATATATATATATATATATATATATATAATGAAAAGTAATTTTAAATTAATATAAGCAATGTGGAATGTGAGTAAACCAACAGTAATTGGTTTGTAAAAATAAAAATGGTTAAGTACAACTTGGCATGAAGACTTATCAAATGAATTATGGACCAAGATGACTTGAGTATTTAATTCGATGACCGAATTAAATTCTCGATTAAACCTTTTTAAATATAAGGTAGTGAAATGAATGATGAAGGCCAATAACTTAACCAGAGGAAAGAAATTGATTTGATTTATAAATGTGAGGATTATTTGAAAAGCTAATTCTCATTTCAAACAATCAAACGACGACTGAAGGTCAAAGAAAAAGAAGATGGTGCAAGACCGACAATCTTCACATTGAACGGATTACTACTATTGATGTCTTCGATATGGGTAGATCCCTTGAAAGGGTTATAGCGGTAGTTGTCTGGACGTACTTGTTGACTGTCCGGATATGCGAGGATCTCTCTCTTGTATTAGACATATGGGATGAGGAATAAGGTGCCTTTGATTTCGTTCAGTCCCAGAACGGACATATGAATGGATTGTATGTTTGACATTGTATTGTGTACTATATTCGTTGATCTCTGCTAAATATATATCTGTTCGGCGGAGGAGAATTTATTCTGTTGCTTAACGCTCTTCTCTGAAAAGTACGAGCTTAGAGGTTATATATTGGTGGGAATCAATGGTATAGTATGGATTGACCATATGGCATGCTAAGATGCAAATAATCAAGGCTTTTGTTGAAAAGCAGAGTCTTGTGGTTGATGATCAAAGCACAACTTTAAATAGTATAGGTTTGTGTTATAGCATAAATTCGCGAGCCTCACACCTCGGTATGATTCAAAAATAGGATTAGGGATAACAGGAAGTGCATGCGTTTCTTTCTAGCTAGAAATTGTGCCATGGTATGGAGCCCAGACATTTTTACTTCTGTGGATGATAGATTGCGAGGCACCTCGAATGTAGAGCCGAGTAAAAGGCTCGAGTGGTACCCCCGATAGGACAGGGAAACATACTGTTCAGGAATAACCAATTCACAAAAGTAAGAGTGAACCGGCCCTATAAGATCCAAGGGCTCACCAGAATCTAAGTCATGAGTCATCTTGCTAGAGATGACCCGAACCGAAAGGAGCCATCCCTGCCTTTGACTCAAAGGAAATCCAATTTCTGATACAAAATTTTTCGGTTCTAGTTGTGAACTTATATGGAGACATAATATATGGTATCTATGCCGTCTACGAGTGATACATTCATGTTGAAATTGTTTTTGAAACATCTAGACACTAACAATAATATCAAATGATTTTTATTTTCCTATGTATCAACCATGTTTGGCCCTTATAAGGTAAAACTCTATCATCTGGTTTTTGTTTGCATTGTGTGATGGGACCTGAGTCTTATAACGACTTCATTTTTCTAAAAAGCATTATGTGGTTTACTTGATTTACTTTATTTTATGCACCGGCAATCCAAGGGAGTTAACCCGTTCCACGACATACGATGTGGTCCTGTGATTTGCCTTTCTTAAATAAGTTAAGTGGCCTTAGAATTTCTCATATTAGTCCAATGACTGACTCGTAGTTTGTTTTTCCCTTGCAAACTCGTGTGCCCCTATTTTTGCATGGGCAGCCAAGTGAACAGGTGATTGGCTTTCTTTTGGATATGCACCGTAGCGTTGTGTGCTCTTTTGGATGAAGATGAAGTCTTATCTTTTATCATTTCTTTTGGATTCTTAAGCACTACCTTATGCATGTTTATATTTGATTTGGCTGTAGACTTATTTTTTACTTGATGAAACTTGTTAGGTACTAAGTAGGATCCTGTATCTGTGTTACTCTAATGAAGATGATTATGATTCTACAGTTATGATATGATGTAAATTATTCTCTGATTTTATGTATTATGTTATATTCTGTAATCTGCTGATGTGGTTAATGTGTTGTATTTAAAAGACAGACCTTGCCACCATGGAGCGGGGGTTTGATTCGTGTCAGAAAGGGTCAATTTGTAGTAGAGAGGAAGAGATGTGAGAGGGAAACTCAAAGGTCTGAGCTTATATAAATACATGCATGGCCACTCAAAATACTGGGCTTTCTTCTCATCAGGAGAAACTGAATTTGTTGAAGAAACAAATTATAGAAATCTTACTTCTTAATTCAACTATGCAAGTAGGTTGGAAGAACACCTTATCAAAGTTGAAGCAAATCCAAGAAGTCACACTACAGACCCATATGCAAAGATTTTAATTTAGCGTTATCTACCAATAATTACAAAAGGTTTTAACCCATCCCACTACTACATTCTGCATAAGAACTATTTAATTTGTTTGTATCCATTTTTTGGAATTATGGCGGCTATGCTACTGTTTTAAGTTATATTAGAATATTACTTAATAATATGAAAAAAAAGGAAAGAAAAATAAAATACATTATTAAAAGTCTACAAATTTTTATACATTTTCTGTTATTTTCCAAGATGTATTTTGCTTTAGCTCGACATGTGTCTTAACTTTTGTTTTGCTATCTTTCTGTATTGGCCAATGATATTCTCTTATATTTATTTTTCTCTCTCTTTCTTTATTTCTTTACTAATACATCTTAGAGAAATAAAACATTGCCAATAACCTCTTCAATTTCGGGTTATGTACCCTTCAGCTTAAAGCTTATCGCTCACTTTGCATTATTATTAAGAAAAACATTTTACATAGAATATGCTTATTTCGTCACAGGTTCTCCGATGTTAAATTAATATAAAAATATTGTAATGTCATCGTCATGACAATTACCTTTACTTTTGTAACCATTAGTTTAAATAGACGTTCATCAAACAAAACTAAATAAGCATCGCATTTTGATATTTGTTATATATTTTTTCCTAATTTATTTTTATTGTACAACGTAATCAACATATTGTTTACTAATGGTCAACCTACTGTACGTATGCTGCCATTTTTCTATGTAAAATCCATATAAAAAGTGTGCATATATATATATATATATATATATATATATATATATATATATATATATATATAGACTATATATTTTATGTGGCTATTAGCCACTTAAAAAGCAATTTCTACTTATTAGTTCTTCCTCTGAGTTGTTGTTGTATTAAATCCTATGACAATTATCTAACTCGAAGAACTAAAATTACACCAACTGATATTATGTTTTATCTATGTGCGAAATACGGGTTGCTCACTAGTTTTTTTTATATATTATCACACACAATTTAATTTTTCATTATAAAACACATTATCATTTACTCAATAATTTTATTAAATTTTAGTGTTTTATTAATCATATAATGTATTATATTATTTTTATTTTTCATGAAATCTTCTACGTTTTCAATTTCAATGAATTATGAACGTAGTATTATATTTAAAAAGTTAAACTACAATATATACTAGTTTATCGCATGTCACACATTGTAGCAAACTAGATTTCATGGGTCTAAAGTGAAAAAAAACGCTTATGTAAATGAATTATTATTTTTTACGTCTTAGAAAATACGTACACTCAGATAGGAATAAGCTTCCATTTTCTCAATGGCAACCAGGGTTTATGCCTGCTTTTTCTTTTACAAATCTAGCCTCCTTCTTTTACAGTGTTACGGGCCGTAACGTTACGGCCCGTAACATTACGGGAGATATCTTTGATATCTCCCAACGGGCGCGAGCCGATTTTATCGGCTCGTAGTCTACGAGCCGATAAAATCGGCCCACGCCTGTCCCGAGCCTATATATGGCTCGGGAGCGGGGGGGGGGGGGGGGGGGGGGGGGTGTTGTTATATTAGTTTAATTTTAATTTCCTCCTTTTTAATTTCTTTTTAACTCCTTTGTATATACGTTTAAATAACACGGGTTAGTGGACGACCCTAGTTTTAAACTCCTTCGGGTGCTTAAATGTTTACATTATGAGGATAAGTGGACGACCCTCCTTTTAAACTCCTTTTGAACTCCTTTTTATATACGTGTAAATAT
This sequence comes from Allium sativum, assembly GCA_030737875.1. NCBI lineage: Eukaryota > Viridiplantae > Streptophyta > Magnoliopsida > Asparagales > Amaryllidaceae > Allium > Allium sativum. The sequence continues at coordinate 219,658,879 of CM060927.1, read as the reverse complement.
CACGGGTTAGTGGACGACCCTAGTTTTAAACTCCTTCGGGTGCTTAAATGTTTACATTATGAGGATAAATGGACGACCCTCCTTTTAAACTCCTTTTGTACTCCTTTTTATATACGTGTAAATATCACGGGTTAGTGGACGACCCTAGTTTTAAACTCCTTTTTAACTCCTTCGCGTGCTTAAATGTTTACATTATGCAGATAAGTGGACGACCCTCCTTTTAAAATCCTTTTTAACTCCTTCTTACATACGTGTAAAGAGACACTCAAACCAATAAAGAGACACTCAGACCAATAAACGATTCCAATAAAGAGACACTCAAACCAATAAAGAGACACTTAGACCAATAAAGGATTCCGATAAACATACACTCAAACCAATAAAGAGACACACAAACCAATAAAGAGACACTCAGACCAATAAACGATTCCAATAAAGAGGCACTCAGACAAATAAAGAGACACTCAAACCAATAAAGAGACACTCAGACCAATAAAGGATTCCAATAAAGAGACACTCAAATCAAACCTTATATATAACAGCAACATTGCAGTACATATCTCAAATCAAAAATTACTCAAAATAATAAATGGATTCCAGTTTTACAAAATGTTTACTGGCTTTTGCTAGCGATTCAGAGGAAGTTGAAATCCTTCAAGAGGAAGAAGAAGAAATACAAGAAATATGGGACCTATACCGTGAAGCGTACGGTTCATCGTCCACAACTAGGGGGGGATCGGTTCCTGGAAGGAGGTTTATACATCGAAATCATGCTAAATACCACAAGTCTTTGATGCAAGATTACTTCGATGACGATTGCACTTACGGGCCTGATATATTTCGCCGAAGATTCAGGATGCGGAGAAACCTATTTCTTCGGATATTGGCTGGTATTCAAGGTAACAATGATTACTTTAAGTACAAACAAAATGCATCGAAGACACAGGGGTTGTCCGGTGAACAAAAAATGACGGCAGCTATGAGAATGTTAGCTTATGCCACACCAGCCGATGCTTTGGACGATGCATACCGCATAGCAGAGAGCACGGCACTAGAAACACTTGAAACTTTCTGTCAAGCAGTTGTGGACGTCTACGGAGAAGAATACTTATGGTCTCCGAACGAAGCAGATGTAGTGCGAATCAGAGAGATGCACGAAAGCAGGGGTTGGCCCGGAATGTTAGGAAGTCTGGACTGTATGCACTGGGAATGGAAGAACTGTCCTAAGGGATTACAAGGTGCGTACAACGGCAAGGAAAGACGACCAACCATCATTTTGGAAGCTGTGGCATCGTACGATCTGTGGATATGGCACGCTTTCTTCGGAATGCCCGGGTCTAATAACGACTTAAATGTTGTAGAAAGATCTCATTTGTTCAATGATCTTACTCAAGGCCAGGTACCTCCTTTAACATTTACCCTAGGCCAAAATACTTACAACCATGGCTATTACCTAGGTGACGGCATTTACCCGAAATGGAGCACCATAGTTAAAATATGTCCAAATCCATTAACTCCTAAACAAGTCATGTTCGCGGCGATGCAAGAGGGACAAAGGAAAGACGTGGAACGTGCTTTCGGTGTTTTACAATCGAGATTTGCAATGATAAGTAATCCATGTAAGCTGTGGTCTAGGAGAAAGATGTCTACAATCATGTTTGCTTGCATCGTTCTTCACAACATGATTATAGAAGATGAAAGAGATATGGATGAAGAGCAACGCCACTGCGATGACGAGGGTGCTTCGCAACCACCTCCAGTATTCCGACAAAACCAACCAATAACAGAGGAGGATTTCAACATTCATTTGAGCCGTCAAGTTATCTACAGAGATGCAGAACTTCATAACCGGCTGCAGAAGGATCTTATGAATCATTTATGGAACCACTACGGAGATACCTAGTTATGAAGAACCATTATCTGAATTTGTGTTTTATTTTATGTTTGTCCGAACTTATCAATCATGTATGCAGTAAAGATGTTGTCATTTTCTATTGTACCAACTTGTTCTCTTGTATTCGTAAGAGTTATTAATCATATATTATTATGTTTCTAAGTTTATGGTACGAAATAAATATCGGTTATGTTTTTGTATATGACAAACTAGGGTAAAACGTAAAAAAAATGGTTTTTCTCTTAGTAATCATGTATTATTATTACGTTTCGGAGTTTATTTTATAAAAAAATTAATGGGTTTGGTTTTGTATATGGTAAAATATGGTAAAAATAGTTGGGAAAAAAAAGCCAGGAGCCGATTTTATCGGCTCCTGAAGTCGCGAGCCGATAAAATCGGCTCGCGACATCATGAGCCGATAAAATCGGCTCGCGCGCCCCATTCAGGACTCTGAATTGAGGCCGTAACATTTGCCTTAATCTTACACCCCGTAACAACTGTTGGGTGCAAAAACAAGCAATATTACGGTCCTTAACATGAAGGGTCCGTCTATTAATCCCCCTTTGTTTACTCTTCCCACCCCATGAATTTAAAAAAATAAGACTCCCCCCTCTATTTACTCTTCCCACCCCGATTATACCCAAACTACCCCTTCCTTTCTTTTTAGTACGTTATCGGCTTTCCACTCCATTTCCAGAACCCTAAATTTCAAAAAAAAAAAAAAAAAAAAAAAAAAAAAAAAGAACGATTTTCCAAAAAAAAATCGAGCAGCAAGAAGATGGAGAAAGGCAAACAAATAGAGGGAGAAAGGAGATCCAAGAGACGTCATGGTAAGATCCAATTCTTGCTGTTGGTATAGATTTGTGTATTTTGATTTGCAAATCCATGGCCTTTGCAAATCTAAGAGACGTCATGAAGGCATATTTTTGTTGTTGGAATTTCAATTTGCAAATCCATGCTCCAAGTTTAGATTTGCTGTTGGTATCTTTTTGTATGTATGCTGTTTTTAATGAAAAACTATGCTGTTTTCAGTGAACATATGCTTAGTATGTCTTTTGGAACCTGGCTTTGATGTGTTAAGTAATATTGTGCATCAATTTTTTTTTTTAAGTTTAAGTTTGCATAAAATTTTAAAAATGAGTTCTTCATATGTATTGTTCTCTAGCATTTTAGTTGTCCCTAACATGATTGTCATTTCTCTGTAGATATCCCTGCGGTTTCTGAAGATAATACTCAAATCCGAACACGATTAACAACATCGGAAAGAATTAGACGAGTGAATGCTAGAAAACAAATGGAGCAAAATCGGGCCGACGAGGTTAATGATGAAGAACTAAATGCGGAGCATGAAGAACGCAATGCTGAGCAGCCAATTGTTGAAGAACAAAATGTGATTCAACCAAGTGCTGAAGAACAACAAACCCATGTCATCGGTACCTCTTCGGAAAGACCCAACATACCGGCATCTTATGGTGGTCCAAAAATTACCGAGGTCATTAGTAGCTATGACACACATGTTGCGTCATCGATATGGAATGGAAAGGTATGTCTTTCTAATAGTAAATACACGATTTATTAAGAACTTCAATTTAATAAAATATTTTTTTTAGGAACGTGAGCCTCTTATTTGTGTAAATCATGGAACAAAAATTTTGAATTGGGAAATTCCTGATGATGCGACGATTTTTAGGGGATATGTGGAATCTTCTGGGTTATATCCTATTTATGGAACTTGTTACAGTACAGTTAATAAGTATATTATATCCGCTTTTGTCGAGCGTTGGCATCCCGAATCAAATACTTTTCACTTACCATTTGGAGAGATGACTATAACATTAAATGATGTTGCTTCTTTACTACACATTCCAGTTGAAGGGTTTTCAGTGCAAGCATTTGACCGTCCTAAAAATGAGATGATAGCTTTGGTGGTAAACAACTTAGGAATTAGTGAGGAAGAAATCAAACAAATAATGAAGGATAGTGTTGGATATAAAATAACATTTACTAAGTTGTATGAAATTTTTGACGGTGTTTGTGATGAATGGGAAGCTAAAAAAAAATCAAACAAGCTGCTCGTGCATATCTTTTATATCTAGTTGGGAATACATTATTTGTGGATAAAAGCAAGTCGCATGTATCCGTACAATACTTAAAACAACTTGCTAATTTGGATGAAATTCGTACTTATTCTTGGGGGTCAGCGACTCTGTGTTGGTTGTATAGACAACTTTGATTAGCAAGTAGAGCGGAGGTGAAACAAATAGGCGGATATTTAGGATTATTTGAAGCTTGGGTCTACGAACATTTTATGAATTTGCATCCGTCAACTAAATTTTATAATGATAGTTCACCTAGAGCAGCTCGTTGGGATCCTGCAAATGATTATCGCTATTCAATTGAGCCTCTACGAAGATATCTAGGAAATATTCAGGAACATGAGGTATTTTCTAATCATAAAAATATAAGCTATATTATGTAGTTTACTTATTATAAATTATTGCTTGTTTATTATATAGGTAATCTTTGATCCGTATATGCATGCACGAGAATTTCATCCTTTTCCACAAATTGCTTGGTACTCTAGTTGTTTGTTATGTTTAAGCATTGTTGAACCGTATCATCCTACTCGCGTTTTGAGACAATTTGGTAGGGTTCAAACTATTCCACGACCCATTATTCCGTCAAAAGGTAAAAAAAGAGGCGCTACTTCGACAACTTATAAAGTTCTTTATGATTTTGTGGAAAACTTATGGAATGAATGGCAAAATCATTGTGTGAGTGAGCAATATCGTTCTATTCCATTGTCCAAGTTGGATAGTACAGTGACCGATGATTATTTTGATTGGTATTTTCCTCGTACCATATTAAAAATTCAATCGGAGGACGAGCAACCATATGAACGAGGAACGTCTCTTCCATCATATAATCATATGTATACGGTTAGCGCACAATTCAGCTTGTATGTTTTTTTTATGTACTATTTTTATCATTTAATGTCTAACAAAAATTTATTTTGGAAATCTAGAGCTATAGAGAACTTCAAAATGTGCTTGATGATGGAATCACATTGGCTTCGTCGCAACCGAAAAGTTCACGCTTGTCTCATCTTGGTAGGATCCGCAAAGCTCTAACAAAAGCACGAAAGATATGTGCTCGATTTAATAAAAGTCATGCTTAGTTTGGTTACTTCTTGTATTTAGAAAATATGAATGTACTGGCTTTAATTTGAATGTATTGGTTGTTACTTTTTCTTTTTGTTGAATACTATTTTGAATGGAAAATACATTTTGCTGTTACTATGCCTATGTATATAAGAATGAAGTTGTACATTGCATGTGTATATTAATTCATTTTTGTTGAAGTTGTGCATTGTCTGTGTATAAGAATGGGAATACATTTTTTGCTGAATGCTAATTTGAATGTATTGAAGTTGTGTATTATAAGAATGAAGTTGTCTGTGTATTATAAGAATGTAGTGGCCAAAAGCAGCTTTGGTACAAATTATTCCATGCAAGTCCTACACGTTGACTATGCTATTTCAGAGCTTACCCATTGCGTGGTATAATATGTTTTCACGCCTATGCATAGCGTGGTCTGATCAATCTTTGTTTATATGTTCCCTGACAACGACGTGGCTTACCTTATTTCAACGCCCGTATAGAGCGCTTTAATTTGAATTTCCACGCTATGTTTGGACGCTGATTTGTATTTTTCTCGTGTGATGCTGACCTTGTTCTTCAGACTACCCCATACTGACACTGAAGGCAACACTATAAATGATACTTAATAACTAAGTAATTTCAAACAGCTTCAACAATGAATTTTAACAGTACTTTCAACACTAATTTTAAAAACTTGAACAATACTTAACAGCAATAATCAATATCCAATAATTTCGTACAAACATCGTAACCAAATACTTTCAACCGTACTAAACAACAATAACAAAACTATTAACTAGTCCCAAGTAGCTATAATTTCAGAATTTTCTAACTTTTCCCATTGTTCTCTTCTATCCCGTAATATATTCACCCAATGCTCAGCTTCAGTATGACGATTAGCAAACCAATTTATATATATTGGTGGTACCGGATGGTTTGTTTGTAAGATAACCTGCACAAACAAATACTGTATATTGTAAATAAAAATTCTTCGCCAATAAATTAAAATCAAATTCATAATTATTAACTACCCGGACAAAATGAACATTGTTCGTATAAAGAATTCCTAACTCACGACGTTCCAACGGAGATGGTATTTGTCCTCTTAAAGGCGGTATGGTCAAACTCAAACTTTCGCTAATGCTAAATATTATAACATTATATTTAGTAGCTATTATGAATCCAATCTCAGGCATAACCATCCAATTACTTGGTGTCGCGCCGCCAAACTCATGGTTAAGCACATTTAGCAAATAAGCAACACGACCTTTTTCAATGAACACTTGTTCGTAAACCTCTTGATGTTCTTCTAGTTCTTCCATCAATTCTTTACGAACTTGCCACCAACGGTCTTCTCCCAATCCTAAAAAAGAAGCAACACATCTAAATCCACAATTACCATCCATGTCGACATCTACAATATCTTCGATGTATGACTTCCACTCGTTTGGTATACAATTTTCATACATGCCCAAACTTTTTTTTTTCGGTCGACGGACAACCAACTTTTCTTTTCTCACCGAAATACAAGGATCAAGTTTTTGCTTTTTTGCTACACTGCATTGGGTTGAATCATCAATTTCACCTATCTCAAATGCGGAAGGAAACCTTTTAGTTGAAGTGTCAATTTGATTATGAGATCTTCCACGGGTTTTGACTTTGCTATTCGGAGATGCAAGAGTTGACGTTTGCGGATAAACGACCTCTTTTATTTTCTTGTAGACTTGCAATTGATGTGGTAAATCCAACTTTGTAACTTCTTTTACCATTTCTTCGAGCTTGTTCTTGATATTGAAATCTCTTTTCTCTCCCATTTTCATAATATGCAATCTAGTCCAATGAACATGAATTAAGTCCAATGGTATTTCTACATTTGGACCTATTTTTGCTAGTTCGTGAAAGCATGGAAGCCCATGTGTCTTACGAACAACACAATCGCACAAGTCATCACTTACGATTTTGTATGAACTTATTTGTAGAAGCTCGAAATGAATTAGCTCCAATGCCGCAAGAGAAACAACACCACGTAAATTTTTAAATTCTTTTCTATGATAGACATGGGCAACTCTCAATAAACTTGTTTCAAATGACGCTTTTAATTCTGTAAAAGATAGTTCAAGTAATGAGTGCATACTTTCCCATGCTCTTTCGAAGTTGCATTGGCTATTGGCCAAATGTTTTTTCAATTTAGCATGCGCGGCCTCCGCTCTACAAAAAATAAAAAAAAAGTTATTACTAAAAAAAATAGTTAAATAAACATAAAAGTAAATATTTTACCTATTTGACGTGTAGTTTCCAAAGTGCATAAAATTGTCGATCCAAGCATGTACGAATCGATCTTTCCATGTCTCGAGCCAACTCTCCTTGATATATTTTATTAACGTTGGATATTCAACATACTTCACTTGCAAATCATGTAGGTTATTATCATATTGGTCAACGTTTCCGGATTCACATAAATTGGTCCAATCTTGAAAAAATTGTTTTTTTTCTTCCTTTTTCATGCCCGTAACTCTTCTTTGGATAAATGCAAGAATATTTTTTTCAATATGCCACTTGCATAGGATGTGGGCTGCTTGTGGAAAAACAATGTTAATGGCATTAATCAATGCTATCTCTCTATCTGTGACAATAACACTTGGCATCTCTATGTCAGAATCAATCATTACCGACTGAAGACGATTTAAGGCCCATAGATAGTAATTTTCACGTTCGGATACAAGATATGCAATAGCAACACAGAAAGTTTGATTAGTTGACGTTACACCAACAATCTCCAATAGCGGCATTCTATATTTGTTTGTTTTGTAAGTACAATCCATGACAAGAAGATGTGGAAATGTTCTTAACAAATCAATGCTCGTAGGATGAGCCCAAAATATATCCGTAATTATGTCACTTCCATCTAACGTATTACGATGCCATTCAAAGTAATTTTTTTCCTTGAGCTTGCTTAAAAGATATTGTATTTGAGAGCGACCTGCTCTATCCACTTTTTTATGCCTAGAAAGGACATTATAAACGGTTTTGATTGTTGTACTATTGGATGGATCATTTTGTTTCAAGGTGTGCAAAATGGCCTTTGGCTTCACCAAATTTTTGTACATTTCAACAGATAATTTTTTTTCGTCTTCTGTTAGTCTACCTATAAAAGAGTGGCCTTCAGAATTATAAAGTGCAGAATGGTTGTGAACGCCACATAATACTTCTAATCTCCAATCATCTTAACCAGAAAGTTTAACACCTTTCAAACGAAATGGACAATTGCACTTTTTAGTACCGGTAGATCTGATATTGCTTGATTTCTTACTTTTGTACTCCTTATATGCTCCACTTCGCTCACATCCAAATATGATTCTTGGATTTCTATCGCTGCTATTAATATCGGATTTCAAAACTACTACTACCATTGCATTCCTTTTGGCCGTAAAATCAATCCAATCTTTCATTTTGTATCTATTTGGAAACACCTTCATATGATAAAAAAATTCAAATTAGAAAATGAGTTGATTCACGTAATACTAAAACAAACTACATACATCATAAGTTGTGAATTCATTACTATAATCCATAACCATTTCTTCATCTTCCTCGGCCACCAATGCAATCTAAAAAAAAAATCCAAAAAAAAAAAAAAAAACAAAAAAAAAAAAAACAAAAAAAAAAAAAAAAAAAACAAAAACTAAGCAATGTTTTCCTCACTTCCTAGTACTTAGTAAACTAGGTTTTAAGCAATTCCAAGTTGCAATGGCACCATGATTATGCTAATTCCTAGTTTATGTATAGCCATGAAAAAACTTACCTGATCTCCCTGTACGTCGTCATCTGTAAACAACGTCGGTGATTCACTGCTTCCACCATCCATGTCAATTTGAACAGATAAAAGATGTAATAAGAAATGGAAGATTAATAGACACATTAAGCAAGCTATCTTATTTTTAAAGGGTAAAATTTGTATTAAAATTTTAAATTTTTTACCGGGGTGGGAAATCAATTGTTGGGGTGGAAATAGCCGGACCCTAACATGAATTGCCTCCTTTGTTGGAGATGCTCTTAACCCTGCTTTCACCATCGTGAGTACGAAACCTACCACCAATCCTGAACCCATCCCTACCTTTGAGCTTCCAATCTTTGTTGAACCTGTATTTATACTTGTTTCCGCATTTCTCCTCAACTTCGGCTGACTCTCTACTGATTTCCCCCTTTTCCGATCTACCCTAGTATTCATGTCCCTTGATTATTTTCTGTTTTCATAGTAACAGTCCCCTTTTCTTCCTGTTTCTTTGGGTCCCCTTAAATTTGTTCTCTCTACAGAATGGCAGGTTACCCGTGACGTGCTGGTGTTTGTTGTTCCTCCAAATGGCTTCCCTTTAAGACCGCTTTCTGTGCAGATCGGCTGGTTACTGGTGACTAGCTGTTTGCGGCCTCCTCCCTCTTCGGTAATTCTTGGGTTTTGATAGTTGCTTGGTGATAATTGGTGGTTTTTGGGGTTGATACTTGTTTGTTGGTTGTGTACCCATTTAGGGTGTTAGGCTTGGAGTGGCTATTTGCTGTCGTTGTGTGTTATTTCGTGGTGGTGATGATATTTTCTGGATTCTACCTCCTTGTTTAGCTAAACTTTGGTGTTCCTTGACTTGGGGATTACTACTTGATTCCTTCATTTAGTGTTGTGAGTGGTTTGTGCCTGAACTGCTGTGTCAATGGTGCTGTAACTAGTGTTGGTTGTTTGCCGAGAAGTTGAGTATTCAATCATCTGCTTCTTCCTCCTATTCAATCCTCTGCACCTTCCTCCTTATTCAATACTCTGCGTCTCAGATTCTTGTTGCTATCTACTGGTTCCTATTTACAGTCGTTGGGTAGTGTTGGTCCACATCTGAGTCTGCTATAATAGGTCTGCTCGCAACCAAGAAATTTAAGATGTATTGCAGTATATTTTGATGCATTAAATTTTGTTTCTGCCTTCTAGCTATTATACTGGAACCATTCTCACCCTATATGTGGTGATAGATTATAGTTTGGTTGTACTTAGAGCCTACGCAGTTAAAGCGCTCGGCGAATCCAATGCGGCGGTAGTACAAAAAGTTGTAGTGGGGATAAAACGAGGGAATAGCGGAATGTAACGGATTTGTCTACAGTAGCATATAAAACTCGTATTTAGTGCATTTACAAATATACAAATGATAAATAAATTGAAAATTAACGTTCTATTTAGTTATTATTTGTACATTCTTAATTTTAAATAAAAGCATGTACAAATATATGTAAATAAATTTAGACACTTATTTAGTTTGATTAAATGTAATAAAATATTATAGAATTTTCTATTTTGAAAAATATATGTCAAAAAATTCTATTAAAATACTAATTTGATAGATTGTATAATGTAAATATGTCCATTTTTAATTCATTTCTTTTAAAGAAGATATAACACAAAAGCGGAATACAGCTAAAATAGTGGGATATATGAGGAATATCGGAATATACCGTGACTTAAAGCAGAAAAACTATTTCAGGGGCTATTTGGAAATAGCGTAGCGGGAGAAATTCACTAAATGTTATAGCGGGGAAATGGCGGGTAATAGCAGGGCATAAACTGCACAGGTAAGAGAAAAACATATCTGTAGGCGATCAGTCTATCTCCTGTTATATTTTGTACTCATAATTACTTGCTATAATGAAGAAGTATTACGGATCACTATAAAAATCGGTTGGCTTTGCCAAAAATAATAATAATACATACACTAAATTGTGCACATCACACTAATTAACTAAAGTCAGCCCTCATGCGCACATACACTAAGTAGCTAAAGCATATGCAAATATTAAATTATGCATTAACTATTGAATTTTAATGATAATAACTATAATTATATTCAATAGGGTATAATAAATAATAAGAAGGATATTATAAAAAAATAAAATCACAAATGAACCCAAATTTAACAAACCAAAATTTAGTTAGGGTTGGAGAAAAACCTAATTGGAGATGAATGAATGACTTAAAATTGTTAAGATTGAAAAATGATGAACTTGCTGATAGTCGAGGAGATGAGCGGGTTGGTCGACGTTCAAGATTGGAAAGTAGAGTTTTGGAGCAAGTTACAAGATGTAGGAAAATGAATTTGGTTTTGGCTTAAAGTGCAAGTAAATTCGTGACATCTGATGGCTATCGAAGGTTTAATTACCGATGTCTTACAACAAAAGGTTTATTTTTTCTCACCGTAATTTCAGGGAAATGTCTTCCCATCGAAAGTCGACGATAAAACATCGATGAGCCATTGACGATCGTCGTTAGTACGCTCCACTGCTATTTATTCTTCTTATTGCAGTGTAGGTAGTTGTAAAGCTGTTACGATAACGGTGAATTTACCATTACCAGTCAATTAGTTATTATTTTGTACTGACATCGATACACAATTTAATTGATACGATAAAAGGTAAAATTTTCATTTTTGATGATAAATCATCCATAACATTTTTTTAATACTGGCAATAACAGTGATTTTACCCATCATTTTATAACATATATATTCATAAAGCATGCCCAGTCATTTTATAACACATATATATTCATAAAACATGCTTTATAACACATATTTTTTCAAAATTCTTTGACAATCAAGTTGCCGGAGATGGAAGATCGATTTATGAATCTAACGCTAACTTGACAACTGCATTATTGATACTTACGGCCGTTTGGATGGACTTACATAAGTCGTTTTATGATTATTTTTTTAAAAGTTAAAATGAACTGATTTTTTGTTTCGAAAAATAAAAAAAAACTTATTTTAGTCAATCCAAACAACCAATTAATCGGTGTAAATACAGTTGTTTTAACAAAGGAAATAATAAAAAACCAAAGAAAAATACCTGGCATTCACAGTTAAGTATAGCAGAGAATGTTTTCGTCGTCAGTAGCCCCACTTTACCAGTAATAGAAAAAAAAACATGACTTATTGTGTATTAAAATCATGAACCTTTGATATAAATACTAAGGGGTTGTTCGAGGCAAATTTCTGGTCCATTTTGAAACTGATGCATCGGACGCATCCAATGCGTCAGTTCCAAAACGAGGCAAAATGCCCTGTTTCCCCAACGCAACCCTTGTGGTGCGTTTTGAAGGCAACGGACCCATTTTGATGTTAATTACCCTAATTAATTAAGTTAATCAATAGATTTAGGTTATTATTAGTTTTAAAAATTATTAACTTGAGCAAATAAGATTCGTTTAAGATGCGATTTTTTGCGTTGCGGTCATGTCAAAGTTCTCTACGTAATGGCGTTATTTTGAACTAAATTGGAGCAATTTATATTTTTTCTATTATATAAACACCCGGTTAGTATTACATTTACCAAAATTATTGATCTATAGGTCTACCGGTAACGACAACATTATGCCTTACAAGTTAAAACGATAAGACAATAATATTTACGAAATGGTAGCGATAACCATTAGCATGACACTCCTAGATGGTTGGCCAAGGAATGTTGATACATGATACAGTGACAAGCTAAAAATCCCACAGCGTGTTGTACGTAACGTAAAATAGATGAAATCTAAAGATCTCATTCCAGTTCAAAACCTTCAACACCCCTAACCCCCCACCCCCCAAACCCCCCCTCCCTCCCCCAAAAAAAACCCAAACCACCACCCCCACAAAAAAAGAGTTCCCTAAGTACATTATCTAAATACAAACTTCTTGACTAGTGCAAATGGAAATCTAGAACAAATAATCAACTATTAATTCAAGTAACAGAAAACTATTGCTAAAAAGTGAGAACCAAATTGCAACGCTCGAAGCATAGCCTTTGTCCATATATTACATAGCAGGATCTGTAAATACATTCATCTAAGACCGTTCACATCAGATAGCGGCAATGACAAAGCACCGAAGGCATGCAGTCCAGAAAAAATAAAGATCATCCCTAGAAACATATGAGGATTAAAGTTAAAACAAGAAGAAATAATTTACGAGGAGATGTCCAACAAAATCTCATACTACAATAAATGTTTTTTGCATTTTGGAGATAAGATGATAAAAAAAACGGTGATAATGATGACGACGACGACGATGAAGAAGAAGTAAACCTAATATGCATTATCTCCCTCTTGGCAAGCATGCAAGTTTGCAAGTTTAGAAAGTCTGTGTATAGCATTGTAATCCCCGTGTTCCATTGTCTCTTTCTCAAATATTGCATCCGACAATACGACAGCCGATGCCCCTGCATCATAGTATTTTCTCATGGAATCTGTAAACACAAAAAACTTGTTTATATATCTTGTTGCCCTACAAAATTAATTAGAAAAAAAAGTGTACAAATGAAACTATTTTCCTATTGTGATGCCTTGAGAAGCAGTCATCGAGACATGAGGAGAGGGTTTCTTAAGCGTGGATACATATTTTTCACACCCAAGAACAGAGACTGGATATATCTGGAAATAAACTACCTACTTTATTGCTCATGTGGAGAACTTATGATGGTAAACTATATGTGAAATATCTGTAAATTATATTACACAAGAAACATTTGTTATTGACCATAAATCTTTGAAAGTTCTAGGCGTATAATTGTGGCACATGTACTCACAGTTTGATACATGATAATAGATAAGAGGAGACTTCCTTTGCAATAACCAGATATACCAGTAGTTAAATTGCCTGCAATTCGCATTAGTGCAAGGCATATAATTGTATTTGTGGCATGTGAACTCGCACAAGGATTTCAGAATGTGATTCAATCCGGAAATCATATGGTTTGAACTTTAAATCAAAATGTGTTTAAATCTTAAATCATGGATTTAAAATGGTTGTATATTAAGCTTCGTGCATGCGATAAGATTGATTATGATTCTCCATCCAAAACCTAAAACTTGGTTTTCTCTTAGGTCCTACTTTATTTTGTATAGAAAATGCTATATAATTTAACTTGTGGATCCAGATACCATATTGAATATACAAAATCACAAATATGGATTGAATGATATTCTTAGTTAAGATCTAATTAATTCCAATCGCAATGTGGATCAAATTATTTGTGAAAGATCCAATCTGAATTTGGATCTAATCGTTAGATTTTAATATTTTTGATAACAATGAACTCTCAGTCGAATTTTAGGAGATTTTTTTTTCCTAATAACAAGATATAACTGCATTACAGCATGTACTGATGTACAGCGCATTAAACTGCCAGCAATTTTAGATACCAACATTTTTACCGCTATTTTATCACATGCAGTTGCTTTGTTTATTTTATTCTCCAAGGCTCCGCATAGAAGTTTATTTTCTACCGATTTTGATTGGTTTTGAATGGTTTCACTTGTTATCATAGCCCTACTTTGTAAGTTTTTCCCCCACATTGGTTGTTGTTGGTTATAAAACCGGTGAAAACGGACAGAGCGTAATTTTGATGATAATTTTCAATCCGTCAAATTGGAGTGTTTTGAGGGGTAATAACCTTTTTTCCCCCGATTATGCCCTCATAATTATATTGTAAAATTCATCTTCACAAAACTAAAGTAGAATATGAGAACAAATATGTAATGTTATTTTAGCGGAAAACTCTCAAAACCGTTATATGCTAAACTCTCAAGCATCCATTGATTAGTTATAATAATGCTTCATGTAAACCAATCAAAATCGTTACGATCATTAACAATCAAACCAGTACTTCCAAAATCCCTCATGAACGGTACCACAAAACTCTCACGCAAAGCCTAAAAGAAGTTGTCAACGATTTCACTATGAGGAGCGATCGGGGGCACCCCTGTTGCACCCCCTATTCGTTTGTGAGCTACGGCGATCCAAACCCAACGAGAATTTGCAGATGTTCAATTCACACATATATATTGATCTATCCAAAATTTGAGCTCGTTCCGACATTCATAACATTTCCAAAATCATAGCTCAATTATTCTCCGTTCATACATTAATTTAAACTGTTAAATTTAAACATCAAATATAATTATATACAAATGTCAGAATGAGCTCAAATTTTGGATAGATGCTAATATATATGTGGATTGAACATCTACAAATTCTAGTTGGATTTGGATCGTCGAAGCTCACGGTAGGGTAGGTGTAGTGACCCGGATTTTGAGCGACTTTGGTTATCGACGTAAGCACGACGTCGATAATCAAACCATCAAAAAATCCTGGTAATTAATGAAAGAAATTAGAAGGTGAGAATAGATAAGATAGAACTTATAGAATAGAAGAAGAAGAAGAACATCATCATCAGAGTAAACACGAATCTCACAGCGGAACGAATAAAATATAACATAACATATCTTTGAAATAACATCAGTATATGTATACAATAACACTTATCAGAGTACAACACTTACAACAACAACGGAAATAACTATAGCTATATGATCTTGAAGCCTCCTGCTCCACGCTCTTCCAGTATATCTGTAAATCCCGACTACTTGACTGCCCGTACAAATTTAGGCACCCAAGAGTTTAGGGAAAACAACAAAATAAACTCCGGGTCAGTCATGGGACTGGTGTGAATAAACTCAAATCATTTAAACAGGTATATGATATCTCATAAGACCACGCCGTGAATACGGAACGGGTTTTTCCCTTATGAGAATCCAAATAACTTTTCAAAGCAATATCATTCTGATATTATAATAATGTCTAAGTACAAATAAATATCAATCTAGCAGAAACGCTTGCATCTCACGTTACTACATATATAGTATACAATCAAAATCGCAAGCTCGTATTGGATGATTGGATTCCCAACTATGACAAGGTATGGAACCACCTTCCGATCAGTGTACTCTAGGAACGATACACTGGAGTTCAACAAGAACATCTTGCAACTCAGCCACACATGACCGACCACTCATTTCGCTTGAGTGTATCGAATGTACATCACCAACGGTTGGGATCAGCAACCGTTCCCGTATATATATGGGACAGCATTGATAGATTTAAGAAACAAATGAATATTCACTAGATAGGTGATTATACACCCTACTTCGGTGCGACCGACTTAGCCATGCTGCCTGCCCGATTTCTGTCATTTACCGGTTGATGAGGCTAGAAGCTACGCTTTATCATTACATCAGATTCACTTCGAATGCTACATTGTCAAATCCATCGAAAATCACTAATTGACGTCTACAACAGTACATTATGTGTTAGCTAAAGAAGTTTCCTTCTCCGCTTCCACTCTTGGTACGGTTGAAGAAATCAATGTACGTGACCTTTCTGGAAATACTCTGTCAGACATTCATCTTCATTCACTTATAACATCACATCGTCATACCCGCCAAATCACAAATTGACTTATCCAAAAATAACACAGGTATACAGCTAAGAGAAACGAATTCCTCCGCCACCAAACGTGAATACGTTTGAATAGATCAACTTACGCGATCCATTGGATATACTCTGTCAGACCTTCGTCCATACAAGTTGTCCTGAGACTGGACAAACCGAAGGCACTATTCTGTGAACAGGATAGCCCTTGCATTTTACTCCGTCTTCAATTATCTTTGGCATATATGATTCGCACGCTTATGCCAATACAGAGTGGTTCTATGGATAATAATCCAACCGGTCTCTCCATATTAACAACGTTAAAATGGTCAAAAACTTCGATAGTCTGTGAGTTAACTATCAAAGAAAAACAAGTGTGCAAACAACGATATTATTCCCAGATAGAAATTATATCGAACAAACATCATTTAACATAAATCTCTTTAGTTCATTTATTTACTTATATCCTGTTTCCCTATATTCTAAATTCTTATTTTCTTTTATCAGAAAACATTTCTGATTCTCGTTTGGAAAACATTTCCAAAACTCCTTTACGATCAAACCTTACCATTTCTTAGTTAAGAAGGAAGTCACTCAAGTTGGGGTATAATTACCTCTCAGACCTTAACTGAACAACGTTATAACTTCGAAATGGTCAGAGTTTATCTTTTAATCTTTAACAACTTCTTTACGCCTTTCTCGGATTCAATTTTACTAGTCCACTTCTATATTTAAAACATTGGTTATAACGATAACGTTATAATCCCTATTTTCGAATTATCTAACTTTAATTATAACTTCTATTCTTATTAGTGAATAATTAACCTAACACTTATTTATTTATAAATAAATAAATCTCTATTTAAACACTGGAAAGTATAAGTTCTTTCCCGAATTCGATATAATCGAATTTTCCGATTAACTCTCTTCGAGAAATCTCTATTTGATTAACTCTTCTTCGAATAACCTATATTCGATTAACTTCTTCCTTTTCAAATATCTCATATTTGAAAATCTTACTTTCGAATAGACTATATTCAAAAATCTCCTTTCGAATAACTCTTATTCGATAACTCTTCCTTTTCAAATATCTCATATTTAAAAATCTCACTTCGATTAAATTATAATCGATAACTCCCTTCGATGAAACTAACATCGAAACTCCTTTCGATGAAACTAACATCGATTAATTTAACTCGACGAACTTAACTTGACTCGACTAACTCGACTTACTTAGTTCGACCAATTCGATTCGATTAACTAGGCTCGACTAACTTGACTAACTTAACTCGACTTACTTGGTTCGACCAATTCGATTCGATTAACTAGGCTCGACTAACTTGACTAACTTAACTCGACTTACTTGGTTCGACCAATTCGATTCGATTAACTAGGCTCGACTAACTTGACTAACTTAACTCGACTTACTTGGTTCGACCAATTCGATTTGATTACTAGGCTCGACTAACTTGACTAACTCTGTCTCAAATAACTATATTTGATTAACTCTAGTTCGTTTTAACTCTAACCAATTAACTCTAACTAATTAACTCCAACTGGTTAACTCTATTTGATTTACTCTAACTGATTAACTCTAACTGGTTAACTCTAACTGATTAACTCTAACTGATTAACTCTATTTGATTAACTCTAACTGGTTAACTCTAACTGATTAACTCTATTTGGTTAACTCTATTGATTTACTCTATTTGACTAACTCGACTTGACTAACCCCTTTCGAATGTCTATATTCGATTAACTAACTCCGAATACCATATTCGATTAACTAACTTCGAATACCATATTCGATTACTAACTTCGAATACCATATTCGATTACTAACTTCGAATACCATATTCGATTACTAACTTCGAATACCATATTCGATTTACTTTATAAAGATTTCCTTTTTAACAACGTTTTATTCATTTGAAAAGATTTACTTTTACATAACGGTTCTACACTTTAAAAATGATTTCCCTTTTATAACGTTTCCTTTTCAATTCTATTTGTAAATGGTTTACAAATATTTCCTTTTCAAATTTATTCTTGAAATATTCTAACTCCTTAAATTTTTGGGAAAATTCGCCATAACCTCCTTTGTAACGGGAGCATCGGGAAAATCCCCAAACTCGCCACACAGGCCTTTCCATTCAAAAAGAAATGTTTTGAATTTATTTTCCTTTTTAAAATATCTCCTACTTATAAATATCCCAATTTATAAATATTCCTTAGTTATAAATATTTAAATTTATAAATATCTCTTATTTATAAATATTCCAATTTATAAAAATTATTTTTTCAATATCACTTTGAAAATCTCCTTTCTCTACATTCCGGTATGTTATGATATTCTACATATCAAATCACGATGATCACTATCGTCCAAACACATATAATCGACAACAGATTATATCCATCATATAACACAATATATGAAAAACAATAAAATAACTGTTGAGGAATCCAGTCGGATTCCTCCAACCTGTTTTCCCTACATCACAGATGTTAGACAATATAGATAACATCACTTTCAGTTCCATATGATATATTCTGTTAAACAGAATCAATATAGAAATTTAACTAACTGACTAGCAGTTCAATCAAACAATCAACACACAGTCAAACAGACATTTTTAACAGTTCTAACAATACAACATGAAATGATAAACTGTTCAGAGTTAGTGAGATTTACTCACATTTGCAGTTCATCATTAAAGAACGATAAACTGTTTTTGATTTGAATCAAACAATTTATTCCGCCATAAATCCAAACGAGCTCGAATCCACTTCCAGTCTACTCCATGGTGTAGTGTCCGTCCATACGACCCCATCGCAACTTACGGTTCGAAATTTTGACCTCGTACGTAGAAGTTATCATATTAAGAAGTTGAGATACATTTAAATTAGATTAAAACACGATTAAATTTATAAATGGGCTTAACCTCAACGTTGGGCCCAACTGGAATTAACGGGTCCGTTATCTTCCCTTCCCCCAATTTGATAAAATCCGTCTTCTTCCCCAACTTCCACACAGTCGCTCCCTTCCAGTCAACTCCCTATTTCGATCCCTTGTGGCCTCTTCAATCCCCTTCGTTCTTCCCCTAAAATTCACCCCAATACCTCCGGTTAACTTGCAGCACTCAACACAGTTTGCACCCTACTCCTTCCACATTATAACTAACGCATACCCAGTCCTTTCATAGTAAACAAAACCAACAAAACAAACTTCACCACTTAAAACGTCCCTCCCCTTTCATCTATCTGCGGTCCTCCTTCCCCTTCTATTCATCCACTCCTTCACGTACAGACTTGCTCATGTCCCCATACATCAAGCTTCCTCTACTCCCTGCCGTGACTCCATCCCGTACCCAAATGGCAACACTCGAACCACCATTCAAGGTTGCGTCGAGACCCCAAAACAGTCGATCCCAGAGAGGGCATCGAACTCTTTCATCGTCGAACACTACAAAAATTTTCCACTCGAAAGTTCTTTCCACCCCAAACGCAAAGCCTCCCATGAAAACGCCTAACTCCGCCTACAGTCGAGCCTAGCCTGATCCCTAGCGTCGACCTGTAGGAACCGGACCCACCAAAAACTCGATCGCATTCAGTTCGAAGGGTATCAACAGGGAGCTCTCGAGCACAGCAGCACAACGGATCCAACGATGTCCGATTCCGTTGAGTAAATGTTTTTAATTTAATTTCCCGAAGGATTTGTTTGTGGCGGCCGTTTTTAATTGCTTCAGGAGATGGATTTTAATTAGGTCATGAACGCACCCTTTATATAGAAGAGAGAAAGGAGCCATATTGATTATTTTAATGTATAAACTCTTTCATGGAGTTTTTCGTAAAAATGACACCTTATATAACCCCTGTTTTTAATGAACTAAGTTGATCCTAGCATAGAAAAATATTCCGGATCCAATGGGACAGGTTTCGTCGAATTCCGACACCATTTGCGAAAATCCCTTAGAAAATATCAATGAAAAACACCGAGCATTAATTCCTTAAAATTACAGAAAAAATCCTAAAAATATGAGGCCTTGACGTTTCACTAGACCTCCTCCTAAGGTTTCGTATGAAACTTGTTTCGTTGAATTTCGAGTTCGTTTGACCAGTTAACCATTCAGTTTAGTTTGTTTTAAGTTAAAAACATAGCGTACCCCACTATGAAATATTCTGTTCACGTAGGGACAGTTATGGACAAAAACAAAAATACCATTTAAATGAGTGATGTGCTCTGGTCCCAAAAATGTAATAATACCGGTAGATGAACTCATATTGTGAAACCCCGAAATGTCGATACAGGGTGCCAAATATTCCAAATAAAAAGTTGCTTATTAAATTAATTAAAAATTACAGTAAAATTCTAAAAATTAAATTATCGCTATTTCCCAAAAGGACCTTGTCTAAAATCCCACCCGATCTCTAGTTATATCGAATAATCCGATACGGTCGATAAATGATTCTATAGCGACTATTTTAAAATTTGATTTGGACATATCTCAAAATCTACACGACGAAATCCTGATTTTTCTCTTCCATTAGAAAACTATTATCAAATCGGTCCTGACGGTTCTTGTTTCACAGAAATCCGACTTAAAACGAACCTTGTACATTCAGTTGAAGTTCAAATCGCCAAATAGCGAACTGCAGCGCCATTTCGAGCTCGATTATAATTATATTATAAATTCAACTGGCATTCATATAATATATTCGTTATTATAATTCAACTCTAATCTGAATTATATATTTTAAATTGTCCACTTCACATAGTATTGTCAATTCCACTATTTCTGACTATTTCAGAAATATATATCTTTTATTCTATTATTTATATTAATTAAATATAAATATTATTTAATTCTAGTTATTGATATCGTTAAATCGATATTTAATAATTAAATAAATAAATTATTCAACGGTCAGAAATGCGGGTCATTACAATCTTTCCCCCTTAAAATAATTTCGTCCTCGAAATTTGCTAAGGTAGAGGACGACCCTATTTACTGAATAAAAATTTATCTGGTTACCTCTTATCTCTGGTTTCAACTGAACCAATTAATATCGATTAAAATATTAACTTATTCTGACTAACTCAATTTTCAAAAATTCTGAAAATTTTCTAACGCCTTAACTTTTCGAAAAATTTCGCCAGCACCTCCTTTGTACTGGTCGATATCTCAAATCCCAACTCGCCTCTCTGGGCCTTCTTCAACCCAAAAGAAAATCAAAAAGCCAAGCGGCTTGCCAATTCGGCTCATCAAAATCTCAAACTCATATCAAATATAAACTGGTACCTTTTTGTCGGGCATATCAACTCTATCACCTCCATATGCTATCAACTCAGCATATACCAGTGTTATCTCAATCAAATTCCAATCAGTTCATATCCTCAAATCCAAATCGAATTTCATTCGAACCCCAATATCAAATTTCAAATTATTGACTTATCAATTTGGTTCCTTTCCAGATTATTCTCTAATCAATTCCAGCTTCATTTAACTTAGTCAAAGTTAAATTCTAATTTATTATTCACTTTCACTATTTTAATCCATTTAACTTCACAAGATAAATTTAAATTTCAAATTTCAAATTCCTGGGTTCATTTCAAATCAATTTGAAATTATAATACCAATTCAAAACCTTTGAATTTCTAAACCACTTGTTTTCTCAAAACAATTCAAAAACAAAACCTTTGGTAGTAATCCGTCACTTAGAACTCAAAAATGAACACTGATGATGTCGCGATTTATCATCAGAATCTATTTTCCAACTATCGAAGTGAGTTCAATACTATATCACTTTCAGTTTGGAAAATGTTTTCAAAATCTCCCAGGAACTTAAAATTTCCTTATTTTAATTCCAAATCTGATTTAAATTCAGATTTACTTCATCTTATTTCATATATTTTCCTTATATGAATTCTGATTAGTTATTTATAACCATTTCACTTTTTAATAATCTTACTCGATTATAATAACAACCAACACAACCAATATACTATATCAAATATATTCGGGTAAATTTTTTTCTAATTACCCTCCTTTTCAAAACATATCATGTCGGTTCATCGTATTCGAGTGTTCACAAAACTCTTCCCAATACAGTGGATCAAACTGATCGTCCAGAATCCATAAGCCACTCAACCAATGAGTCTCCACAATATAAATCACTTTATATTAATTAACAAATACGCACTCTTATATATACACTCAAATTCAGTCTAGGATATTACTAATCCCATCTCTACTGAATTACGCCACAGAGCCAAGGTATTAACTAAACCAATGCTCTGATACCAACTGTAGTGACCCGGATTTTGAGCGACTTTGGTTATCGACGTAAGCACGACGTCGATAACCAAACCATCAAAAAATCCCGGTAATTAATGAAAGAAATTAGAAGGTGAGAATAGATAAGATAGAACTTATAGAATAGAAGAAGAAGAAAAACATCATCATTAGAGTAAACACGAATCTCACAGCGGAACGAATAAAATATAACATAACATATCTTTGAAATAACATCAGTATATGTATACAATAACACTTATCAGAGTACAACACTTACAACAACAGCGGAAATAACTATAGCTATATGATCTTGAAGCCTCCTGCTCCACGCTCTTCCAGTATATCTGTAAATCCCGACTACTTGATTGCCCGTACAAATTTAGGCACCCAAGAGTTTAGGGAAAACAACAAAATAAACTCCGGGTCAGTCATGGGACTGGTGTGAATAAACTCAAATCATTTAAACAGGTATATGATATCTCATAAGACCACGCCGTGAATACGGAACGGGTTTTTCCCTTATAAGAATCCAAATAACTTTTCAAAGCAATATCATTCTGATATTATAATAATGTCTAAGTACAAATAAATATCAATCTAGCAGAAACGCTTGCATCTCACGTTACTACATATATAGTATACAATCAAAATCGCAAGCTCGTATTGGATGATTGGATTCCCAACTATGACAAGGTATGGAACCACCTTCCGATCAGTGTACTCTAGGAACGATACACTGGAGTTCAACAAGAACATCTTGCAACTCATCCACACATGACCGACCACTCATTTCGCTTGAGTGTATCGAATGTACATCACCAACGGTTGGGATCAGCAACCGTTCCCGTATATATATGGGACAGCATTGATAGATTTAAGAAACAAATGAATATTCACTAGATAGGTGATTATACACCCTACTTCGGTGCGACCGACTTAGCCATGCTGCCTGCCCGATTTCTGTCATTTACCGGTTGATGAGGCTAGAAGCTACGCTTTATCATTACATCAGATTCACTTCGAATGCTACATTGTCAAATCCATCGAAAATCACTAATTGACGTCTACAACAGTACATTATGTGTTAGCTAAAGAAGTTTCCTTCTCCGCTTCCACTCTTGGTACGGTTGAAGAAATCAATGTACGTGACCTTTCTGGAAATACTCTGTCAGACATTCATCTTCATTCACTTAGAACATCACATCGTCATACCCGCCAAATCACAAATTGACTTATCCAAAAATAACACGGGTATACAGCTAAGAGAAACGAATTCCTCCGCCACCAAACATGAATACGTTTGAACAGATCAACTTACGCGATCCATTGGATATACTCTGTCAGACCTTCGTCCATACAAGTTGTCCTGGGACTGGACAAACCGAAGGCACTATTCTGTGAACAGGATAGCCCTTGCATTTTACTCCGTCTTCAATTATCTTTGGCATATATGATTCGCACGCTTATGCCAATACAGAGTGGTTCTATGGATAATAATCCAACCGGTCTCTCCATATTAACAACGTTAAAATGGTCAAAAACTTCGATAGTCTGTGAGTTAACTATCAAAGAAAAACAAGTGTGCAAACAACGATATTATTCCCAGATGGAAATTATATCGAACAAACATCATTTAACATAAATCTCTTTAGTTCATTTATTTACTTATCTCCTATTTCCCTATATTCTAAATTCTTATTTTCTTTTATCAGAAAACATTTCTGATTCTCGTTTGGAAAACATTTCCAAAACTCCTTTACGATCAAACCTTACCATTTCTTAGTTAAGAAGGAAGTCACTCAAGTTGGGGTATAATTACCTCTCAGACCTTAACTGAACAACGTTATAACTTCGAAATGGTCAGAGTTTATCTTTTAATCTTTAACAACTTCTTTACGCCTTTCTCGGATTCAATTTTACTAGTCCACTTCTATATTTAAAACATTGGTTATAACGATAAAGTTATAATCCCTACTTTCGAATTATCTAACTTTAATTATAACTTCTATTCTTATTAGTGAATAATTAACCTAACACTTATTTATTTATAAATAAATAAATCTCTATTTAAACACTGGAAAGTATAAGTACTTTCCCGAATTCGATATAATCGAATTTTCCGATTAACTCTCTTCGAGAAATCTCTATTTGATTAACTCTTCTTCGAATAACCTATATTCGATTAACTTCTTCCTTTTCAAATATCTCATATTTGAAAATCTTACTTTCGAATAGACTATATTCAAAAATCTCCTTTCGAATAACTCTTATTCGATAACTCTTCCTTTTCAAATATCTCATATTTAAAAATCTCACTTCGATTAAATTATAATCGATAACTCCCTTCGATGAAACTAACATCGAAACTCCTTTCGATGAAACTAACATCGATTAATTTAACTCGACGAACTTAACTCGACTAACTTAACTTGACTCGACTAACTCGACTTACTTGGTTCGACCAATTCGATTCGATTAACTAGGCTCGACTAACTTGACTAACTTAACTCGACTTACTTGGTTCGACCAATTCGATTCGATTAACTAGGCTCGACTAACTTGACTAACTTAACTCGACTTACTTGGTTCGACCAATTCGATTCGATTAACTAGGCTCGACTAACTTGACTAACTTAACTCGACTTACTTGGTTCGACCAATTCGATTTGATTACTAGGCTCGACTAACTTGACTAACTCTGTCTCAAATAACTATATTTGATTAACTCTAGTTCGTTTTAACTCTAACCGATTAACTCTAACTAATTAACTCCAACTGATTAACTCTATTTGATTTACTCTAACTGGTTAACTCTAACTGGTTAACTCTAACTGATTAACTCTAACTGATTAACTCTATTTGATTAACTCTAACTGGTTAACTCTAACTGATTAACTCTATTTGGTTAACTCTATTGATTTACTCTATTTGATTAACTCGACTTGACTAACCCCTTTCGAATGTCTATATTCGATTAACTAACTCCGAATACCATATTCGATTAACTAACTTCGAATACCATATTCGATTACTAACTTCGAATACCATATTCGATTACTAACTTCGAATACCATATTCGATTACTAACTTCGAATACCATATTCGATTTACTTTATAAAGATTTCCTTTTTAACAACGTTTTATTCATTTGAAAAGATTTACTTTTACATAATGGTTCAACACTTTAAAAATGATTTCCCTTTTATAACGTTTCCTTTTCAATTCTATTTGTAAATGGTTTACAAATATTTCCTTTTCAAATTTATTCTTGAAATATTCTAACTCCTTAAATTTTTGGGAAAATTCGCCATAACCTCCTTTGTAACGGGAGCATCGGGAAAATCCCCAAACTCGCCACACAGGCCTTTCCATTCAAAAAGAAATGTTTTGAATTTATTTTCCTTTTTAAAATATCTCCTACTTATAAATATCCCAATTTATAAATATTCCTTATTTATAAATATTTAAATTTATAAATATCTCTTATTTATAAATATTCCAATTTATAAATATTCTGTTTTCAATATCACTTTGAAAATCTCCTTTCTCTACATTCCGGTATGTTATGATATTCTACATATCAAATCACGATGATCACTATCGTCCAAACACATATAATCGACAACAGATTATATCCATCATATAACACAATATATGAAAAACAATAAAATAACTGTTGAAGAATCCAGTCGGATTCCTCCAACCTGTTTTCCCTACATCACAGATGTTAGACAATATAGATAACATCACTTTCAGTTCCATATGATATATTCTGTTAAACAGAATCAATATAGAAATTTAACTAACTGACTAGCAGTTCAATCAAACAATCAACACACAGTCAAACAGACATTTTTAACAGTTCTAACAATACAACATGAAATTATAAACTGTTCAGAGTTAGTGAGATTTACTCACATTTGCAGTTCATCGTTAAAGAATGATAAACTGTTTTTGATTTGAATCAAACAATTTATTCCGCCATAAATCCAAACGAGCTCGAATCCACTTCCAGTCAGCTCCATGGTGTAGTGTCCGTCCATACGACCCCATCGCAACTTACGGTTCGAAATTTTGACCTCGTACGTAGAAGTTATCATATTAAGAAGTTGAGATACATTTAAATTAGATTAAAACACGATTAAATTTATAAATGGGCTTAACCTCAACGTTGGGCCCAACTGGAATTAACAGGTCCGTTATCTTCCCTTCCCCCAATTTGATAAAATCCGTCTTCTTCCCCAACTTCCACACTGTCGCTCCCTTCCAGTCAACTCCCTATTCCGATCCCTTGTGGCCTCTTCAATCCCCTTCGTTCTTCCCCTAAAATTCACCCCAATACCTCCGGTTAACTTGCAGCACTCAACACAGTTTGGACCCTACTCCTTCCACATTATAACTAACGCATACCCAGTCCTTTCATAGTAAACAAAACCAACAAAACAAACTTCACCACTTAAAACGTCCCTCCCCTTTCATCTATCTGCGGTCCTCCTTCCCCTTCTATTCATCCACTCCTTCACGTACAGACTTGCTCACGTCCCCATACATCAAGCTTCCTCTACTCCCTGCCGTGAATCCATCCCGTACCCAAATGGCAACACTCGAACCACCATTCAAGGTTGCGTCGAGACCCCAAAACAGTCGATCCCAGAGAGGGTATCGAACTCTTTCATCATCGAACACTACAAAAATTTTCCACTCGAAAGTTCTTTCCACCCCAAACGCAAAGCCTCCCATGAAAACGCCTAACTCCGCCTACAGTCGAGCCTAGCCTGATCCCTAGCGTCGACCTGTAGGAACCGGACCCACCAAAAACTCGATCGCATTCAGTTCGAAGGGTATCAACAGGGAGCTCTCGAGCACAACAGCACAACGGATCCAACGATGTCTGATTCCGTTGAGTAAATGTTTTTAATTTAATTTCCCGAAGGATTTGTTTGTGGCGGCCGTTTTTAATTGCTTCAGGAGATGGATTTTAATTAGGTCATGAACGCACCCTTTATATAGAAGAGAGAAAGGAGCCATATTGATTATTTTAATGTATAAACTTTTTCATGGAGTTTTTCGTAAAAATGACACCTTATATAACCCCTGTTTTTAATGAACTAAGTTGATCCTAGCATAGAAAAATATTCCGGATCCAATGGGACAAGTTTCGTCGAATTCCGACACCATTTGCGAAAATCCCTTAGAAAATATCGATGAAAAACACCGAGCATTAATTCCTTAAAATTACAGAAAAAATCCTAAAAATATGAGGCCTTGACGTTTCACTAGACCTCCTCCTAAGGTTTCGTATGAAACTTGTTTCGTTGAATTTCGAGTTCGTTTGACCAGTTAACCATTCAGTTTAGTTTGTTTTAAGTTAAAAACATAGTGTACCCCACTATGAAATATTCTGTTCACATAGGGACAGTTATGGACAGAAACAAAAATACCATTTAAATGAGTGATGTGCTCTGGTCCCAAAAATGTAATAATACCGGTAGATGAACTCATATTGTGAAACCCCGAAATGTCGATACAGGGTGCCAAATACTCCAAATAAAAAGTTGCTTATTAAATTAATTAAAAATTACAGTAAAATTCTAAAAATTAAATTATCGCTATTTCCCAAAAGGACCTTGTCTAAATTCCCACCCGATCTCTAGTTATATCGAATAATCCGATACGGTCGTTAAATGATTCTATAGCGACTATTTTAAAATTTGATTTGGACATATCTCAAAATCTACACGACGAAATCCTGATTTTTCTCTTCCATTAGAAAACTATTATCAAATCGGTCCTGACGGTTCTTGTTTCACAGAAATCCGACTTAAAACGAACCATGTACATTCAGTTGAAGTTCAAATCGCCAAATAGCGAACTGCAGCGCCATTTCGAGCT
Organism: Allium sativum; assembly: GCA_030737875.1. Lineage (NCBI taxonomy): Eukaryota > Viridiplantae > Streptophyta > Magnoliopsida > Asparagales > Amaryllidaceae > Allium > Allium sativum. The sequence goes on along the minus strand of CM060927.1, from coordinate 219,630,360 downwards.
CGATTAAAATTATATTATAAATTCAACTGGCATTCATATAATATATTCGTTATTATAATTCAACTCTAAACTGAATTATATATTTTAAATTGTCCACTTCACATAGTATTGTCAATTCCACTATTTCTGACTATTTCAGAAATATATATCTTTTATTCTATTATTTATATTAATTAAATATAAATATTATTTAATTCCAGTTATTGATATCGTTAAATCGATATTTAATAATTAAATAAATAAATTATTCAACGGTCAGAAATGCGGGTCATTACAGTAGGGGTGCAATAGGGGTGCTCCCGATCGCTTATACATACATACACACATGTTTTCATACTGGTTTGTTTCTCTATTTAGTTGTCTGTCTAGGGCATCAATCTTCAGCTGAGCTACCTCCCAGAGGAAATGTACGCCTCCAACATTCTCTAAAACAACCCGGAAAATCTGAGCCAATATTTTTTTTAAATTTGACTATTTTGATGAATTTTGAATATTTAAAATGATTTATTTTAAATAAAAAACGACTAGAAATTTATTTGGAATAGAATTAGAGCATATAAATTAGTTAAATCGAAGTTATAATATAAATAAATTTATTTTAATTATACAACGAGCTTGAAATAGCGTGGTAGTTTTAAAATTCGATTTCAAACTTTGACTAAATGTACAGGATTCAAAATATATCGGATTTTGGTGAAACAAGAAATATTTAAATCTGTTGAACTATATCTTTCTAACGAATCTAAAAAATAGAAATTTCATAGCCCGAAGAAAAAGTTATAGCCAGTTGAATATTCAGAATAGTCGCTATGGAATAAATATAGTCCTTAAAAATAGAAATTTTGCAAACGATCTCCGTTTTCGACGAAACCACTTTTATTTGATCCGGGATGTCAAGTTATTACTAGATTCCAAAATTCATAGTTTTTGGAATTAATATGTCAGTGTGGCACAAGAAAACGTGTTTTGTCAATTCGGATCGACCAGAAAAAGGCCATTTTTCAAACGGTCTCCAAATTTGATGAAATTAGTTTTGTTAGGACCGTATCGTCAATACGAAGCTAGAAATATATTTTTTGGAATTTTTAGAGTCAATATGTGGACCTGGTAAACTAAAATGTGCGTTAAAATTCAATATATTGATTCATATTTCAATTTTAACGGAAACTGACCGAAACAGCTGAATAGGCTTGCGATACATATCCCATTGTGTTCAGAATGGGAGTAATTAGCTAGGGACGATAGTCGTTAGATTTGATTTGGAGTTCGAATAAAAATTCAACTTTATTGAAGAATTAAATTAAATAAAATAATTAAATTATATACACTTCCTCCTCTCTCTCCTCACTTTTGCCTCCCGACAGTTTTTCACGAAAAAGAAAAAAAAATCCGCCGGACCTTGTCGCCACCACCACCCCTCCCAGCTCCGTCATCGCCGCCACCGAACCTCCCCCCCTCCATCGCGCTCTCTCTCCTCCATCCCTCTAACGAGAACAACCCCAAACCGCCACGCCCCAGCCCTCCTTTGCCTGCCGCCACCTTCCATGGCACCGTCGCCACCCCTGAACGGACCCCTACCTTCGGCGCCCACGTCAGAGTCCACCCCGACCCTGAGCACCCCCGCCTCCGACGTCCCCGGCGATTAAAAGATCTCCAAATCGATTTGATGCTCGATGAAATTGATTCGGGGATGCTCTAGAGGCATTGAAGGCTTTCAGTACTTCGATTTGGGAACTTCTTTGATCAGAAAACTATGTAAGTATTTACCTCTATTTTTATATATTTATACAAAATAAAAATAGGATTTTTATATATGTGAATTGAAAATAAAAATAGGATTTTTACATACATGAATTGAATATATAATTTTTAGCGTAGTGAAAATATAATTTTTATACATGTTGTTTCAATAGAAAAGATAAGATTTTTAAAATATAAAAGATAAGATTTTTAAAATAGAAAAGATAAGGTTTATAAAATAGAAAAGATAGGATTTTTAAAATAGAAAAGATAGGATTTTTAAAATAGGAAAGATAAGGTTTTTAAAATAGAAAAGATAAGGTTTTTTTTTAAAATAGAAAAGGCGAGATTTTTAAAATAGAAAAGGCGATTTTTTATATATAAGAAGTAGAGAATAATTTTTATAGAAAGAAGCGATGTTAAAAACATGATTTTTAATGTATACCACATGTAACAGATCTCGTTAAAAACATGGCGAAGATTTTCTACATATGAAGAGTCGCGGTGTTTGGTTAAGCTTATAGGTGAAAACTCCTCACTGTAAATAAATAGGAATTTCCAATATATATTTTTATTTGAATTACATGGAGTTCAACACTAGAATTCGCACAATCACATTTATTGAAAGCGATGTATGGATCACAAGGATTTAGTATTCCGCGAATAGCGAATTACGGCGCCGTAAATGGCATTGAGGTTGAGTATTTATATATTTGGATGTTCTGCGTGATTTGATAAATAAATAAATTGAATTGATGTGATTTGGTCTGGGTATGACGTGCGCCACTATAAGGCGAGGGATAAGGCTAGACCTTATCCCATTTCTAGTATCGCGCCATTATGCTGTCGAAATTTTGTAAAAAGTGTTAGAAAAATTTAGTTAGTTGAAAATAAATATCCATATACAAATCAGACGGCTTGTTTATGTACACCTATTTGACTGGCATTGATTGGGACGATATATTTTACACATCGCCCAATGACACAAATAAACAAAATCTGTGTTTGATTGATTGAAACCCCACACAGTTGTTGGGATGAAAATTGACGTACACTAATCCCAATTGTTTAGTTATATGTCAATCGATTAGTTGACAAACTGTTGTAAGCGTTAATTATTCGTATTTAATGCTTATGCAGTTGTGTAATGCACTTTGGATGATGTTGATTATATACGTGTGTTTTATGGAATTCATATAAGTAACATTATATGGTAACTGATTGGGTATCATTCCAATTTGGAAAATAAAAAATATTTTGAAATAGAAATATTTTAAAATAACGAATATTTTAAAATAATATTCCGTAAGGGATTAAAATTGGAATTTGATGTCCGATGTTGGATGGACACGAAATATTTAAATATATTCAGCCGTGTTGACTAGATTTACACCCTTTAGACGCGAACGATATTGATATCGATTTTATTCATTTTTATAATGAATATCTAAAAGGAAATAATTTCAAAATCAAATATTTTGAAAATAATATCATTTATAGTATAATGATATAGAATATTCAATTTTGGTTTAAAATTGAAAAGGAAGTTGGAATTGATTTTAAAACGAATTTATAAAATACGTTTTGAATGAAATATATATAATATTATATATATATATATATATATATATTGAATGGCCTGAATAGAACGTGCCACGCAACGACCGTTAGTGAATTTCGACCATTGACTTCGCATTGACATTACGGGAGATCCGACCGTCGGATTCTCCTAAAACCGGAACCATTGGGTTCGTGTTAGAAAGCGCTTTCCAAAGAATATAAGGGATTTGAAATATAATGGTTGGATTTGGAATTATATCCAAATCAAATTTGGAAAAGGTCGCTATGGATGCAGTTCGATGGCCGTTAGTGGAAATCAACCGTACGGGCCTTGATAAAATTATTCAAAATATCGATAATTTGTGTAAAATCAAAATAAGTAATTTGGAAGAAATTGGAATGAAAAATTCCAGGTTTGAAAAGATAAAAAGGTATTATTATCGAAATGAACTAGTTATTAACTAGAATTAAAATCCAATCATTTTTAAATAAATAAATTGGATTTGAAACGGTTTTAAAAATAACCGGAATTTCCAATATAGGGAATGGAATGGATTTGGATCAAAATTATCTTCGGAATATTTCAATATTGGATTCCGAGATGATACAGATATTTTTATAGGAATTTGGAAGATATATTTTATATATTATTTCCAATACGATATTTGTTGGATTGGGAATTTGATATTGAATATAAGCTGATATATTTTCTATTTAGAGCCTTGTATCTAATATTAAATTGGATTTTGGGTTTGTCGTGGATGGTGTCTTCATTAACACCGTTCTTAAACCTAGTCGAGAAAAGAATAAATTTTTTAACTAAGATTTAGAGAAATTTACCAATTAATTAACATTTAATTGGAATTGAAAATCAAATGTCAGTTGGGTTTATCATGGACTGTGTTTTGAACGACATTCGTTCTTTAACCCGATTAACAGTGAAATGTGATTTGGAATTTATAAATCTTTTAATTAAGATTTAAGGGAAATTTTCCAAAGCAAAGTTTTCCAATTTAATAAAATAAATTGGAATGGAGTGGAACTTGATCAGGTGATAATCGAAGTGGACTTCTGTAGAGGAAGACTGTTACTATATATGGAATTTAAAAGGCTTTGCTTTTATTCCATTTATATTATTGGCAGGATATGGAAGTTTATATCGATCATATATATTGATCTGTTTTCCATGAAGATTCCATTGTTAATGGAATGTGATTTTGGGTTTATCGTGAGCTGTATTTTAAATGACATTAGTTCTTTAACCCGGTGAAAGATAAGATTAATTTCTTAACTTTGGAAAATCATTAAGTAATGATTTTTGGAAATTAAAACTGAAATAGAGTTTTAATGAATCTTTAATTAGATTGAAAAGTGAATTTGATAACTAAAATTATCAAATTCAAGAAATGATCAAGAATGGAGTACCACCAGTTTTACTCCAAGCGGTAGTTAAATCTTTAATTAGATTTGAACGTGAAATGGTAATTAATTTTACCAATAACACCGTGGGTGTTAGATATGAAGTATTACTAGTTTTTCTTCATGGGATGAATAGGTTGGGGTTGGGAAATAAAACAAATGATTACATCGGTAAGGTTCGCTAATCCCGACTAGTTTGGAAAACCTTAATTTGGTTTAAAGCGTGAAAAGAATATTTGAATAAAAATATATTCTGAATTGGAATGAGGCGTATGTTGTGTTTGTGTAACACTTGTTTATAATATACGCGAGTTGTTCAGAAAGATCGGGTTTAACCCATTCTGAATAACTGATTCGACTATTAGTCGAAGGTGAAGACAGTGGTTGAAGACCGGAGGTCTTCACATCGTTTGGATGATTTCCGATGTCTTAATTGGTCTGTACACCCAGGACGAAGGAATAATTGGTGATCGTCCAGATGTACTTGGAGATCGACGGATATGCGAGGGCCTCTCTCCTGTATTGAACATCTGTGATGAGGAATAAGGTGCCTCCGGTTTCGTTCAGACCCAGAACGAACTTGTAAATGGACTGTGTGTCTAACGTTGGATATCATTCTGTGTGATTAATGGATATCGGTTGCATGGAGTGGTATGCTTGTGTGGCATGCTAAGATGCAAATGATCAAGACTGTTGTTCAAAAAAAGAGTCTTGTGGTTGATGATCAAAGCACGGCCTACGTGGCGTAGCTTTGTGCATAACATTAATTCGTGAGCCTCACACCCCGGTGTGAACCAGAAACGGGAGAGGACATCAGGGATGGCATGCGTTTCTTTCTAGCTAGGAGTGATGTCAGTGTTTGTCACGGCCTGACATTTTACTTATGTGGATGATGGATAGAAGGCGCCTCGGTTAGATTGGACGATCCAGGTCCGATGGTTTGGTCGGGATATGACCAGTTTACGCCCCATAGGGCGGGGAGATGCATGTTGCAGGCATTTTAATCCACAACGGGTGAACCGACCCTGATGATCCAAGGCTTGTCTGCGCCCTTGCCTGAGGCTCGAGCTAGAGAGTCTCGAAGCGGTAAGGACGATCCCTTGCCTTGGTTCATAGACGGAAATTCAACTTCCAATATGTGGCTTTTCGGTTTTATTTGTAAAGCCTAGTAAGGCAACATAGTGGTATGGGGCACTCATGCCGTCTAGGATTGATACATTTATATTTGAAGTTGATTTCTTCACTCATAGTAATAATAAAAGATAAATTTCAAGTACCAAGCATGCTTTGGCTATTATAAGGTAAAACTCTATCCTCTGGTTTGTGTTGCATTGTGTGATAGGACCTGACTCTTATAATAGCTTCATTTTTCTTTATTTAGCATTGCGTTGTTTGTTATATGCACTGGTATTCTTGGGGTTAAACCCATTCCGTGTTATATGGCGTTGTCCCTTGATTTACCCCACTTTAAAATAAAGATTAATAACTGTTTTAGTTCTCACACCCGTCACATGACTGACCTGGAGTTTATTGTTTTAACCAAAACTCTGGGTGCCCCTATTTTCCACATGTGCCGCTAGTAGTTTTGGTTTTGCAGATTTATATTCACAGGATCCTGGTTTATAGCTGGAGCTATATTCGGAACGCACTATATCCGTTTATTCCTTTCAGATATATTGTATTTTAATCTCTGATATTTTCTGCTGTATATTATTCATGAATACTCTAGAATATTCTTGTACTCTGATGTGAATTGTTGTAATAAGCAATGAAATGTTCTTCTTTTTGTGTTTTGATCTGTCGTGTTCTCATTACAATCCGGGCTTTCCTTTACCGGAATTTTCTGGTCGTAACAACTTGGTATCAAAACTTTGGTTTACAGAGCTTGAGAACAAGGCACATCAGAATCAAACAAAAGAATTCATCAGAGATTGGATTAGTAATATCCAATAAGAATGGCTCGTTAGAGATGGGATCGGTAGTATCCTAGAACGAGTGTGAAGAGTGTATTTTTAAAATAAAAATGAAAACAAATTTAGCCAAATTTATCAAATATTGAACTGAATTGACAATTTATTTGCATTTGCATATTTGTACATGCTTGTATATACATTGAACAGGTTATAGCAGGGAAGCTAAGCAGAGGAATTAAATTGTATGCCCTACAAATAGGTACATGTTTATTGTATTTCTTGGGGTTTTGATGATTTTATGAGCCGCTTGGATGTATCTTTTTCTTTTTGAGATCAGAGGACCTGTATGGTTGTTTGGGAATTTTCCCAATGCTTCCCGTGCAGGGAAGGTTATGGCGAAATTTTTCGAAAATTTAGGGTGTTAGTAGAGTGTTAGTCAAATTTTTGAAAAATTTGGAAAGTTTTAGAAACTGAAAAGTTGGAGAACATAAGCCATAATGAAAGTTGAGTTGGTTAGTTAAACAACTTTCAACTTCGTTCCTTTTCGAGGACGAAAAGATTTTAAGTGGGGGAGATCGTAACAACTTGGAAAATCTGAGCCAATTTAAATTTTTTAATTTGGCTATTTTGATCAATTTTGAATATTTAAAATGATTTATTTTAAATAAAAAATGACTAGAAATTTATTTGGAATAGAATTAGAGCATATAAATTAGCAAAATCGAAGTTAGAATATAAATAAATTTATTTTAATTATATAACGAGTCTGAAATAGCGCGGTAGTTTTAAAATTCGATTTCAAACTTTGACTGAATGTACAGGATTCCAAATATATCGGATTTTGGTGAAACAATAATTATTTAAATCTATTGAACTATATCGTTCTTACGAATCAGAAAATTTGAAATTTCATAGCGGGAATAAAAAGTTATGGCCAGTTGAATATTCAGAATAGTCGCTATGGAATAAATATAGCCCTTAAAAATAGAAATTTGCAAACGATCTCTGTTTTCGATGAAACCACTTTTGTTGGATCTGGGATGTCAAGTTATTGATAGATTCCAAGATTCATAATTTTTGGAATTAATATGTAAGCGTGGCACAAGAAAACGTGTTTTGTCAATTTGGATCAACTAGAAAAGTCCGTTTTTCAAACGGTCTCCAAATTTGACGAAATTAGTTTTGTTAAAACCGTATCATCAATACGAAGCTAGAAATAATTTTTCTAGAATTTTTAGAGTCAACATGTGGCCCCAGTAAATTGAAATGTGGTTAAAATTCAATATATTGATTCATATTTCAATTTTAATGGAAACTGATCGAAACAGCTGAACTGGCTTGCGATACATATCCCATTGTGTTCGGAATGGGGGTCATTAGCTAAGGGCGACAGTCGTTGGGTTTAATTCCGAGTTCGAATAAAAATTCAACTTTATTGGAGAATTAAACTAAATTAAATAATTAAATTATATACTCGTCCCTCCTCTTTCTCTCTCCTCACTTTTGCCTCCCGTTGGTTTCACGAAAAAGAAAAAAAATCCGTCGGACCTCATCTCCACCACCGCCCCTCCCAGCTCCAACGCCGCCGCCACCAAACCTCCCCCTCCCCCCAATCGCGCTCTCTCTCCTCCCTCCCTCTGACAAGAACAACCCCAAACCGCCACGCCCCAGCCCTCCTTTGCCCGCCGCACTACAACAAAATGACTATATTACAACGGTGGAAAATAGTTGTAATAGACTTTTTACAACGGTGGGGAAACCGTCGTCTATTAAGAAGTTGTAATAGCCTGAATTCTTTTACAACTGTTTTGCACTGTTGCGGCACCGTTGTGAAATGTGTATTTTACAACTATTTTACATCGTTGTAATAAACTTTACTACAACTATTCTGCACTGTTGTTGTTATATTTTTTGCAACTGTTTATAATCATTGTGATATATTTTATTACAAGTATTATTTTACAGTTGTAATATATCCGCAAATTATATACATATTACTAATGCAAGAATTTATTTCAGAAAAAATTATCTACAAAACTGAAGATATCAAACCAACTTAAAACATGAACTAAAACAATATATTAATTTTTTTTCAAACTCTCATCATTTTTTTTACATAATACACTGACAAAACACAACCCAACAAAACAACCTTTAGTCATCCACCTCACCAACTAAACTTTACAAAAAACATAACCATTCCAAAATATATACATCGATAACACAAAAAAATACATATGAAAAAAGTTTGGTCCACATACTCAAAACTTATAGCTTTGTCCCAAGGTCCCCATGTCTTATCCAAACTTGTAGTTTCAATTTTCTTCATCCGACGGACTTTTTATGCCAACCTGCAGTAGCACATTCAGGTAATTTATATTAGTAAAACTTTCTAACTCCTGTGACCAAGTATGGGTCTGTATTAATTTACTCATTTATTGGCTCAATTCACTCAAAATTGTTTGTAGATGAAGAGCTAGAGACGTTGTAACAGCTAATTTTGAAAGAAACGACATCTCTACTTTTCTCACCGCCAACCACATGTAATGTAAGTATGTTCGCAGCAAAAGCCACTACACTGTACCGAAATCATATAATTTTTTGAAAAAGTAACAGAAAGTTAACGAATTTAGAATTTGTCATTCATAACCTAATCAAAGTTTCAAAAAAGTTAACGAATAACCTGTTGCTACAAGCTTAAATCAAAAGTTCTAACAAATTCTATGAACAGAGGCTACAAATGTTGAATGTATAATTTAGCTTAAAATAGATGTCTGACAAGTAACAGAAGCATACCCCTAGGTTGAATTAACTAGGTTATGAACATTACTATTGAATATGAAGATTATTATGGAATATGAAGATGGTTTTGTTTTAAGACCATTTGTTATCAGTAGTGCTTGCACTATGGATTACTTTATCCACGTTTTTGTCAAAGTCTGGCAAGGTATCAAACTAGTAAATCCTGACATGACATAAAATGGAAATAAACTAAGGAATAAGGATGGGGACAAACTTACAATTGATGTTGCTTACAACAGGAGAAAGCCAAAGCCAAATATTGTATCATGCTCAAAATATAACAAGAAGAAAGTACCAAATCAGTTGACGCATAGTATATTGTTTTCAAGGAATGAGAGTAATAAATTGACTCATAAGCACCCAACAACAATAGAAAAACGTTGTAGTTCAATACAAGGAATGAAAGAATCAATGGGAAATTGTACAGTTTAATTTGAAATTTTCAGCCCTCAAAAAACCAAAATTAAATTTGCTACTTTACTCAAAAGCCCACACATTTTCTATGCAAATTCTGCTTTTCATGAGAAGTATAATCATTCTTGTAACAACCTGAATTTTTATAACATGTTAAAGTCATAAATCAAGGAAGAATTAATTTTTCAATCAAGAATCAGGGGAAATGGGTTGCGCCATTGCGTTCGTCTCGAAATTTTACATGAAATAGAGTCCGAGTATTCGAAAATCGGAGTCTGTATGAGGGAGATATGACCCTCCAAAGTTTCAGGGATTTTCAGAATAAAAAACAGCTCGAAATTCGAATTCAAACCCCGGAAGAGGCTGGGCGGGAAAATTCCCGCCCAGGGACCAGGTCGACCTGGGAGTCGACCATAGTGTCGACCTCCCAGGGGCCAGGTCGACCATAGTGTCGACCTGGGGGTCGACCTGCCTCCCGAACCACTTTTCTGAACCAGATGCATTCTGATGTATTTAGGCTCGTTTTCTGACCAGATTCGTCTGCCTAACCCTATATAAACAGCCCCCTAGCTTCATTTTCTCCACACCATTTCTTTCTGTCCTTATCCTGCTTCTAAGATAATCAAAATAATAAGATAAATAGGAAGAAAAAGGACTGCTCCTTCTCCATCAAGACTACGCTTAGGGATTTGCAAATGGGGGGATTTCAATTGGAACACAATCGATCAAATAGAGATTCAACAATCAAATTCTACTTTCTAATTCTCGATCCACGCACTGTAAGTTCAAGCTACTTTTAGATTAAAAGCTGTAAATTTAATATCCATGTTGTAAATTGGAATTGGATCTATGTATGGTAATTGATTCGTATCTATTCTTGTTCGTCTTGGATCTTGACTCTCGTGAATACTGCTTTGGACCTATTCATGTTGTAAATCAAACTCTCTCGTGTCTATAACCTTAACATGCCTATGACGTTGAATCTATTGTTAATGGACAAGGACTATGACTGAGAACATAAGACTGCCTATGACTAATATGACTATGCCTATGACTATGACGGTGAACATAAGACCGCCTATGACTAATAAGACTATGCCTATGCCCATGACGGTGAACGTAAGACTGTTGCCTATGACTATGACAAGGACAATTGTAGCTAATCAACTATGACTCTTGAGTATGAGAATTATTAACTATGATTATGAACATAAGGCCATTATCTATGACCACGACTTTGAAACTATTACTGTTGATTGTCTATGACCATTGCCTAGAACTATTTTGGATAATTAACCATGACTACTGTGATCAATCACTTAGGATTCTTAATTATGATATTTCTACCTATGACCATGACTATTGGGGTTAATTACCTGGAACTATTATAGTTGATTGAAACCCATGCTGTATACCGAATTCGCAGTTTGTTGGATCTCACACCAAGGGTGTGACTTGCTTAGTTTATTCACTATTATGTACACAAAAACCATTGGATCCATTTTTCTTGTATTTGGCTTGCCTTTGCATGCCTATTCTTTTATGTCAGTGTTTACCATGACTATCACCTTATCTTGCTAGATTTGAAATCCTATATGCCAGTGATGTTGTAACCAATTATCTCAAGTTATGTCATGCTAGTCTTGTAACCCTCTTTATTGCTCTATGCTAGCCCCTTTTGCCTATCATAGTTTTGATGCTATTCCCTCTATTTCGAGATTTGGATTTATTTTTAGTAGAGATCGATTCACGTTCACGTGCGAAGGGAATACGATTTGGGTAGATTAGGAAAAACATGAATTGGTTATGAACATGAATTATGAACCTGATAAAAGGAAAAACTTGAAACATGAATGCCGTTATAACTTGAATATGGACCCGAACCTGACATCGACTCGATATGAAACTTGCCTTGAAAACTTGACACGAACTTGATATGAAACTTGAACATGGACATGACATTAGAATAAACATGAAAATGGACAACTCGAGGTTGGGTTGAGTTTGCAGTGTAAATCTGCGCGGAACCGCCTGGCAAATCCAGTTACTGCAAACAATAGGATCCAATGTGGGTAGTTGGTCATATCGCACTTGAAACCCAAGGTCAAACTGAGTTGTGGTGTAAATCTGCCCAGAACCGCTCGGCATATCCAGTAACCACAACAACAGGTCTGATGTGAGAGGTTGGGGTGCACTAATGAATTATTGCCACATGATAGGGTTAAGTCTTGAACCGCTTGAGTAAACTTAACCAATTTGACATGATGACTTGATAGGGTTAAGTCCTGAAACCGCTTGAATATACTTAACCAATTTAACACGACGACTTAATATGGTTAAGTCATGAACCGCTTGAATATACTTAACCAATTGAACACAATGATTTGGTAGGGTTAAGCCATGAACCGCTTGAATATACTTAACCAACTTGACACATGATTCGTAGGGCTAAGTCATGAACTTAAACGACAACACTTAGCCAATTTGACATGACACGTAGACGGGTTAAGTCACGAACTTGAATGACAACACTTAACCAACTTGACATGCTAGACCGATGGGGTTAAGTCTTGAATTTAAACGACAAAACTTAACCTACTAGACGGAAACCCTAGTTACGCGGTCCGTTTCAGCAGTAACCCACTAGATGTATAATGGTACCCTGGAACTAGGCAGGGTGGGGCATGATTACTGGGCTGATTGTAAGCGACCAGAACGACGGCTGTGTTGGGTGCGCCAGTGTAGGTTCTAACGGAGTGCGGACGTGCGCACACTCCAGAGCAGAAAAAGCAGGCATTGAGAGTGTCGATAGATGAATTTAGGCAGGATCAGTAATATGAATATGCGGAATATATGATATATATTAAGAAAGATCTCACAGTAGCAATATCACAGATAAGTAAATGCAGTAATAGAAAAATCACACCAGGGATTTTTATACTGGTTCGGAGCACCGTCCTATGTCCAGTCCCAGATCTCCTATCTGGAATTTCACTAAACACTATCCTCACTTAACCCTCAGGAAAACAGGTTCACAACACCCGAGCAGCCGAACGGGATTTCACGCCTCTGTCAACACGAGGACTTCACAACTTGCCTCTTACAACACCGAGGACTTCAAACAAGATATAAACTTGTAGTTTGACAATGTGTGTTCTTAACAACACAGATTTTTCAACTCTTGTACAACCTTCCTATAATCTGATCATCAAATATGATTTTGATATTATGAAGATTTGGAAGATGATATCGTTGTTTAAATCTAAAGAATAATATATAGATTCAAGGATTCAAATAACGATATATGAGAATAGTGAGCTTTTGAATGCTTTTAAAGAGTAAGAATGAAATCAGCACATAGATAGCAAGAATAGAAAGAATTGTTATTATAAAAAATGACGATTTCATTATGCTTTTATAGAGGATGGAGAGATGTAATCATTGGTGAAGAGAAACCATGAAAAGAGATGATTTTTGGCCAAGAGAAAGTATCATAACCATTGATGAAATAGGGTGTCTACTCGAAAAGATGGGTTCAGTTCGTAGACCAGTCGACTGGTAAAAAATGACCAGTAGACTGGTGTTTGAATATATGTACGTTATATATATGTGTGCACGTTCATTGTGCATTCTGCATAGAAACGATCGACCGCCTATATATGAACCGGTCGACCGGTTTCTGTTAGTATGCACAATGAATGTGCATACATGTATAAACATATATATATTCAAACCATATAGGAATATGATTATTTGTGGATAGATTTTAACATATTTAACTACACTCATACTCTAAATAATCAACCTATACCATCGAATATCTTCTTTTTGTCGATCTTGAATTTGTCATTGATCAAAACACTTTGAATTCCTTGACTCAACATTCTCTCCCTTTTTGATTGATGACAATATAGATCTGAAAGAATTTATTACTCCCCCCGAATGTATACTCCCCCTGAAATACATACTTAAGAAATATCTGCAAAACACAATGTTAGTAACATTTTCTCCCCCTTTGTCATCGACAAAAAGGAGTAGAGATTACACAAGTTATAAACAACACGATAAGCATTTAACATAGTAGCATATTATACAACCCAAGCATACCAAAAGCAAGTCAAGTACCAAATGTTTTAAGACGTACACACCCAAAATAAATATGATACTATTTACATACAAGTGCCATTTAAGTTTTTGCAAAATAAAACATGAAGCATATATGAATGATAACAAACTAGCGCGATGGAGAATCAGATTCCGTAGATTCAGAATGAATCACTATCCTTCCACCTCCTTCCTTGTCTCCTTCATCTTGAATGTCTTCTTCGTTGTCGTCGTCGTCTTCTTCCTCCTCGGTCTCGTGAGATCCATGACAACGTCCAGTATTATTTCCTGAACTTGCGCCTTCCTCAGATGATGACCATGTAAATGTTGGAGGCATGGGTCATTTTCCTGGATCTTGTATTTGAGTGGAAGAAGAGGTCGATACACATGAAATTGCTTCCCAAATAGTACCGAATAAAGACTTAAGCTTGGAGAACCGTTTATCGAGCTTTGTGTCTAAACGGTCGAGTTTGGTGTCGGTTCGTTTAAGTCTAGCTTCTAAAAGAATTTGGTTTCGTGCAATTTGTGCAAGTGAGTCCTTAGTTGACGAAGAGGGTTCAAGGAGTTTAACTTCCTCCAGTTTAGGCTTGGGAGTAGTAGGAGGAGCAGTTTCTGAAGGACCTTGTTGTTGGTATTGATCAAACGGAATGATATTAATACAAGGGTCAGGGAGCTTCATCCTTTTTCGGGTTGCTTTGTCGATGCACTTTGGCTTGGAGATTTTAGAATCACAAGACGGGACTCCACAATAGATTAAAAGCCGCCCTACATATTCATTGTAAAATATATGTGGCCTTTTGCGATCATTAACAAGCAAAATCTCATCGAAAATCATGTTTATCCAATTTATTTCAATATCTCCATAAATCGCATACAAAACCTTGAAATTTTCTTTGTAAACGGCATCAAAGTTTCCAACCCTCGGCAATAAAGAATGGATGAGGGTATGATGAGTAACACGAACCGTAGGACGCAAGTTAATCGCCTTGGTACTAATTTTATGATCCTCGATGAACTGATGACTAATTCTATCACGAGTATGAACGGTGCAAAAGTCAGAAGAAAATTCTCTTCCGCTATTAGGTGAACCGAGTACCATAGCCATTCGTTCCTTGGAAATGAAAATATGATGACCACAAACTACGGACCAAAGGCAATTCACTGCATTTTCTGGCTTGAATTTTTGTAGGTTAAGGTTGGCATAGAACAATTTAACCATAATATGATTAATTTCTACATTGTTCTTATCAAAATTAAGTAGAGATTTTATACGAGCCATAACCAATTGTTCTTCAACATTATATAGGATAAAAGCATTGAGATTTATGAAAGAACCTTCATGGATTGTGAAATCCTTCATGGCATTCCATCGTCTCACAGCAATAGGATCCATGAGCCATTGTTTTATGTTGGAATCTATTGGTTGGAGAGAAGTGGAGGATGATTTCTTTTGTTTCTTCTGAGGAGGTGCCATTGAATTTGAAGAAATTAAAAAGGAATTTTGGATTTCTAAGAGTTTGAGAAGAGGGAAGTATAAAAACAAAGTGAAGGGATGTATAGGAGATGAATCGACGTATCGATTGGGGGCAAAAATTCTGGAAAACGCGTGACCGGTCGACCGATTTTTATGGACCAGTCGACTGGTTACTGGGTAAATATATTCCAGAGAAGTTTGCAGATCGACCGGTGGATTTTAAACGGTCGACTAGTTCCTGGAGGAAATTAATTCCAGAGGACTTTACCGGTCGACCAGTGGAAATAAAACGGTCGACTGGTAAGCATTTAAGATGAAAAATTTCCAGAGAGTTGAACGGTCTACTGGTATTTTTTTAGACGGTCGACCGTTTCAAGTATATGATCATTTCCTGAGATAAAAATGGTCGACTGGTCCAAAAATACGGTCGACCGTTCTGCTTGAAAATTGTTTTTCTGGCTTGAAAAGATTATATACCGTCATATAACTTGAAATTTATTCTAACTCAAAATGAATTCGATTGAAGAACATGAAAACAAATACAACAATAAAAAATTATTTTGCAATACGAAAACAACATAACTTAATGAAAGGTAGATGACTTGTCTTCGGATATTTCATGAATATTCGAAACTCTCGGCGTCCATGGCGACCAATTTTCTCTTGATCCTTCATTTCTCGCATAATTACGGTCCCATGAGTTAGGACTTCGAGATGTAGACGGAGGGTGTGGCATTGGTATTGGTTCGTGTACCCCATGTCTATCCGTGCTACAGAAAAATGACGCCATTCGTTCTAAGAGAGTTAAACGATCAGATGTGAGTTTTTGTTCATAATGCAGTTGACGCTGGAGATCCAACTGATGTATCTGGTAGTGATGAATTTCATTGATCTTCACTCTCGTACCCGGAGAACAAAATAGTGCTTTCTTAGCTCGTTTGGGTTTGGGTATGTCTAGGAATATGCGAACATTACGGTCTGCTCTTCGGTGTTTCCGGAGAGTAGTACTCCTCCGGTTCGGAGCTAGTGACCGAGATGTGAGACCGTTGAGCACATTCATCACATATGTGTGCCATAAGAGTATATGGACTTATGTATGAATGTTAAAACTAGACACTAAGAAAGTGATGCAAAAAACAATAAGAAGGAGTATGTATTTATAGCTTTTACGAAGTAGGAAGTAATGGATGGAAAGCATTCGGAGAATATGAACCACTCAAAGTTTGTAAAGCTCAAAATGAATTGCTAATAACAGTAAAAGACTATTAATTAGCTAAGTTAAAAAAAATGAATGTACCGGCTGGAGAAGAACTCAATAGTGTATATATATATTTATATATATTATACACCAAGTTCGTTTCTAGAAATCAAGCCGAGCTCTGTACGTAAAGAGATAAAACTAGATTCGAGTAGAGGCTTGGTAAAAATGTCTGCTAATTGGTTGTCAGTCTGGACATATTCGAGACATATTGTTCCTTTTTTAATATTATCTCTTAAGAAATGATGTCGAATATCAATGTGCTTTGTTCGGGAATGATTGACTGGGTTTTTTGATAAATTGATTGCGCTTGTGTTATCACAATATATGATGGACTTTGATAAATGAATATCGAAATCTCGAAGTGTTTGTTGCATATATAAAACTTGAGTACAAGCTAGAGCAGCTGATATGTATTCAGCTTCACATGTTGAGAGTGAAACGCAATTTTGTTTCTTACTAAACCAAGAGACAAGTGATTTTCCAATAAAATGGCACGTACCACTTGTACTCTTTCTATCCGTGCGAGAGCCACCGAAATCAGCATCGCTATACGATACTAATTCAAATGGACAATATTTCGGGTAGAAAAGACCAAAGTCTTTGGTGTTATTAAGATATCGTATTATTCGTTTTACAGCTAGTAAATGTGATTCTGTAGGACTAGCTTGAAACCTTGCACATAAACAAACACTCATCATAATATCAGGACGACTTGCGGTAAGATACTGGAGAGAACCAATCATGCTTCTATATAACTTCTGGTCAACATTCTTACCATGTTCATCTTTTTCAAGATGTGTGGTCGTACTCATAGGAGTTGGTTTACCAGAGGTATTTTCTAAACCGAAGTGTTTGACTAAGTTTCCACAGTATTTTTCTTGACTAATAAAAATACCGTTAGAAAGTTGTTTGATTTGAAGACCAAGGAAATACGATAGTTCTCCCATATGAGACATTTCAAATTCTTTGGTCATAATATTTGCAAACTCTTTGCAAAGTTCGTCGTTTGTTGAACCAAAGATAATGTCGTCTACATATATTTGGATAACTAATATATCTTGTTGAGAATGTTTAATGAATAGAGTCTGATCAACTTTACCAATTTGAAATCCAGAATCGATAAGATAACTTCTTAATCATTCATACCAAGCACGAGGTGCTTGTTTCAATCCATATAAAGCTTTCTTAAGTTTATATACGTGATCAGGATATTTCTCATGTACGAACAAAGGAGGTTGTTCGACATATACATTCTCTTTGATAAATCCATTTAAAAATGCACTTTTGACATCCATTTGATAAAGTTTAAAATCATGATGACAAGCAAAGGACAGTAAAATTCAAATAGCTTCTAATCGAGCTACGGGAGCAAAGGTTTCTTTATAATCAATACCTTCTTCCTGATTATATCCTTGTGCTACTAATCTTGTTTTATTTCTGGTTATATTTCCTTATTCGTCAGCCTTATTTTTATAGACCCATTTCGTACCAATGAATGACTGATCAGTCGGTCTTTGAACAAGTTCCTAGACATCATTGCGCTCGAACTGATTTAGTTCTTCTTGCATGGCAATGATCTAGTAATCATCAGTAGCAGCTTCTTTCGGATTCTTAGGTTCGATATTTGAAAGGAATGCGACATGACCCATTTGATTTAGTTGACTTCTTGTTCTAATTTGTGATGTTACTTATCCAATAACATTTTGAACTGGACGATCTCTTAGAATTCTCGGAGGAGATCTTGGTGGAGAAGGTATCACAGCAGGTTGAGGGATATCGTCAACAATTTCTGAGTCAGAGTCGTTATTTGTGATGACAGGATTATCAGTGACTGTGGTTTCTTCGTCATCTGATACGATATGGATGATTTAAATAATTCATCAAAAGAAACATGAAGTGATTCTTCAATAGTTTTAGTTCTCTTGTTAAATATACGATAGGCCTTGCTTCGTTCCGAGTATCCGACAAATATACCTTCATCGGATTTGGAATCAAATTTTCCAAGATGGTCTTTCGTATTTTAAATAAAGCATTTAGAACCGATAACTTTGAAATATGAGATATTTGGTTTTCTTTGATTAAATAGCTCATAGGATGTATTTTTGGTCAGAGGTCGAATAGATACACGATTCAAAACATAGCACGCAGTTGCAACAGCTTTTGCCCAAAAATGTTTTGGTAGAGTGGATCCATTTAATAATGTTCTTGCACATTCTTGTAAAATCCAATTTTTCCGTTCTACAACTCCATTTTGTTGTGGAGTTCTAGGAAACGAAAAATTATGATTTATACCTTTCTTTGTGCAAAAATGTTCAAAATCATTATTTTCGAACTCTCCGCCATGATCACTTCTTATGTTTTTAACTTTAAGCCTTTTTTATTTTTGAATTCTTTTGACGAAGGATTTGAAATGTTTGAAAGTGTCACTTTTGTTTTTCAAAAAAATTACCCATGTATATCGAGAGTAATCGTCAATAATTACAAACACATATCGATTATGATTTATTGACTGAACCTGTGTTGGTCCAAATAAATCCATATGTAATAGCGCCAATGGTTGTAACGTTGATATGACTTTCTTGGATTGGAAAGATGATTTGGTCAATTTTCCTAATTGATATGCATCACAAAGATTATCAACCTTAAAGCTTACTTTGGGTAGTCCTTTAACTAGATCATTCTTGGCTAGCTTGTCAATAGTTCTGAAGTTTATATGACAGAAACGTTTGTGCCATAGCCATGGATCATTATCATTTGCTACAAGACACATATCTGAATTATGATTGGTATTCATATTCAGAATATAGATGTTTCTGTCTCTATATCCTTCAAAAGCTATATTTCGATCTTTATCTAAAATACTACATTTATTGTCCGAAAAAGAAATGATAAAACCTTTGTCGCACAATTGACTGATACTTAGTAAATTATGTTTCAAATTCCTAACTAGCATGACATTAGTAATAAGAGGTAAGTTTGATGTACCGTAATTGCTCACATCGCCTTTACCGATGATATAGCCTTTTGAATTATCTCAAAAAGTGACTGAGCCACCATCCGAATAAGTGATATTTGTTAATAAGCTCTTGTCTCCAGTCATATTCTTCGAGAAATCACTGTCTAGTATCCACTTTCCTTTTTTCTTAAGTGGGACTTGCAAAAAATAAAATTAAGTCCATGGTACCCACCTTTTTATAGGGTCCTAAGAGTTAGGTCTTAGGAGTCCAAACCCATACGGGTCCGGTATCCCCTTTATATATATAATTTGGATTATGATGCACAGAACTCAAAAAAATTTGAATGTACTTGTTCCTAATCAAATTGTTATTTGTTTTAGGAACCCACATTTTTATAGATTTGACATTCTTCTTTTGAAATTTCACAATCGGTTTTGGTTTGGAATATAATAAACTAAGATTTTTCTTAGCTTTAGTTTCTCGTACTTCCTTATTTTTCTTTTTCCTTTTACCAAGATGTTTCTTGATAACTTGTTTCTTATATCCCAAACCTTGTTTATTTGTAGCAGTTTGTGAACTTTCAATATTTTTTGTCAAATTTTCTCGACCTTTGTTAAAGTTAGAAACATTTTGAGTAATGTCGTCTAACTTTGTTTGTAAACTAGTTTTTTCCAAGGTCTAACATCTGGACTTTTGCCTTAAGCTCATGATTTTCGGTAGTTAGAGCATCATTTTTCTCTTTTTGAGTTTCAATTTTTTGACTCAAAAGAGATAGTTGAGAATCAATATTAGATGATGATTCCTGAGCTTTTTCAAGTTCCTCCTCTAATATTTTCTTCTCATCTTTTAACATATCTCGTTCAAATTCTTCTCTACTTAAATCAGCTTGAGCTTGCTTGCATTGTCGTTTTACATCTTTAAATTTATACATTAACTCAGCATTATTTCTAGAACTTCATCAAAAGTCGGAATTTGTACCTCATCTTCTTTAGCCATAAAGCATACATTAGCTTGTTCATTGTTTGAGTCACTTTCACTATCAGATGAAGATGAGTCTGAATCATCCCATGTCACTGAGAATGCCCGTTTCTTTGACTTGTCCTTTTTGTGTTTGAACTTGTCATTTTCTTTCTTCTTCTTTTGTTCTGGACAATCCTTTTGCATGTGTCCCTTCTTATGACAGTTAAAGCATTCTACATTTGATGATGATGGCTTATTTGATCTGAACTTCTTTCTGTTGTATCGACTAGCTTTTTGTTGCTTTAAGAATTTTTTGAATTCTTTTGCAATGAATGCTAGATCCTCATCTTCGGAATCTGAGACGTCTTCATCTTTCTCAGCATGAAAAGCTACATTTTTCTTTTCTTCTTTTTGTTCTTTTCGAGCCTGCAAGTTAGCTTCATAGGACATAAGATTTCCTATCAATTCATCTGGCTTCATGGTGGAAAGATCATTAGCTTCCTCTATTGCTAATACTTTTCCTTCCCATTCATTAGTCAGTGAATGTAGGACTACTAAAACTACATCAAAATCAGAATATTTTTGTCCTAAACCGATAAGAGCATGATGAATGGTTTGAAACCTTGAATACATCTCATTGATTGTTTCATTCGGCTTCATTTTGAAATTTTAAAATTGACTTTTCAACAAAGCTATTTTTGCTTGTTTAACCTTGTTAGTACCTTCATGAGTGGTTTTTAGCGTTTGCCAAATTTGATATGCAGAGGTACAGATACTAACACGATTATATTCGTTTTGATCTAATGCACAAAACAACATATTTATTGCTTTTGCATTTACAGCAGCTGCGGTTTTCTCAGCAGCTGTCCATTCTGCATACTCAGTTGTTGGATTGACTATTTCTTTCTGAGTAGCATTCCAAGCATCATAACTTGTTGATTGCATATAAAAAGCCATACGTGTTGCCCAATAGCTATAGTTTAGGCCATTAAAGAAAGGAGGTCTTTGTGTTGACTGACCTTCTGTGTAAGTGGTGTTACTAGTGCTTGCGTTATTTTCCATATTACTAGAATATATTAAATAACTGTGTTACGGTTATGAGATGACCTGCTCTGATACCAAGTGAGAGTGTCGATAGATGACTTTAGGCAGGATCAATAATATGGATATGCGGAATATATGATATATATTAAGAAAGATCTCACAGTAGCAATATCACAGATAAGTAAATGCAGTAATAGAAAAATCACACCAGGGATTTTTATACTGGTTCGGAGCACTGTCCTACGTCCAGTCCCAGATCTCCTATCTGGAATTTCACTAAACACTATCCTCACTTAACCCTGAGGAAAACAGGTTCACCACACCCGAGCAGCCGAACGGGATTTCACGCCTCTATCAACACGAGGACTTCACAACTCGCCTCTTACAACACCGAGGACTTCAAACAAGATATAAACTTGTAGTTTGACAATGTGTGTTCTTAACAACACGGATTTGTCAACTCTTGTACAACCTTCCTATAATCTGATCCTCAAATATGATTTTGATATTATGAAGATTTGGAAGATGATATCGTTGTTTGAATCTAAAGAATAATATATAGATTCAAGGATTCAAATAACGATATATGAGAATAGTGAGCTTTTGAATGTTTTTAAAGAGTAAGAATGAAATAAGCACTTAGATAGCAAGAATAGAAAGAATTGTTATTATTCAAAATGATGATTTCATGATGCTTTTATAGAGGATGGAGAGATGTAATCATTGGTGAAGAGAAACCATGAAAAGAGATGATTTTTGGCCAAGAGAAAGGATCATAACCATTGATGAAATAGGGTGTCTATTCGAAAAGATGGCTTCAGTTCGTAGACCAGTCGACTGGTAAAAAATGACCAGTAGACTGGTGTTTGAATATATGTACGTTATATATATGTGTGCACGTTCATTGTGCATTCTGCACAGAAACGGTCGACCGCCTATATATGAACCGGTCGACCGGTTTCTGTTAGTATGCACAATGAATGTGCATACATGTATAAACATATATATATTCAAACCATATAGGAATATGATTATTTGAGGATAGATTTTAACATATTTAACTACACTCATACTCTAAATAATCAACCTATACCAACGAATATCTTCTTTTTGTCGATCTTGAATTTCTCCTTGTCATTGATCAAAACACCTTGAATTCCTTGACTCAACATGCATTGGGCATCAGTAGGTTTATTTGTGCATGCTTGATTCGTGTCGATGGTTGGCACCATAGGGCTTGATACACCCTATGGTGGACCTAGCTCAGGTGACTACATTTCGTGATTGGGCCGTATGACACAGACACATGAACGAGCTAGGACTTGTAGGGAGCCGATCAATTAATAGATAGTTACGTGGAATTCGTTAGGTAGCGTAATCCCTAGTGGTCCTAGGTGGCGTAAACCCTAATCGAATCTAGGAAACGTTCAATAGGTAGCATAATCCCTAGTGGCCCTAGGTGGCATAAATCCTAGTTGAACACGTGATAGCTCATGATAAGGAAACCTAGCCAGAACAAGGGTAGCGGTCCCAACGATTTCAAGAATGGTGGCACTACGTTGAAGTAGTATAGAAATACGTGATGAAACCCGTACGATATATGGCAAGGGACTGTACATATACATGGAAAGGATGATACGGGTTGGGATACTAGTACAGTTGCTGCAGAGAATTTAGGAAATCAGAGCAAATAGATATCATGGTGAAGCAGAGAAATCTTGCGATGATAAAAATCTTGCGAAACTATACTTAGTTCATCCTGAATAGGAACCTTGCAATGTTATACATGACAGAAATCCTGTGATGTTATTCTTAGTTATCGTGCCTGTAGCTTATCTTGTCACCATGCTTATGTTTACTTTCAGTTTATTCATGTCATGTTATCTTTACCTGTTTTTATGCTGAAAGTCACCAGGACTTACTCAGTTTTTATGAATGACCCAGTTTGTTTCGCCTCTTTTTCTTCCGTCTCCCCCCCCCCCCCAGTTTCTCAGGTAGGAAGCACTACTATTTAGTTTAGACTTCTTTCTGCTTCAAGATCATCGTATATGGCTTGGACCTCTCTTGGCTATGGCTTGCTTTGCTGCTTTATTGGGGAATGATTTATGACCATGGTTTTATGCTTCTTCACTATTGCAAGACAGATTTCGATGTAATGGATTTAATGGCATTTTGATGTAAAAAGGTTTTAGACCATTCTAGATTTTTAAAGTAATAAAATTTGGTTCTTCTTCCGCTGTTTTATATGTTCTATCTTGTAATATTTCTGTGTATGTTTACCTAGATAATGCTCCACCAAAGCTAGTGCATTCCCTTTGTGAGTGACCCTAGCGGAGGTGGGGTGTTACAATTCTCGGCATTAAAGATTTCATGAACTTCTTCAATAGATTTTTCCTTGACAAAATCAGCACAACAGTTTGGCATTCATAATATGATAAATTCCTTATCCAGATAATTTGTAGCCTAGTAGAAAGAAAAATATAATTAAGACAAGTCATAGCTTCAATTAATGATCCTGGTAATGAGAATTTCCTGAAAAAAAACAAGTTTTTTTTATTTATAAATCAAAGCAAGTATAGTAGATCTCGATTATCCGCAAACACAATTCAAAGTTCCCAAAGCAAAATATTGATAATATCAACAAATGGAATCTAGAAAAGAAACTTACAACAATAATTGCAAACAAGCCCTTGAAATCACGACCCAGAAATTCCTCCGCCCAGTCAGCCAAAGCATCTTTCCCATCTTCCTTGTCCTTCTTATTTGTCTCTTCCACGTGTTTCTTACATCATTCGATTACTCTCGCCAATAGATGACAGCCTCAAGCTTCACCCAACTTCATCGTCAAACACTTCGCACCTATTATTGGCGGCTGCAGATACATCTATCGAAAACAATCCTTCATTTGATGCTCAAGGGGGCGACCTCCCCCCAGTTTCCACACAACGTGAGCGCTCTTTCTTTTTCCCCCTTTTTCGCTTGAGAAATTGATTTTGCGAATTAGGGATCTAGGGGAGCATTTTTACGAGCTGTGCTTTTTTAATTGAAGGGTTAGGCTAACCAAGCCGACAAAAATTGAATGTTAAGGGCGTATTTTTAAAATTAGCGTGTGCGTGTGGAGGGAAAATATTTTAGTAATTTCACTTTCGAGCCAAAATTTCGAGAGACGGAGTGAAAATTTGGAGGGAGAACTGGATTATTTTGGATCTCGGTAGCGCTCGTTGCTGACGTGGGCGACACAACTGGTAGAAGAACTGAATTATAAATTATTATTATTATTTAATACTGATTTTTAACTTACAATTGTTACTTAATTAACGATTAATTACTAAAAAATATTATATACTAAATATTAATTACTACTAATAATTATGATTGATTATAAATTAAATATTTGTTAATTGTTATTTATTTATTGATTATTAACCGCTGATTAGTTAATACTTACTAATTAATTACTAGTACTTAATAATGAAGTAGTTATAAATAATTATTTTTAATTTAATATTTAACATTTATATATTGATTATTATTTAATAATTACTAATCGGTTGTTAATTAGTAATTATTAGTAGGAAATATTTATTTTTTGAAGTATTTTTAATTATATATTTATTATGTATTTATTGATTATTAATAAATAATTACTAATTGGTTGTCAATTACTAATTATTATCACAAATTATTTATTTATTGAAAAAAAATTAAATAAATATTTAATATTAATATATAGGTTATTAATTAATAATTACTAATTAGTTGTTAATATTAATTATTAAAAATTATTTAATGAAAATAATTAATATTAAAATATAGTCATATATTACAACAGTCAAAAAATAAAAGTTGTGATAGGCTTTTATTACAACTGTCAAAATAAGACAGTTGTTAAAAATAAGTTTATTACAACTTTTTGGGAAAAAAGTTGTAAAAAAACATTTATTACAACGGTGCTTTTACCACCGTTGTAATATGATGTTTTTGTTGTAGTGCCGCCACCTTCCATGGCACCGCCGCCACCCTTGAACGGACCCCCATCTCCAGCGCCTACGTCAGACTCCACCCCGACCCTGAGCACCCCCACCTCCGACGTCTCCGGCGATTAAAACCCCTCCAAATCAATTTGATGCTCGATGAAATTGATTCGGGGATGCTCTAGGGGCGTTGAAGGCTTTCCGTACTTCGATTTGGGAACTTCTTCAATCGGAAAACTATGTAAGTATTTACCTCTATTTTTATATATTTATACAAAATAAAAATAGGATTTTTATATACGTGAATTAAAAATAAAAATAGGATTTTTACATACATGAATTAAAAATATAATTTTTAGCGTAGTGAAAATATAATTTTTATACATATTGTTTCAATAGAAAAGATAAGATTTTTAAAATAGAAAAGATAAGATTTTTAAAATAGAAAAGATAAGGCTTTTAAAATAGAAAAGATAGGGTTTTTGAAATAGAAAAATAAGGTTTTTAAAATAGAAAAGATAAGCCTTTTAAAATAGAAAAGATAAGGTTTTTAAAATAGAAAAGATAAGATTTTTTAAAATAGAAAAGGCGAGATTTTTAAAATAGAAAAGGCAATTTTTTTTTTATGTATAAGAAGTAGAGAATAATTTTTATAGGAAGAAGTGATGTTAAAAACATGATTTTTAACGTATACCGCGTGAAACAGTTCTCGTTGGAAACACGGCGAAGATTCTCTACATATGAAGAGTCGCGGTATTTGGTTAAGCTTATAGGTGAGAACTCCTCACTGTCAATAAATAGGAATTTCTAGTATAGATTTTTATTTGAATTACATGGAGTTCAACACTAGAATTCGCACAACCACATTTATTGAAAGCGATGTATGGATCATACGGATTTCATACTCCGCAAATAGCCAATTATGGCGCCGTAAATGACATTGAGGTTGAGTATTTATATATTTGGATGTTCTGTGTGATTTGATAAATAAATAAATAAAATTGATGTGATTTGGTTTGGGTATGACGTGCGCCATTATAAGGCGAGGGATAAGGCTAGACCTTATCCCATTTCTAGCATCGCGCCGTTATGCTGCCGAAATTTTCTAAAAAGTGTTAGAAAAATTTATTTAGTTGAAAATAAATATTCATATATAAATCAGATGGTTTGTTTATGTACACCTATTTGACTTACATTGATTGGGACGATATATTTTACACATCGCCCAACGGCACAAATAAAAAAAAAATCTGTGTTTGATTGATTGAAACCCCACACGGGTGTTGGGATGAAAATTGACGTACACTAATCCCAATTATTTAGTTGTATGTCAATTGATTGGTTGACAAACTGTTGTAAGCGTTAATTATTTATATTTAATGCTTATGCAGTTGTGTAATGCACTTTGGATGATGGTTGATTATGTACATATGTTGTATGGAATTCATATAAGTAAACATTATATGGTAATTGATTGGGTCTCATTCCAATTTGGAAAATAAAGAATATTTTGAAATAGAAATATTTTAAAATAACGAATATTTTAAAATAATATTCCGTAAGGGATTAAAATTGGAATTTGATGCCCGATTTTGGATGGACACGAAATATTGAAATATATTAAGCCGTGTTGATTAGATTTGCACCATTTGGACGCGAACGATATTGATATCGATTTTATTCATTTTTATAATGAATATCGAAAAGGAAATAATTTCAAAATCAAATATTTTGAAAATAATATCATTTATAGTATAATGATATAGAATATTCAATTTTGGTTTAGAAATGAAAAGGAAGTGGGAATCGATTTTAAAACGAATTTATAAAATACGTTTTGAACGAAATATATATAATATTATATATATATATATATATACATATATTGAATGGCCTGAATAGAACGTGCCGCACAGCTACCGTTCGCGAATTTCGACCATTGACTTCGCATTGACATTACGGGAGATCTGACTGACAAATTCTCCTAAAACCGGAACCGTTGGGTTCGTGTCGGAAAGAGCTTTCCAACGAATATAAGGGATTTGAAATCTAACGGTTAGATTTGGAATTATGTCCAAATCAAATTTGGAAAAGATCGCTATGGATGCAGTTCGATGGCCGTTAGTGGAAATCGAATGTACGGGTATTGATAAAATTATTAAAAATATCGATAATTTGTGTAAAATCAAAATAAGTGATTTGGAAGAAATTGGGATGAAAAATTCCAGGTTTGAAAAGATAAAAAAGTATTTTTATCGAAATGAACTAGTTATTAACTAGAATTAAAATCCAATCATTTTTAAATAAATAAATTGGATTTGAAATGGTTTTAAAAATAACCGAAATTTCCAATATAGGGTTTGGAATAGATTTGGATCGAAATTATCTTCGGAATATTTCGGTATTGGATTCCAAGATGATACGGATATTGTTATGGGAATTTGAAAGATAAATTTTATATCGTGATTTCCAATACGATATTTGTTGGATCGGGAATTTGATATTGAATATAAGCAGATATATTTTCTATTCAGAGCCTTGTATCTAATATCAAATTGGATTTTGGATTTGTCGTGAATTTTGTCTTCATTAACACTGTTCTTAAACCCAGTCGAGAAAAGAATAAATATTTTAACTAGGATTTAGAGAAATTTATCAATTAATTAATTGGAATTGAAAATAGAATGTCAGTTGGGTTTATCGTGGATTGTATTTTAAACGACATTTGTTCTTTAACCCGATTAACAGTGAAATGTGATTTGGAATTTATAAATCTTTTAATTAAGATTTAAGGGAAATTTTCCAAAGAAATTTTTTCCAATTTAATAAAATAAATTGGAATGGAGTGGAATTCGATCTGGTGATAATCGAAGTGGACTTCTGTGGAGGAAGACTGTTACTATATATGGAATTTAAAAGGTTTTGCCGTTATTTCATTTATATTATCGGCTGGATTTGGAAGATTATATTGATTATATATATTGATCTATTTTTCGTGAAGATTCCATTGTAATGGAATGTGATTTTGGGTTTATCGTGAGCTGTGTTTTAAATGACATTAGTTCTTTAACCCAGTGAAAGATAAGATTAATTTCTTAACTTTGGAAAATCATTAAGTAATGATTTTTGGAAATTAAAACTGAAATAGAGTTTTAATGAATCTTTAATTAGATTGAAAAGTGAATTTGATAACTAAAATTATCAAATTCAAGAAATGATCGAGAATGGAGTACCACCAGTTTTACTCCAGGCGGTAGTTAACTCTTTAATTAGATTTGAACGTGAAATAGTAATTAATTTTACCAATAACACCGTGGGTGTTAGATATGAAGTATTACCATTTTTGCTTCATGGGATGAATAGGTTAAGATTGGGAAATAAAACAAATGATTACTTCAGTAAGGTTCGCTAATCCCTACTAGTTTGGAAAACCTTAATTTGGTTTAAAGCGTGAAAAGAATATTTGAATAACAGAATATTCTGAATTGGAATGAGTCATGTTGTGCTTGTGTAACACTTATTTATGATATTCGCGAGTTATTCAAAAAGACCGAGTTTAACCCATTCTGAATAACTGATTCGACGATTAGTCGAAGGTGAAGACGGTGGTTGAAGACCGGAGGTCTTCACATCGTTTGGATGATTTCCGATGTCTTGATTGGGGTATGCACCCAAAACGAAGGAATAATTGGTGATCGTCCAGACGTACTTGGAGATCGACGGATATGCGAGGGCCTCTCTCATGTATTGGACATATGGGATGAGGAATAAGGTGCCTCCTGTTTCGTTCAGACCCAGAACGAACTTGTAAATGGACTGTGTGTCTGACATTGGATATCATTCTGTGTTATTAATGGATATCAGTTGCATGGAGTGGTATGCATGTGTGGCAGGCTGAGATGCAAATGATCAAGGCTGATGTTGAAAAGCAGAGTCTTGTGGTTGATGATCAAAGCACGGCCTGCGTGACATAGCTTTGTGTATAGCGTTAATTCGCGAGCCCCACACCCCGGTGTGAATCAAAAACGGGAGAGGACATCAAGAAGGGCATGCGTTTCTTTCTAGTTAGGAGTGGTGTCAGTGTTTGTCACGGCCTGACATTTTACGTATGTGGATGATGGATAGGAGGCGCCTCGATTAGATCGGACGATCCGGGTTCGATGGTTTGGTCGGGATATGACCAGTTTACGCCCCATACGGCGGGGAGATGCATGTTGCAGGCATTTTAATCCACAACGGGCGGACCAGCCCTAACGATCCAAAGCTTGCCTGCGCGCTTGTCAGTGGCTCGGGCTAGAGAGTCACGAAGCGGTAAGGACGATCCCTTGCCTTGATTCACAGACGGAAATCCAACTTCCAATACGTGACTTTTCGGTTTTATTTGTAAAGCCTAGTATGACGGCATAGTTGTATGGGGCACTCATGCCGTCTAGGATTGATACATTTATATTTGAAGTTGATTTCTTCACTCACAGTAATAATAAAAGATAAATTTCACGTACCAAGCATGCTTTGACTATTATAAGGTAACTCTATCATCTGGTTTATGATGCATTGTGTGATAGGACCTGACTCTTATAATAGCTTCATTTTTCTTTATTTAGCATTGCGCTGTTTGTTATATGCACTAGTATTCTTGGGGTTAAACCCGTTCCGTGTTATACGGCGTGGTACCTTAATTTACCCAACTTTAAAATAAAGATTAATAACTGTTTTAATTCTCACATCAGTCACATTACTGACCTGGAGTTTATTGTTTTAACCTAAACTCTAGGTGCCCCTATTTTCCACACGGGCAGCTAGTAATTTTGGTTTTGCAGATTTATATTCATAGGATCCTGGTTTACAGCTGGAGCTATATTCCGAACGCTCTGTATCCGTTTATTCCTTTCAGTTGTGTTATGTATTATTTTCCGCTGTTATGTAATGTATTTTAATCTCTGATATTTTCTGCTGTATATTATTCATGAATACTCTGGAATATTCTTGTACTCTGATGTGAATTATTGTAATAAGCAATAAAATGTTCTTCTGTTTGTGTTCATATCTGTCGTGTTCTCATTACAATCCGGGCTTTCCTTTACCGGGAATATCTGGTCGTAACATTCCCCCTACCTACCTAGCTACTCTACCAATATAGTTGAGTTTCAAGTTCAAGCACCGTTTGTCCCCAACTAAGATCTCATATGGTTACTGCATTAGAGGATTGCCAACAGTGCCTTGTTGAACAAGTCACCACACAATCAGGTGTGGCTTATTCAGTCCCTAAACAAGCCACAAGAAGCAACACATGGTTAATTAAGTAGCTGTGGCAGTAAATCGTTAAAATAGCTTTGTCTTTGTTGTTTTAAAGCACAAGCATTAAAACGACAAACAATATATATGTTGTTTTAATGCAGCTACGCACTGAAACGATATAATGCTTGCCATTTTAATGGACCGGCATTAGCATGGAAAACGCAATGCCCGCCTTAATGGCTTTTTATTCATCTCCGCATATATGTTTTAATGGATTTTGTATTCAATTTGTGCCTAATTCAGTTGTTTTTGGGCGTGGTGTGTTGTAGCCAGTCGAAAAGGGAAGAAAATAAAAGTGGATTGACCGATGGTTGGGATGCTCAAGGAAGACAGTTTCTAAACATATGAACCTAAGGTCTAACCAAAATACACCTCATATTTTTGTTTTATTTTTAAGTGTGATTGAGGTAGAAAGTTGTCTTAGTTATATATAATACCGAATTTGAAAATGTCAAGTAGAAGACGCTCGGTAAAAACCATTCAAATTTAACAGGTTTAACAAGAAGTGAACATTATAATATTAGCCCACAAATTAGTTCATTAATCTGTCACAAGAAATCAGTCCATTCAAATTTTTTGATCTGCTCATATCCAAAAGCGGAGTTTATCAATGCCCACTTCACAAGAAATTAGTTCATTCAAAATTTTTATTATACAAAAACCGACATATTGTGCACAGCTTGTTGCAAAGTTTTTGAGTCAGACCAGTGACTTATACTACTCATATAACAAAAAAGGGAAAACTTAGAAGCAGTGGAAGAAAGAACACAAAAGACACTTAATATCTGTCAGTACACAAAAGACAGTTTTTGCATCATTAGAAGAATTCCAATACTGGGTTCTAAATTACCCATGATAGATAGACAAAATAAATAAAATTCATTTATGATATCTTGTCATGTAACACTCTTGAAAATACGCAGACTCATGGCACCAAAATAATACTCAAGAAAATAAAAAAAATAAAAATCTTAGCAGACAGTATCAAATACATTCAAACAGTACCAAAACCTTGAGGATTCCAATATATTTATGTACTTGTACTTGAATCAAACAGAGAATTTCTTGAGGACTTTTAAATCAAACCGATAATCCCAGTATGCTAACGACTTTTAAATTAAACCGAAAATTTCTTGAGGACCAAATTTGTACTTGAATTTGACTTGCATCGCCGGTAGGATACAACATTTGAGTATTAACGCTACAGCAAGCTAGATAATGATACATTTACCTTCATCCAATTCTGCACGTACATTTTGAAATGGAAGAAATAACAAAACACCTATTAATATGAATGTTTATAAATATATTTAGGCTTTCTACATGATATTGAGCCCTAATGAAAATAAAAATCCTGTATGATACGAACTAAAATGCATACTTACTTCTGTTGGAGTCATTACCCCAGGAATATTTAGTATTTCACTGGCTTCAATCTAAGTATTTCCTAGGAAAACATACAGATATCTATCATTACAAAAAGACAGTAGCCGAAGTTAACTCTTAACAAATAAATGCGCAAAAGAGCTCACAATTTATCAAATACAATACTCACTTAAACACAGGTAACAACCTAATAATCATTGCTTTTTCAAGCATTATATGTTATATTATAAATCAAACACTCATAATATAAGATGGAGTAGTTTGTATAGCTGGAAATGAGATACAACCGAAAGCACCAAACATAGATAGAATGGTTAAGATAGGTATATAGGATTATTTGGAATGGAGTGTTAAATGCTGCTGTTCTCAGAATTCTGTTTTCCACTTCTCCTGAGTTTCTATGTTTGACAGGGTTGGGTTATGTCATCATTTTGTTTTTCATAGCTATAGTTCACCAAATGAACAATACTAGACTTAGGTACACCAACAAATAATGATGATGCTAATAATAATAACAATAATTAAAGATCAAAGATGCACTTATATAAGATCGGATGGCGTTTGGTTATAAGATGACATGATAACGGCTATAGTGCCATAGCTGATGACGCTAATCTATGGTAAGTTTTAAGAAAACTTTGCACTACCATATAACCATCGATGTGTTGTCTTTGTCTACTTATTTAACCATTCCCAGATTAGAAATTCTATTGTCTTAAATAAATTCCAGCCTCAGATGCCATTAATAGGTATAAATAGATGAATATTTGTTGTTCTCTTGCAATAAAAGACAACTCTTATCCTCAAAAACAGAAATTAAAAAAAAAAAAAAAAAAAAAAAAAAAAAAAAAAAAAAAAAAAAAAAAAAAAAAAAAAGTAGACGAGTATTCATATATTAAGTCTACTCTGATATGTACTTACTCAAAATAAGATAATAAGCAAGGGTGACCATGATTGTTACATGCATTAAGCAAGGATCAAGACTTGGCCCCCAACCCAAGCTCGGAAAATATATAACCAGCTCCCCCCATCCCCCCCCCCCCCCCCCCTCCCTCCAAAAAATAAACCCCGCACGACTCCTTATTTGGGTTTGGAAAGTAAAAATGGAAATCATTCAGTATATGTGCCAAAGTACACAATGTGAAAGTTCAAGTCTCTTCATTTAAAAACTCAAATATAAATATATAACATTAGTAAAATTACCACAATCTGACATATATCATGCATGGATAAAGAACATGGTAAACTGCATTAAGACCTATGTTACACATACAATTATAATGCAAATGATGATGAGCACATACCATAACAGTACATGGACTCATGAGAAATTTGGCCCCAGCATTTACTGCATTTTTTGCATCTTTAGTATCTAAGACAGTCCCAACCTACGGTTAATGTCATCCAAATGATAATATTGGTTAAGTTACACTGGTTCAGGGAAACAATCGCATTACCGTCTACCAATGTCTAGAGGTACAAGAGTGCATGTAAAGTAAACAAAAAAATTTGACGTAGATAACCAAGGCCGGCACTGAGGTATATGTAAAGTAAAAAATTAGAGGCCGTACCGTACAAAAGATAGGTACACGTAAAGGTTTCATTAACACAAAGTGATTTACTTGTGATTGCATGGAGAAGAAACAAAAGAACCTTCACGTTGCATTTAATCTTCTTACATTTCGACTTGTAAAATTACAAAGCAAAATACCAAAATCAAATGACACTAGAATCTTTTCTAGATAGAAACTATTATCAAATCCATACAATTTTCCTGTAACATGTTAACGCGAAGAAAATTTTGATTAGTTCTAGTACTGAAAAGCTTCGTTCTACCGAAGTAATGGTCACGGAAGTAGTCAATAATATTCTATAAGCAACTTGTGCACCGACATAAATACAATCCATCTTTTAATATAATTTAGCACATCGATGGCTCCATTTGCATCTATTGGTAGAATCTACCTTATGATTGCAATTCCACAAATAGTTCAATTCAATTAATACTGGAAATCGTCCCACATTTCAAATAGTTCTCAAGATTAGAACATGAAAGACTTCAAGCTATCACAAGAAGCACATATTAATACTTCCACATCATATAAAATTTCAAATATATCATCTTACTTTTTAATTTGTTCACATCTACTCTCAACGATCCACAACATAACCCAAAAAAACTCTAAAAAATTCTTTTGATGACAGCATTGGTTACTATCCTCATCAAATTGTTTCGTTACATGTTATGCTCTTTTTAGAAAACAAAGGTTCGATTCCCATTTCATTTGTAATTTTTCGGCATTAACCTTAGAGGATTCAAATTTGTTCTCTAGATAGTTCGAAAAAAGTCTTCCACTTATAACTCTTTACTTGCTCTATTAAAAAATTTCAACAAAGTACACCATATACCATACCAAGAGAATTCTAAGTACTCAAAGCTCATATTTCGTTAAGGATTTAGCCTCCGGGATCATCATCAACACTCACTAATTGGATCGATGCATTCTTTTTATAGTTGGGGATTGAGAAATTTACTTTCACACTTTCAGTATGACCTTCCCAACAAGTTTGTGCCAACAGCTTTGGTGTAAGATCATCAACATTATTTTTATATATTTTTCATTTTTTAGTTAAAGATGAGAACAATATATATGTGTGTGCGTGTGCGCGCGGCACAGCTCTGAAAAAAGAAATAGTTTTCGAGCAACATTTAACCTTATCATAAAGTGCAAGATTAAGACAATCATAACTGCAAAGAGTTGTAAATGATGTACAGTTTAACTTATGGTTGTCTTTTGCATACCTTTTCTCCCTTTCATGTTAGAACCATTATCACATCTTTGTCCTTATATATTATCAATGTAAACCTTTATAACAATTAAAATGCCAATAAATTCATCAAAAATCTCATTATCGAAACAGTCATCAATGGGCGGGAACCCTTAAAAAAAAAAATTCACCTCCACCACATTCTTTGAAACATTCACTCATCGCAAGATTAGAATTTGTTCCTCATAACTTGCATATGTAATACAATCAAGTATAATAGAAAACTAATATGCTTCTTTGGTTGAATATTAAAACTTAAGACAATGGTAATTGAACATCTTTATCTTGAATTCTATGAATGTGTTTTTGTATTATTGAATCAAATTTGACAATCATGGTCATTGTTCTCTTCATACGTTTCCCCATCATCTCCGCGAAAAGCCAAAATATTTTGAACAAAAGTTGTGACAGCTTATATTATCGGTATAAGCTCTTGCATCCGATGCTCTTTTTCTTTACTAGTTAATTTTTGCACACTTTATCTATTGTTTTATTCTTTTGGAGACTGATTTCTTTTCAATCCACTTCTCCATGTTAGTGATGTGGTCAAAGCTAGTTTCATTTGTTTTGAGCATTTTAATGCGGTACCAATTACTTGCTCCATTTTGCCTGTTGCAGCGTAGTCTATAGTGCATAGCGCAAGGCTCTATTGCGTTCATTTAAAAAGGAATAAAAAAGTAATCAAGTATATTTTTCCTAACTCGTTATTTTATTTTTTATTTTTTATTTTTTTTATTTTTTTTTATTTTTTTTGTGGCATTGCGTCATATCCAAACGATCAATTCTCCAAGTACAAGCACTACCATACTTTATGCATGTATTACATGTTTTTTATGTAAAACGTAATTATATTACAGAAATTTGATAAGTTCATATTATCCATTCAAATAATTAATGGTTATAATATATTTGTGTCTTACAAACATTAAATTTATTCTTATAATTATGAGTTATCATGAAATTTATTTCTATTTATCAATTATGGTGATATAAGACTAAGAAAAAATGAATGGAAATACGCTTTTGTACAAAATGTATATATATATATATATATATATATATATATATACATATATATATATATATATATACTCACAAGTACTAAGAAAAAAAATGAACAAGAAAAATTGTAAAGTGAGAATAAGATCAAATGAAAATAATATATGAAGTCTATGATATCAAGATTCAAATAAACAAAAGTTAAACGTGATTTAAGCGTACTATAACAAAACATAAAAATTATATTACACTTCTGAATTTTTAAAACATAGTCACTAGTTTCATCTAATCATAACCATTCATCATTATTTAAACGATCATCAATTTCTTCCTCTTTTGAGTCATACTCTAGGACAATTTTCCTCTAAGTCGTTATAAATACAATGGCATGCTATTTTAGGCTTGATTCACTACCCAAACATATTAAAAAAAGACAAAAACAAAATAGCGCAGTATTTAGAGCTATGCGCTATTTTGTGCTATGATAAAATAGCATGCTATTTTTACGCTATATGGAACCCGTGCGCTATTATAAGTACAATAGCACAAGCACTACACTATGTGTCATTTGTCATTAAAGTGCGCTTTGATTACACAGGCCTGTTGAAAGTTGAAACACCTTATAATTTTTTGGATAACTTACAACAAAAATAAAATACTATACTCGAAGTTTTGAAGTAGATTAACCATTCTCTATCACGTTACTCCATATTTAGTAATTGTTTAAAATAATGCATGGTAGTAATACATCAATTTGGTATATCTTTGGGGAAATTAATATGTATATTTCTTATAGGACCTCTTCAGATAATCAAATCTCTCATGTGTTGATTCATGTTTTTCCAACTTATTGTATCAATGGCATCTAAAGAAATCGGTACAAACTCCATAATTGTATTTTTATTTTCATTTACGTTAATCCCATACGTATCAATAATCTGATTTTCATTCATCATAACCTCATCAACTTCAACCTCATTTCCTCATATTTTTTTCAAAAACAAATTCATCTTATTTCCTGCTAAAATGTTTTCTTATATCATTTTCAATTTCAATTTTTATCTATCTTTTAGAAGCCCCTAACGC
This sequence comes from Allium sativum, assembly GCA_030737875.1. NCBI lineage: Eukaryota > Viridiplantae > Streptophyta > Magnoliopsida > Asparagales > Amaryllidaceae > Allium > Allium sativum. The sequence continues at coordinate 219,593,140 of CM060927.1, read as the reverse complement.
ATATTTTCTACCTAAACGTTATAATGTAAAAGATTGAAATTACAAAAAACAATCATAAAATGTATTAGACAAATATAATAGTATCGAAGTTCAAGTAGTCCACAATTCTACAATTAAAATCTAAATTGATCTACGATCAAACTATTGTAAAACATAAACATTCCAACGTATCAAATTAGTCTAAGAACAATCAATCAAAGAATCCAAAAATGACAAACTACTATATAATATTACCATTAGTTCTCTTCTCTCGTCTTTGAATTATAGTTAAAATACCCAAAATAACATGATGTAAAGGAACAGGCTTAGAGAAAATTGTATGAGACTTCTACCCAACGATAGCTTAAAGGTTAAAGTCTTCGAAGAAATTGAATTTTTAAAAGAGAATAGTGAAATTGAGTGAATCCCAAATTTCTGTTGACTTGATTTAGCTCGTGTTTCTCCCCTTTCGACGTTTGTGAAGCCGTGAGGGTTGAGGTAGAAGTTGAAGCATTATACAATCAGGTATAAAACCGAATAATGGTAAGGAAAATGTCAAATTTACCTATTTTGCTCTCTTTTACCGCATTTTGCTTTGAGGCCTTATGTCATTGCCCACTGGGCTGTTGACAACAAATGTTTCATTGTATTGTCTTTTCCCTAAATGATTGGAGTTGGCCACATGGATTCCTTTTTTCCACAAATTTTTATCATAGATATTTAGTCAATTCTAGTTTCTTTAAACAACAATAGGCTTTTCAAATCATGCATTTGCAACAGACTAAATTAACAAGTATAGGTGTTGGAGAAATATCAATGCCATGTTAAACATTGTTTGGCTCTATGAGTTTTGGTTAGAACTAAAAACTGATTCTAAGTCAGATACAGCGTTAAAATAGCTTAGATCCCAAGAGTGCAATTTTTGAATGTTCGGATGTCTTCAAACAACCACGATAATAAAGCATCCGGCTAGACAGGAGATTGAAACGTTTGGACGAAGTGGTAAGGAGTGAACCATTAAGTCATTATGCATCTGATGCAACGTATCACGGTCGAATGATCCAATCACGAACGATCATTTTTTTAACTTACAAAAACGCCAACCCCTTTCCCTCGTGCTTGCCTCCACTACACTCCGTACACCAATATCTGCTCTTCAGCTGAGATCGACTATTTTCAAACTCACAGAGAAGAAAATTACACTTATGTTTATTTCACAATTTTATACAACACAGTTTTTATTACACATTGTTGTTGTTGTTGTTACTATTATTGAATTCCAGAAAGTATATTGCGTTTATTGGATCCTCCGCTTGAAATACCATCGACTGGAATCCTCAGAGGACTCTGTTTTCATTGATAATTGATATATATATATATATATATGTGTGTGTGTGTGTGTGTGTGTGTTACACTACTAGCCACCTGCCACTCGCCGAGTTAGTAGTCAATACAAGGATGATGCCCTTGAGTTCAACGATCACCTAGAGATTTTAGTGGCAATCATGTGAGAAACAATGTTATAACTAGAAATAGAATTGGACGACACGAGATAGTCTGCTACAAACAACTGTGGGTGTTAGGACGGTTGAACATGACTGTGTTCAAGAAGATAGTCAATGATGGGAGAAGGCTTTACAATTTTGCGCTTTCAAAGACCATGTCTCCATACTTGTCAAGGCGAAGAAGCCTCGAAATACCCTAAGCGATCACCCAACACTTTTTTGAGCCTATGGTTTTTTTGTGTGCCTTGTGCATCGTTTTTTTGTTTTATAGAAAAAACAACAATTAAAAATGTACCAAAGCTTCATTTTTAGCTTTAAAAATGCATACATACATACATACATACATATATATATATAGGAAAGTCTAAAAGAACACAAAATGTGGACACAAAATTGAACACGCAAAATCTGAACCATTGGATCTCCCCATGAATTACACTTCACACATAAAGACAAACAAATCTCGTAGTCCAGATTTTATGTACATTGATTTGTGTGTAATTTTGTGTCTCAATACCCGCACCCTATATATATATATATATATATATATATATATATATATATATATATGCAATATTGAGAATAAAACATTATAAGATCGTTAAAAATCATACTAAGAAGGCACAAAGTCATTCAATTTAAGCCTTTAAACAACAAAAATACTTATACTATAGAAATAGACTAGATTTTTTGGTTGATATTGAAAGAAGAATGATTTTAATCATCGATACTGAAGTCAAGAAGAATAAACACTTTTTTGGTTTGTTGTTGAATCTCAAATGTAATTAGGCTCCATATTGGGCCAACAATTAAAAAAAATTGTTTTCCTTAAATATTGCACAATGCATGTTTTTTAGCACTTCAAAGCCCTAGTGCTTTTGCGTCTTTAGGTCTTTTTAACGCATTATGCATCGTTGGCGCTTTAGAAGGTAAAAATAGCCCTAGGCTGATGCATAAGGCTTTTTAGCGCCCTATAATAAAGAAATATAAAGTGAAATGGAAACAAAATCCTAGTTCAATATACAACATAAGTTCGAAAGACTAAAGAGAATATGAAAGAACTACCCCTATGATTGATGAAGGAAACTCTTGAATGAGTTTCTCCACCACCGGTAAATAAATCAAAGTCACAAGTTTCGATGTGATACGTAATAACAACAGCACCTTGCAGATACATCTTATATACAAACAACCTCCAACACGCCTGGTGTAGACATTACAACCTCCAACTACATAATAAGATTTAAGAACGATATACAGAAGAAAAAAATATAAATTAATCATGTGTCATGGTAAAAATAACAAACGACTGTGGGTCAAAACTCACAACGGAGATGCCATCTCGTAGAGTAGCTCGAGCAGCTTCTAATGCTAGCGTGGCACTGCAATTAACTTCCATGTTACATGAACAATTTTAAGCAAAATATGTATTATATAGATATTCCTATTAAACAACACCAAAACCAATATTATCATCAAACTGTTATTTTAAACAACAGCTTCTTCTAATTTATCTGATAGCTACGACTAGAGCTGTCAATGGATATCCGAAAAATCCAAAATCCTACTGCATCTATATCTGAAAAGCGAATAAATATCCAATACCCGATAAAACGGATGCGAATGCGGATATGAAGACATTCATATCCGAAAATTATTTGTTTGATTTTTGTCAAAATTATAGCTTAAATTTTGTGTATTTTAGTACGTTGAAATATATTTTTTAATTGTTTTATTATTTGAAGTTTATACTTTACGCATTAAATGCATACTAAATGCTCAAAACTATTTATTATCATCATATTTTCTTATCTTTAACAATTTAATAATCAGAGGAATTGAAATTATTTATATTAAATTAAAATTTTCTATTTATGTTTCCTAATTTATCTATCGTAAGTGGATAGGATAATTATATGATATTCATCCGTATCCACGGGTTCGGATAGCCGAAATCCGAAAATGATTTTGGATGCAGATACGGATATGACACTATTTGCACCCGTTGACGACCCTAGCTACGGTAAGGCAATTTCAGTACCGGCCCTTGAATATAGTGATATTGTGGATGGCAGCATCCATTTCCAAACAAACATCATACGAACCACAAAATAAATAGATTTGTTCACAAATATGCAATTGCTTCCATAACCACAATTGATTATGATTTGTATTACCTCCTTATGAGTATTTTTTCTTAAATTCCGAATACACACACACACACACACACACACACACACATATATATATATATATATATATATATATATATATATAGAGAGAGAGAGAGAGAGAGTGACTCCCTCTCTATTACCAAAAAAGTAGGAACCCCAAACTGTTTGTATGATCATGCTCAACAAGAAACGCACTGAAGCAACAAAAACAATCTTTGATTGATTCAATTAGGTTTGGCTTTTTTATTTGGCTTGGTTGATCGTATTTTATTTAAAATCGACGACACGCTTGCTTACCTCTACAAGCATGCCCAAAACTTGCATGGATGGATTACTTGTTAGCATATGCATGTCGATGATCTTTATTTGTTTCCTCTCGCCTTTTCTTCTTTTTTTTTTCCTTTTTCTTAACAACATAACAGTTTGGCAGATCTGTACATGACGAAGGCGAACTTGCATTTGCTGGATAGACCTTACCAAGTCTTTATTATATAATAGTATAAATACAATTGTACTTTCTTACATTGCTATGTACAAAATCAAAAACAAAAATAACAAATTCTCTTTCCTAAAGGTGTAACTGCAAAACAAAATGTAAAAAAAAAAATGTTTGGTGCATAATCCAATTCACATGGCAACGTAAATCCGACTATGTCTTGTAGTTTACTTTTGGGTAAAATAAGATGAGGAATTGGGAGTACTTAGCCCTGACTCTTTGTTGGAATTCCGACTTTACTGGTAAAGATGTTTGATTTGTTTGCCAAAAGGTAGCTTTAATAACTTTCAGTAAACAGTTTCTACTGTTTGCATTGGTAGATAATGTTGATATAAACAAAACATGTCGAAATAGGATTCAGAAGCAATCTTATACAGTAACATAATTATTTGCACAAATTGATTTTGATTATCTTAGAACATTCACGCGTTGAATTCGTCACTGTTCATCCGTTGTCAAATAACTGCGGAATGTACGGTGCCGGCATTCCCCTTTTTTGGTGATAAACCTAGTAACAAATTGCAAAGTGGGGAAAAATGTAAAAAGAAAGAACAGTTACTTTTCAGCTCGAAGGCAGGCGATGACACGGGTGTTAATCCCTAAAAAATCCACGCGCACATTGAATGAGGAATATATTGCTAACATCATCAGGGTCGTTCACACACTAAGGCACTCGAAGTATTAGTAACAGAAAAGAATGGTCACAAGAGCAAGTGCTGATTGTCAAGCCCAGAACAAATCAGTTCGACCAAGTATAACCGGACGACACGATGCAGTGTGCGATCCTAAAATTTGGGTCCAAATCAAGATTCAGGCGCGGAGACTAAGACCGGTCGCTCATGCGGAAATGAGGCTATACCAAGCATCAGCGTGGAGCAAGTCGCTCATCCAACATGAGCCAGAACGATTACATCTTGCAGAAGCAATAAGAGAGCGAGCACCCCTAAAACTAAAGCAATCGGTCGCGAAGGGAACAATGAAGAACCAATCCCAGACTTACGCCCCGTTCCTGCAAGGCCTCCTAAAATGGTCGCCCGCACAAAAGCGCCCGCTCTCACAGACCCGCTCAACTACAAAAGGCGTCCGTCCCAAAAAGTTATATGCACATGACAACCTGAGACAGCTCATGACAACTGGCGACAACTGGCCAATGGCCCGATGGTAATTAGCAGAATAAAAATTCAAAAGGCGGGAAACGGATTTCAAACCAAGGACTCACCTATAAATATGCTATGGCTACTACTGAAAAGGGAGGAGAGATCGGAAAAAAGACCACGAAGTGCTGCCAAACTCTGCCACAAACCACAGATCTGGCCATGGCGTCAAGCTCAATTTCGTGATTCCGAGAGAACAAAAACATCATCAATCTCAATCATCCGTTCATCCTCTTTCTCCTCAATTTCAAACATCTTCTTAAATTATTTCCTAGATTAAAGTATATAAACAAGGTTGTATTAGGCGAAAATTGAAGTGTATGATGTAGAGTGAATTGATGTACTTTGTAATTCGTATCATGAGATTAGAAATCATCTTCATAGTGGACGTAGGCCTCATTAACGGCCGAACCACTCTAAACCTCGTCTCTATTTTTACCTTTTTCTGCATTTTTCTACTTCGAATTACTGATTGAATACGGCTCCATTTTATTCCTACAAAATTGGTGAAGTATAACTTTGTACCTGAGGTGTTTGGACCATTTTTGTTGTAAACATTTTTGGCGCCCACCGTGGGGCCGTGTCATAATTTCCTTTGGTAAAACTATCCCGGAATCACTTTCTCTTTGAAGCCATGGTTGGATCAGAGAAAAGTAACAAATCTGTCAAATTTATTACAATCAATGAGGATGATAATGCTGAGAAGCTTCACCTCAGATCTTGAGTCAAGGGGCAAATGGAACCCCCAGGCCACCTATGACGCAAGATGAACTAAATGTGGTTGTAGATGATCTAAATGAAAAAACGGATAATACAAACAGGATGATAATGGAAAGGCTCAACACCCTTGTTCGAACCAACCTGCCGCCGCAAAACACCAACACCATGGACGATATTGGCGAAGAAGAGGACTCGTCAACCTTGGACCCTGGACGACTTCGCGGTATAGTAAGAGACAGGGGAGAGGCCGACGTTAAGGATTCTAAAGACAGATCTCCACGATACAAAGAGGTACGACCAACTCAAGCAGTTGCAGGCCCCACCGACTCCCTTCTCCTCAGAAGAGACACGAGGCGCCGAAGATCAAACTACGGTCGCACAGGAGAAAAGATCAGTACCGATCCCAACGGTTCAGCAGGTGATGAAAGGCGCATCACGGATTTGGTTCAACAAATAATGAAGGGGAAGGCAGTCCAAGAAGATGAGGCCAAAGAAGGTAGGATATCTGACGACAGCCTCGATCTCGTCACACCATCAACCAGCAATCCCAAGGCAGAAGAGATCTCGGAAAACCAAGGAGCTATAACTTGGAAGGAGCTGGAGGAAGTGGTGACAGGATTAGCAAATAAAACAGCTATTGCAAATAATGCAATGATGAAGAAGCTCGAGTCAATGCAGGCCATTCAAGCCGCCACAACAAAGGCTACTTTACGAGCCACTTGTTCCTCGCTAACCAGAACAAATTGTGCGCCAGAAGTAGAATCCATCACTCCAAGCCCAAGACGGCAAGATATCATTCGAAGGGTCGCGCATCGTGCTAGGATGAATCATGAAAAAAGCAACATACCTAGGCACCGACATCTCGACGACGCAGTTGCAAAACAGGAGGAAAACCCTACCGTCGTAGGGATATCCTTTCTGATGGAATATACAGACTCCTTAACTCCAGATCGCCGGGGCGTGTCAGGATCAAAGCTCGATGACGAAGAAGGCAATCAGTTCGCAGATCCAGGCAAAAAACAGGAATATATCTTGGGAATGGCACAAACAATTGTGAGAGAAAGCCTGAAGGGGCAGGAAGATCGAAGTGGATGGGAGTCTTCCCCGACTAGAACCCCATTGACCGACAGGATTAAGAGAACTGTATACCAACGCAGAATCGATCCCCCGTCGTTGCAGTCCTATGACGGGACAGGCGACCCCGACATGTTCTTATGTAAATATGACCATTATATGAATGGGGCACGTGCCACAGATGAAATCAAATGCTTGTATTTCCCGAATTATTTGGAAGGAGTGGCTTATCTGTGGTTCACAAAGCTACCACCTCAGTCCGTGGATGATTTCACGACCTTGGCTAAACTATTCAGTAAGCAATTTGAACCCCAGACGTTCAAGGCCCGAGACGTAACAAGGCTAGATGAAATACGACAGAGGCCAGAGGAGTCCATCAAAGATTTTCTCATCCGCTTTCATATGGCAGTGGCTGAAGTTGAGGATCTTGAGCCCAACCAGATCTTAATAGCCCTTTAGAGAGGCGTATATAAGGAAACCAAGTTGGGACGGTGGATCAAAAGGAAAGGGACGACCGTACACCAAAGGGACCACGGTTCTATAAGAAATCCGAGTTTACACCCCTCAACGATACCGTGGGAAATATCTTCATGGCAACTAAGGGCACGGAGAGGTATCCAACTCTGAAGCAAAGACAGGCCGAAACTGTTACTGAAACATCAGGAAGATTCTGTCAGTTTCACAAACAGTCAGGACATGGTACCGATAACTGTAGGCACCTAAAGTCGGTCATCGAGGGGTTGATTAGGAAAAACCACTTGCAACAATATGTAAAAAACCGCGTAAGCCATCCTAATCTCTTGCAAACCGAAGGCAATACACCCTGAAAAGGAGGTAGAAGACTTAAACCAATCCAAAGAGAACGTTCGTCAAAAAGACTGGCCACTTATATCTCAGCAGTGAAGCATCAAACCAGAGGTCTCACTACTTTATTCTACTTTCCTGGGTTTCATCTTATCATTAAAATTGTTTTACCTAACTCCATTATTTACGATGATCGTGTCAAGTAACAATTTACATTGCTAAAATCTATACGTCAGGGTCAAGTATCTGTCTGCTTGAATAACATATTTATTACTCTATGCATCAGGGTCAAACATCTGTCTGCTTGAATAATGCACCTATTGCCTTGTACTAAAAGAATTCCCTGAAAGGAAGCCCACTACACACAGTGGGACTGTGACAAAGCACAAGGTCGCTCATCAAACAAAGCAACTTGAGGATCACGAAACTCGAAACGACAGACAAACGGAGAAATAGGCACACAACCTCGAAAAAAACAGCAAGCCAGTCCCGGGCAGACAACAAGATGAACAGCAGGTGAAAGGCTACGCACATCACCATGGGAAACGCTGAATGCCAGGCAAACACCCACTCAAAGGATCATCGTCAAACCCTGTTACAAACCCAGGGCTATTGCAAAATCTGTCCCCAACATCGAAATTGCCAACTCTGAGAAGACACCCTCTCGGATGCAGGACATGAATTCCTCAAAATCAAAGCCAAGACCAACAACAAGGAGTAACGCTTATCTCTCAGGAATCAATACTGGAGCAAAAGCAACTCAAAACAAAAAGGCCCCTTGGATAAAAATTTGCTGAGCCCATCAAAGGAACACATTCATATTAGGTGCAGGGTACGAGGATTCCCCACCTTGAGAAAATTTCTTAATTTTTTCATTGAAGAGGGCCAGTATCTATTTCATTGGGCAAAATGCAAAGTCGGCAAAAATCAACAAAAATGTGAAGTCGGCAAAAACCGACGTGGTTCATAAAAACCCTTACCGAAAGGAGGTGTCTGATCTTGTTCTTTGTTCTTAACCAAGTCAACAAAGCCAAGATTGGATTACAGCAAAAATCCCAGCTGAAAGGGGGTAAAGCAGAAATCCTAGTCGTTGGGGTATCCATTCTAGAAACCCTTTTTGAATAACTAAAACAATAAAGCAGGGTCTGGAATGGGTCGAAAACCTTTAACCCAAGTCCTCCCATGGGGGCACAATACTAAGTAAAAGATACTCAACGCGTGCTAAAAAATATATATAAACGCGAGATAATCCCCGACAAGCGACAAACTCCCAAAAGAAAATTAAATCCTAACAATAATGATAACAGTAGAAAATCGGGCGCAAGCATACGATTAATAAAGCGCCCGCATGAATGAGCAAATCTAAAACAAAGGTGCACGAATTTTAAAAAAAAACTACTTCCGTGCTAACATCTTGAATCAACCACACGGGACACAAGCAAAAGTATGCAATATTAAGTGAGGCTGGCACTCGCATATACAAACCAGACTAACAGTACCATTTTTTGTCAAAAAACCAAAATAACAGACATGGCAATTGCCGGTAGGGCATTGACGAGCCACAATTTTCAGATCAGGTGGGAGATGATCCTATCCTTAGACTCCAAGGCTTCAATAAGCTCGAACCTGTTCGATTCCAAAGCATGGATCTGCTCAACTTTCTCCTTATATGACCGCTGAAGATCTTCAACAAAGGAAAGCCAGGCATCCATCCGCTCGACAATGAAATCTTTGACATGTGTGACGAGACCTTCGACCAGATGAGGGCGTGCTTCCAGCTATTTGAACTCAGCTAGTATGCAGTCCTTCATGGCGTCCATTTTACCAGCAATGATCCATTTATCGAACAGGTCTGTGTGCGCCCTGGGGTACGAGCTAGCTGGACGCTGAGCTATGAAATCTTCGACAGATAGAGAATGACAGTAGTTAGCGATAGGTATAGGCTCCGGAATTGTTGTGGGGTCCAAGATAAAGGACGAGGAAACCAGATTGCGGAGGGAAGCCTGGAACTCTGAGTCAGGAAGTCTGTCCAGCAAACTATGGCTTGAAGTGTCACCTGTACTCAAGACCTCCTTGTCTCGAGGCACCTGTTTGGCACCAACCCTCCTCATTGGCTTCTTCCTGAATTTCTTAGACATGAGAAATTCCATCCTTGGGCGACATGTCTCAGGAAAAGTTTGAAATGAACTCAAACAACAACTATGGAAAGAGATGTGTCCCAGCTAACTTCGGGTGTAAACAAAGACATCTCTTAAAAACATTTCACCAAGCAGGTTACATACAAATACCAAGCTTTGGTATACTAAAGGACAACGCTGGAGGGTTCGCGTCCATCAGGATGATCACAAAAGAGTAAAGTAAGACAACACAAAGGAAAAGAAGCCTACCCAGAAAAAACATCGTACCCCGGGCTCAAGAGAAAGTCTGCCGAGACAGATAAATATTGCTGCAAATATCAAATCAGAGCGATGGATTTTAAAAGAAAAAAGAAAACAAAGCCATCCATGGAAAAATAAAGCAAGAATCTCAAATGGGGTTTACCTGATGAAACCCTCGAAGGAGCTCAACTATAACTCAATTACCCTTTGAAAAAATGGAAGTGACAGGAAATGGGCTTTAAATAAATAAGGAAGAGCAAAAGGCAAACATCCAAAGGATCCCCTCCACGTCAGCCTAAAACTCAGACACTGGTGTAAACATCCCATCGGAAGCCAGCTGGCACCAGTTCAAATAATGACAGGGTAGTCCAAACACCTTTCGCTCAGGAAAGAGATAACACCATTGGAGAAACTATAATCCTCGAGCGAACGACCCACCAACAAACCTATACAACAATGTGCGATCGAATATGTCGAAGCCAGTAATTCCTCATTAAAAGGAATCACAAGCTTCGAGGGGTAAGTGTTAATCCCTAAAAAATCCACGCGCACATTGAACGAGGAATATATTGCTAACATCATCAGGGTCGTTCACACACTAAGGCACTCGAAGTATTAGTAACAGAAAAGAACGGTCACAAGAGCAAGTGCTAAATGTCAAGCCCAGAACAAATCAGTTCGACCAGGTACAACTGAACGACACGATGCAATGTGCGGTCCTAAAATTTGGGTCCAAATCAAGATTCAGGCGCAGAGACTAAGACCGGTCGCTCATGCGGAAATGAGGCTATACCAAGCATCAGCGTGGAGCAAGTCGCTCATCCAACATGAGCCAGAACAATCACATCTTGCAGAAGCAATAAGAGAGCAAGCACCCCTAAAACTAGAGCAATCGGTCGCGCAGGGAACAGTGAAGAACCAATCCCAGACTTACACCTCGTTCCTGCAAGGCCTCCTAAAATGGTCGCCCGCACAGAAGCGCCCGCTCTCACGGACCCGCTCAACTGCAAAAGGCGTCCGTCCCAAAAAGTTATCTGCACATGACAACCTGAGACAGCTCATGACAACTGGCGACAACTAGCCAATGGCCCAATGGTAATTAGCAGAATTAGAGATTCACAAGGCGGGAAACGGATTTCAAACCAAGGACTCACCTATAAATATGCTATGGCTACTACTGAAAAGGGAGGAGAGATTGGAAAAAAGACCATGAAGTGTTGTCAAAGTCTGCCATAAACCACAGATCTGGCCATAGCGTCAAGCTCATTTTCGTGATTCTGAGAGAACAAAAACATCATCAATCTCAATCATCCATTCATCCTCTTTCTCCTCAATTTCAAACATCTTCTTAGATTATTTCCTAGATTAAAGTATATAAACAAGGTTGTATTAGGCGAAAATGGAAGTGTATGATGCAGAGAGAATTGATGTACTTTGTAATTCATATCATGAGATTAGAAATCATCTTCATAGTGGACGTAGGCCTCATTAACGGCCGAACCACTCTAAACCTCGTCTCTATTTTTACCTTTTTTCTGCATTTTTCTACTTTGAATTACTGATTGAATACGGCTCCACTTTATTCCCTACCAAATTGGTGAAGTACAGCTTTGTACCTGAGGTGTTTGGACCATTTTTGGTGTAAACAACGGGTTTTATGGATATAAGCACTAGGATGGTTTATAGTTGTAGAGCTCAAAATATCGCTATATCGCCTACTGCAAAGGGAACCTAAGACGCCAACGTCCGCCGCATGGATTTGGGAAGAAAATAATGAGGGAGTGCATATAACGAGCAGCAGCAACTCATTGCTATTGACATTCCTTTTGAACTGTTCTACAATACCAGAATTATGGAGGAGGAAGAAGGAACAGTTTTCTCACCTCTAAAATGTGGAATTCAGGACGTCCGAGTTTTCTTTCAGCTTTGCGAGGTTTTCTTATTGAAATCACCGACCCGACCGTCAGTTGACACCACCGTCTTATTTCGGAACATTTCTGCTTCAGCTGGACTTTTCAGAAAAATGTAAAGCGGGAATTTATCTAACACTTAAGATCATCTCCAACAGCGTTACGGGTCGTAACGTTACGACCCGTAACATGTTGTGAGATATCTTTATTGGCTCGCGAGTCTCCCGCGCCTAACCATGGCGCGCAGAGGGCGGGCTTGGAGGGTTTTTTTTGCCTTCCTATAAAAATTTGATTTTTTTTCGAAAAGATTATATTTTGAAAATAGAAAACTTGAAATTTTTATATATACCGGTTTAACAAGTAGTTAAGATTAAAATGATTCAACTAGTAGGTTTTCGCATAACAATAAGCATAAAGATACAACCGGCCGTTACAGATAAAACAACGAATAATAGTACATGCCTATTAAAACATCAAAGCAACACGTTCAATCTCAAGGGAGTCGCATTGCGTTTATTCGCAACTCTTGAACAATATTTTCGAGACGCCTAATCTCTCGTTCGAGCTCGTTTGCATATACTATTCCCCTTGGGCACAACGGCTCGTCAATCCATTCCGTGTAGTTGCATCCATTTGGATAGGATGTACATTTCTGTATGTTCCGACCAATATTGTCGCCTTCTGCTCGAACCACGACTTTGACCGCATGACCGCAATAGCAAAGTATAGGATAAGATTCATCTTTATGTTCCTGTAGTGGTACTCGATAGAACGCTACTTCTTGTGGCGGTTGAGCGAGAGCATGTTCGTTTGATAGTTGAACATGTGGTACTTGAACTTCTTGTGGCGGATGTACGTGCTCCTGTTCATGCGATGGTTGAACATGTGGTACTTGAACTTCTTGCAGCCTTATTTGGATTAGAAAATCGAATTCGTCTTCGAGCTGCTGAAGTCTCATCTGTTCCCACGCCTGTTCATCAGAGTCAGTATCTGATGGCCAAGAAGGCATTTTGCTCGAGTGATAAAAGGAGGAGGAAGTACTGGAATGAGAACTAAGTTGTTTGAGTAAGATATTATGTGCATAAATTAAGTAACATATATAGCCGCGGGGAGTACAAGTCAATAAAATAAATAATGATGTTACCGGTCACTGTTTCGTCTGACTTAATATTGTAGGGAATCTTCTTTTCTTACTGTCATGATGTGAACGGACACCGGTTCTACTTTGCTTTACATGATGCGGTTTCCAAAGCAATAGGCAGCTTAAGAAAGAGAATGACCCTATTTTTTATCTCCTTTGTGTGTTGAAATGTTTAATTTAAACGGGGACCACCGGAGTTGTTTGAGGGAGATAAGTTATGAGTCAGTTGACAGAAATACGTTTTGAAGAGGTCCGTAATAGTGGATGAGCACGACACAACATACAAACTATGATATAGAAACTAGATTCAATATAGAAAAATACAAAGATACATGCATGTAGTGGATATCCGACACAACATACAACTACGATATAGTGCCACATAACGTTAAACACAGTACAGGGAAATAAGACGTAGTACGCTATAGCTAGACCCTAGTTTCCGGACGCACGGGGAACCCATACAACTTTCAGCCTTTGCTGCAACAATCACCCTTTCAAGACGACCTACCTCTGCTTGCATCTCTAGAGCGTACGTGATACCCCTCTCCGTCGGTGGAGGATCGATCCATGAGAAAAAATTACAATGTTCCACCCCGTGTCGATTAAGTGCAGTAATGTACGATTTGCAAACATAAAAGCGCCGACCTGCGTTGCTTTGACTTTTAGAAACAACCACATTACATTCTAATCCGCAGTAGCAGAGTATTGAACGACCCGTCATGCTGGAGCTTGACCTATCTAAGTTCTTCCGAGCAATTACTCCCCTTAACCGAGCATTGTGGGTTTTTTGAAGAGGTCCAATACGTTGGACGGAAATGTTCGGTTGTGTGGCACCGAAGAGCTCGGTCTCTACTTCGGTTGCTTGCACTTGATCATCCAATTGCGTTTCGGGCACAAATTCGACTAGTTGCTTATTTTTTTCGTACTGCTTGTACATTTGGACCATGGTTTCATCATCGTATTCCCAAGCAGACATGTCAAACTACTAGAAAAGTGGTAGGGAGATAAAATAAATAATATGATAACCTTAGTCTTCGAGAGTCCTGGATTTAAAGGAGGAGGGCTAAGTGGTCGTAAAGGTTGACAAGTCCACGGATTTTGTGTTTTGCTTTCTTAAAGCAGTTCGCATGTCAGGTTTTTAAAGGTTGCAGCGTTTAGTAACATCAACTGTTGTACGGCAAAGCCAGAGCAACTCAACTGTTGAGGTTATAGTGTAGTCATGTCATATGACTCGATGCTACAGCTCGAGTAAGGATGACAGAGCTTTATCAATAATCACCTCCACTTGTTTAAATAGTTCATACTTCGTCTCCCAACCATCACCATTATTTGTGCTTTCTACATCAACCAAGACATTAAGGTGAGAAACCACTAATTTTTTTGTTTCTACGTGTTCAGGTACTTCTTTGTATTGGACAACACGTTTTTTTGTTTCCATGCAGCTTAAATGGACGATGGGGAAATCAGTGATGAACTTATGAATAAAATGATCGTTGAGTACGAACGGAACAAGGTGGAGGAGAAAGTTGGTGGATTCGTTCCAGATACACAAGTAGTTGAAGTTAATAAACCCAAAACACGTCCACGAAAACACACAACTAGGCAAAGGGTTAACCATAATCGTCACAGTTGAAGTAATGCTAGCTCCAGTGCTACTACAACCGAATTCTCTCCTAAGGACTTACTTATACTCATGAAATCCTATATCGAAGTTGATATAAGAGATTTGCCACTGATGCAAAATGGAGGAGGACTTACCAATGAAGAATTATGGTCCATGAGAACAAGATTACATAACAGCCGTCGTTCATGCACTACTACATGAACGTCTACTGAAATTCAAATGGCTCATCGGCAGTTCGTTGAAGCTTGTGAATGATACCAGAAGATTATACAGACAGTTGAAGACGAAAACATATTTAAAACGACAAGGGAAACTTTTTATTATTGTTACATTGTAGAGTACAACACTGATTTTGTTGGCCATGAGGCGTATAAACTACGTTGTAATTGGCAAACTCGATGATCCTTCGTTTACTTGTTGTTGTATCTTTCGTTTACTTGATGATCCTTAGAAAAAAGTATGAAATTCTTGTAATTGTTTACCCACGGTATAAATCGATCAGACTAAGATAACTATAGCAACATATATAAAGCACACATTTCATTAATAAGAAACCGGTTGCTACAATAGGAAATAAAATGTTACTACATCAACATAATATGAGAAACTACTAATACGAACAACTACTAATACGTTACTACATCAACTGCGGAAACCTTGATGTTATAATACGACGTTTCATCCCCATCCAAAATTCTTTCTCCAAATCAGACATTCCATCCAGATCTTTGTCCATGATAGCATTCCCTTCTTGTTCTTTCTCATACGCATCTTGCTCTTTCTTATATGCATCTTGCTCTTTCTTATACGCATTTTGCTCTTTCTTGTGCTCTAAGTCCTCCGAAAGAATTTGTAGTTTCTTCTCTTTCAGATCAGCAATCCTTTTCAAAACTTCTATTCTTTCCTTAGCTTCTACAAGTCTTTTTTCCACTCTACGATTGTGTTCTTCGTGTCGTGCATTCACTTTTGATTCAACCCAACCATTGTTTTGCCCCTTCTTTTCGCCGCTTTGGCTCCCTCAGGTCTAAAATCTTCGTCAATCATGGGATTGAACTCATCAAGTAGGTTTTCCCCTTCACATTGAGAAACATTGGCGGTTGACCCGCTTGGACTAGAAGAATACCCAGATTTTGAACTTTTTTCTTGACCTTGCTAGCACTTTGAACATCGCGGAGGCTCTTAGCAAGTCCTGAGTTCCACTTCGGTTGACTAGTAAGCAAATCATAACAATGCATAAACTGGTAATAGTGTGGCCTTTTCGTCCCATTTTCTCTAGGAAAAAGCTTCTTGAACTCCTCGTTTGCCAGTCGTTTCTAATTACCAAAAGAAAATGTATCAATAAACATGCTAACAACCACTAATAATGTACGTACACATAAAAAAATACCAGATTATCTTCTCCCCTCCCAATGCTGCTTGGATTCGCTATCTTCATTTGTACACTAGTGACTCATAATATTGGGTTTGACGGCTTATTTTGCCAAAACGGGCTTGAATCGCCGATAACGTCCTCAGGCATTCTGGATGCTTCTGAACGAAGGCCTTCTCTACCTTTTTCCAAAACGTGACGGCTGTTTGATCGTTCCCCGTTGCTGAATCTTGCAAAAAATGACAATAGATGTTGCATAGATTGATGTCCTCTTGGTCTGTTCACGGACTGGTTCGTTGCCTGCTGAATGGAGTTTCAAATATATTGCTCGTGTTTCCTTAGGAAAACTGGCTTCCATCTATCGTCGGATGTGAAAAATCTCCGAATGGTGAAGACATTATATAGCAAGAGTTTGTTTAGAGTAAAGAGATGTAAATAAAAATTGTGAATATGTTGTGATTTACAAAGGTGAAATGGAACCATTTTATAATTGGAAATATAGCCGTTAGAAAAGTTTTAACCGTTTTATGGCCGTTGGGAAGCAAAAATGAGGATGAAATAGTCGTTCGGTTTGGGGGGGGGAGATTGGGGAGCCGATTTTATCGGTTCGCCATGTGGCGAGCCGTTTTTATTGGCGCACGCCGATAAAATTGGCTTGCCGAACCAATTCAGAACTCTGAATTGGTCACGTAATATTCCACTGAATATTACTCCTTGGAATGGCTATTGGGATGGTTTTTGGCCTTGATTCATGATTAAGAACATGAATCAATGAGCCGTTGGAGATGCTCTTACTAAGCAGAAATATCCTGATTTGAACGCATAGAAGCATCTCACCTTTACTTACACTTAAAAGTGAAAATATTTAATCTAAGCATGAAGTACCAAAAATGTCTTTATATAGAATCTTTAAAATATCAATATCCTAAAATTTGTTCTTTTGATTCTTTCAACCATAAATTACAATCACAAAAACATAACTGCTTGATATATTCAACACAATCTTTAAGAAAACCATCAATTTTTTAAAAATTAAGATAGTATTTAGCTTATTTTGAGTTTTCGACGTTAATTTCGAAAGTTACGACGATTTGAAGGATAACAAAGATGACCGGCCAAAGACGAACGAGATGATGGAGGAGACGGAGGGACATTGGATGGATTAATCTGTCATCGTTCTTCCATTGTTTCTTAAAGTATGAAAAATGATAAAAAAGTTGTTTTTTTGCTTGTGTGTTAATTTTGTTTCGTAAAACAATCATTTTTACGATATGTGTGCATTTGTATTTACGAAAACCCTAAATTTAAAAATAGAAACCGAACACACCCCAAAATCCTAAAAATTTGTTCGTTTGATCATTTCAACCACAAATTGCAATGGAAAAAGCATAAATATTTGACATATTCAACACTATTTTTAAGCAAACCATCAATTAAAACAAAAAATACGTAATCATCGAAACGCTCAAACTTTACTACACTATATCTGCACTACTTGTTTATTCAAACTTTAACTTTTTAACTTGTTTGCACTGTTTAATATATCTACTACAGTATCTCTAGAATGACAGTTTATAAATTATGTAACATTCGTACAATTCATGTGCAAACAAGTGTAAAATATACAATATTTCAGAAAAAACAATTTAAGTGCGAAGCACGTACCATTACACTCATTTTGAAAATAACGCTTTTTGGTTTTTGACCACTCTTTTTTAATTAAATAAAACTTGTTATATCACGTTATCCTTACAACCGCTAAACTTCCCTCCCTTTCCTTCATATTTTTTCGGCCTAACCAACCGCCCTCATTCCCTTTCTCCTGTTGGATGTAGTTGTTCATCTTCGTTTCAAGCGAGTTCATGTGAAAGTTCAACTTGATCGAAGTTCAATCGCAAGTCCAATGTTGGCAGAAGGACTAAAGTTCCACCTTCTCTTCACAAAGTAACTGTTGCACTTTGCTTCATAATTATATTCATCTCGATTGAAATCGATTATGTTATTTTTTTCATATCTCTGTATCCATATAACGACTGCTTTCTTTTCACAGAATTCCAATTTAGTTTACAATTTCACTGCATTTTAATTTTATTAAAGACATCTTTGTGATTTTGATTCCTAACTTTTTGTAAAGTCTTAAGATTTTCAATAGAAGATCTAGTATCTTTGGCTCTTTGTACAGTTACGTGTTCAACTGTTTTGGTATTTCCTTGTTTATTCCAAAGATTTTTTTATCATTGGAGAAGTTTGAAATTTTTTATGCCCTACATTTCGAAACCCAAAATTTTGTTTTATTTTTCTTTAATGGTCATATTCTCCAAATGTATATAGGCTGCTTGTATAGATGACTTGTTCATACTGGCTTAATTGTTGGTTTGTTTCCTCAGTATCTGATCATATTTATTTGACCAAAATGTGGCATGAACACTCACAAGATATATGAAGAGAAATAAATGAAGAAATAGTACATAAAATGAAGACAAAACAACACATACAATTCGTAGTAGTTCGGCGTTAAATGGCATACGTCCACTTTATAATTCTATTAATAATATAAGAAAATTTTAAGTCACAATGGTTGAAATGATAACATACTCAAGTACAATGTTGTTACAAATAATAAAATGAAGTGGATACGGAAAAAGTCCATTTTTCCTATCCTTTGGAGGCTATTAATGAGCTAGAGTCATGCCCAGTTCGACATGGGCATGTGGAAGCAGATCTGATACTTGTGGGGATCGGTGAAGCTGTCTTCTCGCTGCCGAAGCGCTTCTACAGGGATATTTCCCCCGACTTGGCTATGCCTGGATTGACATATTCGAACTGGTGGTATGTCGACCTGGAGTTCCTGTTCTTTGGGCCGGAGCTACGTAGCAAGGTTTCATCGAACTAGAGCGTGTCGATCCGGATTTCCCAGAGCTAAACTTGATCGAGCCGAGACATTGTCGAACCAAGGATAGTGTTACATTAAGATTGCCTAGTCTGACTTCATTAGTGGATGAATTTGCTTCTCTCAAGTTTAGAGCATTATGACCACGAACACTTGCGTCTTCGGCAGTCTTGTCGAAAGGCAGGTTAACACTTCGCCTTTCGAAGTACGTCGCGTCGCAGACGGGATGTGCTTCGAAAAAGTTGAGTTGCATCTCTTTGGGATGTCATTCATTCTTAAGAAAGCAATAACGAACAGCTGTGTCCTTTTAAGTAGTCATGACAATTGGGTTCTTCTTCCCTGTATAAACAGCTTGTCATGTACAGCACTGCGTTCGATGGTGCTCATCGAGCTAAAATCTTTAACTGGAGTAGTTGAGATGAACAAGTAATTATTTAAACCTCGTCGAGTCAAGAGGTCAAATTTTTGTATCATAAGTCGTGTTAGGTCATTGGCTCCCGCACGTGATTATACATATACAGGTCGCTGTCAAACGATGTTGTCTTCTTGTGCAAGCCAAACGCATGGTCTAGTCAGACCATATGTCACATATGAGTCAGTGTATGGTATAGTCATCCAAGTCATGAGATAATATGAAAGTTTTCTTCACCCTATCTTTTTTATTTTGGATCGATAGTCGAATCCGAGATTCATCTCAACATAGTCGACCCAAACTATCTCAATGTCAATCCGGGCCATGTCAAATCGGACTGAGTCATCCTATCTTTTCAGGGAGAAGACAAGGGGTCCTTCCTTTTTCCTATTTATATTGAGTCCACATTGTAATTTCTTTTTTACTTTTTTGTAGCTTCGAACTGACACTTCACTGCATTTTTCATAAAACCCCAATTCGATCTATATCCATAACGAATCGATGGAAATCTGCACGTTGACGTTCAAAATGGTCGCCAACGTCCGAGAGTTCAAAATTTTGAAACTAAATGTCCAAAGCGAGAAAGTATGTGAGATGTAGTAATAATGTGCGTGAAAGTAAAAGACACAGTAATTTACAATGATTTGGTTCGAATTGGACCTACGCCGACTTTAAAGGCTTTGCAAATTTCATTCACTCTTAACATAATACAGTGATAGACGTCATTACAAGAGGTTAAAGGATTAACGAAATTCTATTAATCCTTGTTGTTGAGCTTCCTTGCTGCTCGGGAGCAGTCAAGGAGTTCCGGGGTCCGTGAGATGCTGGGAAATCTGGAAGTCCAGGGTATACCAGGAGTTTTGGATGTCCAGGGTATACCGGGAACTTTGGAGGCCCGGGTTGTACCGGGAATTTTGGAGTTCCAGGGTGTACTTGAAATTCTGGAGTCCGTGGTGTATCGTGAATTATGGAATCCGGGTGTACTAAGAAATCTGGAGGTCTGAGGTGTACCAGGAAATCTGGAGGTCCGAGGTGTACCGGGAATTCTGGAGTTTGGGGTGTACCGGGAAATCTAAAGGTCTGGGGTGTACCAGGAATTCTGGAGTCCAGGGTGTACCGGGAAATCTGGAGTCCAGGGTGTACTAGGAAATCTGGAGTCTGGGTGTATCGAAAAATTTGGTTGTCTATTTGGAGTCCAGGGTCATCTTCTTCTTTGTTGAGTGGAAAAAATGTTGACTTGGTCAGCAATGTCCAATAGATAGCTTCAATGTCCAAGAAGTCTAAACGCACTATAAAGGTCCTTGCGAATGTCCAAGGGTTGATGGAAAACGTGTATGCAATCTTTTTGTGGTTCACGCTATGTCCAATGGTCATGGGGAAGAAGATGGAATCCGTTAATGGTGCTTTAGAGCTTCATGGAGTCCAAATAGCCAAGATAATCCAACCCTTTTGAATGCCAAGCTTGGGGGTATTTATAGGAGCGGTTTGGTAGCGGAGTAGAAACAGATCCCTTAGGGAGTCGAAGGGATCCCAAAGGAAGAAGAAGGGATCCCTGGGGCCTAGAGGAAGAAGAAAGGATCCCTGGGGGATCCCAAAGGGAGTCGAAGGGATCCCTGGGGGGATCCCAAAGGGAGAAGAAGGGGTCCCTTCGGGATCCCAGAGGGTATCGAAGGAATCCCATGGTGATCCCAGAGGGGGTTCGAAGGGATCCTTGGGGAATCCCAGAGGGAGTCGAAGGGATCCCTGGGGGATCCCAAACGGAGTCGAAGGGATCTCTAAGGGGATCCTAGAGGGAGTAGAAAGGATTTCGTATACCATGGAGATACGAATTTCGTATCCCGAGACTTACACTGTGTGAGAGCAGTTTGGCAAGCCGTGACGACTATTCTTGTGTGATCCTGTTTTAATTTGGTTCTTTAATATGTTGGCAACACTTTTAGGCCGTTGAACCATGCGATGGTCCAAGTCGTATGGGCCTGAACTACTTTTGGTAATCGAACCAAAATGTCGGTTAGCATTTGGCCCCCAAAGTATGTCTTGTGTTAACGGAACATGCTTTGAAATGAGACAAGTCTGGCGATGGCTTGTAAGATCTCCATGTTGTGCTTAGCGATTGGTCGGACCTTTCCTTTGAGTTGTGCACCAGGGAGTGCGCTGCCTCGAAGTGGTTGAGACACATTACTGAAGAATGTTTGCATGATTTTTGGACTCCAGCATTGTTGAGAGTTTTGACTCGCTTGAATCTTGTCGCTCGGGATGGAACATATCTAAGGCGCCTAATCTCTGTCGATTCAAGAAAATAAAACGTTAGTTGCCAACTCTCGATTGCACAAAAGTGCAAACAGTTCGTTGTTGGGTTAGAATCGCGTATACACTCACACGTTTGCACGTGATTTTGCGCAATGCAATCTGAGTTGGAATAAGTAACATGAAATTAAGTTGTATGTTGTGGTCCTGTGATCGCGCAAGCTAGCTTTTGAAAAGTTTTCGGATCGGGAATTGATCGTTCGGTGTGCATACTTGAACCAGTTAAGCTTGTGAGCACACATTTGTTTAACGGATCAAGTCTATCTGATCGATCGAGATTTCAAAAGTGTGTATGCATGGTCACTGTCGTGGCTTGGGTGTGCGATCGCATAAGATGGTTATCGAAATGTCGTTGAATTGAGGCTTGACCGTTTGACGTGTTCCATTGAATCACCTGAATTTGTGAGTTCATAATCATTCAACGATCCAAGCGGTTTCCAACGGTAGATGTTTCGATAACTCGTATACGCGAGTGTCGCTGCAACGCTAATACTTGGCATAGGTTGCGGCATGTGGCTACGTATATTTTCCTTTGAAGCAAGGTCGAACCCAAATGCTAAGCACGTGTACTCAGATGATTGGACATTTGGTGAGTATACGGGTGGTCGTTGAGTTGACATTGATTTGGTAGTCGAGGCCTTGAAGACAAGTGAACTTGACTGTAGCTTGGTATATGGTCAAGATTTCCGGTCCCGAAATGCATGTTTGGAGCATGTCGATCCCAGAGTTGTATTTTGCTTCCTCTCTCCTGTTCTCCGGATAGGAAATCAACTTAAAGTGTGGAGGAAATGCAGCTTTTGTACCTCGAATGTCCGAGTTGTTTTTTGGATTTCCAGGAGAAGGAAAGAGAGATACGATAAGTTAGAGCCTTTTCAGGATTGGTAATCAAGAATGTGCAGTGGGAGATTTTGGGAAACAGAAGCAGGAGTTCGTAGAAAAGTCGCCAAGTATGTGCGGATATGGGATTGGACTTTGTATCACGAACACTTAGAGAATCTTCTGGATTTTCCAAGGGATCGAAGTTTGTCTGAGAGACATGATAACTTCGCGAGCGCGTAAGAACACGAAATAGAATTTTGTACTCCAGAGGCTCCGCCAAGCTACATCGTCTCTTTGACCTCGAGCTCGAGCTAGCGAACTTGAATCATTCCACGATGTCTCGTGATCATATCGGGATTGGCGTGTTGTTTTCTTGCAATAAAAGACAACTCTTATCCTCAAGTAATGAAATTTAAAAAAAAAGTAGACGAGTACTCATGTATTAAATCTACTCTGATATGTACTTATTAAAAATAAGATAATAAGCAAAGGTGACCATGATTGTTACATGTATTAAGCAAGAATCAAGACTTGGTTCCCAACCCAAGTTCGAAAAATATATAACCAGCTCCCCTCCCCCCTCTTCCTTTCTTTGGGTTTGGAAAGTAAAAATGGAAATCATTCAATATATGTGCCAAAGTACACAATGTGAAAGCTCAAGTCTCTTCATTAAAAACTCAAATATAAATATATAATATTAGTAAAATTACCACAATCTGACATATATCATGCATGGAATTTGGCTCATAATAATTATAGTGTAAACTGCACTAAGACCTACATTACATATACAATTATAGTGCAAATGATGATGAGCACATACCATAACAGTACATGGACTCGTGAGAAATTTAGCCCCAGCATTTACTGCATTTCTTGCATCTTTTATATTTAAGACACTCCTGACCTATGTTTAATGCCATCAAAACGATAATATTGGTTAAGTTACACTGGTACAGGGAAATAATCGCATTACTGTCCACCAATGTCTAGAGGCACAAGAATGCATGTAAAGAAAACAAGAAATTTTTACGTAGATAACCAGAGCCGGCACTGAGGTATATGACACCCTTGGTAAAATAAAAAATTAGTGGCCTTACCATATAAAAGATAAGTATACATAAAGGTTTCATTAACACAAAGTGATTTAGTTGCGATTACATAGATAAGTTGTTGGAAATGAATGAACAAGAGAAAGAGGAATTTGGGAAGAAGAAGAGATAGCAACATATAAGTCCCACATCATCAAAATATTAATACAATCTCTCCTAATATATTGGAAGCCAATATGCTTATATAAAATAAAAGGAAGAGGGATTATATGGGTATGTGGGGGCTTGGCCATGACATAATAATACATTAAAATGCTAATGATTGGGTCTTGGGCCTCTTGGGGTCTCTTGATTGAGTATGGCCAACGGTTGCTGATTGGGCTAGTGCGCTAAAAACGAGAATTTTTTCTCAGAATTTTAATGGTGTGTCTGTTCAGTCCAGAATTCGAAAGGCATGTCTGCTAGCTGATTGAGTACAACCATTTGAATTCTTAGCGTACGCACATTAATAACCGGGTGGATAAAGGGTCGCAACCTTTCCAATTCTGTCGGTTACTGATGCATACGAATAGACACCTCCTCCTGCCTATAAATACATTGCCCAAAACAAGACAAAAGTGACTTTTTCCTGCTTGCACTGCTTCTTCTTCAAAGTATTCCTCTGATCTAGTTCTCCAATCAACTTCAGTTCGTTAGAGCTCCGTTTGCTACCACTACGTTGCGGAGTTGGTCCATTTTATCATGGTCAATTTGCTACAAAATCGGTTGTGCTTTCTGTGATTATTGTGAACACAGTTTGATGTTACAATTGTGGCATAATTGAGTAACATTGATTGTTGTTGTTGTTTTTTGTAATACAGTTGTGTATTTACAAAAGTTCTAACAACCATTTGACTTCTTAGCGTACGCACATTAATAACCGGATGGTTAAAGGGTCGCAAACTTTCCTATCCTAGCGGTTACTGATGCATACGAACAGGCACCTCCTCCTGCCTATAAATACATTGCCCAAAACAAGACAGAAGTGACTTTTTTATGCTTGCACTGCTTCTTCTTCTTCAAAGTAATCCTCTGATCTAGTTCTCTAATCAACTTCTGTTCGTCAAAGCTCCGTTTGCTGCGACTACGCTGCGGAGTTGGTCCGATTTATCCTAGGAAACAAATTGCAACTACGTCGATCAGTGCATACGACGGCAATATTGTTTCATGGAAACATAATATTTCTGGACTTGAACATTACTGAAACAAAATACTTTCTATATATCTTCAATTGTGCAATCGGTTGCACTTTCTGTGATTATTGTAAACACAGTTTGACATGACAATTGTGGCATAATTAACACTGATTGTTGTTGCTTTTTGTTTGTAATACAGTTGTGTATTTACAAAAGTTCTAACAACCATTTGAATTCTTAGCATATGCACGTTAATAACCGAATGGTTAAATGGTCGCAACCTATCCAATTCTGTCGGTTACTGACGCATACGAATAGGCACCTCCTCCCGCCTATAAATACATTGCCCAAAACAAGATAGAAGTGACTTTTTTCTGCTTGCACTACTTCTTTTTCTTCAAAATAATCCTCTGATCTAGTTCTCTAATCAACTTCAATTCGTCAGAGCTCCGTTTGTTGCCACTACGCTGCAGAGTTGGTTCGTTTTATACTGGGAAAGAAATTGCAACTACATTGATCTGTAACAACCCGGATTTCTAGAAGAGGTAGTAGTAACGATTCAAGAATTTTGATGTTTAAAACTATAAAACAAATTAAGATCTAATGTGAAATAAAAATGTATATTGGGGATTTTATCTATTTTTGATGATATTTGACTTGATTTATAAAATGATTCCTTCCGTAAATATATGGAAGTTTTGCCTAATATACGTGATGTACGTTAATGTCGGGATTCTTTTGTTGCTTTAAAAATTGAAATCGAATTGTTAAGTATAAATTTTGAAATATAAATTAATTTTGAGAGTTTTAAAAATCTAATCTATTTAATTGGTAATTGGATTTTTATTAATTTAAAACTTATGTTTGAGTGTGTACATTGTATGTACATACATTGTATAAAATAAAAGTATATATTACCTTGGAAAATAATTGTTTAATGGATTCTTTCCACTTGTCCCTTATCATCTGATTGGTGTACCACGTGTTTTTCTGGATCCTTCATTCGATTTTTTAATGGGTGTACCCTTCTACATTTGGGGGGAACAGTAAGAACTCTCTCCTGTTCACATCCGAATACTTTACTTTCCCAAAATCAAAATTCCTTCTCCCCAAATCCATAGCTGTCACCGTAATCGCTCCACCCTCCTCAATCGGCCTCTGGCTTTCTCCGTCCTCTCCCATTTGTTTTCACATCCTTGGCAGCACCGCAAACCCCTCCATTTCTTAGCACCCTTGAGGCCGAAACTGCCTTGCCTCAAAAAGCGGCAGTCACTCTAACACCCCGTATTTTCTGAGAATGTTAAAATAACAAATTAAAGAATAATTAATTTCAAATGTAAGAATCAAGGGAAATGGGTTATGCCATTGCGTTCGTCTCGAAATTCTTCTTGGAATAGAGTCCAAGTTTTCGAAAATCGGACTTCGTATGAAGGAGTTATGACCCTCGGAACTTTCAGAAAATCATATAAAACAATTCAGAAAATTAAATACCAAGGCAGGTCGACCTGGTGGTCTACCTACCCCAGGCCAGGTCGACTAGGGGGTATACCTCCCTATATACAGGTCGACCTAGGGGTCGACCTCCCCCTCGGGTCAAATCTGAAATCTGACGTGTTTCCCCCTATGACGAATTGCTGTGTCATTAGGGCTTGTGTGGCTCGTTCTGGCTGGTTCTCTTAGGTTTGAATGGCTTTGATTTTCTCTAGGTTATTCTGACAGCTCCTATTAAATCAAACTTCTATATAAGCAACCTAAATCTAAACCCTAAAGCCACACAAAATTATTCCTAAGACCGTCATGCTGCCGGTACTTAGCCTAGAATAGCCGCCATTCTCCTTCAACTAGAAAGCAAGTTAGGAATTGCAAATCAAATCTAATTCAACAAGAGAATTCAACATCTACAACAAAGGAGAGCTATTCAATTTCAGAATACAGATCCCAGAACACAAGACTAGTCTCCTTTTTGTAAGTCCAGTTATCATTTAGACCTAAACGATATTAGAACTGTGACTAAATAACTGGATGTAGAACAGCGCCCTATGTAAATTTATGCCTATACTTTTTGTTAAGCTGAATTGATTAAGGCTATGACTCTTATCATGATTAAGTTTGTGGCCATGTTGTATGTGATTTGATGATAAATGTTAAATGCTTGGCAATGAATCCGTATGTTGTATAATTTGGCAAAGACATATATGTTGTGTAATTTGGCGATGACATACCATGTTGTATAGTTTTGGCGATGACATGTCATGATGACACCTATATATTGTATGTCAATTTGGGAATTTTTCTATGTTTATGCAAGTTGTTAGGCTAAGGCATAGATCTACATTTAGGTCTATGTTTATTTAATCATGCAAGTTATTAGGCTAAGACATGTATTATATTTAGATTCACATTTAGATCTATGAAAATTGGATTTAAAAATTAAAGCTCATATTTACATGCCTTGTTAAATTTGTGTAAAATCATATGCTTAAGATTCATGTTTGTTGGATCCAAAATAAAAGTTTATATTTACATGCCTTTCTAAACCTGTGTAATTCCGTATGTTTAAGATTCATGATTGTTGGATCCAAAATAAAGTTTACATTCACATGTCTAGTTGAACTTGTTCAATTCTATATGCTTAAGATTTATGTTCATTGGACCCAAAATAAAAGTTTGCATATACATGCCTAATTGGATTTGGGTAATTTCGTATGTTTAAGACCCATGTTTAATAGATCCAAAAATGCAAGTTCACCTTTATATGACTAATTGGAATTGTGTAGTTCGATGTAAACTCCCGTCCATATGCGTATGGTTCATATTGATTAGGTTCCAAATTGCAAGTTCATAATTAAACATATATTTATTCTATGCCAAATTTATGTGACATGTGTTGGATCCATATTATGCTTGTCTTGAATGCTACGTGTCTCTTCCTTTTCCCCTCTTGATTTTGAGTTAGGCTAAATTGCGAAGCCTAACATTCTATGAAATTTATGCGAAAGTTTAGCGGGGGTAACATTGGGAATAACATGAAGTTACATGTTATTGGCATATTTTAAATGATTAGTGGCATTGAAATGGTATAATTTATATACCTAAAATTATGAACATGATTTAGAGAAAAATTGGGCATGACTTGATTGACAATAATTTACATATAAATATAGAAGGTAAATATGTAAATTTAGAAAAGACAAATATGCCTAACCCGAGGTTAGATTGAGTTATGGTGTAAGACTGCCCGGAACCGCCCGACACATCCAGCAACCGTAACAATATAAATCTAATGTAAGAGGTTAGTGCATCAAGCCCAAAAGAACCCGAGGTTAGACTGAGTTGCAGTGTAAAACTGCCCGGAACCGCCCGGCACATCCAGTAACCACAACAATACCTATCTAATGTGAGTGGTTGGTGCTTTAATGAATGAATTAAAGCTAAGACAAGAAGGGTAGGGTCAAGTTAATTAAGGTAACACTTAACCAATATAACAAGATGAATGACTAGGGTTAAGTTAATAGGAAACACTTAACCAGTATGCCATGATGAATGGGTAAGGTTAAGTAATAAGAAACATTTAACCAATATAACATAATGTGCGAGAGGGTTAAGTACATATCGGGTTGGTGGGTAATATTAGTAAATATAGGCCCACAAACTTAACCGTTAAATAAACATGCTTGAATCGATGGGAGGGTTAAGTACATCTCGTGTTGGTGGGTAATATTTGTAAATATAGACCCAGAAACTTAACCGTTAAATAAACATACTTGAATCGATGGAAGGGTTAAGTACATCTCGTGTAGGTGGGTAATATTAGTACATACAGGCCCACAAACTTAACCGTTAAGTAAACATGCTAGAACCGGTGGGAGGGTTATGTACATTTCGGGTAGGTGGGTAATATTTGTATATATAGGCCCACAAACTTAACCAATAAGGAAACCCTAGTAACGGGGACCA
Organism: Allium sativum; assembly: GCA_030737875.1. NCBI lineage: Eukaryota > Viridiplantae > Streptophyta > Magnoliopsida > Asparagales > Amaryllidaceae > Allium > Allium sativum. Next base: position 219,564,197 of record CM060927.1, on the reverse strand, counting down.
ATTTCCGCAGTAACCCACATAGATGTATCACGGTACCCTGAACTAGGCAGGGTGGGGCACGATTACTGGGCTGATTGTAAGCAGTCAAAGCCGCAGCAGGGGGTACATCAGTGTAGGCTCCGACGGTTTACGGGTGTGCACGTACTCTGGAGTGGGAAAAAGCAGGCACTAGGTACTAGTAGTTATACACTGTGCATCTTGAATCGTGTCGGGTCGCTATCATAAGGATTGATACACCTTATGGTGGGACCAGAACAGGGTTTCTACACGCAAGAGAGGGCCGGTTGACACAGACACAAGAGAAATGAATACAAGTAGGGAGCCGATCGATAGGGTAGTAAGGGTACATCTAACATGTTCATGGCAATTAGGCTGATTGAGGTGGAATCCTCATGATAGATGTACACCTGAAGGTTACCACAATTACGCGGATTGGGATCACTTATCATTTTATACAGATAACTAGTCGGGACACTAGTTAGGTGGTGCAGAGATAGATGTAAAAATCAGAATAACAAGGTAGTAGCGAAGCAGAGAAAGACTAGGAGCGCATTCATTTTATCTTGCCTTACCATACCTTATGCTTATCCTATGTTACCTTATTTCTTTGTTATTGTCCTGCGTCCAGTTTATTCATGTCATGATTCTCTTACCAGTTTATATGCTGAATAATCACTGGACTTACCAGACTTATGTATGGCCTAGTTTTGTTTCACCTCTTTTCTTCCGTTCCCCCACCCCCCCAAGGTTCACAGGGAGGAAATGTTACCACTTAGCTCGGTTTTCTTTTCAAGCACGAAGATGGTCGATGTTTTGCTTTGGACTCTCTCTTCCACTGCTATGGCTGGTTCATGCTTTATGGAGGAATACCATTGTTATTTTTGTGCTTCTTTTATACGTGGAAGTTAATAAATCAAGACAGTAGTTCTATGTATTACTTTTAAGTATGATTTGAGAAAATTATTGTAAAAGCTTGACTGAATTAAGTTGTTTATAAAATGACTTTATTTTCCGCTGCTTCATTTCTCTGTCTTGTAATTTATCTGCATCTTTTACCTATAATGCTCCACTGAAGTTAAGGAATTCCCTTTGTGAGTGACCTTAATGGAGGCGGGGTGTTTCAGTCATCTTGAAGCAGCGGTCTCGACATCGAGGTGTAGCCCCCGCCGACGCTAGAACAATCAGTGCCAACTCAATCGAATCCATGCTTCCACCACATCGAACCACCACGACCAATGTAAAGGCCCGCAAATTCGTACTATCTGAGTTGACTAATATCACCAGACGTACAACCCAGATTGCACAGAAATACAAATCATTATTAGAAAGAAGTTAGAGGATGAGAAATAGAAAGAGAGAAATATTAGAATAGAAGAAAATGAAGATCACAAACTCACAGCGGAACGAATAAGATATATTAAATAACATAACTTTTTGAAATACAAATCAATAACTTTATATACATACCATCATCATAGCACAACGGTTATTCCTCGAACAGTTATAAACACCTGTTTCCAGATACAAACATGGTTCACAGCGGAATATATGGTAGTCTATAGCTAACTGGTGAAGCCTACTGCTTCCAGCTCTCCCAAGTGAATCTGAAAAATCCCTACTACTTGACTGCCCCTACAAATTTGGGCACCTAAGAGTTTAGGAAAAACAAACAAAATAAACTCTAGGTCAGTCATGGGACTGGTGTGAGTAAACTCCAACCAATTGTTTAACTTTCAAAATCCTTTCGAAAGAAATGATAATAGTAAGACTAGCCCACACATAAACATGGACGGTTTTTACCTTACTATAACCCAAAATACTTTGATATGAAAATCAAGTGATATTATAATAATGTCTAATCAAATAAATAGAATATAGCGGAACACTTGCATCTCAGGTTCCATATATAATATGAAATCAAAAATCGCAGGGTGCTTATTAGAGATTGGATTCTGGCTATGACAAGGTATGGAACCACCTTCCGCTAGTGTATCTCTAGAGAGGAATACATTGGGTTCAACAAGAACATCTTGCAACTCGGCCCACACATGACCGACCACTCATTTCACTTGAGTGTATCGAATGTATATCACCAATGGCTGGGATCAGCAACCGTTTCCCGAATGGGACAGCATCGAATAGAATAAGGAATTAAATGAATCTCTAGATAGGTGATTATACACCCTAATGGGAGCGACCCAGATAGCCATGTTGCCTGCCCGATTTTTGTCATTTACCGGTTGTTAAGGCATGAGGCTACGATTTTTCTTGCAATTCATTGATAGCACAATCACTTTAAATGCCACATTGTCAGATCCGTTAATCACTAATTGATTTACACAAATATTATGGATGTTATGCTAAGGGAATAAATCCATTGCCATCATATATATTTGTACAGATCAACATATTCGATCATTAGAAATACTTTGTCAGACATTCGTCCATTTCGTTCTGGGATTGAACGAAACCGAAGGCACAATTTCTATTAATAGAAAAAGCCCTTGCACTTTACTCCGTCTTCGATTATCTTCATATAATCTGATTCGCAACGCTACTGCCAATACAGAGTGGTTCTCGGATAATAATCCAACTGGTCTCTCCATATTGACAATGATATTGGCAAACACTTCAATAGTCGGTTCTTTAACTATCGAAGAAAAATAAAGAAACATCCATTCATCCATAACATCAATCAATCACAGGGCCTGTAAATTAATATTTCATTAATTAATTCACTTCTCTATCAATATTTGCTAACCAAATAATTTCGATAATCATCTTGGCCTCTTACACTATTTGGAAAACATTTCCATATATCTCCTTCTATTATTTTCTCTAGTTAGAAAATATATTCTATTTGTATTTGAAAAAAAAAACAATTTCAATCACTTATCTCTTTCCCGATTACTTTAATTATACTCAGGAAATATTTACTGTTATTTTTCCAAAATTTCCATCACTTGGGTTAAAACGAATGCTGTGTAAAATATTGTTACAACAACCCAAAATATTTTATTCAACTAACTATTATTCAACACTTCTCTTCAAGACTTGATCTTGCTATTTATCAATTAAAAATGAAATCAATCAAGTTGGGATAAAATTTCCTCTCAGACCTTGACTGAAAACATCCTCAACTTCAAAACAGAAAAACAACTTGCCTCGAATAAACACACTATAAAACCCAATTATTCATTTTTAAAACGTGTATATGGTTCGCTTTCTATTTCTAATTTATAGATTTCCCTTTTTGTTTACAATATTCTATTTTTTAATTTCGTTTCCTTATGGAATTCTATATATATCGATACATTGATTCCTAACTATCAAATTATCTTTAAAAAAAATCCAACTCCTTAAATTCCCAGAAAAATTCGCCAGAACCTCCCTTGTACCGGGGCATCGGGATATTTCAAATAGCCTCCCACGGCCCTCACCAATCCAAAAGAAAAAGAAAAGGCCAAGCGGCTTGAAGATAAGACGAATAAAATCTTATATACGAATTTAAACATGTACCTTTTTGTCGGCACATAAATTAAAATCTTCATATACTTCATCCCATACCTGTCTAACACATGCTCACCTGTTTCCAATTCAATTCAACTCAATCCAATCATTTGAATTCAGTTTCGCTCATTTATTATTTACTTAGCTATTTTGCCTGTTTCACTTTTTTATTTGAACATAACATGTTCAAACAAAATATTTAACCTGCTCATAACCGAATTGAATTTCAATTTCAATTCTAGTTTCTTTTCGATTTCGAATATAAATTTCTAAATCGAATTCACTTATTCAGAGCCCAATATTAATTCAAAATCTCATTAACTAATTACTATTCAAATTAGTTAATTCTATTTAATAATCAAAAATCTGATTTTTGTTTCAAAAATAAATTCATTACTCCATTTGAGTTCACATATAATTTACAATTAAAATTTGGAATTTTCTAAATAAAAAATTCAGATTTTATTCGCTTGAAATCCTTTCATAAAATGAAATAAACCATTATGGATTTCAAATGGTTATGGCGCTGTTTTTCTGAAAGTTTGATTTTGATATAACTAAAAATATATTCGACGAAATCCAGATTTTTCTCCTCCATTAGAAAACTATTATCAAATCGGTCCTGACGTTTCTTGTTTCAAGTAATTCCGACTTCAATTGAGTTCTGTATACTCAATTGAAGTTCGTAACGACAATTTACAAACTGCAGCGCTGCGGCGAGTTCGTTTTAATTATATTTCTATATATAAACTTTTAAAGTTCACTTAAAATAAATTCAACTCTATTCTGATATATACTTTAATATATATATCAAATCCGTTTTTCCCAATTCAACATACTATTCCTGATATTCTATATTCAAATTTCATTTCAATTCTAGTTGAATTTCCTATATTCAAATTCCATTTTCCATTCTATTTGAATTCTATATTCAAACTCCATTTGAATTCTATTTGAATCCTTATATTTAAACTCCATTTGAATTATATTTTCAAATTCTATTGTTAAACTTCATTTGAATCCTATATTCAAATCTCTATTTGACTTTTCTTTATTCAAATCCATTTGAATTCCTTTGAATTCAAATTCTATTTCAATTCCTTTTGAATTCAAATTCTATTTGAATCCTTTTATTCCAATTCTCTTTGAATTAAATATTCAAATTATCTCTTGATAGTTTATTCATTTTATTTATAAACACCATTTTACAAATTTCCTTGTTTAATATTTAAACAAGTTCCCTTTTCAAATTTCTTTTTAAATCCAAAATCTCATTTTGGAAATTCTATTTATAATATCTTATAAATACAAATACCAATTTATTTTCATATTCAATTTAACTTCTACTTAAATAAATTCGAATTAATCAAATTCACATCATAAATCCTTATCGATTTAATTTCGTTCAATTTATATTCTGAACATTAGAATAAATTTCGTCGTTTATTCCTTTAAAACGATTTCCCCATTCATATTTTTAAATTCACATTTGAATTTAAAATTTTGAATTATCCAATGATAATTTTCCTTTTCATTTACAAGCACCATTTATTTTACTTGTTTATATAGTTAAACAAGTCCATTTCAAATTCATTTGAAATAAAATCTCTATTTGGAAAAATAAATTTCCCTTTCCAAATTCACACTTGGATTTTTATTTTTGAATTATTCAATGGTAATTCATTTCACTTTATTTATAAACTTCGTTTATAAATGAACTATTTATAAACTTCGTTTATAAAGGAACTACTGGTTTTTATTTTCAAAACAAGTTTATATTTCAAATCTATTTAAAAATTCAAATTCTATTTTTCTAAAATAGAATTTCACTTTTAAATCTCAAATACCCCTTTCAGGGTATTTTATAAATTAACACTTAGCCCAGTGATATTTAAAATAATCAAATCATCCAATTTTCAATCATTTGATTTTTAACATGTCATATATGAATATATATATGAAATCAAGCAAGCAAACAAACAGATAATATATTTCTGAGGGATCCAGTTGGATCCCTCCAACCTGTTTTTCCAGCATCCACAGAATGTTAGTCATAAGAAATAATACCCATCCTGCTTCGAGGCAGGATATCGCGGTATGAAGATCATCCACTAATATATTTGTGGGGCGCATAGGGAAATCATCCGCAATGAAACTGCGGGCATCCGCTAATGAGACTGCGGGAATCCAACCAATCATCAACCCAATATATATATATATAATAGTCAACCCTAAATAACTAATATATTTAAAACAACCAGAAAGCACTCAAACAAGCAACAACAATTATTTTTAACGAATAAAAATAATTCTAAGGAAAAAGGTGAGTGAGATTTACTCACCGCGATCTTTATTTGACGAAATATATTGGAGATGTTTGATTTTTAAATTCCATCTATCTTCGGAAAAATCCAAATCAACTCCAGCTTGTAAACCTTTCAGCTATAAATCCAATATCGTCTTGTTTAGTGAATTTCGAACCTCGCATGAAGTCATTTATGATTTATATGAGTTTGATGCGATTTAAATGATTATTAACTTGTTAAATAAAAATTAATTAATATCATAACTTAACCTTACTTATATTCTTAGTCGAATGTCACCCTCTTCCTTCCCCGATGAAATACAGAACCCGACACAGTAGCTTCAAGCCATTACCGAGCCTTCCTTCCTTCCTGCACAAAACTGAACCATTCATGTAGCTTTAATCCACTCTCCACAACACTTTGGAGTCGATCCTCTTCACAAAGCAGACACAATACTGTCAGTATGGTTCTTCTTCCCCTTTTATTTCCTTTCGAACCAAACTACCTGCTTTCAATCGAAACACACACTGTCGATTTCCCCCACATCCTAAAACGCGACTTCATCGAGGTCACTTCCTCTTCACAATAAACACAATCATATTAACCCCACTCCTATGCTCTCGCCTTGACCTTCGCTTCTTGAATCATCCTCACTCATAGACCTGGCCACCAACGCATCTACTTTGCCAACAACGCCCATTCGAAATACCACTCCAGTTGCCATCGCGAGGTCAACCTGCCTCTAATCACTTACGCGACAGTAATGAATTCCATCGCGACTTTGAGTCCTCCACATACCACATAGCTCACACCCATTAATCACTAAAACCCTCGCAGATCCGTCCACCTGTACCTCTCACTGCCACGAACTCCATGCTGCCTTCAGATCGTTCCAGCTCCGCCTTAGCTCGACTCCGCACCCACTTATTTATTTGCTGAAGTCGATTTTTCTGAATTGGGGAAAGGTTAGAACACGCGACTTGTAAAAAGAGAAAAGGGGTTTGGGGTTTGAATTGTTTGAGTGGAGAATAAGGAAGGCAGCGACACTTTTACTTCTTCTTTGATTTTAAAACTTTGGACTTTCAGAGAATAAAATAGGAAGGAGATGGAATGGGGAGTAGACGCGATTTTATAGAAGAAGGGGGACAAGAAGTACACAACGGATCTTTGTATTTATTTAAAAAGATTTTCTAATTAATTTGATTTGATTTTGATTCGATATAAAAAGATCTTTTATTCTTTTTAAACAGACATCGATTTGATTTTCTATTCGATTTCGATCTTATCCATTATAAATATCTCGGGGTTCAAAATTAAAAATCGTGAACCGCTATTCTAGCTACTGACCGTCGTTCCCATGTTATAGCGTTATACTAAACTCAACATAATATTTTCAGAATTTTATTTCGAATGTGTATATATAAAATAACCATATTAAATCGATATAATATACTTTAAAATTCAAAAACAAATAAATTCTTTGATAATAAAATATTTTTATTATCATCTATATTCAAATATAATTAATACTGATCATCTGAATTGTTTTGATTTAATTCTAACTTCAAATTGAATTATTTTAAATTCTCGTATTACGATGATTCTCAAAATAAATCGTATTTCGATTATTTAATCGATAACCCAATAAAATACCATTTATATTATAAATTCAATATTTAAATCCATACTAAATATTTAAAATAAATCGGCCAAAAATCCAGGTCGTTACATTCTTCCCCCCTTAAAATAATTTCGTCCTCGAAATTGCTAAGGTAGGAAAAATGGTACAAATCCATTTCTTTTCAAAATCTCACTTATGTTGAAACTCAACTCCTCATATTTCAACAAATTTAATTCCACCAAAACTTTTGGTTTTCTTTCATATGCATTCTAATTCATTCAACTCGATTCTGATTCAATTTATTCACTTTGATTCATTTAAATTTCCACATAAACATTCTTGGGATTTCGTTTTAAATCCTTTCGAAATCACATAAATATGTACATATATTTATTTCCATCTCAAATTCAAAACATTTGAATTTTCAAACCAATTTGTTTTCCTTCAAACAAATTCCATCAAAAAAAATTTCTAAGGTAGCCACTCGTCACTTAGAACTCGAAAATGAATACTGATGAAGCTGCAGTCCTCATCAGAATTATTTTTCCAGCCACTGAAGTATGTTTAGTGCTTTATCTATTTCAAAATCTATTCAAATATGATTTTTATTCAAATGGTCTTTTCAAAACAAAGCTATATTCTTTTAATATACTTCGAAAATATTTTCAAACTTCCCAGGATTTATTTTCTTAATTCAAATTCAGAACCCAATTTTAATTCATCTCATTTGTATATCTTATTCATATACGAATAAATTTTTGTTATATATAACCATTCCAATTTTATAATCTTATATGATTATAATAAACCAACACATCCATATCTTATAATAATTTCAGAAAATTATTCTTTCTATATCAAAATATAGTTTCGGGTAAAATTATTTCATTTACCCAGTTTAAAACAATACTGTGTCAAATTGCTCTGTTCAAGTATTTAGAAATTCCTATCGACATCGTGGCGTCCCACGATTCGACCAGAATTCATAAATCACTCAACAGACTAGCCAACACAATATAAAACAATTTTTCTTATATCAATTAACAAATACGCTCTCTCGTATATATACATTCAACTCATTCTAGGGTACTACTGACCCTATCTCTAATGAGCACATGACACCCAAGCCTAGGTATTCACTCAACCTAAGCTCTGATACCAACAGTAAAGGCCCGCAAATCCGTACTATCTGAGTTGACTAATATCACCACATGTCCAACCCAAATTGCACAGAAATACGAATCATTATTAGAAAGAAGTTAGAGGATAAGAAATAGAAAGAAAGATATATTAGAATAGAAGAAAATGAAGTTCACAAACTCATAGCGGAATGAATAAGATATATTAAATAACTAACTTCTTGAAATACAAATCAATAACTTTATATACATACCATCATCAGACCACAACAGTTATTCCTGGAATAGTTATAAACACTTGTTTCCAGATACAAACATGGTTCACAGCGGAATATATGATAGTCTATAGCTAACTGGTGAAGCCTCCTGCTTCCAGCTCTTCCAAGTAAATCTAGAAAATCCCTACTACTTGACTGCCCGTAAAATTTGGGCGCCCAAGAGTTTAGGAAAAACAAACAAAATAAACTCTGGGTCAGTCATGGGACTGGTGTGAGTAAACTCCAACTAATTGTTTAACTTTCAAAATCCTTTCGAAAGAAATGATAATAGTAAGACCAGCCCACACATAAACATGGACAGTTTTTACCTTACTATAACCCAAAATACTTTGATATGAAAATCCAGTTATATTATAATACTGTCTAATCAAATAAATAGAATCTAGCGGAACACTTGCATCTCACATTCCATATATAATATGAAATCAAAAACCACAGGGTGCTTATTGGAGATTGGATTCTGGCTATGACAAGGTATGGAACCACCTTCCGCTAGTGTATCTCTAGAGAGGAATACACTGGGTTAAAAAAGAACATCTTGCAACCCGGCCCACACATGACCGACCCCTCATTTCGCTTGAGTGTATCGAATGTATATCACCAACGGTTGGTATCAGCAACCGTTTCCCGAATGGGATAGCATCAAATAGAATAAGGAATTAAATGAATCTCTAGATAGGTGATTATACACCCTAATGGGAGCGACCCACATAGCCATGCTGCCTGCCCTTTTTGTCATTTCCCGGTTGTTAAGGCCTGAGGCTACGATTTCTTGTAATTCATTGATAGCACAATCACTTTGAGTGCCACATTGTCAGATCCGTTAATCACTAATTGATTTGCACAAATATTCTGGATGTTATGCTAAGGGAATAAATTCGTTGCCACCATATATATTTGTACAGATCAACATATTCGATCATTGGAAATACTTGGTCAGACATTCGTCCACATACGTTCATTCTGGGATTGAACGAAACCGAAGGCACAATTTCAATTAATAGAAAAAGCCCTTGCACTTTACTCCGTCTTCGATTATCTTCATATAATCTGATTCGCAACGCTACTGCCAATACAGAGTGGTTCTCGGATAATTATCTAACCGGTCTCTCCATATTGGCAAACACTTCGATAGTCGGTTCTTTAACTATTGAAGAAAAATTGTAACAACCCGTATTTTGAAAACGTGTTATAACTATAAATCAAGGCAGAATTAATTCCGCTTTTAAAATGAGAATCAAGGGAAACGGTTTATGCCATTGCGTTCGTCTCGAAATTCCGCTTGGAAACGAGTCCGAGTTTTCGAAAATCGGAGTCCGTTTGACCAAGTTATGACCCTTCGAAGTTTTCAGAAAATTTCAAGTTCAAAACAGCTCAGAATTCGAATTCAAATTTCGAATTCAAACCACAGAACAGACTGGGTAGGGAATTTCCCGCCTAGGACCAGGTCTACCTTTGGGTTGACCATAGAGTCGACCTGCCCAGGACTAGGTCGACCATAGTGCCGACCTAGGGGTCGACCTGGTGGCCGAGCCCACTTTTGAAGCTGGATTCACTTTGATGTTTCTGGCCTCGTTTCTATCTACATTCATTGACCTGACCCTATATAAGCAGCCCCTAACACTAGTCTCTCTACACAAAATTCTCTCTGACCTTATGCTGCTCTAATTCTGGCTGAAAAGTTAGAGAAAGGAACTACTTCTTCTACGTCGAAACTGCGTTGATAGAATTGCTGATTTGTGGATTTCTGTTAGGACTTGACTAAGCATATAAAGATTCAACATCGACTTTCTTTTTCTAATTCTCGAACCATGATCTGTAAGCCCTAGTTACTTTTAGATTTAAACTGTAAATGTAATATGAATATGTTGTAAATTGAAATTGGACATGTGTATGATGACTGTTTTACATCCATTCTTGTTCATCTTGGATCTTGACTTTTGGGTATATTACTATGACATTGATTTGGGGCCTATTCATGTTGTAAATCAAAAAGAAAACCCCTCATATTATCATGCCTACAATGTTGAATCTGTTATTAGTCACAAGTTTATGACTATCATCTTATGTCAACCGTTACCATGACTATACTATCACCTTATGTCAACTGTTATCTTGACTAGTACCTTATTTTGCTAGATTTGGAATCTTTATGTTTGAGGCCGATATTCCATATGCCAGTAATGTTATAATCATTCATCTCAAGTCATACCATGCTATGCTAGTAATCACTTTTGCCACCTTATACCCGTCCCTTCTTATGTTATTCCCTAATTAGATTTATTTGTATCGATTCGAGTTTATGTGCGATGGGAATATGATTTGGGTAGATTAGGTAAAACATGAATTGGCTTTGAACATGAACATTATTATAACTTGAACTAGTATATGGACAAGAACTTGACATGAAATTTACATGAAACCTGACATGAAAACTCGACATGAATTTTGACATGAAAACTTGAACATGGGCATGACACATAGATAAACTTGAAAATGGCCAAGTCAAGGTTGGGTTGAGTTTGCAGTGTAAATATGCCCGGAACCGCCCGGCAAATCCAGTGACTGCAAACAATAGGATCCAATGTGGGTAGCTGGTCATATCGCACGTAAAACCCGAGGTTAGACTATGTTGTGGTGTAAATCTGCCCGGAACCGCCCGGCAAATCCAGTGACCACAACAATTAGTCTAATGTGAGAGGTTGGGTTGCATTAATGAATTAATGCCACATGATAGGGTTAAGTCATGAACCACTTGAATATACTTAACCAACTTGACACGATGATTTGATAGAGTTAAGTCATGAACCGCTTGAACACACTTAACCAACTTGATACATGATCTGGATAGGGTTAAGTCACGAATTTGAATGACAAAACTTAACCCATTAGAAACCCTAGTTGCGCGGTCCTTTTCAGCAGTAACCCACTTAGATGTATCACGATAACGTGGGACTAGGTAGGGTGGGGCACGATTACTAGGCTGATTGTAAGCGACCAGAACGAAGGCTGAGTAGGTGCGCCATTGTAGGTTCAGGCAGACTATGGTCGTGCACGTAGTCCGGAGTTGAAAAAGCAGGCATTGGGCACTAGTAGGTTTACACTGTGCGTGCTTGATTCGTGTCGGAGGTTGGCAACATAGGGCTTGATACACCCTATGGTGGACCTAGCACAGGTGACTACATTTCAGGATAGGGCCGTATGACACAGACACATGACGAGCTAGAACTTGTAGGGAGCCGATCAATTAATAGATCGTATCGGGGATCCCGTAATGGGTCACTTCATAATATTGGGCCTAGGGATCATTTCATGATTAATACTTGACATGGGTTAGAACACTAGTACAGTTGTTGCAGTGGACCTTGAATATGCGATGCTAGACTTGACTTATCTTGTTATCTTAATTATCATATCAGTCCTGTTATCATCCTTATGTTTAATTCCAGTTTTCACATGTCATGTTACCTTTACTAGTTTTTATACTGAAAGTCGCTAGAGCTTACCAGTCTTATGACTGACCCTTTTTCTTTCTCCTCTTTTTCTTTCGTTCCCCCCCCCCCCCCCCCAAGGTTCTAAGGGAGGAAACACTAGATCTTAGCTTGGATTTAGCTTGCTTTCTGTCAGCTCATGTACGGTTTGGTCTTGAGCTATGTTATGGCTGCACTTCTGCTATTTATGGGTATTAATTTACTTTTGTTATCTTAAGTTTATGCTTCTTTATTTGGAACTCGATGTAATGGAATAATTTGTACCTTGGATATATGAGGTTTTGACTCTTTTCTTGAAAGAAATAAAAATTTAGTTTTTAATTTCTACCGTTGCTTTATTTATGTTCTGCCTTGTGATATCTCTGTGTATGTTTACCTAGATAATACTCCACCAAAACTAGTGCATTCCCTTTGTGAGTGATCCTAGCGGAGGTGGGGTGTTACACTTGGTATCAGAGCAGAAGGTTACCAAGCTGGGAAAAAGTTTTAAAAAAAACCTTCTGAAACTATTTTCAAAACCATTTATAAAGAAGCATTTTTCAAGAAAAGTTTTATGTTTAAAAAAAAGGCTATTCCCCAAAAGCCATTAGAACTTTCCTTTGTTTCCTCGTTTGAATCTTTTTCTTTTCGTTTTTCAGTATGTCTGATCTTAACCTTCCTGAGGGAATACCCGTACCTGGATGGTTCCGAAGGTACTTAGAAGCCAGGGCCAACGGCGCAGGCCCGACAGACATCCCTCCTCCTCCTCCTCCTCCAGTGGCCGCGGTTCCTCCTCCTCCTGGTACCACCTTTGCCAAAATATGCAAAGACTTTAAAGCAATAGGCGGCAAGAACTTCGTTCGAACTAAAACCTTTGTTGAGGCACGAAACTGGCTAAAGGAAACGGAAGACTTGTTTATTATCTTTGATGTGGAGGACCATTGGAAAGTTCAGTTGGCAGCATGGTTGTTGAAAGAGGAAGCTGCATTTTGGTTGGAAGTCACCAACGCTGCCAAACCAGTTGAGACTTGGGCAGACTTTAGAGAGAGGTTTGGGCTTAAATTCTTATCGTCGGCAGAAGAGAACCTTCAAATGGAAAGATTCCTAGCACTCAAGCAAGGGGACATGTCTGTTAGGGAGTACGTGGATAAGTTTAATCAGCTTGCTCGGTTCGGTTTGGACTTGGTCAACACGGCCTAGAAAAAGGCTGTACGCTTTGCTCGAGGATTGAACGAGCCACTACACAGTTTAGCCATAACTCATATACCCATGGGGGCGACCTTTGAAAGCTTGGTGGATATGGCTCTACTTCATGAGGAAGACAAGAATAGCAAGAAGGAGGTTAAGCCTAATGAGACTCAGAACAAGAAAGTTGACTTCAAGAAGGGAGGCAACAAGAATAACAAGAGCAACAAAAAACCACGTGAGATGAGGAAGTGTAAATTTTGTGGTATTACGGGACATCTAGCTAAAGACTGTAGAAAGAAGAAGAGAAAGTTAGGTGAATGCTTTCATTGTGGAGATACTGAACACATCAGCATGGATTGCCCTAAGAAGCAAGGACAAGGGCAAGGGCAGACCCAGCGAGCAGGACCCTCTGGAGGGCAGTTGCATGCTCTCAACACCACTCCAACTCTTGACCGAGGTAGTAATATTTCTGTAGAAAGCCTTGTTTACATTTCTGACTTTCCTGTTCGAACCTTATTTGACTCTGGCGCATCGCATACTTTTATTTCTTCTTATATTGTTGAAAATATGCACCTAAGTACTAGTCTGGTTGAGGATCCCGTTATAGTTTCAAATCCAATTGGGGGCTCCCCCCATTTATCTATGATGTGTGAGGATTTGAGGATCTCTATCTTAAACGTAGAATTCATGTGTAATTCTTATGTTCTCGGATTTATGGGATATGGTTTGATCCTAGATATGGATTGGCTGTCCAATTATGGAGCCATTCTTGATTGTGAACGAAGGGTAGTGAGGCTCATGACTCGCCTCGGTAATACCCTTGAAATTTCTTGTAACCCTAAGGGTCCGGGCATGTTGTGTTATCTTGAATCTCTTGACTCGTCCGTCGATAACTTGCAATCTGTAAGAGTGGTCTGAGAATATCCAGATGTCTTTGATGAGGTGAGGGGGTTACCTCCTAAACGCGAGATAGACTTCCAAATTTATCTTGTTGATAATGCCAAGCCAGTTTCATTACCCGTTAGGCACATGGCCCCGCGAGAAAGAAGAGAGCTCAGTAAACAAGTTAAGGAGTTGCTTAAGAAAAATTTCATAAGGCGAAGCATTTTTGAATGGGGTGCTTCGGTGGTATTCTCTACTAAGGTGGATGGATCGCTTCGTCTATGCGTAGATTATCGTGAGTTAAACAAGCTGACAAAGAAGAATAGGCACCCACTACCAAGATTCGATGATTTGTTTGACCAGCTTGTGGGAGCATCTGTTTTCTCTCAACTCGATCTACCCACAGGATTCCATCAGCTTAGAGTGGCTGAGGATAGCATTGATAAAACTGCATTTAGGACTCCAGATGGTTTCTTCGAATGGCTTGTCATGCCGTTTGGGTTGACGAATGCACCTGCGTACTTTGTAGATTTAACGAGTAGGGTGTTTCGGGAGTTCCTTAACAAGTTTGTGGTAGTTTTCGTGGATGATATTTTGATCTTCTCAAAAGATGAAGAAGAGCATGCTAGACATCTCAAGGAAGTCATGAAAACACTTAGAGCACATCAGTTAAAGGCTAAGTTCTCCAAATGCCATTTTTGGAGGAAGGAAGTTCGATTTCTTAGACATGTAGTTTCTAAGCAAGGCATAGCCGTGGACCCCGCAAAGGTAGTTGCGGTACAAGATTGGAAAATTCCTAAGAATGCAACGGATGTGAGGAGCTTTCTCGGTTTGGCGGGCTACTACAGGAAGTTCATTAAGGACTTCGCTAAGATTTCAGCCCCTCTTACTAAGTTAACAAAGAAGAACCTAGCTTTTGCATGGGACATAGAGTGTGATGCTGCTTTTCAGAGACTCAAGAGAGCCCTCACCACAGCTCCAGTTTTGGCATTACCTGATGGCGGCATGGTGTTTACGGTGTACACAGATGCGTGCGGCATGGGATTAGGCGCTCTCCTAATGCAAGAAGGAAGAGTAATATGCTACGGGGGCAGACAACTTAAAGTTCATGAGAAAAACTATCCCACGCATGACTTGGAGTTGGCCCCAATCGTTTTTGCACTTAAATCTTGGCGCCATTATCTTCTATGGGAGAGGTTCGAGCTGTATACCGACCACAAATCGCTCAAGTACCTCTTCTCATAGAAAGATTTGAATCTGAGACAACAGCGGTGGATGAAATTCTTGGCATCATATGACTTCGATATAGCTTATACCCCTGGCAAGGGTAACGTGGTGGCGGACGCGCTAAGTAGAAAAAGGTTGACTTTGAGCCCCTTGGTTGTTGAAAGGAAAAGCCTTGAGTTTATAGCAACCTTTGATTTTACACCTGCTGTTGAGTCATTGACTGCTGCGTTAGCATCTCTTAAGTTAAGACCTACACTTCTAGATCAAGTAGGGACTTCACAGAAGGAAGACCCACAGATAGTCGAAATCATGGACAAGCTGATTAGTGGTGAGACGTCAAGTCACCTCGGTAGGTATGCCATAGATGACAAGGGATGGCTAAGGCGTGATGGAAGGCTATGCATCCCACAAGTGGGAGACTTAGTAAGGAAAGTTCTCAAAGATGCGCATCACTCGAAGATAACCATACACCCTGGAGGGGATACGATGTACAGAGATATGAAACGCATTTTCTTTTGGGCTGGAATGAAAAAGGACGTGGCAGAGTTTGTTTCGAAGTGCATGGTGTGCCAACAAGTAAAGGCCGAGTCGAAGAAGACCCGTGGGCTATTACATCCTTTGGAGGTCCGCAATGGAAATGGGAGAGTATCTCGATGGATTTCGTGGATGGACTGCCTAGGTCAAGGAAGGTAAATACTAGCATATGGGTCATAATTGATAGACTCACGAAAAGTGCTCACTTCATTCCTGTGAAAAGCAAGAGGTCCGCATCATGGCTAGCGTCTATTTAACTTCGAGAGATAGTACGGTTGCATGGGGTTCCTTCTAGTATAGTTAGTGATCGTGACCCGATTTTCACTAGCAAGTTTTGGAATAGTCTGCAAGAAGCCATAGGTACACAACTGAGTTTAAGCACGGCCTATCACCCGCAGACGGATGGACAAACCGAAAGGGTAAATAGGGTACTAGAGGATCTTTTAAGACTATGCATTCTTGACTTTGGTGGTACCTGGGAATACCATCTTCCTCTCGTGGAGTTTGCATATAATAACAGTTACCAAGCTAGCATCGGAATGGAACCGTTTGAAGCCCTGTATGGAAGACCGTGAAAGTCGCCAACTTGTTGGTGGGAGACGACAGACATGCTTATACTTGGGCCCGACATGATAAGGGACACTTCTGAGAAGGTTGAGTTGATACGAAGGCGGATGAAAACGGCCCAAGATAGACAGAAATCTTAGGCGGACAAGAGAAGGACGGATCTAGAGTTCGAAGTCCGAGATATGGTCTTTATAAAAGTTTCTCCTTTACGCAATGTAGTTCATTTTGGAGCGGTTGGAAAGCTAGCACCAAGGTTCGTAGGACCGTTCCCTATCACTGAGAGGGTTGGGCGGATGGCCTATAAGGTAGAATTACCCGAGAGGCTGGCCGAAGTACACAATGTCTTTCATGTCTCGCATCTCCGAAAGTGCTTACATGAATCAGCAGAAGTGGTTGAGCCAAGTATCCTTGAAGACATAGAAGTGGAAAAAGAAGCAACATTGAGGCGAGTTCCGATTCGCATCTTAGGAACGGAGATCAAGAAGCTAAGGAATCGAGAAGTCAAGCTAGTTAAAGTTCAGTGGAGTGAAGTCCAAGAAGACGCAACTTGGGAAACCGAAGAGAAGATACGCGCGCTTTACCCATTTCTTTTTTAGGGTACATTCTCAATCTCTTTTTCCTATAAACTTGAAAACCTTTTCGTATCATTCTTCTACTACCTACATTTGTCTTGTTATCTTCTCGATCTTATCTTGAGAACCTTAGGTAGAACCATATGAATGCAAACATGTGATTGAAACATGTTACTATTGATGTTTGCAAATGGTTGCAAGTGTTTGCAAGTGATTGCTAGTGGATGCATGACACACATTAGGCACTAGATCGGCTCAGTCACATTTTCATGTTGCATATGCATGAGTGCTTATACTTGTACATGGATGGAACTTGTTATGTTATCACTTGGATGTTGCATATGAATGAATGTTTGTGCACTCATGTAGGAGATTATAAAGTATGTTAGGAATTTTTGCATACATGTTGGATTCATTACACTAGCATATTTTGCATTAAGGAGGTCTACTGAATCAGTAACCGCCTGATCTTTTGCATTAGATAAGTACATATACAGACACTTTCTGCATATGTTCATATAGCACTAGAAACCTCTTAAGGATAATGGTTGCTTGTGGATGATGTTTTGAGTAGATGGGTGATGGATGGTAGGACACATCCTCCCTGACTTAGAGCTTTCGGGGACGAAATCCTTTAAGGATGGGAGAATGTAACAACTCGTATTTTGATAACGTGTTATAACTATAAATCAAGGCATAAGTAATTTTTAAAATGAAAATCAAGGGAAACAGGTTCGCCATTGCGTTCGTCTCGAAATTCTGCTTGGAAACGAGTCCGAGTTTTCGAAAATCGGATTCCGTATGACCAAGTTATGACCCTTTGAAGTTTTCAGAAAATTTCAAGTTCAAAACAGCTCAGAATTCGAATTAAAATTTCGAATTCAAACCACAGAACAGACTGGGCGGGAAATTTCCCGCCCAAGACCAGGTCGACCTGTCCAGGACCAGGTCGACCATAGTGTCGACCTGGGTGTCGACCTGGGGGTCGACCTGGTGGCCGAGCCCACTTTTGAAGCTGGATTCACTTTGATGTTTCTGGCCTCGTTTCTGTCTACATTCATTGACCTGACCCTATATAAACAGCCCCTAACACTAGTCTCTCTACAAAAAAATTCTCTCTGACCTTATGCTGCTCTAGTTCTGGTTGAAAAGTTAGAGAAAGGGACTACTTCTTCTACGTCGAAACTGTGTTGAGAGAATTGCTGATTTGGGGATTTCTGTTAGGACTTGACTAAGCATATATAGATTCAACATCGACTTTCTTTTTCTAATTCTCGAACCACGATCTGTAAGCCCTAGTTACTTTTATATTTAAACTGTAAATGTAATATGAATATGTTGTAAATTGAAATTGGACCCGTGTATGATGATATTTTACATCCATTCTTGTTCATCTTGGATCTTGACTTTTGGGTATATTACTATGACATTGATTTGGGGCCTATTCATGTTGTAAATCAAAAAGAAAAACCCCTCATATTATCATGCCTACAATGTTGAATCTGTTATTAGTCACAAGTTTATGACTATCATCTTATGTCAACCGTTACCATGACTATACTATCACCTTATGTCAACTGTTATCTTGACTAGTACCTTATTTTGCTAGATTTGGAATCTTTATGTTTGAGGCCGATATTCCATATGCCAGTAATGTTATAATCATTCATCTAAAGTCATACCATGCTATGCTAGTAATCACTTTTGCCACCTTATACCCGTCCCTTCTTATGTTATTCACTAATTAGATTTATTTGTATCGATTCGAGTTTATGTGCGATGGGAATACGATTTGGGTAGATTAGGTAAAACATGAATTGGCTTTGAACATGAACGTTATTATAACTTGAACCTGTATATGGACAAGAACTTGACATGAAATTTACATGAAACCTGACATGAAAACTCGACATGAATTTTGACATGAAAACTTGAACATGGGCATGACACTTAGATAAACTTGAAAATGACCAACTTGAGGTTGGGTTGAGTTTGCAGTGTAAATCTTCCCGGAACCGCCCGGTAAATCCAGTGACTGCAAACAATAGGATCCAATGTGGGTAGCTGGTCATATCGCACGTAAAACCCGAGGTTAGACTATGTTGTGGTGTAAATCTGCCCGGAACCGCCAGGCAAATCCAGTGACCACAACAATTAGTCTAATGTGAGAGGTTGGGGTGCATTAATGAATTAATGCCACATGATAGGGTTAAGTCATGAACCACTTGAATATACTTAACCAACTTGACATGATGATTTGATAGGGTTAAGTCATGAACCGCTTGAACACACTTAACCAACTTGATACATGATCTGGATAGGGTTAAGTCACGAATTTGAGTGACAACACTTAACCCATTAGAAACCCTAGTTACGTGGTCCTTTTTAGCAGTAACCCACTTAGATGTATCACGATACCCTGGGACTAGGCAGGGTGGGGCACGATTACTGGGCTGATTGTAAGCGACCAGAACGATGGCTGAGTAGGTGCGCCATTGTAGGTTCAGGCGGACTATGGTCGTGCACGTAGTCCGGAGTTGAAAAAGCAGGCATTGGGCACCAGTAGGTTTACACTGTGCGTGCTTGATTCGTGTCGGAGGTTGGCACCATAGGGCTTGATAAACCCTATGGTGGACCTAGCACAGGTGACTACATTTCAGGATAGGGCCGTATGACACAGGCACATGACGAGCTAGAACTTGTAGGGAGCCGATCGATTAATAGATCGTACCGTGGGACCCCTTAATGGGTCACTTCATGATATTGAGTCTAGGGATCATTTCATGATTAATACTTGACATGGGTTAGAACACTAGTACAGTTGGGACAGCGAACCTTGAATATGCAATGCTAGACTTGACTTATCTTGTTATCTTAATTATCATATCAGTCCTGTTATCATCCTTATGTTTAATTCCAGTTTTCACATGTCATGTTACCTTTACTAGTTTTTATACTGAAATTCACTAGGGCTTACCAATCTTATGACTGACCCTTTTTCTTTCGCCTCTTTTTCTTTCGTTTTCCCCTCCAGGTTCTCAAGGAGGATACACTAGCTCTTAGCTTGGATTTAGCTTGCTTTCTGTCAGCTCATGTACGGATTGGTCTTGAGCTATGCTATGGCTGCACTTCTGCTATTTATGGGAAATAATTTACTTTTGTTATCTTAAGTTTATGCTTCTTTATTTGGAACTCAATGTAATGGAATAATTTGTACCTTGGATATATGAGGTTTTGACACTTTTCTTGAAAGAAATAAAAATTTGGTTTTTAATTTCTACCGCTGCTTTATTTATGTTCTGCCTTGTGATATCTCTGTGTATGTTTACCTAAATAATACTCCACCAAAACTAGTGCATTCCCTTTCTGAGTGATCCTAGCGGAGGTGGGGTGTTACAAAAATAAACAAACATCCATTCATCCATAACATCAATCAATCACTGGGCCTATTAATTAATATTTCATTAATTAATTCACTTCTCTATCAATATTTGTTAACCAAATAATTTCGATAGTCATCTTGGCCTCTTACGCTATTTGGAAAACATTTCCATATATCGCCTTCTATTATTTTCTCTAGTTAGAAAATATATTCTATTTGTATTTGAAAAAAAACAATTTCAATCACTTATCTCTTTCCCGATTACTTTAATTATACACAGGAAGTATTTACTGTTATATTTCCAAAATTTCCATCACTTGGGTTAAAACGAATGCTGTGTAAAATATTGTTACAACAACCCAAAATGTTTTATTCAACACTTCTCTACGAGACTGGATCTTGCTATTTATCAATTAAAAATGAAATCAATAAAGTTGGGGTAAAATTTCCTCTCAGGCCTTGACTGAAAACATCCTCAACTTCAAAACGGCAAAACCACTTACCTCGAATAAACACACTATAAAACCCAATTATTCATTTTTAAAACATGTATGTGGTTCGCTTTCTATTTCTAATTTATAGATTTCCCTTTTTGTTTACAATATTCTATTTATTTATTTCGTTTCCTTATAGAATTCTATATATATCGATATATTGATTCCTGACTATCAAATTATCTTAAAAATATTCTAACTCCTTAAATTCACGGAAAAATTCGCCATAACCTCCCTTCTACCAGGGCATCGGGATATTTCAAATAGCCTCCCGTGGCCCTCACCAATCCAAAAGAAAAAGAAAAAGCCAAGCGGCTTGCCCATACGGCGCATAGAATCTCATATATGAATTTAAAGTTGTACCTTTTTGTCGGGCACATAAATTAAAATCTTCATATAATTCATCCCATACCAGTCTAACACATGCTCACCTGTTTCCAATTCTGTTCAACTCAATCCAATCGTTTGAATTCAGTTTCACTCATTTATTCTTTAATTTGCTATTTTGCATGTTTCACTTCTTTGTTTGAACATAACATGTTCAAACAAAATATTTAACTTGCTCATAACCAAATTGAATTTCAATTTCAATTCTAGTTTCTTTTCGATTTCGAATATAAATTACCAAAACGAGTTCACTTATTCAAAGCCCAATATTAATTCAAAATCTCATTAACTAATTACTATTCAAATTAGTTAATCCTATTTAATAATCAAAAATCTGATTTCTGTTTCAAAAATCAATTCATTACTCCACTTGAGTTCACATATAATTTACAATTCAAATCCGGGATTTTCTAAATAGAAAATTCGGATTTTATTCGCTTAAAATCCTTTCATAAAATGAAATAAACCGTTATGGTTTTTAAATGGTTATGGCGCTGTTTTTCTGACGTTTCTTGTTACAAAGAATTCTGACTTCAATTGAGTTCTGTATACTCAATTGAAGTTCGAAACGACAATTTACGAACTACAGCACTGCGGTGAGTTCGTTTTAATTATATTTCTATATATAAACTTTTAAACTTCACTTAAACTAAATTCAACTCTATTCTGATGTATATTTTAATATATATATATATGTATATATATATCAAATCCATTTTTTCCAATTCAACATACTATTCCCGATATTCTATATCCAAATTTCATTTCAATTCTATTTGAATTTCCTATATTCAAATTCCATTTTCCATTCTATTTGAATTCTATATTCAAACTCCATTTGAATTCTATTTTGAATCCTTATATTTGAACTCCATTTGAATTCTATTTTCAAATTCTATAGTTAAATTTCATTTGAATCCTATATTCAAATCTCTATTTGACTTTTCTTTATTCAAATCCATTTGAATTCCTTTGAATTCAAATTCTATTTCAATTCCTTTTGAATTCAAATTCTATTTGAATATTCTTATTCCAATTCTCTTTGAATTAAATATTCAAATTATCTCTTGATAATTTATTCATTTTATATTTAAACACCATTTTACAAATTTCCTTGTTTAATATTTAAACAAGTTCCCTTTTCAAATTTCTTTTTAAATCCAAAATCTCATTTTGGAAATTCTATTTATAATAACTTATAAATATAAATACCAATTTATTTTCATATTCAATTTAACTTCTACTTAAATAAATTCGAATTAATCGAATTCACTTCATAAATCCTTATCGATTTAATTTCATTCAATTTATATTCTGAACATCAGAATAAATTCCGTCGTTTATTCCTTTAAAACGATTTCCCCATTCATATTTTTAAATTCACATTTGAATTTAAAAATTCGAATTATCCAATGATAATTTCCCTTTTCATTTACAAGCACCATTTATTTTACTTGTTTATATAGTTAAACAAGTCCATTTCAAATTCATTTGAAATAAAATCCCTATTTGGAAAAATAAATTTCCCTTTCAAAATTCACACTTGGATTTTTATTTCTGAGTTATTCAATGATAATTCATTTCACTTTATTTATAAACTTCGTTTATAAATGTACTATTTATAAACTTCGTTTATAAAGGAACTACTTGTTTTTATTTTCAAAACAAGTTTATATTTCAAATCTATTTAAAAATCAAATTCTATTTTTTCTAAAATAGAATTTCACTTTTAAATCTCAAATACCCCTTTCAGGGTAATTTTATAAATTAACACTTAGCCTAGTGATAATTAAAACAATCAAATCATCCAATTTTCAATCATTTGATTTTTAACACGTCATATATGAATATATAGGAAATCAAGAAAACAAACAAACAAACAGATAATATAATTTTGAGGGATCCAGTTGGATCCCTCCAACCTGTTTTTCGTGCATCCACAGAACGTTAGTCAACAGAAATAATACCCATCCTGCTTCGAGGCAGGATATCGCGTTATGAAGGTCATCCATTAATATATTTGTGGGGCACATAGGGAAATCATCCGCTATGAAACTGCGGGCATCCGCTAATGAGACTGCGGAAATCCAACCAATCATCAACCCAATATATATATAATAGTCAACCCTAAATAACAAATATATTTAAAACAACCAGAAAGCATTCAAACAAGCAACAACAATTATTTTTAACGAATAAAAAAAAATTCTAAGGAAAAAGGTGAGTGAGATTTACTCACCGCGATCTTTATCTGACGAAATATATTGGAGATGTTTGATTTTTAAATTCCATCTATCTTCGGAAAAATCCAAATCAACTCCAGCTTGTAAACCTTTCAGCTATAAATCCATCTTGTGTCGTGAATTTCGAACCTCGCATGAAGTCATTTGTGATTTATATGAGTTTGATGCGATTTAAATGATTATTAACTTGTTAAATAAAAATTAATTAATATCATAACTTAACCTTACTTACATTCTTAGTTGAATGTCACCCTCTTCCTTCCCCGATGAAATACAGAGCCCGACACGGTGGCTTCAAGCCATTACTGAGCCTTCCTTCCTTCCTGCACAAAATTGAACAATTCATGTAGCTTCAATCCACTCTCCACAACACTTTGGAGTCAATCCTCATCACAAAGCAGACACAATACTATTAGTATGGTTCTTCTTCCCCTTTTATTTCCTTCTGAACAAAACTACCTACTTTCAATCGAAACACACACTGTCGATTTCCCCCACTTCCTATAACGTGACTTCATCGAGGTCACTTCCTCTTCACAATAAACATAATCGTATTAACCCCACTCCTATACTCTCACCTTGGCCGTCGCTTCCTGAATCATCCTCACACAGCCCTGGCCACCAACGCATCTACTTCACCAACAACGCCCATTCGAAATACCACTCCAGTTGCCGTCGCGAGATCAACCTGCTTCGAATCACTCACGCGATAGTAATGAATTCCGTCGCGACTTTGAGTCCTCCACATACCACATCGCTCACACCCTTTAATCACTAAAACCCTCGTAGATCCGTCCACCTGTACCTCTCACTGCCATGAACTCCATGCTGCCTTCAGACCGTTTCAGCTCCGCCTTAGCTCGACTCCGCACCCACTTATTTATTTGTTGAAGTCGGTTTTTCTGAATTGGGGAAAGGATAGAACACGTAACTTGTAAAAAGAGAAAAGGGATTTGGGGTTTGAATTGTTTGAGTGGAGAATAAGGAAGGCAGCGACACTTTTACTTCTTCTTTGATTTTAAAACTTTGGACTTTCAGAGAACAAAATTGGAAGGAGATGGAATGGGGAGTAGACGCGATTTTATAGAAGAAGGGGGGACACGAAGTACACAGCAGATCTTTGTATTTATTTAAAAAGATTTTCTAATTTATTTGATTTGATTTTGATTCGATATGAAAAGATCTTTTATTCTTTTCAAACATATATCGATTTGATTTTCGATTCGATTTCGATCTTATCCATTATAAATATCTCAGGGTTCAAAATTAAAAATCGTAAACCGCTATTCTAGCGTACCGACCGTCGTTCTAATGTTATAGCATTATACTGAACTCAACAGAATATTTTCAGAATTTTATTTCGAATGTGTTTATATAAAATAACCATATTAAATCGATATAATATAGTTTAAAATTCAAAAACAAATAAATTCTCTGATAATAAAATATTTTTATTATCATCTATATTCAAATACAATTAATACTGATCATCTGAATTGTTTTGATTTAATTCTAACTTCGAATTGAATTATTTTAAATTCTCGTATTACGATAATTCTCAAAATAAATCGTATTTCGATTATTTAATCGATAACCCAATAAAATACCATTTATATTATAAATTCAATATTTAAATCCATACTAAATATTTAAAATAAATCGGCCAAAAACCCGGGTCGTTACAACCATGGCACCCCTCCGAGTTGCAGCGATGTCAAGTTGACGCTTTGATGCCAACTAAGACTCGCCTGTCAGCTGCTGTTAGCCCTTCATCGATGATGCAAGGTGTTACGACCTGAACTTCCCCGGAAAGGAAAGCCCGGATACTTTGAGAACAACACACAAAAGAACGTAGACGGAAGAACATTTCATTATATATTACAACAATTCCATCAGAATACAAGAATATACAGAGTATGAATAAATATTACACATTATAAAATATCATAGATTACAATACATTACATAGCAGCGGAAAATAATACAATACACAACTGAAGGAGATATACGGATACAAAGCTTTCCGGATATCATTCAAGCTGTAAACCAGGATCCTGTGAATATAAATCTGCAAAACCAAAACTACTAGCTGCCCGTGTCAAAATAAGGGCACCCAGAGTTTAGGTTAAAACAATAAACTCCAGGTCAGTTATGGGACGGGTGTGAGAACTAAAACAGTTATCAATCTATATTTTAAACTTTGGTAAATCAAGGGACTACGCCGTATAACACGTAACGGGTTTCCTCCCAAGAATACCTGTGCATAAAACAACAACGCAATGCTAAATAAAGAACAATGAAGCTATTATAAGACCCAGGTCCCATCACACAATGCCAAACAAGCTGGAGGATAGGGTTTTACCTTATAATAGCCAAAGAATGCTTGATACGCAAAATTTCATGTTTTATTATTACTATAAGTGTATAGTGTAAAAACAATTTCAATCATAAATATCAATCATAGATGGCATGGGTACCATATATCATGTCGCCATACTAGGCTCTACAATCAAAACCGCAAATGTCACGTATTTGGAAGTTGGATTTCCATCTGTGAACCGAGGTAAAAGATAGTCCTCTACCGATTCGAGATGCTCTAGCCCGTGTCTCAGGACCCAGACTCAGGTGGGCCCTTGGATCGTCATGGCCGGTCCACCGATGTGGATTAAAATGTCTGAACACTGCGTTTCCCCACCCTATAGGGTGTCAATGAGTCCAATGACTCCATCGGTCCCGGATCGACCGATATATCCGAGGAGCCTCGCAACATCAACAACCACATAAGTCAAACTCGTCAGGGCGTGCAAAACCACTGACGCCACTTCTAGCTAGAAGGAAACGCATGCCCTCCCTGATGTCCTCTCCCGTTTCTGGTTCACAACCAGGGTGTGAGGCTCGCAAATCAACACTACACAAAGCTATGCCACACAGGCCGTGCTTTGATCATCAACCACAAGACTTTGCTTTTCAACAGAAGCCTTGTTCATTTTCCACTTAGGCATGCCACACAGGCAATTCACTCCATGTGATTGATATCCATCGATATATAACCCCTAAGCTCGTACATCTCAGAGAAGGGCGTTAAGAAAGAGAATAAATTCTCCGCCGCCAAACAGATATATATTTAATAGAAATCAATCACACGGACTAAAATTCAATGTTAGACACACAGTCCATTTACAAGTCCGTTCTGGGTCTGAACGAAACCGGAGGCACCTAGTACCCCGCATACTCATCGATTTTCAAGTACGTCTGGACGATCACTAACTGATTCCCTCCTCTTTGGTGTACGGCCCAATCAAGATCATCAGTAATCACCCAAACGACGTGAAGACTTCTGGTCTTCGACCACCATCTTCATCTTCGACACCACGTCGAATCAGTTATTCAGAATGGGATAAACCCGGTCTTTCCGAATAACTCGCGTATATAATAAACAAGTGTTACACAAACACAACATACGCCTCATTCCAATTCAGAATATTCTTTTATTCAAATATTCTTACACTTTGGGAAAGGTTCCCATTAATTTTATCATAGATAAATTCTTTAAATTTATTATTTAATCTTCTTTGAATATCAATTCAAACTAGTCGGGATTTGCTAACCACACCGAAGTAATCATTTATTTTATTTCCCAATCCCAACCTATTCTTCCCATGAAGTAAAACTGGTAATACTTCATATCTAACACCACGATGTTATCAGTAAATTCAATTACCATTTCACGTTCAAATCTAATTAAAGATTTAACTATCACCTGGAGTAAAACTGGTGGTACTCCATTCTCGATCTTTTCAATCTAATTAAAGATTCATTAAAACTCCACTTAGTTTTAATCCTTAACTGGGTTAAAGAATCAGTGTCATTTAAGACACGGTTGACGATAAACCCAAAATCTCATTTGATATTAAATACAAGGCTCTGAATAGAAAATATATCGGCTTATATTCAATATCTAATTCTACGACCAACAAATATCGTATTGGAAATAACGATATAAATATATCTTTCAAATTCCCATAACAGTACCTGTATCATTACGAAATCCAACATCGAAATATTCTAAAGACAATTTCGATTCAAATCCATTCCAATTCAATTATTGGAAGTTCTGGTTATTTTCAAAACCATTTCAAACCCAATTTATTTATTTTTAAAAAAAATTAATAGAATTATAATTCTAGTTCAAAACTAGTTCATTTCAATAGAAATCAACTTTTATCATTTCAAATATGGAATTTTTCATCCCAATTCTTCCCAAATCATTTCTTATGATTTTTCACCAATTATTACTATTTTTAATAATTTTATCAAGGCCCATACAGTCGATTTCCATCAACGGCCATCGAATTGCACTTACAGCGACCTTTTACAAATTAGATTTGGACATAATTCCAAATCCAACCTGTAACAACCCGTATTTCGATAACATGATTAAAGACGAGAATCAAGGCAGAATTTAATTTTAAATTCTGAATCAAGTGAAACGGGCTATGCCATTGCGTTCGTCTTGGAAAAATACGCGAAATAGAGTCCGAGTTTTCGAAAATCGGAGTCCGTATGACCAAGATATGGCCTCGCGAAGTTTCACGAAAAATTCCCAAATTAAAGTATACTTAATTAAGTGAAATGGGTTGCGCAGAGAAATATATATATATTGATATATATATATATATAATTGAAAATTAAATAAATAAATATGCAAAAATGTTCAAAACAGCGAATTGGGAGAGGGGAATAACCGAACCGGCCGATTTTTGAGGTCGACCCGAGCCCGCTGGGTCGATTAGGGGTTAATCCAGGGTGTTTGGCTGTCAACCCGTGGGCCGATTCGCTCAAATGCAGATTTTGCATTTGGATGGTTCTCATGGTTCATCTTTAATCTAAAGGCCCTAGATGATTCCTACACTTGACTTCTTCCCCAAGACATGCTTTGATGGCTTGGATTGAATCTAGGTTTAATCCTATGGCCTAAAACACTTGCCTAATCTATAAATAAGACCCTAACCTATCCTAAATCCTCATTATTCATTCATGCAACTAAACTATGGCAAAATTTCTACTCTCATGGCCTCCACTCAACTATCCTAGCCTCCACTTCATTTCTATGAAAGGTTTCATGATCATGAGAGTGTTAGAGAGTCCCTATGTTAGTATGAGAGCCTCTCAAGTTGATTTCAAGGCAAAAGCTTTGATCTTTGTTCATAAAGATGGTGTTTTTGTTGATTTGGGGCATCCATCTTTGGGTATTTGGGTGATGGCATGCATAGGCTTCCTCACAAGCTTTAGTTTAATCGATTTAGGCCTTCAAAGCAATGTAAGCCCTTTTCCTACTCTTAGATATTAACTATGAAGTTAAATGTTCATATTGCAAGTTTGGGTTTGATCATTGAGAATGATACATGCTATAATGTCATGCAAGTTTATGAAGTCATTATCTTGATCTTATGAGCTAAAAGCTACAACCTTTATGTTGAAATGTTGCATTATGCAACATGAGAACCTTCATACCCTTTTTTTGTCAACTTGCATATGAAGTCATAACCCTTATATGATGATATATGCGAGTTTCTAGTCATCATTCCATGTCTTTTGTCACCATGATTCGCTTATGTGCCAAGTTTGGGTTTATGCATGTTTTTGAGGCTTAAGAATGTAACATGCAAGCTAATGAACACATTTGTGCCTCATTTGCCACCATGATTAACTTGTGGCTTAATATCCATTTTTGTCATGCCTTTGCCAAGTCTCTTCTTTTAATCCATTACGTTGTTGCAAACGTATATGCGAGTTTAAAAAGCGTTGGGGTCACATTATGGGAAAACATAATGATATGAACATGATTTGGGTAAATGGGTATATACATGACAACGTGTAACGTTAAATATGACATGTGTTTATACTTGAAAACATGACTTGAAATATAACATGGAAGTGACATGTAAGTATGCATAAAAACATAAGCTTGGGAATTTACCTATTAAGTTAGGTCTACCCATTGGGAATTTACCTATTAAGTTAGGTCTACCCAATTGCTTGAAAACTTGAATATGAACATGACACTAGACTAAACATGAAAGTGGCCAACTCGAGGTTGGGTTGAGTTTGCAACATAAAGCTACCCGGAACCGACCGGCCTAACTAGTAGTTGCAAACAATAGGACCCAATGTGAGAAGTTGGTCATGTTGTGCTTGAACCCGAGGTTAGACCAAGTTGTGGTGTAAAGCTACCCGGAACCGACCGGCTTAACTAGTAACCACAACAAAGTCTAATGTGAAAGGTTGGGGTGCATTAAGAAATTAATGCCACATGATAGGGTTAAGTTAATTTGATTAATGACTCTTAACCAAATATGACATGGACAAATGGGTTAAGTAATTGGATTAGGCTAATGATACTTAACAAAACATGACAAGGTTGGGTAGGTTAAGTAACTTGATTTGCCTAATGACACTTAACCATTTTTATACGACTAGTGGACGGGGATTAAGTTAACCAACACTTAATCAATCCAACACGATAATTTGGTAAGGTTAAGTAAGTTTTCTTAATGACACTTAACCAAAAGATACAGTTAATGGATGGGGTTAAGATTAGACTCAACTAGTCTAAACATGATAATCGGATGGGGTTAAGTTAGCCTAGACTTAATTAATCCCACTTGGTAGTTTAATGGGGTTAAGTTAAATACTTAACTAATCTAACACGATGATTTGAAGTGGTTAAGTGACCTATACTTAACCAATCTCACCCGTTAATTTGAAGAGGTTAAGTGACCTAAACTTAACCAATCTAACTCGTTAATTTGATGTGGTTAAGTGATCTATGCTTAACCAATCTAACTCGTGAATTTATTGAGGTTAAGTTAACCCATACTTAACCAATATAACGTGAAAACATGATAAGGCTAAGTCATGAATCGCTTGAATACACTTGACCGGTTTGACTAAGTAATTTCATAGGGTCAAGTTAATATATACTTAACCAACTTGAGCATGGTTTGTAGGGTTAAGTCTTGGACTTGGATACTTAGCCAATTTTGACATGATTTGTAGACGGGTTAAGCCTTGAACTTGGATACTTAGCCAATTTTGACATGATTTGTAGACGGGATTAAGTCATGAACTTAAGTGATACTTAATCTATTATGTAAACCCTAATTCGGAGAATTAGGTGGGTAACCGTAATTAACAAGGATAACGGGAATAAGGCTAAGTCGTAAACCTTGGTTGAAGGATAACTAAGTAATGATTCTTAGTCAAGGAAATTTAGACCAGTTCATAGATAGATGAGTAACCTGATACGGTAGGTCATCGTTTAAGTATACGAGTAGGAGCAAGTATCTGATTTGGATAAAGGCTCCAGCGAACTGGGTAACGAAGCAGCGGCTTCGGGGAACGTGAGGATATTCTTGGGATCCCTCTGTGGGCTGCCAGGTAATTATACTAGGCTCATGAGAGGTTAAGGTCTGCGTTAGAAGAACCAAGAGTATGCCTTGGTTGCTATACGAGCGACCTAAAGACGGGGATGGATAGGGTATAGTCGATGAAACACGGTCGTACCCTAGATAGCATTTTTCGTCAGGCTACCTTCCATCTTTGGTCAAGCGTGTACGTACGGAAAGGCAGAGAACACCCAATAGACCATAATTGCTATCTAATTATAGGTGCGGTAAGGCTCGGATTGGGGGTTGGCCAGTAGTGTGTTCTCGTACAGGATTTATCCTGTCTTGTCTTTCGCTAGTTGAGGGAGGGGTCGCGTGGGACCATAGCCACGTATAGAAAAAAAACAGACCTTAGCATCTGCATCGGCAGATAAATCGTAAGCTCCCGACCGAGTCCTGTATTTCCTGGTCTGCCCTGTGACAGGACTCGGATGGCACGATGTGATACATGTGCATACAGTCATGGAAAAACGATTCACGATGAATGCGTGGGAAAAAGGGCGCGGTTGGCGGTTAGCTTAATCCCTAGTGGCCCTAGGTGGTTGAACCCAAACCGAGATACGAAAACGTGCAATAGGTAAGCGTAATCCCCAGTAGCCCTAGGTAGCATAAGTCCTAGTTGTACAGACGCTAATTCATGTTGGAAGACCCTAGCTAGGTTTAGGGTAACAGTCCAAACCGATCTTAAGGATCATGGAACTATGTAAAGTAATATAGAATCTCATGGGAAAGCCCGTATGGCCTACGGCAAGGGACTGAACATTTACATGGAATAAAACATACGAGTTGAGTAACCTATATATGCGATATATTAGGTTGACATGGACCACTACCCGACTTTTGAGTAAGGGTCATTCACGGATAACACGTGATACAGTTGGGATACTAGTACGGTAGGTGCAGAGCAGATGTACAGGATAGATACCATGGGACGTTTTACGTGATAGATATCTTGGGATATTATACTTGATAGAAACCTGACGATGTGATACCTTGTTTTATCTTGACATCGTAATTTATCATGACACCTTAGTTCACCTGAGTTCAGTAGTTCATCCTATTATTTTGATTTAGCTTATCTATCTTGTTATCATGCTTATGTTCATCTCAGCTTCTCATGTCAGTTAACTTTACTAGTTTTTATACTAATAGTAGATAGGGCTTACTCAGTCGTTTTGACTGACCCGTTTTGTTTCGCCTCTTTTCTTCCGTTTCCCCCCCCTCCCCGGTTACAGGGAGGAAATACTGTTGTTTAGTTTGGACTTCTTCTGCTTGAAGCTCATCATGGATGGCTTGGACTTTTCTTGGCTATGGCTACTTTACTGTCTTTACTTGGGGAATAATTTATGAAAAAGTCTTTATGCTTCTTTACTATTGCAAGATAGGTTTTGATGTACTCTGATGTAAAAGGCTTTAGACCTTAATTATAAATGTTTATGAAAGTTCGATTTTACTTCCGCTATTTTATATGTTCTGTCTTGTGATATTTCTGTGCATGTTTACCAATAATGCCCCTCTAAAGCTAGTGCATTCCTTTGTGAGTGACCCTAGCGGAGGCGGGGCGTTACACGTGGTATCAGAGCAGAAGGTTACCAGACTGGGCAAAAGTTTTTAAAGACCTTCTGAAAACTATTTGAAAATCGTTTATAAAGAAGCATTTTTCAAGAAAATTTTCTTTTAAAAGAAAAAGGCTATTCCCTAAAGGCCATTAGCACTATCCTTGTTTCCTTAATTGAATCTCTTTTCCTTTCTTTCCTCCATCTGTAGTCACAGTGGTTTTAACTGCGACTAGTCTTTTCTATCTACGTAAGTGTTTTCCTTACGATGGAGGTGGTTCTCGAGAGACCAGTGGCCGCGTTATAAGAAAGGATAGTGAGGAAGAGGATAAAGGATACGAGCTTAAGGATGAGCAACTTGTTGGTATGGCTCAGCCCAGGACGAGAGAGAAGGATGAACAATGAAACCCATGACGAGAGAGTAGCTTTGGCATGGTAAAACGGGACGGATAGTTAAGTATTATGGGAAAAGGACAAGATCATCGGGAGGGCAGCAGTATGCTCTCATTTCTAGGGTACCTCGGAAGGAGGGTGACGATCTTGTTAAAGGTTTAGCTTTTCTTCTCTATCATCCCGTTAGGACTTTGTTTTGATCATCGTATCATTTAAGTCTGCTTCGATAGTTGAGTCTCTGCACCTTAAGTACTAGCGTAATAGAGAATTCCATTTTTGTCTCAAAGTCCTATTGGAGAATCAGTCCATTTATACATGACTTGTTTGGATTTGGGAATGTCTATGCCAAGTGTTGAGTTTGGAAATAATACTTATGTTTATAAGCTATGGATGGATTCTAGGGATGAAGTGGTTATCCAGTAAGGGGTGCCACTCTCGGTTTTGATAGGAGGGTAGTTAGACTCTTGACTAGCCTTGGTAATACCCTCGAAGTCTCGTGTAACCTTTTGGGTTCGGTCATGGTTAGTTACTTAGAATCCCTTGATGCCTTTATGGGAAATTGGAAGCCCAATCGAGTGGTGTTCGCCGATAAGACGGATGGTTTATTTCACTTATGCATGGGTTATAGAAATCACCTTAGTAAGTGCGCTTGATAACCTGGTTGGCATCTGTTTACTTTCAAGAGAAAGTTCTTCTATGTGGAATACCTTGTGGTACGAGGTCCGAGATTCATTAGTGAATTTTGGAAAGCTTGCATGAGATCATGAGTACGCAGTCATGTTTGCGTCAAGTATTTTAGGAAAAGGATAAGTGCAAGTGGAACGAGAGGCGACGAAGAAATGAGTTTCAGCTCATGTTATGGAAACAGGAAATAAGAAGCTACGAAATCGCGAAGTTAAAGGACGGTCAATGCACAATGGAATTAAGCTCAAGGAAATACGACTTTGATGGTCAAAAACTAGATACGCGCATGATATCTCTTTTTGGGAGTATATCCTTGATCCCTGTTTTCTGTAGAGCTTACTTGTAGGCTATCTTTTGTGGACATCCTCTCGGTCCTATTCTCCGTTACAAACCCTGTAAGGAGTTTGTCCTGTTTATCTTCTCGACCCTGTTTCAGGGAATTCTAGGTAGAACCCTATGGATGTAAACATGTATTTGAAACATGTTATGATTGATATGGTTGCAAGTGGTTGCAAGTGGTTGCTCGTGGATGCGCAAATACACATTAGATACTAGCTCGACTCGGTCACATTTCATATTGCATATGCACGAGTATTTATACTTGTTTATGGATGAAATCGAATGTATTATCATGCGGTTGTTGCATATGAATGAATGATTGTGCACGCATATAGTATCTATATGACTAGAAATATTTGCATACATGTTGGATTCATGGCACTATACATATTTTGCATTAGAAAGATTATTCAGGCCTGATCATTAGCATTAGCTAAGGAACATGTACACACACGTCTTGCATATATTCATACAGCATTAGAAATCATCTAAGGACAATGGTTGCTCGTGGATGATGTTTTGAGTAGATGGATGATGGATGGTAGGATATGTTCTTCCTAACTTGGAGATTTCGGGGACGAAATCCTAAAAGGTGGGGAGAATGTAACAACCCGTATTTCGATAACATGATTAAAGACGAGAATCAAGGCAGAATTTAATTTTAAATTCTGAATCAAGTGAAACGGGCTATGCCATTGCGTTCGTCTCGGAAAAATACGCGAAATAGAGTCCGAGTTTTCGAAAATCGGAGTCCGTATGACCAAGATATGGCCTCGCGAAGTTTCACGAAAAATTCCCAAATTAAAGTATACTTAATTAAGTGAAATGGGTTGCGCAGAGAAATATATATATTGATATATATATATATAATTGAAAATTAAATAAATAAATATGCAAAAATGTTCAAAACAGCGAATTGGGAGAGGGGAATAACCGAACCGGCCGATTTTTGAGGTCGACCCGAGCTCGCTGGTCGACTAGGGGTTAATCCAGGGTGTTTGGCTGTCAACCCGTGGGCCGATTCGCTCAAATGCAGATTTTGCATTTGGATAGTTCTCATGGTTCATCTTTAATCTAAAGGCCCTAGATGGTTCCTACACTTGACTTCTTCCCCAAGACATGCTTTGATGGCTTGGATTGAATCTAGGTTTAATCCTATGGCCTAAAACACTTGCCTAATCTATAAATAAGACCCTAACCTATCCTAAATCCTCATTATTCATTCATGCAACTAAACTATGGAAAAATTTCTACTCTCATGGCCTCCACTCAACTATCCTAGCCTCCACTTCATTTCTATGAAAGGTTTCATGATCATGAGAGTGTTAGAGAGTCCCTATGTTAGTATGAGAGTCTCTCAAGTTGATTTCAAGGCAAAAGCTTTGATCTTTGTTCATAAAGATGGTGTTTTTGTTGATTTGGGGCATCCATCTTTGGGTTTTTGGGTGATGGCATGCATAGGCTTCCTCACAAGCTTTAGTTTAATCGATTTAGGCCTTCAAAGCAATGTAAGCCCTTTTCCTACTCTTAGATATTAACTATGAAGTTAAATGTTCATGTTGCAAGTTTGGGTTTGATCATTGAGAATGATACATGCTATCATGTCATGCAAGTTTATGAAGTCATTATCTTGATCTTATGAGCTAAAAGCTACAACCTTTATGTTGAAATGTTGCATTATGCAACATGAGAACCTTCATACCCTTTTTTTGTCAACTTGCATATGAAGTCATAACCCTTATATGATGATATATGCGAGTTTCTAGTCATCATTCCATGTCTTTTGTCACCATGATTCGCTTATGTGCCAAGTTTGGGTTTATGCATGTTTTTGAGGCTTAAGAATGTAACATGCAAGCTAATGAACACATTTGTGCCTCATTTGCCACCATGATTAACTTGTGGCTTAATATCCATTTTTGTCATGCCTTTGCCAAGTCTCTTCTTTTAATCCATTACGTTGTTGCAAACGTATATGCGAGTTTAAAAAGCGTTGGGGTCACATTATGGGAAAACATAATGATATGAACATGATTTGGGTAAATGGGTATATACATGACAACGTGTAACGTTAAATATGACATGTGTTTATACTTGAAAACATGACTTGAAATATAACATGGAAGTGACATGTAAGTATGCATAAAAATATAAGCTTGGGAATTTACCTATTAAGTTAGGTCTACCCATTGGGAATTTACCTATTAAGTTAGGTCTACCCAATTGCTTGAAAACTTGAATATGAACATGACACTAGACTAAACATGAAAGTGGCCAACTCGAGGTTGGGTTGAGTTTGCAACATAAAGCTACCCGGAACCGACCGGCCTAACTAGTAGTTGCAAACAATAGGACCCAATGTGAGAAGTTGGTCATGTTGTGCTTGAACCCGAGGTTAGACCAAGTTGTGGTGTAAAGCTACCCGGAACCGACCGGCTTAACTAGTAACCACAACAAAGTCTAATGTGAAAGGTTGGGGTGCATTAAGAAATTAATGCCACATGATAGGGTTAAGTTAATTTGATTAATGACTCTTAACCAAATATGACATGGACAAATGGGTTAAGTAATTGGATTAGGCTAATGATACTTAACAAAACATGACAAGGTTGGGTAGGTTAAGTAACTTGATTTGCCTAATGACACTTAACCATTTTTATACGACTAGTGGACGGGGATTAAGTTAACCAACACTTAATCAATCCAACACGATAATTTGGTAAGGTTAAGTAAGTTTTCTTAATGACACTTAACCAAAAGATACAGTTAATGGATGGGGTTAAGATTAGACTCAACTAGTCTAAACATGATAATCGGATGGGGTTAAGTTAGCCTAGACTTAATTAATCCCACTTGGTAGTTTAATGGGGTTAAGTTAAATACTTAACTAATCTAACACGATGATTTGAAGTGGTTAAGTGACCTATACTTAACCAATCTCACCCGTTAATTTGAAGAGGTTAAGTGACCTAAACTTAACCAATCTAACTCGTTAATTTGATGTGGTTAAGTGATCTATGCTTAACCAATCTAACTCGTGAATTTATTGAGGTTAAGTTAACCCATACTTAACCAATATAACGTGAAAACATGATAAGGCTAAGTCATGAATCGCTTGAATACACTTGACAGGTTTGACTAAGTAATTTCATAGGGTCAAGTTAATATATACTTAACCAACTTGAGCATGGTTTGTAGGGTTAAGTCTTGGACTTGGATACTTAGCCAATTTTGACATGATTTGTAGACAGGTTAAGCCTTGAACTTGGATACTTAGCCAATTTTGACATGATTTGTAGACGGGATTAAGTCATGAACTTAAGTGACACTTAATCTATTATGTAAACCCTAATTCGGAGAATTAGGTGGGTAACCGTAATTAACAAGGATAACGGGAATAAGGCTAAGTCGTAAACCTTGGTTGAAGGATAACTAAGTAATGATTCTTAGTCAAGGAAATTTAGACCAGTTCATAGATAGATGAGTAACCTGATACGGTAGGTCATCGTTTAAGTATACGAGTAGGAGCAAGTATCTGATTTAGATAAAGGCTCCAGCGAACTGGGTAACGAAGCAGCGGCTTCGGGGAACGTGAGGATATTCTTGGGATCCCTCTGTGGGCTGCCAGGTAATTATACTAGGCTCATGAGAGGTTAAGGTCTGCGTTAGAAGAACCAAGAGTATGCCTTGGTTGCTATACGAGCGACCTAAAGACGGGGATGGATAGGGTATAGTCGACGAAACACGGTCGTACCCTAGATAGCATTTTTCGTCAGGCTACCTTCCATCTTTGGTCAAGCGTGTACGTACGGAAAGGCAGAGAACACCCAATAGACCACAATTGCTATCTAATTATGGGTGCGGTAAGGCTCGGATTGGGGGTTGGCCAGTAGTGTGTTCTCGTACAGGATTTATCCTGTCTTGTCTTTCGCTAGTTGAGGGAGGGGTCGCGTGGGACCATAGCCACGTATAGAAAAAAACAGACCTTAGCATCTGCATCGGCAGATAAATCGTAAGCTCTCGACCGAGTCCTGTATTTCCTGGTCTGCCCTGTGACAGGACTCGGATGGCACGATGTGATACATGTGCATACAGTCATGGAAAAACGATTCACGATGAATGCATGGGAAAAAGGGCGCGGTTGGCGGTTAGCGTAATCCCTAGTGGCCCTAGGTGGTTGAACCCAAACCGAGATACGAAAACGTGCAATAGGTAAGCGTAATCCCCAGTAGCCCTAGGTAGCATAAGTCCTAGTTGTACAGATGCTAATTCATGTTGGAAGACCCTAGCTAGGTTTAGGGTAACAGTCCAAACCGATCTTAAGGATCATGGAACTATGTAAAGTAATATAGAATCTCATGGGAAAGCCCGTATGGCCTACGGCAAGGGACTGAACATTTACATGGAATAAAACATACGAGTTGAGTAACCTATATATGCGATATATTAGGTTGACATGGACCACTACCCGACTTTTGAGTAAGGGTCATTCACGGATAACACGTGATACAGTTGGGATACTAGTACGGTAGGTGCAGAGCAGATGTACAGGATAGATACCATGGGACGTTATACGTGATAGACATCTTGGGATATTATACTTGATAGAAACCTGACGATGTGATACCTTGTTTTATCTTGACATCGTAATTTATCATGACACCTTAGTTCACCTGAGTTCAGTAGTTCATCCTGTTATTTTGATTTAGCTTATCTATCTTGTTATCATGCTTATGTTCATCTCAGCTTCTCATGTCAGTTAACTTTACTAGTTTTTATACTAATAGTAGATAGGGCTTACTCAGTCTTTTTGACTGACCCGTTTTGTTTCGCCTCTTTTCTTCCGTTCCCCCCCCCCCCCCAGGTTACAGGGAGGAAATACTGCTGTTTAGTTTGGACTTCTTCTGCTTGAAGGTCATCATGGATGGCTTGGACTTTTCTTGGCTATGGCTACTTTACTGTCTTTACTTGGGGAATAATTTATGAAAAAGTCTTTATGCTTCTTTACTATTGCAAGACAGGTTTTGATGTACTCTGATGTAAAAGGCTTTAGACCTTAATTATAAATGTTTATGAAAGTTCGATTTTACTTCCGTTATTTTATATGTTCTGTCTTGTGATATTTCTGTGCATGTTTACCAATAATGCCCCTCTAAAGCTAGTGCATTCCTTTGTGAGTGACCCTAGCGGAGGCGGGGTGTTACACGACCGTTAGATTTCTAATTTCCAATACTCGTTAGAAAGCTCTTTTCGATATGAACCCAACGGTTCCGGTTTTAAGAGAATCCGATGGTCAGATCTCCCACAATATCCATTTGAAGTCAATGGTCGAAATTCACGAACTACCGCAGCGCGGCGCGTTCTATTCAGGCCATTATATTATATATATAATATATACTTCATCAATTTCCTTTTAAAACGTAATTTATAAATCGTTTTAAATTCGTTTTCGAAACGATTTCAACTTCATTTTCAAATTCAAATCAAGATTGAATTTTTCACTATAAATTCATTTCAAATTGATTTCTAATTCAATTTCAGTTCGTTTTCAATTCAATTCAATTTCAATTCGAATTCCTTTCTATTCGATTTCAATTCGAATTCATTTCTATTCAATTTCAATTCGAATTCATTTTTATTCAATTTCAATTCGAATTCATTTCTATTCAATTTCAATTCGAATTCATTTCTATTCTATTTCAATTCGAATTTCAATTCTATTCAAAATATCAGATTTTGAAATCACTTTCGATATTCATTATAAAATGAATAAAATCGATATAAATATCGTTCACATCAAAATGGCGTCAATCTAATCAACACGGCTTCATATATTTCTATTTTCAAATATTCTATTTCAAATATTTCTTTTTCAAATATTTCTATTCAAATATTTTACTCAAATAGTTCTCTTCAAATATTCTATTTCAAAACTGGAATGAGGCCCAATCATTTAACGTAGATTTTATTTCTATGGACTTCCATACAACGAATGTATATATCAACAACGAAAAATAATAAACCATCATCCAAAGTGCATTCTACACTGTATAAGCATCAAATATAAATATTCAACGCTTATAACTGTCCGTCAATCAATCGATCGACATACAACTAATTATTGGGATCAGTATACGTCATATATCATCCCAATACCCGTGTGGGGTTTCAAACAATCGAACACAGATTTTATTTGTGCAGTTGGGCGATGTGTAAAATTTATCGTCCGAATCAATATCAGTCAAATGTGTGTATATAAACAAATCGCCCGATTTGTTTATTTTTATTTCATTTCATATACACGTTAAAAATTATATTTTTAACTATAAAATATTTTCCACTATAAAATATTTTATTTCATTTCACATCACATCACACAATCAACTACACATCAAAATCAAAGAAACAAGCATACAAGCCGTCCATGGTCTGTGGACGACGGGCGTCGGGTGCTACTAAACACCGTCTGCATCCTAGTATATATTTCAAACTAGAAATAAAAATAACAGTGAGGAGTTCTCACCGATGGTTCCACTCCGCCGTTTCATTTCTGAATTGTCTGAATTCCCTTTTGATTTCTATTTGTTCCATCTCACTTCTTTTCACGCTGTTCATAGTAAAAGTCATATTTTTAATATGATGTTCATTTTAAAAATCACGTTTTTATAATGGCACTATATATATTTTTAAAACGCTCCTTTCTATATAAAAATTATATTTTTATATTTCTACTTCATATATAAAGATCAAATTTTTTCTTTACGTTACATATAAAAATTATATTTTTATATCTCTATATATAAAAAAGTTATATTTTTGACCTTTCTATAGTATAAAAATTATAGTTCTAACCTTTCTATAGTATAAAAATTATATTTTTATTATCAACATAAAATAAAAATCATAGTTTTATTATTCTAAAAATCTAAAGATCGTATTTTTATCATGTTAATCCTATAATAAAGATCACTTCTTTATATCGTTAAAAAATCAAATTTTTATAATTAAAATCTATTATCTTCTAGTTTAAATATCAAATCTTTCATTATTTAAAAATCGAATCTTTCTTTAAAATAAAAATCGAATCTTTCTTTAAAATAAAAATCACCTCCTTATTTTGTTATTCGTACAATACAAAATCAGTTTTTCTCTATGTAAACCAAAATGAAAATCGAATTAAAACAGTAAATAAATATAAATAAAGATAAAAACTCACATTTTTATTGTATTCAAAGGAGGAGGAGGACTGGTTCAGGCGGCACCGGAGCATGGGGAGTCGGGCTCAGTTGATCGGAGGTAGCGGCCTCCGTCGATTCCCGGTGAGCGCGGCCTCTCTGATTGGTTGGGGGTCCTCTAGCGATTCGAGCTGGAGGTGGAAAAGGAGGTGAGAGGAAGAAGGGAGGGGAGGTGGCGCTAGGGAGGGTGACGCGGCCTGAGGTGGAGCGGTCTAGGCTGGGCGATGGGGTTTAGAAGAGATCGGATTTTCTTTTGAGAAAAGGGGGCTTGTTTTCTGAAAGGGAAAGTAGCGGGGGGTATTTATATTTTAATATTTAATTATTTTTATTTTCAAAAAGCAACTTTTAATTTCAACCTTGAAATAAGACCCACCGCCTGTCGTCCATAGCTAATTACCTCCATTCCGAACACAATGGGATATGTATCGTAAGCTGATTCGACCGTTTCGATCAGTTTCCGTTAAAATCAACATATAACTCTATATGTTGAATTTGAATGCGCATTTCAATTTACTGGGGTCACACACTTACTCGAAAAATTCCAGAAAAATATTTTCTAGCTTCATATTGATGATACGGTCCTAACAAAACTAGTTTCGTCAAATTCTGGGACCGTTTGAAAAAGGGCCATTTTCCAGTCGATTAAAATCAACTAAAACTGGTCAAACGTGTTTTCCTTTGCCACGCTCACATATTGATTCGAAAAATTACGAATTTTGGAATCTAGCAATAACTTGACATCACGGATCCAACAGAAGTGGTTTCGTCGAAAACAAAAGTCGTTTGCAAAATTTCCATTTTTAAGGGCCAGAATTCCATAGCGACTATTCTGAATTATCAACTGGGCATATCTTTTGTTCCCCGCGATGAAATTTCAATTTTTCGGATTCGTTGGAAAGAAATTCTCAAATAGATTCTAATATTTTTGGTTTCGTTAAAATCCGGTTTATTTTGAATCCTGTACATTCATTTGAATTTTGAAATCGAATTATCGAACTACCGCGCCATTTTCAATTCCTTTTACAATTATAAATAAATAATTATATTCTAACGACGATCTATATAAATATATACGTTCTGATTCTACTCAAAATAAATTTATCGTCGTTATTATCTAAAATAATTCATTTTTAATAATCAAAATTCGCTAAAATTGCCAAAATAAAAATTTTAAATTGCCTCGGATTTCCGGGTTATTACAATCTCCCCCACTTAAAACTTTTCGTCCCAAAAAGGAACGAAGCCGAAAGTTGTTTATTAATCAACTCAACTTTCATTATGGCTTAAGTTCTTTAACTTTTCAGTTTCTAAGAACTTTTCAAATTTTTCAAAAATTTGGATCATCCTAAATTTTTGAAAAATTTCACCATAACCTCCCCTGCACCGGGGACTTCGGGATATTTCATATAGCCTCCTATGGCTTTCTTCAATCCAAAAGAGAAAGAAAATGCAAAGCGGCTAGCCAATCGGCTCGTAAAATCACCCAAAACTTAAGAAATACAATAAACATGTACCTATTTGTCGGGCAAACAATTTTATTCCTCTTCTCTAGCCTCCTTGCTATGACCTATTCAATGTAAGCACGTGTACATATATGCATGCAAATGCGACTAATTTTCAATACAATTCACTATTTGATAAAATTTGGCTAAATGGTTCAACTTTATTTAATCAAACAATAATCAAACCACACAATCAGCAGTCAATTAGTTGATTAGCTTTTCAAATTCATAACTTTGATATATAGTCTAAGAATCATATTTTTGATGCCAAATCACAACAATAAGCCCTATCTAATTTTGGTTCTCACACCAGTCAATTGGAATCATATAGTTATCCCACTTTCGTCACTCGAACATGAATACTAATGACGACTAGTCAATCATCAGAATCATCTTCGGGCGACTAGAGCGTGATTCTATATCTATCCAGTATATTAAAACTCCAAATACACGTGGATCAGACGTATACTCAAAATCTATATATATTGGATCGTCCAAATTCAATATAAATAAATATTCAAATACGTATAAAACGATTTAAATTTCAAAACAAAACTTGTTTTCACTTTTAAAATATACTCTTCACACTCGTTCTAGGATACTACTGATCCTATCTCTAACGAGTCATTCTCATTGGATATTACTGATCCAATCTCTGATGAATTCTTTCGTACGGTTCAAATGTGTCTTATTCTCGAGCTTTGTAAACCAAAGCTCTGATACCAAGCTGTTACGACCCAAACTTCCCCGGCAAGGAAAGCCCGGATACTTTGAGAACAACACACAAAAGAACGCAGACGGAAGAACATTTCATTGTATATTACAACAATTCGATCAGAATACAAGAATATACAGAGTATGAATAAATATTACACATTATAAAATATCAGAGATTACAATACATTACATAGCAGCGAAAAATAATACAATACACAACTGAAGGAGATATACGGATACAAAGCTTTCCGGATATCATTCTAGTTGTAAACCAGGATCCTGTGAATATAAATCTGCAAAACCAAAACTGCTAGCTGCCCGTGTAAAAAAATAGCACCCAGAGTTTAGGTTAAAACAATAAACTCCAAGTCAGTCATGGGACTGGTGTGAGAACTAAAACAGTTACCAATCCTTTTTTTAAAGTTAAGTAAATCAAGGGACCACGCCGTATAACACGGAACGGGTTTCCTCCCAAGAATACCAGTGCATAAAACAACAGCGCAATGCTAAATAAAGAACAATGAAGCTATTATAAGACCCAGGTCCCATCACACAATGCAACACAAGCCGGAGGATAGAGTTTTACCTTATAATAACCAAAGAATGCTTGGTACGCTAAATTTCATTTTTTATTATTACTACAAGTGTATAGTATTAAAACAATTACAATCATAAATATCAATCATAGACGGCATGGGTACCATATATCATGTCGTCATACTAGGCTCTACAATCAAAACCGCAAATGTCGCGTATTTGGAAGTTGAATTTCCATCTGTGAACTGAGGCAAAAGATAGACCTCTACCGATTCGAGATGCTCTAGCCCGTGTCTTAGGACCCAGACTCGGGTGGGCCCTTGGATCGTCAGGGCCGGTCCACCGATGTGGATTAAAATGCCTGAACACTGTGTTTCCCCACCATATGGGGTGTCAGTGAGTCCAATGACTCCATCGGTCCCGGATCGACCGATATATCTGAGGCGCCTCGCAACAGAAACAACCACATAAGTCAAACTCGTCAGGGCATGTAAAACCACTGACGCCACTTCTAGCTAGAAGGAAACGCATGCCCTCCCTGATGTCCTCTCCCGTTTCTGGTTCACAACCGGGGTGTGAGGCTCGCGAATCAACGCTACACAAAGCTATGCCACACAGGCCGTGCTTTGATCATCAACCACAAGACTTTGCTTTTCAACAGAAGCCTTGATCATT
The DNA here is from genome assembly GCA_030737875.1 of Allium sativum. NCBI lineage: Eukaryota > Viridiplantae > Streptophyta > Magnoliopsida > Asparagales > Amaryllidaceae > Allium > Allium sativum. Next base: position 219,519,311 of record CM060927.1, on the reverse strand, counting down.
TTCCACTTAGGCATGCCACACAGGCAATTCACTCCATGCGATTGATATCCATCGATATATGACCCCTACGCTCGTACGTCTCAGAGAAGGGCATTAAGCAAGAGAATAAATTCTCCGCCGCCAAACAGATATATATTTAATAGAAATCAATCACACAGACTAAAATCCAATGTCAGACACACAGTCCATTTACAAGTCTGTTCTGGGTCTGAACGAAACCGAAGGCACCTAGTACCCCGCATACCCATCGATCTCCAAGTACGTATGGACGATCACTAACTGATTCACTCCTCTTGGGTGTACGGCCCAATCAAGATCATCAGTAATCACCCAAACGACGTGAAGACCTCCGGTCTTCGACCACCGTCTTCATCTGTGACACCACGTCGAATCAGTTATTCAGAATGGGATAAACCTGGTCTTTCCGAATAACTCGCGTATATAATAAACAAGTGTTACACAAACACAACATACGCCTCATTCCAATTCAGAATATTCTTTTATTCAAATATTCTTACACTTTGGGAAAGGTTCCCATTAATTTTATCAATGATAAATTCTTTAAATTTATTCTTTAATCTTCTTTGAATATTAATACAAACTAGTCGCGATTAGCGAACCACACCGAAGTAATCATTTATTTTATTTCCCAATCCCAACCTATTCATCCCATGAAGTAAAACTGGTAATACTTCATATCTAACACCACGATGTTATCAGTAAATTCAATTACCATTTCACGTTCAAATCTAATTAAAGATTTAACTATCGTCTGGAGTAAAACTGGTGATACTCCATTCTCGATCTTTTCAATATAATTAAAGATTCATTAAAACTCCACTTAGTTTTAATCCTTAACTGGGTTAAAGAATCAGTGTCATTTAAGACACGGTTCACGATAAACCCAAAATCTCATTTGATATTAAATACAAGGCTCTGAATAGAAAATATATCGGCTTATATTCAATATCAAATTCTACGACCAACAAATATCGTATTGGAAATAACGATATAAATATATCTTTCAAATTCCCATAACAGTACCTGTATCATCACGAAATCCAACATCGTAATATTCCAAATACAATTTTGATTCAAATCCATTCCAATTCAATTATTGGAAGTTCTGGTTATTTTCAAAACCATTTCAAATCCAATTTATTTATTTTAAAAAAAATAGAATTATAATTCTAGTTCAAAAAGCTCATTTCGATGAAAATCTACTTTTATCTTTTCATATATGGAGTTTTTCATCCCAATTCTTCAAAAATCATTTCTTATGATTTTACACCAATTATTACTATTTTTAATAATTTTATCAAGGCCCGTACAGTCGATTTCCATCAACGGCCATCGAACTGCACTTCCAACGACCTTTTCCAAATTTGATTTGGACATAATTCAAAATCCAACCGTTAGATTTCTAATTTCTAATATTCATTAGAAAGCTCTTTTCAATATGAACCCAACGGTTCCGGTTTTTGGAGAACTAGACAGTCGGATCTCCCGCAATATCCATTCGAAGTCAATGGCCGAAATTCACGAACTACCGCAGCGCGGCGTGTTCTATTCAGGCCATTATATTATATATATATATATAATATATATAATATATACTTCATCGATTTCCTTTTAAAACGTATTTTATAAATCGTTTTAAATTCGTTTTCGAAACAATTTCAACTTCATTTTCAAATTCAAATCAAGATTGAATTTTTCACTATAAATTCGTTTTAAATTCATTTCAAATTGATTTCAATTCAAATTGATTTCTAATTCAATTTCAGTTCGTTTTCAATTCAATTCAATTTCAATTCGAATTCCTTTCTATTCAATTTCAATTCGAATTCATTTCTATTCAATTTCAATTCGAATTCATTTTTATTCAATTTCAATTCGAATTCATTTCTATTTAATTTCAATTTGAATTCATTTCTATTCAATTTCTATTCGAATTTCAATTCTATTCAAAATATTAGATTTTGAAATCACTTTATTCATTATAAAATGAATAAAATCGATATAAATATCGTTCACGTCAAAATGGCGTCAGTCTAATCAACACAGCTTCATATATTTCTATTTTCAAATATTCTATTTCAAATATTTCTTTTTCAAATATTTCTATTCAAATAGTTCTCTTCAAATATTCTATTTCAAAACTAGAATGGGGCCCAATCAATTACCGTAGATTTTATTTCTATGGACTTCCATACAACGAATGTATGTATCATCAACGACAAATAATCAACCTTCATCCAAAGTGCATTCGACACTGTACAAGCATCAAATATAAATATTCAACGCTTATAATAGTTTGTCAATCAATCGATCGACATACAACTAATTATTGGGATCAGTACACGTCATATATCATCCCAATACCCGTGTGGGGTTTCAAACAATCAAACACAGATTTTATTTGTTTAGTTGGGCGATGTGTAAAATTTATCGTCTCAATCAATATCAGTCAAATGTGTATATATAAACAAATCGTCCGATTTGTTTATTTTTATTTCACTTCATATACAGGTTAAAAATTATATTTTTAACTATAAAATATTTTCCACTATAAAATATTTTATTTCATTTCACATCATATCACACAATCAACTACACATCAAAATCAAACAAACAACCATGCAAGCCGTCCATGGTCTGTGGACGACGGGTGTCGGGTGCTACTAAACACCGTCTGCATCCTAGTATATATTTCAAACTAGAAATAAAAATAACAGAGAGGAGTTCTCACCGATGGTTCCACTCCATCATTTCATTTCTGAATTGTCTGAATTCCCTTTTGATTTCTGTTCGTTCCATCTCACTTCTTTTCACGCTGTTCATAGTAAAAATCATATTTTCAATATGATGTTCATTTTAAAAATCACGTTTTTATAATGGCACTATATATATTTTTACAACGCTTCTTTCTGTATAAAAATTATATTTTTATATTTCTACTTCATATATAAAGATCGTATTTTTTCTTTACGACACATATAAAAATTATATTTTTATATCTCTATATATATGAAAGTTATATTTTTGACCTTTCTATAGTATAAAAATTATAGTTCTAACCTTTCTATAGTATAAAAATTATATTTTTATTATCTACATAAAATAAAAATCATAGTTTTATTATTCTAAAAATCTAAAGATCGTATTTTTATCATGTTAATCCTATAATAAAGATCACTTCTTTATATCGTTAAAAAATCAAATTTTTATAATTAAAAATCTATTATCTTCTAGTTTAAATATCAAATCTTTCATTATTTAAAAATCGAATCTTTCTTTAAAATAAAAATCGAATCTTTCTTCAAAATAAAAATCACCTCCTTATTTTGTTATCCGTACAATGCAAAATCAGTTTTTCTCTATGTAAACAAAAATGAAAATCGAATTAAAACAGTAAATAAATATAAATAAAGATAAAAACTCACATTTTTATTATATTCAAAGGAGGAGGAGGACTGCTTCAGGCGGCGCCGGAGCATGGGGCGTCGGGCTTAGTTGATCGGAGGTGGCGGCCTCCGTCGATTCCCGGTGAGCGCGACCTCTCTGATTGGTTGGGGGTCCTCTACCGATTCGAGCTGGAGGTGGAAAAGGAGGAGAGAGGAAGAAGGGAGGGGAGGCGGCGCTAGGGAGGGTTACGCGGCCTGAGGTGGAGCGGTCGAGGCTGGGCGATGGGGTTTAGAAGAGATCGGATTTTCTTTTGAGAAAAGGGGGCTTATTTTCTGAAAGGGAAAGTAACTGGGGGGTATTTATATTTTAATATTTAGTTATTTTTATTTTCCAAAAGCAACTTTTAATTTTGACCTCGAAACGAGACCCACCGCCTATCGTCCATATATAATTACCCCCATTTTGAACGCAATGGGATATGTATCGTAAGCTGATTCGGCCGTTTCGATCAGTTTCCGTCAAAATCAACATATAACTCTATATATTGAATTTGAATGCGCATTTCAATTTACTGGGGTCACACACTAACTCGAAAAATTCCAGAAAAATATTTTCTAGCTTCGTGTTGACGATACGGCCCTAACAAAACTAGTTTCGTCAAATTCTGAGACTGTTTGAAAAATGGCCATTTTCCAGTCGATTAAAATCAGCTGAAACTGGTCAAACGTGTTTTCCTTTGCACGCTCACATGTTGATTCGAAAAATTACGAATTTGGGAATCTAGCAATAACTTGACATCACGGATCCAACAGAAGTGGTTTCGTCGAAAACAGAAGTCGTTTGCAAAATTTCCATTTTTAAGGGCCAGAATTCCATAGCAACTATTCTGAATTTTCAATTGGGCATATCTTTTGATCCCCGCTATGAAACTTCAATTTTTCGGATTCGTTGGAAAGATATTCTCAAATAGATTCTAATATTTTTGGTTTCTTTAAAATCCGGTTTATTTGGAATCCTGTACATTCATTTGAATTTTGAAATCAAATTATCGAACTACCGCGCCATTTTCAATTCCTTTTATAATTATAAGTAAATAATTATATTCTAACGACGATCTATACAAATAAATACGTTCTGATTCTATTCAAAATAAATTTCTCGTCGTTATTATTTAAAATAATTCATTTTAAATAATCAAAATTCGCTCAAATTGCCAAAATAAAAATTTTAAATTGCCTCGGATTTCCGGGTTATTACACAAGGTGAGTTTCTTCTCACGATTAAGCATATTTTAAGTTCTTTTTCTAGCAATTGCACTAAGAATAATGTACTTGAGTCTGTGTATTTTTGTTTCTCACCTTCGTTGACTATCGGGGTTGATTTCAGACATCGTTGATGGATTTTGGACTTGGTCTGGATATAGAAATACATATATATTAATTAATATACACTTGTGTGTAACAGTCCTCTTCTGTTAAATCTCATTCTAGACTCCTACAGTGTTAGTGCTAAACCATTTAAAAGCAAATGAAATTCCAATGATATTCAATGCACATTACGATTGTTGTATCCACAAAAATAAAATAAAATAACAATAATTAAAAATAAAATAAAAAGATCAGTTAGCATGTTTCAAATGATAACTTAATATCTATTGTTAGCGACCATTGAATTGAAATTTTACTCTGAATATGTTAGGGGTACATGCAAAGTGGTATGCATATAGCAAGTTGCTGTGTGTGTTTTTTATCCTTGCAACTGGCGCATGTTTGTATGAGAGTTTTGTGCCTATGGTTTTTTGTTTGCCATCACCTGCTAGGCCATGTGTTCATTTTTATATTACTATGAAAGCCTATTATGAGATGCTAGGTGGCTTTATGCAAGAACCATACATTGTTCTTTTTTTTTTTTTTTTTTTTTGCTATATATTTTTTAGTACAGATCTCCTTGGTTCACGGTGCTATCCATGCACCTACTTCCATTCAACAATTTTGCTGACAGTATTATAAGTCAGTAATTTTTTATAACTATAGTTGAAAGTTATTTTAAAAATAATTGATATGCGCCTGAAATTATCATATAGTTATCTTTACTTTCTTTTTTCTCTAAAGGTTGTCAAATATTTGTTGTCTAATCTAATTTTTGTTGTACTGGGTCAGAAGTTGCTGTATATAATGCATAACTTATGTCTATGTGTTTGATAACAACTTTTGTTTCTTGGCTTACTTCTAGCATTCCTCTGATCGGATATGTTATTTTGCAATTTAAGGATATATAACACAGTAAGATTTAGATGGATCATGATTTATGAGTGTAAGAGGCACAGTAAAGGGGATGTTACGGTCATGTATTCTTTTTCCTTAGGTGTTTGTCCATTGAGTATTATGTCGCATGATCCAAATTTTTATGTTCTACATCCATGTCCAAGTGAATAAAATAATTTTGGGATCATAGAAAACAAAAGTGTGCAGTGTGCTTTGACTGTGTTGATCCTACTAAATTGTTTTGTCAATGTTCCTTGAACAACATTGCAAAATTAGCATTTTTCCAAAGTTAATTGTTGTTGTATAATTGGTTAGTAGTAATCTTAATGACAAAATTTACCCCTTTAATTTAGTAAGATGACCATGGTTGTTTATGTCAGATTAATGAACGAAATGTTTTTACCCCATATATATTTAAAAAGTTAACTTTTCTCTTATAAACCGATGTTCAATTTTGTTTGCATAGTCATTGATTATAAAGAAATTGTTGTGTATTTGTATGCATGATGTTAGGTTGTAAATAAACAAATGAGGATACAAAACTTTCTTTTGCCAGGTCTGATATAATTTTGTTCCAATATAATTATACATGTAGTTATGTCCATATTTGTTAACCATTCAGTGATGACCTTCTACTAACGTATTGATTATGTGCGCTTTTATTTTACACTAGATATATTATGTCAAATATAACTAAATGAAGAAAGTAACCTGTGATTTGTATGAAACCAGTTGTTGTTTTCATGCCTGGCCTTGTTTACTATCTTCAGAAGAAGGTCCATTCTTCGAACTGATATCCAAAGTCTACATCATTTTGTTTATAAGTGGATCTAAAAAAAATTGTTTATTTATGTTTGTACCAGCGTTCCCTATAGATTACTATTTTGAGCATTCTTATCTTACTCTTAAATGTTTGCCATTGCATGGTTTACTATTTTTTATTTTTATTTAATATGTTACTATAGCAGATTTGAATTGTAATTCTCTTTTAGTCAGCAGGTTTTATTTTAGTTTAAAATATATATATTATTCACCAATATTTTAAAGCTCTTAGTTTTTTCCTTAAAAATTTACTCAGAATGCTCTTTTAGCTTTCGTGCATATTCATGTGCTTAATATTATAACACTCAATCCATTCTTTATGTATGTCTTACTTTTATTCGATTGTGACCTACGAGTGATATGCACAGACTTTGTTTTTGGTGTTGGGCATAATACACGTGTAACTAGGATGTTAAAGGAAAGAAAAAAAATAGGCAAAAGATGCGGTGGATAATGAAGATTTCTAATATAATTTTATATTGCAAATATTGTAGTTCAGAAAACTATGAATAAAGTTTAAAATTTATTCAATTGAATTCATAAATTAATTTTCCGTTGTACAAATTGTTGTATAAACCTGTGATATTTATATGAAATTTTATTCCACTGCAATTGTTGTGCACTGTTATTTTGTGTTTAATTCCGTTTTAAACCTTGTAAGCCAATAACAGTCCGTCATTTTGAACACTTCGAGTTGGTTAATCATTGATTTTGGGCGGTCAAAATGGCGGGCTGTTACATTTGGTATCATAGCTATGGTTTTTCTAAAACTTGGCTTATTGGGTTTAAAACTCATTAGAGATAGAGTGGAAATACCCTGGAATGAGCGGAATTGATATAGAATCACTTGAGAGAGCGCAATTTGGGGTTTTGAAATATACTTCGACTTTGACAAAACGGGTTCCGAGCAATGTCCGATTTAAAAAATGGTTGTTAAACAAGAACTGAATCAGTTTTGAAATTGGCTCGGATCGGTATTTGAAGTAAAGTAAGAATACCGGTGATAATATAAATAATACAAACAACTAAAAGTAAATTAGTGATCTTTCTCTGACAAATATATGGTTTGAATCGAGTACAATTTCCATTGAGATATTCTATATGATGAGGATTTTAAGTAAACGGATTAGTAATACCAAGCAGTATGGGACGTTTGGTAATATTTTATGGTCACTCTTTCAATTTTTCATACGGAATATTCGGTTGTTTTTGTATTCTCGGTTTTGAAATATACCGGTAACATAATGTGGTACAAGAGCATGTGTTATAATTGAATAGTTACTGTTTGAAAGTATACTTCGATTACTGAATTGAAGTGTTTTCTAAGTTGAAACGCTTTCATGACGATACTTTTTGTTCTCTTTCACAATTGTTGTGATTTGATTTATTTTGTCATATTGTTTTATATTTGATATTTAGTATGAGTATCATATTGATTTATATATGATACTCTGACTTGACTAGTTTTATCATATTGTTTTTATATATGATAAAGTTGAATATCAGTTTTGTTTGTGATTACCATTTTTCCTTTATATGTAATGGTTTATTTTTTCAAGTCATGGTTGAATTTTTAAAGTCTTTTGACATTATAAACACTTTGAACTTCATGGAAAGTTTTAAATAAAATTAGCATTCCAAGAATATTTTTGATTTTGGGATTGGCATAGATTGGACTCTGTTGCACCAATGGACCAAAACTTCATCTTGGTCGACTTGATTCAGGTTCGCTACCCGAATCTTGGTGGTTTTAAATTCCGCCCATCTACCACCAAAGGTCAAAAGGTCTGCTACATTGGGCAATTTTGTTGTTTTGATCGGGATTCTTGATCGGTGCGCGGGTCACGGACTACATCAGATGGAGGCGTAGGGGTCCTACGTGTAGTGCCGTGAACGGGTAGCATACGGCCTTCGCCTTAGACCGTCTTGGTTATCCTGGTTGATCGCCAGGTGTCGTTATGGCGTTATGAGTAGATTACGGTGCTGATGTCTCGATGCGCTCTTGAGCTCTACCACTATGATTTTACAATACTAGCGTCTGTTTATTTGGTATGTTATGAGTCGAGTTATATTTATCCCATAATCTCCTAATATTACATTACTATAATTGATTAATTTTATATTATCAAATTTATTTATATATGATAATTGTTATGAGTATCATATTGATCTATATATGATACTCTAATTTGATTATATTATCATATTGATTTATATATGATAATTGTTATGAGTATCGTATTGATTTACATATGATACTCTGATCCGGTTAATATTATCGTATTGATTTATATATGATAATTGTTATGAGTATCGTATTGATTTATATATGATACTCTGATTTGGTTTATATTATCATATTGATTTATATATGATAATTATTATATGGATTTATACTCTGATTTGATTTACAAACGATAAATGCCATGAAGATTTTATTGACCTGATGAATTATCATAAGATAATTATCATGAGTATCTTATTATTTTGTATATGTTATGAGTGTCGTATTGATTTATATATGATACTATGATTTGATTTGATTATCATATTGGTTTATATATGACAATTGTTATGAGTATCATATTGATTTATATATGATACTCTGATTTGATCATATTGCTTTTACATATGATAAGAGCCATGAAGATGTATTTTACCTGATTAATTATCATAAGATATCATATTGGTTTATATATGATAATTATAATATGGTACTCTGTTTTGATTTGTTTTATCATATTGATTTATTTATGGTACTCTGTTTTGAGTTATTTTATCATACTATTTTTATATATGATAAATATCAAGTGGGTTTCATTAGTTATGATACTTTGACTTAATTATTATGAGTATCCTATTAATTTATATGTGATTTGTTAAGAGCTTCGCACTGATTTATATGCGATACTCTGTTTTGATTTAATTTATATACATATGATAACTGTTAAGAGCATCGCATTGATTTATATGTGATACTCTGACTTGATTTATTATAAGCATCATATTGTTTTGTATATGCTGTTTTGTTGTGAGTATCATGTTGGTTTATATGTGTTACTCTAACTCAATTTATTTTATCATACTTTTTTATATATGATAAATGCCATGAGATTTTACTTCAAATAAGCTACTCTATTAGTTTACTCTTACTGTTTCATTGCACTTGTTATGGGTATCGTATTGATTTATATATGATACTCTGTTGTAGTTTGCTCTTACCGTTTTATTATTTATATGGAATTTTTATGAGTATGGATAAGAATTGAAGCCTCTAAGAGGTTGAGTAATCAAAGTATGAAATTTTCTATGAAGAAATTTTAGATGCGGCGTTGGAAGTTCGTAATGTTGTATATTAACCCGAGAAAATTGCGAGGATGCAATTTCTTTAAGGGAGGGAGTCTGTAACAACCCGGATTTTTGGAAGAGGTGGTAGTAACGATTCAGGAATTTTGATGTTTAAAAATATAAAACAAATTAAGATCTAATGTGAAATAAACATGTATATTGAGGATTTTATCTATTTTAGATGACACTTGACTTGATTTATAAAATGGTTCCTTCCGTAAATTTATGGAAGTTTTGTCTAATATACGTGATTTACGTTAACGTCCGGATTCTTCTGTTGCTTTAAAAATTGTAATCGAATTTTTAAGTATATGTAATAACCCAGAAAACACGGGCCAATTTAAAAATTTTAAATTGGCGATTTCAAAGAAATTTGAACAATTGAAATAGAATATTTCAATAAAATAGTGAATTGGAGATAGTGAGTCAGTTTGAAATTTTGAATTCAAACTTTGACTGACTGTGCAAGGTGGAGAATATAATGGATTTTAGCGAAACCAAAAATATTTAAATCTGTTAGTCAATACCTTTCTAACGAATCTGAAAAATTGAAGTTTCATAACGGGAATCAAAAGTTATGGCAGAATGAATTTTCAGAAAGGTCGCTATATAGAATATATAGCCCTGGAAAATTGATATTTTTCATACGACCTCGGAATTCGACGAAACCACTTTTGTTGGGTCCGGGATGTCAAACTATTGCTAGGTTTCAAATTTCATAACTTTTTAAGCTAGTATGTGAGCGTGGCAAAAGAAAATGTGTTTGGTCAATTTCTGTTAAATTGGATCGACCAGAAAATGGCCATTTTTCAAACGATCTCAAAATTCGATGAAACTGGTTTTGTTGGGACCGTAGCGTCAAAACATAGCTAGATTTATTTTTCTGGAATTTTTCGAATCAATTTGTGGCCCTGGCAAATTGAAATGTGCGTTCAGAGTTAAAAATTAAATGTTTTATACTTTAATTTGAAAAATAACTGACTGTAACAGTCGAATTGGCCAACGAAACATATCCCATTGTGTCCGGGATGGGGGTATTTAGCTAGGGACGATAGTCGTTGGGCTTGAAAAGGAGTTCGTTGGTGAAAACCCTAATTTTCTGAAATATATATATTCCGGCGAATCGGAAAATTCCATTCGTTATTTAAAAAATAAAAAAAAATAAAACCCTCGAACCAACGGTGAAACCCGTCCCTCCCTTCTCTCCTCCGCCGCTGCCGCTACAGCCGCTTCCAGCCAACGCCACCACCGCCGCTCGACGCGCCTCCGTCCCCTCGTCAGATCTGACCCACCCACGACCTCCCAGACACCTCCTCCGCCTGAATCGAGGCCAGAAAGCCCGCCACTTCCCATCGCCGCCAACGACGCCACCGACCACCGAGCGCCACCAAACCACCACCGACAGGACCCCCTCTCGAAGCTCTTCCACGTCCAACTCCCCGATCGACCCCATGTGCCACGGATTTCACGAAAACCTCAAACCTAGTTTCGAACCAAATAGAAAGGTGAGTCCTTTTTGATGTCTGCACTTTGAAAAATCATATCTTTTTGGTGTGTTGACGAAATTCAATGAAACAGGAAACATTGGGACCGCAAGGAAGCTCTCTACCTCATAGAAGAAGCCGCGGATTTTTCTGAGTCATCTACGATTTTTAGCACTCCGCAAACCAATATGAGAAATCTAAATTAAATGAATTTGAATGGAAAATGTCGTGTATAAATTATATTAGCGAAATATAAATTACACACGTGTTGTATACCTCATGTACATGCGTAGTGTAAGCTATATAAGCGAAGTATGAATTTTACATGCATAGAATAATTGATATATGTGTTGAAATGCAAGTGAAATATAGCAATTATATATATATATACTCCCCTCGTCCACAAACCACGGACGATATTTATTGTTGTGAATTGGTGTGAAATATTGGATGAAAAATACGAATGGTTGAATAATTGTTTGTGGTTGGTATTGTTTGGTTGTGGTTGACAAATACCCATTGGTGATTGAAATGAATTGGAAATATTTTTGAAATAAAAATAAACATGCCGCCTGCGTGCGAATTAGATGCATGAATCCCCATTGTCAAAAACCACGAGGTTTTAAGGTAGAGCGAGGAGCCGTACTAGGGACGGTGCCAGTTTTAACTACCCTGCCGTTATGCTGCCGAAATTTTGAATAATCTTTATGTGTTAGAATAATTTTCATATGTTGAAATTATTTTCATGCGTTGAAATTAAAGTCATATGTTGAAACTATATCCATGTGTGGAAATGTTCATGTGTTGAAAAGTGATGTGTGAAAATTAAATTCATTTGTGAATGAATGAAGTGTATAAACAATAAAAATCACCTTTTTATAATATATATGAAGTATGAAAAATATTCGCCTTATATATAAATAGTTTCAACGATAAAAATTCCATCTTTCTAATATGAACAATATAAATAAAATATCCATGTGTGGAAATGCTCATGTGTTGAGAAGTGTGTGTAGTGGAAAAGTTCATGTGTTGAATAAAAAGATCAAACAATAAAAATTACATTTTTATTGAAACTATGAAGTGTTGGAAACATCCATTTGTCGAATAAATATTTTAAATGATAAAAATATCATTTTTATCATATATGTGATATGCTAGAGATATGCGGACGTTTAAATAAATATTTGTGAAGAAATATTATTTTTAACATGCATAAGAACTAAATAAAATAGTCATGTGTTGAAATCTATTTTAGTTCGCCAAAATTATCATCTTTGAAATGTGAAGCGTTAAAATAGCCACTTGTTCAAATAAATGTGCATGAGTTGAAATATACATTAATTAGTTGATGATATGATTTTAGCCTATGCATGCAACATTAGAATGAATGGTGTTTTTAAACCAAAGTAAATCAAATATGAAGTTGAATGGAAAATGATAAGTGATAAAAACTGTATATATGTACATGCATATTTATTGAACAGGTTATAGAAAAGGGGCTAGAGAAGAGGAATAAAATTTTGTGCCCGATAAATAGGTACACATTTACTGTTTTGTTTGGGTGATGATTTTATGAGCCCGTTGGCTAGCCGCTTGGCTTTTTCTTTTTCTTTTTGACATGAGACGCCCGTGTGGCTATTTGGGAATTTTCCCAGCCCCTCCCGTACAAAGGAGGTTATGGCGAAATTTTCCAAAAATTAAAGGTGTTAGTGAAATAAATGAAGTGAAAACGATATAGGAATTTTTGAATGAGCTATATTTATATAAATACATAAATTTAAATGAAATTAAAACGAAACGTGACCGTGCAGTTCGTGTTTTGAAACCGTGATTTCAAACGACTAGTGCGGGAAATCCGACAAGTGGATTTTCCCGAAACCGCAATTGTTGGGTTCGCCTTGGAAATATCTTTCCAATGGCACCAAATTTGTGAAGATCCGACGGTTGGATTATCTGGAATGTTTAATTCAAATCTGAAGAAAAACAGCGCCAAAAACGATTATATCTATATATATAAATATAATTAAATTAAATCGAATAACGACGCTGTAGTTCGTAAATAGAAATCGTAACTTCAAATGGCTAGTGTGGAAGATCCGACCGTCGGATTTTCCCAAAACTGAAACCGTTGGATTCGTTTTGAAATGATCTTTCTAATCATATAAAATTTGTGAAGACCCAATGGTTAGATTTCCAGATATGTGTAGAACAAAATTATTGAAAAGCAGCGCCAGTGCATCGACACGACCTGAAACGTCGTTTAATTAAATAGGGCCGTTTTAAATTAAATGAAAATGGCGATATATCGTTATAAGATACTATAGACGATATAGAGTGGAAATAAACCAATTTTGTTGTGTTTGCTTGATATGTGATGGTTGAATGTATTTAACATGAAAATTATAACGAAAGAACTGAAATGTGAATGTTGAATAGTCCAACCATGTGATAAATTGATTTGAAAATCTAAATATATGTGGATTATTTGAAAAGGCCGAGTTCATCTCATTTCAAATAATCGATCGACGTTGAGAAGTCGAAGAGTGGAAGATGGTTGAAGACCGACGATCTTCACATTGGATGGATGGGCGCTACTAATGCTCGTGATTGGAGTAGCTACCATGAAGGAACGGAAGTAGTAGCCATCCAAACATACTGTTGATTGTATTGCGAGGAATTGGTGCCTCCGGTTTCGTTCAGACCCAGAACGGACTTGTAAATGGACTGTGTGTCTGACACTGGATTTTGTTCTGTGCTGATTGATCTCTGTTAAATATATATCTGTTTGGCGGCGGAGAATTTATTCTCTTGCTTAACGCCATTCTCTGAGATGTACGAGCTCAGAGGTTATGTATTGACAGAAATCAGTCGCATGGAGTGGATTGCCTGTGTGGCATGCCTGAGTGGCATATGATCAAGGCTTCTGTTGCAAAGCAAAGTCTTGTGGTTGATGATCAAAGCATGGTCTGTGTGACGTAGCTTTGTGTATAACGTGAATTCGCGAGCCTCACACCTCGGTATGAGTCAAAAACGGGAGAGAGACTGCAAGGAGAGCACGACGTTTCTTTCTAGCTAAGGTGACCTACCAGCCCTGACATTATATATTCTTTTCACCTATGTGGTTGTTGGAATGCGAGGCGCCTCGATATAGGTCTGTAAGGTCCGGGAAACGTGTGTTCAGGAATAATTAATCCTCAAAAGTAAGAGAGGACCGGCCCTGAAGATCCAAGGATCATAGTGGGGTCCTTGGACATTTGCTAGAGTGTCTCGAACCGGAGAGGAGCTTGCCCCTTGCCTCGACTCATGAAGGAATCCAATTCCCAATATGAAATGTGCGAATGTGATTGTATTAATAGTATGGCGACATGATATATGGTACCCATGCCGTCTAGGATTGATATTTATGATTGAATTCGCTTTTGAAACATATGTACACTAGTAATAATATTAAACACTTTTGTTTTACTCGTATGAAGCATTTTTGGCCATTATAAGGTAAAACTCTATCCTCCGGCTTGCGTTGCATTGTGTGATGGGACCTGAGTCTTATAATGGCTTCATTTTATAAAAAGCATTGCGATGATTTAATCGTTTACTTTATTTCATGCACTAGCACTCATTGGAGTAAACCCGTTCCGCGAAAGTGGCGTGGTCCTTTGATTTGCCTTATTATTGTTGTTAATAAGTTAAGTAGATTTCTCATACCAGTCTCATGACTGACTTGTAGTTTGTTTCACCTTGCAAACTCGGGTGCCCTTATTTTCACATGGGCAGCCTAGTTACAGGTTTCTGACGCACCTTTTGGCTCATGGCGAGGCTTGACTACACCGTGCTGACTTGGATTTTCTCCGCCATTATTGTATCTATATTATGATTCTGCCATTGGCGATGTAGACTGATATTTATTTTGAGTACTCTTTATGTATGATTCCGCCTCAGGCGATGGTGACTGACTATGTATCATTATGCACTAAGTTGTATCCTGAACTGTGCTTCTCTGATGTGATGATATCTATATGATTCCGCTGTCATATATGTGTAAATTATTCTATTTTCTGTTTTATGCTATTATCTGTGATCTGCTAATGACGATTAATGTGTTATATTCCAATGATTATCCTTATCACCGTGTCACGGGGTTTTGGGATCGTCACAGCTGGTATCAGAGCTTTGGTTAACCTTAGTTCTGGAGTCTAACACATTAAACACTTCATCAAAATAGAATCAGTAGTATTCTAAGGCGAGTCGCTCATTAGAGATAGGACTAGTAAAGTCCTAGAATGAGCCGAGCAGAATAGCAAAAACAATTTGATCAGTCCATCATTATCTTTCCGTAAATTTTCTGCTTAATCATGCAATAAACTATCATTTCTGTTAGCTGACTCTTTCCTTGCTTATACAGAATTTGACAAATGGCTAACAGAGCAGCCGCCGCTAGAGGAGGCTGTGCCGGCCGAGGCCGAGGAAGGGGAGAAGCCCCAGTTCAAGAAGGACCTTTGATACAACCTCCAGCCGCTCAATACTTCGAGCTAGACTGTGTAGCTAAGAGATACAAAAACTTAGGAGGCAAGACCTTCTCGGGAACTGGCACCGTAATAGAGGCCCTTGCATGGCTCAAAACATGCGAGAAAATTCTTGAAGGCCTAAGGCTTGGAGATGAAGATAAAGCTATTATGGGTGCCTGGCTTATGCAGGAACAAGCCAAACTATGGTGGGAATCTCTCACCGCTGGGAATAGAGAAGCAGGAAGAATATGGGATGGATTCAAAGAAATCTTCAAGGAGAAATATGTCCCAGAACAAGCTCTGGAACGAATGCACGATGACTTCGCCAACCTCCAGCAGGGGGATCTTTCCGTGCAGGATTATCTAAACAAATTTACACTGTTGTCGCCCTATGCTCCGGAGCTCGTCGCCACTGCAAAGTCCAAAAATAAGAGGTTTATCCTTGGGCTAAGGAGACAGTATCATGATAGAGCCATGGCCCATGCCAAGCTGGAATTCAACGAACTAGTGGAAATGACATGCAACTACGAAGATCTTGACCATAGGCATCTGGAACAGGATCGCGCTAGAAGCCAAACCGGGAACAAAGGCAAGCCTGCTGCGAATCAAGCTGAGTCAAGCCAAGCAGCATCTTCAAAACCTCAGACTGGCAAGCCGCCAAGAGGAAATTGCTTTAACTGTGGCAAAGCGGGGCACTACTCTAATGTGTGCACAGCCCCGAAGAGGCAGAAGACAAATTCACAAGGTTCAAGCCAGGGTTCTCAAAACCCTCGCTCCTGCTTTAATTGTCGCAAGACCGATCATCTAGTCAAAAACTGTCCTTTGCTGAAGAAGGCCACAGTAGCTCACGTATATGACGGGTCGAGCCCGCCAGCTGCTTCCGATGGAGCAGGTAAACCTGATGTTTTGGGAGGTACCCTTACAATTAAAAATATTCCTGTCTCTGTATTATTTGACACAGGTGCATCACGTAGTTTTATTGCTAGTAACACAATGCACAAATTAAAGCTAAAACAGAGAAAGCTTAAAGAATCGGTTGAAGTACATAATCCGATAGGTGGTTCTATTATTCTCAGTTCATGTTGTAGAGTGCCAATCTCTCATTCTTCCTACAAATTTCCCATTAATTTAATCGTTATGGATTTTCCCGAATTCGACGTTATCCTTGGGTTAGAATGGTTAACGAAATACGAAGCCGGAGTGAAGTATGCGGAAAGAATTGTTAAAATTCGAACGAAGCTTGGATATATTACGGTACCCTGTCATGGTTCGAACCCAAATAGAGAAGAATTTTGGTCGGCATTAGAACTTATCCCCACTTCCATAGAAAAGATTCCTATTGTAAGAAACTATGCGGATGTGTTTGGAGAAGTTGAAAACTTACCTCCGCAAAGAGAAATAGAATTCTGAATCGATCTAATTCCCAATGCCAGGCCGGTGGTACATCCAATTCGCAGAATGACGCCGAAGGAAAAAGAAGAATTAGGCGATCAAACTTGTCAACTGTTGTGGAAGGGTCTAATCAGACCTAGTTTTTCTAATTGGGGTGCAGCTGTTGTGTTTGTCCCAAAGTCAGACGGTACTCTTCGATTATGCGTTGATTACCGGGACCTCAACAAACAGACGCTTAAAAATAAATATCCATTACCCCGCATCGATGATTTGCTAGACCAATTGAATGGGGCGAAAGTATTTTCCCGAATGAACCAAGCTACAGGTTTTCACCAATTGAGAATAGCAGAAGAGTGTGTTCCTTTGACAGCTTTCAGAGGTCCATACTTATTTTATGAATGGTTTGTAATGCCGTTCGGCCTGTGCAATGCTCCAGCATACTTTGTCGATCTAATGAATAGAGTGTTCAGGGGAGTTCTGAATAAATTTGTCCTCGTATTCATCGATGATATTTTAATCTACTCCAAATCAAAACCTGAGCATGAAAAACACTTAGAACAAGTATTGGAGATTCTAAGAAAGAACGTCTTCAAAGCCAAATTCTCTAAATGTGTCTTCTCGCAAGAAGAAGTCAAATTTCTTGGCCATGTCGTGTCAGAGAAAGGAATTTCTGTTGACCCAAGCAAAATAACAGCAATTCAAGACTGGAAACAACCCACTACTCCCACAGAAGTTAGAAGTTTTATAGGGTTGGCTAGTTATTATCGAAAGTTCGTTAAGGATTTTTCGAAGATATCCGGTCCGTTAACGAAGCTCACAAAGAAACATGAGAAGTTCAAGTGGACTTCCGACTGTGAAGAAGCTTTCTAGGAATTGAAATCGAAACTGACAACTGCTCCAGTGTTAACCATTATTGATGGGAATCAGGATTTAACGGTTTGGACAGATGCTTCTATTAGAGGTCTTGGTGCAGTGTTAATGCAAAGAGGCCAAGTAGTCGCTTATGCAAGCCGCCAAATGAAACCGCATGAGAAGAAATATGTGACTCGTGATCTTGAGTTGCTAGCCATCGTTTTTGCATTGAAAATCTGGAGGCATTATTTATTGGGTGAGAAATTTATACTGTACACAGATCATCAATCATTGAAGTATTTATACACCCAGAAAGATCTGAATTTGAGACAACAGCGTTGGCTAGAATTTCTTGCAGCGTATGATCTTGATATCCTGTATACGCCAGGGAAAGCTAGCGTAGTAGCGGATGCGCTTAGTAGAAAAACCGCAATCATTGCCAATCTTATAATTACCCTTAGCTTGATCGATAAGATATGTGCTCTCCAGAGGAAGGATTATTTCATTCAAAGGATCAAAGGGAGAATCCAGAGGGGAGAGCCCTCAAGTTTTCAGGTAGATAAAGAAGAAGTTCTGAGACTGAATGGGAGAATGTGTGTTCCCAACATCCCTGAGCTCAAAAGAGAAGTGTTAGACGAATGCCATAAATCCAAATTTTGCATCCATCCTGGGGTGAGTAAAATGTACAACGATATCAAACGCACTTTCTGGTGGAGGGCAATGAAAAGAGATATTTCTTTGTATGTTAGCAGATGCCCTACTTGTCAATTGGTCAAGAGCGACCAACAGAAGCTAGTTGGATTGTTGCAACCGTTGGAAGTCCCAGGTTGGAAATGGGAACAGATTTCCATGGATTTCATAGATGGCTTGCCGCGAACCAGGAAAGGTAATGACAGCATTTGGGTAATCGTAGATCGCTTCAAGAAGACTGCCCATTTTATACCTGTCAGATCCAATAGGACCGCTCAAAGTCTAACACAGATATATTTCAAAGAAATCGTTAAGCTGCATGGAATTCCCATCAGCATAGTCAGTGATAGAGACCCCCTATTTACTAGCAAATTCTGGGAGGCTTTCCAGACAGAACTGGGAACGAAACTGAATATGAGCACCGCTTATCACCCTCAAACAGATGGCCAAACTGAGCGGGTGAATAGAATTCTAGAAGATTTATTGCGGGCTTGTATAATTGATTTTGGTGGGTCATGGGAAGATCACTTGCATTTGGCAGAATTCTCATATAACAATAGCTATCAAGCAAGTTTGGGAATGTCTCCATTTGAAGCATTATATGGCAGACCGTGCAGATCTCCAGCATGTTGGGTAGAACCTGGCAACAGACTTGTGTTAGGACCCGATATGATTAGAGAAGCATCTGATAAAGTCGACTTCATCAAAAAGCGTTTGAGAACCGCCCAAAGCCGACAGAAAAGTTATGCAGATTTTAGAAGGATAGATTTGACATTTACTGTTGGTGATCATGTTTATTTGAAGGTTTCTCCGATGAGAGGAGTAATCAGATTTGGCAAAACTGGGAAGTTGGCACCGAGATTTATTGGTCCCTTTCCTATACTCGAACGAATTGGAACTCTTGCTTATAGGCTTCAATTGCCAGATTGGTTGCATGGAGTGCATGATGTATTTCACATATCTCAACTTAGAAGACATGTGCATGATCCGGATCTTGTTGTAGAAGAAGCAGCGCAACAGGATATAGGCATAACTCCAGAATTAGCACTCAGAAGAGAGCCATTAAAGATTGTTGGCAAAGAAACTAGAGAACTAAGAAGCAAAAAGGTTCATTTGGTCAAAGTGCAGTGGAGCAGTGATCCTAGAGACTGTACTTGGGAAACTGAGGAAAGCATTAAGCAAGCTTACCCCAAATGCAGAGTGGATATCTCTGACTAACTCCGGCGCAAGGTACCTTTACAATACTTTGCATTTACATTTTATTTCCTACTTTACTGTTGTTTCTTTTTCGAGGACGAAAAGTTTTAAGTGGGGGAGATTGAAATAACCCAGAAAATACGGGCCAATTTAAAAATTTTAAATTGGTGATTTCAAAGAAATTTGAACAATTGAAATAGAATATTTCAATAAAATAGTGAATTGGAGATAGTGAGTCAGTTTGAAATTTTGAATTCAAACTTTGACTGACTGTGCAGGGTGGAGAATATAACGGATTTTAGCGAAACGAAAAATATTTAAATCTGTTAGTCAATACCTTTCTAACGAATCTGAAAAATCGAAGTTTCATAACGGGAATCAAAAGTTATGGCAGAATGAATTTTCAAAAAGGTCGCTATATAGAATATATAGCCCTGGAAAATTGATATTTTGCATACGACCTCGGAATTCGACGAAACCACTTTTGTTGGGTCCGGGATTTCAAACTATTGCTAGGTTTCAAATTTCATAATTTTTGAAGCTAGTATGTGAGCGTGGCAAAAGAAAATGTGTTTGGTCAATTTCTGTTAAATTGGATCGACTAGAAAATGGCCATTTTTCTAACGATCTCAGAATTCGATGAAACTAGTTTTGTTGGGACCGTAGCGTCAAAACATAGCTAGATTTATTTTTCTGGAATTTTTCGAATCAATTTGTGGCCCTGGCAAATTGAAATGTGCGTTCAGAGTTAAAAATTAAATGTTTTATACTTTAATTTGAAAAATAACTGATTGTAACAGTCGAATTGGCCAACGAAACATATCTCATTGTGTTCGGGATGGGGGTATTTAGCTAGGTACGACAGTCGTTGGGCTTGAAAAGGAGTTCGTTGGTGAAAACCCTAATTTTCTGAAATATATATATTCCTACGAATCAGAAAATTCCATTCATTATTTAAAAACTAAAAAAAACAAAAAACCCTCGAACCAACGGCGAAACACGTCCCTCCCTTCTCTCCTCCGCTGCCGCCGCTACAGCCGCTTCCAGCCAACGCCACCACCGCCGCTCGACGCGCCTCCGTCCACTCGTCAGATCCGACCCACCCACGACCTCCCAAACACCTCCTCCGCCTGAATCGAGGCCAGAAAGCCCGCCACTTCCCATCGCCGCCGACGACGCCACCGACCACCGAGCGCCACCAAACCACCACCGACAGGACCCCTTCTCGAAGCTCATCCACGTCCAACTCCCCGATCGTCCCCACGTGCCACGGATTTCGCGAAAACCTCAAACCTAGTTTCGAACCAAATAGAAAGGTGAGTCCTTTTTGATGTCTGCACTTTGAAAAATCATATCTTTTTGGTGTGTTGACGAAATTCGATGAAACGGGAAACATCGGGACCGCAAGGAAGCTCTCTACCTCATAGAAGAAGCCGCGGATTTTTCTGAGTCATCTACGATTTTTAGCACTCCGCAAACCAATGTGAGAAATCTAAATTAAATGAATTTGAATGGAAAATGTCGTGTATAAATTATATTAGCGAAATATAAATTAAACACGTGTTGTATACCTCATGTACATGCGTAGTGTAAGCTATATAAGCGAAGTATGAATTTTACATGCATAGAATAATTGATATATGTGTTGAAATGAAAGTGAAATATAGCAATTATATATATATACTCCCCTCGTCCACAAACCATGGACGATATTTATTGTTGTGAATTGGTGTGAAATATTGGATGAAAAATACGAATGGTTGAATAATTGTTTGTGGTTGATATTGTTTGGTTGTGGTTGAAAAATACCCCTTGGTGATTGAAATGAATTGGAAATATTTGTGGAAATAAAAATAAACATGCCGCCTGCATGCGAATTAGATGCATGAATCCCCATTGTCAAAAACCGCGAGGTTTTAAGGTAGAGCGAGGAGCCGTACTAGGGACGGTGCCGGTTTTAACTACCCTGTCGTTATGCTGCCGAAATTTTGAATAATCTTTATGTGTTAGAATAACTTTCATATGTTGAAATTATTTCCATGCGTTGAAATTAAAGTCATATGTTGAAACTATATCCATGTGTGGAAATGTTCATGTGTTGAAAAGTGATGTGTGAAAATTAATTTCATTTGTGAATGAATGAAGTGTATAAACAATAAAAATCACCTTTTTATAATATATATGAAGTATGAAAAATATTCGCCTTATACATAAATAGTTTCAACGATAAAAATTCCATCTTTCTAATATGAACAACACAAATAAAATATCCGTGTGTGGAAATGCTCATGTGTTGAGAAGTGTGTGTAGTAGAAAAGTTCATGTGTTGAATAAAAAGATCGAACAATAAAAATTACATTTTTATTGAAACTATGAAGTGTTGGAAACATCCGTTTGTCGAATAAATATTTTAAATGATAAAAATATCATTTTTATCATATATGTGATATGCTAGAGATATGCGGACGTTTAAATAAATATTTGTGAAGAAATATTATTTTTAACATGCATAAGAACTAAATAAAATAGTCATGTGTTGAAATCTATTTTAGTTCGCCAAAATTATCATCTTTGAAATGTGAAGCGTTAAAATAGCCACTTGTTCAAATAAATGTGCATGAGTTGAAATATACATTAATTAGCTAATGATATGATTTTAGCCTATGCATGCAACATTAGAATGAATGGTGTTTTTAAACCAAAGTAAATCAAATATGAAGTTGAATGGAAAATGATAAGTGATAAAAACTGTATATATGTACATGCATATTTATTGAACATGTTATAGCGAAGGGGCTAGAGAAGAGGAATAAAATTTTGTGCCCGACAAATAGGTACACATTTACTGTTTCGTTTGGGTGATGATTTTATGAGCATGTTGGCTAGCCGCTTGGCTTTTTCTTTTTCTTTTTGACATGAGACGCCCATGTGGCTATTTGGGAATTTTCCCAGCCCCTCCCGTACAAAGGAGGTTATGGCAAAATTTTCCAAAAATTAAAGGCGTTAGTGAAATAATTAAAGTGAAAATGATATAGGAATTTTTGAATGAGCTATATTTATATAAATATATAAATACAAATGAAATTAAAACGAAATGTGGCCGTGCAGTTCGTGTTTTGAAACCGTGATTTCAAACGACTAGTGCGGGAAATCCGACCATTGGATTTTCCCGAAACCGCAACCGTTGGGTTCGCCTTGGAAACATCTTTCCAACGGCACCAAATTTGTGAAGATCCGACGGTTGGATTGTCTTGAATATTTAATTCAAGTCTGAATAAAAACAGTGCCAGAAACGATTATATTTATATACATATATATATATATAAAAATATAATTAAATTAAATCGAATAACGACGCTGCAGTTCGTAAATTGAAATCGTAACTTCAAATGGCTAGTGTGGAAGATCTAACCGTCGGATTTTCCCAAAATTGAAACCATTGGAATCGTTTTGAAATGATCTTTCTAATGATATAAAATTTGTGAAGATCCAACGGTTAGATTTCCAGGTATGTGTAAAACAAAATTATCGAAAAGCAGCGCCAGTGCATCGACACGACCTGAAACGTCGTTTAATTAAATAGGGTCGTTTTAAATTAAATAAAAATGGCGATATATCGTTATAAGATACTATAGACGATATAGAGTGGAAATAAACCAATTTTGTTGTGTTTGCTTGATATGTGATGGTTGAATGTATTTAACATGAAAATTATAACGAAAGAACTGAAATGTGAATGTTGAATAGTCCAACCATGTGATAAATTGATTTGAAAATCTAAATATACGTGGATTATTTGAAAAGCCCGAGTTCATCTCATTTCAAATAATCGATCGACGTTGAGAAGTCGAAGAGTGGAAGACGGTTGAAGACCTACGATCTTCACATTGGATGGATGGGCGCAACTGATGCTCGTGATTGGAGTAGCTACCATGAAGGAACTGAAGTAGTAGTCATCCAAACATACTGTTGATTGTACGGATATGCGAGGAATTGGTGCCTCCGGTTTCGTTCAGACCCAGAACGGACTTGTAAATGGACTGTGTGTCTGACATTGGATTATGTTCTGTGCTGATTGATCTCTGTTAAATATATATCTGTTTGGCGGCGGAGAATTTATTCTCTTGCTTATCGCTCTTCTCTGAGACGTACGAGCTCAGAGGTTATGTATTGACAGAAATCAGTCGCGTGGAGTGGATTGCCTGTGTGGCACGCCTGAGTGGCATATGATCAAGGCTTCTGTTGCAAAGCAAAGTCTTGTGGTTGATGATCAAAGCATGGTCTGTGTGATGTAGCTTTGTGTATAACGTGAATTTGCGAGCCTCACACCTCGGTATGAGTCAAAAACGGGAGAGAGACTGCAGGGAGAGCACGACGTTTCTTTCTAGCTAAGGTGGTGTCAGTGACCTACCAGCCCTGACATTATATATATTTTTCACCTGTGTGGTTGTTGGAATGCGAGGCGCCTCGATATAGGTCTATAAGGACCGGGAAACGTGTGTTAAGGAATAATTAATCCTCAAAAGTAAGAGAGGACTGGCCCTGAAGATCCAAGGATCATAGTGGGGTCCTGGGACATTTGCTAGAGTGCTCGAACCGGAGAGGAGCTTGCCCCTTGCCTCGACTCATGAAGGAATCCAATTCCCAATACGAAATGTGCTAATGTGATTGTATTACTAGTATGGCGACATGATATATGGTACCCATGCCGTCTAGGATTGATATTTATGATTGAATTCGCTTTTGAAACATATGTACACTAGTAATAATATCAAACACTTTTGCTTTACTCGTATGAAGCATTTTTGGCCATTATAAGGTAAAACTCTATCCTCCGGCTTGCGTTGCATTGTGTGATGGGACCTGAGTCTTATAATGGCTTCATTTTATAAAAAGCATTGCGATGATTTAACCGTTTACTTTATTTCATGCACTAGCACTCATTGGAGTAAACCCGTTCCGCGAAAGTGGCGTGGTCCTTTGATTTGCCTTGTTATTGTTGTTAATAAGTTAAGTAGATTTCTCATACCAGTCCCATGACTGACTCGTAGTTTGTTTCACCTTGCAAACTCGGGTGCCCTCATTTTCACACGGGTAGCCTAGTTACATGTTTCTAACGCACCTTTTAGCTCATGGCGAGGCTTGACTACACCGTGCTGACTTGGATTTTCTCCGCCATTATTGTATCTATATTATGATTCCGCCATTGGCGATGTAGACTGATATTTATTTTGAGTACTCTTTATGTATGATTCCGCCTCAAGCGATGGTGACTGACTATGTATCATTATGCACTAAGTTGTATCCTGAACTGTGCTTCTCTGATGTGATGATATCTATATGATTCCGCTGTCATATGTGTGTAAATTATTCTATTTTCTGTTTTATGCTATTATCTGTGATCTGCTAATGATGATTAATGTGTTATATTCCGATGATTATCCTTAACACCGTGTCATGGGGTTTTGGGATCGTCACGGTATAAGTTTTGAAATATAAATTAATTTTGAGAGTTTTAAAATCTAATCTATATAATTGGTAATTAGATTTTTTATTAATTTAAAACTTATGTTTGAGTGTGTACATTGTAAGTACATACATTGTATAAAATAAAAGTATATATTACCTTGGAAAATAATTGTTTAATGGATTCTTGCCACTTGTCCCTTATCATCCGATTGTTGTACCATGTGTTTTTCTGGATCCTTTGTTCGATTTTTTTAATGGGTGTACCCTTCTACTTTCTCATTCTAGACTCCTACAATGTTAGTGCTATACCATTTAAAAGAAAATGGAACTCCAATGATATTCAATGCACATTACAATTGTTGTATCCACAAAAATAAAATAAAATAAAAATAAATAAAAATAAAATAAAAAGATCAGTTAGCGTGTTTCAAATGATAAGTTAGTATCGATTGTTAGCGAATATTGAATTGAAATTTTACTCTGAATATGTTAGGGGTACATGCGAAGTGGTATGCATATAGCAAGTTGCTGTGTGTTTTTTTTAACCTTACTATTGGCGCATGTTTGTATGAGAGTTCTGTGCCTATGGTTCTTTGTTTGCCATCACCTGCTAGGCCATGTGTTCATTTTTATATTACTATGCAAGCCTTTTATGTGATGCTAGGTGGATTTATGCAAGAACCATACATTATTCTTTTTTTTGCAGTATATTTTTTAGCACAGATCTACTTGGTTCACGTTGCTATCCATGCACCTACTTCCATTCAATAATTTTGCTGACAGTATTATAAGTCAGCAATTTTTAATAACTATAGCTGAAAGTTATTTTAAAAACAATTGATATGCACGTGAAATTATCATATAGTTATCTTTTCTTACTTTTTTTCTCTAAAGGTTGTCAAATATTTGCTGTCTAGTCTAATTTTTGTTGTACTGGGTCAGAAGCTGTTGTATATAATGCATAACTTATGTCTATGTTTATGATAATAGCTTTTGTTTCTTGGCTTACTTCTAGCATTCCTCTAATCAGATAGGTTATTTTGCAACTTAAGGATTTATAACACAATAAGATTTAGATGGATCATGATTTATGAGTGTAAGAGGCACAGTAAAGGGGATGTTAGGGTCATGTATTTTTATTCCGAAGGTGTCTGTCCATTGAGTATTATGTCGCATGATCCAAATATCATTTTTATGTTCTACATCCATGTCCGAGTGAATAAAATAATTTTGGTATCATAGAAAACAAAAGTGTGCAGTGTGCTTTGACTGTGTTGATCCTACTAAATTGTTTTGTCAATGTTCCTTGAACAACATTGCAAAATTAGCATTTTCCAAAGTTAATTGTTGTTGTATAATTGGCTAGTAGTAATCTTAATGACAAAAGTTACCCCTTTAATTTAGTATGATGACTATGGTTGTTTATGTCAGATTAATGAACAAAATGTTTTTACTCCATATATATTTAAAAAGTTAACCTTTCTCTTATAAATTGATGTTCAATTTTGTTTGCATAGCCATTGACTATAAAGAAATTGTTGTGTATTTGTATGCATGATGTTAGGTTGTAAATAAACAAATGAGGATACAAAACTTTCTTTTGCCAGGTCTGATATAATTTTGTTCCAATATAATTATACATGTAGTGAGATGTCCATATTTGTTAACCAATCAGTGATGACCTTCTACTAATGTATTGATTATGTGCGCTTTTATTTTACACTAGATATATTATGTCAAATATAACTAAATGAAGAAAGTAACGTGTGGTTTGTATGAAACCAGTTGTTTTCATGCTTGGACTTGTTTACTATCTTCAGAAGAAGGTCCATTCTTCGAACTGATATCCGAAGTCTACATCATTTTTTTTAAGTGGATCTGGAAAAAAAATTGTTTATTTCAGTTTGTACCAGCATTCCCTGTAGATTACTATATTATGCATTCTTATCTTACTCTTAAATGTTTTCCATCACATCGTTTACTATTTTTTATTTTTATTTATTCTATTACTATAGCAGAATTGAATTGTAATTCTCTTTTAGTTAGCAGGATTTCTTTAGTTTAAAATATATACTATTCACCAATATTTTAAAGCTCTTATTTTTTTCCTTAAAAATTTACCCAGAATGCTCTCCTACCTTTCGTGCATACTCATGTACTTAATATTATAACACTCAGTCCATTCTTTACGTATGTCTTACTTTTATTCGATTGTGACCTACGAGTGATATGCACAGACTTTGTTTTTGGTGTTGGACATAATACACGTGTAATTGGGATGCCAAGGGAAGAAAAGAAAAAGGCAAAAGATGCGGTGGATAATGAAGATTTCTAATATAATTTTATATTGCAAGTATTGTAGTTCAGAAAATTATGAATAAAGTATAAAATTTATTCAATTGAATTCATAAATTATTTTTCCGTTGTACAAATTGTTGTATAAACCTGTGATATTTATATAAATTTTTATTCCACTGCAATTGTTGTGCACTGTGATTCTGTGTTTAATTCCATTTTAAACTCTATAAGCCAATAACAATCTGTCATTTTGAACGCTTCGATTTGGTTAATCACCGATTTGGGACGGTCAAAATGGCTGGCTGTTACATGATAAGTGCATACGATGGCAATATTGTTTCAAGGAAATAGAATATTTCTGGACTCGGACATTACTAAAACAGAATATTTTCTGTATATCTTCAATTTGTTGCACAATCGGTTGCGCTTTCTTTGATTATTGTAAACACAGTTTGAAGTGACAATTGTGGCATAATTGAGTAACACTGATTGTTGTTGCTGTTTGTTTGTAATATAGTTGTGTATTTACAAAAGTTCTAACAACCATTTGAATTCTGAGCATATGCACATTGATAACCGAATTGTTAAATGGTCGTAACCTTTCCAATTCTGTCGGTTACTGATGCATACGAATAGGCACCTCCTCCTGCCTATAAATACATTGCCTAAAACAAGACAGAAGTGACTTTTTTCTGCTTGCACTACTTCTTCTTCTTCAAAGTAATCCTCTGATCTAGTTCTTTAATCAACTTCAGTTCGTCAGAGCTCTGTTTGTTGCCACTACACTGCGGAGTTGGTCCATTTTATCCTGGGAAACAAATTGCAACTACATCAATCAGTGCATATGACGGAAATATTGTTTAAAGGAAATAGAATATTTCTGGACTCAGACATTACTGAAACAGAGTACTTTCTATATATCTTCAATTTGCTGCACAATTGGTTGCACTTTCTGTGATTATTGTAAACACAGTTTGACGTGGCAATTGTGGCATAATTGAGTAACACTAATTGTTGTTGCTGTATGTTTGTAATACAGTTGTGCATTTACAAAAGTTCTAACAATCTTGAAACACTCTTTGCAGCAGATGACGAAAAACAGCAATAGTGATTCTACACCGATTCAGATAGTGAAAAACGCTCATCCAACGCCTTTGCTTCGAACAAAAGTAAAAAAAGAACCTTCACGTTGCATTTTTAATCTTCTTACATTTAGAGTAGAAAGATTACAAAGTACAATACTAAAATTAAATGACATTAGAATCTTTTATAGATAGAAACTATTGTCAAATCCATACAATTTTCCTGTAACATGTTAATGCAAAGAAAATTTGGACCAGTTTTAGTACTGAAAAGCCTTTTCCTACCAAAGTAACGGTCAATGAAATAGTCAATAATATTCTATAAGCAACTTGTGCACTGACATAAATACAACCCATCCTTTTAATATAATTGAAAAGACCTGAACTTCCCCGTGAAGGGAAGCCTGGATTGCTTTGAGAACACGACAAATCAAAATGCAAAAAGAAGAACATTTCATTGCTTATTACAACAATTTACATCAGAATACAAGAATATAATAGAGTATATAGACATCCCACTTTCGAAACTCGAACATAGATTCTGATGATGCATGTGATCACCATCCGAATCATCTCTGGGCGACTAGAGTGTGATTCTATATCTATTGAGTATATTTGAGACTTCGAATACACGCTAGCTAGGCGTATATGCAAAATCTTCATATACTCGATCGTCCAAATGAATTTAAATAAATATTCAAATACGTTTAATAAGATTAAATTTTCAAAACAAAAATTGTTTTCAATTTTATTTTCAAAATAACACTCTTCACACTTGTTCTAGGATACTACTGATACTATCTTTAACGAGTCATTCCCATTGGATATTACTAATCTAATCTCTGATGAATTCTTTCATTTGGTTCTAATGTGTCTTGTTCTCAAGCTCTGTAAACCAAAACTCTGATACCAAATGTAACGACCCGAACTTCCCCGTGAAGGAAATCCCAGATTGCTTTGAGAACATGACAAATCAAAATGAAAACAGAAGAACATTTCATTGCTTATTACAACAATTTACATCAGAATACAAGAATATAACAGAGTATGAATAAATATTATATAGTAGAAAAATATCAGAGATTAAAATTACATTACATCGCAGTGGAAAACAATACATAAACACAACTTGTGACGACCCGCAACCTCCCCGTAAAGGAAAGCGTCGGATAGTTCGAGAACAAACCACAGCAGAACGCATACAGAAGAACATTTCATTGTATATTACAACAATGCATCAGATTACAAGAATATACAGAGTATAAATGAATATTACACAGAAATATCAGAGATTTAAATTACATTTAAATACATAGCAGCGGAAAATAATACAATACACAACTAGAATGAGATATACGGATACAAAGCTTTCCGGATATCGTTCCAGCTGTAAACCAGGATCCTGTGAATATAAATCTGCAAAACCAAAACTACTAGCTGCCCGTGTCGAAAATAGGGGCACCCAGAGTTTAGGTTAAAACAATAAACTCCAGGTCAGTCATGTGACTGGTGTGAGAACTAAAACAGTTATTAATCTTTATTTCAAATCATTAGGTAAATCAAGGGACCACGCCGTATAACACGGAACGGGTTTCCTCCCAAGAATACCAGTGCATAAAACCAACAGCGCAATGCTAAATAAAGAAAAATGAAGCTGTTATAAGACCCAGGTCCCATCACACAATGCAACGCAGTCGAGGATAGGGTTTTCCCTTATAACAGCCAAAGAATGCTTGATACGTTTAAAACAAATCATTTGATACTATTATAAGTGCATAGTATATAAAACACTTCAAATCATAAGTATCAATCATAGGCGGCATGAGCGCCCCATCCCACTATGTCGCCATATATAGGATATACAATCAAAACCGCAAAGTCTCGTATTTGGAAATTGGGTTTCCATCTATGAACCGAGGCAAAAGATAGTCCTCAACCGATTCGAGACAATCTAGCCCATGTCTCAGGCAAGCGCGCAGGCAAGCCTTGGATCGTCAGGGCCGGTCCACACGGAGTGGATTATTATGCCTGAACAATACGTCTCCCCACCCTATGGGGTGTAAGTCTGGTCCGTCAGCCGACCAGAATGCATTCGGCCGAAACCGATATAACCGAGGCGCCTCGCAACAGCAACAACCACATAAGTCAAACTCGTCAGGGCGTGTAAAACCACTGACGCCACTTCTAGCTAGAAAGAAACGCAAGTCCTCCCTGAGGTCCGTCTCCCGTTTTTGGTTCATACCTGGTGTGAAACACGCGAGGTAAACGTTACACAAAGCTACGCCACAAAGGCCGTGCTTTGATCATCACCACAAGACTTTGCTTTTCAACAGAAGCCTTGATCATTTGCATCTTAGCATGCCACACAGGCAAACCATCCTATGCAACCGATATCAGTCACACAGAATGAAATCCGATGTCAGACACACAGTCCATTTACAAGTCCGTTCTGGGTCTGAACGAAACCGGAGGCACCTAGTACCCCGCATATCCATCGATCTCCAAGTACGTCTGGACGATCACTAACTGTTTCCATCTTCTTGGGTGTACAGCCCAATCAAGATCATCAGTTATCACCCAAACGACGTGAAGACTTCCGGTCTTCGACCATCGTCTTCATCTTCGACTTATCGTCGTATCAGTTATTCAGAATGGGATAAACCCGGTCTTTCCGAATAACTCGCGTATATTTTAAGTAAGTGTTACACAAACACAACATACGCCTCATTCCAGTTCATTAGTCACTAACCGTAAATTAATCAAGAGAATAATTCCCCAAATATTAACCCCGAAGGCCGAAACCAACATCAGATCAATATCCAGAAAACCATTCTGCTTGGCTAACCGACAGTTAGTTTCTAAATTTCACGTTCAAATCTAATTAAAGATTTAACTATCGCCTGGAGCAAAACTGGTGATACTCCATTCTCGATCCTTTCAATCTAATTAAAGATTCATTAAAACTCCACTTAGTTTTAATCATTATCTGGGTTAAAGAATCAGTGTCATTTAAAAACACGATTCACGATAAACCCAAAATCACATTCCATTAATTATCGGGTTAAAGAACAAGTGTTATTTAAAACACTATTCACGATAAACCCAAAAATCAATACCAATTCAATTCCAATTAAATATCATTTAATTGGTACACTTCATTAAATCTAAATAAAAAGATTTAATCTTTTCTCAACTGGGTTCAAGAACAGTGTTAGTGAAGACACCATTCACGACAAACCCAAATCACATTCGATTAATTATCGGGTTAAAGAACAAGTGTTATTTAAAACACTGTTCACGATAAACCCAAAAATCAATATCAATTCAATTCCAATTAAATATCATTTAATTGGTACACTTCATTAAATCTAAATAAAAAGATTTAATCTTTTCTCAACTGGGTTCAAGAACAGTGTTAGTGAAGACACCATTCACGACAAACCCAAATCACATTCGATTAATTATCGGGTTAAAGAACAAGTGTTATTTAAAACACTGTTCACGATAAACCCAAAAATCAATACCAATTCAATTCCAATTAAATATCATTTAATTGGTACACTTCATTAAATCTAAATAAAAAGATTTAATCTTTTCTCAACTGGGTTCAAGAACAGTGTTAGTGAAGACACCATTCACGACAAACCCAAATCACATTCGATATTCAATACAAGGCTCTGAATAGAAACTATATCGGCCTATATTCAATATCAAATTCTACGATTAACAAATGTCGTATTGGAAATAACGATATACATATATATCTTTCAAATTTCCATAACAACACCTGTAATATCACGAATTCCAACATCGAAATATTCCGAAGACAATTTCGATTCAAATCCACTCCAATGCAATCATTGGAAATTTTGGTTATTTTCAAAACCATTTCAAATTCAATTTATTTATTTAAAAATAAATAGAATTATAATTCTAGTTCAAAACTAGTTCATTTCGATAAAAATCTATTTTTATCTTTTCAAATATGGAGTTTTTCATCCCAAACTTTCACAAATCATTTCTTATGATTTTACACAAATTATTACTATTTTTAATAATTTTATCAAGGCCCGTACGGTCGATTTCCATTAACGGCCATCGAACTGCACTTACAGCGACCTTTTTCGAATTTGATTTGGACGTATCTCCAAATCCAACCGTTAGATTTCAAATTTCTAACATTCATTAGAAAGCTCTTTTCGATACGAACCCAACGGTTCCGGTTTTAGGAGAATCCGACGGTCGGATCTCCCGTAATGTCCGTTTGAAACAAATGGTCGAAATTCGCGAACTGCCGCAGCGCGGCGCGTTCTATTCAGGCCATTATATTATATATATAATATATATTTCGTCGATTACTATTTAAAACGAATTATATAAATGGTTTTAAATTCGTTTCAAAAGCAATTTCAACTTCCTTTTCAATTCAAATCAAAATTGAATTCTTCTTTATAAATTCGTTTCAAAATTCATTTCTATTCAATTCAAATTTCAATTCAATTTGAATTCATTTCAATTCGCTTTCAATTCAATTCGAATTCGTTTTCAATTCAATTCATTTCGAAATCGTTTTCAATTCAATTCATTTCGAAATCGTTTTCAATTCAATTCATTTCGAAATCGTTTTCAATTCAATTCATTTCGAAATCGTTTTCAATTCAATTCATTTCGAAATCGTTTTCAATTCAATTCATTTCGAAATCGTTTTCAATTCAATTCATTTCGAAATCGTTTTCAATTCAATTCATTTCGAAATCGTTTTCAATTCAATTCATTTCGAAATCGTTTTCAATTCAATTCATTTCAAAATATTCGATTTCGAAATCACGTTTCAATATTCATTTTAAAATGAATAAAATCGATATAAATATCGTTCACGTCAAAATGGCGTCAATCTAATCCTCACGGCTTCACATATTTCTATTTTCAAATATTCTATTTCAAATATTTCTATTTCAAATATTTCTATTTCAAATATTTCTATTTCAAATATTTCTATTTCAAATATTTCTTTTTTTCTCGAAACTGGAATGAGGCCCAATCAATTACCATATAATGTTAATTATATGGATTTTCTACAACACATGTATATATCAACAACGATGAATAATCAACCATCAACCAAAGTGCACTACACTGTATAAGCATCAAATATAGACATTTAACGCTTATAGCAGCTTGTCAATCAATCGATCGACATATTTAATAAATCAGGATGAGTGAACTTCAAATTTCATCCTAACACCCGTGTGGGGTTTCAAACAATCAAACACATATTTTATTTGTGCAGTTAGGCGATGTGTAAAATTTATCGACCCAATCAACGTCATTCAAATAGGTGTACATAAACAAACCGTCTGGTTTGTAAATGAATATTTATTTATTCACATTCACGTTAAAAATTATATTTTTAACGATAACACATTTTATTTTAACATATGAATTTATATTCAGTTCATTCGTTAAATAAAATGCTATTTTTATTTTTCTAACTTATTTTAGAAAATTTCGGCGGCATAACGGCACGATACTAGAAACGGGACAAGGCCTAGCCTTATCCCCGGTCTAGTGAAGGCCCACGCCATTCACACATCAATCAAATCAATTCGTTATGCAAACCACAAACTTTGGAGTAAGGGTCTAACCTAGCCTTACTCCTTCGCCTTATAACGGCGCACGTCTAATCCTAACCAATTTATCGATTCGATTTTTCACACCACAAACCACATTCAAACCAATATCACAATCAATCACCAAACAGTCAAACAAACAAGTCCATGGTCTGTGGACGGGTGTCGGGTGCTACTAAGCACCGTCTGCATCCTAGTATATATATAACTAGAAAAATAAATTGAAAGGTGAGGAATTCTCACATATAGCTATCCTAGCTCCACAGCACTTCATTGATAGAAATCTTCATTGTTTTCGCATCTTCTTCAGCTTCGTCGCCTGTAGCCACTACATATGTAAAAATCGAATTTTTACTTCGCTATTCAATATATAAAAATCGAATTTTTATTTCAAAGTTCAATATATAAAAATCGAATTTTCAGTTCAAAGTTCAATATATAAAAATCGAATTTTTAGTTCGAAGTTCAATATATAAAAATCGAATTTTTATTTCAAAGTTCAATATATAAAAATCGAATTTTTTTTTCAAAGTTCAATACATAAAAATCGAATTTTTATTTCAAAGTTCAATACATAAAAATCGAATTTTTATTTCAAAGTTCAATATATAAAAATCGAATTTTTATTTCGCTATTCAATATATAAAAATCGAATTTTCAGTTCGAAGTTCCATATATAAAAACCGAATTTTTATATCGCTATTCAATATATAAAAGTCGAATTTTTATATTCTCCATTATATTTTCAAAAGTGATGTCTTTTCATTTTCAAATCAAGATTGCTTGTATTTTTGAATCGATGACAATTTCAGTTTCTTTTCTTTTTAACAATGTAAAAAAAATCAGTTTTTAATCATTTTTAAAAATCTCGTCTTTAACATTTTTAAAAGTCTGTTTTTAATCATTTTAAAAATCTCTTCCCCCCCCCCCCCTTTTTTTTTTTAATCATTAAAAAAACTGGTTTTAAACTAAATAAAAATCTGGTTTTAAACTAAATAAAAATCTGGTTTTAAACTAAATAAAAATCTGGTTTTAAACTAAATAAAAATCTGGTTTTAAACTAAATAAAAATCTGGTTTTAAACTAAATAAAAATCTGGTTTTAAACTAAATAAAAATCTGGTTTTAAACTAAATAAAAATCTGGTTTTAAACTAAATAAAAATCTGGTTTTAAACTAAATAAAAATCTGGTTTTAAACTAAATAAAAATCTGGTTTTAAACTAAATAAAAATCTGGTTTTAAACTAAATAAAAATTAAGTAAATCAGATCAAGAAAACTCACGTTTTCAAGAAGGGGGAGAGATGGCCGAGGTGGAGGAGCTTGCTGAGCTGCGTCGGAGTCGGAGCATCCACTGGAGGAAGTGGCGGCGGTCCATCGGGGAGGGGAAAAGGAGCGGGACGCGAGGGGGTTCGGGTTCTAGGCGTTCGAATGGAGGAAGAAGGGGGTCGCGACAACATCAGGGGGAGGCGGCGGTGCTGGAGTTCGACGAGGGGGTGAGGGTGACTGGATCGTCGAGGGCCGGCGACGAGGCTCCGCCCTTCGTTCGAAATTCTTTTTTTTTTTTTTTTTTTTTTTTTATACCTGGAAATGAAAATGATTGAAAAAGGGGGGGGCCAGGTTAAGAAGGGAAATTAAATATTTTTTTTTTTTTTTTTTATTATTTTATTTTGCAAAAAAAGTTAACTTTCACATACGATCTCGAAACGAGGCCCACCGCCTGTCGTCCACAGCGTTCTACCCCCATTCCGAACACAATAGGATATGTATCGCAAGCTGATTCGATAGTTACAATCAGTTTCCATTGAATTTACATTTAAATCACTTTATTGAATTTTAAACGTATATTTCAAATTACCGGGGGCACATACGAACACGAAAAATCCCAGAAAAATATTTTCTAGCTTTGTATTGACGATACGGTCCTAACAAAACTAGTTTCGTCGAATTCTGAGACCGTTAGAAAAATGGCCAATTTCCAGTCGATTAAAATCAACTGAAACTGGTCAAACGCGTTTTCCTTTGCCACGCTCACATATTGATTCGAAAAATTACGAAATTTGAAATCTAGCAATAACTTGACACTGCGGACCCAACAAAAGTGGTTTCGTCGAAATCCGAGGTCATTTGCAAAATGTCCATTTTTAAGGGCCTGAATTCCATAGCGACTATTCAGAATTTTCAACTGGACATATCTTTTGATTCCCGCTACGAACTTTTGATTTTTCGGATTCGTTGGAAAGATATTCACTATTAGATTCCATTATTTTCGGTTTCACTAAAATCCGGATTGTTTTGCACCCGGTACATTCAATTGAAGTTTGAAATCGAATTATCGAACTACCGCGCCATTTTCAATTCCTTTTATAATTATATATAATTATTATATATTCTAACGACGACGCGTAAAATATATACGATCGAATTATATTCAAAATAAATTTCTCGTCGATATTCTTTAAAATAATTCCTTTTAAATAATCAAAATTCGCTAAAATTGCCAAAATAAAATTTTCAAACTGGCTCGCATTTTACGGGTTGTTACAATCTCCCCCACTTAAAACTTTTCGTCCCCGAAAAGGAACAAAGTCGAAAGTGGTTTGATTATTCAGCCCTACATTCGATTTGGCTTCCATTCTCCAACTTTTCAGTTTCTGAGAATTTTCAAAATTTCAAAAATTTGGCTAACACCCTAAATTTTCGAAAAATTTCGCCATAACCTCCCCTGCAATGGGAGCATCGGGAAATTGCAAATAGCGTTCCCGGTCCTTCAGATCTCAAAAAGAAAAAGAAAAAGCCAAGCGGCTAGCCAATAGGCTCATAAAATCATCATCACCCAAACAAAACAGTAAATTATGTAATAAACATGTACCTATTTGTCGGGCAAACAAATTTTATTCTCTGGCTCTAGCCTCCTTGCTATGACCTGTTCAATGTAAGTATATGTATATGCAAGCAAATGCGACCAAATTTCAATACAATTCAATATTTGATTCAATTAGGCATAATGATTCAAAATTATCAAACAATACAAACATCAATCAATTAGTGAATTAGAGTTTCAAATTCATAATTTTGATACATATACAAAAAATCATGTTTTG
Source organism: Allium sativum (assembly GCA_030737875.1). Lineage (NCBI taxonomy): Eukaryota > Viridiplantae > Streptophyta > Magnoliopsida > Asparagales > Amaryllidaceae > Allium > Allium sativum. Next base: position 219,481,764 of record CM060927.1, on the reverse strand, counting down.
ATGCCAAATCACAACAATGAATTCTAACTATATAAGTTTTGGGTTCTCACACCAGCCTAATGGAAATATATAGAAAATCACACATTCGAAACACGAATATAAATACGGATGATGTCATGACAATCATCAGTACCATCTCCGGGCGACTAGAATGTGATTCCATATCTATCCAGTATATTAAAACTTTGAATATACGTTTGCAAGGCGTATATGCAAATTCTTTATATACTGAATTGCCCAAAATCAATATAAACAAATAATCAAATACGAATAGTTGATTTAAATTTTCAAAACAAAATGTTTTCATTTGAAAAATATACTCTTCACACCCGTTCTAGGATACTACTGATCCTATCTCTAACGAGTCATTCCATTGGATATTGCTAATCCAATATCTGATGAATTCTTTCGTATGGTTCTAATGTGCCTTGTTCTCTGAGCTTTGTAAACCAAAGCTCTGATACCAAATGTGACGACCCGCAACCTCCCCGTAAAGGAAAGCGTCGGATAGTTCGAGAACAAACCACAGCAGAACGCATACAGAAGAACATTTCATTGTATATTACAACAATGCATCAGATTACAAGAATATACAGAGTATAAATGAATATTACACAGAAATATCAGAGATTTAAATTACATTTAAATACATAGCAGCGGAAAATAATACAATACACAACTAGAATGAGATATACGGATACAAAGCTTTCCGGATATCGTTCCAGCTGTAAACCAGGATCCTGTGAATATAAATCTGCAAAACCAAAACTACTAGCTGCCCGTGTCGAAAATAGGGGCACCCAGAGTTTAGGTTAAAACAATAAACTCCAGGTCAGTCATGTGACTGGTGTGAGAACTAAAACAGTTATTAATCTTTATTTCAAATCATTAGGTAAATCAAGGGACCACGCCGTATAACACGGAACGGGTTTCCTCCCAAGAATACCAGTGCATAAAACCAACAGCGCAATGCTAAATAAAGAAAAATGAAGCTGTTATAAGACCCAGGTCCCATCACACAATGCAACGCAGTCGAGGATAGGGTTTTCCCTTATAACAGCCAAAGAATGCTTGATACGTTTAAAACAAATCATTTGATACTATTATAAGTGCATAGTATATAAAACACTTCAAATCATAAGTATCAATCATAGGCGGCATGAGCGCCCCATCCCACTATGTCGCCATATATAGGATATACAATCAAAACCGCAAAGTCTCGTATTTGGAAATTGGGTTTCCATCTATGAACCGAGGCAAAAGATAGTCCTCAACCGATTCGAGACAATCTAGCCCATGTCTCAGGCAAGCGCGCAGGCAAGCCTTGGATCGTCAGGGCCGGTCCACACGGAGTGGATTATTATGCCTGAACAATACGTCTCCCCACCCTATGGGGTGTAAGTCTGGTCCGTCAGCCGACCAGAATGCATTCGGCCGAAACCGATATAACCGAGGCGCCTCGCAACAGCAACAACCACATAAGTCAAACTCGTCAGGGCGTGTAAAACCACTGACGCCACTTCTAGCTAGAAAGAAACGCAAGTCCTCCCTGAGGTCCGTCTCCCGTTTTTGGTTCATACCTGGTGTGAAACACGCGAGGTAAACGTTACACAAAGCTACGCCACAAAGGCCGTGCTTTGATCATCACCACAAGACTTTGCTTTTCAACAGAAGCCTTGATCATTTGCATCTTAGCATGCCACACAGGCAAACCATCCTATGCAACCGATATCAGTCACACAGAATGAAATCCGATGTCAGACACACAGTCCATTTACAAGTCCGTTCTGGGTCTGAACGAAACCGGAGGCACCTAGTACCCCGCATATCCATCGATCTCCAAGTACGTCTGGACGATCACTAACTGTTTCCATCTTCTTGGGTGTACAGCCCAATCAAGATCATCAGTTATCACCCAAACGACGTGAAGACTTCCGGTCTTCGACCATCGTCTTCATCTTCGACTTATCGTCGTATCAGTTATTCAGAATGGGATAAACCCGGTCTTTCCGAATAACTCGCGTATATTTTAAGTAAGTGTTACACAAACACAACATACGCCTCATTCCAGTTCATTAGTCACTAACCGTAAATTAATCAAGAGAATAATTCCCCAAATATTAACCCCGAAGGCCGAAACCAACATCAGATCAATATCCAGAAAACCATTCTGCTTGGCTAACCGACAGTTAGTTTCTAAATTTCACGTTCAAATCTAATTAAAGATTTAACTATCGCCTGGAGCAAAACTGGTGATACTCCATTCTCGATCCTTTCAATCTAATTAAAGATTCATTAAAACTCCACTTAGTTTTAATCATTATCTGGGTTAAAGAATCAGTGTCATTTAAAAACACGATTCACGATAAACCCAAAATCACATTCCATTAATTATCGGGTTAAAGAACAAGTGTTATTTAAAACACTATTCACGATAAACCCAAAAATCAATACCAATTCAATTCCAATTAAATATCATTTAATTGGTACACTTCATTAAATCTAAATAAAAAGATTTAATCTTTTCTCAACTGGGTTCAAGAACAGTGTTAGTGAAGACACCATTCACGACAAACCCAAATCACATTCGATTAATTATCGGGTTAAAGAACAAGTGTTATTTAAAACACTGTTCACGATAAACCCAAAAATCAATATCAATTCAATTCCAATTAAATATCATTTAATTGGTACACTTCATTAAATCTAAATAAAAAGATTTAATCTTTTCTCAACTGGGTTCAAGAACAGTGTTAGTGAAGACACCATTCACGACAAACCCAAATCACATTCGATTAATTATCGGGTTAAAGAACAAGTGTTATTTAAAACACTGTTCACGATAAACCCAAAAATCAATACCAATTCAATTCCAATTAAATATCATTTAATTGGTACACTTCATTAAATCTAAATAAAAAGATTTAATCTTTTCTCAACTGGGTTCAAGAACAGTGTTAGTGAAGACACCATTCACGACAAACCCAAATCACATTCGATATTCAATACAAGGCTCTGAATAGAAACTATATCGGCCTATATTCAATATCAAATTCTACGATTAACAAATGTCGTATTGGAAATAACGATATACATATATATCTTTCAAATTTCCATAACAACACCTGTAATATCACGAATTCCAACATCGAAATATTCCGAAGACAATTTCGATTCAAATCCACTCCAATGCAATCATTGGAAATTTTGGTTATTTTCAAAACCATTTCAAATTCAATTTATTTATTTAAAAATAAATAGAATTATAATTCTAGTTCAAAACTAGTTCATTTCGATAAAAATCTATTTTTATCTTTTCAAATATGGAGTTTTTCATCCCAAACTTTCACAAATCATTTCTTATGATTTTACACAAATTATTACTATTTTTAATAATTTTATCAAGGCCCGTACGGTCGATTTCCATTAACGGCCATCGAACTGCACTTACAGCGACCTTTTTCGAATTTGATTTGGACGTATCTCCAAATCCAACCGTTAGATTTCAAATTTCTAACATTCATTAGAAAGCTCTTTTCGATACGAACCCAACGGTTCCGGTTTTAGGAGAATCCGACGGTCGGATCTCCCGTAATGTCCGTTTGAAACAAATGGTCGAAATTCGCGAACTGCCGCAGCGCGGCGCGTTCTATTCAGGCCATTATATTATATATATAATATATATTTCGTCGATTACTATTTAAAACGAATTATATAAATGGTTTTAAATTCGTTTCAAAAGCAATTTCAACTTCCTTTTCAATTCAAATCAAAATTGAATTCTTCTTTATAAATTCGTTTCAAAATTCATTTCTATTCAATTCAAATTTCAATTCAATTTGAATTCATTTCAATTCGCTTTCAATTCAATTCGAATTCGTTTTCAATTCAATTCATTTCGAAATCGTTTTCAATTCAATTCATTTCGAAATCGTTTTCAATTCAATTCATTTCGAAATCGTTTTCAATTCAATTCATTTCGAAATCGTTTTCAATTCAATTCATTTCGAAATCGTTTTCAATTCAATTCATTTCGAAATCGTTTTCAATTCAATTCATTTCGAAATCGTTTTCAATTCAATTCATTTCGAAATCGTTTTCAATTCAATTCATTTCGAAATCGTTTTCAATTCAATTCATTTCGAAATCGTTTTCAATTCAATTCATTTCAAAATATTCGATTTCGAAATCACGTTTCAATATTCATTTTAAAATGAATAAAATCGATATAAATATCGTTCACGTCAAAATGGCGTCAATCTAATCCTCACGGCTTCACATATTTCTATTTTCAAATATTCTATTTCAAATATTTCTATTTCAAATATTTCTATTTCAAATATTTCTATTTCAAATATTTCTATTTCAAATATTTCTTTTTTTCTCGAAACTGGAATGAGGCCCAATCAATTACCATATAATGTTAATTATATGGATTTTCTACAACACATGTATATATCAACAACGATGAATAATCAACCATCAACCAAAGTGCACTACACTGTATAAGCATCAAATATAGACATTTAACGCTTATAGCAGCTTGTCAATCAATCGATCGACATATTTAATAAATCAGGATGAGTGAACTTCAAATTTCATCCTAACACCCGTGTGGGGTTTCAAACAATCAAACACATATTTTATTTGTGCAGTTAGGCGATGTGTAAAATTTATCGACCCAATCAACGTCATTCAAATAGGTGTACATAAACAAACCGTCTGGTTTGTAAATGAATATTTATTTATTCACATTCACGTTAAAAATTATATTTTTAACGATAACACATTTTATTTTAACATATGAATTTATATTCAGTTCATTCGTTAAATAAAATGCTATTTTTATTTTTCTAACTTATTTTAGAAAATTTCGGCGGCATAACGGCACGATACTAGAAACGGGACAAGGCCTAGCCTTATCCCCGGTCTAGTGAAGGCCCACGCCATTCACACATCAATCAAATCAATTCGTTATGCAAACCACAAACTTTGGAGTAAGGGTCTAACCTAGCCTTACTCCTTCGCCTTATAACGGCGCACGTCTAATCCTAACCAATTTATCGATTCGATTTTTCACACCACAAACCACATTCAAACCAATATCACAATCAATCACCAAACAGTCAAACAAACAAGTCCATGGTCTGTGGACGGGTGTCGGGTGCTACTAAGCACCGTCTGCATCCTAGTATATATATAACTAGAAAAATAAATTGAAAGGTGAGGAATTCTCACATATAGCTATCCTAGCTCCACAGCACTTCATTGATAGAAATCTTCATTGTTTTCGCATCTTCTTCAGCTTCGTCGCCTGTAGCCACTACATATGTAAAAATCGAATTTTTACTTCGCTATTCAATATATAAAAATCGAATTTTTATTTCAAAGTTCAATATATAAAAATCGAATTTTCAGTTCAAAGTTCAATATATAAAAATCGAATTTTTAGTTCGAAGTTCAATATATAAAAATCGAATTTTTATTTCAAAGTTCAATATATAAAAATCGAATTTTTTTTTCAAAGTTCAATACATAAAAATCGAATTTTTATTTCAAAGTTCAATACATAAAAATCGAATTTTTATTTCAAAGTTCAATATATAAAAATCGAATTTTTATTTCGCTATTCAATATATAAAAATCGAATTTTCAGTTCGAAGTTCCATATATAAAAACCGAATTTTTATATCGCTATTCAATATATAAAAGTCGAATTTTTATATTCTCCATTATATTTTCAAAAGTGATGTCTTTTCATTTTCAAATCAAGATTGCTTGTATTTTTGAATCGATGACAATTTCAGTTTCTTTTCTTTTTAACAATGTAAAAAAAATCAGTTTTTAATCATTTTTAAAAATCTCGTCTTTAACATTTTTAAAAGTCTGTTTTTAATCATTTTAAAAATCTCTTCCCCCCCCCCCCCTTTTTTTTTTTAATCATTAAAAAAACTGGTTTTAAACTAAATAAAAATCTGGTTTTAAACTAAATAAAAATCTGGTTTTAAACTAAATAAAAATCTGGTTTTAAACTAAATAAAAATCTGGTTTTAAACTAAATAAAAATCTGGTTTTAAACTAAATAAAAATCTGGTTTTAAACTAAATAAAAATCTGGTTTTAAACTAAATAAAAATCTGGTTTTAAACTAAATAAAAATCTGGTTTTAAACTAAATAAAAATCTGGTTTTAAACTAAATAAAAATCTGGTTTTAAACTAAATAAAAATTAAGTAAATCAGATCAAGAAAACTCACGTTTTCAAGAAGGGGGAGAGATGGCCGAGGTGGAGGAGCTTGCTGAGCTGCGTCGGAGTCGGAGCATCCACTGGAGGAAGTGGCGGCGGTCCATCGGGGAGGGGAAAAGGAGCGGGACGCGAGGGGGTTCGGGTTCTAGGCGTTCGAATGGAGGAAGAAGGGGGTCGCGACAACATCAGGGGGAGGCGGCGGTGCTGGAGTTCGACGAGGGGGTGAGGGTGACTGGATCGTCGAGGGCCGGCGACGAGGCTCCGCCCTTCGTTCGAAATTCTTTTTTTTTTTTTTTTTTTTTTTTTATACCTGGAAATGAAAATGATTGAAAAAGGGGGGGGCCAGGTTAAGAAGGGAAATTAAATATTTTTTTTTTTTTTTTTTATTATTTTATTTTGCAAAAAAAGTTAACTTTCACATACGATCTCGAAACGAGGCCCACCGCCTGTCGTCCACAGCGTTCTACCCCCATTCCGAACACAATAGGATATGTATCGCAAGCTGATTCGATAGTTACAATCAGTTTCCATTGAATTTACATTTAAATCACTTTATTGAATTTTAAACGTATATTTCAAATTACCGGGGGCACATACGAACACGAAAAATCCCAGAAAAATATTTTCTAGCTTTGTATTGACGATACGGTCCTAACAAAACTAGTTTCGTCGAATTCTGAGACCGTTAGAAAAATGGCCAATTTCCAGTCGATTAAAATCAACTGAAACTGGTCAAACGCGTTTTCCTTTGCCACGCTCACATATTGATTCGAAAAATTACGAAATTTGAAATCTAGCAATAACTTGACACTGCGGACCCAACAAAAGTGGTTTCGTCGAAATCCGAGGTCATTTGCAAAATGTCCATTTTTAAGGGCCTGAATTCCATAGCGACTATTCAGAATTTTCAACTGGACATATCTTTTGATTCCCGCTACGAACTTTTGATTTTTCGGATTCGTTGGAAAGATATTCACTATTAGATTCCATTATTTTCGGTTTCACTAAAATCCGGATTGTTTTGCACCCGGTACATTCAATTGAAGTTTGAAATCGAATTATCGAACTACCGCGCCATTTTCAATTCCTTTTATAATTATATATAATTATTATATATTCTAACGACGACGCGTAAAATATATACGATCGAATTATATTCAAAATAAATTTCTCGTCGATATTCTTTAAAATAATTCCTTTTAAATAATCAAAATTCGCTAAAATTGCCAAAATAAAATTTTCAAACTGGCTCGCATTTTACGGGTTGTTACACAACTGGAAGGCATATACGGATACAGAGTTTTCCAAATATAGTTCCAGCTGTAAACTAGGATCCCATGAATATAATATCTACAAAATTACTAGCTGCCCGTGTGGAAAATTGGGGCACCCAGAGTTTAGGTTAAAACAATAAACTCCAGGTTAGTCATGTGATTGGTGTGAGAACTAAAACAGTTATTATCTTGATTTTTAAAGTTAGGTAAATCAAGGGACCACGTCGTATAACACGGAACGGGTTTACCCCCAAGAATACCAGTGCATAAAAAAACAGCGCAATGCTAAATAAAGAACAATGAAGCTATTATAAGACTCAGGTCCCATCACACAATGCAACACAAACCAGAGGATAGAGTTTTACCTTATAATAGCCAAAGCATGCTTGGTACGCGAAATTTAATTTTTATAATTAATATAAGCGAAGAAATCAACTTCAAATATAAATGTGTCAATCATAGACGACATGAGCACCCCATCCCATTATGTCGCCATACTAGGCTCTACAATCAAAACCGCAAAGTCACGTATTGGAAGTTGGATTTCCGTCTGTGCACCAAGGCTAGGGATCGTCCATACCGCTTCGAGACAATCTAGCCTACCATGTCTCAGGAACAGCCGCAACTGCACCTAGGATCTTCAGGGCCGGTTCACTCGATCTGGATTAAAATGCCTGAACACTACATCTCCCTGCCCTATGGGGCATGAAATTGGTCAGTATAATGACCAAACCATCCATCGGTTCCGCAGAGACCGAATAACCGAGACGCCTCGCATTCCATCATCCACGTAAGTAAAATGTCAGGGCTTGTAAAACGCTGACACTGCTCCTAGCTTGAAAGAAATGCATGTTCTCCCTGCAGGTCTCTCCCATTTCTGGTTCGCACCGGGGTGTGAGACTCGCGAATTAACGTTATACACAAATCTATGCTATATTAAAGTCGTGCTTTAATCATCAACCCCAAGACTTTGCTTTTCAACAGAAGCCTTGATCATTTGCATCTCAGCATGCCACACAGGCAATTCACGCCATGCAATTGATGTCTATCAATCACATATAATGAAATCCAATGTCAGACACACAGTCCATTTACAAGTTTGTTCTGGGTCTGAACGAAACCAGAGGCACCTTATTCCTCGTCCCATATGTCCAATACAAGAGAGAGGTCCTCGCATATCCGGTCATCTCCAAGTACGTCTGGACGATCACCACTCATTACCTTGTCTTGGGTGTTCAGCCTAATCAAGACACAGTAATCATCCAAACGATGTGAAGACCTCCAGTTTTCAACCACCGTCTTCATCGTTGACTTATCGTCGAATCAGTTATTCAGAATGGGATAAACCCGTTCTTTCCAAATAACTCGCGTATATTATAAACAAGTGCTACACAAACACAACATACGCCTCATTCCAATTCAGAATATTCTTTTATTCAAATATTCTTTTCGCGATTTAAACCAAATTAAGGTTTACCAAACTAGTCGGGATTAGCGCACCTTACCGAAGTAATCATTCGTTTAATTTCCCAATCCCAACCTATTCATCCCATGGTGCAAAACTGGTAATACTCCATATCTAACACCACGGTGTTATCGGTAAATTTAATTACCATTTCACGTTCAAGTCTAATTAAAGATTTAACTATCGCTTGGAGTAAAACTAGTGGTACTCCATTCTCGATCATTTCATGAATTTGATAATTTTAGTTATCAGATTCACCTTTCAATTTATTTAAAGATTCATTAAAACTCTAATTCAGTTTTAATCTCCAAAAATCATTATTTAATGATTATCTAGAGTTAAGAAATTAATCTTATCTTTAACCGGGTTAAAGAACTAATGTCATTTAAAACACGGCTCACGATAAACCCAAAATCGCATTCCATTAATTATGGAATCTTCATGGAAAACAGATCAATATATATAATCGATATAAACTTCCATATCCAACCGATAATATAAATGGAATAACGGCAAAGCCTTTTAAATTCCATATATAGTAACAGTCCTTCTCCATAGAAGTTCACTCCGATTATCACCAGATCGAATTCCATTCCATTCCAATTTATTTTATTAAATTGGAAAACTTTACTTTGGAAAATTTCCCTTAAATCTTAATTAAAAGATTTATAAAATCCAAATCATATTTCACTGTAAATCGGGTTAAAGAATGAATGTCATTAAAAACACAGTTCACGATAACCCAATTCACATTCTATTTTATTCCAGTTCCTTAATATAACTGGAAAGTCCAATAATATTATTTAAAAGATTTATTCTTTTCACACGGGGTTTAAGAACAGTGTTATGTAAGAAACCATCCACGACAAACCCAAAATCCCATTTGATATTAAATACAAGACCCTGAATAGATATATTCAATATCAAATTCTGAAATCAACAAATATCATATTGGGAATAATGATACATATATCTTCCAAATTCCTCCACGATATCCGTATCAACACGGAATCAATTATCGAAATATTCCGAAGATAATTTCGATCAAATTCCAATCCAATTCATATATTGGAAATTCTGGTTATATTAAAACCCTTTCTCTATCCAATTTATTTATTTAAAAATAATTGGATTTTAATTTTAGTTAATAAATAGTTCATTTTGATAAAAATATACTTTTATCTTTTCAAATATGGGATTTTTCATCCTAATTCTTTCCAAATCATTTATTTTGATTTTACATAAATTATTGTTATTTTTAATAATTTTATCAAGGCCCGTACAGTCGATTTCCAATAGCGGCCATCGAACTGCATCCGTAGTGACCTTTTCCAAATTTGATTTGGACGTATCTCTGAATCGAACCATTAGATTTCAAATCTCTTATATTTGTTGGAATGCTCTTTCTGATACTTACCCAGCGGTTCCGGTTTTAGGAGAATCCGACAGTCTGATCCCCCATAACATCAATGCGAAGTCAATGGTCGAAATTCGCGAACAGTCGCTGCGCGGCGCATTCTATTCAGGCCATTAAATATATATATATATATATATATATATATATATATATATATATATATATATATATCGTTCAAAACGTATTTTATAAATTCGTTTAAAAACCGATTCCCATTTCTTTTTCAATTTTAAACCAAAATTGAATATTCTATATTGTTATACCATAAATGATATTATTTTGGAATTATTTCCTTTTCGATATTCATTATAAAACTGAATAAAATCGATATAAGTATCGTTCGTGTCAAAATGGCGCAACTCTAATCAACACGGCTGCATAAAATTTAATATTTCTGTGTCCATCCCAAATCGGACATCAAAATCATATTTTAATCCATTACAGGATATTATTTTAAAATATTAGTTATTTTAAAATATTCATTATTCACTATTTTAAAATATTCGTTATTTTAAAATATTAATTCTTTCCGAATTGGAATCAGACCCAATCAATCGCCATATAATGTTATTTATATGGATTTCACACAACACGTGTACACAACCATAGTGATAAACAATCAACTGTCATCCAAAGTGCAATTTACAACTATATAAGCATTAAAAATAAATAATTAACACTCATCACAACCTGTCAACCCATCGATTGACATACCACTAATTATTGGGATCAGTGTATGTCAAATATCATCCCAATGCCCATGTGGTGTTTTCCAACAACAAGTACTGGTTATTATTTATGCAGTTGGGTGATGTATAAAATTTATCATCCCAATCCATATCAGATAAGTGGGTGTACATAAACAAACCATCTGATATGTTTATGAATATTTATTTCAACATGTGGATATTTTATTCAGTTCGTATATACAAAAAAATGTGATTTTTATTGTTGTAATATTTTATTCAACACATGAATATTTTATTCAGTTCATATATACAATAAAAATGTGATTTTTATTGTTCAAATATTTTATTAAACACATGAATACTTTATTTAGTTCATATATACAATAAAAATGTGATTTTTATTGTTCTAATATTTTATTCAACACATGAATAATCTATTCAGTTCATATATACAATAAAAATGTGATTTTTTTACTATTTAAATATTTTATTCAACACATGAACATTTATTCAGTTCAAATCACAATTACAATCGATTTTCACACAATAAAACGCAATCAAACAAGTCGTCCATGGTCTGTGGACGACGGGGAGCAGTTCATATATGCAGTTATACAATAAATAAATGTACAGAAATAATTTTAGTGAGTTATCGCATTGGGATCCACTCCGTCAGTGTTTATCTAGCGAATTCTGCACCGTTTGGGCTTGAATTTGCCTAAAATTCTGATTTTCTCGGTTTCTGTCCCAGTCAGTTTCATTGCGTAGATTTCGATCCCATGATTCCAATGCAACTGGAATAACTGAATTCTGAATTCGTTTGAAGAAGTTACAGGGTTTTAAACATTTAATTATAAAATAATAAACTAATGATAATTAATTCCTTAATTAATCCCTTTCCTTACTTTAATCCTTCTTCCTCTTTTCTGGAAACCGTAACTTAACCCAACGCTCGAAATAAAATCCACCGTCGCCCCTCCTTAGGTCGACTGACCTACGATCCTCCGGCGCCACATCGAAGGGCTCCACCAGTGCTTCCAACGGCCGCCACACTGTGCCATTCGAACTCCCCCTCTTAGCATAAATCGAGCCCGAACGCAGGGTATTTAGGACCCAAATTCTCTCAATTTAAGAAACTAATCCTCGTGTCCACCATGCACCTGAGAGAGCTCAATCCCCTTAACAATTTTCCCTTTGGAGGTTCGTTAAATCGCTGCGTGATTGAGGAGAATTTGGGGGAGGGATTCGCGAGTTGTGGTGCATTGATTTGGAAAGGGGCGGCGACTTCATTGGACGGATTAGGGTTGGGGGGCTTTATAGGAAATTTTATTTTTATTTATTTTTTATTAAAAATTCTTTTAAATCCGAAAATAGAGATTTTGCATTCGAACTCTAAATCAAACCCAACGACTATCGCCCCTAACTAAATACCCCCATTCCGGACACAATGGAAAATGTTTCATAAGCCAATTCGACTGTTACAACCAATTTTCGTTGAAATTAAAATATAAATCAATATATATTTAATTTTAACGTACATTTCAATTTACTGGGACAACATACTAACTCCAAAAATTACAGAAAAATTATTTCTGGCTTTATTTTGACGATAAGGTCCTAACAAAACTAATTTCGTCAAATTTGGAGACCGTTTGTAAAATGGCCATTTTCTAGTCGATCCAATTCAACTAAACTGGTCAAAATACGTTTTCTTTTGCCACGCTCACATATTAATTCCAAAAATTATGAAAATTGGAATCTAGCAATAATTTGAAATTACGGATCCAACAAAAGTGGTTTTGTTGAAAACGGAGGACGTTTGCAAAATTTCTATTTTTAAGGGCGATATTTATTCCATAGCGACTATTCTGAATATTCAACTGGCCACAACTTTTTATTCCCGCTATGAAATTTCAATTTTTTAGATTCGTTAGAAAGATATTTTCAAATAGATTTAAATATTTCCGGTTTCGCTGAAATCCGACTTATTTTGAATCATGTTCATTCAGTTAAAGTTTGAAATCAAATTTTAAAACTATCGCGCCATTTTCAATTCCTTTTATAATTAAAATAAAATTTTATATTCTAACTTCAATTTAAATAATTTATACACTCTAATTCTATTCAAAATGAATTTATGTTCGTAATTATTTAAAATAAATCATTTTAAATAGTCAAAATTCATTAAAATAGCCAAAATAAAATTTTTAATTGGTTCTGATTTTCCGGGTTGTTACAATCTCCCCCACTTAAAATCTTTTCGTCCTCGAAAAGGAACGGAGATGAAAGTTGTTTTACCAACCAACTCAACTTTCATTATGGCACTCATTCTTCAACTTTTCAGTTTCTAAGAAATTTCCAATTCTTCAAAATTTTGGCTAACACCCTAAATTTTTGAAAAATTTCGCCATAACTTCCTTTGTACAGGGAGCATTGGGAAAATCCCCAAACCACCACACAAGCCCTCTCATCTCAAAATGAAAAAGAAAAAGCCAAGCGGTTAGTCAATTGGCTCATAAAATCATCCAAACCCAATAAATTAGTAAACAGTTATTATTTGTCGGGCAAACAATTTTATTCCTCTGCTTAGCTTCCCTGCTATGACCTGTTCAATTTGTACACATGTACATATATTCAAATATAATAAATTTTCAATTCAGTTCAAATTTGATACAATTTGGCTAAATTTACCTTACATTCACATATTGGTTCAAATGAATAATCACACAACGAAATCAGCAATCAATTAGTTGATTAACGTTTCAAACACATTACTTTAACACATAGTCAAAAATCATACTTTTTAATGCCAAATCACAACGATATACCCGATCTAGGTTTTGGTTCTCACACCAGTCAATTAGAAATATATAGACATCCCACTTTCGAAACTCGAACATAGATTCTGATGATGCACGTGATCACCATCCGAATCATCTCTGGGCGACTAGAATGTGATTCTATATCTATCGTGTATATTTGAGACTTCGAATACATGCTAGCTAGGCGTATATGCAAAATCTTCATATACTCGATCGTCCAAATCAATTTAAAATAAATATTCAAATATGTTTAATACGATTTAATTTTCAAAACAAAAATTATTTTCAATTTTATTTTCAAAATAACACTCTTCACACTCGTTCTAGGATACTACTGATCCTATCTCTAACGAGTCATTCTCATTGGATATTACTAATCTAATCTCTGATGAATTCTTTTGTTTGGTTCTAATGTGTCTTGTTCTCAAGCTCTGTAAACCAAAGCTCTGATACCAAATGTAACGACCCGAACTTCCCCGTGAAGGAAAGCCCAGATTGCTTTGAGAACATGACTAATCAGAATGCAAAACCGAAGAACATTTCATTGCTTATTACAACAATTTACATCAGAATACAAGAATATAACAGAGTATGAATAAATATTATATAGTAGAAAAATATCAGAGATTCAAATTACATTACATCGCAGTGGAAAACAATACATAAACACAACTGGAAGGCATATAAAGACACAGAGCTTTCCGAATATAGTTCCAGCTGTAAATCAGGATCCTTTGAATATAATATCTGCAAAACCAAAACTACTAGCTACCCATGTGGAAAATAGGGGCACCCAGAATTTAGGTTAAAACAATAAACTCTAGGTCAGTCATGTGACTAGTGTGAGAACTAAAATAGTTATTATCTTGATTTTTAAAGTTAGGTAAATCAAGGGACCACGTCGTATTACATGGAACGGGTTTACCCCCAAGAATACCAGTGCATAAAACAAACAGCGCAATGTTAAATAAAGAACAACGAAGCTATTATAAGACTCAGGTCCCATCACACAATGCAACACAAAGCAGAGGATAGAGTTTTACCTTATAATAGCCAAAGCATGCTTGGTACACGAAATTTAATCTTTTATCATTACTATGAGTGAAGAAATCAACTTCAAATATAAATGCATCAATCATAGACGGCATGAGCGCCCCATCCCACGATGTCGTCATACTAGGCTCTACAATTAAAACCGCAATGTCATGTATTGGAAGTTGGATTTCCATCTGTGAACCAAGGTTAGGGATCGTCCTTACCGCTTCGAGACATTCTATCCTACCATGTCTTCGGAACAGCCGCAACTGCACCTTGGATCTTCAGAGCCGGTCCACTCGATGTGGATTAAAATGCCTGAACACTACGTCTCCCTGCCCTATGGCGCGTAAAACAAGTCATTATAATGACCAAACCATGCATCGGCTCCGCAGAGACCGATATAACTAAGGCGTCTCGCATTCCGTCATCCACGTAACTAAAATGTCAGGGCTTGTAAAACGCTGACACCACTCCTAGCCTGAAAGAAACGCATGTTCTGCCTGCAGTCCTCTCCCGTTTCTGGTTCACACCGAGTGTAAGGCTCGCGACTTAATGTTATACACAAAGCTATGCTATATTAAAGTCGTGCTTTGATCATCAACCCCAAGACTTTGCTTTTCAACAAAAGCCTTGATCATTTGTATCTTAGCATGCCACACAGGTAGTTCACGCCATGCAACTGATGTCTATCAATCACTCAGAATGAACATCATTGTCAGACACACAGTCTATTACAAGTTCGTTCTGGGTCTGAAGGAAACCGAAGGCACCTTATTCCTCGTCCCATATGTCCAATACAAGAGAGAGGTCCTCACATATTCGGTCATCTCCAAGTACTTTGGACGATCACCACTTATTATCTTGTCTTGGGTGTACAGCCCAATAGAAACATCAGTAATCATCCAAACGATGTGAAGACCTCCGGTCTTCAACCACCGTCTTCATCGTCGACTTATCGTCGAATCAGTTATTCAGAATGGGATAAACCCGGTCTTTCCAAATAACTCATGTATATTATAAACAAGTGCTACACAAACACAACATACGCCTCATTCCAATTCAGAATACTCTTTTATTCAAATATTCTTTTCACGATTTAAACCAAATTAAGGTTTACCAAACTAGTCGGGATTAGCGCACCTTACCGAAGTAATCATTTGTTTAATTTCCTAATCCCAACCTATTCATCCCATGGAGCAAAACTGGTAATACTCCATATCTAACACCACGGTGTTATCGGTAAATTTAATTACCATTTCACGTTCAAATCTAATTAAAGATTTAACTATCGCTTGGAGTAAAACTGGTGGTACTCCATTCTCGATCATTTCATGAGTTTGATAATTTTAGTTATTAGATTCACCTTTCAATCTATTTAAAGATTCATTAAAACTCTAATTCAGTTTTAATCTCTAAAAATCATTACTTAATGATTATCTAGAGTTAAGAAATTAATCTTATCTTTAACTGGGTTAAAGAACTAATGTCATTTAAAACACAGCTCACGATAAACCCAAAATCACATTCCATTAATTATGGAATCTTCACAGAAAACAGATCAATATATATAATCGATATAAACTTCCATATCCAACCGATAATATAAACGGAATAACGGCAAAGCCTTTTAGATTCCATATACAGTAACAATTTTCCTCCATAGAAGTTCACTTCGATTATCACTAGATCGAATTCCATTCCATTCCAATTTATTTTATTAAATTGGAAAACTTTACTTTGGAAAATTTCCCTTAAATCTTAATTAAAAGATTTGTAAAGTCCAAATAATATTTCATTGTAAATCGGGTTAAAAAACGAATGTCATTAAAAACACAGTTCACGATAAACCCAATTCACATTGTATTTTATTCCAGTTCCTTAATATAACTAGAAACTCCAATAAACTTATTTAAAAATTTATTCTTTTCACACGGGGTTTAACAACAGTGTTATTTAAGACACCGTCCACAACAAACCCAAAATCCCATTTGATATTAAATACAAGACTCTGAAAAGAAAACATATCGACTTATATTTAATATCAAATTCTGAAATCAACAAATATCGTATTGAGAATAACGATATAAATCTTCCAAATTCCTCCACGATATCTGTATCAACACGGAATCCAATATCGAAATATTCCGAAGATAATTTCGATCCAATTCCATTCCAATTCATATATTGGAAATTCTGGTTATATTAAAACCCTTTCCCTATCCAATTTATTTACATAAAAATAATTGGATTTTAATTCTAGTTAATAACTAGTTTATTTTGATAAAAATATATTTTTATCTTTTCAAATATGGGATTTTTCATCCCAATTCTTTCCAAATCATTTATTTTGATTTTACACAAATTATTGTAATTTTTAATAATTTTATCAAGGCCCGTACAGTCGATTTCCAATAGCGGCCATCGAACTGCACCGATAGCGACCATTTCCAAATTTGATTTGGACGTATCTCCGAATCCAACCATTAGATTTCAAATATCTTATATTCGTTGGAAAGCCCTTTTTGGTACGAACCCAACGGTACTGGTTTAAGGAGAATCCGACGGTCGGATCTCCTGTAACATCAATGCAAAGTCAATGGTCGAAATTCGCGAACAGTCGTTGCGCGGGGCGTTCTATTCAGGCCATCATATATATATATATATATATATATATCGTTCAAAAAGTATTTTATAAATTCGTTTAAAAATCATATCCCATTTCTTTTTCAATTTTAAACCAAAATGGAATATTCTATATCGTTATACCAGAAATGATATTATTTTCGAAATATATTATTTTGAAATTATTTCCTTTTCGATATTCATTATAAAAATGAATAAAATCGATATAAAAATCGTTCGCGTCAAAATGGCGCAGCTCTAATCAACATGGCTGCATAAATTTTAATATTTCTATGTCCATCCCAAATCGGACATCAAAATCATATTTTAATCCATTACTGGATTTATTTTAAAATATTAGTCATTTTAAAATATTCTTTATTCGCTATTTTAAAATATTCGTTGTTTTAAATATTCCTTCTTTCCGAATTGGAATCAAACCCAATCAATCACCATATAATGTTATTTATATGGATTTCACACAACACGTGTACACAACCACAGTGATAAACAATCAACCATCGCCCAAAGTGCAATTTACAACCGTACAAGCTTTAAAAATAAATAATTAATGCTCATCACATCCTGTCAACCCATTGATTGACATACCACTAATTATTGGGATCAGTGTATATCAAATATCAACCCAATGCCCGTGTGGGGTTTTCAAACAATAAATACTGGTTATTATTTGTGCAGTTGGGCGATGTGTAAAATTTATCATCCCAATCCATATCAGATAAATAGGTGTACATAAACAAACCATCTGATTTGTTTATGAATATTTATTTCAACACATGGATATTTTATTCAGTTCATATACACAATAAAAACATGATTTTTATTGTTTAAATATTTTATTCAACACATGAATATTTTATTCAGTTCATATATACAATAAAAATGTGATTTTTATTGTTCAAATATTTTATTCAACACATGAATATTTTATTCAGTTCATATATACAATAAAAATGTGATTTTTATTGTTCAAATATTTTATTCAACACATGAATATTTTATTCAGTTCATATATACAATAAAAATGTGATTTTTATTATTCAAATATTTTATTCAACACATGAATAATTTATTTAGTTCATATATACAACAAAAATGTGATTTTTTATTGCTCAAATATTTTACTCAACACATGAATATTTATTCAGTTCATATCACAATCAATTTTCACACAATACAATTCAATCAAACAAGTCATCCATGGTCTGTGGACGACAAGGAGCAGTTCATATATGCAGTTATACAATAAATAACTGTACATAAATAATTTTAGTGAGACGTTCTCACATTGGGATCCACTCCGTCAGAGTTTATTTGGCGAATTCTGCACCGTTCGGGTTTGAATTTGCCTAAAATTCTGATTTGCTTCGTTTCTATCCCAGTCAGTTTCATTGCATAGATTTCGATCCCATGATTCCAACGCAACTGGAATCACTGAATTCTGAATTTGTTTGAAGAAGTTACAGGGTCTTAAACATTTAATTATAAAATAATAAACTAATGATAATTAATTTCTTAATTAATCCCTTTCCATACTTTAATCCTTCTTCCTCTTTTCTAGAAATCGTAACTTAACCCATTGCTCGAAATAAAATCCGCTGTCGCCCCTCCTTAGGTCGACTGACCTCCTATCCTCCGGCGCCACATCGAAGGGCTCCACCAGTGCTTCCATTGGCCGCCACCCTATGCCATTCGAACCCCCCCCCCCCCCTCTTCGCAGAAATCGAGCTCAAACGCAGGGCATTTAGGACCCAAATTCTCTCAATTTAAGAAACTAATCCTCATCTCCACCGTACACCTGAGAGTGCTCGATCCCTTTAACAATTTTCCCTTTGGAGGTTCATTAAATCACTGCGTGACACGACCCTTACTTCCCCGTGAAGGAAAGCACGGAGTGCGTTGAGGACTAGACAAAATAGAACGCAGACGGAAGAACATTTCATTGTTATTACAACAATTCCATCAGATACAAGAATATACAGAGTATAAATGAATAAATTACATTCAACAAATATCAGAGATTACAATAGGTTACATTTAAATACATCGCAGCGGAAAAATAATACAACACACAACTGAAAGTAATACACGGATACAGAGCTTTCCGAGTATCGTTCCAGCTGTTAACCAGGATCCCATGAATATAAATCTGCAAAACCAAAACTACTAGTTGCCCGTGTGGAAAATAGGGGAACCCAGAGTTTAGGTTAAAACAATAAACTCCAGGTCAGTCATGGGGCTGGTGTGAGAACTAAAACAGTTATTAATCTTTATTTTAAAGTTTGGTAAATCAAGGTACCACACCGTATGACACGGAACGGGTTTCCTCCCAAGAATACCAGTGCATAAAACAAACAGCACAATGCTAAATAAAGAAAAATGAAGCTGTTATAAGACCCAGGTCCCATCACACAATGCAACGCAAGCCGGAGGATAGGGTTTTAACCTTATAACAGCCAAAGCATGCTTGATACGTTAAAAACACATTATTTGATACTATTATAGGTGTATAGTGTCAAAACAATTTCAAATCATAAATATAAATCATAGACGGCATGAGTGCCCCATCCCACTATGTCGCCATACTGGGCTCTACAAATAAAACCGAAATACACGTATTGGAAATTGGATTTCCGTCATGATTTGAGGGAAGGGCAAGCTCCTCTCCGATTCGAGACACTCTAGCAAATGTCTCAGGACCCCACTATGATCCTTTGGAACCTCCAAGGCCGGTCCTCACCTAACTTTGGAGGATTAGTTATTCCTGAACACACGGTTTCGGTCCTTACAGACCTATATCCGAGGCGCCTCGCATTCCAACAACCACATAGGTGAAAAGTAGATATAAATGTCAGGGCTGGTAGGTCACTGACACCACCATAGCTAGAAAGAAACGTCGTGCACTCCTTGGGTCCTTCTCCTGTTTTTGACTCATACCGGGGTGTGAGGCTCGCGAATTCACGTTATAAACAAAGCTACGTCACACAGACCATGCTTTGATCATCAACCAAAAGACTTTGCTTTTCAACAGAAGCCTTGATCAATTGCCACTTACGCCTGCCACACTGGCAATTCACTCCATGCGACTGATGTCCATCGATATACAACCTCTGAGCTCGTACATCTCAGAGAAGGGCGTTAAGCAAGAGAATAAATTCTCCGCCGCCAAACAGATGTATATTTAATAGAGATTAATCAACACAGAATGAAATCCAATGTCAGACACACAATCCATTTACAAGTTCGTTCTGGGTCTGAACGAAACCGGAGGCACTTTCCTCGCATATCCATCGATCTCCAAGTATGTCTGGACGATCACCAACTGTTTCCCTCATCTTGGGTGTACAGCCAATCGAGATCATCAGTAATCACCCGAACAATGTGAAGACTTCCGGTCTTCAACCACCGTCTTCAACTTCGACGTCGTCGAATCGGTTATTCAGAATGGGTATAAACTCGGCCTTTCTGAATAACCCATGTATATGATAAACAAATGTTACACAAACACAACAAACGCCTCATTCCAATTCAGAATATTCTTTTATTCACAAAATCACATTCTTAGGGAAAGGTTCCCATTAATTTTATCAAAGATGAATTCTTCTAAATTTATTCTTTAATCTTCCTTTGGATATCATATCAAACCATTTTATGGTTTTCCAAACTATTCGGGATTAGCGAACCACACCGAAGTAATTATTTATTTTATTTCCCAATCCCAACCTATTCATCCCATGGAGAAAAACTGGTAATACTCCCTATCTAACACCACGGTATTATCGGTAATGTTAATTAACATTTCACGTTCAAATCTAATTAATGATTTAACTATCGCTTTGGAGCAAAACTAGTGGCACTCCATTCTCGATCACCTTTCAGATTTGATAATTTAAATTATCAATTCACATTTTAATCTAATTAAAGATTCATTAAAACTCCACTTAGTTTTAATCTTTGCAAAAATCAATATCCTATCTTTAACTGGGTTAAAGAACCAATGTCATCTAAAACATGATTCACGACAAACCCAAATCACATTTGATATTAAATACAAGGCTCTGAATAGAAAATATACCGACTTATATTCAATATCAAATTCTGAAACCAACAAATATCGTATTGGAAACAACGATATAAATATATCTTTCAAATTCCCATAACAATATCTGTAGAATCATGGAACCAACATCGAAATATTCCAATGACAATTTCGATTCGAATCCACTTCCACTTTATATATATTGGAAATTCTGGTTATTTTCAAAACCAATTCAAATTCAATTTATTCATTTCAAAAATAAATCGATTTTAATTCTAGTTCAAAACTAGTTCATTTCGATAAAAATCTATTTTTATCTTTTCAAATGTGTAATTTTTCACCCTAGTTCTTTCCAATTCACATATTATGATTTTACACAAATTATCAATATTTTTAATAATTTTATCAAGGCCCGTACAGTCGATTTCCATCAACGGTCATCGAATTGCACTTACAGCGACCTTTTCCAAATTTGATTTGGACATAATTCCAAATTCTACCGTTAGATTTCAAATTTCTAATATTCATTGGAAAGCTCTTTTCGATACGAACCCAAAGGTTCTAGTTTCAGGAGAATCCGACGGTCGGATCTCCCGTAATGTTCATTCGAAGTCAATGGTCGAAATTCACGAACTACCACAGCGCGGCGCATTCTATTCAGGCCATTATATATATTATATATATATATTATATATTTCGTCGATTTCCTTTTAAAACGTATTTTATAATTCGTTTTAAATTTGTTTTCAAAACCATTTCAACTCTATATTCAATTTCAAATCAAAATTGAATATTTCATATCATTACTATATAAATGATAATATTTTCAAAATGTTATATTTTGAAATCACTTATTTTTCTATATTCATTATAAAAACGAATATAAACGATATAAATATCGTTCACGTGAAAATAGCGCAACTCTAATCAACACGGCTTTATATATTTCAATAAATTCGTTGTTTTATTCAATAAATGAATATATATTTCTTTCAACACACGACCAATCTCAACACATCAGTACTATCAACACACGACTAATTTTGTTATGTAATATATTTTATAAAATTATGGTATCTATCGTTTGATTTTTAATCAGATTCCAACCTTAAAGTAGTTTCTAATTTTAAATATGATAAAGATGTAAATTTTATTATTAAAATATTTTACTCAACACAAGAATAGTTTCAACCCATGAACATCGTCAACACATGACTATTTTTATATTCAACACATGAATTTTCTTTTATAATATTCATTATTTTCCCAATTGGAATGAGGCCCAATCAATTACCATATAACGTTAATTATATGGATTCCATACCACACATGTATATAATAGCAACGATAAACAATCAACCATCATCCAACGTGCACCACACAACTGCATAAGCATCAAATATAAATAATTAATGCTTACACAGTCTGTCGACCAATCGATCGGCATACAATTAAATAATTGGGATTAGTGTACGCCAAATATCATCCGAACACCCGTGTGGGGTTTCAAATCAACAAACACAGATTTTTATTTATGCAGTTGGGCGATGTGTAAAATTTATCGACCCAAGCAATATCAGTCAAATCAGTGTATATAAACAAATCGGCCGGTTTGTTTATAAATATTTATTTATTTATTCATATTCACGTTAAAAAAAATTATATTTTTAATGATAAAATATTTTTAACTATATAAATATTTTATTTCATTTCACATCACACAATCAATTTTCAAAACACATCAAACAATCAAACATACAAGCCATTCATGGTCTGTGGATGACGGGTGTCGGGTGCTGCTAAGCACCGTCTGCATCCTAGTATATATTTTAACTGGAAAAACAAGATTTAACGTGAGAAGTTCTCACCAACTATCTAATCCAAACGCCTCGACTCTTCCTATATAGAAAATCTTGGCCGTTTTCACCTTTTGTCACTTTCGTCGTCCGTAGCCACTACATATATAAAAATCACATTTTTATTTCGTTTTCATATATAAAATTTCTATTCTTACAACGCTACTATATAGATAAAAATTCTATTTTTACACCGCTACTATATAGATAAAAATTCTATTTTTACACCGCTACTATATAGATAAAAATTCTATTTTTACACCGCTACTATATAGATAAAAATTCTATTTTTACACCGATACTATATAGATAAAAATTCTATTTTTACACCGCTACTATATAGATAAAAATTCTATTTTTACACCGCTACTATATAGATAAAAATTCTATTTTTATAACGGTGTTCATATAATAAAGATTATATTTTTATCACGCTATTCTCTGTATAAAGATTTCGCCTTTTCAAAAATAAAGATTTCGCCTTTTCAAATATAAAGATTTCGCCCTTTCAAATATAAAGATTTCGCCTTTTCAAATACAAAGATTTCACGTTTTCAAATATAAAGATCAAATCTTTACTATCTATATAATATAAAAATCGTATTTTTATTTCACTAAAATTCATATTTTTGTTCCGCTACATATATAAAAACAATATTTTTATATTCTCTATTATATAAAAATCATAATTTTAACCTTTCTATATTATAAAAAATATATTTTTATCTTCACTTCTTATATATAAAAATCAAATTTTTATCTCTTCTTCATATATATAAAAATCGAATTTTTATCTCTTCTTCATATATATAAAAATCGAATTTTTATCTCTTCTTCATATATATAAAAATCGAATTTTTATCTTCACTTCATATATATAAAAATCGAATTTTTATCTCTTCTTCATATATATAAAAATCCATTCTTTTCTTTGATAAAAATTCAATCTTTTCGTTGATAAAAATTCAATCTTTTCTCGCTACATACTTATGTAAGAAATCTTATTTTTATACGATGGAAAATCCTAACTTTATGCGATGAAAAATCCTAACTTTAAATCTAAACTTTCCTTTAATAAAACTAATCTTTCTTACATGAAGTTATTTATATAAACACATTTTATACTGAAATAATAAAATAAAATAAAATAAAAATAAAAATAGAAAAACTCACGGGGAGGGGCTGTAAGATGTGGTCAGTGGTCGGAGTGACTTTAGATGCGGTGCAGTGGTTGTGGCAGTGGCAAGAGGGAGGGGGCGATTTCAGAACGGAGGGCTTCAGGGGGTCGGCGGTTGCTCGAATCGGAGGGGCTTCAGTCGATTGGAGAGGAAGGGCGCGGGGATCATCGGTGGAAGGCGGAGGTGGGGAACGGTCTTTTTAATTGAAGAAAGTGGAGCGAGGGAGGAGATGAATGGGGGTTGGACGGTGGCGGCGAGCAACCTGGGGAGGGGGGCGCGATGGAAGCGGCGGCGGCGGTTCCCCCCCGTCGCTCGCTCCTTTTTTTTTCTTTCTCTGAAACGAAGAGAGAGAGGAGGGTAAGGGTTGAGATTATATTATATAAATTAATATTTTATTCCATTTTAATTTTCGAAAGGTTGACTTTCTATTTGAATTCGAAACGGGACCCAACGACTGTCGCCCCTAGGGTAATACCCCCATTCCGAACATAATGGGATATGTCACGAAGGCCAGTTCGATCGTTACGATTAGCTTTCGACGAATTTACATTTAAATCATTATATTGAATTTTAAACATACATTTCAGTTTACTGGGGTCACATACGAACTCGAAAAATTCCAGAAAAATATTTTCTAGCTTCGTATCGACTATACGGTCCTAACAAAACTAGTTTCATCGAATTCTGAGGCCGTTAGAAAAATGGCCAATTTCCAGTCGATTAAAATCAACTGAAACTAGTCAAACGCGTTTTCCTTTACCACGCTCACATATTGAATCGAAAAATTATGAAATTTGGAATCTAACAATAACTTGACATCACGGATCCAACAAAAGTGGTTTCTCGTTTGCAAAATGGCTATTTTTAAGGGCCGAAATTCCATAGCGACTATTCATAATTTTCAACTGGACATATCTTTTGATTCCCGCTATGAAATTTCAATTTTTCGGATTCGTTGGAAAGATATTCACAATTAGATTCCATTATTTTTGGTTTCGCTAAAATCCGGTTTATTTTGCACCCGGTACATTCAATTGAAGTTTGAAATCGAATTATCGAACTACCGCGCCATTTTCAATTCCTTTTATAATTTAAATAATTATTTATATTCTAACGACGACGTATATAAATATATACGTTCTATTTCAATTCAAAATATTTTCTCGTCGATATTATTTAAAATAATTCATTTTAAATAATCAAAATTCGTTAAAATTGCCAAAATAAAAATTTTAAACTGGCTCGCATTTCCGGGTTTTTACACTGCGTGATTGAGGAGAATTTGGGGGAGGGATTTGCGAGTTGTGGTGCGTTAATTTGGATAAGGGCGGCGGCTTCACTGGACCGGTTAGGGTTTGGGGGCTTTATAGGAAATTTTATTTTTATTCTTTTATTTAAATTCTTTTAAATCCGAAAATAGAGATTTTGTATTCGAACACTAAATCAAACCCAACGACTATCGCCCCTAGCTAAATACCCCATTCCGGACACAATGGGATATGTTTCGTAAGCCAATTCGACTGTTAAGACCAATTTTCATTGAAATTAAAAATAAATTAATATATATTTAATTTTAACGTACATTTTAATTTACTGGGACCACATACTGACTCCAAAAATTACCGAAAATTTATTTCTGACTTTGTTTTGACGATACAGTCCTAACAAAACTAATTTCGTCAAATTTGGAGACCGTTTATAAAATGATCATTTTCTAGTCGATCCAATTCAATTGAACTGGTCAAAACACGTTTTCCTTTGCCACACTCACATATTAATTCCAAAAGCAATAATTTGACATTCCGGATCCAACAAAAGTGGTTTCGTCGAAAATGGAGGTCGTTTGCAAAATTTCTAATTTTAAGGGAGATATTTATTCCATAGCGATTATTCTGAAAATTCAACTGGCCATAACTTTTTATTCCCGCTATGAAATTTCAATTTTTCAGATTCGTTAGAAAGATATTTTCAAACAAATTTAAATATTTCCAGTTTCACTTAAATCCGATTAATTTTGAATCATGTACATTCAGTTAAAGTTTGAAATCAATTTTAAAATTGTCGTGCCATTTTCAATTCCTTTTATAATTAAAATAAATTTGTATATTCTAACTTCGATATAAATAATTTATATGCTCTAATTCTATTCAAAATGAATTTCTGATCATAATTATTTAAAATAAATCATTTTAAATACTCAAAATTCATTAAAATAGCCAAAATAAAAAATTTAAATTGGTTCTGATTTTCCAAGTTGTTACAATAATTTAGCACATTGATGGCTCCTTTCGATGGCTCCTTTTGCATCTGTTGGTAAAATCTACCTAATGATTTGCAATTTCCCAAATAGCTCGATTCAATTAATATTGGGAATCATCCCACGTTTCAAATATTCTCAAGATTAGTACATGAAGACTTCAAGCTATCACAAGAAGCACGTATTAATCCCTCCATATCATATAAAATTCCAAATATATCACCATACTTTTTAATTTGTTCACATCTACTCTCAATGATCCACAACCTACTCAAAAAAATTCAACTCTAAAAAATTCTTTTGATGACTGCATTCGCTACTGAAACACCCCACCTCCGTTAGGGTCACTCACAAAGGGAATGCCCTAATTTTGGTGGAGGTTTATAAGTATAAGTCACAGATATACAAGACAGATATAAAAACACATATTTGTAAACAGCGGAAAAACAACAAACTTTTATTTCATGAAAGCAAATACGTGCTACAACAACATTACCATAATTGTCTTACATCTTTTCCAAAACATAACATAACACTTTCATAATCTGTCTTGATTACATCATTTAAAGAAGCATGAATAAAACATAGATAAACTGCAAAAGCCCCACAGTGGTTGTCCAAAGCCATAGTTTCAAACGAAAAGTTCCCTCCCTATGGACCTGGGGGGGAGGGGGGAAACGGAAGAAAAGAAGACGAAAGAAAAGTAGAGTCAGACATAAAGCCTGAGTAAGTCTAGTACTATTTTGTCTATGAATAAAGAACTGGGTATGATAAGTATAATCAAGAAGTGGGAAAACACCATAAACTTGGTTAAGTTGTCTAGGGTCGAATATGCTATCGTACCCCATGTTAATCTCTGAACCCATATAAACTAGTTTCCAACTGGCACCCCATAACCAGGGTGATGTGATCCATTCTATGATGATCGGCTCCTACTCGCATAGTTACATGTGTCTTACGGCCCCCGATGTTGTAGTTACCTATGTTGGTCCCACCATGGGGTGTATCAAGTCCCATGGTGGCGGCCCGACACAACCTTAGAATGCACAGGTATGCTACTGGTGTCCAGTGCCTTATTTTTCTGCGCCGGAGTGTGTGCACGCCCGCACCCCGTTAGAACCTACACTGCTACACCACCGCCGTCGATTTGACCTCTTACAATCAGCCCAGTAATCGTGCCCCACCCTGCCTAGTTTTCAGGGTATCATGATACACCTTATAGGGTTACTGCTGAAAAGGGTCCCCCGTTACTAGGTTTTCTATCTCTAGCCAACATGCTAAGTTGGTTAAGTGTTTTCTAACCTAACCCCCACCAGTCCGTTTAGTTTAGCATGTTTCATTTTGATTAAGTCTTTAGTTCACTTAATCCTAACAATCCTGACTCAGCCTTAATTGTCTTATTAAGGCCCTGACCTCTCACATTAGACAGGTATTGTTGTGGCTGCCTGTTGCCGGTTGGTTCCGGGCAGTCTTACGCCACAACTCAGTCTAACCTCGGGTCCTTATTGGGCTCCATGTTTAACCTCTCACATTGGATAGGTATTGTTGTGACTACTGGACAGCCGGGCGGTTCCGGGCAGGTTTACATCACAACTCAATCCAACCTCGGGTTAAACACATCGTATGTTCTACATTTACATATTTTGTCTTTCTTCTTTATTTATATGTAAATATTTGCGGCCCATTATTAAGTTAATGGTGTAAAGGTTACACCAATCATGGGCCCAACCCATACTTGAATTTGGGCCCTTCTACTTTATATTTTCATTCATTAATTAATTTAGCCCAACTTTATTTTCCCCCGTTTAATACGTTCGTTTATATGTTGGGCTTAACCTTTTTAAGCCCAACTTAGCCATGCGAAAGAGGGGAGGCTTAAAGCGTGATTACATACACAAAAAGGGGAATGTGAGCGTATGAACTTGCAATATGACGTTGGAAATACAAAATAGAAACTGGTGTACTTGCATAGTAGTAACATATACTTTGATCATAAAAGCATAAGTGACATGAATCAAACCATGTAAACTTGTAGTTAAGTTAAGAATATCACTATTAACACATGGGCTTAACTACAACATGAACCTATATTTTTGTTTAGGCATAATGTCAAACACAAGCATGGCATAAATATTTCTAACATAAGCATGGCATAATGTCAAACATAAGCATGGCATAAGTATAGTTAAATTTGTTCACATAACTATGGCATAAATATTTCTAACATGAAATCATGATTTTTACTTTAGTCATGCAAACTTGCAAAAAAAAGGGATTTTTGAATCTAACCTAGCCATGTACCACATATGTCATCATATAATTCTTGTTAACAATATAGACCCAACATGGTTTCAATTATGCGAAATATCGATCATAGCCTAGCCATATTCATAAGTTTGCAAATAGGTTTCTAGTACAAAACATGGCTTAATACATAGATCATGGTGCCAAACTTTTCAATATAATTTCATATGAATTATGATAATCCCAACCTTATTCCAATTACTTCACAAAAATGATGTTTGTGTAAAAGTACACATTATGATGACATAGTAACAAAATCCTAAACTTGCATGAATTTCAATTAATCAACTACATACATGTAGCTTCAACATAAATTACATATTTTGCGAATATCCAAACGTCATACTTGCATAAAACTACCGCATGTAGTTTTTCATAATGAATAACATAATTCAAGAACATCCAAACGTATACAATATTCCAACGCACAAATATGAATTATTTTATCGCCACAAATCAAGTATACATATCCACACAATTATTTGTTCATACCAAAATAATACTCTACTTACAATCGTTGCGGCGAATTCTCTAATTTAGGAATTAGAGATGCGACTCCTTTTGACGTAGGTGTTGATTTGATTTGCTTGAATTGCTTTAGGCTTTAGAATTTTCCTCCTAATCTTCTCTCCAATTTGGTGGCTACTCCTAGACGCTCCTCAGCAACATGGCGGCTTTGTTCTTATTTTTGAATGAATAGATTAGGGTTAGTCTAGGGTTGTTTTTATAGGGTAATGAACTGATTAGGGCCATTGATGTTGCTTGGATTGATCGTAGCCATTCATTCGATAGAGAGACCAATTAGAGCTTGCCACCTAGCCCTAATGACAAAGCATACCACAGAAAATCGACCAAACACAGACCTGGCCAGCCAGGTTGGGCTGGGTTCGACCTGGCTCAGGACCAGGTCGACACCCCTGTCGACAGACCTGTCGACAGGCCTGTCGACCTGGTTAGACCAGGTCGACAGCCCAGTCGACCTGGGTGCGTCAGGCGGGCCTCTCCCCGCCCTGGCCCATCGGGCCCCACTTCGGAATTTTTAATTGTTTTATTCTGTTTGAATTTTAAACTTAA